>OX638410.1:19607151-20929998 GCA_951813805.1 Limnephilus auricula
TTTAAAATAGCATTTCGATATGCGTAAATGCAAATTACAAACGGCTGATTTAAGTTGTTAATAAAACAATTGTCGTATTCTAAGTAATTTTGGGAGGCGGGAATGGGTACCGCCGCCCCGGGAACCATTTATTGGATAACCAACACCTCTGCCATAGGTCACCCCAAGTGGTTCGCTACGTTTGGTGACTTAGCAGGGGTGCCCGGGTTCATGGGGTAAGGTTTATCTAGGGCGGATGATCTAGACACACTGAACCCCAGATTCCTACCCAATCTCGCACCTTTTTCCTTCCCATAACTTTCTCTCATTCCTTTCCTTAAAAATACCCTCCACACAGCACCCCCAAAGATAACACAGGCCCTGAGGGAAATTATTTTCCTCAGGGCCTCCTGTGTGGACCAAATGTAAAAAAAATAAATTATTCATAGTCTAAGCAAGGAACTGCTTTTTTATGATGTTTAGTGTTTTATTTATTTTTCACTATATTAACTTAGCAGGTACTGTATTATTGTGCATTAATGCCTCTTAAATCATGTTGCCTCTAAAATCATTAATTATATTAAATTTTTAAACAAAAACTAATTAAATAACACATAACCGTACTAGATATTTACAATATCTTTTGATATAAAAATTACTTCTTGGTTTGGTTAAATTTAAGGACTCAATTTCAAAATAAATTTTGTGTGAAAAGGGCCGTGCAGCCATCACTCTTTAAAAAAACTCGGTCAGCGGGAATCTCCAAAATCTCAAAAAAAAAGTGATCACAGTTAGAAGAAATGGCATTTAATTTTACATACACGTTGCCGACCCATGGTATAGATATTTATATATTTTCTTTCAGATACGGATAAATTGATATATAACTTCTGAATCTGACAATAAAATTCTAGTTTAACAATATTACTTATTATTGAAATAAACCATAAATTAATCAACAGTATTGCTTTCCACCATCACGATGCAGTCATTATTAAATCCTTTTGCTAGAGTTTTTGCTGTAACCTTTACAAATGTATAACTTCAATTTAAAACAGTTATACCGACGTAATATATAATAATAGTAACCATATGAATGCACGTATTATTTTTACGTACAATAAGTATTGAAACAACATTATTAACTTTCAATAATTGTGGCATTTAAATCAACTACTTATTGGCATTGATATGGCGATAAACATTAAACTATTTTTACGATGCGTGAAACAAGTATGAAATGAAGGTAATGCCTATGGCCTTGGAAGAATATTCTGATAGTTTTCTTGTTTTCATTTTCAATTTTTTGCTCTCTTTTTTGAGTTATGCAATGAACTGGATTTTGACGGATGACCTCTACATAAAATATCACACACGGTCCAAATGAACCGGAAGTAAAATATGTAACTGAAGGAGAAGAGAGAGGGGAAGGTTGAAAGATACACAGTGGTCACTGATTAATCTAAGTATTAAGCGTGGGATAGGTCACAAACATTATTGAAAGGAAGATCTTTAGAAGACTAGTTACATAGCCGTGATTAATGGTATCTGGCAAATAAGGAGAGCATTTTATATGAGATGATGTATGCATATAAATGAAGCAATAAGTGCGTTCCAATATGTGGTGGGTGGTGGGCTGTCGTCTAAAAATATATACATATAATTATTGATTATTATCCTACAAAATTACTTATTTTAAGTTAGACCCTAGACGAACCAGGAAACTACTCGATATGGACAGAAACTCGCTGAGGAAACTGGTAGGACTACTAACGGGACACTGCCATCTCAGGAGACACATGCAGATATTAGGAGAGGAAAACAACAATAGAGGCAGAAAATGTGAAGAGTATGAAGAGACTCCAATTCACTTATGGTTCCAATGTCCTGCCCTGGTGGGAACTAGGCTCAGATATTTGGGGAGACATACAGTAGAACCAGAAGACATAGCCACATATCCAATGACAATCCTGGTGAACTTTATTAAAGGGAATGGGTTGTTATTAAAGGACTGGGTTAAAATGAGAGATAGGACAATGGGCATATGGCCTAAGTGCTCACGGGAAGTGCTTGTAAACCGTCTCCGCCTTAAAAAAAAATTTGGGTTATTTTAACCAAACACAGAGAGAGTCTTATTGTATTCCCGTTACTAACACTTTATTTACATATTTTATATTTATATGTAGGTATGGAAAAATACAAAACTATTGGGTTCAAAATAATGGAAAAAATAATTTGAAAACGACTAAAATAAAAAAAATTATTATTTTTATTTTTTGGAATAACTATCTATATGAATAAAACTTCAAATTGTAATATTTTATCAATGAAGACAATTATAAGCGATGTCACGGACATAAACAGTAAGCTGGGTGAACGACAGTTGAGATGGTATGGACACAAAAGACGGAGACCACCAGACCACACAGTGAAGCAGACAATGTCTATGGAGTTTCATCGACAGTCATCCAGAGGAATACCAAAGAACTCTTGGATGACTCAATGCTCCAAAATTCTACACAAAAACGGCCTGGATGAAGGCGATACCCAGAACCGAAGAAGCTACAACCTGAGAACGAGAGCTGACCCCAACAGCCTACCTAGGCAATGAGTTGGGACGGTGCAAGGAAGAAGAAAAAAAAAATAAGACAATATAAGCGACGAATCCCACCCAGGCGTCGCGTGTTCAATTCCTCGGCTGCGTAAGTCTTCCATCACAACACAAGCAACATTTTCCACTTACTGTGGCGGTAGTAGAAGATTTCCAAATATTGTCAGGTTATTCGTAACCCGTGAATGTTTTTCTATCTTTAAAAAAAAAAGATTCATATTCATTTTCCATCGGTCCTTCGTACCAACTGTCCCCTATGAGACTGTCTAACAACTGGCTTCAGACTAGACTTTAAACTAACGGTATAGTTTGTGAGGATGAAAACCTAATGACCTAGAAGGTAGTAAAGGTCAATCATCACTCCGAAGTAATCAACAATCATGATTCACGAGCCATCAGTGCCTAAGCATTCGTCAGTACCTTTACAGGTAGGTTCACAGTCGAGTTCAAACATGTTCTTGAGAAATATGTACAAAAATGACTAAGGTTTTTATTCATAGCATGCATGACAGATTCCGTCTCTTTAAAACAGACAATTTAAAATCCATACTTCCACTGAACACTATGATTTGAAAAAAAAACGGTAGACGCCATTTTACACAAACATTTCCAATCACGGTTTTCATTTTAGTATATTTTTTTTAGATACATATAATTTTTTTTGCATTAGCTCTACCTAAGAGGCCCAGGAAAACAATGCCCTGAAAGGAAGTTTGTGAAGAAAAGGTATGAGAAGTGGATTTGAATCTGGGGGACAATTTATGCACTATCTACAATCTAAATAACTAAAATATGCCATGTATTTCTGTGAAATTAGGTTAAAAAAATATATTTAAGAAAACATCGAAGTATATTAATACGGTAATGCCCGTACGGTTCAAATTAAGGAACCCGACTCCGAGTAAACCTCCAACGCCAAACTGTATGGAAACCGTTCTGACCCCTCCATGAACGTGCCCTTTTCCACGGAGCTGCTGCCGTAATATGCACACTTATCACTCGCTCATATGCGATTTGCAAACGGAAGTGGTGCCATCTATAATACTATATTTAAGGAAAAAAAAGTATGAAGAAGAAGAAACATTTTTCGCTTTCATTCAATAATAAGAAGATTTATGTTGGGGTGAAGTGTTTCTCTGATTTTTCACGGCCTCAATGTAATAATGTCTACTATTATATATCTACCTATTAAATATAAGTATTCTGTAGTTTAATGTTAATAGTAGTTCGTTTTTAAAAGGGTGATGCCTTATAAATAGTCACCAACATTTAAACTGGGCGAAGCACAACGAAAAGCCGCACGCATATATTATTGTAATTTTAATAAAAAATCACAAAAACTACTGTAAAATCAATCACTTCTACATACCTACACAAAATCTTTAAAATTTTATTTTTACCACCACTATTTAATATCTACATATTATAATATCCACGCACAGGTTTTGCCTTTGTGGGATTTTTTTGCTACTCTCTTGTACTTGTTATGTATGTACCTGTAAATATATGTATCAGAAACCTTGTCAATAAAAAATAAAATATGTGTCCAGGAGTGACGGATGTAAGAATTTTACATTCTTACGGCTCACCATGCAATAGGTGGGCAAACGCATCCACCGCAAAGACCTAGACAAATCTCACGCCATGAACCCTGATACCCTTGCTAAGTCACCAAACATTACGAACTACTTGGGGTGACCTATGACAGGGGTGTTGGTTATCCAATAAATGGTTATAGGCATATATACACGGCTGACATTGGCTGTCACCATGTAAAATGGGTGCTATCGTAAAAATGTCGGAACGTATTAAACGACAAAAAACTAGCAGCCAATGTAAGCCGTTTGGGTAAAATTCTCGAAAAGGCACACTTGGAGCGCACGGGCACACTTCATATGCCGTCTCTCTAATATCCATACTCTTAGGGTTATAGCGATACCCATGCCTGCTTCCCAAAAAATAAAACAGCAACCATCATGAACTGGAGACGGAACGTACAGAAAAATTTACAGACAGACGTAATTCAAAACTGTGGACATAAAACAAGATTTCGTTGTTACTGGGGTTCTGAACAACCAGGAACCAGCTCAGCAACACGACACAGCCTTGTACTCGGTATAGCAGTACCTAGTAGTATGCTTGTTGGGTGTGGTTTTTTCTAATTGGCCTAAGTGCGCCATAATTGTCGAAGGCCTCAGTCAATTTCCTTATTACCGTCAGTTGGCCGGTGGTTATTACCGATCCGTATGCATTTCGCGCCCGCACCGCTATTTATATTCATTAGCACATACGCGATAACGTGACAACTTTACTACAATGTAACAATGTATATATATATATATAACCCGGCATAACATAACACCTTCACGGTGGCCTTAAACTTGCATGGAAAAAACCGGACCTAAAGGGTGGTGCAGAAAGAAAAAAAAATTAACGATTTAAAATTGAAATAGTAAAAAATAATATTATTTAATTTTAATTTTAACCCAATGATTAAAACTTCAAATTTATTATAATACTAGCTGACCCGGCAAACTTCGTACCGCCTCAGAATCAATAAATGTTGTGGTAAAAAAATAGGTACCTACTCGAAGTTCAAAAAATGAAATTGAGCTGTTGACTAAGCATGAAATGTTCGGCACACTACACCATTGACAGTTCGAATTGATTCAAATTATGTCGACCAACGCACATTATTTTTGAAAAGCCGTTCCATACAAAAAATATGAAAAAAATAATTTACTTCATAATTATTTTTCCCGTGATTTTTTTCGATGTTTTAATAGCTATTCTGTTAATCGGGAGGGAGACAAATCCAACAAATTAAAGATCATAAAAATAGGTTCAGCCGTTCTTGATTTATAAATGGTGTAACTAACCCGACTTTGTTTTATATATTATAAGATATAATCATTGGAGACAATATTAGAGACTCTCAATCGAAAATTTGGAATGGAAAAATCAGAAAAAGATACGGTCACATCTAGGAATCAAACCGAGATCCTACCGGGGAGCTGTTCTGTACTGAGCTAATGGGACCCTATCCATGGAATATATAATATAGAACTACCAATATTATTTTTTTTATTTACTTTAAATTACATTTAATAATGTTATTATTATGTTTTGCAAGTATTTCAGTAATTTATTATTGTGACTGTTCTTGTACCACTTTGTGACGACTTATTTACACGATTTTAAATATCAATTTGGAAGATGTGTAAAATGTATAAATTGGTTCGAGTCCCAGTTTCGACCGTTATGTTTTATTATTTTTCTGTGTTTTGTTCGTTTTCATATTTTAATTTAGATTATCATTATTATTTTCTTCTTCAATTGCATATTTTATTGGCTGCTACTTTTATGTGTGGTTGAAAGATTCATCTCGAACTAATTGCTTATCTAGATAGTACCTTAACTTATAATACTTGTCTTTACTTATAAGATAACTTAGCTTATATAATTTAATAACATTTTTCAGCTGAATACATTTACAAATAATATCTCCTACTTTAGCCCTCTGACCAAATGTGTCGACTATATAACAAGATACAAGATAGAGTGTGCTGAAGTAGATATTTTCGTCGATAAGAAAAAAAGTACTGGCGCTGTTTAAAAATAAGTTAAACTAATTATATTTTGTCAATTGTCTCTCTATGCATGCCTCTCGTATGTGTTATTTATGTGTGTTAATTGAGTGAGCCTGTATAAAATTTTGTATATTTTTTATTTTTGATGTTTCTGTTTTTCAAAAACGATGGTTTCTTCTTCAGGATAATAACATGAATAAAGGAATCCTGACGAAGAAACCGTCGGTTTTGAAACGTGTAGATATTATAACATGTGATTATAGTGGTTTACACAAAGTAATTTGTTTCATTTAGACAATTTATGACTTTTCTGCAAGTCTAGTTAAATATTACCATGCATTGGATTGGGTCCCATTAGCTCAGTGGAAGAGCAGCGCCCCGAATTTCAATTAAAAAATATCATCATCACATTTACATTTTTTACTCCTAAGCTCAGGAATCGCTAGTTAAAATCCTTCGATTACTTGATGTTACATCCTGTATAATGAAACATTGTATAATCCAAGAGATCTACTTAAGAATATTATAATATAATCTAGGCCTATAAACAACCCACCTATATCGGAATACCTCCTTCCGTTAAAGGCCTTATTTTCAAGTTAAATGTCAACCAATCAATCTACTCATATCATATTTAATAGTATAAAACAGCTTCATGTTTATTTCATACCTAATATCGAGGTTTTAAATGAGATTATAAGTAAGTGACAAAGTAAAGATTTCAATTAAGTGATGTAACATATTTTCATTTTTTTATAGTGAATACCTCACAAGAGTCCCAACTGCTCCCGTCTGGAGCCAGTGAGACTATGGCATCGTATGGCATAATATAAAAGATGGCTATTAATTTTTTTTTATTGATTATTAACACTTTTTCTAATTTCTAAGTTATCTAATCGTAATCCCAATGTGTTTTTTTGTAAAATTGTTAACCCATTATTTTTATCAAAATAGTGATTTGTTTCAGAATGTGGTTGGAAAGTGCAGGATAAATAATATAATATAATTAAATTAAATAAATAACTTGTGTACACCACTATATAATCACAATTATCGACATGTTTCGAAACCAATGTTTTCTACGTCAGTATAATACTAACATTAATAAAAATAACAAAAGAAACAAGCAAGTATAGACAATTAAGAACTAGTGACAAAAATATTATAGGCAGTGGTGATTAATTACATCAAAATATTATAAAAAATAAATATGTAAAATAAAATATAAAAATTATTTTAGAAAATGAAAACATTTCATTGTATATAAAAATATTATTTTTAAAATTAACTAACCATCGGTTTCGAAACATGTCGATAATTGTGATTATTTTGTAAAAGTTATTTGTTTCATTTAATTATAAATGACGCCACAAAGTGATTTTGCGAATATTGAATAAGTAAATATATTATAATATTATTCAAAAATTCTTAAGTGCTTTTTAACTATAGTAATAAAATTTTTAGAAGTCTTCGCTATATAAAAAAATGTGTTACAATCCATATAAATAGATTTATAGACCCCAGATCTGATTAAAAAAATCACCCTCTTCCTCGATATTAATATATATATATATATTTATATATTAATATATATATATATATTTATATATTAATATATATATATATTTTTTTTTTTTTGTTTTAATAATTCATTTTAATATAAAAAGCTGGTTGGATAGTATTGTTTTTAAATATTAAATTTGATGTTTTTTTTTACAAAAATACTGCCTTTCTCCATTTTTTCTCTGTTAACTACGTGTGGATAATTTTTTTTACTTCTCCATAATGCATCACCTACTTAAATATGTCTTCCGTTACGTGTTACATACATTGTTTCCTACGCACGAGTCACTTATACAAAGCATATTTGCTGTTACTGCAAAACATCTACGTAGGTACCAACTTAATTGCATGTAGAAATGTCAACGGAATTACTTATTATGTGACAGCAAAAATGCTATAAAATTGCGATGACTAGATAACTTGACTTCACCATATACACGGATATATCGTGAGTAACAAAGAAATAGATTCATCACAATGAAAAACAAAATGATTGTTACATTAACGGCCGTTGTTCCCAATTTTTCGATCGATCAATCTAAGTCTCCGATCAGTTAAGTGATTTGTTTAGTAACGCTCGATTAACCTGTTGGTCAGAGAATTGCGTTGGGAAGACCAAATTTGTGCATTGGAGGCGTGTTGAGCCAAACATTCGGCTCAAGAGTTGATCAGTAGGATTGGGAACAACGGCCGTAACTATCCGCTGATCAAATCAGAGCAAACGCAAAGTAAAGTGAAGTCAAGAGCATCACTTCACTTAAAGGTTCTAAGTTTCACTTAACTGCTAATTGTTTTTTTTTTTTTTTTTTAATACAAATTAAAATTAAAATACAATATAAAATAATTTAAGAATACAAAGTAAAATATTTTATCCTCAGTCCTCCTCACTAGGTATTCCTGTTCCGAGGTGGACTGCAGGTTGTCGTATGGTGTTGATCATGATTTCCTCATCAATGTTGTTTGTTTTTGTTTAATTAAGACTATCGTTCGCACAGGCAGTATTACAATGTCCGAGGAAGACATGGCACGATAAAATGAATTAGATTCTTCAGTCGGGGGGCCATGTCAAGAAACAAAATAATAAAACAGTATTTTCATTCACACATTCGTACAAAATTCGACATGAATAAGATAATATCTCGTTTCTAATCACGGATGTAAAAAGACACGAATATTACGCAGAATATAATTGCTACGCAATTAACTATATTTTTAGAATATAATATGCAAAAATTATAATAAATAATTTAGCCTGAATATCTACATATTTATAAATATGGTAATTATTAGATCGCTAAAAGTATTTATTTATTAATTACCGATATGGTAATGACATTTTTCTTCTATGAATTGTTAATTATTTTCAGTGATTTTTAGCGTACAGAGCAAATCGTCGGTAATCTGAAAAACAACGAGAAAAAATTACCATTACACACGTGTACATTTATGAAATCAGGAACGCTTATCTAATGTATTAGAATTTGGTCAGTTTTATGATAATATAGAAAACGAATATTCATGTACATCGTAATATCTATCTAACTTCATCAAATTTACAAGTATTTGCAAATTATACAAAAGTACTAATTGGTAAATTTAAATGTAACACCTAAAACAAATAAAAGCAATCAAATTTTACTAAAAAACAGGTAAATTAAAATAATGAAAAATAATTACGAAAAAAATTGCCGACAGTTTTGGGCGCTTTGACTAGTGCTAACAATACTGGTTTATGGCGTTTTTTTAATAGAGAATACCTCAGAAGAGTCCCAACTGCTCCAGTGAGACTATGGCATTCCCAATTGGGGTATATTTTGAGGCTGAAGGTAATTGGGGAAGGGAAGAAGATGTGGAAGAGGAAGGTGGGGAAGTACCTGGCTATTCAGATCTAGCCACTAAACACGGCTAAAGCCATTTCAAGCAACGTTTCAATTCTGAATGGTGGTCTTACACCAGGGCGATACTTAGAGTATCTTCCACTCTGGAACGTGCCGCAAATATAGTATATATTATTTTTATTAATTAATTGTGAAATAACACAAATTAATCAAATGAAATTTATTTGCGCACGCCGGGTTCGAACCCGCGACCTTCCAAATCAAAATCAACGTAAGCGTATCTGCTTTGTAAACAATTACTTTCTCTTTGTAAACAATTGCAGACATGTTTTTGTTTATATTAAAACATATGTAAGTTTAATTTTTTAAATGCTTATTACAAAAAAGTTTTTTTTTCTGATTGTAATGGTATATACCTACCTTTGTCAACGTACGAAATAAATTTGACAGGCTATGTATAAGTAACTGGTTTTATTTTAAAATCATATTTATTTTTAGATCTGTGGCCGCACTGCACTCCGAGAGAGTATTCGCATACCTCAACCTGTACCCGGCTAGGCTAGAGTGAAATAACCAGTTTCTTTGGAGGGAATAATAATTACATTGGGAAATAGTGCTAGCTAATATTTAACCCAGTGCGGCGCATGGCCAGTGCGGTAGTGCCACAGCTCCAAATAAATTATTATTTTTATTGTAGATAAATTATTAAAATGTTTTTAAAGTAAATGAAACAAATTACTTGTGTAAATCACTATTATCACATGTTATAAAATCTACACGTTTCAAAACAGTTGGTTTCTTCGTCAGGATATTAACCTGAAATAATAATTATTAAAAATGATCAAATAATAATTGTAAAAATCTGTCATTTTAAATACATGTAGGATTACGAAAGATTTTTAAATATTTATATTGAGGGATCAGTAGGATTTATCGGTCCAATTAGGAGTTCCACCGAGCCGAACCGTCTGATATGAAAATATCTGGAGTCGGTAAATTATTTTCCCATTTGGTACTCTGGTAGGTTAACATGTTGTTCTTGTATTGTATTGTATTAATTATACTTATATAATACACTTGCATAACGTGGATTTACTAGATGATAATTTATATGGAAAAGTGTATGAAAGGGTTCAGTTTTTCCTATGGGGAAAACTAAACCCGGACCTGAAAATCTGGTGCGTAAAAATAACACAATATAAAAATAAATTTGATTAAAATGATGCCACAAAGTAATTTTGCAAAGAGTGAAGTAAAAATGTTTTAAAAGTATTTACAGGTGAATATAATATCTATTGATGTTGACACATTACTAATAAAATAAGAAAGGTGTATTTATTTAAAAAAATACCGTAAACCCGTCATCATAGATATTAGAATAGTTTTGTACCTAAGTACAATTTTTTTTTGGTTTTTTTAAAAAAATTTTTAACGTCCTATATAGGGGCTTTTACACATGGATAGAAAAATTATACGGCATTTTTGTGCATACCTGAACTTCTTCAGTAAAAACATTTTGCACTGAAATAAATCCCTACTTCTAGTATCACCTAGTGGAATCCGTAAGCTAATCGCAAGCAATTCTGGACCATCAACAACATCATATAATATTTTATATAAAATTATAAAGTCAGTGAAAATCCTTCTTAAGAGAGTGTTGTAGTTCATTATATAATTGTTGGAATACCCATTTAAAATTTATAAAACGTAATAATTAATTTTGTACTCTTTCAATAGTTTGTATATGAATATTATAATGTTGATTACAGACAAGAGAATTGTATTCAAGTTTTCTTCTAACTTTTAACAACAAATACAGTAGTCCGGCCCTTAACTGCACAAATAACATTTTAATTTGGAATATTTTGTGAGACTGTAAAGTTATTAATGACTTCCCGAGTACTGAGAGAGTCGGTATATAAATAAGATATATAAACCATTGTCATAGGTAATCTCGCTCTCTCACATCTCGGCTCGCAGGTAGACAATAGGTATGTATCCGTAATATTGTACACGGTTAAAAATAAATGTAATCTCTAAAGTAACGCGTATCGTTATATCTACACACCATTATAATAAGTATAACAGTGGCCGCAGCATGTAGTTGTTTTTGAGGACTGTATGGTGACTTAACGCACGGTCAAGAAACAAACCCACTTGTACCAAAAATTGCAACCCACAATAAAATTATTGCGTTTTCTTGGTTTTTATCAATCTGCAAGATTAATATTAGATGTTTTTATTTGGGATAGTTTTTTTATCTAAAAAAATAATCTTATTTTCCCGGGTTAATAATCAACTGACAATATTTGTTTTTCTCCTATTTCTATCATCATAAGTGGAACATATTGCTTCTTCAACGATTGAAAATTTTAACTAGAAAAATGAACCAATGATCCCAGGATCATGGTCAAGTTATTCGGAATTTGTTTCTTACCACAGTTGTAAAACGATTTTTATAAAGTCTTTTCTAATATCTTTGATCGATCTCGCAACAGCAGATTGGGCGCACCCATTTAAAATGTCCGAAAAAAACGCGTTTCTTTTTTTCTCGTCAAGGCGAGAATCGAATCTGTAACCTCTCGTCTCAAAGTCACAATCGTATTCTATATCGCTATGGAGGCCGATCAAGTATTTTTTTAAATGTAACACAACAGAATAATGTCATTTCCCGGAGCTGGTTATACTTACTCCATTGGCACCACTAATTACTGGGTATCAAAACTTCTCACAAGTAAAAAATCTCTTTTTAAGATGCAGAAATAACTTTCAATTGGTGAGCTCTTAAGTCCTGAAGGATTACAATTTAAGTGTTCAGTAATTCAGTAATTCAAACTCATTTCTATAAACATCTGTAAAGATATTCAAGACGCCATACTCTCTGTTCCGTGTTACAGATAAAAGGTCGTCGCTGTAGTTCGTTTTTGTCCAACAGACCATTTTTGGTGTAATTGAATTAAGTACGCATATGTTCTCAAAAAGCCTTTATTTATATGATACTCTTTCAAAAAAAAATATAAACAATTATTTAAGGGGTTTTCAAAACGCACTTTGTCTTACGTCTTCCAAAATGTATGTGCTTCTATCGTAAAAAAAGTTTAAAGTGCCATTTCTCCCGATTCGCGTTTTGGTTTGTTGGATAAAAACGAACTTAAGCGACGAGGTGTTAAGGGATGTATTTCAATTACATTTTTTACTCCAAATAATGTCAGGTATCCCTAGTTAAAGTAAGTCAAGTATGTCTCTTAACACCCTGCATATATATTTTAATGTTGGTAAAATAATAGTTTATTCCAGAATGGATTCAGGGGTAGTGCAATGCAATACATTTCACATATCTAAATAATACAAAATTAGACAAAAAAAAAAAACAATGCACACATTGAAGAACTCTAGAATACCCAGTTTCAATAATTTACAACATGTTACCCAATTCAATTAATAACTGTGAATTGACTTTCCAAAGGAAATGTATGCTAAAAAATAAACCTTAAAAATACATAGAATAGAATAAAATAGATAAGAAGTGTAAAATCTAATTTATAATAATAAATACAAAAAAAAAATAATACAAATGTCCCTATAAGGCGGATAATTAATTGACAATTAATGAGGTCCATCATTGGGGACTCCATCCAGGCAATCGTTGCAGTGATGATTGTATTCTTCGATTAACCTAGTCTGCACTATAAGCTTCCTATGCGGTGGCTAAGAAGTGCTATGAATACTCGTCCCTCCAGGAATATTTCCGTTGCGCTGCAGCATCTCGGTAGGCGAAACAGTGGCGATAAGCATTTTTGTAAGCTTATGACATTGGGATTCAGTAAAATTTAATCATTTGACAGCTATTGTCGTCACAAAAAACTGTCATGATAAATCCTTAAGGTTTTATTACAATATACGCAAAAATTATTATAATAATAGGTAATAGTTTATTCCAAATTATATTCTAAATAAACATGATTTTTTTTTTATAAATCTCTTGCAAAGCCGAGTAGTTTAACTAAAAATACGTAGGTATATAACTACAATTAGTACGTTTATTTTCTCTGTCTACATTTAAATAAGATTTTAGAAAATTATTATTATTTTTAATTATTATTTTTAATTACTGACTCGTGCATTTCATTCCTTCACATAACATAACGAATTCATCGCCACTAATTGGCAAACAGCTTGACACATATAACTTTGCAGTCTAAGGCATCGCTAGTGGATACCAAAAAAAATATACATTTAAAAAATAATTCGGTCATTTATAGCTACTGCTGGCCACACACAAAAATACTTATGAGCGATTGACTAGCAGCTGAGAATAAAAGTTTGAAAATGCTTGCAACTGTACGGGGAGGTTCGAATGAGAAAAATCGATTATTCTCCGTATCAAATTTTTTAAACTAAAAATTTAATATCGATTTATTTAATTCAAAACTTGCTTTAATATATACCTAATAGTGAACTTCTTGTAAGTATTTTTTGATCACAAGTATTTATGATTTTTTAATAATGTCTAAACAAAATAAGTGTGTGAAAAAATGTTGAAATATTTTAGTTTATAAATATTTTAGTTAATAATAGAAAACTGAGGTATTTTTGTCACAAAACACTTTCTCTAATTTATTTTTTAATGATTTTAATTTAAATAAAATTTAATTTTTTAAAACTGTGTTGACTAGAATATGTATTGATGTATTTTCTTGTATGATTATATGATTTGAAATTTGTGTTGTTTAAAAGAGTCTATCGTTTGAAAATTTAACAAATCTGCCAACGACCAACGGTACAACCTTAATATATATAAAAATACATTTAGTTTTTCAAAAATTTAAAACTGCGTGTACCGGATAAAGTAACAATCTTTCAAAATCAATTTATATTTTTTTGTAAAAAAAGGTTCAATACGTCTAGAATTTCATTTAAAAAAGGACTAATTACCGGTATTCTCTGGTAATACCCTCTTAACAACTTACAACTTACGTCAACATTCAAGATTAAAACGATCAAGTCGTTTTGGCGGCTAATCGAAACCGGCACATTTTAAATCGTTATAGAAAATTTATTCGTCAACATAAAAATACCTTCATCATCGTATTTTTTACGAGAATAAAAAACAGTGATTATACCCTATTAGGGAAAGTCTTATAGTTATACAAATTTCTCAGATTCCATATTACCTGCATACTCTCTCTCTCTCTGGTTTCAATCCTGGGATTGGTTTGCAGCAATTTCCTTTTTTTTTCCTGCATACTATAATTTATTAATTATTCGCTGGTTCCTACTTTAGCCGCTTGCAGAGATGTATGTGTAGAGCTGTACAAATTTTATCGCTGCTAATTGGCAAATAAAAGTTAACGTTATGTTTACTTTGCATATTATATTTATTAAAATTGATTCTACATATTTTAATCTGGCTTTTTATGCGACAGTTAAATTTAAATCAATTTGGAGCATTTTCGAACCGTTGGAATTAACATTATTATAATGAGACGCTTTAAATGTAGGTTGAATGACGAACTTGTTTTATTTTCGACTGAATTTTTTCTAAGACGAGGAAATAAAATACATTTAATGGTGGGCTGTTTTATAATCTTCTTTTCTTTACGGATGCTCGGAGAAATGTTTTTAATTCGGTGCTTATATTATTTACCAATGGATGTTATTTAAATATTACCGAAGTCCTTTTAAACATTAATTTTATATTGTTACTCGTGCTTTATATGCTTATACCTACAAACTAACTTCTTTACATTACGCTTTAAGAGGCTAGACTTTGAACCACACGCGGAACACCCGCGTCTGTCATTCTGTCCCGCTCACAATAAGCTCACGCACACTTACAATACATGCGAATGCGAAATGTGCGAATGAGACAACGCTCAAATTTACCTACAGATATCGCTCGAAAAGGGGTTTATAGAGAATACACTTTTCTACACCGAAACTTTCACGAAAATTAAATTTAAAAAAAAAAATATTTTTTTAGAAAGAAGAAATTACGTCGGTAGCTTTTTATAATTTTATAATTCTTTATGGGAGTTGAGTTAGCAGCACTTAGCAGCACCAAGCAGAGTTGAGTTAGCAGCACTAAATTAATACTAAACATACATAGTATTAATTTGTTCCCTGAAGATGCTTGAGTAAAGCGAAACCGGTCGGTTCATAAATTAATAAATCTTGTGGTTTTAAACAAAAAAGTATTTTATTTTACTTTACATTACATCTATATTTATTTATTGTGAAAAATAGTATATCGAATTAAATTTCACAAATAACAGAAAATAACACATATGTGCATTTAATTACATAGGTATATTAATAATATCAGATAAGATGGAGCCTTATATTTAAAAAATATATTTATTGCGATCTTAAAATCACTTTGGTTTAAATTAAAAATATCCATATTTGAAGAAATGTGATTTAACAGAGTAGTCATTCTCCCCAAAGGCATGATCATTGGTAGGTTGGTCCTGCTTCTTGGAAAAATAAAAAGTCTCCGCTTTCTAGCTCTGATAAAGTTATCGGGGACATAAAGCGAAATTCGTTCGAGAACACCAGGATTGTAAATGTGTCCATTTAGCAGCTTATGTGCCATTAACCCAATTGAAATTTTTCTCCTAACGTCTAGACAATCTATTCCCAGCATTCCGGTGAGAAAATCAGAAGGAAAGAACAGAGGGTTAGTATATTCACTATTTGGCTAGCTTACGCATTGTTCAATTCAGAGCAAATGAAAATGTGTAAGTATTAACCGCTTGGGCACATAAGATTGTTTTCATGACAATTTAACATAGGAATGACGTATGCCCCGCACCTGAGTTATTATGAATAAACGAAAAAAAGCTCAAAATAAAATCGTATTAATTTATAAGTCAAATAATGTCATTGTATTGCACCAATATTGAAAGTTAAAAATCAGACACACAAATTAATATTATTTTCCAACTAGAAGAAAAAAAAATCAACGAAAAAATGTTATTAATAATTTGTATTAATAATAGAAATTATAAAGGCCTATCAAATTTCAACACATAGTCATGCTATATGTTCACATTATAATGTATTAGCTTTCTTCAGCATAATAGGTACCTACCCATTGTATTTAAGAAACATTAATATTGTTCTTTCAATATATGTGTTATTTTTATTATTTTATGAAATTATCAACTACCTAGTAAGCTTGAAAAAAATTTAATAAATACCTATCATGTAAAGAAACAATAAATAAATAAATATTTAAAAGAAAATGTTAAATTCATGGAAAAGACTTGAAATATTGTCATTTTTGTATCAGATTCTCACTAGAATTAAAAATCACTATTCCACTGTTAAACATTTTCCGTTAAAGCATAACTTTTTATAAAATTATATAAATAATTATTATTTATTTTGTTAATAATTATTATGAATAGAAATTCCAAAGCCACATTTCAAATAAAGACATCCATTGATTATTATTAACATTATTTGTCATTTGACATTTAAACATTTTCATTGAACATTGTAGTTTCTCAAATAAAAACATGAAAATGACAACTTTGAGACAGCCTTGAAAAATGAAGCCTGACTTAATTAAAAGTCAACCAGAAATAATATAAAGCCGTTTCCCCTTTTTTGAAAAAGCTGTTTATTTTGGATTACCGTGTATAATTTCAGAGCTGTATAACATGACAAGAGGATAACGGTACTTAAACAAAGTATCTACTAAAATGGAACAAAACTTTTTAAGATAATTTAAAACTGTTTTATGAATCAGATGAGAATGTATAGAGGAGCATAAAAGCAAAAAAAAAGCAAACTTCCCAAACATGAAAATACATTTAATTGGCTTTTCTTTCGTGAGCATATTATTAATAAATTTAAAATAAAATAAAATCCAAAACACTATCAAAGTTTGACATATTATGTAGGTTATACAGTATTTTGTTCGTTTTTTTATCAAGGCTTTGTTGTCAAAATTTGGTAAATATTTGCTATACCGCAATAAACAATGCTTTGTTTTAACTTTAAGAAAAATTATCAAAATTAACAGAAATGGATAATAATGCATTTAAATAATAATCTCTCTCTTGTTAAAATAACGTAATATTTTTTAGTTGTTGGAGTTTAGTATAAGTGTAAGTTTAGTATAGTATAATGTTACATTTTGTGTGTTTAATTTTTAGACACATAATAAAATAGTGCAATAAGGAAATCTTAATTGTTTTCTCAATTAGGTAAATTACACATGTACAAATGAACCACATTGTAAACTGTTGATTTCCCTAAATAGGAAACAATCAAATAAGGAAATTCAAACTTTTGTTCTATTTGGCAGAACCAGCCGTCAAATTTCATGTTAATAGTAGGTACAAATTTTATGAATATTCAATATGGCCGCGAATCGGTAGTAAAAATTGTCTGTTTAAATTTTTACGAAATTGCAATAAATGCATTATTTTCAAATTCCGGTATTTTTAAAAAGGTTTATCTACTTGTATTTCGACTTTGTTATATTGAATGAATGTATTAATGAAGGGGAATTTTGGAAGTGGAAATTAATCCATTTCCCGATATCCGATCAAGCTGAAACCCGGCAGATAGACTCATTGTCGACGACAATGCATTCTTCCAGCTTTCCCGTATGCAAACTCGGATCTATATACAAATTTGAGTTACGCGGACGCCCAGTTAAAATCAGGTAAGTATTCGAAGTAAATTTGTAAGTCTGGCGTAAATCAAGTTTTAGTAGCCGATTACCGTCGCGGCTAGGCCGTCAAATACAGATATTCGATGAAAAATTAAAAATAGATACCACATAATATTTCTCATAAATCGATTTTTTTTCGGCCAATTACCATGGTGGCCGGCCTATCGGATTTAGATTTACTAAAAAATAATAAAAATTGGGCTTTTAGATTCATATTTCCGAAATAACATGACATAATTCGAATTACACAGACAAAACTGTGATGAACTAACAAATGTTTTCAAATAATTTTTTTCGATGAAATTTTTACTGGAAAAACTTCTCTGGGAAAACTGGAATTGCCAAGAAAATTAGAAATCTGTTTTCTGTGACCATCCTGAGAATAACGAATATATAACTACCTAAATGGGCGCAAACAACAGGTAAAAATTCTGAATACCCTTAGTAATCAGCGCTCAACTGACTATGGAATCCCACAAGGAAGCGTATTGGGACCGACTTTATTCTTACTGTATATTAACAACTTTTGCAACCTTGAAATTCAGGGAAAAATTATTAGCTTTGCTGACGATACTGTCTTATTGTTCGAAGACAACAATTGGTCAGCTGTATTTAAAAAAGCTGAAAAAAATATGAACTTCGTTAAAAAATGGTTAGATTTAAACACCCTTACCCTTAACACGATGAAAACAAAATATGTCACATCAAGCATCAATACTACAGGCCAACCTAATGATGATTACTACATAAAAATACATAACTGTACGAATTCCAATGAATGCAGTAACTGCCCCTGTCTAGAGCGCACTTCACAAGTGAAGTACCTCGGTCTCACCATTGATTCATACCTCAAATGGAATCTGCATACTCAGATCATTGCAAATAAAATTAGAAAAACCATACACTTCTTCAGATCCATAAGGAACTTTCTTGACTTACAACTTCTGAAAACGATTTATTTTGCAATCATCCAATCTATCATTGAGTATGGGATCATTGCATGGGGAGGGGGTACTTCATTAGCCCTAGATCCTGTCGAAAAGGCGCAGAAAACAATTATCAAAATTATTCTCAAACTTCCTCAAACCACCAACAGTGACTTAATTTTCAACATAATGAGAGTATTTGATGTTCGTCAGATCTATGTAAAAACAATCCTCATGCATCTCTTTAAAAACAAACACGAACTTTATGAACAAAAAATAAACTTAAGATTTACGCGAAATTCGAACAAAGACATACTGCAAGTTCCAGCACTTTCTACCACCTTTGGCCAACGTAGTTTTAGATACTTTGCAACTAAAATATTCAACATGCTCCCAGAAAATATTAAACTGATTTAAACACTAAAAGAATTCAAAAAAAGTGTTAAAATTTGGATATGTTCTAATGATCGACCCTTTACTGGTGCCCTCACCCAAACTCCTTGTCATTGACAGTTATTGTAATAATTATCTTGCTGTTTTTATATTGTGTACATGTACATAATATGTATTGTGAATATGAATATCGTAACTAATATAATGTATTGCTCTATACTATAGGAACCATACATTATATGAATACATTATAAGTAAACTGTAGACAAAATGCGAGAAACAATTTTCTAAAAATTCTGCCTCAATACAGGTTCGCCTAGTAAGGCAGGCTATGCACAACATCAAATATATTTATTATAATTGTTCTATTTCTATATGACCGTTCTTACATACATATTTATTTTTTTCTCCTATTAGATACTACTCTAGTGACATCAATTATTATAACATTATTCCTATAACAATCTTATTGTTTTTAACTTATAGTTATTAACTGACTAATGAATATGTTATTAACTTTTTAATTGAATGTTATTGTCACTAAAATATATTATTAACTTTACTGTGTAAAATAAAAGTAAGTAAATAAAAGGTAAAAAGGAAAAATATAAAAAGTAACCAATACTACTATGTAATAATATAAAATTATATATTCATGTTATTTTCTGGATGTAATAAATATGTAATAGTTTATATAATAATGTATTCCTGTTCTTTTTGATAAATAAATACTTTATACTTATACTTTAAAAAAAAAACGCGTTTTTAGGGGTTGATTTTTTTTTTTTTTTACGGTAAATGAATTGAAACTGATTACTGTTTTTGGTACTTAATTATGCGCGTTGAAACTTTGACTAGTAAATATTTACCATGATTCGTTTAATGAAATTGACAGCGCTTTTCTTTATTTTTGCTTTAAACTTTGTTTTATGAAGGTTGCTGTGTGTTCTTTTTTATAGCCTATACTTATTATAGTGGTATTATGGTGCCTACTTACTTTTGATGTGAAAATTGGTACTCCAAAATGCACCGTAGCACTTAAAGTGTAAAGAACATTGATAAACACTTCACTAAAACCGTAACACATTCAAACGCGGCATGTTCCAAATTAAATTGAATTTTCCCACGAATCGGTCCGTTCCAAAACAATAATAATTACAATAAGCTCGCGCACTCAAAAATGGCAACTGGTAATTCAATTAGAAATTTTCGGTTCAGTTTACTGCCGGTTTGTGGTCCGTTTCACCGCAGAAAGCACATAAAGTGTAAAATACAACACAGTTTCAACTAGCCACGTAACACGTCTGTCAAATTGTTAGTAATTAGTCGTTTATTCACTCAAACACTCAAAAATGCATCAAAGAAAATAGTACCTAACCAATTAAATGCAAAGTAAGTACTGATTTGAAATGCATTCGATACGTGGAAGGGTATTGAAAAATCAAATTTTCTTCACAACACAACACTACGGTATTTGTCTACCTCCTAAATGTTACTGTTTTGTTTATAATTTCACTGGTTTGCTACAGTTTCGCTATGTTTAGTTTGTTGTTTAAATAGATTGCCACGCCGCAAGTTCGTGCATAATCGAATACACCAGATGTGGTAGTTTTCTCTCTGGGTTGATAGTGGCGTACGATTATGGCGGGAGTAGTAGTTGCGCATTACCCGCCGGTTTGATGACAGCGCCGCGCATGCGTCAGTCAGCTGCGCTGCGCAACGGTAAACTGCCGAAGACATTTAACATAACCTATAAGTTTTTCTTTTTTACGTCTCGGAAGCGGGGAGGGGGGTTGCGGCGCGCGGATTTAAGGCTGCTTCACATACAAAGGCTTTATTTACGTTCACAGTTAATCGATGAAACTAATAAATAATTGTTTCCATAAAAAATGTTTAATTTTAAATATTAACAGTAATAAACTCACTATTGTTGCAGATAATAAATAAACAAATGAAAATATAATACTCAGGATAGATTCTAATCTAAAAAATTTGACATTGTTCCTTAGATGAATTAAAAAATAAGATAGTTTATTGAGACAACGCGCGTGGTTGCACTGAACTAGGTCCGGTGGACATACTTGAGATTGACTGTGTTTAGTATCGCACATAAGATCGTTCATCAGATAAATACGTCGCTATGTGTTTTTTTTCTAAAAAAAATCAATAACCTGTGCTTTCGAGAGGTGCAAAAATCTTCCTCGATCGAAAAACAAATCCGATGGAGTTTATTCAACTCGTAAATACGCACAAATAACATTAATTTAAATAAATATAATTAAGACTTTTTTTGGCTAACCGTAATAGGTAAATGTCGAAATAAAATGAAGCGAGATGGGGAACGTAGAAACACATAACTGCAGGAAGGACAACCATAGTGACAGTACGTCGATTACCCTACGAATACATTCTTTGAATTCCTATCCTTTTCAATCGGATTTTTTAGCCTGTCCAGAGGCCCTAGCACGCTTGCTCTATAACGATCGGTAGGATAACTATCGGTAACTTCTCATCGTTCCCTACTACAACTGCAGATCGCAAACGAATAGGTGACAGTTCACAATGACTAAGTGTCCTTAATATATTCGATATCAACTGTCGTTTGTACGTTTGAGATCTGCAGTTGTCCTAGGGAAGGGTGAGAAGTTACCGACAATCCGTCGATAACTTCATATCGAGCGACCGTGCTAGCACACCAGCTACTTCTGAAAGACTACCAAATCCAGTAACTTATTAACTAATCTCACTTTTTTTAAGTAAAGCTCTTGCGTCCTATCACGAAAAAATCATAAGTAATATATCAGTCCATAAAATATATTTAATTTAGTGCTACTAATTATCACGAAGAAGCAGTTAAAAAAATTTCATAACTAAAATTTAAAACTCTTAATTCTGAGATAAGCTGTCATTGTGTTGCAGCCCAAAGCAGTCACGACTAATCCCGCGCCTTACAACAGCCTACCTCAACGGTGGGGGGGACTTTGGAGCCGGGGGGGGAGGTTCGAATCCACCGTACCACCGGGGGAAGTACGGGGCTTTTGAGAGGGGGGAGGGGATATACAACAGAACTCGCGGCACGGGGCGCGGGGGACCAAAATGTTTGCCGCAAGAAGGTACCTACCTACTCTAAGTATACCTAATACTATATTTTTATTTATATTTATAGTACTGTTGTACTGTGTTGTGGTGGGGTAAGCACTCATACACGTAAAGGGTGGCACACACACTACATGATTATATTATGTAGTTGGTATTTTGGTTCTCAATAACGATACAATTTGAATGATGGACTTTAACTTAGGTTTATCACCAAAATATAATTTGTTTTAAGTTGATGGCTTTATTGCGTTTGTCTCGATACAGGTATTAATTAACCTAGTGAGCTAGGCAATAAAGAAACGCATGTACTTAATTAAATAAATAATATATAGATAAATAAATTGCTGTAGTTATGAATGAAAAAAAATAAAAAAGATATACGATTGCAAAATTAATGAGAAAATAAACTACATAACCAACTAACCATCATGCTTCTTCCCGTAGTGTTGTGCAGATAGCTTAGACTGTCACACAACTCTGTCCTTTTTTAATTGAATACCGCACATGAATCCCATCCGAACCGCCCGGAGCCAATTCGAATATGACATCCCCAATTGGGGTATGTTGGGAGGCTGAAGGTAGTGGGGAAGGGACGGAGATGGGGAAGATGAAGGTGGAGAAGTACCTTGCTATTCAGATCTAGTCACCAAACACGGCAGAAGCTATTTCAAGTAATGTTTCAATTCTGATTGGTGGTATTACACCAGGGCGATATTAAGAGTATCTTCCACTCCGGAATGTGCCGCAAATATACCATATACTATTTCTAAATATACCATATTTTAGTTTGTGCAAAAACTAATTAAAATAAATTGGAACTGATCGTGGGAACAGTTACAGAGAATGAGGTAGCGTAACACGGCATAACACCCCAAAAATAAATAACAAAAGAAATTTTGGCCGTGAAAATCTAAAATCAAATCTATTCTTAATGTGTTTAAATATAGTTTATTGTCCTCCACGCTAGGAGTTCACCTGTGTTGTAGAGGACATTTTTCAACACTTTAAATTATAATTTGTATGTATGTAGTAATACAAACAGTGGGCTTATTTACAGTAAATAAAAAGAGAAATAATAACATATAAAAGTTAAAATATAAAATCCATTTCTACGTGGTTTCACCAAAATAGACGTGTCTTATTAGTTATGAGTGAGGTAACAAAATTATAAATTAAGACTTATAAGGATTGTAGCCAGTTCCATATGTGTATTTTGTATTCTGTAAGATTAGATGTTTTATATTGTGTTGGAAGTTTTTTTTTTTTTTTTTTTTTTTTTTTTTTTTTTTTTTTTTTTTTTTTTTTTTTTTTTTTTTTTATTTAAAGAAATATTTATAACAAAGAATAATACATACATATCAAATAAAAACATAATACAAAAACAGAGAAAAAGTCCCAATAAACTACTTTTAAGTAGTTTGTCAATGGGTTCTTTTAACTTAATGGATTATTACAAAAATTAAATTAATTATTAAGAAAATAATTGTTTACATTCATAAAAAAAATATATTGTATACACTCATACCATAAGAAATATAGCCTAAAAAGGTGTAACATGATATAAAAATAATTAAAAAAATGATATAAAAATAAAAAAGAGGTGTAACATGATATAAAAATAAATTTAAAATACATATAAAGTGTATGAAGTTATAAATTGTTTGTCTTAGAATCTAATACAAACTATGTCTTTCAGCGAGCCAATTTTTTAACATGATATTTATTTTTGCGTTTGTACATTTTTTGATTGCTGCAGGTAACATATTTAAGCAATTTGGGATCATGTAGTCCAGCGTTCTTTGCCCATATTTGTTTAAATGCTTAGGAACGATTAGTCCTTCATTTAACGTAAAACGAGTATTGTAAGAGTGTTCTAGTCTATTTATGTACAAAGGGCTATTTATATGTTGAAAAATAATTTTATACCATAGAATTGATCTCACTGAGAGAATTTTAAGATTTTGATAAAGGTATGGAACATTATGTCTTTGTTCGTATAAACTTTTATGAGCTAATAATTTAACTAATGAATTTTGTACTGATTGAACATGATTTATATTTGTTTTACAGGAAAATCCCCAAGCTGTAATTCCATACCTTATAATAGATTCAGCTAATGATAAATAAATTATCCGAAGTGTGCGTATTGGAACATAGAATTTTAATTTATATAATCTACTAATAATAGATCTCAGTCGTTCACAAACCTTATTTATTTGTAAATCCCATTTAAAAAAACAATCAATTATAACTCCCAAATAAACATATTCTTTAACCAGTTCAATATTTTCACATGTGCATAATGCAGGGATACCAATATGTAAGCAATCAGAAATGTGTGTTTTAATTTCAGGTGTAATAATATTTACCTTGGCATTGGGTGATCTAATATGTATCAACTTAGTTTTTTTTGCATTTATGATTAGACCAGAGTCGTGAGACCATTTCAAAAGTTCAATGTAATCTTTTTGTAAGAGTTTAATACATAATTGCAAATCACTGCCAAAAATCACCAATGCAGTATCATCAGCATACACAAAGTGTTTTACATGTTTAAAAATGTGTTTAATAAAAGAGACATAAATTATATATAAAATTGGACCTAATATGGAACCTTGAGGAACGCCTGCTAAGATTTTTCTTTTTTTACTTAAGGTGTTCAATAGCTTTATTTGCATGCACCGGTTGTTCAAATAATTTTCAAAGAGTTCTAGAAGTTTCCCCCTTATTCCTATAGTTTTATAGCCTGGTATCTGTAGTGTTTTTGTCCAAAGGATGTGTTTGTTTTTGGTATTTGTAGTTGATGTGCATGTCTTGTTTTAGTATTGCTAGAATTTTGTGAAGTCTTAAATGTGTTTAAGTTCTTGTAAAGAAAAATTAGTACATGTTTTGAATATAAATTTTTAATTTTCAGCACCGGGAATTTTTTAAATTTCATTGAAGTGGGTGTTACGATTGGTAATTTAAGTATTACTTTATTAAGGTTTTCTGAGCTTTAAACGGTGTATTGATGTATTTTTTTTACTGGCACAGCCCGAGGCGATAATGCCGTATTATTGTAATCCCGCCAAATAATTCAACGTATCCTAGTATTTCATTCAACAATTACTGCTTATTACATTTTTTCACCTACAAACAACCAACTTTATTTTATATGAGAAAGGCATTGTAAGTGCTAAATCTCCCACTAGGTGGCATCCAGATATATGAGGTCTACATTTTTTTTTAGTGAAATACATTGAGTCGTCAAATATTAATTATAATTTTTTTAATTCGTCAATTTTTTAGTTTATCAATTAAAAAAATAATAATCAACTTGTTTAGTTTTCCTATTGCAGAATCTATATGTCTATCCCATTTTATATAACGGTCGAAGTATATACCAAGATATTTAATACTTTCCGTTTGTGTAATTGGGGGACAATCGCATGACGTGTGGGCTGGTTGACAAAAATGTATTTTATTGGAGGGTTGGCCTTTCGAATTTATTCTGAAAGTTATTCCTTTCCTCTAATCCACTGTATTTTGTTGCTAAACGTTACAGTTTCCTCGAACATTTCAAATGGTACTGCTGTTGACAAACAATTAAGCTATCTCCATAAAAGAGAAAATAGTCCAGATATGCTTATCTTACATTCATGCTCCCTATTTGGTTAAACTCCTTTTAAAACATAGCGGAAAAATCACGACGGGAGGAGGTCTCTTTTTTCATGAGACATAATATAATACTAAAGAAATCTGATAACAATATTAATTGAAAAAAAAAATAATTATAAATAAAGTTGGCAGTCACGACTGGGATCAGATTGGGGTAAGTAGGTTTGAATAAAAGAAATAAAACGAAACCTGTAGAGTTGAACAAACCAAACCAGGCATTTGTTTAGATTTAGAGTTCCCTAGGAGAGCCCTCTTACGGTCAAGCCTTTTTCGTGTTGAAAAGGTATCGAATCAGGTAAGGAAAGGATTGAAATGACTTACTGCGGAACACTTTCTTCTGGTGCGGGTTCATTAATTGCACAGCATTTTTAGTGGAAATATGTATAATAGTTGCGGTACTTTCTTTAGGGACGGCGAAGATCTAGGTAGCGGAATATTGATGCGGAGATATTCATGCGGTGAGGATCGATTGATGACTGAATGTGGGTAATAGAAAAATGTGAGGTCTATAGGAGAAGGGTGGGAAGGAAAACATGTAAACATACTAACTACAAGTACACTACACTTTCAAAAATTTATGACAAAGTTGCACTACTTCAAATACATAAAGAATTCTATGATAAAAATAATATCCCACAATTAAATATTAGCAAAAGATTTTTTTCAGTTGGAGGGCTAAGCGTACCTCTAGTACGAACTTAAACAGCACAGCATCACTATATTTTAAGGGTATAAAAATATTTAACAAATTACCTCTAGTTATAAGAACGGAGGAAAACTATGCGAATTACAAAAACAATTATCTAATAACACATCATAACTTTTCTTATTGTGTGATATTATGTTTTGCTTATCATTTCCTTGTATCATTTATAACTTACCTTTTTATTACTTTTATTGTATTGTCTTATATCATTTTATCTTGTAACTCACCTATGTTTTTATTACTTTCGCTGCATTATCTTATGAAATTACAAATAGTTTTTATAATAATATTTCTAATTTAATTAGATGTAAAAATATATAGTTGTCATCTCCTAAACACAAGCAACTGCTTTATTAGGAGAGTGATGCAAATGTTATATTTATATTAAGTTGTAAATATGTTAACTCTAAATATGTTTGAATAAATAAATAATACGATAGGTAAGTTTAGGTGTGTAATGTGTAAAGGCCCAACCACGTTTCGTTCTAGATTTACGAAGAACTTAGATTTTTATGTCATTTATCTTTTTTTGAATAATTATTATCGGCATATTGTTAGATCTCTTCACTAAAATTTTATGAAACTACGCCAGAAATTACAGGCATCTACAGAATTATTATGAAAAAACGCGTGAAACTACTGGACACGAAAGTATCGTCAATCTGTGATCGGCTGATCAAGTGTTCAGAATGCCGGATGACAGGATATTAAAAATAATGACCAAGTGAGTACCCCAGTAAAAGAAACCCAAGCAAGGCTTCTTCTTCTTCTCGTGCCCTGTCCGTTTGGACTTTGTTTACTGCGGCCCAGAACCCAAGCAAGGCAGACTGTCAAATATGTAGGTGGTAAATATGGCGAGATAAGGATTCTTCCTACATCGGCAACCATTTTAAATTAAATGTGTTCATAAAATAATTTTTAATTTAACTTCTTATGATGTGTTCTTTTGAGATGTTCAATAAATGCTAGGCTGACGTAGCCCAGCGGTAGGGCGTTGGACTTCCATTCCGAAGGTCGCGGGTTCGAACCCGGCGTGCGCAAATAAATTTTATTCTATGGTTTTGTGTTATTTCACATTAATTATTTAAAAATAATTATACTATATGTGCGGCACGTTCCAGAGTGGAAGATACTATTAGTATCGCCCTGGTGTAAGACCACCATTCAGAATTGAAACGTTGCTTGAAATGGCTTTAGCTGTGTTTAGTGACTAGATCTGAATAGCCATGTACTTCCCCACCTTCCTCTTCCTCGTCTCCTTCCCTTCCCCACTTGCCTTCAGCCTCATAACATACCCGAATTGGGGATGCCATAGTCTCACTGGCTCCAGACGGGAGCAGTTGGGACTCTTGTGAGGTATTAACTATTAAAAAAAAGGACTGCTTTTATGAATCATATGTAACAGAAATCGATAGCACTAGGGTTTGCAAATCCTTCACCCTTTTCAAATTCCGCGGGATTGGGGGAAATAAATTAGATCCCGCGGGATTGAGGGATATATGATGCCAATATTGCATTAACATTTTTACGTATTATTATTGGGTATCAATTATCTATGATACTACTATATTATTTAAAAAATGCATTAAAAGCGTCACGTAGTAAGGAATTTAGGAGGTTTTTTTTAAAACAATCATTTTGTACTACGAGTAGTAATATTGTAAAAATATTATTTGATTTTAACTTTAAATATAAAAAAGTACTGCTGCTGACAGGATTCTCCATAGTCATTTGAGATCAATCATCTTTGGTAATATATATATATTTTTAAATACAACGTAATAAGTATTTTAAGAAGACTAAAAAATAAGATAAAAAAGATAGACTACAGAAATATCATATCAACAATTTATTACGTGAACGCACATACACAAAAGCCCAGCAGCGGTAAACTCTCTCTGCTTCGACACTAATTGGTGGGACTGCCATTAGAGCTTATTTTTGGTGTGATTTAGTATTTTTTTTCTATCCCGCAATCCCACAAATCCCATACGTGAAAATTCCGCGGAATTGCTTGATGCGGGTTTGCAGGATGCGGGATTGCGGGAAACCGTAATCTGTCACTCTGAAACAAAGTGCAAATGTAATACAATGTTCATGAAAAAAAATCCATTAATCTCATTAATTTACTTTATATGTTTTTCACCCACTTCTTCGGGGCAGTGGTTATTTTCGTTCCCGCAATGACCAATCTCGTGCAATACGAATCAACGCAAAACACCCATTAAATAAATAAATAGAAATAAAGAAGAATCATTCCGTTTCTGTATGGAAAGTAACGTGATTGTAAAAAAATCATAAAGAAACTCCGGTGATTACCATCTTGTCTCGCGGGACGAAAAAAAAAATCAAAGAAATTATTCTTATTGAATGCGAATTCGAAGACGTTTGTATGCTTTGAAGAAGTCTTTTTCTTTTACAGTGTTTTTTCGGGGATTCCTTTATATTTAATGACCGACTCTTGATCTCTCACTGATAAAACAATGTTAAATTTCCTATTCGAACTGAATGTACTGTAATAAAAATGCTAACTCATATTTCTCTCTTTGCATCAGAAAGAGATTTTGGCCACTTCATTACAGCCTTGCCGGTTTATTAATAGATATTTAAACATTATTATTGCCAACGTGGGTCGATGATACAAAAATCATTTTCTTTATATGTGATATACAAGATTTTTATTGCTATCAATGTGGAAGGCGGATATGGATTTCGCCGTTCCAGGAAACATTTATTGGATAACCAACACCTCTGCCTCAGGTCACCCCAAGTTACTTTTTATTTGATTTTATTTGATTAATTTGTGTTATATCAGAATTAATTAATAAATAAAAAATACATAGTATATTTGCGGCACGTTTCAGAGTGGAAGATACTCTCAGTATCGCCTTGGTGTAAGACCACCATTCAGAATCGAAACGTTGATTTAAATGGCTTTAGCCGTGTTTTGTGAACAGATCTGAATAGGACCAGGTACTTCCTCAACTTCCTCTTCCACATCTAATTTCAGCCTCACAAACTACCCCAATTGGGAATGCCATAGTCTCACTGGCTTCAGGTGGGAGCAGTTAAAAAAAAAAACAAAATTATAGTTGTTTGCTACATTTGGTGACTTGGCAGGGGCTCCTGGGTTTGTAGGGTGAGGTTTTTCAAGATCTTAGCGGCAAATGCGTTTGCTACTACTGCGTGGCGGGCAATAAATTGAAAATAACAACGTTGTAGCAAAATTGAAACATTTTGCTATCATTCTTTCTTTAAAATTTAAACCACATCCGAAAACCCCAGCAGTATCATTTAAAATTTTAACCGTACGGTACCCGTATCCAAGGCCAATCTGGCCATAGCAACAGACTATCCACCAGCGACTGTATCGACGTATCTCCCGACTGTGATCTGCCCGAAACTGGACCACAGTTGATACTAAGTTAGAGATACACATCGTGAGTTTGTGAGGCAACGGGGCGTATCTCTTGACCAAAGTTACGTTGCCATTATAAATGCCGGACAATGATAGATACGACCAATAAGCCATTGTTCCGAGTCGAGAATGTATTTCAACCGGCTTTTTTTTCACTTAAGTAAAGTGATTATTTTTTAGTGTTTCGACGCTCCATCACCTCTGCTTGGTCACTTGAAATGCTGAAATATTAATCATCAATGAATCTTTTGTTAGTTTGTGGAAAGGCGTACTGTTGCATCCAAAACTGTTGACGATATTCTTGGAAATGGAGTGTAAATACTAAAAATAAAATGAGACGCAATGGTGTTTGCTGGAATTGGGTGATAACCTTTTCCTTGCACTGTCCCAACTCATTGCCTAGGTAGGCTGTTGGGGTCGGCTCTTCTCGTTCTCAGGTTATAGCTTCTTCGGTTTTGAGTATCGCTTTCATCCAAACCATCATAAGGGTGAAAATATGTGTAGGAAAAAACAAGATATGAAAGGAAAAGGGATAACCGACCAATGTAGCTCCGTAAAGGAGCACACAACACAACCACTAAACTATAGTTATCCACTGAGCGACAGCGCAATTTAAAACATTTTTCTCGGATTGCTCTAGAGTTTTTGGTGACCATTTTGAAAATTTTCCGCAAAAATTTAAAAAAATCATGCCTCCAAATTTTAATAAGGAGACATATAAACCGAATAAAGTGCTAGAAAGCCAATGAGTTTACCTATATTTAAATAATCATCTCATATCTTTAGGATTTATAAATAAATTATAAAAATCGCAAACATTAGAAAAGGATATATTCTCTGGGTTTCCTAGTTATAAACTGCCGTGGGAAGTTCAATTTTGCGTCCACATTAAATATTTTATATGAAATTTCATGTGAATGATCTAATTGGTGAACACATATTCAAATATCTATAATAAAACTGAATTTTATATGTTCTGAAGAGTTTAAATGTTTCGTATGAAAAAAATTTCGTCAGAAATTTTGGTCGTGGAATGCACACACTTCATTGCACTAAAATGTAATTTTTAATGCACTTACCAAAAATAACTGCATCACGTCACAGATTCATTCAATAACTTTAATACACAATAACGATTGACTCGAGTAAAGCTTTTTTCATTTAAAATAATGCATTAGCAAACATAGTCATCTCGAACAAAGTATTAACCAACAAACACTATTTTGAAAAGATTAACTTGATTTTTAACTGTTACGACATTTAAACACTGCCCTGGGAACCATATACTGGATAACACCTCCAACCGGTCACCACAAGTGATTCGCCACGATTATACACGGTCACTTAGAACATGACTTAGATCGGGAGAGGATGGTTTAGGGAGACTCTTTGAACTCTCCAGTTTTTCTCTCTCGACCCATCGTCTTGCACCGCAGTAGGAGGAATGTATTTTTTTTTATATATGAATACCGCACGAGTTCCAACTGCTCCCGTCTGGAGCCAGTGAGATTATGGCATCCTCAAGTGGGGAATGATGTGAGGCTGAAGGTAGCGAGGAGGGGAAGGATATGGGGAAGAGGAAGGTGATGAAGTACTTGACTATTCAGATCTGGTCACCAAACACCGCTAAATCCATTTTAAGCAACGTTTCAATTCTGAATGGTGGTCTCACAACAGAGAGATACTGAGAGTATCTTCCACTCTGAGATGTGCTGCAAACATACTATTTATTATTTTTAATTAATTAATTGTGAAATAACACAAATTAATTAAATAAAATTTATTTTCGGACGCCAGGTTCGAACCCGCGACCTTTGGATTGGGAGTAAAGAGCCTTACCGCTCGACCACGCCAAGCGATTCATACATCTGTCACTTCTAGACACACTAACCCCCAGATTCCTATCCACTAAAAAACCCTTCGCACAGCATCCCCAAAATGACTTAGGCCTGTATGAGGGAAAATTTTTTACCTCAGAGCCACCTACACTAGAGAATTACCCCAAGCCACCGTAATACAAGTGCTAAATACATTTACCCATTTTATTTTATTTATCTTGTATTCAATTTTATATAATGTAGTTTTACAGACGTATCTATACTTTTATATAGCAGGCAGAGTATTGCACTCATAACTCTATTCAGCTGAAATAAACAAACTTATTATTATTTCAAAACGCATTGTTTCATTATTTCGCCATCACATTATCATCACATTGAAAATGTTAATTTATTCATTTCTATCGGCAAAAAAATGTTTCGAGAATTCTGCGAGTGTTAGGACACAGATTATAACGCTATCTGCTTAAATTATTCGTGGGAAAAATGTCAGATAGACGTTTGATTCGAAGAGATGAATGGCAGCCAAATAAACGAGTACCATTGAACTCTCCAAAAGCCATAAAAAGGTGCAATAGGTTGATATTTAACACAATGGTGGACTGGATAACTACTCGAGGATGGCGGATTGAAAAGTTCTAGAAATTGATAGGTATACGTGGATCAGAAGATATATGAAGATTTGACTGTGGAAAAAGAGGGTCTAAAGAAATTTACAACAATTTTTTTAAAATTATCTATCTATTTATGATTTTATTTCTTTTGATTTTTTCTATTGTTAAAAATGATATTAACTAATACCACAGTAAATAATAGCAAATATTATTATGTTGTTATTTCTTTTTTTCTACAAATTTCATATATCATTGTTATTTTTAAATTGCTGTTATGTGTGTTACTTTTTGTGTTGTTATTTTTAAATTGCTGTTATGTGTGTTACGTTGTGAAATTATTAACCCCGGTACAGGCGAACCCTAGTGGGGTTAATAATTAATTCTATACAATATATTTTAATTGTAAAGAAATAATAAATAAATAAAAATTTATAACACCGTGTTTCACGCTTTCGATAAACTTTGGGAAGATTTTCTCATCAAATAATTATCAAAAGAAGTCATCTTTTTTTCATTGGTGCTCAAACAAAAACTTTACACTTTACACTGGCGCAGACAGGGGCACTCTTGTGAGGTACAACTAAGTAAAACTATTAAGAAAATTGAAAAACCATTGAAAACCGAACAGTTGCTTGAAATAGCAGGAGTGTTAGATACTCTTATTACCGCCGTGGTGAAAGACCCCTGTTCGGAATCGAAACGTTGCATCAAATGACTTCTGAACAACGTCAGGGGGTCCGCGGTTTAATACAAAATAAGGTTTAAAACGGAAGTTACAATAACTATCAATGCATAAATAATTGCAAATTTTACTATACTCCAGCCCCCCCCCCTTACCTTCCTTCCCGGCCCTCACAAACCCGTTTATTTTATGATTCCTGCAATTCTCTAGCCACCCCCCCCCCCCACTCCCCCTTACATAATGGATGGTTTTATTGCAAGTCAGGGATTTTGGCAGGAAATCTCATTCCCTATCCCCGGTGTCCGTGAGCCAAAATAGTTTGGGAACCACTCTCTATATCCACCCACCCCAATTACTGTGTATGCCATGATATTACCGGCTCCGAACAGTCGGAAGCAGAGGGGTGTCTTGTGTGGTATTCACGTTAAAAAAATCTTTTCTCGAAGTACCTACTTGCTATACACAGAAAACAAATGATTTTTCAGGCAGAAATCGAGTGAAAAATTGCAATTTTCTGCAAAGTAATAGAAGAACGCTTTATTCCGAGAAGGCCGTCATTAGCAATCGTACATCTTATTCAAGATCATTATGACTTGAACTTTCTTTACGAGAAAAGGGTCAGCACACCGTGGCCCAATTCCTAGAAGTGTAACGAATCTAGTTCGTGCAGTCACCACCACTGTTAACACAGTCATATACAACCTGCGCATACGATTCTGGGCGCACTTGTCTTCATTAATAACCGTCCATAGACACAACAGTTCAACTGTTGCCCGCTGCAGTCAATAATTCAGCATTCAACCCGGGTATTAGTCGTGCCATAGACAAGAGTAAAAGGGCACTGCAGGTGCTAACCATAGAACATTAATTTCTCTAGTACATAAAATATACTAATGTGGATGATCATGGGGTACCTGTATACCTAGTAGCTAGAGATCTATTTTTTATTCAAGGCAGGAAGGTCAAGTGAAATCGTGTGAAGTCAAGTGAAGTCAAGTGAAGTCAAGTGAAGTCAAGTGAAGTCAAGTGAAGTCAAGTGAAGTCAAGTGAAGTCAAGTGAAGTCAAGTGAAGTCAAGTGAAGTCAAGTGAAGTCAAGTGAAGTCAAGTGAAGTCAAGTGAAGTCAAGTGAAGTCAAGTGAAGTCAAGTGAAGTTATGTGAAGTCAAGTGAAGTTATGTGAAGTCAAGTGAAGTCGGGTGAAGTCGAGTGAAGTCGAGTGAAGTCAAGTGAAGTCAAGTGAAGTCAAGTGAAGTCAAGTGAAGTCAAGTGAAGTCAAGTGAAGTCAAGTGAAGTCAAGTGAAGTCAAGTGAAGTTATGTGAAGTCAAGTGAAGTTATGTGAAGTCAAGTGAAGTCGGGTGAAGTCGAGTGAAGTCGAGTGAAGTCAAGTGAAGTCAAGTGAAGTCAAGTGAAGTCAAGTGAAGTCAAGTGAAGTCAATTGAAGTCAAGTGAAGTCAAGTTAAGTCAAGCGAAGTCAAGTGAAATCAAGTGAAGTCCAGTAAAGTCAAGTGAAATCAAGTGAAGTCAAGTGAAGTCGGAGTTAGAGTAGGATTTAATGAGATATAAGGGGGATCGAACTCAATTCAACTGAATGGGAACCCGACACGTTTGAACATACAGTTATTTATCGATCGTTATAAATTTAGGTATTTTAACTGACATATGTTTTAAGTATGTATAAAAAGTAAGTACGCGGAAAAGGGACATAAATATGTGACCATTAATACTAGAATAAGCTAAATAATCTAAATCTTTCTCAGTATACGTTTTACAGGAAACACACCAAACGTAAGCCCAACGTGTGTACAAGAACGGATCGTTTTTGAGTGTAAAAAAGCTCTTAAAACGATTTTCCGTCCTCTATTTCCTCCCTCCTACAAAATGGGTTTCGTCAACTCCCAGGTTCACACTTCCTCTCCTCAAAAATACCCTCCACACAGCATCCTCAAAGATGACACAGGCCCTGAGAAAAATTATTTTCGTCAACTTCCTTCAACATCACAACATACCACAAGTGGAGATGCCATAGTCCCAATGACTCCTGGGAGCTTTCGTAAGAATATTACAATAAAAATAAAGTTTCTACAACGGAAAATATTATTTTATTTACTTTTATTTTATTTAATATAAAAAAGAAAAAAAAATACTAGCAATATAATGTAATAATATTACCGGTTATTGGCTAAGTTAAACTTGGTTCCACCCAGGCGTCGCGAGTCATGAGTTCAATTCCTCGGCCGGCTAAGTCCCCCATCAAGACAAGAGCAACAGGTTCTACTTAATGTAGTGGGGTAGTAGGATATTTTCTCATTAATGTCAGGTTATTTACGTCTTTCCTTAAAAAAAATAATAAAAACAAATACAAATGTCACACCAGATATTTAATCCAGCATTAAAATAATGTATCCATCTAGACATTTCGAGTTCTATGCATAAAGTGGACTGATACCTAGACAGCGAGACACCACAGACAACTAAACACGTAGATATGGAATTATTATTATTTTCATTATTGTTGTTGTATAAGTAACCATATACACACACACATTCAGATAGACACACCACACATATACTACCAAGGGGCGGTTCAAACAAAACTCAATACCCGGATGTCGGACTCAAATCGTATAAAACCAGATAATATTATTATAATAAGACTTGATCGAAGATGGAGTTCTGGCATATCAACTAGAGATGTTAATTCAACAATAAAAAAGATTAATACAAAAGTATAATATATATTTTATTATAATATATATCATTAAAGTATAATATACATTTTTAATATAATATATATTTATATATGCATACATTAGATTGTTTTTAATGTTTGTTTGTTTTAATCCTCTGATATCAAGTATATATACTTATTATTATTTTAATAACTAAAAAATAAAAGTTATTATGTTTTAAACTTTTATATTTTTTGTTTTTTTATCTTTCTTATTTTTTTGTTTTTATTCTTTCTATTATTTTTATTTCCTTCATTTCTTTTTGTTTTGTACTAAAAATTTTACTGTATATTTCATATATCATCGTAATTTTGACTGTCCTAAAACGGGATTTCTCCTAGTTGGGCAGCCAAAACACTTAAATAATGTATAATATAATATGTAGATATAATCTTTTACTAAATAAAAAAGCGCTTTCGTTCAAATTAATAATGATTGTTGAAAAGATATTATGACCAAGTAATTCTGAATTTATAGAAAATGTCTTAGAATAAGTTTTTATTTCCGATACATTTCAATTTTTTTTTGGGGATTTTCGCACATGAGACCCAGCAGAGCCAGGGAGCCAGTGAGACTATGGCATCTCCAATATTGGTATGTTGTGAACCTGAAGAGGGTGGGGAGGAGAAGGAGACGGGGAAGAGAAAGGTAAGGAAGTACCTGGGTATTCAGATGCGGTCACTAAAAACGGCTAAAGCCATTTCATGAAACGTGTCAATTCTGAATGGTGGTCTTACACCAGGGCGATACTGAGAGTATCTTTTACTCGGAAGCGTGCCGTAAATACACCACATATTTTTAAATGATTAAATTGTGAAATAACACAAATTATTCAAATGTATTTGCGCACGCTTGGATTTGAACCCGCCACCTTCGAATTGCTAATCGAGAGCCTTACTCCTGGGCCACCTGTTTATAACATTCTTATAATCATTACTTAAATTCTGCATACCTACGGCGAACGGAAGTAAATAATTATTATTCCATGTTAGTTCAGGCCCCCTACCACACTCAATCGGTAAGGATTGATAGGATAACTTTCGGTAACATATCATCGTTCCCTAGGATAACTGCAGATTGCTAACGTACAAACAACAGTTGATGTCAAATATATTAAGGACACATAGTCATTGTGAACTGTCACTTATTCGTTGGCGACCTGCAGTAATGCTAGAAAACGAAGTTACCGAAAGTAATCATATCTATCCTTATCGATCGAGTGCGCTAGGGGGCCAGCACCCCTAGCATGGTCGATCGATATGAAGTTACCGACCGATTGTCGGTAACTTCTCATCGTTCCCTAGGACAACTGCAGATCGCTAACGTACAAACGATAGTTGATATCGAATATACTAAGGATACTTAGTCATTGTGAACTGTCACCTATTCGTTTGCGATCTGCAGTTGTCCTAGGGAACGTTGAAAAGTTACCGACAATCGGTTGGTAACTTCATATCGACCGACCATGCTAGCACCCCAGGACTGTCAATTATTGAATTTATTATTTTATATATTGCGTGACGGAATAGATTATCTGCATATGATAGCAACAGTATTGCGTAAGGGTATCATCAGATCTTTTCTGAAATGTATTGGATTAAAAAATAAACATTAGTTTGTTATTAAAAAATAAATTAATGACAAATTAAAACACTTTGTTTTTCCCACGATAATCTTTATTTTAACAAATCGACATGCTTCGAGAACGATGTTCTCTTCCTCAGGACATTAAATGTAATAAAAACTAAATAATCAAGTATACAAAGCTATGCGTGGGTAGAAATTGAAGTAGTGGGGGGAGAGAGGAGTGTACTTGATTATTTAGTTTTTAGTATATTTAATGTCCTGAGGAAGAGAACATCGTCCTCGAAACATGTCGATTTGTTAAAATAATGATTATCGTAGTAAAAACAAAGTGATTTAATTTGTCATTAATAAAATGGTGCCACAAAGTGAATTTGCAAAATTTGAAAAAATAAATTCGTTGAAATAATTTACCTCCGATCAGAACTTGCATGCATGCGGCCATAAAAGCATACATACGTAGATAAATACGTAAGTACCTCAATAATACATTGCGCCGTGCGTATTATATTGCAACACTGAAATCGCCGTTGAATTTCGAAAATTTTTCATAATTCGCGGTTTTTTATATTATTTAATAATGGCCGATCAATGCGTTTGATTGACTGCTAGCCGCAAAGTTCTTAAATATGAGTGGAAATTTGACCGAAAGAAATCACTTCGCGTGTTTCCGTGGATAACTGTGCCTACTTTAAAATTCATAATTTATTACAATTTGTCATATATTGTTACTTTATTATAGTCATTACATTTGCACTATTATATCATTATATGCACATTTGCACTTTATTATATTCATTACATTTGCACTATTTACTTAGATTAAACTTATTAAATCATTTTGATATTAGAAAATATTAAAATGATAAAAATGACGGAATTTAAAAGGGTTCGGTAGCTTATTTGGCAGAGACTTTTTTTAAATTAACCCCTAGAAAAAAATAATTTCCTTGAATATAAAAATATTTGCCTTTTCGTGGAAACGAAATAGTGAAACTGGGTCTTGAAGAGACCCATGTAGTCGGGGGGAGGAAATACAGAGGCTTGCAAATCATTCCACAGCCGAGCTGTTGATCACAAGAACGAGTCGTAGAAACAACCTGTTCTCATGTGACAAATTGAAACTATGTTCAAATGTTGGGCATAACTGAACCAAACTCTCGGACAGAGTGGAGGTTCCTCTAATTTTCTGCACCTGTCTGTTGGGATAGGCACCTATTACTTGGCTTTTCAGATCTGCCAACGAAATACGCCAAATACAAAATATGTTGGATATGATTTAAGGTTCTCACCGCCAAGTATCTAGTCCGCATTTGTATATAATTTTGGATGGGAATTAAGCCGTGAAGCCCTGATGATGGACACTATAAAAGTATCTGAAACGTTGATTCAAGAAGTGAGAAGTCGAGCAATACAACGAGCAGCTCAGAGCTCCGCCCCAAAAAGGCAAAGGTCCTGGGTACGATTTCTAGATGTAACCGTATCTAATTCTGATATTTCCGTTTTAATGTTTTAGTATCACTAATATTGCCTTCATTACTTAATTTTTTTTAAAAACATTAGTGCATTTTAGCCCTATGGCCTCCCCAAAAGAGGTAGTGAAACTGAAGGAGAAGGGGGAAAGGAAGGTTGAAAAAAGCCTGGCTATTAAAATCTGGTCACGTAACACAAATAAATCCATTCCAAGTAACTCCAAGTCTTTAATCAGGGCGATACTGAGAGCATTTATCTCTCTAATGATCATAGTATAATCATTGTGACTCGAATAAGCATCAAAAACATATTTATATTTTATGTATTTTAAACTAACTAACTAACCATCACGCCGTTTCCCCGCAAGGGTAGGCAGAGAGGACGGACCGCCAAACAAGTCGGTCTTGGCACACACTCCTTACCTCATTCACATTCATACATCTTCTCATACATACTCTTCTATTTATTATTCTGACTCTTGACATGGCCCGACTCAAGTATCTGATTCACTTGATCGTGCCACGTCTTCCTTGGGCGTCCTCGGCTTCTTCTACCATTCACATTCGCGTCATAAATTCTCTTTACACTCCTTTCTTCATTCATTCGCTCAACATGCCCAAACCATTTAAGCGTCCCTTTAAAATTAACTTAATGAGTAAAACCTCAAATTGTAATTAATATTTAATAATTGCAAACAACATTAGCGACTCTCATCCAATTTTAAACAGAAAAATCAGAAAAGGTAATCAGCGACCTTAACTTTTCTTATTTTTCTGTTTCATATTTTCGATTGATATTCGCTAATATTATCATCCATGATTAAATATTACAATATTTATAAATTACGAGCAAATTAAAGACAACTCCCAAATCCGAAAGCGTTTCAAATCAACAACATGTTATATTCTCGGCTTACAATTATATAAACGTGTAAATAAAATGTTGAACATTTAATCAATTTCCGTTGTGACGTAACCGCTGTCTTGTCACTGTCATAAATTTAATTTTACAGGAGGATATAAACTAGTTTATTTATGATGTTGTAATAAAAAATTCTTTAGACGACGTGAGATTTATAAAAATACGTAGGGAAATAATGTTGCCGTATTAATATAATATATTACTTATTATAATTAAGATAATTTTTTTTCATTTCTCCGGAAATCGGACCTGAAACGTGCAGATAACTATTGTCGTTCTTACTTAATACAAACTGATGCAAATAAAGCGATTAAATTGCAAATCAACGATAACATTTGAATACACGGAGAAAAAATTTATTCTAAAATACGATCATTTTATTCGTAAAAACGGTTAAAAATTGGACTGAAGTTCTTACGAACAAATTAACAGGGTTTCAATGTTTGTTGGCGGGAAAATGTACATAATTTCGTACGTATACCAACAAATTATTCTTACATATTCCCACCAATAATCATTGAAACCCTGTTAATTTGTTCGTAAGAACTTCAGTCCCGTTTTAACCATTTTTAAGAATAAAATAATCGTATTTTAGAATAACATTATACTCCGTGTAATAAGAATTTAATTATTTTATATATGTTTGATATTGAAATAAGGGTAAATGCGGAAAACTATATTTAGGGTGGAAGATATTCTTAGTATCGCCCTGGTGTAAGACCACCATTCAGAATTGAAACGTTGCTTGAAATTGATTTAGCCGTGTTTAGTGACTAGATCTGAATAGCCAGGTACTTCCCCACCTTCTTCTTCCTCATCTCCTTCCCTTCCCCACTTACCTTCAGCCTCATAACATACCCCAATTGGGGATGACATAGTCTCAGAACAACTGACAACAGCTCCTGTCGGGAGCAGTTGGGACTCTTGTGAGGTATTCACTATAAAAATAAATAAAAAAACCGTGCAAGAACAAATTAAAAACTGTTTTTTTTAGTAAATTGTTTTACGACTCGTTCTTGAGTTGAACAGCTCGGATGTGAAACGATTTGCCGGCATATGTTTTTCCTCCCTCTTACAGTATTAGCCTCTTCAGACCCAGATTCACTCCTTCCTTACAACAAAAATACCCTCCATCCCCAAAGATGCCATATTTCCTCAGGGCCTCCCGTGTGGAGTTAAAGGTTAAAAAATACGTATTATTACAGATCCCGTTAAACTGATATTTAGCAGTTTTCAACAGATTCTCAATAACACGATACTTCTGTTTTTTTTTTTAATTTAGAATCTGTACATAATTTGTAACATTTAAAAAAAAAAAAAAATTTAGTAAATAAAAAAATATATATTTTGTAATTGTTTCGTTGAGTATTTATTGAGGATGACTTATGGAAAACACTTCTAATATTTTATAATCCAGACATTATTTACGACTTGACACAATGGGTATTATACAGAGAGCGAACCTTAGATGACAATCAACTCACAAGTAGTTCATTACTAGTGATGTGCAACACTTTACATGCATGTGATAGTAATGATCTATTTGCAGTGGAAAAAAATTCCTGGGCGGGTACTCACGCCCACCCCCCAAATTGTGTTACCGTGTTAAAAATGGGGAGATCAGGATATAATACAAGGCTGAAGAAAACGTATAAAGCGACGTTAGATAGTTTCTACGTGATGTCGAGCGGATGAACAGAGAAAGGAGTACAGGAGAATAGATGACGCGCAATTTAAATTACAAGAAGTCAGGGATGCCAGAGAAAAACACGGCACAAATACTACCGTTGGAACATTTCAAGAGTCAGAAAAATATGTTTGATAATAGAATATTATGTATGAGACGATGTATGAGTGTAAATGAAGCAAGGAATGTGTTTTTGGAGGAATATACTCTCTGCCATACCCTGTGGGAAAACGGCTTGATGGTAATATAGTTACTCTCTAACAAATACATGTGTTTTAAATTTTATACAACTTATAAGCAGCCATAAAACACGCTAGGAAAGTAGTGGTAGGAAAAGGTTTCGTGCTTGTCTAAGCGTTAATGTCTTAATGAAGTCAAAAAAAAAATTCAAAATCTACGACTTTGACAATATTTTTCAAACTACAGCTAATATGTACCTACTTAATTGGAAAATGGAAATTTTCGAGGAACTTGTATTTTTAGAAAAAGTCACTAAAAAGAGCACTATCATTAAAATGCCTACATAATTCATTTTTCGATTATTTCCAAATCGTTTTGTTGAATTTACGTATATAGATAGGTGCCCTACATAAAAGCACTTGTATGCCTAAAAACAGGTACAGATTTTTTTGTACCTGTTTTTTATCGTGACTGATGAATAGCTCTTTCTTAATGTTAATCTTAATGCCTTTGATCATTAAGTACCTGTATAAATTAATACCTACATCCCAACCTTTTATTGAATAATCTCAGGTAAAAAAAATATTAAGATAAATATTTTAATGAAAATATTTTTGTTGTGACAATCACTTAAATGATGATTTAAACCCAGTATGTATTTATAAAACTTGTGTTGAACCCAGGCTTATCTGAAATCGGTTGGTTTCAATGAAGTGGTATTCAAACAAAAAAAGTGAGTGAAAACCTTTAGGCGCAGTTGAAGTAAACTTCTTTGATTAAAAACTTACATTTCTTAGGCGGAGGAAGATGATTAGGTTGTTTATTTTTGTTTATAATTATTTATAGACGAATTTTTAAAATTTTCCTGCGAATCAGCCATTTGAATTATAAACAACACTATTTTTATTATCACACTTCTGCCACTTTTTACTTCAAAAGCTAGAATTCACAAGAATCAAAAAGATACATAAGTAATAACCAATATGGTCATCTAAAATCTTTAGTTAAATCATATAATAATCAACAAAACATAACAAAAACCTGTTTAAACAAGATAAATGGATGACGTCTGACGTTTGAGTTTGATTTGACGTTTTGTTATTCGTTGCTATGCGTCACACTCACTGTTCCCATATCTACATGTTAATATGATGAAATATAAATCGAACGTCATTTCCGGTGTAAAACTTTATTTCCGTCCAAAAAAGATCTGGGCTAGGTACTCTTGGTAATACTCCTAAGTCTTGTTTTTATTAAAATTATTGTGCCTAATATATATCCAAACAGTGATTTTTTTACCCCGAAGAAAACAATTCCCATCAGGGCCTATTTCATCTTTGGGGTGTGGAGGGTCTTTGAAGGAGATGAAATAAAAATAAATAAAACATGAAAAAAAAATCTGCGAAGGCAAAAGTGTCCCGAGGAATGAATCCATGCAATGAAGCCGTGCAAGGCGATGTTCCGAAAGAGTCCTGCTGGAGATGTCAAAAGGTCTCCCTCAACTAGTCTCTCCCGATCAATAAGAAGATGAAAATGATTTGAAAGCGACTTAATATGTAAATACCAAAATTAGAGTGTGATAATAGGCATTGGCGAAAATATTTAATAGAGCGTGTAATAATAAATCACTCAACATAAAAAATCTTAAGTAGTATTTAAATTTTACTTTATTTGGAAAACCAACAGTTATAACAATTTATAATGTACGGTAAAATGTGTGTAAATTTTTCAACAATATTAATAGATTTTTACTGATGTATCTTACTTATTTAGTGAATATAAAAAAAGTAACATTAGCCGATGTGAATAGGATGGTGGGAAAGGGGTGGTTCTATTCGGTGCAATTAATAGCATTTCCGTGTAAATTTTATTTTTGATTTTAGGTTTGAAAACATTCCCGCCTCCCAAACTCGTTTGGGAGGCGGGAATGGGTACCGCCGCCCCGGGAACCATTTTTGGATAACTAACACCTCTGCCATAGGTCACCCCAAGTGGTTCGCGTCGTTTGGTGATTTGGCAGGGTAGCCTGGGTAAGGGAACACATCGTGTTGGTTAGATAGTAAATGAATATCAATTCGGGAGGCGGGAATGGGTACCGCCGTCTTAAACTAATGTTCAAGACAAGATTTTTAAAGGGTAACAATTATTATAAGCAATAATTATTAGCCTGAAACACCCTGAAAAACGCTGTAGATGGGAAAAAGCATCCGCTGCCAATGCTTAGACAAACCTCACACCATGAACCAGGGCACCCCTGCTAATTCACCAAATGTAGCGAACAATATTATTTTTTTCCTATTATTCGAAGGAAAATTATAAAATAATTGTATTTTTATAAAGCATAGATACTAAGGAAGGTTGTTTTCTTAATTAACTTCTCAACTTACTTAACTTAACTTCTTAACTATTTAACTTCTCAGTTTATGAAAATCATCGTTTTTTTATCCTTCAAAACGTGGTAAAACATGTTTTTTTTACCTCTTTATCATGTTTTTTTATTTATTTTGGGACACGGAACCAATGTTTCTATAACCCTCACAGGATGTTTATAAATTTTTCAAAGTAGACATTTGTGGTTTTTGTTGTTCTCTGCGTGTCCCTGTGTGTCTCGTGTAACGGGAGAGTGCGGCGTGACTGCAGTGAGCAGCCGCCGTGGCTGGAGACAGAGGGCGGTGCACGGGGCGCTGCGGCCCGGGGGGCACCAGTCACTAGGTCTGTGTGTCTCGGATATATCTACTACCTACCACAACACTCGGACTGAGAATGCCAAACTTGGGGACGCGTAGAATCTGGCGAACGAGAGAATACACTCGATGGTCAAATGTTAAAAAAACACTATCTTGTTTTCCCGAAGTATTTCGAATAACTTGGGAAAAACTGCGCAGTGCAGGAAGGACAAGGCGTAATCTATATTTCATTGTATTATAGTTAGTTTATTAGGAAAACAAACAGTTGGATCGTCTTAAACCATAGTGAACTAACTCATTTTTTGAAATTTCTGAGTTAGAGCTTGAAATGAGGGCTCCAAACCATAATCTAGTTCTATCGGAGAGAATCAATCAGAAAAATACTGTCTTGAACAATCATAGACAGTTTTTTCTGATTGGTTCTCTCCGGCAGAGATAGATTATGATTTGGAGCCCTAATTTCAAGCTCTAACTCAAAATATCCAAAAAGTGAGTTAGTTCACTATGGTTTTAGACAATCCAGTTATAGGTACATATTTTATTAAAATAATTACATGTTAAATGGTTGCATTAGCCTGAAATTTTCCTCGCAAAAACTTATTAAATACAGAAAAACATAAGTAATTAAAGAAAACATATAGTTTGGTACAAAAAGAAAAATTTGATATAAAAAAAAGAATAAAGTAGATACATATATACAGGATAGGTAGATAATGTGAAATTAAACTTTGTACCTACAAGAAAATAATACATTTTTACATCGTAGATTCTCAAAGATAAACATGATTAAAAACGAAAAACAATATAGTTAGAATGAGAAAATATTACACAGCAAGAGTAAATGGTTCGTAATTAACAGTTTCTTTATTTTTTCTAATATACATTTAGTAAATTGACCTGAAAAGAAATAGAAAATATCAGCGTCGGTACAGATATTATTGTATATTGTGCATATTCCTTCTAAGAAATAGATGTTGTGTGTAGTTAATTTTTAATTATTTTTAATTGATAAACTAATGTTTAAGACAAGATTTTATGCATAGCACACAGGGTAACAATTATTTTAAGCAATAATTATCAGCCTGAAACACTCTCAATCATTTGCCGTAGCTCAGTGGATTAAGAGCACCTGACCGGACATCAGAAGGGCGCGGGTTCGAGTCCCGTCGGCGGCATGTATCTTTTCTCGGAAGATGGTTTCAATGTGGATGAGTGTTTCGGGCTGATAATTATTGCTTGTAATAATTAATGTTTGAGTGTGCAATGTGTAATATAGTTGGTTTTATCGTGTATTTCGTATTGGGCAGTGGAAATTAATATTTTCTAGAAGATAAACAATAAACAATGTTCTTTAGTTGGACGATCTAAGGCAAGGAAGATATCTATGGCGTGGAAGCATGCTGACTGTCGTCGAGCTGCAACCAAACTGCAAGGACTATCAAAGAAGTAGAACCAATTAAAGTTGTGCGTTTGGTGTGTAGGTAGACACAAATGCGGTGCTTTGCTGAGCACAGATTTGATTTGGCGGTACTTTTGTGCGCGCGGTTATGAACTAAATAACGTGCTCCATCTCCATTTTTTCTATTATCTATGGTTTATTCAGTCTAATGCAGGAAAGCGCAAGAACTTATTATCGGTGAGCTTTACCGTCGATGAAATCAGCACGACTATCTCTGTCCAGGATTTCTAGGTCAGCGAGACCTTTTGCTTGTACCGTCATTTGCTTTTTGATTAACCGAGCTTTGAAATATTAATATAATAAAGAAGAACACAAGAAATGCCTTGTAGACGTGTTTTGTGATCCAAATAATTAGCCAATGGCTTCAAATTTCCAATAAAAATTTCAAATATAAAGTTTCACTATGATTAAGAAATTAAAATATTTATTTAATAAGATCTACGACGTCAGAGTGTGCTAGCACGGTCGCTCGATATGAAGTTACCGACCGATTGTCGGTAACTTCTCATCGTTCCCTAGGACAACTGCAGATCTCAAACGTACAAACGACAGTTGATATCAAATATATTAAGGACACTTAGTCATTGTGAACTGTCACCTATTCGTTTGCGATCTGCAGTTGTCGTAGGGAGCGATGAGAAGTTACCGATAGTTATCCTATCGATCGTTATAAAGCAAGCGTGCTAGGGCCTCAGGTGAGTGCTTAGAGTAGTGTTTTAATATGGAGGAATTTTATTCATCATTAAATTACGATTCATTAAATCTGCTGTAATATTTAAAAATAAATTATATAATCAATCATTTTGATCTACATGAATACATTTTTTTAGCCATAATATTTTTCACTAGAGTTCCTTATTACCTTATTTTCAGAACCGCTGCCCTCGCTTTGATAATATGAGTTTGATTTTAAATTACCAACACACACTCACAGAACCGGTACTGGGGTACCTACCTCGGACATAACCGGACATTGCTGGCGCAAAACTGAATTATCCGTCCACCGCCCGCGGCGAAATGTCGAGGGCTGTGCCTCTGGCTTTTTACCATGACTTTTTTTCCATGGCATTGGAATTCAAACGGGAAACTTTGTTCTCGTGTTCGGGCACCAATGATATCGATGATATCTACCTACTGCCTGCATACTAAATAATATTATAGTATCTACCTTCGGTAAGGCTGGAATCAGATGTTTCACTAATCGCTCATTCCTGTATTTCATTCCACCTATTTCACTCGGAATGACACGTCTGAACAAGAAATGAAACAAAAGTGAAACGAAGATGGGAACATTCGCTCGAGTAACCATAGAGTAAACCTTCACTCGAGTGAACCGTCTGATTCCAGCCTTAGGTATCTACTGGTGACGAGCATAAATATTTTGATGGACCAACCGTTTAATAAATTAATTTTACCGATAACTCTTTCTCCCCAAAACTTCTACAATGATAGCTGTAGCAAAGAATTTAGGTATGTATTGCATAATACGAAAACTTTCTACGCAATTCTGAGGCCGGTGGGGGAGAGGGTTGAACACACTAACCCCTCCCCTTCCTTCTTCCCCAGAATATACGCTACTCAGTTGTACATAATAGCTACGACAGTGCGAAATTGTCAAAACCACAAAAATAAGAATTAGACTATTTCAATGATTTTAAAATTCATACTTCGATCAACGTTTTGCAATTACTCCCACCTCTAGAAGAAGAAAAGTATCCTGTTGACTACTTTGCTAAGAAAAATAACTTACGAATTGGCGGGAAGCCAAAAAGAACTAACAAACGAACGAACTATAACAACATTGTTATTTAAGATTTTCACGGCCAAAAGAATTTTTGTTGTTTATTTTTAGGATATTATGTCGTGTTACGCTAACTCCCTTTTTAGCCGACGTTTCGAACATCACGAGTTCAACGCATCTGCCCTGATGATGGACACTGTAATGCAGTCCGAAACGTCGGCTAAAGAAGGAGTTAGCGTATCACGGCATAATATCCCGGCATATAGAAGATTTCTTCCTACGGCAGAAGAGAAGGTCAGTTGAATTCGGAAGCGGTCGAGGAATATCATTTCTTTGTACTGGATATGTCAATTTGCCGGCGCTCCGTGACACTCCGTGTATTAAAAATGACCTCCTCTCCGCGCTTATAACACATGATCTTTTTACGTCTGGCGGATTTGTATGGGATTGTATGGCGAGCGCTATTGTGTGTGTGTTTGTGTTTTTTTTTATTGATATTTTTTTTTGATACATACATAGCTCCACACGGGAGGCCCTAAGTAAAACTATTTCCCTAGGGACGTGTCATCTTTGTGTGGAGGGTCTTTTTAGGTAAAGGAAGGAGAGGAAGTTCTGGGAAGGATAAAGGTATGAGGGGCGGGTAGGAATCTGTGGATCAATATATACTGGAGTGACTGTCACATAAATCCATCCCTCCCACTGCAGTGCAAGGCAATGGGTCAAGAGAGTTTGGCTGGAGAAGTCTAGGTTAGATCTCCCTCAAACAGTCTCTGCCCATCCAGCGCGCGCTATGCAGTAGTGTGCAAACACTTTCGCCGCCAAGACCTGGACAAACCTCACCCCATGAATCAGGGCACCCCTACTAGGTCACCAAACATAGCGAATCACTAGGGGAGACCTATGGCAATGGTGTTGGTTAACCAATAAATGGTTCCTGGGGTGGCTGTACCCAAACCCGCCTCCCAAATGGTGCATACATAAATACATAGTTGAAAATATATAAATAATGCAACATTCCTTCTCCAATGTTTAATTCTCAATGACTGATTCTCAGTAGGTATTATTTGTTACGTCGGTCTCTATTGACATTATAATATATGGTTGATAGTGGTGGTTAAAATAAAGAATTTAAGAAGTACAATTGTGTAGAGGTGAATGATTTTACAGGAATTTCTGTGAATTTTTTTTAATTAGAAAATATTTATGTTTTCATATACATATAGATACATACCTATATTTTTTTAAATCAAAGATTCAGAAAGACATGGCATATTTTAGTTGTTAAACATGTAGTATACATGTATACCAATTATATGAGAAATTTATTCACTTCCATATTTTTTACCCAACTTTTCATATATATATATTTTTTTAAGTTCAAGTTTTGGCATTGTGTTGATGGAATTGGGTAAGGAATTGAACAATTTTGGGGCAATACAGTAAATGTGTCTTTTGGCCAGCCTGGTTTTGCAATGAGGCACTGTGTACATGCAAGTGTTATAAGTTATAAGTATATTTTTGATGTGAGCTGCGTGTCTGTCGCTACCTTAAATGTACCTATGTACAAGCAAATAAAAAATAGATATGTACATATTTAAAAAAAAAATCAAAGAGACACAAACATTTTTGAAAACTATACAAATACATTCTGCCTCTTTTGTATGTGGGCATTCGGGTAGGTAAAATAATAATGATAGTTTTTTTTTTTCAAACAAGATTGCTTCACTTGCAGATTGTAATGGGGATTTTGGAACATTTTCATCGATTTCCGTGTCGGCTGGTCAGGAACCCCATAATAATGTCGGGTCCCATGTCGGTAAGAAATCGACATTGAGATATCTAAAAAGGACGACGACAATGTTTTCTAAAAAGAATCGAACCAAAAGTAGAGAACATCCTTTCCGGAGACCAGTATGGATTTAGAAGAGGTGTAGGAACCAGAGAAGCAATATTGTCGCTACGCATACTGCTAGAAAAAAGAGTAAAAAGAAACCAAAACACATTCATTGCATTCATAGACCTGGAGAAGGCTTTCGACAAAGTAGAATGGAAAAGGCTCTTCGAAATTCTGAAGAGAATTGATATCAAATATAGAGATAGACGAATAATCCAGGCGCTATACAAGAATGAGGCCGCTATAATTAGATGTGATAATGGTACAAAGGAAGCCAGTATAAAACAAGGGGTGAGACAGGGATGCTCTCTGTCACCTGTTCTTTTTAACGCCTATATACAGAGCGCGATTGATGACTTGAGAGAGAGAATGAGTCACAGAGAAGGTGTAAAGATACACGGACAAAAGGTGGATATGATAAGGTTTGCTGACGATATTGCTATGCTTGCTGAAAGCGAAGAAGAACTGCAAGAGGCCTTAACAATCATGCAAAGCATTCTTCAAAACAACTACAACATGAAGATAAATAAAGACAAAACAAAACTGCTGACTGTAGGCCGAACGCAACATCAGATGAGAGTAGAGATGTCAGGAGTTCCACTAAAGAACACCAAGGAGTTTGTCTACCTCGGGAGCAAAATAACATGGGACGGTCGGTCTAAGAGCGAGGTCGACAGCCGTATACACCAGGCTAGGCTTGCATTCAATAAAAGATCGAAAATAATAGAATCGAATAATATAGACCTAAAACTGAGAATACTCCTCATCAAGACCTATGTATGGAGTATCTTGACGTACGGCTGCGAAACATGGTGCCTATCCGAAAGAGATAAACGGAGACTAGAGGCTTTTGAGATGTGGTCCTATAGAAGACTATTAGGAATTTCCTGGACAGACCACATTACAAATGAGGAGGTTCTCCAAAGAATCGAAGGAGGAAGGCACCTGCTCAAGACCTTGTCCGAAAGGCGTGCAAGATGGATCGGATATATAATACGACAAGAAGGCCTCTTGCATGCCATAATGGAGGGTATGACCGAGGGGACAAACTCCAGGGGACGCCCACGCCGAGAGTACCTGGAGGATCTGCTGGTGGACATGCGCTGCTCATCATATGCAGAATTCAAAAGAGCCGCACAAGATAGGGAAGAATGGAAGAAGAAACTAAAGGAAATTGCTGCAAACCAATCCCAGGATTGAAACCAGAGAGAGAATGTTTAATATGTTTACTTTCTGCGCTTTTTGATTCGTTGTTAGGTAACAGTAGTTCTTTAAAGTTATCACAATTCTTCAAATCTAATTTAAGTAACTGCCCAGCTCTGCTTTGGCTTGTTTCGTTTGTTTATTGCACAATTTTGTATTGTAAAATATTTTGTTTCTATGTTGTTGTGATCATTTAGAACTTCTTTGTCTTTAAGAAACATAAAAGCCCAAGTGATAGTGAAACTAAAATAAATAAATGAATTCATTAATTTACGCTGTAAGTTGGCACTTTAACTTTAAAGGAATTACAAAATTTCTTAACGCTTTATTAAATAGAACTGTATTTAGAACATAATATTTTAAACAAATCAGACGTAATAGCAATAAAATAACTAATCTTTATAAACATATATTCAAAATTATCCGAAACCCGAACCTTGGCTAAAACAACAATGAAATTGACCGAAACCCAAACCGAATCATCGGTCGGTTTCTAATTATCCTAGGAAAGAGTAGACAGACACTATACTTCCTCACATTATAATTCATCACATCATAACTCACATTAACCTACCGTTCCATTTCCCAGCCTCCCCCCCTAACCTAACCTAACCTAAGGTTAAAAACCCCAATTATCAGTTTTCGACGCTTCGAGACATGATGAATTATCAAGTGAGGAATTAACATCTGATGAAAAGTTTGTACTCAATATTTATACACTTAAAAAGTTTTCACTGAGTAGACCAATCACCGGTAAGAGTACTTCATAAATTGTTCGAAATCAATAAAAATAGTCTCAAAAATATATAAATTCATTTGAATCGTTAGTTAAAGATAAAAAAACAGTTCAACTCTATCGATGTCGTCATAGTATTCTTTTTTATTTTTAAAGAAAACATAATAATTTTACTACTTTTTTTCAGAGTCAAACAGTAGGTACCTATAATACAGGGGGCAATATTTCGAAAGATTAGTTATAAAAAATTGTTAAAGGCATTTACTTATTGCCTAATGAATTGCCATAAAGATGTTGCCTTGATGATGGAAGGGTACTTCCGAAAGCTGTGGATCAATGTATTAAAATAAAGTGGACTAATAATTGTAGTAAGTTATTCAATGTTTCGAAATCGTGTATTCGATTTTACGATTACAATCACATCGCAAATCGCGACTAATTTCTAGATTTCACATTTTCTAAGCATTTGGTGCTTTTATTCTATGGTTAAAACTTTTAAATGTCAAACGTCAAACAACAGTATTCAAACCATATTCAAACTTTCGAAACTAATTATAGGCAATGTTATATATTCGTTTGCACGGTAGTTCTAATAACTTTGTACGCGAATATTACTATCATAATTTTTCTGTTATGATACCCATCGGAAAATATTCAACGATATCTTTATATTACGCTAAACGAGGGTTTTAAATGGGTTTACGTTCCAAAATTCTACTCAACCTATTTTTGTTATTGTTTATTTTGATGTGTTATTTTACTTTCAAATATCCTTTAGACTCTATAAACTCCCTAAGGGCAAAACAAACCAGTAATTTACATTCTTCGCGAAGTACTACCTCCGTTCTTCGGAAGAGTTCTCCACCTTTAAAAGGAAACAGAATTAATATTTGGATAATATTCACAAAGGCGTCAGCAAATGACGGATTGAATACAAAGTTTAGGAGTTTATTACAAAGTATTTATAAGTTTTATGATCACAGCAATGGCTCAACATTGCATTTTAATATTTTATCTGACGAAGCGAGCAAATTCATTGCCAAGTCTACGTTTAATTTGCTCGACGAACAATATAAAGACATCCAAAACTTTGTGTTTGTGAAATTCTATGATTTCAAAAGTAATGCTGAGCAAATTGAAGATATTATCCAAGCCATGACACCACACTTTAGTTCACAGCCCGGTAAACTATGTGCCAACAATAATAATGTTATTGTACTATATTATTTTGACAAATTTTAACTTATTTTATAATTTTTTAGGATCTTATTACTCGGATGCTCTATTCTTCATATCTCTCGGACTTCATCGCATTGCTCCCATTGAACAAAAGCAAGTCATTCTCCTGGATTGCGATCTTATTTTCAAAAACAGTATTGAAGAATTATATAAGGAATTCGAGAAGTAAGAAACAACTATTAAACTAGATTTATATTAATTACTATAAGCAAAATTATTAGCCTGAAACACTCATCCACATTGAAAAAATCTCCTGAGAAAAGATACATGACGCCGACGGGACTCGAACCTGCGTCCTTCTGATTTCCGGTCAACTGCTCTATCCAACGAGCAACTGAGCAACGTCGGCTTATCTCTTACTCGCCAAATAATTCAATATATACTAGTGTTTCATTCAACAATTACTGCTTATTACATTTTTTCACCTGCAAACAACCAACTTTAATTTAATTATTATAAGCAATAATTATTAGCCTGAAATACTCATCCATATTGAAAAAATCTCCCGAGAAAAGATACATGTCGCCGACGGGACTCGAACCCGCACCCCTCTGATTGCCGGTCAGGAGCTCTACCATTAAGCTACGGCGGGTTACCTTCTACCCGCCAAATGATTCAATATAGACCTAGTGTTTCATTCAACAATTATCGCTTACTACATTTTTTTCACCTGTAATCAACCAACTTTATTTTTTATATGAGCTTAATAGTAGAGCTCCTGACCGGCAATCAGAAAGGCATTGTAAGTGCTAAATCTTCCACTAGGTGTCGTCGAAACATATTATGCCTACATTTTTTGGTGAAATACTTTAACTTGTCAAATATTAATTTTTATTATTTTAGGCTAATAATCATTGCTTATAATAATTGTTACCCTTTGTGCTACGCATAAAAAATCATGTCTGAAACGTTAATTTATCAATTAGAAAATAATAATTATATTTATATTCTTTGGTTATAATAATTATGTCTTTATTGAAAGAAATTGGCAACTTTGCATAAAAAATAAAATTTAAGTGTCAGAAGTGTAAATTGGTTTATAAATTAGATAAGTACATAAAGTTACAACAGAAAATAATATACATATAAATAGTAGGTAATATTTAAAGAATAGAATAATAAAATAAGTTGAGGTTTCTCATAATCAGCCTCAATTAGTATAGCCTGTATTGGGGCAGTAATTTATAAGTTCATTTATAATAATAATTTAATAAAACAGATATAAAATTATAATATAAAATATTTATGTTGTTATATTATTATAATGGATTTCCATCACGAATTATAAGTATCAAAAATAGAATCATTTATAATTCTTATGAACATACCTACGCTTGTATCAAAATATATTCACTCAATAGTTTGGTAACAATAATAACTTCAAATTTGAGTGAGTGCACCGGTAAGGGCTCTATCATCACTTTTGATGACCGGTCAGTGGCTCAGTGGGCATCGGGTTTGGGTCCCGCCCGGCCGTCGCATGTTCGATTCCTCGGCTGGCTAAGTCCTCCATCACAACACAAGCAACCTCTTCCGCTTTCTGTGGTGGTAAGGTGGTAGGAGATTTGCAAATATTGTCAGGTTATTGAGTTCTGGGAATATTGGCCTTTCTTTTAAAAAATAAAAAAGGAAGAAAGATCAAAATTTTTTACATTATCTTTGAAATTGTTTTGTTAATCAGATTTTTTTAATCCGTCTGAAAGAATGTTAAAATAGGTATCTAAAGTTTTATTGAACATAAGTAGTATGCGTTATAGGAATTTGCAGCAAGTCTTTGTTATTATTTCAAGTACAGTTAATATTTAATCTTTTTTTGTAGTATTTATGTATGTTTGTGTATAGAGATGAGTGAGGATTGTTTTTTATATATCTGCCGAATGTCTAAACACATTATAATGTTAAAGATTAAGTTCGAGTCTGTAATTACAGGATTGTTTTTATTATAATAATAATAATAATTGAATAAGCTTAGAACGATTAATTAGAACTACGTTAACAAAGTTTAATCGTCATCATCCAAATTCAGCTATAGAATGAATTAATTTACCTAGAAATTTAGGAGGTAGAGGTATAGTCAAAATAACTTCTTTAAAACAAAATCAGGTAGAAATGTTAAGAAATTTTTTTCATAGAAAAGCTAATAGCTCAGAGCTGCATAAAATAATTTGCAAGGCAGACAGAAATATTTCACCTTTAAATTTATACGACGAGAATGCCAACATTTTTATAAATACCAACCAGGAATTATTAGATTCCTGGTCAAATAAAATTATTCACGCAAAACACTTCAATTATCTCAACCAAACGTATGTTGACAAACTTTCGTCAAACAAATGGTTGAGTATTGGAGAGTTGAGCGCAGAAATAGAAAGTTTTATGCTTGCTATTCAAGATAGAGTAATTAATACCAAAAATTATAGGAAGCATATAATCAAAGATCCAAATCAAATAGATGATTTATGTAGAAAATGTATGGCTTTTCCGGAAACTATAGAACACATTATATCAGGATGTTCTATATTAGCGCCGTCTGAGTATACATTTAGGCACAATCAGGTTTTAAAAATAATTCACCAAAGTTTGGTAATTAAACATAACTTGATTGACTGTCATAATATAGTACCATATTATGAATACGAACCAAATTCATTTTTAGAAAATAATTTCTTTAAAATTTACTATGATAAAACTATACTAACAGACAGACCAATTGGTCATAATAGACCTGATATAGTTTTACATGACAAAATTTAAAAAATAACTTATATTATTGATGTAGCTATTCCAAATTCCTGTAATATTCAAAAATCTGTTTCTGAAAAAATAAGAAAGTATACAGATTTAGGAAATGAAATTAAAAGAATTTGGCATTCTCAGACTATAAAAATATTACCTTTTGTTATTTCAGCTACTGGCATTATACCTAGCTCTCTTATTAAAAATTTAGGCATATTAGATTTGTCAAAGAATTTGTATATAAAAATGCAAAAATCAGTCATTTTAAATACATGTAGAATTACGAAAGATTTTTTAAATATTTATATTGAGGGATCAATAGGATTTATCGGTCAAATTAGGAATTCCACAGAGCCGAACCCTCTGATATGAAAATATCTGGAGACGGTGAATTATATTCCCATTTAATAGTTTGGTAGATTAACGTGTTGTTCTTGTATTGTTTTGTATTAATTATACTTATATAATACACTTGCATAACGTGGATTTACTAGATGATCATTTATATGGAAAAGTGTATGAAAGGGTTTAGTTTTTCCTATGGGAAAAACTAAACCCGTTCCTGTAAATCTGGTGAATAAAAAAAATAAATTTGTAGAGCGCCGTTATTGTGAGAAATCACCTCCAGGGTATTATATATGATTTTTAAGGAGTGTAATGTCATGAACATAAAACAGTTATATATTACACACTTTGTAGATTTTTTAATAATATTAATATTGCAGAAAGAACACAGCAAATTCGTACTATGAGAATTGGCTCTATTCTGAACTTTATGGCAATTAAAACTAAATCTTCTTTTGGTCAAAAAAATTATTTTTGTCAGGCTCCACTCTTATTTAATAACCTCCCAGAATATGTAAAGTCATCCAATTCCTTGTACACTTTTAAAAAGAATCTTAAATTATTTTAGTTTGCCGAGGATTGCCAATTAATTTTTTCATCGTTGTCCTTCATAAATTAAAAGTATATTCTATTATCTAAATCATTTTTTCATCTTTGTCCTGCTAAATTAATAGCATAATAAATTGTATACATGTATTTATTATTTTATCTTAGTCCTTCAAAATTCAAATCAACTATGGTCACCCTACTTTGTTTACATTGTAATGTGCCAAGCGCCTTTAGCTTACCCATTATCTGTGTAACAATATTGTTCTTTGAAGTATCATTTTTATTTTACCTATATTATTTTGTGTTCTTTGAAGTATTATTTTTGTTTTTCCTTTTGTGTTATTTTTGCTACTTTAAGTAAATAATTGGTAAACTTTCGATCGAATTGGACACGCTTATTACGAAGATACTTTGTTTGGCGGCCAGTTGTCAGTTTGATATGTTGGTATTCCCGACAGAACTAGGAGCTAGATGATCGTAGCCGACTTCACGCGGAAACATAAATGGCGCGTATAAAAACACTACATAATTTCACACCGTGATTCTTCAACCATTCCACCAACATTTCCTCCTTTCCTATGATCTCTAAAAATCCCACCAAACCAACCGAACACGATACACAATCCATTTTTTTTCGTTTTGCAAGAGGTCTATCTGAGCGAAAAAACTAACTAGTTGTTAATTAAAAATCGGAAATAAGCGGGAAGAAACGAGCGGCTAGAAACAATAGGGAACCATCACCCTTTCTTTTTACCAAACTTCTCGGGCTCGGGAGTGCGGTGTGACGTCATAATGTAGCCAGTCAATGATGACTCGATATTTGAATTTTCACACAACTTTGAAAGTGAATTAATTAATTTAATAATTTTTTGGGGGTTTTAAGTACGTTAATCGAGTTAAGTTACTTTTTTACATATATTAAAAGCATTGAAAATACCATATTACATACAGTGCATGTACCCTATTAAATTAAATTAAATAACTAAAAATAAATTAATACAATTGATTAAAAAAACTAGTCTGAAAACCTATTTTGTTTTAAATATAAACTAGGTTAGAAATTTTTTTTTTTTTTAATGAGAATTTTTTTTAAAAGTAAAAAAAAACTTGCGTTAAAGCCATTATTCCTTTTATTTTATTTCCGGCACGAGTACGATTTCCGTGGCGTCGCCATTTGACAATGGATTTCGATATATCAAAATAAGTCGAAAATGAAGAATAAAAGTTTTCAATATCTCGCTTCGTTTTTGAGATTTCGATACTTTCAAGTTTTAAATGTTGTTAACTAGATAAGAATTTATAAATAAAAATAAAAATAAATAAACAATTTTTTTTTCACTTTAGGCACTTTCTTTTTTATCACAAACCATGTTACACAAACCTAGCGTAGCCGCTAAACTACTTGAAAACTGGGATGTTTTTCTTGCCTTGACGCGAGCAGGCGCTACGAAGGGGGCACTTTCTCTTGTATCACAAACCATGTTACACAAACCTAGCGTAGCCGCCAAACTACTTGAAAACTGGGATGTTTTTTCTTGCCTTGACGCGAGCAGGCGCTACGAAGGGGACACTTTCTTTTGTATCACAAACCATGCTACACAAACCTAGCGTAGCCGCCAAACTACTTGAAAACTGGGATGTTTTTTCTTGCCTTGACGCGAGCAGGCGCTACGAAGGGGGCACTTTCTTTTGTATCACAAACCATGCTACACAAACCTAGCGTAGCCGCTAAACTACTTGAAAACTGGGATGTTTTCCTTGCCTTGACGCGAGCAGGCGCTACGAAGGGGGCACTTTCTTTTGTATCACAAACCATGCTACACAAACCTAGCGTAGCTGCTAAACTACTTGAAAACTGGGATGTTTTCCTTGCCTTGACGCGAGCAGGCGCTACGAAGGGGGCACTTTCTTTTGTATCACAAACCATGTTACACAAACATGACAGTTTTAAAGTAGTTTAGGGGCTACGCTAGGTTTGTGTAACATGGTTTGTGATACAAAAGAAAGTGCCCCTTTATAGCGCCTGCTCGCGTCAAGGCAAGAAAAACATCCCAGTTTTCAAGTAGTTTAGGGGCTACGCTAGGTTTGTGTAACATGGTTTGTGATACAAAAGAAAGTGCCCCTTTATAGCGCCTGCTCGCGTCAAGGCAAGAAAAACATCCCAGTTTTCAAGTAGTTTAGGGGCTACGCTAGGTTTGTGTAACATGGTTTGTGATACAAAAGAAAGTGCCCCCTTCGTAGCGCCTGCTCGCGTCAAGGCAAGGAAAACATCCCAGTTTTCAAGTAGTTTAGCGGCTACGCTAGGTTTGTCTAACATGGTTTGTGATATAAAAGAAAGTGCCCCCTTCGTAGCGCCTGCTCGCGTCAAGGCAAGGAAAACATCCCAGTTTTCAAGTAGTTTAGCGGCTACGCTAGGTTTGTGTAACATGGTTTGTGATACAAAAGAAAGTGCCCTCTTCGTAACGCCTGCTCGCGTCAAGGCAAGGAAAACATCCCAGTTTTCAAGTAGTTTAGCGGCTACGCTAGGTTTGTGTAACATGGTGTGTGATACAAAAATGAATGTATTTTTTTATTAAATCACTAAAAAACTTCATAGTGTCGATATCTCGAAACGAAGCAAGATATCGAATTATTCTTCATTTTCGATTTATTTTGGATCAATTTATCAAAATCCATCGTCAAATGTCGGCGCCACGGAAATCGTACTCTCCCCTTATTTCCAGTATTCGCCAAACTAGTGCTAAAACAGATTTTTAGGTAAACCTTTTAACATTAAAAAATTTAATGTAAACAAAAAAACGTGCCTGAAGGTCTTTATTCAATTTACTGTATTTTATTTCCAGAATTTCGCCAAACTAGTGCTTACCTTATTCGCATAGATTGTCTAGTAGTGACATATTTCTAGCTCCTCGTTATATTACGGTATTATATCGGGCCGCCAAATATCGCGGCATCGCGCTGTCGTACGCGGCAGTAAATTTTTAATTTACGGAAATTTTAATTGCAATATATTCCACTTCCCCGAATGCAAAAAGTTGTATTTTACAGTAATTAAGGTGAATCTAAAGGTTTTTTGAAAAAAAAAATTATTATTATAAATGAATTATTTAGTGTTTTTATACGCGCCAATTATGTTTCGCATGAAGTCGGCGACGATCATCTAGCTCCTAGTTCTGTCGGGAATACCAACATATCAAACTGACAGCTGGCCGCCAAACGAAGTATCTTCGTAATAAGCGTGTCCAATTCGATCGAAAGTTTACCAAATAATTGTTAATCTCAACACAAGCTTGTCCTAGTGAGGTTAAAAATTGTATTGTAAACGGTTATACCCAAAATGTGTAGAAAAAATAAATAAATAATAATTTTCTGTGTCTTTATGATTGGGTCTAGTGCAAATGCAATACCACCTCCCCATGCTATGATACCATACTCAATAATGGATTAACAGACTACAAAATAAATAATTTTCAAGTGTTTTAAGCCGAGAAAGCTTTGTACCATTCTTTTATTTTATTTTTTTATTTATTTCGTTTTTCTCATTTTCTCAATTTTCGTGAGGAGATACCCAAAACATCATTTTAAATAATGTGATTCTCACAGAGTTGAATTTGCCTGAATCAGTGGAATTAAGGAATTGTGATTTGGGGAAGAGGGAAGTTACCAAGTGGTATTGATATCATGTGCTAAACAAATCTCAACTTTCAATTCCCAAAAATGTTTTACCGTCAGTGGATATCGAAGACCAAAATTTTCAGTTCTTTTGGCAGACGGATATCCATTCTAAATTATTATATTTAATTTATATTTTTCATTGCAGATTCTCATCTTCTAATATATTTGGTCTAGCGCATGAACTGTCGTGCGTATATCGCCACGTCTTACACGATTATAGACTGAAACATAATGGCACCCATATTGGGTCGCCCGCAAGAAGAAAAGAATCAGATTTCAATAACAATTCTGTAATAAAAACTGTTGCAAAGAATGAAGTCATGGGTTCCCCGGGTTTCAATTCGGGAGTTCTTCTACTAAACCTGGAGAGGATTCGAGAGTCGCCAATATTTGATTTATTATTGGCAAAGGAAAGTGTTTTTAATATCACGGAGAAGTATCTATTCAAAGGACATCTAGGAGATCAAGATTTTTATACTTTATTAGGTGAGTATCTCTAACCAACTGTAAAGACTTGTTCGGACTAAGCTGGTAGTTTAGTCGAGTAGTAAGATGTAGAATAATTTTCTCAGTTTACCCGCGTAACATAGTCCTTAGAAGGACTTTTTAACTCCCGACGTTTCGGTCAGATCTCACTGTCCATCTTCTGAGGCCTTATGCATTGAGTTTTGTATCAAACTGACCGCTTACGCATGTCTGTTCAGTCCAGAAGTCAAGACTTAAGATAGACTAAGACTCACTTAAGTCTTGACTTCTGGACTGAACAGACATGCGTAAGCGGTTAGTTTGATACAAAACTGAATACATAAGGCCTCTGAAGATGGACAGTGAGATCTGTCCGAAACGTCAGGAGTTAAAAAGTCCTTCTAAGGACTACGTTATGTGGGTAAACTGAGAAAATTATTCTACATATATATATATACAGCTCACATTTTTTGTCACATGAGAATGGGTCGTTTCTACAGATCTTTCTTGAGTTCAATAGATTGGCTGTGGAATGATTTGCTAGCTTCTGTTTTCTCCCTTCTACAAGATACATATTCACTCCGTCCTTTCGTCAATAAGGAAAATATTTTTCCTCAAAAAGGACCTTTTCTTATTATTTGTGTGGTGTAAAAAAAAATAACTTACTAGGTACGACGTATCAAGTCATGTCAAGATTCAACACAAGAGTATTTAATTGTGACGTTCTATTAATGGGAATGAAGCAAGGAGGGTGTTCCAAGACAGAGTTGTGTGGAGGTCCATCATTCTCCGCAGACATAGTCCTGCGGAAAAAAGGCATGCTGGTTAGTTAACCCTCCCTTGCCTGCGATGTGTATCTACTACACATTGCTTCTTGCACCTTTAATATCTCCGTAAATATGGAAAATTCTGGGTTCAGATTTTAGGTAATCCTCCGTTATACATTTAACCATTAAATAAAAAAATTAAAAAAATAATAATCAGTACATTTCGGGCACATCAGTAGTATTTTGTAAGAATCAAAAATAAATTCACCAATACAATCAAACGTCTGGCATACGATCAGCGCTGCGAGTGAGACGTACAAATGCGTGAAGCGTGCAGCTAGCGCTACACTATGCATGTCTCACTCTCACCTACATTGATATAAGTAAGCGCGAGAAAGAAAACCGTGTGGTTACTGGTCAGTCGTCAATCGTGTTTGTTCCTTCGGTTTCCACCGCGGACAACGCGGACCAGCCGCCGCTCGGTATTCATTCGGGGTGGTCTCTTCGCACGTTGTATGAGCATCACTTATTTGAGCTACTGATGTTTTTTTCATGTTTTCAGCAATTAAATATCAATTATTATCATTTTGACTTCAACTATAATGAAAAATAGCGATTTGCTATGAATAATCGATCATTTCTGCTTGTATAGTGATACACAGCACCGGAGCGGGCGGATTTTTTCAGCACAGTAAGGGAAAGGTTAAAAAGCATTTTCAAGCTGTTTCCGTAGAGAATTCTCATTTGCTCAAATTTTCCCACCGTAAATTTTATTCTGTATAATAATTTATTATCTCCCTCTGTTACAGGATTCGAATACCCTGAACTATTTCACATTCTTGATTGCGGGTGGAACCGCCAGTTGTGTAAATGGTGGAGGAGAACCGGAGAGGAGCCACTGTTTGACAGTTATTACCGCTGCCAATCTCCAATACATATTTACCATGGAAATTGCAATACACATATCCCCTTAACGTGATTACAGAAGAACATAATAATTAAATGTTTGCATATACAGGGTGTCCGGGCATAAAGTGCATTAACTTCGGGTGATTCTACATGATGGCAGGAGTAAAAAAGATCAACAACTTTTTCCAAAATTCTTTTCAAAAACTTTTTTGTTCCCATACAAAAAGACGAACCTAATAAAAATCTTAATTTAAGGTACAAACTTACCGATAAATTTGCTGTGCGCCCGCCCGAGACGTTGGATTATTGTGAGTCACCCGTATCATAACGGCGTAAAATAGTACCTAGTGCTGGCCGCATACGACGGACTGATTTTATCATTTTACCTAAAAAGTACCCCTAAAAGTTGGAATTTAAAAAAATACATTTATCTTTTTTACTTATATTATCACGTAGAATCACCTCCCGAAGTTAATGCACTACGCTCGGACACCCTGTATAATAGAAACAAAGGGAAATATCGCCAATTTTGAAGGCGGTTATGGGTACTACCGCTCTGGGATCCATTTATTGAATAACGAATACCTCTGTCAAAGGTACTCTTTACGTTTGGTGACTTAGCAGGGATGCCCAGGTTCATGGGGTAAGGTTTGCCTGGGTCTTGGCGGCGGATACGTCTGCCCACCTAATGCATGATGGGTCAGATCAAGAGAGATTGGTTGAGGGAGACCTTTTGACCTCTCAAGCCAGACTCTCGATCCATTGCCTTGGTCTGCATTTGGAGGAATGGATTTATAAGTCCGTCACTCCCGGACACACCGACTACCAGAATCCTTCCTTTTTCCTTCTCAGAACTTCCTCTCCTTCTGACCTACGCCCTGAGGGAAACTATTATACAAGACCTCTTAAACAATTTCCCTCAGGGCCTACATGCGTAGATGCGATTTTCTGTAGTATTGGTGATCGATGTTAGCGACATTTTTGTGCACACGGTTTCATACTAATAACGGTTCATGGACATTCACAGCACATCTCCCTTGTCTCTATTGTCTATGGTATTTTGTTATTTCTTATACCTTTATCTTAGACATTTTAAAAATTGTAAGTTTATCTTTAAAATGAATTGTTAATACCAATGTAAAGGAAAAAGTTAGATATTTTATGTTACAGTGAAACCCTCTAAGGAAGTTTTCCAAGGGACCGGAGTAGAAAAATTTCTTAAAAGCGGGAAAACCTTATAAGTGGGATAAATTGGGCCATTTGGTCTTCAAGGGACCGAAAAAACCAAACTTCTTAAGCAGGAAAACATCTTAAGCGAGAACTTCTCAAGAGGGTTTCACTGTATTAAGTTAGTATACATAAATGTAAAAAGTGATAAAATGTATCAACCATTAAAAAAAAATTGATTATACAAATCTGTGTGATTAAATTGTTTATGCAATATGTATGTTTAAATTGTTTATACAATCTGTATTATTAAATTGTTTATATAATGTGTATTATTAAATTGTTTATACACTGGAGGGATTTTTGGCTTATATATGCGCCATTTAAAATGTCTACGATTGCTTTTCGGATAAAAAATACAAATAATCTCTTGATTTGGAAAAAAAAATATTTGTGACTCCCACGTTTGTTATTTTGGTCTTAAAAAGAAGCTATTGAAATGCTTTATCTGTTAGAACCATAGATATTGCAAATCCGAAATTCGTAGACTATTTTAGAACGATGTTAAAAATAATTTATTTAAATATTTTTTTCGCGCAGAATTTGTGATCAGATGTTTACGGTTAAAATTAAGTCCTTTTTCCAAAGATGTGTACTTTCATTATCAAGTATACCACAGACAACATACAGAAATCGAAAATATTCTATGTTGACTCGAATAAGTACCTCTGACAGCAGTTTCAAAGTATCTGAACAAACACACAGGATCTGCGCGGTTATAATTTTAATGATTTTTTTAATACATATTTTATAAATCCTTCAAATATGAGATAAACGGTGAACAGGTAAATTCATTGGCTATATAGCATTTTAATAAGTTTTTGTGTCTCCATGTTAAAATTCAAAGGTATGATTTTTTGTTTGTACGAAGGTATGTATTTCCCGTGGTTGCTCCAGTGGTTATACAATCTGTATGATTATTTTAAGTTTGCCAATTTTTTATTTATTAAAAAAATTTTATAAAAAAAAAAACATTATTTTATCTGCATTTCTGACAAAACTAATTCAAAATTCTAATAAAAGAGCAATATATTTATAATATTAAAAGAGGGTCTGTGGCGAGTGGACAGTGTGGATTTGATTTGTACACAAATCTACAGTTTTATTCTGAGACTTATCAAATATATTAAATTTCGAAAAGAGTAAAGGCCGCGCAACGCCGGGGACTTCAGCTTATAATGTAATAAAATTATTTTATAGTGCAATAATTTATTAAAAAAAAACTTATGAAGAAGACTTTTATGTGCAATGTATTCCATCTAGGTATATTGTTTTTTATATGTGTAACGTATTCCATCTAGGTATATTGTTTGTTATATGTAATAGAGTGTTTTATATTTTTCTACTTAAATGAATAGTTTTTTATTGTAGTTATTATTATTCATTACAAGCTTCTGCCCGCGACTTCGTCTACGTAGAATTAGTATCTTTTCATAGGTTTCATCTATGTTTATACCAAAATTCTTAACCTATTTATTTAAAATATCTATAATTCTTGATTCGATTCAAGGGTGAGTACTTCAAATAAATTAACAAAATTAAATATTTTCTAAAATAGAATTTTGGTTTTACAATCATTGTATTTCAAAATGTCATTCTAAAATTTTGACATTTTATATTAAACAGTAATTATTATTTGTAATACATGAAAAATAGCAAGCTTTGGGTATAAATTATAGCCTATATGTTATTCTGATGTATGAGCTATATTATTGTAAAGTTCCATTAAAGTCCATTCAGTGGTTTTTGTGTGAAAGAGTAACAAACATACATACATCCATACAAACTTTCGCGTTTATAATATTAATAAAAAGATTAAATCAAATTTAAAAAAAAAACTAAGAGTGAGATACTCTCAATATAAAGTTTATATTAGCGCCCCCCACGCACAGAGTTTGGCCTGCGAGTCGCACCACACTTCTCTCCAAATCGTTGGCGAAAACGAAAGTGTATTTGCAATCGATTCGCAGGCCAACGCTCAGGGCAATCGCCAGTATCAGCATTTGGCCCGTTGAGCTAATACACGAAGGGTTGGAGCGGGCGCCGCGCTTCGGATGTCCTAGACTTTTTAGTTTGTGTATGGCTTCTAGATGCATGGTTTTTACAATGTTTTCATGGGTTTTTTTGAGTCATCTCCGTTTTTTTTGCATGGGTGAAATCCTGAACTCAGAAATGCAGTTTTTGAACTTCAGTACGGGACTGCGAGTTCACAATGTCTCTTTATCTAAGAATTATCTTATCAATAAATAATTTTTTTTTTTTTTTTATTAATAATTTTTTTGTTACATACATGTTACAATAAAAGTTTTATTTTATTTTTATAAACAGTAAAAAGCGAGAGCAATGTAGTTGTGTAGACAAAAGATTTAAAAAAATTAAATAAACTAAATAGACTTAAAAAACAGAAAAATATAAAAAACAAAAAAGTATATGTACGTATGTATGCATGTATATGTATATTTATATATATATATATATAACTATATATATAAATATCTATACATGGTGCATTATACGCTATATATCAACATACACACACACACACACAAACATATATACATATATTTAATATAAACATAATATAATAGTATGCAAAAATGTACGATACCAAAAAAATCCCACATAGGCATCGCCAGTTCGTGGGTATATTTGTGTTTTTTTAAAGCAGTTTAGTTAAATATGAATCATCACTCTTGGTCTCTACAACCTCTGGTGGGTCTTGGCCTCCTGAAGAGTCTTCCTCTACTCATCTCGGTTTTGTGCCAGCTCTCTCCAGTTTAGAAGCTCCAGAAAGACAGTCTATGAGGACGTTGTCGCTCCATCTTAATCTTGGCCTTCCCAGGCTACTTCGCCTTATCGTTCTTGAGTTCAGCAGGAACTTTGGTGCTTGAAAAAATAATATGATAATAATCTTATAACTTTCAATTAGGTACTTACTTTAACTAGGCACTGTAAAATGTAGAAAAAGTGTTATTGGAATTTTGTGTGGATTTATTCTCCCTTATCTTTTTATTATATTAAATTTTAATATTATTATTTACTTGAAAATAGAATTTAATATTTTTTTATTAAGGCATTACAAATAATTTACTTAGGACCAGTTGTTTCGGAAAATTTCACGTTTGAATTTCCTTCAAATCGACATTCACCGAAAAATTGGGTTGTTTCAACCTCCGTCAGAAGAAATTTCATCGAAAATTCCATAGGACCAGTTGTTTCGGAATTCCCTTCAAATTTGAATTTCCTTCAAATTTGAATTTCCTTCAAATCGTCATTCACCGAAAAATTGGGTTGTTTCAACTTCCGTCAGCAGTAAATAGCAACAAATAACGTTCGATAAATTTGAAAATTTTATTCAAGTGTTCCCCGCCGAATCACAATTTTGACGTCTGCGCATGCGCCTCCCATTATTTCGCTAACCGTCCGGACTCGGCTGATCACATTCACATCACATTTCTATAGTATTTTCACTGCTGACGGAAGTTGAAACAACCCAATTTTTCGGTGAATGACGATTTGAAGGAAATTCAAATGTGAAGGAAATTCAAATTTGAAGGGAATTCCGAAACAACTGGTCCTATGGAATTTTCGATGAAATTTCTTCTGACGGAGGTTGAAACAACCCAATTTTTCGGTGAATGTCGATTTGAGGGAAATTCAAACGTGAAATTTTCCGAAACAACTGGTCCTTAGACACTGTTGTTTTCTTATTTAACTTTTCAATAAAATCATTTAAAAATCGTTTTTTTATCTTCCAAACATGGTAAAGCGTGATTAATCCTTGAAACATGTTTTTTTTTACTTTTGCGATATTATGGCATCACCTCTATCATTACATATACCAAGAAACAAAAAAATCCTATTTTTAATTATATTTGACTAGCTTGTGGAGTTTTAAGAAGGAATTGTTTTTCCAGCTTTTTTCAAATTTTCTATGCGAACCGGGATTTGTTTACAAAACATATAAGTCTGACGGATTCAGGCAATTCATTCAAGAATATAAAAATATGATCCGCTTTTTTTATACAGGGTGTTAAGGTACGTACTTGACTTACTTTAACCAGTGATTCCTGTCATTATTTGGAGTAAAAAATGTAAATGAAATTTTGGACTCCGGTGACATCTTTGATGCTTTTTTTTTTCTACAAAAAAAAAATAGTAGGTGTTGGACAGTTAGAGGGTGGGGTGATAAACACTGACAGTGATTTACGGGGGCTAATAAGAATAGGTGTTAGGCTGCCTTTACAAACATAAGTTTTTTCCCGTAAGCAAAAACCAATGTACCCATTGGCCAGAAGTCACTTACGTGAGTGACTTACAGGAAAAAACTTACGGGTGTAAAGGCTGCCTTAGCGTGCTGGGAGTAGCAGGGCGCGGGGAGTAGGTGAGGTGCGGGGCGTAGGTTTTGTAAACAAAAACTGCGCATCGTTCTAACCAGACGAAATATCATTGAAGTAGGTCGTTTGAAACGGAGTCGTACTAAACAGATATGTTTTCCTAATACCTTATGAAACCTAACTTTAGTTTACATTGTCCTCGCTAAGGTAGGTATGCCGTTATAAGCGAAATCGTTTATTATATCCGAATTCTACTGTATTGGATAAGTTGGCCGAGTTTTCTAACTATAAAGTATTGCGAGTATTTTATTTTTAATAATATTCGTTATGAGGATGTTGAGAAACCCCCTAAATCTTATAACTGGCCCTTACTAAAATCCAGTTTGACACCCCTGTACATAAATGAATCAATCATCCCCTGTACATGGATAAGTGGTTTATTAAATAAACCATGTATTATAAATTTTGTGGTACATAAATAACCAATAACATCAGCCGGCAGGCGATCGGGGCGTTTCGGCTTTCGGCGGGATGTTCGGCGTTCGGCGAACACTTTACACTGCCACCTGTGATCTCACTTCTATATTATCTTTATGACATGTGCCACCTACTTTTGCTAAATTTCAATTCGTGGTATAGTAGGTAACTTCTTACCGTGACGTGTAAAAGTCGGTAAGTAGAAACCTGCTTTGGACTTTTTCGCTACGTCAAAGTTGAGTGACCGGTTTTGAGAAACAGTGATTTTACATTATTTTACTGTCTTTCCGATAAAAGGAAAATAATTAATTCGACAATAATAAATGTTGATCTATCAGGATACAATTTGAATATATATCTTTAATATTCCTTATGTTTCTAGATTATTCCGTCGATATTATCTATCTTACCGCAGCACGTTGAACCACAAGTGAAAATCACTTATCATGCTGTATTTATATTTATGACGATTTTCTCGATACTTTCTGTCCGGTTAGTCCAATAATTTAGTAGGCGTGATACGCTGGCAGCTTTTTAGTAATCAATCTGTTGATACCGCGATATCATTTATTAAAATTGCGCCGGGTTTGAAGTTTGGAAGCCGGCTCGCAAAATCATATATATTTATTCTTATTCATTTCCCGTTGTTTTGTCGGTGGTGACGGTCGTGTTTTTTTGTTGATAATTTAATAAAAATCTATTAAAATGGCTCTTCCCGCGACTCTTGTGAACTTGTTTGCTCACATCGACAAGAATAAGACGAGGTTTATCGATGTTTTGAGGGAATCCGTGGAGATTGCTTCAGTTTCCACCGACGCTATCCACAGGCCGGAATGCCAGCGTATGGTGGAATGGACCGCGGAGAAACTGAAGCTTTTGGGAGCCACCGTGGAGCTGAGGGACATCGGAATGCAGAAGGTTGATGGAAAGGAAATCCCTCTTCCTAATGTCATCATTGCTTCCATGGGAAATGTAAGATCTTTTATTTAATTTAACAAATAAGGACAATACTAACAGCTGTCATCATGATGTGTCAACTTATTCCCTACCCCTATTTATTTGTGTAAATACATTATAATAATTATTCAGGAGTACAGAAATAAAAACAGCAATGTACCTATAAAAACATGATTTTTTTAAACAAAAATTCACGTGTTCTAAATACAGGGGATTATTTCAAATTGTTTAATATTTCTTATCATTTTGACAGCTGAAGTTCACTGTCCGTTTGTAGAATCATAAAGTTGAGAATGTCACAGAAACTTTTTTTAAATTTTCCATATTTTTATAGCCTTCTAATTCTCATTCCATTTCATCCTGACTGTAATATTGTTAAAAGATATATTGTGTTGTTTTAATGTATAATAGAAACCTAGTTATACAGATCCAATCAGTTTGTAATATTACAATTTGAATTTCCAATTTGCGCCATACCCAATGACAAGATCACACTAACTTCCGATTTATGCCAACTCCTGGTGATGAATACTAGTTTGATATATTTAACTCTTTATAAAATTTATTGATTATTTTGTTATTACTTTTAACACATGTATTATTGTAGCAATACGTTTATTAATATTGTTTTTTTTACTAACCTACCAATTTATTTTTTTATTTTTTATATTAACTCCACTCGGGAGGCCCAAAAATAATTTCCCTCAGGGCCTATCTCATCTATGAAGATACTGTGTGGAGGGTCTTTTTAAAGAAAATAGGAAGGTATGAACATGGGTCTTGAAGAGGCCCATGTTGTAGGAGGGAAGAAACACAGAAGTCGGCAAATTGATTCACAGCCGAGCTGTTGAACTCAAGAACGAGTCGTAGAAATGATCCTTTCTCATGTGACAAATCGTCGCTCTAGTTCATTTTTGTCCAACAGACCATTTTTTGTGAAATTGAGTTAAGTATGGAGTTGTTTTCAAAAAGCCTTTATTTATGAGATACTCGTTCAATTTAATTTATTATTAATTAGCTAAGGGATTTTCAAAATGTACTTTGTCTTACATCCTCCAAAATGTACTTCCCTTTTTCGTAAAAAAAACTTTAAAGCGCCATTTCTCCCGATTTACGTTTTGGTCTGTTGGAGAAAAACGAACTGAAGTGACGAAATGTCAACCAGTACCTAACCATGTTGGGTGCTGTTTGGCGTGTTTCCCAACTATGCACCGGTGCCGAGGAGATTAATGATGCTAGTTCCTCGGAGCATCTTCCATTAAAATACCGACAGAACAAGGACAGCATTCCCGTCTGAAACATGTGCTCTAAATATTGCTATCCGTTTGTTAAGACGGGAGAATCTATCAAATGTACTACCCGTTTCTGCACTGAGTCGAGTTTTTTTTTTCTACTGTAAATTTATCACTGAATAAATGTTTCTTAATGTCAGGAGAGCCTAGTAACTGCGTAAAATAGTGCACATGTAAATAATTAACTTTTTATTTATGTTGGTGCAATTTTTTTTTTTTTACTTTTAGCTAAAAAAAGATTTGCATATTATGGATAAACGATGTTGGCAACACTTGTGCAGTTTTATATTATTAATATTGGTTCATGACCCATCTCTCCTGCTTCTATTATACAGAGTGTTAAGGGACATACTTGACTTACTTTAACCAGTGATTCCTGACATTATTTGGAGTAAAAATTTGTAAATTAATCTCCGGTTACATTTTTGAAAAAATTTTTTTTCAACTTAAAATGACAAAATCAGTAGGTATTGAACAGGTTGGGCGGTCACTCGACTGAGTGACCATTGACAATATGTGGAAAAAAATTGTATGATCATAACAAAAAAAATTTAAAAAGTTACCGGAGACCAAAATTTCATATATGTACATTCTCCAAATGTCAGGAATCACTGGTTAAAGGAAGTCAAGTACTTCCCTTAATACCCTGTAAATGTAAACGTAATGATAAAGATGTTTTGAATATATATAGAGTGGACAAACGGATAATATATTATGACGAGAAAGAGGATTTCTGAGCAGGACGCAGGATGACAAAAGTCAGAATAACCGAAGAGTTAGTTGTTCCTTTTTAATTTTATCCTCTCTGCATATCTCTGCAGAGAAACAGTTTGATTGTTTGTAATGTTGTATTGTACAGAGTATCAAAGTTTTGCAGCGACACACTCTATGTATGTTTTTTTTAATGCATCCATTACGAACCATCAATGGACCAATTAGCCTCTAGTCACACCATTGATTGTATTTTATACTGTCAAGCTCACAGAAGAGGATAGAGCAAAATAGCGTGTTGAATGTTATCAAGTCTAATAAATCAATTGGTACATTGTGTCCTTGTTTGTCATTGGATTAAATATTAATATATAAAAATGAATATTTCTCCATTTGTCCCAACCAGTGGAGCGACAGAGCAACTTAAAACTTTTTCTCGGATTCCTCAAGATCTTTTGGTCACCATTTTGAAATTTTTCCGCCAACATTAAAAAAATCATGCCTCCGAATTTGAATATGTAGACATACACACTGATTATAGTTCTATATAGCCAACGAATTCACCTATCTTTTGTCGATTATCACATATTTGTAGGATTTATAAAAAAAATATTATAAAATCGTATACTTTAAAACTTTTTAAAGAATCTAAGGAATATTAGCCAGATTTGGTAAAAGCATTCCCTAGTTTTGGAAATAGTGCCATATTGTGGCAAAAAGCTTTAGAGTGGTTATCCATTCATCCGATAGCGATGAAACTTTGGTCATTTGTTGTGTTTCTATATATGCTGGTGAGCTCTGGCATTATAAACTTTGTATACAAACTTTGCAATAGGTGGAGCGTAAGTCATTTTAAAAATGAGTGTATTTCAATAGTTTAGTGGCAGTGAGGGAAGGAGGGAGGGGGAGAGGAATCCTACAGGGGAGAAGGTTCACAGGGAAGGGGACGCATGGGAAAGGACACAAAGGTAGAAACAATTTCTTTCTTTGAGTGGCATTACAATTTGCAATACATGCCGAGTACTCACTAGTTTATTGATAAATGCAACAGATTTAAAAAAAATTATTGATTCGGAGAAGGTCTACATAGATTGTGTAAGCACTCAGGCCTTAGCTCTTTCTAATGTTTTACCTTATTCTCTTGATGGTGGACTTGTCCTAACTTCGCAAGTCTCCTGATTTATGTCTTCCCAGGTATCTGAGCCTTATTCCACCAAGTCGGGACATCACGCACTATAGGTGAATTAATCCTCTTCAACTTTCCAACGGCTATTGGGAATACTGTATTTAGACCTACACCTACCTAGTTAACCTAGGCAATTAATAAGCGGGCGGCATTTCTCTGTAACTCTAATGCAGCTATGTAGTTTCCAAATTTTGCACAAACTTATATTAATTAAAAAATATTTTATATATAAACGATTGACTTTGTGTTTACTTTGTAGAACTCCATTTAATTTTTATTTTTAAATTTACACACTTGTAACATTATTTGATAATGTGAGTCTCACTGACCGCTTTATTCATGCTGAGGCCCCCAATTTACAATTTAAAGAAATTCAATAAATATAATTAAATTTTTAAATTTACACACTTATAACGTTATTTGATAATGATGGTCTCACTGAGCGCCCATAGTTACCCATGCTCAGGCCCCCAATTTACAATTTAATGAAATTCAATAAATATAATTAAATTTTTAAATTTACACACTTATAACGTTATTTGATAATGATGGTCTCACTGAGCGCCCATAGTTACCCATGCTCAGGCCCCCAATTTACAATTTAATGAAATTCAATAAATATAATTAAATTTTTAAATTTACACACTTATAACGTTATTTGATAATGATGGTCTCACTGAGCGCCCATAGTTACCCATGCTCAGGCCCCCAATTTACAATTTAATGAAATTCAATAAATATAATTAAATTTTTAAATTTACACACTTATAACGTTATTTGATAATGATGGTCTCACTGAGCGCCCATAGTTACCCATGCTCAGGCCCCCAATTTACAATTTAATGAAATTCAATAAATATAATTAAATTTTTAAATTTACACACTTATAACGTTATTTGATAATGATGGTCTCACTGAGCGCCCATAGTTACCCATGCTCAGGCCCCCAATTTACAATTTAATGAAATTCAATAAATATAATTAAATTTTTAAATTTACACACTTATAACGTTATTTGATAATGATGGTCTCACTGAGCGCCCATAGTTACCCATGCTCAGACACCCAATTTACAATTTAATGAAATTCAATAAATATAATTAAATTTTTAAATTTACACACTTATAACATTATTTGATAGTGTGCGCTTTACCCATGCTGAGGCCCCCAATTTACAATTTAATGAAATTCAATGAATATAATTAAATTTTTAAATTTACACACTTATAACGTTATTTGATAATGATGGTCTCACTGAGCGCCCATAGTTACCCATGCTCAGGCCCCCAATTTACAATTTAATGAAATTCAATAAATATAATTAAATTTTTAAATTTACACACTTATAACGTTATTTGATAATGATGGTCTCACTGAGCGCCCATAGTTACCCATGCTCAGGCCCCCAATTTACAATTTAATGAAATTCAATAAATATAATTAAATTTTTAAATTTACACACTTATAACGTTATTTGATAATGATGGTCTCACTGAGCGCCCATAGTTACCCATGCTCAGGCCCCCAATTTACAATTTAATGAAATTCAATAAATATAATTAAATTTTTAAATTTACACACTTATAACGTTATTTGATAATGATGGTCTCACTGAGCGCCCATAGTTACCCATGCTCAGGCCCCCAATTTACAATTTAATGAAATTCAATAAATATAATTAAATTTTTAAATTTACACACTTATAACGTTTTTTGATAATGATGGTCTCACTGAGCGCCCATAGTTACCCATGCTCAGGCCCCCAATTTACAATTTAATGAAATTCAATAAATATAATTAAATTTTTAAATTTACACACTTATAACATTATTTGATAGTGTGCGCTTTACCCATGCTGAGGCCCCCAATTTACAATTTAATGAAATTCAATGAATATAATTAAATTTTTAAATTTACACAGTTATCATATTATTTGATAATGTGGATCTCATTGAGCACTTTACCCATGCTGAGGCCCCCAATTTACAATTTAATGAAATTCAATAAACATTATGTAATAATAAATATTATTATTGCGTTGAAATAAATTAAAATAAAACTGACTTGAAATAAAGTGTTTATTTTCAGGTTAATTGTATTTAGGGGTCTATTATTAAATGGATTAGTATAGTGTTTTTGTTTTTTACATATGGTCAATATTAGTGTGAGGGTGGGTAAGAAGTTATTTTGGTTAAGGTGAATGTCAAAAGAATTCATATTCTACGCTTTCGTAGATGGCGCACGTATAGTATTTTTTACTTATAAACGCTTTTATGTTACAATTCATGCTTTAAAATATTAAGAAAATTTTATTGTTCGCGGAAGTACACAAGCAATATGAATATTATCAAATAGTTTTTTCATATTTTTATAAGAAAAACTCTCTTTTTAACTTTTGAAGGTTATTCCCATCAATATATCATTGAAGAAGAAGATAACAATAATAATCTAATTTTTTAAAATATGAAATTGAACAAGACACAGAAAAATAATAAAAGATAACAGTCGCAACAATTTTTTTTTTTTTTTTTTTTTTTTTTATTACTTTTCTGTGTCTTGTTCATTTTCATATTTAAAAAAATTAGATTATTATTGTTATCTTCTTCTTCAATGAAATAGTTTTTTAATTTACAAAACTATTTGTTAATATTCATATTGCTTGTGTACTTCTGCGAACAATAAAATTTTCTTAATATTTCAAAGCATAACAAGTATATTTAAAGTAAATATTGTAAAGAAGTATGCCGGGATATCAACTATCATGGAATCCAATCTGAGTATCTTGATGTTTATTGTTAAAATAGCTTATTACTTACATGTTAAAATAGCTTGGCAACTGTGATGTAGAAATAGAACATAAATATTGCAATAAAATTATCTAAAAAAAAATTCCATGTTATTTATAATGTTTCACATTTCATAAAATCTCTTTTGACAACATTAGTTTCCTTATCTCAAGTTTATTATAACATAATGTGTCTAAATATTTGTTAGCTCCAATATGGGTAGTCTGGGTTTTAGGAGTGTGTGCTTAACTGCAAATAACTCTGTCTGTTATCGTAATGACGTGTTTGCAAGGATTAATATTGTAATATAATGACTTTTTTATTGTAATATTATCTTGATTATGGTCACTTTATAATCCATTGCCAAAATTAATAAACAACAAAGTTGGTTTTACTTTATTGTAATTTCGTAGTTATGAATAATTTATCTAATCTCAACAATCTGATAAACATGCAAAACTTTCTTAATGCTTATCTAAAATAACATTTTTTAATTACATACGTACTATTTTTTTTTTTTTTTAAGGCGGAGACGGTTTACAAGCAGTTCTCGTGAGCACTTAGCCATAGGCCCATTGTGCTATCTCCCATTTTATCTCAATCCTTTAATAACAAACCAGTCCCTTTGATAAAGTTCACCAGGGTTGTCATTGGATATGTGGCTATGTCTTCTGGTTCTACTGTATGTCTCCCCAGGTATCTGAGCCTAGTTCCCACCAGGGCAGGACATTGGCACCATAGGTGAATTGGAGTCTCTTCATCCTCTTCACATTTTCTGCATATATTAGTGTTTTCCACTCCCAATATCTGCATGTGTTTCCTGAGATGGCAGTGTCCCGTTAATAGTCCTACCAATTCCCTCGGCGAGTTTCTGTCCATATCGAGTAGTTTCCTGGTTCGTCGAGGTTCGTCCGGTCCTTTTATGAGAACTTTGGATTGTCTCATTCCGGGTGCCCTCTCCCATTCTTTGCAGTGCTGGGATTTGACCCACCTATCGATATGTAGTTTTGTGTGGCAAGCTGCTACTCCTACGGCCGGCTCGGATCCTACAAGTGGTGCTTTCGCCCCTTTCCTTGTTAGTTCGTCAGCCCGCTCGTTGCCCTCAATACCTTTATGTCCCGGTACCCAAATCAGGGTTATTTTATTGATGTTAGCGAGTTCTGTGAGAATAGTCCTGCATTCCATCACCAGTCTGGAGTCGCGTCGGTTACTTCCCAGTGCCATTAAGGCAGCCTGGCTATCAGAACATATGCTTATTCATTTTTTTTTTTTTTCAACGCCCTTACGGGCTTTTACATATAAGTGTACGATATGGTATATACAGTTTATACAAAGACACAATGTTTGGATAAAAAAGATCAACTTAAAGGATATGCTACATAAAAATATCATTCAGGTATATCTTAAAGAGTGATAAACTTATGTTAAATATGTCGATGTCTGAGGTGAATTTGTTTGCAAGTGTGTGAAAGCGATGAATTGGTGCGTGTGTATGGTAGTTGGTCGTAGAGTTATTGTTACAGAATAGTATATTTTGCCTAGTTGCTCGATTAGGTACCTTGAAGTCGATGAGAGGCAGGAGTTCACAACAGTCAAATTTCGAGTGAATAATTTTAAACAAAAAAGTCAAGTCATTTATTTTTCTTCTATTTTCTAGGGAATGCATTTTAAGCGTATTTAGTAAGAATGTGTAGTTTATGTTCTGAATAGGTATGTGTAATTTGAAGTTGATAAATCTTAAAAATTTGTGCTGCACACGTTCAATATTTCTTGTGTGAATTTGATAGTATGGGGACCACACTACAGAATTGTATTCTAACAAGCTGCGTACTAGCGACAAATATACGATTTTTATAACTTCCAACGAATCGAAGTCTTTAATATTTCTGATAATAAATCCCAGTGTCTTCATGCCTTTGTTAGTTATTTGTTGTATGTGATTTATAAAGTTTAATTGGGTATCAAACATAACTCCGAGGTCCCTAATTTCGTTAACTTTTTCTAAGATTTTGTTTTCTATTGTATATTTGAATGATAGCGGGGTCTTTGTTCGACAAAATGTTAGTGTCTTGCATTTATCGATATTGAGGAATAAGTTGTTAGCGATACACCAATTGTGTAGTTTGTCGATGTTTGACTGTAAGATTAGGCAGTCGCTTATATTGGATATTTTTTTGTATAGTTTGATGTCATCGGCAAAAAGTAAGACTTCTACTTCGTCGAAACATCTTATTATGTCATTTATAAATATAAGAAAAAGAATTGGACCGAGATGACTCCCTTGCGGTAGACCACTGGTTGCATATAATAACTTAGATTTGAAAAGTTTAATTTTGACATATAAGATTCTGTTAGACAAGTAACTTGAGAACCAATCCAACAGCTTGCCTCTCAGTCCCAATGCGTACAGTTTACTAATTAATAATTTATGGGATACTTTGTCGAAAGCTTTTGAAAAGTCTGTGTAGATACTGTCAACTTGTTTTTTGTTGGTAAAAGATTCCGTAATATAGTTATGGTAAAGTAATAGGTTAGTAGTAGTTGATCTTCCAGTGACGAATCCGTGTTGGTTTTTATCTATTACTTTTATCTTATCTTTTAGTATTGATGGATAAATTAAATCAAGAACAAGGGATTCAAAAATTTTCGGGAGTGCAGATTGTATGCATATAGGACGGTAGTTTTTTATGTCTGTGTCATCACCTTTTTTGAAAATCGGGGTAATATAACTAGATTTCCAACGGGTAGGAAAATGTCCAGAAGAAAGTAAGTGGTTAAATAATGTGGTAAGTGGACCAGATATTGCTGATGCGCATTCTTTGAGAAATATTGGCGGAATGGTATCTGGACCTGCAGATTTATTAGGGTCAAGTGAAATGATTTTATTTAAACATGATTTCCGTGTAATGTGGTAATTCTCGAAGTGTATTGTATTTTGATATATGTATGATGGCACATTGTTATCTGATATTTCGCCTTCGTATACGCTTTGGAAATGATCCGCAAATAAATTAACAATATCAATGGTGCTGTTGGCTATTTTGCCGTCAAAATGCATTGTAGGGGGGTAGTCTGTCCCTTCATTGTTTAATTTTTTTACAAAATTCCACATATTTTTTGTTTGTAGTGCAGTTTTCTCGATGGACGTAATGTGTGCTTTATAGCATAGTTTGGATTGTGTTTTACATTTTTTCCTTATTTCAGAAAATTTTGTGTAGTCATCGATTTGGTGAGTAAGTTTAAAAATTTTGTGTAATTGTTTTTTTTGTTTCAATAAGAGTTTAAGGTCTGCGGAGAACCAAATTGGAAATGTTGTGGGTTTTGGTATATATGAGGGGACATGGGATTTTATATTTTCGGAAAATATTTGATAAAGTTTTTCTAGGGTTTGTTCGATATCACTGTTATCGGTCAAGAAGGTCCAATCTGTATTAGTGAGGTGGTAGTTAATGGAATCGTAATCAGCGTTTTTGAAGTTAAGCGTTTTTTGTTTCAGTGGGGGTTTGCTTGTTTGCACATTTACTACAATGTGTAAGGGGGGATGATAATTATCCACCGGTACGATGTGATCGTTTGACATTTCAACAAATAGTTTAGAGCAATTTGAAAGGGTAAGATCTAGTAAGCGATCACATATATTTAACACAAAATTATGTTGGTGCAAATTTAAATAGTTAATCATGTCTAACATTTCACGTGTTTATGTTCTTATTCCTGTACCCGATGCGTATATTCTCCTGTGCGCAGGCCAAGATGGCTTTCATCTCAGCTTGAAACACAGTACTAAGAATAATAAGTACTGCAACAGGAAAATTAAATAACTGCACAATTTTAACGCTGAATGAATGCAATTAATTGAACGCAAATAATTTTATGGGTAAACTGATAAACAGGTTACCCCTGTGTCGGTCCTCCCAAGGACACTTAATTGTTTCCGTAACCTCTCGACTGTCGTTCGCTCACCAGTGGCCGCGGGTCAAAATTAAAAAAAATATTTTTTTTTGTGATTTTGTTCCTTATGTGTAAAGAAGTTGTATGAAGAACAAGGTCAGAATCGCTTGCGCCGTTCTCGGTCTTGACATAGCAAAAATCCGCATAGCGCCAACCCATCTGAATAATTTATAATAAATATCTATGGTCAACTTGGTGTCACTTTTACAAACGGTTTTCAACTGTCATTTCATTTTCAAACAAGTATTTATGTCATTACTTCTTCGGAAACACCTTTGAATTGTTTTTTTTCATGTAGGGTGTCTATTCAGGTTTGTAGAGAAATAAAAAAAAATTATCATTTTCGTATGAATATATTTTATTTAAATTTTTTTGTCGAATGGGAAATATTTTCACATTTTTTTTTTTTTAAATATCTATTCTGGGAAAATCTTGTAACGATATTATCATGAAATATATATGAATAATAAGGTACATTATCTGGTAAACAGAAAACAATCACAAAAAAAAACAATTCCTTTGTTTTTATACGATATTTGAGCAAAAGCCGGGAAGATAATTTCGCGCGATTTTTTCCAAATACACCTGGCCTTCGTTTGTTTTACGAAAAGGGTTTCAAAGAGTATTTTTTCTCTGGGTTAGCTGGACTCCAAAGCAGACAGTTTATAAAGCGTCCCTAGGGTCAGTCCTGTCAGAGTTTCACTTGAAGTAGCGTTGTTAGCGCCGGGAATTAACTTGCTGTCTATAGCTGTCACATCCTTTCCAGGGACCGCATCTTTAAGCCTGAGCATCCCTCGACCTAATTAGTAAGAGAGGAAGTGATGCGGGAATGAGAAAATATTCGAGACCGAAGAACTAATAAATATTCCCTCGGAAATCTGCAAAACAATTAGATAGTTTGTAACAGTACTTTATATTGTGTGTATAGGTATCGTAGTAAGAGTTGACACGAAAACATTACAGAAAAAGTTTCATTTTAAAACAAAAAACTGTAAACCTTTTCGAATATTAATACTCAAACAACATATACACTATCTTGTGTACCCTTTTTTCCTAAAAAAAAATAAGAAGGTTCAAGCAAGACAAAATGCTGTTTCTCATTAACGTTTCGCAAGGACATTCCTCTTTTTGTATCTTTGATAATTTGTTAGTTCCTAATAGATTATCTTTCTAATTGATAATCTGCAGATCTGTACTAAACTTACATAATTGTATAAATGATTCTTTCCTGTTTACATATGAATAGTATTTAAGTATAGTTAATATACACTAGCAGTGAAAAACCCGCTCCGCGGGTTTTTGCTGCTAGGCCCTGCGGGCGGCTTTTCGTTCTGCTTCACCCAGTTTAAGAGTTGGTGACTATTTATAAGGCATCACCCTTTTGCAAAACTAACTACTATTATTAACATTAAACTACAGAATACTTATGTTTAATATAATCTTCTTAATATTGAATGAAAGCGAAAAATGTTTCTTCTTCTTCATACTTTTTCCTTAAATATAGTATTATAGATGGCGCCGCTTCCGTTTGCAAAACGCGTATGGGCGAGATCTAAGTGTGTATATTACGGCAGCAGCTCCGTGGAAAAATTCACGTTTACGAACGGCTCATAACGGTGTCCATACAGTGTGGCGTGGAGATTTACTCGGAGTCGGGTTCCTTAATTTGAACCGTACGGGCATTACCGTATTAATATACTCCGATTGTTAAAACTTATACATAATTACGTATAACTGAAATGCTTCAGTAATAACATTTGTATTTTCTTAGTGATAAATTGAAAATGTCCACAGACTTAGTATAATTATTTCCTTCCATTAATATTCTGGGCGATGAGGAATACATACTGTACTTAGTCCCAGAATTTCTGCCCTAAAATCAATCCCCACTACTAGTATTACGTAGTAGAATCTGAAAGTTTATCAATACAAGCAACTCTTGGCTATCATTTAGAATTTTATATAAAAATAAATAAGAAATTATATATACAGTGGTGCCTCACACAACGAACTTAATTCGTTCCAGGAGCAAGTTCGTTATGCGAAAAGTTCGTTATGTGAAACGCGTTTTCCCATAACAATACATGTTAAAAAAAATAATTCGTTCTGTAGCATAAAATATGGTAAGATGACATAAAAAAAAGATAAATTTTTTGTTATTATTTTTATTTAGATACATCTAAAAACATAATGAAAAAAACACACATTTTTTAATTTTAAGAAATAATCGAATCTTGCACATCTTCATCCATTTTCCGCTTTTTGGCCGATGGTGCAGTGAAAAACCTGTCCAAAGTCGTTTGTTTCTCTCTTTTCTTCAACATCTGCCGGAAATAACGGACAAGAGTATCGTGTGCGATTTAATTCGTAATGAAGAACGATTGCTGCGATACGTGCGTAAGTTAAGCGTACTACGCAGTGACTAACGAGTCTAACGACTGCCTGCGCGGGAGGATGCAATTAATCGGCAGTGATCGTAGAAGATCGGGCGACTTCGTTGTAATGATGAACGATTGCTGCGACACGTGCGTAAGTTAAGCGTACTGCTCAGTGACTAACGACTGCCTGCGCGGAAGGATGCAATAAATCGGCAGTGATCGTGTGAAGTGGGCGACTTCGTTGTGTGAAGCGAAGTTCGTTGTGTGAAGCGAAGTTCGTTGTATGAATCGTGAAATTAACGAAAAGGAAGTTCGTTGTGTGCAGCGTTCGCTGTGCGAGGCGTTCGTTATGCGAGGCACCACTGTATATATATATATATATATATATTCTTTTTTTATTTTTTTATTCTTTTTTATATGTTATATGGACACATAATTTAAATTGCATCTTTTATTAACATAAATAATAGTTTCATTGTTAAATGTGAATAGGGCAAAGAAAACAGTGCAAAATAAGCAAAATCAAATTTTTTCTTTTCAAAATTATTGCAATAACTTTTTTTATTTTAATTAAATTATGTTTGCAACCGAATAAATGTTATGTTGTATATTTTATGTATGTAATGAAATGGTTATTGTTTATTATTTATTATAAAATAATATAATCATTTATAATAGAGTCAAGTTTGGTGTCAAGCAATAAAGTATTATACATCTAGTTTTATCTGTGTAATTATATTACTTTCATTATGACCATTATAATTTAGAATCCATATCATAAACATTAATTTGCTTTGTCATCTGGCATATATGAGTTTGTGATAACATTGCACTATCTGTCTAAACAAATTCTTGTGTGTCTCATCTTAACGGTTCTTTTACTTTTAAGTCTTATTCAATTTCACTCGTAAATCACCCTTTTTGACAATGTTGCCATATTATGTTGACTCCTCCCACCGTTCTCCCCCTCCCCCAAAATCGCTACTCTCACTACCCCCATTTTTAAGTTTTTTTATTTTTTTTTAAATTATTTTTAACAAAAATACAAAACAATGTTCTGAGACAAGAAATAGGTAGTTCCGCGAAGCCGCCACATGGTATATGTCTCAAGTGTGATTTTGTGAAATTCTACAAGATGAATTATGTAGTTTAAATTAATAATATAAAAAAACAAACTTTTTTTTCAAAACAATCAGGAATGTCCTTTTCAAAAAAGATTTGATCAAGATATTATTATATATAATAAACACACGGGCTGAGATCCGAGCTCTGAGGGGGCCACTCAATGTCTCCTCCTCGTGAAATGAGTTTCCCGGGGAACATCTTCTTCAAACTATCCATGGACAGTTTAGCAGTGTGACAGGTGGCGCCGTCCTCCTGAAACCAGGTCCTGGAATTGTGACCTTGAAATCTTGAAGAGCTGGTATAATTCTCAATTTTCACTGTCATTGCAACTCCTCCTTCATTTTCAAAGAAGTATGGGCAATTGGTTAAAGCTGATATTGCAGCCCACACAATGGACCTTCTGGCTAAGTAATGAATGTTGATTCTTCTGTCGGGGATTTTTCTCAGACCAATACCGGCAATTTTGTTTATTAACATGGCCATTGATATGGAAATTTATCTAATCCGCCTTAGACAATGTCAACAATCTGGTGGAACTCACTTGGACAATATAGTTTTTAAAACTTATGTCATTAAAATTTCCATTTATTGAATAAATATAGACTTCGAATATGACAGTATTCATATAATCAAGCGGCAGCCATTTTGTCCGCCATCTTTGGTGCCCGGCGCATCATTGGCAATTAATTTAAATTTTTCAGAGTGGCTAAATGCTATCCAGTATTTTGTTACGTCAAGAACGAGAATGGCCCACGCGATTCTGACCTTGTTCTTAATACAATTTTTTTTTATTTTATTTTTTTTTCGTTGTTTGTTTTGGGGTGTTATGCCGTGTTGTGCTACCTCCTTCTTTAGCCGACGTTTCGGACAGCGTTGCAGTGTCCATCATCAGGGCAGATCCGTCGATGTCGGCAGATCCGGATCTGCCCTGATGATGGACACTGCAACGCTGTCCGAAACGTCGGCTAAAGAAGGATGTAGCACAACACGGCATAACACCCCAAAAACAAACAACGAAAATGCTTTTGGCCGTGAAAATCTAAAAACATATCTTAATACAATTTCTTTATACATAAGAGGTAAAATCGCTTCAAAAATCCGGACCCGCCGGGGGGACTGCGGCCAATTAGAGGTTAAACACAAAAGTCTTTATTTTGGGAGCAAGTACAATCAATTGGCAAAAATGTGACAGTTCAATAATCGTATATCTGTACACTTCACAATCAGCACTCAACTGCTCGTTAACCCTTTTAACAAATTTACGGCTTCTATACAATTTGGGTTAGCTGAATCTCATAAGGACGGTTTTACATACACGTCTCTGTCGTTCAGACCTGCCAGAGTATTTCCCTGAACAGCACGGTTCGAACCGTGGCGCAAACTTAACTTTTCTCCCATTCACACATGGTATTATATCAATGGTCTAAGCTGTGAGCTCACTTCCCGGGAACCTGAGCGTTAGCCAATAGCATCCCTCGCACATTATTAGTAAGGGATAACGCGATGCGGGAATTGGAGAGTATTCGAGATGATACTTATGAATTACGCTCGAAAAGAGGTTGCTCGCTACATTACTCTCATTCAAAAATCATAACATTATAACATTAACTCAAATAAAAAACTTAGGCAGATCAGAAATAGAAAACATGCTGATACCAATCAGTGGTCGAGTGGGCATTGCGTTTGGGCCAGGCGTTCCGTGTTCGATTCCTCGGCTGGCTAAATCCTCCATCACAACACAAGCGACATCTTCCGCTTAGTGTGGTGGTAGTAGGAGATTTTCAAATATTGTTGGGTTATTCGTAACCAGGGAATGTTTGTCTTTCTTTTTTAAGAAATAAAAAAATTAAGTAATAAACCAAATACTTTAAACACTTGGGCACATAAGCTTGTTTTCACGACAATTTAAGGTAAGTAGACATAAGAATGAAGAAGACGTATGCCTCGGACCTGAGTTATTAAACAGAGTGAAACAAAAACCAATAACTTCATATAGTTAAATTTTGATGTGTAAATGAAATCCTCCGCAAGGGAGATCCCAGTGTGGATATCATTATCTCCTCTTTGATTATTATTTACATTTCTCCGCATTGTTATTTGCGCACAACCATAAACAATCAGGGGATAATCTGAATTCGTGACAAATCAGTTCAATTTTGAAAATGACAAATATAATTTTATGTTAAAATTATTATATTTTAGGTAGGTCGCTTGTGAATTCCTGAGATCCAATTTTAAAAATGACAAATTCAAAGGAATTTGAGTTCATTAAACTAAAGTTACACAGGACGCACAGAAAGCCGAAATTAGTGGTTTTACCAGTTAGGAATTATAATATCATGTGAAAAATCATAATATCGTGTGAAAAATCATTGGATATTATAATTTCAATTTTGAAAATGGTAATTAGAAAATTCTCTGTTAAAATATTGTATTTAATATATATGAAGGTAGGTACTTTATCGCTTATCTGAATTATTCATCAGTGTTAATTTTGTTAATTACACTTAAATTCAAAGCGAATCCGAGTTCTAGAGTTCATTGAATCAGAGTTACAGACCCATCGAAATTAGTAGTTTTGACTATGACATAATATCTAAGTTGTTGCGTAGTTACTAAGACAAAGGAGGGAATGATTCACTCCCATAAAACAGATGGTGAGATTGACTGGTGGTGATTTAATACATGACAATTGTTGCACTATGCACTGTCCAGTCATAATGTGAAAACTGCAATTTCGTATAATGCCAACTTTTGTCTTTGACTCAAACTAATAGAATCTTAAATAATGTTCGTAGAACTACTTTTGTCAAATTATTGTCGTATAATCACTGGAGCGATTTTTGGCTTATATATGCACCATTTTAAATGTCTACGATTGCTTTTCGTATAAAAAAAGCCAATTATCTCTTGATTTGGCAAAAAATTTAAAAAATATATATTTATAACTCCCACGTTTGTTATTTTGGTCTTAAAATGAAGCTATTGAAATGCTTTATCTATTATAACAATAGATGTCACAAATCCGAACTTCTTAGACTATTTTAGAACAATGTTAAAAATAATTTTTTTAAATATTTTTTTCGCGCAGAATTTCTGATTAGCTATTTACGATTAAAATTAAGTCGTTTTTCCAAAGATATGTACCTTTCATTATCAAGTATACCACAGACAACATACAGAAATTGAAAATATTTTATGTTGACTCGAATAAGTACCTCTCACCGCAGTTTCAAAGTATCGAACACGCAGGATCCACGCGCTTATAAACTTTATGATTTTCAAATATTTTTTTATAAATCCTACAAATATGAGATACACGGTAAAATACAGGTTAATTCGTTGGCTATCACTTTAATAAGTTTTTATGTCTCCATGTTAAAATTCGAAGGTATGATTTTTTTTTAATGTTGGCGAAAAAATTAAAAAAATGATCGTCTGGAAATCTCGAGCAATCGAGGCAAATTTATTTATTTCGCGTGGTCGCTCCAATGGATAATGTGCCGCGCCTGTACAAACGGTCTTGTTTGGCGCACAGGCGCAATAGATGATTAGTGCGATATCGTTCAAAACGTGTGCTGCTTTTCGTTTTAGACTGATTTTGCCATGATTGTTTGCCATTTGTGAATTTATAAATTTTATTTGATAATCTTATTTTGTAGGAATAGATATAAGTATTTTATTAAAACATTTTATAAACATCATTATCATCAATTACTATATTATATGTAAATTTCATTATCATAAATTCATTGCTGCATTAACTGTAAACCTCATTATCATTAATTATTATATTATCAGTAAACGTCCTTCATTACCTTAAATTATATAATCTGCAAAATTCACCCACCATAACACAGGGACTTACTTCCCTAGCATGGCCGACAAAATAACACAATATCTACACTATGTATAAAATTCTTTTAATAAATAAATAAATAAAATAAAGACGCATTAGAGCTGTTAACCTAAAAAAATGCATTTCTCTTTTGAGATTTGCTTCCAATGTCTGTTGCCATACATGTTTTAGAGAATTTATAGGTTTTTAAGTATATTGTTAACTAACCCAGAGCCCAGAAATACGATATTTAAATTGATTAATATTTTTTAAATGTGATTGAAAAAATGTTATCTCATTCTCGAAGTTTAAAAGAATATTTTTATAAGATTGCATACAATATAAATGGTTCATAAACAAATCCTTGATTAAAAAACGCATGATATCGGTGCATGGATCAAACAATAGGATATAAAAATACAAATACTAACAGAAGTTCCACGTCTTCAGTAATATTTCATTTTGTATATTAAACAAGCCCCAAAACCATTATTTTGAGTTATTTATGATTAGTTTAGATACGGATGCGTTAATTGAGCATGGTTTCCACTAAGAATGATCATGTAAAATATCTTTAATTATCGTTTTAAAAAGTATTATGGGCGAGCTTAAAGGTTAATTAATCTTCCAAATCTTCTTCTGCAGGATCCCAAGAAGAAGACTGTCTGTCTTTACGGCCACCTGGACGTCCAGCCTGCCTCCAAGTCCGACGGCTGGAACACAGAGCCGTTTGAGCTGATCGAGAAGGATGGAAAACTCTTTGGCAGAGGATCCACCGATGATAAGGGACCCGTGCTCTGCTGGCTCCACGCAATCGAGAGTTTCCAAAAGACTGGCGCTGAGGTAATTATGAAGCTTTTCAGTATTGTCCTTTTCAGCCACCCAGAATGAAGTATGTACGAAGAATGAGTTAATGATGAATGTAAGTCTAAAGTCATGGTGTTTGGAAAGAGAGAGTATGAAAACAGTGTGCAATATAGTTGTGAATGGTGAATACTGGGAGCAGGTGGATGAGTTTGTGTATTTGGGAAGTATGTTTACGAGAGATGGGAAGACTGATAAGAATATTGAAAGATGACAACTTTTAAAGTAGAAATATTATATTGTATGTTTTTGTTTTTTTTTTATTACGCCTCTAACATTAATTCTTCATTAAATTTTACAAATGCAATAATAACAAGAAATGCTGTTATTTTGCTCTATGTTTTAAGGCACTTTTACTCTTTTACTTTTACTCTTTTTATACCTAAAAATAAACTAAATTCTTAAATCTCCTATTAACCATAAAATTATAATAAATTCAATATTATACCCACGCTCAGACATTTGCCTTTGTGGGATTTTTTTGTTCATACAATATTATATTTAAGTATGTTATATACCTTTTATTATTTTATGTACCATTGTATCAAAATATTTCAATAAAAAAAAAAATTAAAAAAAGAAGGGTGAATGCAGGTAACTCCATTAACCGCTTGGACACATAAGCGTGTTTTCACGATAATTTAACGTAGGTAGACATAGGAATGACGTATGTCCCGTACCTGAGTTATTAATGATGGACTGAACGCCGTTGGCGCCAACAAAAAGCTGTCATTAGGCATAGTCTGAAAAAAAACCTACGACTTAGGCGCTCCGCTGATGAGGCAACTAAAACCAAACTAAAACCGGCCTGTTTCTTGTAAATGTCTTGATTGGTCAAAAACCTTGTTTAACCATAGACGAAGAACAATCAGCTGGCAGCTGGCAACTAGTGACGGCCGGCCACGGCAATTAGTAGTGCGAGTCGCGAGTCACTGCTTGCATTACCATTAACAATGGGTTTTGAGTGATTGTGAAGTGTGCGGGCCATCACATTGTCATACAAAGACAGTTGCCAGTTTTCAGTTGCCTCATCGCCTGAAGAGATTTGCATTGCTTGTTTGTTTCTCATCAACATTTTTAATGTTACTATTGTTTTTAAATATAATTAATACACATAATTTCAAACATTTATATACTATATAATATACTAACTAATTATATACTATATAAATGTTCGTAATGTTTATAAAATATAATTATTTAATCAAAACAAACGGCGGTTTAATTAATTATTGACAACTCATAATAATAAAACAAAAAATATTTATTTTTCATCTCATCTGGTAGGTGGCGAGATTGTAAGCATTTTAACAGAAGAGCGTGCCGTTCATACAGTTATTTCATCCGCACACACATATTCTTTGAAGGACTATCCTTTTCATTTGCATTTGTTGGCTGTGAAACTGATTACGAGAACATGCCACATTTTTTGTTTGATTGGTATGAATATCATGCGTCTTGTATTTTTAAATACATATATTTTTTTGTTTATTTATCTATTTATTTATGCCTGTCTCACTGGGAAATATTGTATCGACGAACTCCATGGTTGGTCTTTGGTTGAGTGGGCATCGCTTTTGGGTCCCACCCAGGCGTTCCGTGTTCGATTCCTCGGCTGGCTAAGTCCTCCATCACAACATAAGCAACATCTTCCGCTTAGTGTGGTGGTAGTAGGAGATTTTCAAATGTTGTTGGGTTATTCGTAACCCGGGAATGTTTGTTTTTCTTTTTAAAAAGAAAAAAAAATTGTTCCGAGGGTGGCGGGTTCAAATCCTGACGTGATCAAGTAAATTTTCTTCGATTGATTTGTGTTATTTCACAATTTAATCATTTAAAAATAATATAAGGTACATTTGCTGTACGTTCCAGAGAGGAAGTTACTCTCAGTATCACCCTGGTGTAAGACCACCATTCTATATTGACACATTGCTTGAAATGTCTTTACCTCTTCCCTACCTAATTCCATAACCTTCAGCCTCACAAGATCCCCCAATTGGGGGTGCTATAGTCTTAGTGGCTCCAGGCAGCAGTTGGGTCTCTTGTGCGGTATTCACATAAAAATAAATACTGTACTGAAACAGCTCAAAATCTGCCATGCGTCGTCGTTTGGGTGACGTCTTCAATTATTGTATTGTGTGATTCATTCAGTGTCATGTGCCCAGATGTTTATCAACAATATTATCATTTAACCACATTCGTTATTATTTATTTATTAAAATTATTATCTGTCACTACGCACGTTTAACCCACTAACAAGTGAAAACAAAATATAAGATAATGGTTGAAAAAAAAAAAATTTATGTGTAGATCAATATTGTTTGTGTGTTGTGGTCTTCATTATTGATTTTGATAAATATATCTTTCCATTGGTAATTTATTTTCTTTATCTCTATTATGTTTTATGATATTGGTTATTTTGTTAATGTTGGAAGATAATTTGTTGTATTTTACAATTTAAAAAAAAATCTTTATGTTGTTTTATGATATCTGTTTGCGGGGAGACTTTTTCACATTTCGAGATAAAAAATATCTGTATGGTGATACCGAGTAGTAACTAGATCAGGCACGCCTAACCTGCTGCCCAATTAAAAGTTTTTGCAGTCCAAAATGAAGTTTTCAACTTTCTATGGTTTGGATTTTGGTATTCATACAAAAAAAAGAAAAATAGTTCTCCTAAATTTATCACATTTATATAATACTAGCTGACCCGGCAAACTTCGTAGAATTAATAAATGTTATGTTTTCTCTATTAGCTGAAATAAATTAAGTTTTTATTAAGTTAAAATAAATAGCTACTGAAATGAAAATGAGCTGTTGACGTTGACTAAGCACGAAATGTTCGGCACACTACACCATTGACAGTTCGAATTGATTCAAATTATGTCGACCAACGCACATTATTTGAAAAGCCGTTCAATACAAAATATATGAACAAATTAATTTTCTTCATAATTATTTTTCCCATGATTTTTTTCTGATGTTTTAGTGGTTATTCTGTTAATCGGGACAGAGACAAATCCAACAAATCAAAGATCATAAAAATCGATTCAGCCGTTCTTGAGTTATAAATGGTGTAACTAACCCGACTTTGTTTTATATATTAAGATTTTGTGAAATTAGAACTTTCTTGTTATTAGACCTCGGACTCTCCATGGGGGTTTTGATTCATTACTTGATAAGTGCCAGGCACATGCAGCTACGACTTTTTCAAACCAGGGCAAACTATCACCAAACTAGACACTTCCATTCTAGGACGTGTTGGGAATACCCTCTGGCGCCCTAATGTGCCCCCTCTCGCCGGCGGCGGGGTTGGGGAGGGGAGGATTTTCTCTGCTATGATTTTGCTAATAATTTATTATGTATTTAACGCTGATTACTCGCACTCGCGCATTCAACCACATAAACAAACTGTGAGGTGAGTTATCGTCGCCTCGCTTGACGTTTGACCGCTCGGGTTTATTCGGCTCAGCTCATGTTCTAGATGAAACGGGGATTCCCCATTCCCCTGTCAGAGAGGATTACTACACTATGCACGCGTTCAAAATCGACTTGCGCTATGTTCATAAGTCAACTTGGGATGTGTTCAGAAACCAACTGGGCGTTTTGAAATCAAATGAATAATCGATAGAACAATGTGCGCTGTATGCCAGGCGCTTTGTGAATCAAGTTTCTTTTTTCCAATCAAACATATAAACATATATTTTGGTGCTTCCTAAAACTGCCGCCTGAGGCAGGTGATTTGCCGGTTTGCACTTCTGCACATTTCTCGGAAGACCAAATGCAACTGACCTGATTTTAATAAGTGGAGGGTGAGAACAAAATCACACATAGGCACTAGCGATGTGTCGGTTCAGCTGGAATGGGCTCATGAACTCGGCTCCTTTGCGTGAAGCGGATCCTACTCCTACTCCCTTTTCAATTCGACTACTCCAAGGGTACTGCTCCCGGACTCAAACCCGGACTCAGAACTCCGACTCTGTCCCAAACCCGGAACTCGGAGCCGAACCGGGAACCCGAACGGCTCCACCGGCCTCCCCGTGTTCGCGGTCGATGCCGGTCGCGAGTTCTTCCCATTCTCCTGGCACTAGTGAGAGTTTAAAGTGAGTGGTGATACGTCACAGTTTTTGCATATCTAACGGTCGATTCTGTTTACGAACTTTACGGTGAATTTTGGTGAAAGTTTTGTTTATTGTTTAAGTGTCAGTTAATACTCGATTGAATTACGTGCTTAATAATAATTAGCGGTGGTAGGGTTTTTAAAGATCAAATCTTACCCCATTATTGTCGATAGTTAAAGGAAGTTCAGGGAAGGAAAAAGTCATGCTTACCGGTGCCCTATTAAATTTATAGTATTTGTACGGGCCCCACTAACTTGTCCCACACACACCACAAATCCTCAACGACAATCCAAATATTCATTATTGTGTTTGGTTTGTTACTGCTTACGCGTGTGCTAAAATTATCACCTTTTTGAATCACCGGAACTTGGAACACAATACACAATCCCAGACAGCCGGACATGTCTCGACACGGACGGATTTCGTTGAACTTCGCCAAAATGTACATACTGAGTCCGCGTGCGGGTATTTGTCTGGCTCCGGCTCCGAGTTCTTGTGCGGGTTCCATCCGGGTCCGACTCCGAGTTCTTGTGCGGGTTCCATCCGGGTCTGGCTCCGAGTTCTTGGCAGAACCCATGCGTCCCGGCTCGGTGCGCCGCAACAGCCAGTACTCAGTCCGTTCCGTACCCAAGAACTCGGACCCGGGACCTGCTCCTAGAACTTGAGTTCTTTTAAAACGAAGCACTCCTCGGAGGCCTCCGGCAAAATGCAGAACTTACCCACCTCTACTAGGCGCGTGTGTAGTCAATTTATACCTTCTAGCATTGAAGGTTGCGGTTTCACAATAATAGCATTTTTGGACACCAAATTTCTGGCAAATATTAATGTTAATATCCCTCTTTTTCTCCTTTTCTTTCCTCCTCCCTCTCTTCCCTTCCGAATGGCCCACCTAAGTTCAATAAGCCTTTATTTGGCCCATTAAACGATTTGGGTTTGGCACCCCTGAAATAGATAGTAACTAAATAGATAGACATTTTTTTAAATTTTATCAGAATGATCCCTGCATCTTTTGGTTTGTAGACAAATATACAACCTCTTGGCCACTAAGCTAATCAATTATCTATTTATCGGTCAAGGTACGCACGCTATATTTGTACAATCACTATCATCTTATCAATTTCAAATCAATCTTCAACTGTTTGCTTTCCTATCTTCTTGTTGTTTTCCAAAAAATGAAGTGTGTTTTTTTTTTTCATTTTCTAATATTTCAAATTTCATTAAAGATTCCATCATGATTTTTATGAAAATATTTTTGTGTATTTTTGCTTATCAGAACTTCATTGTATGTTACCATTTTATCTTAACTAACAATCTTAGATTTTGTTTGCTTAAGAAATTACAAATCCGGAAAGAAAGTACCTTTAGAGCTAAAACTCGCTGCTAGGCCGGTAGGCGAATTTAGTTTATTTTGTTCAATAATGTAATATGTACTACTTTGCACAAAGAAGCTCTCAGTCTCAGTTATTATTAAACCAATTAAATCAATTATTTAAGTCAGAAAAACAACTGACTAGTATTTTAAAAAACATTGCCAAACAGAAGTTGTTGAAAATTCCCTACCCAAACCTTGATACTGAACTATAGAAGTTGAAAACCCTCTTTCCAATACCTAGTTCGCCTCAGCACACGATTTTCTCGTGTCAAAATTATAAAGTAGGTAATTAATAAAAAAAAATTGTTAAACCACCCTTTAACATTAAAAAAAAAAAAACAATTTATAGAATGTTTTTGTTTTTAGAAAAAAATTTCTCCATTTATAAACTGGTATTTTTGTGCTATAAAAATTATGTTTCGTATTATAAGTGACACAGCACTTGAAGATAAATTTATATAACAAATAAATCCTTCTTGACAAATTTAGTATTTTATGTCAACAATCATTAAAAAATTCGAGCTATCTCTTCCTTATCTTTTCATTACAGTTGATAATTGACAACAATATCCAAAAATGAAAATATTTTCACGGGAAAGCGCATCACTGTTGTTACTATTTCCCTGAATTATACATCATTCACGTAGTAAGATACACAGCTGCCCATAAGGGCGAGGTAAACACAGTATTTAATTTGGCACTTTTACAATTGTTTTATGTTTTATTCACCGTTGTAATTGAATACATGAACGGCTGACGGTCCGGTTAGAGTTAGTTCAGACACTGCGCAGAAAAGTTCCGCAATGGACTGCACTGCAAACCGTTACTTAGCGAACTTTACCTGTCAGCGCAGGATCTATTTATTTCAATGGACGCTCACCAGCTATCAATATTCGTATTTTTATTTATTTATTTATTCATTTCTATACTCTTACATACAGTATATATCTTACATACAATACTATACTCTTACATACAGTTTATAAATACAATAGGTGAAAGTAAAACAAAAAATATCCTTAATATAAAACATAGTAGGTAGTAGAGTGAAGTATGTTCGGCAACTGCATGTAAATGGTTAAAACTAATGTGGTTATGTTTTGTGAACACCTCACTAGGAGAACCTATGATGTCGTAGTTTATGCAAGACATGATGAACCCTCCTGGTGCCAAAAAGATTGGTACATTTGCCTCCAGCTTGGAAGGATCTTCGAAATGATACCCAGATTTTGCATTAGGGGCATGTCTATCTCTTCAGATGTCAGTGATATTCATTCATATAATATTAGATAATATTAGTTGGTAACCTTTCTTATTGGAGTTTGAATAAGAAAGGTTACCAACTAATATTATCTAATATTATATGAATGAATATCACTGACATCTGAAGAGATAGACATGCCCCTTAAGCAAAATCTGGGTATCATTTCGAAGATCCTTCCAAGCTGGAGGCTAGCATCAAGGCAATCTTCACGGTTCCAAACTGCAGTCTAGAATAACTTATCAACATTACTTTACGTTACAACTATTCACCTGTACCAGCACGCAAGTTTTAAAGCCGTGAGGTACCTTCCTCAGCCTCGTCTTCGATTGATTTTTCCCGTTGAATTATCAATTGGCAACTTGTACTCGGTGCCTTTCATTATGTGTCCAAGACAGCAGCTTTCTTACTCTTATGTCTTATATTATTTCCCCCTATTCCCCACACAAATCCTCTTTTTTTTATAGTGAATACCTCACAAGAGTCCCAACTGCTCCCGTCTGGAGCCAGTGAGACTATGGCATCCCCAATTGGGGTAAGTTATGAGGCTGAAGATAAGTGGGAAAGGGAAGGATACGAGGAAGAGGAAGATGGGGAAGTACCTGGCTATTCAGATTTATTCACTAAACACGGCTACAGCCATTTCAAGCAACGTTTCAATTCTCAATGGTGGTCTTACATTAGAGGCCCTAGCACGCTTGCTCTCTGACGATCGATAGGATAACTATCGGTAACTTCTCATCGTTCCCTAGGACAACTGCACATCGCTAACGTACAAACAACGGTTGATTTCGAATACGTTAAGGACCCTTAGTCATTGTGAACTATCACTTTTTCGTTGGCGATCTGTAGTAATGCTAGGGATCGATCAGAAGTTACCGATAGTTATCCTACCGATCGTTATCGAGCGAGTATGCTAGGGCCTCAGGGCAATCCTAAGAATATCTTCCACTCTGGAACGTGCTGCAAATACACTATATTATATTATTTTAAATAATTAATTGTGAAATAACACATATCAATTAAATAAAAAGTATCTGTGCACGCCGGGTTCGAACCCGCGACCTTCGGAATGCAACGCCCTACCGCTGGACTACACCGGCCGTCTGTAGTAATCGAAGTCTAATTGAGCCACACTACCAGTCTGCTCATGTTATCAAGTCACAAATACAATGACTAATAAATTATAAAACAATTTAAATGAAACTAATTATAGTTGTGTAAACCACTGTAATCAATGTTGTTTTTCTTTTGTTATTTTTATTCACGTTATTATCCTGACGAAGAAACCATCGCTTTTGAAACATGTAGATATTATAACATTGATTACAGCCGTTTACACAAATATAAATTGTTTCATTTAAATAAAATGATGCCACAAAGTGAGTTTGCAAAGATTGAAGAAAAAATATATAACAATTACCTATCAATCAATCTATTGTGTAAACGTATTATGCACTAACTTCATAAAAAGATATAAACATCACCAGACGCATATAATAAACCTTTTTATCTTTTTTATGCCAATAAAAGATTAACTTTTAAGCTCTGTTGTATTATCTAGTATATTCTGCTTTTTTGTGATGGCAATAATGAAGATGCCTACAATACTTTACAAAAAATTCAACAACTCTTTTTCTGCCAGGTTTTAGATATGACAAAAAGTTTAGGGACACACTGTTGGAAATACACTTAGGCCGAATTCCCACTACGCCGGACCGGCAGATCTGCCGGGCCGGTAAAACTGCCGGAAGGGCTGGTGGCTGTACAATTTATATATAGCTATTCACATTATCCCGAGTCTGGCATTTTTGCCGAGCCCCGCATTTTTACCGAGCGATTTGTCACTACGAAGTGCCGGTAGAACCACCGGACCGGAGTAATGTGAATGAACGAGTTTGTGCCTGTATCCGGTATCTGTCCCCCGCTCGCCCCGCCCGTGCTCCCCTCGCGTCATTCGGCTCGCATTTTTTGATAATAGTAGACGTGTAGCATGGACATTCAAACAGAAACTTTAATCGAAAATAATTGAAGAACTTTGATTCGTCACTTCTAAGTTCACCCATTAATGTTTCAAATGTTCCAAGTGAAAATCTTTCCCGTAAAATAGGAATTACCCAATGTTTTCTTTTATTTTGCCTTATATTAAGATACCACCACAACACAACAATTTCGTTATCCATTGTCCACAGGTCCAAATTCAACTGAGGTGAGTACTTGACTGTCCGATTTTCTTGTCGGATCCGGTGTAATGTGAACACTGTCTGGTGTCCGGTTTTCGGCAGATCTACCGGTCCGGCGTAGTGGGAACCCGGCCTTAGGGATCAGTGATACCGGCTCTCATAAATAGTGAAATTGCTTTCAGATTAGAAACCACTACAGTGTTGTAGAAAATATTAAAAAAGATACAACGCCAAATTCAATTTTATCCTTTTAACCGTAAAGTCGCTCGCCAAAGAATGGTAAAATATCACAGTGTCCGGATCATCGGTGTCTTCAGCTACGAGAGAAGTGGATGAGCCTTGTCCACCAGTAAAATGAAGTGGGGGTTACAATCCTCAGCAATACGGAAAAGACTAAAGAAGGAAATTATGTTGGTAAATATTTTCTTACAATTCCTTCTCTTTTCCAGGTGCCCGTAAATATCAAGTTCATCTTCGAGGGTATGGAGGAGTCCGGCTCCGAGGGCCTGGACGAGCTGCTGATCGAGAAGATGAAGCCGGAAGGGTTCTTCGAGGACATCGATTATGTGTGCATCTCCGACAACTACTGGCTGGGCACCACCAAGCCCTGCCTGACTTACGGCCTGAGGGGCATCTGTTACTTCTTCGTCGAGCTGCAGTGCGCGGCCCAGGATCTGCACAGCGGAGTTATGGGCGGGACTGTTCATGAAGGTGAGGAAATCGTTGTTTTTTAAACACCATTGCGCACTGCATGAATATGGCCCAAACTTCATCCAGTTTGTGAGTTTGTCTACACGTAGTGCCATCTTGTTTACTCTATGGTGCATGTGTAGATGGAAGATAATAATGCTGGTCAATTTATTAATTGACCGAGCATAGATAGATGCAGAATAGGCGGAACTTCTTTTTGAAAGTCATGTCGTCTTATAATTTTTTATGGTCAATGTCCAAATGACCTAAGAGGGGCAGCCGCCACTGCTCAGGACCCAGAGTTCATGGACTCGAAATTCTGGGCAGGCACAATTTTTTTTTGATAAATTATATGAACGGTTTACATCATGCGTAGAATGCCTGTAAATCTTATCATCTTCAAATTGTCGTCAATTTAAGATCATCGCAACCTCTTTGTACTACAGTTTGACGAAAAACAAAGCACCGTTCCCTAGCATAGTCTTAAATGAAGCGCAATGCGGGAGGTGATTGCGTCGTGGCAAGTCACCAGCAAAAACTAGCAAACTACTAATAAATCGCGCCCTTTCTGCGCACCTGCTTTTGCTTGCTGCCTAGCTACATATAACCACTTGTTCTTCTTGCAGCCATGGCGGATCTGGTGTACCTCCTGAACACGCTGGTGGACAAGGACGGAAAGATCCTGGTAACGGGACTATACGACTCGGTGGCCGCCAGGTTCCCCGGAGAGGAAGAAATGTACGAGAAAATCGAGTTCGACGTAGAAGAGTACAGGTAGGGTTTCATTTTTTTTTTAACTAAAATATTATCTTTCAAGACAAGCTCAAATCGGGGTGTTTCAAACTCCATATAATTAATGTGGTGCCCATCAAGTCGATGATCAGTGCCATTTTGAGTTACTCATATTAGAACAGTCCCAATTCTCAGCCCGCATTGCTTTCTTCTTATCTATGTGCATTAACAGCATTACAGCCTCTATGAACTGCATGTCCCTGATAAATAAAGATGAAGATTTAACCTTCCCCTTACCATGCAAACAATATTCCCCTGGGTTGCCATGATGTAATGCGGTGTTACAGTAGAGGTTTGGATCTTATTACACATTTCTGTGTTGGAATATTTTCTGATTGAGTTATATAATGCTTATGTAGAGTTTTGAATCTTATTACAAATTTCTGTGTGGGAATATTTTCTGATTGAGTTTATTCAATGCTTACATAATATATTTTTTATTTATTTTTTTTATTTTTTATTTTTATTTTTAACTTTTTAACTTAAAGAGTTAAACCTCAAATTATAATATTTTAATTAATGAAGATAATATTAGCGAAAGTCAATCGAAAATCTGAAACAGAAAAATCAGAAAAAGATACGGATACATCTGGGACTCGAACCCAGGTCCTCCGGCAATCCGGGCCGACGCGCTAACCAACTGCGCCAACGTATCCCTATCCGATTCGGTCATTTTTAACTGTATCATACTTCGACTGAGAACCACCAACATTATTTTCATTTTTTCTTATCGCATATTTTTATTGGCTGCTACCTTTATGTGTGATTGCAAGATTCAACTCGAACTAAATGCCCTCTAGATAGTGTCAGGATAAATTTTTTATCACTTTTTATTAATATGCGACATCTATTGACTTTATCTGCAAGTCTAGGATGAAATATTTTTATTTTTATTTTTAACTTTTTAACTTAAAGAGTTAAACCTCAAATTATAATATTTTAATTAATGAAGATAATATTAGCGAAAGTCAATCGAAAATCTGAAACAGAAAAATCAGAAAAAGATACGGATACATCTGGGACTCGAACCCAGGTCCTCCGGCAATCCGGGCCGACGCGCTAACCAACTGCGCCAACGTATCCCTATCCAATTCGGTCATTTTTAACTGTATCATACTTCGACTGAGAACCACCAACATTATTTTCATTTTTTCTTATCGCATATTTTTATTGGCTGCTACCTTTATGTGTGATTGCAAGATTCAACTCGAACTAAATGCCCTCTAGATAGTGTCAGGATAAATTTTTTATCACTTTTTATTAATATGCGACATCTATTGACTTTATCTGCAAGTCTAGGATGAAATATTTTTATTTTTATTTTTAACTTTTTAACTTAAAGAGTTAAACCTCAAATTATAATATTTTAATTAATGAAGATAATATTAGCGAAAGTCAATCGAAAATCTGAAACAGAAAAATCAGAAAAAGATACGGATACATCTGGGACTCGAACCCAGGTATTTAGAGGGCTATCTAGAGGGCATTTAGTTCGAGTTGAATCTTGCAATCACACATAAAGGTAGCAGCCAATAAAAATATGCGATAAGAAAAAATGAAAATAATGTTGGTGGTTCTCAGTCGAAGTATGATACAGTTAAAAATGACCGAATCGGATAGGGATACGTTGGCGCAGTTGGTTAGCGCGTCGGCCCGGATTGCCGGAGGACCTGGGTTCGAGTCCCAGATGTATCCGTATCTTTTTCTGATTTTTCTGTTTCAGATTTTCGATTGACTTTCGCTAATATTATCTTCATTAATTAAAATATTATATTTTTTATTGTTTGAAACCTGAAATTTTTTTCACATCTAAATAACCAGTCATAATTTATTTATTTATTTTGTGACAGGCAAGGACTAGGGGTCAACGCCCTGGCCCACAAGGGAGACAAGAAACAGTTGCTGATGTACAGATGGCGCTATCCATCTCTCTCCATCCACGGAATCCAAGGTAACACACCGACAAAACAATTAATTAAATTATTAATTAATTAATTACAACACATAAATACTTGTTACACTTAAACATAACCACGTAAACACCTCAGCACAGGTCCTCCTAGTGAGGTGTTCACGAAACATACAACATTACCCAACCACAGTTTCACCTTCTCAAACCTCAATATAATTAATAGTCCAAAATTATATTATGTACAAATATTAATAATTATGTATGTGAACACTGTAATATTATATAGAAATAATAAAAAAACTAAATTATTTTGTAATAATAAAATTATGTAGTAAACTATTAGGCGCTCCGCTGACGAGGCAACTGAAACCAAACTAAAACCGGCTGGTTTCTATGTCTTGATTGGTCAAAAAGCTTGTTTAACCATAGACGAAGAACAATCAGTTGACAGCTGGCAACTAGCAACGGCCGGCCAGGGGCAATCAGCAGTGCGAGTCACGAGTCACCGCTTGCGTTACCATTGGCAACGGGTTTTTGATTGATTGTGTAGTGTGCGGGCCATCACATTGTCATACAAAGACAGTTGCCAGTTGACAGTTTTCAGTTGACAGTTTTCAGTTGCCTCAGTGAGCGGATCGCCTTATAGTAGTTCCAAGGAGAGGATATATGTTATAAATAGTAGGCGGCTAGGCGGTGGCAAAACGAAGAATTCCAAGTCGCGAATCCGCAAAAACATCATTCGGAGATATAGAGGTTTGAAGTTTAGAATTGATTTATTATCACAATAATGTATCAATTCTAAACTTCAAACTTCAATATCTCTGACTGATGTTTTTGCGGATTCGTGACTTGGAATTCTTCGTTTTGCCACCGTCTAGCCGCCTACTAGTTATAAATGAAAAATATTCGTTCTCAAACATCTTGCACGAAAACAAAAAAGACTGAAGATACTGAAATGATGACGTCACTTACATCCTCTCTCTGGGACTATTATATTGTTTCAATTTCGTTGTGTCCATTGTCAAGATTTTTTATATACATATACTCCTGCATATTATAACTCCTAGTGCCGATGTTACAGAATAAACGGTTATCTTCCATGATATTCATTGTCTTATTTTGATCCTCCCAGGTGCTGTCCATGAGCCAGGAACCAAGACAGTCATCCCCGGAAAGGTCATTGGCAAGTTCTCCATCAGAATTGTTCCCCACCAGACCCCCGATGAGGTCTCCAAGCTCGTTGTGGACTACATCAATGCCAAGGTTAGTTCTTTATACATCACCAAAGGATTGCTTAATCCCTAGAGCAATTTTGTGAGATATTTATCCCGGACTTCAATCATCTCTAGTCTTTTTAGGAAATATTTCCCCTACCCCCATGGAAGTCATGCTATCTCATTTTGTATTATGGTGAGATACAGTAAAACCCTCTTAAGATGATAGACTTCGCTTTTCGGCCCATACAAAAAGGACGCCTGGGAAAAAACACTTTTCTACATCGAAAATTGCACAAAATGAATATATTTTTTTATACTGCCTTCTAGAGGGTAAAAACTATGTCGGTATGTTTTCGAATTTTCGATGCGTTTCGTATTAACGTAAACATTCACTGTCAAACATGTACGATTTATCAAAAAATATTATTTAAGGAAAAAGTGCTGCTAACTCAACTCTCATAAAGAATTATAAAATTATAAAAAGCTACCGACGTAGAATTTTCTTTCTAAAAAATATAAATTTTTTAAAATTTCAATTTCGTGAAAGTTTCGGTGTAGAAAAGTGTATTCTCCATAAACCCCTTTTCGAGCGATTTTTGTAGGTAAATTTGAGCATTGTCTCTTTCGCACATTTCGCATTCGCATGTATTGTAAGTGTGCGTGAGCTTATTGTGAGCGGGACAGAATGACAGACGCGGGTGTTCCGCGTGTGGTTCAAAGTCTAACCTCTTAAGAAGTTTTCCAGAAAACAAAACTTCTTAGGCGGGAAAACCCTATTACTACTCAGTCTTTAAAGGACCGAAAAAACCAAACTCCTTAACCTCTCGTTTGTCATAAGCCCGCCGGCGGGCGGGTGACAGCTGTCAGATTAAAAAATAAAATGCAATTTTAACCCTTATGTATAAAGAAACTATACAAGGACAAGGTCAGAATCGCTTGCGCCAATATCATTTCAGATTTCGTTTTGTTTTAAAGCACTCTAGCTTCTCAGAATGCTCTGATATTCATTTTCTATGAAATACGGCCTTGACGTCTTAACTGTCATCTGACATTCAAGAGGTTAAGCATGAAAACTTCTTAATCGGGAACTTCTTAAGAGGGTTTCACTGTATATCATTTAAGCGGTGTTTGGAACTGAGACCATGCTTTGTATTTGGATTTATAAGTTTACCAGACATTTCCGAAAAATTTTAAGTAATTCTACGTAACAACATTTAGCATTTCAAAAATGTTTGTCATGCTTTGCAAATTTAAATGTTCAAGATTTTAATATTTTTGATTGCAAATCTTAAAAGATCTTTCATCTGATTTTAAAAACAGTATTTTATTTTGAAATATATTCAAAAACAGCAAATCTATATGTATATAATCGAAAGTGTACTTCCCGAACAATCAGCATTTTGACAGTTTGCTTGATATAGATTGTACGTACATTTTATATTGCAAAATGTAGAGGCTCTAGTGGTTAACATTTTTTGCATGTATGATTTTCCCAATATTTCTCTACAGTGTGGAAAACACATTGAACATGAGCTAGCAAAAGGCAGCGGAAGAGTTATACATCCACAATAAGCTCTCAACTGTCTGCCTACAGCATATTCTAAGATATTTTGGATAATTTTGGAGAACATGAACCCGGAGAAACTCATGGTCACAGGCAAAGTGGAAAGCAGGAGAACCGTAGGAAGATCACGGATGCGTTGGAGTAATCAAATATAACAGACGTCCAGAAAGGCGGTGTCCGGGGCTCTCCACACAATGCAGGACTTCGAGGAGTGGAAGATCCTTGTCCACTGGCGAAATTGGAGTGGAAGTCAAGATCCTCAGCAATAATGAATGGTCAGCATCATGTTTGTAACAAGCCTGTATCATTTTAGTCTAATTTTTGTAACCACTGTAAATAGTTTATATGTTCTAATATATTTCTTTTTTCTAGTGGGCTGAGAGGGGCTCCCCCAACGACATGAAGGCCTACATGGTGCATGGAGGCAAACCCTGGACTGCAGATCCCAACCATGAACACTACAGGGCTGCGGCTAAGGCCACCAAATACGTCTACAAGGTGAATTAATTTAAATTAACCTCATCATTCAAATTTGAGAAAATTTGAGGGTTAAGGTGATCACCTAGTCCTTGAAAAGTTCGTCATCGGAATCCCCGCCTTTTTTGGGAGGGATTTAAAAATACTTGACAATACTCTTTTGGAAAGGTGGGAGAAGGTATTTGAGAGTTGCTTTTTACAAGTTGATTTTGTAAAAAGTTAAGGCCTGTAAAAACATTAACTCCTTTCTTTCGCATTGTTTATTATAATAACAAGGAAATTTAAAATCGATTTCACAGAACCAAGCGACCTGGAGTGTGTAGAGTCATCCGTCTGTCACCAAAAACGGGCGTTAACTAATGTAAAATGATCATAGTTTTTATGCGGACGGCATAAGGTTTAAATCTCAACTCCAAATTTGTTGGATGCCGCCCATTTTGATTTATGCCAAAAAAAAACAGGGCAAAATTACATTGTTTTGTTTTATTTTGTGAAATTCTGGCATAAATTTTTAAATGTTTTCCGATTATTTTCTAAAGAAATTAATTTGCCACATTACGCAATGAAACTTTAGAAAAAGGTTTCTTAAGTAGGCGATTTAGCAAGTATTTTTTTACAGGTCTGATACTTTATTTTTTCCAGACTTAGAATAAGACTTATTAAAAAAATACTTTATTATTTCCAAGGCCAAGATGTGTTCTACTCGCAGTATTTAATTGAAGCATCTATAATATTTCTATGCGATCAAATTTTCAAACCAAAAACACATGATTTTATATGATTTTGCTCTATTTCGCATGGCTTCATCTAAAGAACTATGACAAATATTGTTAAATGATTAACTTGGCGATTACTTCTGTAGGTGGAACCCGACATGTGCCGCGAAGGTGGCTCCATCCCTGTGACCCTGACCCTGCAGGAGGCCTCCGGCAAGAACGTGCTGCTGCTTCCCGTCGGTTCTGGCAACGATATGGCGCACTCCCAGAATGAGAAGATCGACATCCGCAATTACATCGAAGGGGTGAGTCATTCGATCCATCCGTCCATTCCTTCCCTTTCTAGTCTTGTTGGTATTGTAGAGGGCGTTAATTGTTCGGGTTGTTATATTTAGGGTGAAATAAATTATATGTCTTTGATATTATGGAACATATTTAATGGATTAATGGGCCAACTGTATGTTAACGAGTTACAACAGAGCGGTCAGCAGTCCACGAACAAATTGAGACATGAACTATTTAGACGATCTTAATAAATGAAAGAATATTTCACAATCTTAATAAATGAAAGAATATTATACACATTTCTCTTAAAAAATACGTTTTTCTATAAATATTTCTTAACTTTTGCAATCGTATCCAAACACTATTTTGAGAGATGTCACTTTTCTATAAAAAAGCATGTGTAGTCAGTTTCGTGGCTGGGTTGCAAATGGCAGAGCGACATTTTTTTACAATCAAAATGGCGGATTAGAGAGTAGGAAATAGAGTAAAGAAATGACACTTGCGACATCTGGTGATCTTGACGTGTAATTTTATAAAGTGTCTTTTATCCATATAAAATAATGTTGATACCAGACTTGTTTTAACTAATAATCTTATTTCCAATAAACTTTAAATATGTCATTTTTCCATTTAATCGATGATTTGTTGAGCGGTTTGTGGGTTAATAGCCAATTGTAGAACATAGTCTTCTTCTGAGTTACCTTTGAATGGTTTGATAACAATTTCTTCTAAGACTTAAATGATTTATGATTCATAGTTAAATGACTTTCCGCCATCTTGATCTTTTAATCATTCCATCTAAATGGAACCAGGTTGGAATAGCCAGGTACTCCCAACATTCCTCCTTTATCCTTACAAAATACCCTTTGACAGTCCTGGCTGTCTCTAGGAAACGTCTCAGCTCATTTATTGCTGCCCTGGGAAATTGTCCCAGTTCAATTGTCCAATTTTTTTTTATTGATGCCATGAATGTACGATTTTTTGTTAAATATTTTTGTTTTTATTTTTCCAGACGAAGCTGCTTGGTGCTTACCTTTACGAGGTGGGACAACTTTAAGAAGACTGCACTATTATTTAATCTTAAGAGTAATAAAATAATAGTCTTCCCATTAAAAAAAAACATTTAACTAGGTACATGGTAAAATTCACCCATACAAGGTTGTTAATTTTTTATTGTTAAAAAAATATCTGTTAGAAAAAGAGTTTAGAGAAACTTTGTAATGCCTATGGTTTAGAACAAATGTATTTAAAGGACCAAATTTAATTTGTAACATTAATTTTGTTATTAATCTTATGAAGCAACACCTAATGCATTATTTATTTCATCACGTGAAACATTTTACCTTGTAAAAATACTTCTAAAGAAACATTTTACATTGTCAGAGTACTTCTAAAGAAACATTTTACATTGTCAAAGTACTTCTAAAGAAACATTTTACATTGTCAGAGTACTTCTAAAGAAACATTTTACATTGTCAAAGTCTTTCTAAAAAAACATTTTACATTGTCAAAGTCCTTCTAAAGAAACATTTTACATTGTCAAAGTCCTTCTAAAGAAACATTTTACATTGTCAAAGTCCTTCTAAAGAAACATTTTACATTGTAAAAATGCTTCTAAAGATACATTTTACATTGTTAAAATACTTATAAAGAAACATGTTACTTGGTTAAATGCTCTGAAGATACATTTTACACTGTTAAAATTCATCTAAAGATACATTTTACATTGTTGAAATTCATCTAAAGATACATTTTACATAGTTAAAATGCTTCTAAATATACATTTTACATTGTTAAAATACTCAAGATAAATAAAGAAACATGTTACTTTGTTAAAATGCTTCTAAAGATACATTTTACATTGTTAAAATTCATCTAAAGATACATTTTACATTGTTGAAATTGATCTAAAGATACATTTTACATTGTTGAAATTCATTTAAAGATACATTTTACATTGTTGAAATACTTCTAAAGAAGTGGTTCCTTCGTCCCTTTAGATTCAATAGTCACAAACATGATCAATGGCGAGGAGGCGTATTAGAATAATTTTTAATTAAGAATTATATAGACCTTACTTGCGATAGATCCTACAATGCCAGTATTTTTAAAAGGTTTAAGTAAAATATTATATTATATTGTTTAACCAAATGCTTGTTTTTATTAATTTAATTTTACCAGATCTATGAAGTATTTTGCACTTGCAGTTTATATATAAACTAGGATTCTATGGTGTACAAATCGTTGAAAGGGATTCAAGTTCTCGCTTTATTTTTTTAAGGTTTGTAGAAACTGTTCAAATTTGTCATACAGGAAAGTGGCTGATTTTTTTCTAAATTTTAATGCAGAATTTTGTTGTTTTGTAAATTTTCTACAAATAATTATTATCAATACTGAGTGAATAGTGATGATACTAATAAATTTTATATATAAAATTGCTTGTTTAATTTAACCTGTTGAAAGCCAGCATAGAAAAAATATATTTTTTTAATACGACTTAAAATAATTGACAGTTCTCACCTTTCTTACGAATTCAATTTTTATAACATTTCTTTTGTGATATATTACAAAAATTACATCAAAATAATGTAGATAAAACGAACTTCCTAATAATCACTCATATCTATGCTTTCCACAATGGATTTATATCAAAAACAATGAAAAAATATAGACTTCGAATATCACTCCGTTCGTATTATCAAGCGGCAGCCATTTTGTCCGCCATCTTTGATGCCCGGCGCGTCATTGTGAATTAATTTGATTTATTCGGAGTGGCTAAACGCTATCCAGTATTTCGTTATGTCAAGATCGAGAATGGCCCAGCGATTCTGACCTTGTTCTTCATACAATTTCTTTATACATAAGGGACAAAATCGCTTCAATAATCCGGACCCGCCGGGGGGACTGCGGCCGGCGACACATTAAAAATCATCAATTCTCGTCACTAGATATTTTATTAAATTCCCACATTTCCTAAGTTATAATTTTTTCATATTCTTTGTGATACCGCACAAGAGTTTCAACTGCGGTACCATTTGGAATATGGAATCCCCAATAAGGTAGTTTCACAAACGAGGGATTCTGTTGAAAATATAAGGAATATTTAAAGATCATTTTTCTGATTTTAATCATCCTACTAAAAATGTTTGTTTTTTATGTTTTTATTAAAATTTATTCATTTTAAAAACGATCAAAAACCGACAAAACCAAAACGACCAGTGGTTGGCAACAACGCCAAATACGCACAACAACAAAGTACTACTGTCGGAATTTTTTCAAAGCCGGGCAACGCTTATGACGTCACACGTCCAAAATATCATTTTGGCTGTATTACAAAAATGGGAAATTTAGACTCGTAGAAAATTTATTCGTCAATCATATCATTCGCCGGTTCGCTTTAATTTGTTGTATTTTATTTCTGCAACATGTTAATTGCTATTATGTTTTATACATTTTTTAATTTCAGTGAAGACTGTTATTTCTTTTAGTAGGTTTCGAGTATAACCCTTTCCGACCGGCTTCATACGATCGTGGGTTTGAAAAAAATCCTGACAGATAATAAATCTGTTTTTGGGAACGGAACCGGAATCGATCGAACGGGAGCTGCTTTTTTTTTATGGAATAGGCAATTCACCCTAAGAAGAGTGCTTTGTGCCATTAAAGTTAAGAAAGATAGTTAAATTTTTTAGGTTAATCTACGAGGGGACAGGACAAATCAAACATTGAACTCATTTAAGTCTATGAACTTGTATAAAACTGAAAAAACGCGAGAATTGTTGAGAGACAGCAAATACGGAATACTAAGGGGAGAATTGTGGGTAATTTTAATAAGCAAACGATAAATGTTTTTGAAGGAAGAATGATTTTTACAATTAAAGAATATATGGTTAAGAGTCTCCTCCTCCACACCGCACTCGCAGAGTGGACTATCGAGGACTCGGATCTTAAACAAATGAGTTGCAATAGAGCAGTGACCAATTCTCATTCTCGAAATGCAGGAAATAAATCTTTTGGATTTTTTTTTGCCGTGGAACCAAGGTTTACTCGGAATATGCCTTTGTATTCCAGCATAGAAAGATCCAGTTCGGGTTCTCGTACTTGTCCAATTTTCTTCCCAGGAACGAGACATATTGGATTTAAGAATAGAGAAGACGTCAGAGATAGGAATTCTAAAATCTAAAGGGATAGAATTAGAGATCGTTCCAAGTTTAGCGAGAGAATCGGCTTTCTCGTTACCCTCAATTCCTAGATGGCCAGGGACCCAAACCAATATTGTCTCAAATTGTGATTCGTGTAGAGAGTTGAGGATGTTTTTAATATTACAAATAATGTAGTCTTCTGGACATCGGGAGCTGCTTATGTAGGGTACCTTTAAGCTCGAAAAATAACTTTTTTAGAGAGAAGTTTTTCGAGCAGTAAGTCGCCTAGCCCTAGGGGATCATAAATTATGAGCTTTACTAGTATGGTCCATCAAATTTTGGACATTTTTTCTCGGTCGGAAAGGGATAACTGGTGGGGACTGTCCCCACTGTCCCCCTGTGAAGAACCGCCACTGCGTGTGATGCTTAAAGCAGAGGAGGGAGATGGTAAAGTGTAAGGTTAAGATGTACATTTTTATTTAAAAAAAAAACATAAGCAATTCGGTAACACATTTATTTTATTATTTACATTTAGAAAACATAAGATTATATTAGCAGTCACATACCAATAATTTTTTACTATCCTAAAACACAAATATGTATAAGTATAAAAAAAATTAGAAATAAAGATTAAATAATTGAAAAACATTTTTATAATTTGGTTTTGAAAACTTAACCCCTAAAAAAATTGGCGTATTTTGTCAGAGGCTAAAAATATTCCCGCTTTGCAATAAAATCCAAATAAATGGAACATTTGTTAACGTATTCGAAAACTAAAAACTGTTTTCGAAAGGTGATAAAATAGGCTTTCAAATTTCTATATTAAAAATTACTATGTATTTTTTTAAATATAAAACTTATTTGCGAAAACTTTAAAAAGTTTTTAAAATGGCCCACTTTACTTTTTTTCTAACTAAAATTACTGATGATGAAAAAAAAAAAAACATATACTTATTTCATTAGATAAATGAATTATAAACCTTACTGTCACCTCACTTTTTTTCGTTTCATGTAAAAAAAATTCTTAAAAAATTCACAAAGTTCCATAATTTTTTTTCAAATTGCTATCGGAAACTTTGGTTTCAGAAAGGGGTAAATTTTGATTTTTTTGTGGTTTTCTTTTAGATTTGAATATATAGTTTGTTGTATTATCTTTCCAATACCGTTTAGATCACATTTCTGACTATGATAGTAAGGGAAAAACAACGATTTCTGTGAGACCTATGTGAGCTGGGACAAATATGGTCTCCTGTGATTAAACGGGTTAAAAAAAATTTAATGTTAGCAAATTGGTGCATATAGAAATGTGACTTGTTTAATTTTTAGTTTTCCGTTTTCTAGGCCACTTGCGTTTTGTCTTTTTATTATAATCCAGTATAAATAACACTAATAAAGTAACTTATAATCTATATGGAATATGATTGTATGCATGAAAAAATAACATAACTTTAACAAGATGATAAAACAAAGAAATATTAATAAATTAGGCAAATAATATAAGGTTGCATTGTCAAAAAGTTTATATAATTTAATAAAAACACTTCTCACAAAATGTGGAAAGTAACAAGCACATTTATGTTTGTAAGAGTCTATTATTATTATGTGTACCTGTGGTCAAATAATAAGTGTATATGAATGAAATAGTTTGTAATGTCATTGTCTCAACTCAGGAAAGTTGCTAACCTCAAAAATGGTGACCGGTCTACTCAGTGAAAACTGAGTAGACCGGTCACAATAATGTGAATATTGAGTACAAAATTTTCCTCACACGATAATTCATCATGTCTCGAAGCGTTGAAAACTGATAATTGGGGTTTTTAACCTTAGGTGAGGGGGGGGGAATGGAAGGGTAGTTTAATGTGAGTTATGATGTGATGAATTATCGTGTGAGGAAGTATTGTGTCTGAATAAATTTCTATGGGAATTCAGACGCTGAGATCTCATAGTCCGATTAGACATGGATTATTTCTCACTGGTTTTTATAATACATACATATTTAAATTCCTACAAAATAAAATTTTAGATTCCTACAAAAATGTTAACACCCTGATGTCTTATTTGAAGTGATTTAAGCCAGTGACACACACACAGCGTTAAAAGTGCTATCGTTATTTGGTTTGGCCTACCTCCATTTGGCCATTCCCATTGGGAATGTACGGCGAGCGATATGCCGAAATACACCAAACCAAATAAAGCTAGCGCTTTTAACGCTGTGTGTGTCACAAGTTTCACATCTAACAGCAGCTGATATTCTAACTTTACAATATAAGTAATAATATCATAGATACAGATCTGAAAAAGAGATAGATCGTATTATATCATAGATACAGACCTAGAAAAGAGAGAGTATATCATAGACACAGACCTAGGAAAAGAGAGAATTTATCTTAAATACAAGACATCTTAATAATCTTCATCATTATTCAGTACAAGTTAAATCTAAACATGCGTAATGGCAAAAACATTATTATATACGCAGATAATATTGATTGAACCATTTTAACTTACTCTTCTTTCTAGAAAGTGAGGCTAGAACGGAGCTCTCAGTAGCAGAACCACAGAGATTTGTTTTCTATCTACGGTAATGTATAGATATACCGCTGGTTATTTGTAACCTCTCCATATTTCTCATAAACCAAGCATGCAAACCAAGGTGCGTGCAAGGTTAGAATGGACCTCTCGGTGGATGACCAATAGCAATGTGTTTATATATTATCTAATGTACATAATGGATACCAATGATAGATCTGTGTAACCTTTTCCTCTTTCTCATAAACTAAGTGTTCAACAGAAAGTGAGGTTAGAACGGAGCTCAGTGAAAGAACCATGGCGATATTTGTGTTGTATCTAAGACATCATCTTGGGCTCTCTGAACACGCCCATGAAAGTGACTGCATTTGAGATCTTATCGTAGATGAAGTAGACAAAGGGATGATTGCAGATGAAGCGAGTTGGCTCGGTGGGACGAGAAGAACGGAAACTGAAGACTGCAGTTGCGGCCGATGCTACGGTACCTGAAGAATTGAATATTATTTTATTAGCCAACCCATTTTTCTAAACGGGATGAGAATCAATTCTTGTCAAATCAAATCAAATGATTGCTCAGTTTTGTAATACTTCAATTCAATATAATTATGTAGTAGGAGATTTCAAATATTATTGTCAGGTTATTCGTAACCCGCTAATGTTTGTCTCTCTTCAAAAAGTTTGATGAAACACTTAGGTACCTACCTAAATAAAGACAACAAATTTTGTAATTAAATTAGGGTAGGTACTTGTACTGGTATCCCATTTTTTCAAGTTTATTTTTAAATCAATTCAAATGCTGTGTCCAGACGCTTTCCAAGCCTCGGCATGCTTTTACTAGAGTTGGGGGAATTTACTTTTTTAAAAAAAAAAAACGAAATCAAACTGTTTTTTATAAAACGCTAACTGTTTTCTCAAACGTAGGGAAAAAATCGTATTTTTTGAGGCAATTTGTAATAAATAAATTTGTGGACTACTTGGTACTAACCTATTTACCATTTATTATATTACACAAACTGCCTCAAAACAGCCAATTTTTTCCCAAAGTTTGAGAAAACAGTTACCGTTTATAAAGAATAGTTCGTTTTCGTTTTTTGAAAAAAACATTAATGCCCCCAACTCTAGTAAAAGCTTGCCGAGGCTTGGCAAGCATCTGGACACGGCTAAGAATTTGTTTTGACAGATAATTTTTTTTAGGGGAATAGATAGTCAAAGCAATGAAAATAGGGGCAATAACAAAAATTGAATTATGTATCTCAGAATAAATATATTTGGAGGGTTTATGTAGGAAAAACAGATCATTTAACTCTTTATGAAGCAAAAAAAAAAATTACATTTTTTTTTTCTAACGGCGAAAGACTGGAAACTACCAAATCTGGTGCACGCACACCGTTTTTCATGTGCTAATTGTGGGACTTGTTTTGATGAGATATAAGTATGCAACAACGATTCGAATTGTAATGCTCTACGGGTAATAAGGTGTAATTTAAATAGGAAAATAAAGCATAAATTTATAATAATAACCATAGAATAGATCAAGAAGTGTCTTATGGGCATGTTTCGTGATCCAACTATAGGCCCAATTTCAGCCTATATTTCCATATACAAAACTGTTTCACTATGATTTCGAAATTCAAATGGGATGGTGATATACAATTTCAGGCCATTGTAAAAGAGACAGAACAAGTGGCACATTTGTTTCATTCAAATTTGTACGAAAGGCACAATATGTTATATTCTTTATTCTATGATAAAACCATACACAGGAAATACACAGCAATATATCACAATAAAAGTGACATCATCAAAAAATGTGTGCAGGTTTGAAAGTATGTATGTATGTATAATGATATTTACCATCTTCATCCACATTGATCTTGGCCTTGTGAACTGCATCATTAAAGTGCGGCCCAACTGTTCCGGTCAGGTAGCTAAAGTCAGAGGTGGGCTCAAACAGATCACCAACGCCCATTGTGGTCAGAACCTGAAAAAAATGTCAACATTAAGTTATAGATCAATAAATAGTTGAATACTTTGTCTCACAGACTGCTGTCTAAACCTCTGGCGCCACTCACTCGCTCCTCACTCCTTTTCTAAACAAGTGTATTGGGTTATGAATTTGTTGTGAAAGTTGATTTATTGGATATTTACAGTTTTTAATTATTATTGAATTTAAAATGACAACATTAAAATGATATGGCTCAAACAGCAGAAAAATAGACAGCATAGACTGGCATATAGCCGGTTCACATGATGCGATTTTTGTTGGTCCACTCGACAATTGAAAGCTCATTGACAAGTGTGAACACTTTGTTAACAAAGTTATCAAGTTTTTTGTTGGCTAGCGAAAGTTGATAGCCCGTTTTTGATGTTCGAGTATGACCACCGCCATTTTGGTTTTACTCATCGTTCGAGTTTTACACCGAAACATCGCATGTGAAGACATGTTTCAAGTCGCTTGTCATTTTTAGTTACTCGCGGGAAAAGTAGACGTCAGATGTGTCATTTATTCGGTACTAGTTCCTACCGTCATGGAATCCGTTTCAACCAAAAAATATCTGAAATGGTCAGGCGATTTATGGATCAGATTTATGATTTATGGATCTGTACCAAAGCCATCCCTGTCTTTGGGATCAAAAAAAAGTAGTATACAAAAATTAGATAGAAGCACGCACTAATAATTTCAGTTGACGCCATTTGAATGTCAAAATCGGTTCTACTTAATGATATGTGTGAACAAAATCTTAAGGTAGATTCATACTGGGTCGACGTACGTACGCATCGCTACGCCAAACAATGCTTTGCAACCATACATTTTCTATGAAAATGGCCACAGAAATCGCATGTCGCGATGCGTGTGGCCAATGTGATTCTAAAACATAAATTTTCATTGAAAATCTATGGTTGCTAAGTAGCCCAGATATTGTTAGGCATAGCGATGCATACTTACGTCGACCCAGTCTGAATCTACCATTATTCAACTTTTTTCGTAAAATAAAAGTGGGTCAGATATATACAGTGAAAAAAATGTTCTTGTAGTGTTCTTCTGTTTTGTTCCAAAATTTGAATTAAGTTTGAATTCCTAAAGCAGGTATGTAATTGCCATTAAGCAGGTAATTGCCAGTGGGTAGTGGGTAGCTACAAATTCAAATCATTCTTCATATCGTGGAGTAGAGTTGGTGATGGTCAAAATGGGATGTGGAGTTTAGTCATCGGGAGTCACTTGATTCAGCAGAGATGTGCCTCAGGAAACTGGTATAGGGGAATTCGTCCACATTCTCTTAATTCAAGGTTGAGTAATTCATAATTCAAAGTGAACATGACTGGACCGGATGAGGTTTATTCAAGATTCAAGCCTTCCGAGGGAGAGAGAACCCTGGCAGTTTAATAGTTATGTTTGCCACTGAGTATGCTATGACTTCATGGAAAGTGTGATTAAATGAAATTCAAATCAATTTGTGGTGAACTTGGGGGTCTGTACTTACTTCCTTGAGCTGAACAGTCTTCTCCATGGAGAACTTGGGGAACTGGACTTCTACCTGACGAGGCATATAGTGTCCTTCCTCAACGATTTCGGCCAGGGTCTCTGGGGTAAGATTCGCCAGGATGTCGTCCACTCCTTTAATTCACAAAAAAAATTGTTAACTCTTTTTGACAATTTAGCATTTAATTTGCAACTGGTTGTGTTAATTTATAGCTGCCTTAAACAAATGTTTACAGGGAAGAATCAACAAAGTTTTGAAAAAAGTTTGACAATTGAAAATTGGAGGGCATTCCAGGTAATTTATCAAAAATAGCATTCTTAACAACACAAGGTAACCCTAAAGAGTCGTTCACACTAGGAGAGTAGTTTAGTCGAGTATTAGTGTCCGAACACCACAATTTTAGTATAATAGGCTAGTCAGCTCTTTAGTAGATTGAATCCATTTGGTTCTATTTTTTCGGCGAATAGAGTCCCCCCCCCATGCGTCCCTGCGCACTGACATGTGCAGTTCATTCGTAGACGCAGACACACACGATATGACGTCCCGTTGGAGCGAAAATGTTACTCTAAAATTCTTTATTTTTGCGGCTATTAATTTATTTTCGTATCGATAGTTTATTTATTTTTATCTCACTAATTTATTCTTCCACATCTTCTAAAATAAGCATTACAATTAGCTTAATTAAAGCATTAACTTTATCCCTTTCCAACCGCCAAAAAATGTCAGAAATTTATGGGCCACACTAATTAATTTGGGAGGCGGGAACGGGTACCGCCACCCCAGGAACCATTTATTGGATAACCAACGCCTCTGCCATAGGTCAACCCAAATGGATTGCTACGTTTAATGACTTAGCAGGGGTGCCCGGGTTCATGGGGTGAGGTTTGTCTTGATGGCGGATGATCAGGACACACTGAACCCAGATTCCTATTTCAAATCAAACTCATGCTCGTATAAAGACAGTTGGAAAGAGTTATTGCGTTGCATCTCATTATCTTGACAGTAGTGCAAACATTTTTTGGTGAGTCAAGTAGCGAGTTACTCGCCACTCGACTTACTACTTGTCAGGTGCGAACAAGGCAATAGTACTGTTATGCATATATTTTTATGAGCGAGTAAACACACATATGTGTTGATTGTTATAATCCATATAAAGCCACATTATGCTAAAAGCATCAGGAAAACAGTTAAAGGGTTTAATATTTTAAAGATAGATGCTTTTGCTAACAACATTAACATATATGTATTATTTTTCTAATTTTAGATATTTGTTCTGATACTTAACATTTTTATAGATAACATAGTTAACATAACATCATTAAGTACTATTAATCAGATGGGAAATTGAAATAGAAGATTTACCGTTTTCCTTAGCGAAGGGAGGCAGCAGTACGAACATGCTGACTTCATCACCCTTGTAGGGCATCTCAAGAACGTGGGCTCCCAACTGCTCATTCACTCCTGGAAAGTTAAAACAATATATATTTAATAATTTATTATGGCATCTCGGATGGCGATATTGATAATTTGATAATGTCTATGGGTTACATGCAAATAGGGCTGCCACCTTTCAAAACAGTAGACCCGGAGATTTTAGAAAAATAGTTTTTTTTTATTAAAATAAAACTTTTTTATTATGAATTATTTAAGTAAGGCAAAATATCATTCTAAATTACCATTGGTAATGTTTCTTTTTTAATACGTATAAATGACCTAGCACCTAGTTAGTGCTAGGCTGACTTGGACCAGCTTGACACTTAAAACTATATTTTTTATTCTGAAGGGATTGGTTGAGCATCTTTTCTTGCTCAGGTTTCTTCAAAAACTTAAAAAATTCTTGGCAATTCATATTGTAATTAATCTTCCCAATTAACTTTGCCTTCACTATGTCCACTGTCAAGCAGTTTCGCTTGTCTGTCCACAAATTTCCCATTGAAGAAAATACGCGTTCAACAAAACAACAACATTTTTTTTACAATAACAATAACACACGTCTGACGTTTGTCAATCGCTCCCCAATAATCATTCATTTGCTATTAAAAACATTGATTCTTTTCTCACAATTTCAACATAAGCTCATAATATAAATTGAGGTGAATCAAACACAAAAGTGAGTGCTTGTTTAAGTGTAAAAAACAGTGCAAAATCGGACTATTCATTAAAAAAAACTCAAGCTACCCACAGTATTGTTAACCATTAACCATACCATTCACTGACTGCAGCCGCAAGCAAAACAAAATATGGATACAACATGCAAGTATTGCGTTAAGCAGCTAAAAGAGGCTGAGTGTATAAAGTGTTCGACCTGCAAATGCATCATCCACATCGAGTGTGCTAATATTACAGCAAGTGTATTTAAACGTATGTCGCAAGGTAAAAAAGATGCCTGGAAGTGCAATAACTGTATCCAAGCCCCGGTCAATCAAGATGCTCGATCTTGCTCCTCAGATCAAAGCAACGAATTAACTGTGGAGATCAGAAAAATGTCACTGCAACTAGAAAAAATGAACACTAAAATGGATGAATTCGAAAAGGCCATAGTTTATAATAACACTTTTATGGAAGATTTCTCAAATAAAATGAAATTAATTAACGAAAAATTGGCAAAAGTAGATAGACTAGAAATGGAGGTTTCCGAGCTGAAACAAACTGTTTTCATGTTAGAGAGGGGTAACAATGAAAGGGAACAGGAACTTCTCTCTAACAACATCGAAATTCATGGAATGCCTGAGATCGCCAACGAGAACCTGCCCACAATGATGTCGACTATCGCAACAGTCATTGGATGCCCTCTACATCAAAGTGACATTGAATACGTTAGCAGAGTTAGTAAGCGTAATCGTAATCAAGACACGACTGACGGACGTCCAGGAAACATCATCGCCAAATTCACGTCTCGCAAGAAGAAGGATGAATTCATAGCAGCCATCAAGAGGAAAAAAGGAATGACTACCAAGGGCATCGGGATGGCCGGAGCTGAACAGAGGATCTTCGTCAATGACCATCTTACGAGGAAGAATAAATCCATACTGAGGTTCGCCAAAGGATTTAAAAACGAACACAAGTATCAGTTTTTATGGATAAGAAGCTCAAAAATCTACCTACGGAAGAACGAAACATCACCTCCCATACACGTATCTTGCGAATCGCAGCTAAAAAACCTTATATGATCACCATTCCCATGTTAAATCACCTATCTTGTAACTACTATTTTTCTCCTACATTTTTAAATATTTTTTTCAATGTCACCCTTTTTACATTAACCCCACCTGCTGATAATTATTGCTCACTAATGATTTATATATCACACTCACACACTTTAATTGACAATTGTATGCTTTGCTTTGCTATTCCCAGTGGACTTATGACTATCAACATAACTCTTGAATATAATATTCGTAAAGTATATTTTATAGAAACCGAATTTATCAATGTAATTAACAAAATTTCACAATGCTTGATTCTTTATTAATTTTTTATCAAAATGCTAGAGGTTTGCGCTCAAAAACGATAGAGTTTCATCAAAATATGCTGCTCAATAATTATGACCTGATCTTTATTACCGAAAGCTGGTTGGTTGATAGCATCCTAGATGAGGAATTATTTGATAATCGCTATTCTGTTTACAGAAATGATAGGGATAGCCATCGCACTGGTAAATCAACTGGCGGATGCGTAATCGTAGGTATTAAAAAGGAATTTTTTGTTACCCCGCGCTCTTGGAAATCAGACGCTGAAGATATTTGGATAACTGTCAATACATCAAAATCTAATCATCAATGTTATAACATCCACATGTGCTGCGTGTACTTGCCTAGCGTCGGTCCAAAATTAACATCTTTAGAAAGATTAGCATTATTTACTAGTCATACCAATATTATTTTTGACTTAACAATCCGTTTTCCCAATGACAAGTTTTTAATCATCGGCGACTATAACATGCCGAATATTGAATGGAATAGTCAACATACGTCAACTAACAGAGACCAATGTTCACTTGCGTTACTTAACTGCTTATCTTTTGCAAACTTAACTCAATTTAACCATTTACCTAACAAATATGGACGAATCTTGGACCTCGTTATCTGTAATACTCTAGCTAAAGTGTCGCTTGCCGATCACCCTTTAGTTAAAGAGGATGCTCATCATAAATCATTGATTGTAGAACTAGACTTCCCATCCACTAATGCAACCCTCTCAACTCCTCGAACAATAAAATTATTCCATAAAGCAGATTATGCTGAAATCAACGAGAGACTGAAAGAGACTGACTGGTCTACTGTTATAAATGCAACGGATGTAAACACAGCACTAAGTTCGTTTTATGTTATAATTGAACAAATTATCAATGCGTTTATTCCCAAGAAAGTCGTAAAATCTGGTAAATATCCTCTATGGTACACAGCAGCCTTAATAAAAATAACAAATGAAAAATTGAAGTTCTTTAGAGCATGGAAGCGTCATCGGAACCCTCTCGATTATCTCTCATTTTCTTTGCTCCGAAAAAGGCAAAAAACGGTTGCTTCAGCGGCTTACAAAACCTATATTTCTACGATAGAATCCGGTATACAGCATAATGTTAAAAAAATATGGTCCTATGTCAATTCTCAAAGAAAATCTCCTACCATCCCCGATCATATGATTTACGGTGAAAAAACTGCTAAGGACAGTAAAGGAGTAGCTGATTTATTTTCTGAATATTTTGGATCTGTATTTTCGAATGTTCAACCTACTCATACAAGCAATACCAGTGATTGTTCAAATTCAAATAGCGTAATTAACTCAATTGAGATCAATGAAGACATCACCTTCAAATACCTTAAGTCCATTGATATCAAAAAGGGACCAGGGAATGATCAACTTCCAGGGATATTTATAAATTATTGTAGTAAACAATTGACTCCTCCCATTTTTGCTATTTTCAAACTATCGCTATCTGAAGGAACATTTCCCGAAAAGTGGAAAACAGCCTTAATTACCCCAATCTTTAAAAATGGCAGTAAAAATGATGTATCCAATTATCGACCTATATCCAAACTACCGATTCTAAGTAAAGTACTGGAAAAAATTGTTTATGATCAATTATATTCTACTATCTCACCTTCACTCTTAAGTAATCAACACGGCTTCATGAAAAATCGCTCCACAACCTCAAATCTTGCATTTTTTATAAATTTTCTTCATGCTCAAATGGATATGCGATGCCAAGTAGATGCCATCTATACGGACTATTCCAAAGCATTCGACCGTGTTAACCATTATATTCTTTTACAGAAGTTATTAGGTCTAGGAATTCACGGTGATCTCTATAGATGGATCGCATCATATATTAGTAATCGGCACCAAATTACGGTTGTCAATGGCTTCACATCCTGCTTAATGGAAATCGTCTCAGGTGTGCCCCAGGGGTCGCATCTCGGACCACTCCTATTTAATATTTACATAAATGATATTTATGTATGCTTTAAAAATAGTCATTTTGTGTTATACGCGGATGACATGAAAATTTTTAAACCTGTACAGTCTTTATCCGATTGTATGGAATTACAAAGCGATCTTGATAATTTGTGCATATACTGTGAATCAAACTTATTGTCCTTAAACATTTCTAAATGTCATTCTATTACGTTTACTAGAAATAAAAATAAAATCAACTATCATTACAACTTGAATGATAAACCTTTACAATCTATGTCTATATGTAAAGATCTAGGTGTTTACTTAGACAGCAAATTAATTTTTGATAAGCATATCGAAAAAATTATCACAAAATCCTACAAGATGCTAGGTTTTTTATTAAGAATATGTAAAGCTTTCAAAAGTGCTAAGACACTAGAAATGTTGTTTTGTTCATTAGTCAGAAGTCCACTGGAGTACGCGTCCACAATATGGAATCCTCAATATAAGGTATACATAGATTTATTAGAAAATATACAAAATAAATTTTCGAAACATTTACTTTTAAAATACAACAAAACTACAAATAATATGTTAACACTACAAAAAAGACGCACATTGTCGGATCTATTGTTTCTGTATAACCTGCTTAATAATAATATTGATAGTCCCGAATTACTATCCGTCATTGGTTTAAATGCTCCAATGAGGCGTACCAGGCACACTTCTCTTCTTCATATAGAAGCCCACAACACCAATGCAGCAAATAACTCACCAATCACTCGCGCAATCACAACCTATACCCATTATGAAAAATTATTACAATTAGACATTTTTCACGATTCATTGCGAACATACAAAACAAAATTATTAAATTTCTTATCATTTTATTAAACTTTAGTGAGCAAATAATTTTTGATTTTAAAATGTAAAATTTTCTCCACCCATACTCTTTCATTTATGTTTTATTAGTCAACCAATGTTTGATTCTTTTCATTAGTTTCATCATAATATAGTTTTAAAACCCAGGCGAAATTACCTATTGATATTTTACAGATTTACGTAATAGGAACAAAACCATGTAATTTATTTAAAATACCTTACAACTTATATTTAATGTACTGTGTAAATCTTATAAACAAATAAATAAATAAATAAATAAATAAACAAAAGCATTGCTTATGGGGATTGAAAAAAAATGTCCAATTATTTTGGCAGTTCGGTGAAGGTTGAGGTGATTTTGAAAAACTGAATTCATCGTAAATCAACAGGCGATGTTTAATCACTAGAACTAGATTGTGCGAACTGAGGAAACACTTGGTTTAATTTTCGGGTCTCATCATAAAGTTTATCTTCGTCGACATTTTTCAAACCAAGTGATTCGACAGCTTCCACAGTATCTTCATAACTTACTGCACTTATATTTTGAATACAGAATCCTCAAAATCATAATATTTCTGTATGTACTCAAAAGTTCTCAATCACGCGCTCCGCGCCGTGATGGTCGTTTGTCGTTTCGCTGCCACCGCCCGGTCTGACCCGGAGACATCGATGTTAAACCCGTAGCCCGGACATGCACCATGCAAACCCGTAGACTCCGGGTCAAACTCGGAGAGGTGGCAGCCCTACATGCATATCTGAGTTCTCCTTGGTAAGGAGTTTAGTTTGTAACTCATTTTTGACAAAAACGTGAAGATACAATGTGTTGGCTTTAAGCCATCATTATGAGGTTGATCAAATATCACTGTCGTCAGCTCAGTACTGCGAGGAGTGGCGGGAGTTGTACACCAGTGAAATTGCAGTGGAGTCTCACGATCCTCAGCATTTAAAGAAGAATTAGGGTAATCTTACCCTGGTTGAATTTCCCCTTCTGCCTCATCATCTGCACAAAGGTCTGGCGTTCGGGCGTGATGTAGAACACCTCCTTGCTGGTGCCTTCGGGCTGGAAGCGGGAAGCCCAAAGGCCCTTGAAGTGTGCCGCGTTAACCAGCACCAGCTGCGTGTCGGAGTCGATTCCATCGGTAGGGATCAGGTCCTTAATGTTGTTACGGGTCACATTGGCCACCCAGTCGTTTATATGGACTCGTGCCACTTGTGGTGCAGCTTTGAAGTTCTGGAAAAATATTTATAAATATTCTTTGAAATGATATTTTTTATGTTAATACTGTAGCAACTTCGGGTTGTCTCACAAACTCTAAACAATAACTCAGGGGTCAACAAAACACTTTGGACTTTTATTAGTGATATATTACAATGATCTCGGAAGGCTTTATTAGTAATATTGGTAGGAATGATTTTGGGACTCGACCTTGCTTAAAATACCATGCAAAACTCCTACAATATTGTGATTTGATAGATTCTTCTATCCTGCTAACCAATAAATTGATAGATAATAAATGTAGAGTGGGAATGCTAAAAGAAAACATAGATTGTATAATAGTTTGTCCAAAAACAAAATTTCATTCCATAGTGTTGTCCTGAACGAAGGGCGGTTTTTGTTTTATTTTATAGAGAATACCTCACAAGAGTCCCAGGTGCTCCTGTCTGGAGCCAGTGAGACAATGGCATCCCCAATTGTATGGCTGAGTTATTGGGTATGTTGTGAGGCTGAAGGTAAGTGGGGAAGGGAAGGAGATGGGGAAGCGGAAGGTGGGGAAGTACCTGGCTATTCAGATCTAGTGACTAAACACGGCTAAAGCCATTTCAAGCAACGTTTCAATTCTGAATGGTGGTCTTACACCAGGGCGATATTGAAAGTATCTTCCATTCTGGAACGTGCCGCAAATATAGTACATATTAATTTTATTAATTAATTGTGAAATAACACAAATTAATCAAATAAAATTTATTTGCGCACACCGGGTTCGAACCCGCGACCTTCGGAATGGGAGTCTAAAGCCTTGGTACTGGACTAAGCCGGCCGCCCAAATGCATCGACGTAGTCCAATGCACCAACAAACACTAGAGAACTACAAATAAATCATGCACTTTCTGCATATAATAGTTTGTTTTCGCACCACCTTTTGCTTGCGGTCTGTCTACAGCAAGTTGGCTAACCGGATAAAATAGAACAGTGACAAAGCAAAATATGAAAAAAGAATAAGTTAGGTTAGGTTTATTATTATTTTATTACTTTTTTTCCTTCAATGTTCCGTTTTGGCAATGAAGCCAATAGTTGAGATGACTTACCAGTTTCTCCATCTCTTTCTGGAAGAAGTCCAGCATGCACTGTCGGACGGGGAGGGTCTCCTCAACATAAACACGGTTGGCTGAATCGAAGATGTAGCTCTCCGATGGCTCCACACTGCGGAGGTAAGCGTCCAGCTGGTAGGCCTTCATCAGATCCACTTTCGACTGGAAGAGAGAACAATAACATAATACAGTACAATCTCACTAATCCGGCACTTCACTAGACCGATACAAAGTTTGTACATTATGTAGGTATAAAGTATAATATAAGTATACATTTTTTGTCTTTTTTCATAGTCCTCCTCACTAAGGTTTCCTGTTCTGAGGCGGCATGCAGTTTTTTAAACTTTTGTATTTAGTAATAACGATATGCGCTCCATCTCCGCGTCGCCGTCTAGCAGTCTAACCTCAACACTTATCTCCTGTGCACGTGCGTACGTATTTGCCTGTTGTTTTGAAGTAAAAATAGTGTGTAATTAAAAATGTCAAGTAAACGGAAACACAAGACACTAGATTTGAAAGATAAAATTGACATTTTAAAGAAGTCAAAAGCAGAACTCTAAGGAGTATTTTAAAACTATGTAATTTTGAGATATGTTACAGTTACAATAAAATCTGTCAAACAAGAACACAAATATGTACATACATTACATACATATTCTCTTTATGAAATGCTTTGTTTTATTTATTATGATTTTTTTCTCTATATAATCCAGTAATCCGAACATTCCAATAATCCGGCACCCTTTGATTTTTAAAAGTTCCAAAGTGCCGGATTAATGAGATTGTACGGTATATATATTTGTTATGGACTAATTAATAATGAGAAGAGTTTGGACATTATTTATGGAAGATTAATAAAGATGTCATCAATCTATGGAATGACTGAGAGCTAATGATAATTATCGCCGTTTTCGTTGGCAAGTTATTATTAACTTGCTTTAATTCTGCTTATGTAGTACCTACTTGGAGAATATTAAATATTATGACTTCCATATGTTGTCTATAGCATAGTTGATAATCACAGCTATAAATTTTAATTCAAAACTACTTTTAAAAATGATTTTTACGAAAAATATTACAATAATTTCGGTACGCCAAATGTCAATAATAAATAATTCAGAAGAGATGCGAGACATATCTTGTAGAAAAGTGAATATACTAAGTAATCTTTCTGATTAATCGAAGTATACAATGCAGGGGAACTTTTGAAATAATTTCAATAAAACCGAGCTCTCAGAAATGCTTATGGACTTCCATGGGACACTCATGTCAGGGACATGTATTCAGTTTCCGGTACCCTTCCAATCACAATCCTTCCTAAACATGAAAACACAAGCACCATCCTATAAATTACCCAACAATCAACTCACTCTAACGTCAAGCCACTTTACAATCAAGTCATCCACACCAAAACCACAATACTCGAAATAACTAAATAATAAACATACACTACAAAATATGGGATAAAATCTGTGAACTATATTGCCTATACACTATATAATTCGCTTCCAGAGGCCCTAGCACACTCGCTCGATAACGATCGATAGGATAACTATCGGTAACTTCTCATCGACTACAGATCGCCAACGAATAAGTGACAGTTCACAATGACTAAGTGTTCTTAACATATTCGACATCAACTGTTGTCTGTACGTTAGCGATGTGCAGTTGTCCTAGGGAATGATGAAAAGTTACCGATAGTTATCCTATCGATCGTTATCGAGCGAGTGTGCTAGGGCCTCAGATATAAACAAAAGCATAATAACTATATAATAATTAACTACATTTAAAAATGAAAATATGTAATTGTCTTGTCAACTTATATACTCGAATCCTTGTTTTTCTCTTTTTACTTGTTTTCTCTTGTTGTTTGTTCTACTTAACCTGTCTTTATTTTTATTTTTATGCTGTACTGAATGTAAAACTTATATTTTGAAATCAAAATACCTTTGTAAAATTGTAACTACTACCTCCTACCTATGAATTGTAAGTTCCTTCTGTCCTAAAATGAGTTTTTTAAATCATTGGGATTGCTCTAGCAAGAAATAAAAACAATAAAAATAAATAAAAATAAAAGTGGGTGAATTATTTTCCCATTTAATAGTTTGGTAGATTAACATGTTGTTCTTGTATTGTTTTGTATTAATTATACTTATATAACACACTTGCATAACGTGGATTTACTAGATGATCATTTATATGGAAAAGTGTATGAAAGGGTTTAGTTTTTCCTATGGGAAAACTAAACCCGGACCTGTAGTATTCGTCAAAATTCGCTAATTTTCATCAATAGCTTTGGGTGTTGACAGCAATTAGCTATAATTTACAACAGTTACTGATATTTTGACGCCTTCTTACCTCACTTCCAAGCTGTAGAGCTTTTCTCAGGTCGGTCTCGGTTTGATTGGCCGACGTGAAGAATGCAAGAAGAAGGGCGTGATACACGGAGTACGGAGAGAAGAACACATTGTCCTTCTCCTTGATTTTGTTGATCACTTCAAATAAACGGAGGGTGAAGGTTTGCTGGCCTCTGGAATTACAAAAATTACATTGACCGTAAGTAAACAGCACTTGCATATAATTAGTAAATCACACTAAAATAACCCTTTTCAGGTGATTGCCAAAAGAATTCATATTCTACTCTTTCATAGATGGGGCGCGAATAATTATTTTACGGATAAACGCTTTCTACAAGTTATGCTTAGAAATATTAAGAAAAAATAATTGTTTGCATATCACCATCCTTGAATTTCACACTGATAACAAAACTAAGTTTTGTATTGTAAATTTAAAAGCAATCGATCAGATTTTTGGATCACGAAATATGAACACATCGCATTTCTTGTGTTTTTTTTTTGTTGTATGCAATTTACGGTCATTCAGATTAATGTATGGGTTTGAGGTCAGTAATTGATGTAATGTACAAGTGAGATGAACAGATGATTGACATATAATTAGCATCACTACAATGTTTGCAATATTGTTTGATAGAAAACCGTGTCAATGTCACTTTTAATCTCATTAATATCTTAATAATTATAATAATGATTGACCAAATAATATTCATAAATTTTATTATTTGAAGGCCATGGCCAATTATTAGGACTGGATGGGCAATATATTTTTAAAACCATACAAGAATCCCAACTGCTCCTAATCGTCTGGAGCCCGTGGGACTATAGCATCCCCAATTGGGATACGGCGTGTTGCTGAAGTCATTAAACATGGCTAGAGCCTTTCAATGCTCTCTAACTAGGGTGTTACTGAGTGTCTAACACTATTGAATAAACAATGTTGTGATTTAATATACAAACTTATATTTCCGGTGACTAAGTGGCTAATTAAAATTTTTTTTAAATTGAGTTTATAAGGTCGGCGTAAGCTGGGAGTCAGAAGCAGGAAATGTATGGGCTTATACGAAGCATGTCGTACAAGTCCATACATTTCCTGCATCGTCTGCACGCGCGATACATTCTGACTCCCAGCTTACGCCAACCCAAAGTGTTCTAAGTGCCAGTTGTTTCGTGGAATTTTAACAATCATCAAGTTAATTTTCAAGTTCTGTGAAAGTTCTATTTGCGTTCTGTTATCGTTTTAGATTAATTTATAAAAAACAACTGGCCATTAATGATATAATAAGTAGGATCTTTACAGAACTTGAAAATTAGGTTTTAAATTTAATGAATTGTTAAAACTCTGTGAAATAAAATAAAATATTTTATCATGATTCCATTTTTTTTAAATGGCTAAAGTTTAATTTGAAAAACAAATGTATTCATGGAAATAATTTCCCTCACAGCCTATTATTTCATTGGTCATCATATCATGTCATCTTTGGGGATGCAGTGTGGAGGATTCTTAATTTAATTTATTTTTAAAGTTTACCTGTAAAGTGCTTCCCTGGAGCTATTCTGTGCCTGGGCATTTGTATTAGTGTTGTCATCATTCTTGAAAGGACAATCATTTGTTTGAATTGAGGGCAGAATTATTGCCAGTGTTGCAAACACCAATATCGCGACCTTCATTTTGAATCTGAAACAACCAAGTTAACATTGTAATAAATATAAATAATTCATACAGAAAGCTCTCGTAGGCGTTAAGAGGGTATTACCAGAGAATATCGGAAATCAGCCCCTTTTAAATCAAATTTTAGACGTATTGAATCTGTTTTACAAAAATACATAAATTTATTTTGAAAGATTGTTATTTTATATGGTACACGCATTTTTTAAATTTTTAAAAACTTAGTTTGTTTTTAATATATTAAGATTATATCATTGGTCGTTGGCAGATTTGTTCAATTTTCAAACGACAGATTCTATTAAATAACACAAATTTCAAATCATATAATCATACAACAAAATAAATCAATATATAATCTAATAAACACAGTTTTAAGAATTTAAGTTTTAGTTAAATTAAAATCATTAAAAATAAATCCCAGATCGTGTTTTGTGACAAATATACCTCAGTTTTTCTATTTATTTAAGGTCCCAAAAACTAAAATATTTCAATTTTTTTTACACGTTTATTTTGTTCAGACATTATTGAAAAATCATAAATACTTATGATAAAAAAATACTTACAAGAAGTACACGATATTTAATAATTTATTATCGTGCGTTTAGAGCATTTTTATTGCTTACTTGAATGTAGGTATATATTAAAGCAAGATTTGAATGAAATAAATCGATATTAAATTTTTAATCGATCTTTCTCATTGGAACCTCCCTGCACAGTTGCAAGCATTTTTAAACTTTAATTCTCAGCCGCTGGTCAATAGCTTAAAATTTACGCCGTGCTTTTGCGTCCCGCAAAATTTCAAATTCAAATTAAAAAAAAAGTTTGAACATTAAATAATCGATTAATCGTTATACGAAACGTTAATTTTGTAAGGAAACTTTAGTTCATTCAATTTAAAAATCGAAATGTTTCGACGATTATTTTAGGGTCAAAATAATCGATTCTTTCGAAATGGATCTCGCTAATGCCCATCATTGGCATAATAATAGTAAGTCATTTTTTATTTGTGAAATGACAATCATCTACCGATACTTACTACAGTAAAATTCTCTTGTATAATCTTACTTTATTATTTATATATTCTCGATTACAATAATCGGCTCGACCTTTCTGTATTATGTAAAGAGTAATGCTATCACGAATAGGTCAACCTTATAAAAAATGCAACCACGGATCAATAACCACATTTTGATAACTGCTCGTAAAAATACGATGAAGAAATCCAGTTGTAGCTTAAATTTAATTTTTCAAGGCATATTTTCAGAGTAGATAAATTTTAAAGGTCCGTTTTCTTTTCTCCATAGGATTTTAAATCAGATGACTTCAGAACATTTGTCAATATGTCCACGATGATTCGCAATGGTGCAGCGATCGTGGTCAAATTACGTCAGGAGCGTTATAATCTCTTTTTTTAATCTTTTTTTCAAAATCTTGTACGAATAACCAATAAAAAAAAACTTTTACCAAAGTACATCATTATATTATAGGTAATAGGAAAGAGACATTAAAAAATTACAATATATGTCCGGGGTTGAAAAGCAATAACTTCGGGAGGTACCTAATTCTAATACATGATAGTATACAAGCAAAAAATATAAATCGTTCAAAATTCCAACTTTTAGGGTAATTTTCGGGTAAAAATATTTGTGTGATTGTTTCAACCTCAAAAATTCGTTGTTTGTCGTTGATGGTTTGCGATTTACAGGTATAAGATCAAAAATGGATGTGCCACGTGTACACTTTTCATTCCCATTATCGGGTTCGACCTTACACTACAAATTTTAGTAAGTGTGATTTTTAAAACCGTTAAAATGGGTTTATATGAAAAATCAGGTTTTTTTTTTCTTTTAAATCTCATAGTATTTCTGACTGTACCGTCAGGACATCTTGTATAATATTTACAATCGATTATTTCGAAATTTTATCCGATTATTAAATGCAATGGAAACCAATGTTTAGAATTTGCACATCACTATGCAAAATGCAACAGTTAATATTATTATTTGATACCTACAGTAAAAGTATCCCAGGCGGATATGCAAGAGGTATTATGTCAAAGAGCGGTATTACCGGCCGGGGAAATTTAGGCCGTGTGCAATCTTCGATCTCTCACTGCCATGGTTCGTACAGCAGAATACAATTATTATTCATTACATTACAATATAAATATATATTTATTATTACACAAAATCATTTCCCTGTGCTCACGGGTGTGACATTTTCAAAAATGGAACAGATCATAGAAGTGTTTGCATTATTCTACGGAGCTGATTAATTTCAACGAAAGAAAATGATCAAATATTTAAAAAAAAAATCAAATGCGAAAAATCGATAAAGTACCTACCTACCTGAAAGATATTTTGCCAGATGATTATTTTTATTCTATATTTGAAATGTGTAATATTATTTGATAACAGAGGGGCTAGAACACTCCCTTGGGATGAAATGCCATGGAAAAAAAATATAACAGAGGAACAAAATTTCAAGGCGCTCCGCTGACGAGGCAACTGAAACCAAACTAAAACTGGCTGGTTTCTATGTCTTGATTGGTCAAAAAAGCTTGTTGAACCATAGACGAAGAACAATCAGCTGACAGCTGGCAACTAGCAACGGCCGGCCATGGCAATCAGCAGTGAAAGTCGCGAGTCACTGCTTACGTTACCATTGACAACGGGTTTTTGAGTGATTGTGTAGTGTGCGGGCCATCACATTGTCATACAAAGACAGTTGGCGGTTGAGAGTTTTCAGTTGCCTCAGCGGATCGCCTAACAGAGGGGCTAGAATACTCCCTTGGGGTGAAATGCCATGGAAAAAAAAAGATAACAGAGGAACAAATTTCTCAGTTTTCATCCTGGCAATTTAAGTTAGATCGTGTGATTTATAGTAGGTAACAACTAGTTTATTTGATAAAAAAAATAAGAATAAAACACAATACAACCTTTAGGACCAGTTATTTAAAAAAAAAAAAATCTATTTTTTATTTCAAATTTGACATGCCATCACGTCTTCCATCATTTCAAATACGAAATAATAATTTCAACTCCAAAATAACGTTCTTTAAATTTGAAAATTTCACACACTCCGCCGAATCACAATTTTGACGTATGCGCATGCGCCTCCCATCACATCAACGCTATAAATTTCACTTCACATTTCCTTCGTTTCCTTCAAATTTTCGTTGAAATTTCTTCTGATGGAGGTTGAATCAAAACATAATTTTTCGGTGAATGACGATTTGAAGGAAATTCAAAAGTGAATTTTCCGAAACATCTGGCCCTAAATCTTTGTTAGGTTGCAAAATTTTATCAATATGTATTCTTCTTTCCCGTGTTCATAATTCATATCAACCTCTAATTGGCCGTATGATCACCGGTTTTTGAAAGCGATTTTGTACCTTATGTATAAAGAAATTGTATCAAGAACAAGGTCAGAATCGCTTAGGCCATTCTCGTTCTCGACGTAACGAAAGGCTGCATAGCGTCTAGCCTCTCGGAATAGTTTTAATAAATTGTCGATGACGCGGCGGGCAAGAAAGATGGTCGACAAAATGGCCGCCGCGTCAAAATATGGACGGAATTGGTTTAGAAACTCTATATTCTTTCATTGTTTTTTATATAACTTCATTGTGGAAAGAATAGATTTCAGGTATTATCAAAAAGATCATTTACCTACAGTATTTTCATGTAATTTTTGTAATATATCACAAAAGAAATGATATAAATATTGGATTTGTATGAAATGTCAATTTTCTTACGTCGTAATGAAAAAAAATATTTTTCCTATGCTGGCCTTCAAAAGGCTTGCTTCTTTTGAAGTCTGATATTTTTTTAATGGTTTTTATTGCAATTTTCTTTGTACAAAAGTCGTTTTAGTTGTAGGTTGGTTGGATGTACGACAATTATTAATTTATTTATTTGTAAGAGACAAACAGCTTTTACATAAAAAATAAAGATAAATAGGTATATCTATACATTGTTAAATGAAGTCAAGCCAAAAAGTCTTCTATGTTAAAGTTGATTGGAGGTGGAGTTTTATTACATAGATATTAAAATTAATTTTAAGTGAGGAGGAGAGGAAGAGGAATATAGGATGAGGATAGGAGATGCTCCGTATACATTCCACGCTCTTGTATTGTAAGTGTTACTTCTGATCGAAATTTCTGAAGTGTATTGCTAAAAATGTCTATATTTTGAAATTTTGTGTTTTATGCGCACGTATACGGGGAATTGGTGATTCTTTTGATTGTGGTAAAAAATGTTAATGATGTTTTAAATTATGATTGAGGTAAATCATGTTTTTGATTGTGGTAACCGGCTACTGTGGCGCACGCAGGTTAAAGCCCTGTTCAGACACAGCTATAAACTATAAAAGATCATAGCACGCCAAATATATTTAAATATGTTTAAATGTAACAACACCAGGACTACGTATTCCAAAAACTCGCTTGTACCTAGGTTGCATGCAGTTAGTAATAGATACGCTGATGTAGCGGATATATTTGACTGCACGGAAAGTAGGTACAAGAGGGCTATGCTATCTTATATTTTCGATCAATATTAATTCAATGTAAGTTTACCTTATTTATACTATAGAATTTGGATATATTTGTACCTATCTCTTGATCATATCTCTGATGTCATTTCACAATCAAATGCAACAGTTAATTTGTTATTCTTTATCTAAAATGATTGCTAATATTTTCTTATGGTTCTAATTGTGTCATGTAACTACTGTTTATGGTTTATTTTACCGTAGAAATTAAATAAATAAATATCGCTCTCCATACAATCCCTTCAGACCGTTCACACCTAAGCGCTTTATGCGCAGATCAATCATAGACAATGCACATCTTACGCCGTAAGGCTGGAATCAGACGGTTCACTAATCGTTCATTTCTGTATTTCATTCCACCGATTTCACTCGGAACGACACCTCTGAACAAGAAATGAAACAAAAGTGAAACGAAGATGGGGACATTCGCTCGAGTAACCGTAGAGTAAACCTTCACTCGAGTGAACCGTCTGATTCCAGCCTAACCGCTCCTGAGGCGATATACGAAATACGAACAGATAAGCGCCCCCCTCTCCCGCCGAAAATAGGAGAGGGGTCATTTTTATTAAAACGCGCGAATGTCAGCTGTCAAATTCTCAGATCTAGTACAAAATCTACAAATAATTGGTATCGAGCTATCTAAATTCATCTGACCCCCTCTCCTACCGTAGGAAGAAATATTTGATAGCGTCGTGTGAATGGTACAAAATATAAGCGCTCGCGGTTCAACACATATCTGCTTGCGGTTTATAGCTGTGTCTGAACAGGGCTTAACAGTTGTTGTTGCATAATGTAGGTTAGGTACGGTAAAAAATAATTCCTAATCAATATTATTTTTTAGTCATATTTACGATGGTTTTTCCAACATTCATTTCCACAATAGTCACATGATTTTCCACCTTCCGAAGTAATTTAAACTCGTGGCGGAACGAATGACAAACAATCACTAGCGTCACAATTTTACTTGTGGCGTGACGAATTATTGATAGTATCGCCAATACCGTAAACAAATATTACAAAAATACACCTGCAAGTAAGTAGAGACTTACTAACTTCAAAACAATTATGCAAACGGTCAAAGGAGGAAATAGCTAACACATTATTTTTCTGATATTTTATTAAATAACGACGCCCTCGACTGCGCAGGTAAGTCAATAGATAAGGATCAAAATGATAACTTTCGGTAACTTCTCATCGTTCCCTAGGACAACTACAGATCGCTAACGTACAAACAACAGTTGGCGACGAATATATTGAGGACACTTTTAGTCATTGTGAACTGTTACTTATTCGTTGGCCATCTGCGGTGATGCTAGGGAACGGTGAGAAGTTACCGAAAGTTATCATATCAATCTTTATCGATCGAGTGTGCTAGGGTCCCCGGTGTGCTAGCATGGTCGATCGATATGAAGTTACCGACTGATTGTCGGTAGCTTCTCATCGTTCCCTAGGACAACTGCAGATCGCTAACGTACAAACGACAGTTGATATCGAATATATTAAGGACACTTAGTTATTTTAAACTGTCACCTATTCATTTGCGATCTGCAGTTGTCCTAGAGAACGATGAGAAGTTACCGACTATCGGTTGGTAACTTCATATCGATCGACCATACTAGCACCTCTGGGGTGCTGGGGTGCTAGCATGGTCGATCAATATGAAGATACGATACAATACACTTGGTTACTTTGAATAAACGTATAAAATACGATGACGCGGACGCGCGCGCGTGCTACATAAGAAAGTACAACTAATGGACTTATAGTCGACTGACGAAAGAAACGAACGAATAGCATGTGTATCCGCCACTGCCCACACCTCATACCCTTTTCCTTCCCAGAACTTCCACTTTTTCCCCCTAAAAAGACTCTCCTCACAGCATTCTCAAAGATGACAAAGGACCTCCTTTATGTAGCTAATGTTAAAAAAGATATTTTGTATTTAAATATCTCCATTATTGCTCTCAGCTTTTTGCAGCCTCTTTTTAACAATTACACGTGCTTTTCCATAACCACCACCACCACAATGAGTAATTTTTATTAATTCACCAATTCATTAAACATTAAATTCTTTCTTTCGGTTCATTTAATTTAATTTCAACAGTTGTTGTTTTTTGTTTCCACCAGTCTACATCAATAAAACCGTACTATGAATGTGTAAAAACACAGTCGTATTATGGCCGCCTTACATTGTGCATAAACTGAGAGAAAGTGAACGCCATATGCCTATAATTAACGATACGTCACGTTGGTATATCAATACAATAAACATAACATGTAGGTATTATTTGTTAAATTAACAACAACAAAAAATTATATACACCACTTTAGCCAGTCATAAATACCGCACAAGAATCCAAACTGCTCCCGTCTGGAGCCAGTGAGACTATGGCATCCGAAATTCAGGTATGTTGGAAGGCTGATGGTAGTGTGGAGGGGAAGGAGATGGGGGAGAGGAAGGTGGGGAAGAACCAAACATGGCTAAAGCCATTTCAAGCAAAGTTTCAATTCTGAATGGTGGTTTTACACCAGGGCGATTCTGAGAGTATCTTTCACTCCGGAACGTGCCACAAATATACAAGATATATGATGTTTAATTAATTAATTGTGAAATAACACAAATTAATCAAATAAAATTTCGATTTGATTTGATTTCATTATTTATTTTGACTATATTTTATACTTGAATCGATTTTATTTTGAATTTGAATTGATTTTATTTTGAATTTATTTATTATATTTTATTTGGATTGATTTTATTAGCTTTTGAATTCCAATTTACGTTTTTTATATATTTTTATTTATTTCTATTTCTTTTTTTATTATTTATATTGTGTGTGTTGATTTTGAGATTTGGTTTGATTATTTTTATGTAATTTAATTTATTTGTATTTATTTTCTGTCTTTTATTGGAGGCATTGCTGAAAACCAGCTGCATCCCAGGAGAAATCCTGAATTGCAGCTGAGCAGTGACCTTATCGTCAATAGAACCAATGTTTAATCAAAAATGTATATGAAAAAAGTATGTAAAAAAAATCTATTGATGAATAAACGATTTTATTATTATTATTATTATTTGCGCACGCCTAGTTCGAACCACCGACTTTCGGATTGGGAGTCGAAAGCCTTGCCCCTCGATCACGCCGGCCGTCAATAATGTGCCATGTAAGTTATATAGATACGTTCTGTACTTTATTCTAGTTGTATTTATTTTTTATGTTTGTGTTTGAAACACTGTGTAAATTTAAGAGACTAAGAAAACTCCGAGAATCCTCAAACAGGAAACACGGATCTGCTTTCACCCTGAGTGCACTCAAGTCAAGAACCGGATATTTAAAAGAACCTGAACGAAGGACAAGGCTCCTTGCACGGTCAATTAAACACGCTTCGTGGATTTCTTAACATTGAAGATACTGGGTAAAACCCGCAAGGTGTTACAATAAATTAATGTAGTTATGCAGAAAGCAGCCAGGTCACAATTTTGACAAAAATAAGATTTTGTTGTCTAGTCATCCGACGGGGAAATGTCAATTATATGTTCTGGTAAAACCAGCCAGGCAGCTTTCATACAATTTTTTTTTTCCTTACATGTCCGGAATTTTAGCTGTCTATCAGGGAAACAGGGAAAATTGGAAATTGTCAGGAATTTTTAAAAATATTAAAAAAAAATAAATATACTAGAATTTGCGTGTAACGAAATTTACAGGATGACGGATTTCCTGGCAGAATCGAATAAAATGACAAAAAACATGATCTTATAGGCGAAAATACTCGAAAAATTTTCAACCTGAAATTCTCTGGTCATCCCCCCCCCCACTAATCCTCACGTAAAATATTTGGCCCTTTTACAACAAAAGGTTGCCGACCCACGTCCTAGAGTAACCCCTGCACCAGAATCGTGTTCCTAGTCTTATTTATTTACGCCCTACTGGGCTTTTACATAAATTTCTAACTATACAGTTATGTTAGTTGTAACAGTGGTATCTAACATTATCTCGGCAATATTTTCAAATTTATAACCTAGATCAGGGTTTCCCAAACTTTTTCTGCAATGGAACACTTTGCAAACCCTTAAATTTTATTTTTAAGATTAAGTAAATCCTAATACTAAAATTTTAAAAAGAAAAGTTATTAAACACATTATTTATTTATATATATATATATATAAACAAAATATACATACAGGTTGTCCGGGGGTAAAGTGCATTAACTTCGGGAGCTGATTCTACATGATAGTATAAGTAAAAAAAGATTAAAAATGGTTTTCGAAATTCCAACTTTTAAGGGTACTTTTTTGATAAAAATATAACATTAGTCCGGCGTGTGCGCCCGGCACTAGTGATACTGCTAGATAGCAGTTTGTCAACGGGTTCTTATCAACAATCTACTTATATTTTTTTAATTTAGGATCTGTACATATCATTTTTGAAACTTCAGGTAATGCGTTAAATATTTCCGGAATTTTGTTCATCACCGTATATAACGTTATTATTAACGGACGGACGCACCGCCCGTTTCTGCACAGAGACGAGGGATGGCTGCCAAATTCAACCATGGGGCATGGGGCGTAATTGCGATTTGTACAGGGTTAGCAGTTGTGTACTATTAAAGTATCTGCGGGCCCTGTACATTAATGCTTCTAACGACTAGAAGTAAGTACCTAACACTATTTTTACAAACCATTAGCGAATATTTTATTAATCTTGAATAATTGTGCTTTGTTACAATTATCTTCGCTATAGAAGTATCATTATCACATCAATTATCCTTTCCTGATTGGAAAACCAAGGCACGATTCACAAAAACAAAGTAGGTACCAACGCTAATATGTACTCTATTTTCAAGTCGCGTACATACTGTAACATAATATATTATAATGATTGCATTCGCTTCAGCTCGGACGCGAAAACAAACAATGCCAACCTCTCAGACGACATTACACCAATTTGCACTTAAGGTACATGAAATTCGACATATGTGACTTTGAAACTCATTGCGAAAAGGTGTAGAGAAGCATACAGTATCTATAACAAGGAGCGATGTTTTGGGCTTTGCTGATAAGTTTCACAACAATTGATGCAACGGTTACAATTTGTAGCCAGACAAAAACAACAAAGAAGTATTTTTTCATGAAACGTGGCTAAAATACGAATTTGGAAACACACGGAGTGTTTGATGGTAGTTTAGTACTTGGCGGATAACTTGTTGGATCAGTTATTTGGCTAAATATCAGTAAAGACGTAGCAATAATATATTATAATACTAGCTACTACCCGCGACTTCGTCTGCGTAGGATTAGTAGTTCGAGTAATCTATTTTCTTTTCCTAGGTCCCATATACGTTTGTACCAAAATTCTTAATCTATTTATTTAAAATATCCATAATTCTTGATTCCATTTAAAGTATTAGGCGAGTACTTCAAATAAATTCACTAATTTAAATATTTTATAAAATAGAATTTTGATTTAAAAATCATTGTTTTGCAAAATGTCATTCTCAAATTTTGACATTTTCTATTAAACAATTATTATTATTTTCAATGTATTGAAAATAAATAGCTAGCTTTACAAATTATAGCCTATAAGTTATTCTGATGGATGAGCTATATTATTGTAAAGTTTCATTAAAATCCATTCATTAGTTTTTGCGTGAAAGAGTAACAAACATACATACATCCTTACAAACTTTCGCATTTATAGATAATATTAGTAAGATGAGATTTTGACAGCATAGGTATCATACAAGACTACAAGCTACCGTGACAAATGAGGTACCACGACAACTCAACAAAGGGACATTTTAACACCCCTTTGAAAAGTCATTGAAAGTTTTAAATAAAAAAAAATAAAAATAGCCAATAACCTAACCTAACGTAACCTATTTGAGATTTTTTTTTAAAAATCAACACTTTTAATTAATTTTCAAAGAAGATGTTAAAGTTGCATGTTATAGGGATACAGTACCGATAAACCAAATTTTAAGTAAAAATTCTAAAAAATATGCTTATTTATCATATGTTAGAAAAAATAGGTTAATAATTTTGAAGGACCTAACCTTTATAGATGCGGTTGTATCAAATTAGACATCGTGTCTCATTTGCGGTTGTCACAAATATGATCCTTGAGGTTTTACGGTCGAGAAACTCGGAATTTCTATTCAAAATATTAGGTATACGTTGCACCTATATTAAATTGATTTTGTTTTTATTTGGTAGCGACATCTTTGATTGTGACAATGATATTTAAAAATAATTCATAATCCTGTAGTATCGTACATATTTAGCCCGGAGTAGATAAATAAGATTCTATTCATCAAACTTCGCAAAATCACTTTGTGGCGTCATTTTGAATTAAGTTAAACAAATAACTTTGTATTAAACCACTATTATATAATCACAATTCGTCAGGGTAGTAATGACATAAAAAAGACGAAAAAACCATCGGTTTCGAAACATGTAGGTAATTGTGATTATATAATAGTGGTTTAATACAAAGTTATTTGTTTAATTTAAATAAGATTCAATTTGTATCTTGCGCGCTCTATTTTCTGTCCTATTCTAGTTGATTAATGCAAAATAAACTGTAAACAAATTTCTTGCTTGAACAGTCTATGTAATAATAATTACAATAACATGATATTATCATAGGTGGACATTTTCAATAATTGCGAGCTGAATAAATAGAGTCCATCAAATTGTGTTTTTCTGACATGTCATGAGTAACTTTTCTGTTGTAGTTTATCTAATTCTGTTACGAATATAATTAGCTTTATCTTAATCCTGTTATGATTTAAGAATTTCACGGCCAAAAGTATTATTATCTTGATTTATTTTTTGGGTTATTAAGCCTGTGTTGCGTTACCTCCTTATTTAGCCAACGTTTCGGACACTAAACGCTTTACATCTTGTCTTCTAATGATATTATTATATCGTGGTTTTTGTTGATATAATTCTGTTAATTTCTTCACACAATGAATAATATGGTTATCTTGAATTCCCACGTGACTCGTTGAGGATGTAATTTCGCTTCCAACGGGTCAGGAAATAAACTTGGGGTGAACGTTCTTGGGTTAACTCGATAAACTCAAACGATGTATTTTATTCAAAAGAGATGGGTTAGTAAATGACTAATTCCGACCACATTGACTCATGCAGGCCGGCCTTTAAAATAATGTATCTAGTAACTTTCACTGATTTACCGATGCATAACGTTGTTAAGCTGGGTCTCTTCCTTCAATATAATCGTCTCCTGCGACAAGATTCTGCTTCCAAATGACTTATAACATCGTCAATAGGGGCGTGACCTTACACACTTGATCTTGTTTTCCGTGGTTGACTTAGGTGAATGAATGGCATGAGTTTTTGAGTCTATGTGGAAATTGCAATGTGCTATTAGATAGATCTCATAGAAATCGTTATCTTTGAAATTGTTCTCTTAGAAATTATTGAAAATGTGTCTCCCATTATATTTCCCCGCCAACAAACATTGAAACCCTGTTAATTTGTTCGTAAGAACTTCAGTCCCGTTTTTAACCGTTTTACGAATAAAATGATCGCATTTTAAAATAACATTTTTCTCCGTGTGTCCATAGTTTATTTATTTTCATCTCACTAATTTATTCTTCCACCTCTCCTAAAATAATAATTACAATCAGCTTAATTAGCGTATTTACTTTATTGCGATGCAGCGTGTCATGTTACGACGCGCCGCTTACTAATGAACTCTACTTGACAGTAGTGCGAACACTTGGTGAGTCAAGTAGCGAGTTACTCGCCACTCGACTTACTACTTGTCAGGTGCGAACAACACATTAACGATGCATGACCGATACTGACCCAGTGGGACGACGGCTTTACGAAAATCCTACGGTTTCATGGCAACTCAACAAAGTGGCATTGCAACACCTCTTTGAGAGGTCATTAAAACTGAAGAAAAAAAAATCCCATAACCTAACATACCGTAACCTATTCAACCTACATTTTTTCATCTCTTTTAATGACTTTTCAAAGGAGTGATGTAGTGCCACTTAGATGAGTTGTTAGGTCACCAAATTCTACATATTTAAAACAACAACAAAAAACTATGCGTAAATTTGGTGTACTGCAATGTGATTGATCTCATGATGTAGGTTAGTAGCCGAATGAACAAATTAGTAGGTTTCTCCCTCCCCCATCCCCCCTCCCCCGCAGGTGTCTAGGGTTCAATCCTCTTCAAGCCAAGTCCTTTCATTTCACAAGCAACTTTTAGAAAGATTTGTAACATAAATTTAATGTTGATTCAACGAATAGTGTTATCTCGACGGTTCGAAAGTCGGATGTGCGATTTTGTAGTTTTGTCGTATAGCCTAAATTTTTATTGTTTTTGAGATCAAGAAATATAGGTTTTAACCATCAAAAGGAAATTAAAATAAGCCAAATGAACAGTTATCAATTTTGGCAGATCCGACATACCATCTGACATCCGAGTGTTGAATCATGGATTGTGCAACAGTTTTACGTGGATTTTGATGCTAACATGGAACGCAGTTAAAAACCCTTCCTTATAGAGATGTACTGTCAGAAATACTCACAAAACTGGTTTCTCTTGATCCTAAAGCTTAAAGTTAATGACTGGGGTTTCCTGGAAGTGGCAATCAGGACCTCCAAACAGTAACAGGTTTTTTATCGGCCCGAAATAGAGTAAGTAAAAGCAATTTATTTGGCTTATCACTGTAAGTAAAGCGTTGCAGACATAGGCGATAATATAGCTAGTGAAGGTAATAATTATTTATAATAGGTAGGTACTTGCTACATAACTAAGAGTTGTTCACCTGCATATCCAATTAAGTAAGTGGTTTGTTTTAACCTTTTTACGAAGTTAATTGCAAGTAGTGATGATAGGCCTAATATAAATAACATAATCAGACAATTTTATCAATGAAATAAAATAACCGATTACGGAATATTCAAATATTTTATTATACACATATATACTGCCCGCACACTCCACGTGCTCTTTTGTCATATTCAAAGTTGATCAATGCAATTTTTTTTTTCAAAAATTAAAGACATGTCTGCAAATATAATTTTTTATAAATAATTGAAAAGTATTGATCAAAGGAGTATTTTCTTACTCTATAACAAATGAAATTTTTACAGCGTTATAGCTCACGATTGAAATACAAGTTATGTTCTGAAAATAGTTGCGTTGACCTAGAAATTTCAGAGAAAAAACACGTGCAATTTTTATGACGCAAAAGCTCACCTCAGATTATACCTACAAAAAGATTGCACATTCTAATGAATTTAAATTTTGTTGTTGTTAATATTATTAATATTTTTATTATTTATTCATTGTGTTCGATAAAAATACGAGAATTCGTCTAGCTTGATGGGTCTATTTTTTAAATAAATAAATGTACATTCGGTGTACACGTCGGTCCATTCATAAGATACATACATAAGTCAGTCGATGATTATTTCGATTGTTTCCAAATCTCTGAATGCATATCTCGTGCGTAAGTATCTAATATTTAAGGAGGCAATAGAAGATATTAGTAAGCATAATACTTATTCAATTTTTTTTAAATTTTTATGTGTAAAATATGTCCGTAAAATCTGAAAGATTCTTTCATCTGCCTTCAAAAACAGTAATATACAATAAAATATATAAATTTGTTTTAGACCACTTTAAATTTTAATTACACTCTACCGGTTTCGGAAGAACCCTTCCTTCGTCAGGAGAATATTTATTTATTTATTTATTCACGCCCTTAGGGCTTTTACAATAATCATAATACAAAAATAATAAGTTTAGTAAACGGGAAAGAGAATTTTAAAATTTCGGAAATAAATTTAGGTAATGAATAAACAAAAATATCGACTGAACTAAATTTATTTCCAAGCCTATGTAGCCTTTGGATTGGGGAGTTAATGAAATAGTTAGTTTTTGAAGGATAAACAAAGAACAGCTCTGGAAGCCCCGTGTTACGATTTGGTACTATTTATTTACCTCGTGTTATTTTTATTAAAACTAACCTATGATACAAAATATTGATAGATATATACCATACATTTAGGTGATGGAGTGGGAGGTATAAGGGGGAGAGGGGGTAATTACGGGAATTCCAGCAACAACAGAGCGGTTTATTGGAAACATATCTAGAATGGGACTAAACGATAAACCAATTATGGGGAGCCACAAAGTTAATGTTTATTACGAACATACATTTGGGATAAATTCCAAAATAGCAAATCTTTTTCATTATGAATATCAAGCAGGAATATTTTTCTAAATAAATCAACAGATGATTAACTAACATGGAATCCAAGGGCGGATCAAGACTTTTTGTATGCTAGAGTTCTAAGATTGAAAAATACGACATTAATAAAGTTCTTGTAGCTGAAAATGATTTTCTTTTTTAAATTTCAGTTTGTTTGAATGAAGGTTTTTTACTCTGGGGAGGCACAGCTTACCCAAAATAATAAAGAAATCTTTAAGCCAAAAATTGAAATAATTTTTTTTTTTTTACGTTTTCATCTAGAGCTCATTGAAAATTCACGAACCGCCGCTGTGGGAACCATAGAACGCATTGAACGATTATATTTAGTCCAGTCAATGCTTGGACCAAAAGGGGGTGTAGAGTGCGTGAGCAGTTACCTAAGCAAATCCTTCAGAAACTTGTTCAGGGTGCTTAGGGTGTGAACATACTAAAAGTCCTGACGTCTAGGTGGTGAGCTAGATAAGTTAGGGGGGAAAGGTCCCAATTTTTGGGTTTGCGCTTATATCTCAAAAACGGTGCGTCGGAGGGGAATTTTTTTAAAGAATAAATTAAAGCTCATAAAATTGTCTACTACTTTTATTCTATACGTAATATTTGAATTTGAATTCCCAGCCGTTTTTGAGTTACACGCCCCACAAAAGTAGATATTTTCGAAAATAATCATTTTACCTTTCCTTCATATCGCCTTTATAAAGCACAATTAGAAAAGTGGCAAAAATTTTACTAACCAGATACAATGCCATTTTACAATGCCTATATACTTGTAAATAATTTTCGATTAATGGTGACTATTATAATATGGTTTTCCTTGTTATCTCAAAATTTAATAAGTTACATATTTTGAAAAGTCTGACTAAAGAGGTGAACATTCGAAATCTCAAAATAATATAATTCATTTTTTTTAAGTTTAACGTCATAGAAAATTATGTATTGATAATTATATTAGGGTATTTAACGTATTTCTTTCAGATTATTAATTTGTTATTCAATAACAGCTGTTCATTAAAGCAATGCCAAGTCTTCTTCTCGACCTTGCTTTTGCAAACTGCTACAATATAAGCTAGGAAAGATCTGCTAAGAATAATTACTTGGTATTTCCCAGCTTTTGTTGCTACACTGACTTTGAAATCATTCATATTGTGGTAGCGAAAATGTTATTGTATTAGTATAAAATACTTTATGTTGGCCTCCGTGGTAAAATTACTCTATATTATCCAACCTGTCGTTTGATGACATGCGACCACAAATTAAATTTTACGAATTTCAATATTGATTTCGTACCATCAGAGAATTATTGTTCTGTTCAATTTCGGGAAACAACTAAACTGGATGTTTTTCTAGTGAAAAATACTCTCGAGATACTGAGATTGATGAAAGATCAGCGTTAGAATCAAAACATTTGACAGCCTCCGTGGTCGAGGGGTAAGGCTTGCGACTATGGCTCAAAACCCGGCATGCGCAAATGAATTTGTGTTATTTTACAATGTATTCATTTAAAATAATATATAGTATATGGAAAACACTCTCAGTATCGCCCTGGTGTAAGACCACCATTCAGAATTGAAAAGCAGCTTGAAATGGCTTTAGCCATGTTCAATAACCAGATCTGAATAGCCAGATACCACCCCCATCTTCTTCTTCCCCATCTCCTTTATCTCCAAACTACCGTCGCCCTTCAACATATAAAATTGGGGATGCCATATTGACACGGACTCCAGAAGGGAACAGTTGAGACCCTTGTGCGGTATACACATTTAAAAAAAAAGCCGGCCCCTTCTAACCTTTAACCAGATCCGAAAAGGAGTTTTTCTGACAAAATCCCTGACTTTCCTGAAAATTCCTGTAATTCCTGTTAAGAAAAACTTATCGGATCCATAAACCATCCATCATGGGGAGGGGTGGCGAGAGGTTTTCTAGAGTTGTAATCATTGGTCAGAATTCCGTCAGACCGGGGGGAGGGGGGTAGCTAGATTATAGAGCTCATTTTATTATCTAGATGGGGTAGCTAGATTATAGAGCTCATTTTATTATCTAGATGGGGTAGCTAGATTATAGAGCTCATTTTATTCTATTCTGCCAATAAATCCGTTTTTAAAAATTCCTGACAATTTCCAATTTTTTCCTGACAGACAGCTAAAATTCCGGACATGTCAGGGAAATGCCTGATCTGGTATTGCTTTAGATTTACGGGTTCCAGGCATTTATCTGATTCTGGTTTCTGAAGTTGTATTACATTGATTAGGTCATCATTTTCTCTACCGTTGTCTTAGGATATTAGCACAACTTCGACTGGCGGCAACTAGTCCAAATTAATACTGGAATTATCGAGGATATTTAAAGTGTTCAATGATAATTAATTCATTACTGTTCAGTTGTGCATTACAGTTCACAGATTTTCCAATTGTATATCGTAAAACAAAAAATTAAACCCAAATGACAACATTTTGACAAACGGATAACCAACAACAAGCCGTCTTTAGTTTTAATTATGTCAATCGGTACCGAAGAGAGAAACATCTTGTGTTACATAGAATAATATCTGTTTACATAGCTGACTTCTCCACCCACTACAAACTACAAGTGTGTTGAATTGGGTTAAGGTGCCAAAGAGAATAAACCAAGGATTTAGTGGCCAATGACAGGTTAACATAAGCTTAAGGTGAGCGAGTTTCAAATGAACAATGAACTTATTAAAATTGGTTTAAAAATAAACCAAAGATTGTTTGACCTCAATTTGAACTCGTTTCGATAACGAATTGAGGAGATTATCGGTGTGTAGTTATTATTTATATATTATGTTTACACGATAATAGGTAGACAATATGTTATTTTAATCTTAAGGTGAATGTCAAAAGAATTCATATTATACGCTTTCGTAGATGGCAAGTTATGCTTTGAAATATTAAGAAAAATTTATGGTTTGCGAAAGTACACAAGCAATATGAATATTAACAAATGGTTTTGTTAACTAAAATACTTTAATCTTTCAAGAAAGGCTAACAAATACAATATTGGATTGAATTTTTTTTACGCACCAGACTTTCAGGTCCGCTTTCACACACTTTTCCATATAAGTGATCATCTAGTAAATCCACGTCATGCAAGTGTATTATATAAGTATAATTAATACAAAACAATACAAGAACAACATATTAATCTATCAAACTTAAATGGGAAAATAATTCACCGACTCCAGATATTTTCATATCAGAGGGTTAGGCTCGGTGGAATTCTTAATTTGACAGATAAATCCTACTGATCCCTCAATATAAATATTTAAAAAATCTTTCGTAATCCTACATGTATTTAAAATGACTGATTTTTGTATTTTTATATACAAATTCTTTGACAAATCTAATATGCCTTAATTTTTAATTTATCATTGGATTGAATCATCGATGAAATTATTATTAGCTTAATAATTACAATTAGCCTTTCTTGAAAGATTTGAGTTTTTATTTGACAAAACCATTTATTAATATTCATGTTGCTTGTGTACTTGCGCGAACAATAAAATTTTCTTAATATTTCAAAGTATAACTTGTAAAAAGCGTTTATAAGTAAAAAATACTACACGCGCACCATCTACGTAAGTACCTAAGCGAAGAATATGAATTCTTTTGACAGGTGGTTGTCAAAAGAATTCCAGAAAAAGTACAAAAGTAGTACCAGAAATGGAGTAGCCATAGTGCTACAGCAAAGGTTTCATGAAAATGTGATAAAAGTAATAGCACCAAGTGATAGAATTATAATGTTAAAGCTGGTAATATGTAACGCTATTTACAATATCATATGTGCATATGCACCACAAATGGGATGCGATAGAGAAGAAAGAGACAGTTTTTGGGATAAGCTAGAAGAATTAATCCAAAACATTCCAGAAAATGAAGCTATTATAATGGGGGCAGATATGAACGGGCATGTGGGGATGTCAAATAGTGGCCATAATTCTAGCCATGGCGGCTTTGGATATGGAGCACGAAACGAACTAGGAGATGAGCTACTAAATTTTTCAGATGCATACGGTTTCACTATCGTGAACACGTTCTACCGAAAGAAACCAGAACACCTCATAACCTACAAAAGTGGTAATGCTGCAACACAAATAGATTATTGGTTATGCAGAAACGAAATGAAAAAAACGCTTAGAGACTGTAAAGTTATCCCTGGTGAACCCCTTGCAACACAACATCGCCTACTACTGCTGGAATTACATGTAACGAGACATAAATTGTATAAGGATAAGATAAAACCAACAACCAAAATTAAGTGGTTCAATATCTCAAAAGAAAACGGAAAACAATTAACGTCAAAACTCCAAAACTGGATGCTAGAAAATCTCCAAAATGAAGATACGCAAAACCCAACTGAAATGTGGAAAGCATTTGAACAGGTATGTGTACAGGAAGCCAAACAACATCTGGGAATCTCCAAAGGTAAACTGAAAATAAAAAAGGAATCATGGTGGTGGACAAATGAAATACAAAAATGTGTAAAAGAGAAGAAAACTGCTTTCAGAAACTGGTCAAACTGTAAGTGCGATAGCGAGAAAGAGCAACTCCGGTTAGTGTATAAGCAAGTCAAAAAGACAGCAAAGAAATTAGTTGCCTCTGCACAACATGAGGCATTGAAAGAGCTGTATGACGATTTAGAAACACCTAATGGAGTGCAAAGAATATACAAAATCGTAGCACACAGGAAAGAAAGGGCCAAATCTATTAGAACACCCAAATACATAGAAGATACTGATGGTGAGTTGATCACAGACGAAATCAAAATATGTGATAGATGGAAAGATTATTATTCTACATTACTGAACGAAGAATTTCCAAGAACAACTCATGTGTCAGAGCAACCAGTGCTGGGGCCAGTTGAAGAAATCACTCCAACAGAAGTTAAAGTAGCCATATCACAAATGAAAAAGGGGAAAGCAGTGGGGCCAGACAATATTCCAGCCGAATTATGGAAAGAGTGTGGAGAAGTGGGACATAAATGGTTGTGCAACCTGTATAACAAAGTATTGACTGGAGAACCAATGCCAGAAAACTTTAGGAAGAGTTATCTCCTTCCATTTTACAAAAATAAGGGAGACTCTAGGAAGTGCGACAATTATAGAGGGATAAAGCTTATGTCTCACACCATGAAAATTTATGAGAGGATTATAAACACACGAATCAGGAATATTATAAAAATACACGACGATCAATGCGGCTTTGTATCAGGGAAATCAACAATAGATGCTATTCAAACAGTCAGAATCATAGTAGAAAAATATCGAGATGCAAAAAAAGACTTACACATGGTATTTATAGACTTGGAAAAAGCATTTGACAGGGTTCCCCGAAGCCTGATATGGGCGGCATTGAGATCTCATAACGTACCAGAACGATATGTGCTCTCCATACAAGATATGTATACAAACGTAGAAACACAAGTAAGATGCACATCAGGGACATCACCAACATTTCCAATTAAAGTGGGGGTACACCAAGGATCTGTCCTCAGCCCACTGCTATTCATAATGGTCATGAATTATCTAACAATCCAAGAAATGAACAACAATATTCTCAAGACTATGCTTTTTGCAGATGATGTAGTACTGATAGCAGATAATCATTGTGACTTACAAAATAGCCTGGAAAGGTGGAGAAAAATCCTAGAGGATAATGGCCTAAAAATTAGCAGGAAAAAGACTGAATATTTGTACTTGCCATTTGAAAACACAAATGCTGTAACTCCTTCGATGCAACTGGATGGAGTAACATTAGCTAACTGTGACACATTTAAGTATCTCGGCTCACTCATCCACAAAGATGGAGGATGTGCAGCAGATGTTAACCACAGAATAGGTGTGGGATGGAGTAAATTTAGATCCGTAACAGGAATCCTGTGTGACACAAAAATGCCTATAAAACTAAAAGGAAAGGTATACCAGACTATTGTTAGACCCGCGATAATGTATGGCTCCGAATGCTGGACCATGTACAACTCCTACACCAGGCAACTTGAATCAGCAGAAATGCGAATGCTTAGATGGTCAGCAGGAGTGTCACTAAAAGATAAAATTAAAAGTTCACGCATTCGTGGTAGCCTGGGTGTCACAGACATAAACAATAAGCTAGAGGAACGACAGTTGAGATGGTATGGTCACATAAAACGGAGACCACCAGACCACACAGTGAAGCAGGCAATGTCTATGGAGCTTCATCGACAGTCATCCAGAGGAAGACCAAAGAACTCCTGGATGACTCAATGCTCTAAAATTCTAAGTAGAAACGGCCTGGAAGAGAGCGATACCCAGAACCGAAGAAGCTACAACCTGAGAACGAGGAGAGCCGACCCCAACAGCCTACCTAGGCAATGAGTTGGGACAGTGCAAGGAAGAAGAAAAGAAGAGGTGGTTGTCAAAAGAATTCATATATTCTACTCTTTCGTAGATGTCGCGCGTATAGTATTTTTTAAACACAACTCCACCTTCTGGATGGTGACCTAACCTAGATATAATCAGGTGTTGTGTTAATAAATTAACTCACACCGCCATCTGTCATAAACTTATGGTACTTACAAATAATTTCAAATATTGTGTCATGGCAAACATTTAATTCGCAATAATAAATATTGAGGTCAATAATCGAGATAAAAACTATCATATCGTTTAAGTTGGACCAAATTACACACAGTAAGCAAAATTTCATCAAAATCGGTTAAGTAGTTTCGGAGTTTACCTTGGACTAACATCCTGTAGAGTGTACAGAATATTTAAGCATTATTTCTTGATAATGTTTGTGATTTCTGTGACAAGGTGGTAAGATTTTTGGCTTTCGGCCCAGAAATTGCGGGTTCAACCGGCAAGGGCATACAATATTATTAAAAAAAAATTACATGTTCACCTCCCTATTAGTATAATCATTCCCAGTATGGCCCTGGTGAGGAAGAGTGACTTTAAATAAATAGAAACGATGTATGAAATGGTATTAATAAACAACGATTGTAACACATTTGTTGGTAAAATGTTATTTATTGAAGGTAAGTTCACAGATCACATATAGTAAAAATAGTCACAATGTATCAAATCGCAATAATAATTAACTGAGCAAGGGATCGGAGGGAACCTTGCTGATTAGTCTTTGGGAACAACAAAACTGACTCGTGCCGTTATGGTAACGGGCGGCGGCGACTGTGTAGAGGGTCGTACCATAGGACGAAGCGCAACTAAGGCAGCAGTCGGGGTCTGGTGGTGGTGGTTGGTGCTTATGGAAGTAGAATACTACTTAGAGGGTCGTGCCAAAGGACGAGGGGCAAATAAGAGTGTGCTAGCCAAGGGCGAGCTGCAGACGAACTGGTTGAATTAGGACGCGCAGCTCTTTATATAGGCCATTCCTTGTGGCGGGGCGTGGTTTATGGGGCGACTCGAGGGTAGGAAATGCGCAGAAGGCGTCTGCGCAGCCTGGTTAGCCTAGGTTTGGGTGAGCAGGATGGCGCTGTACGGGGGAAAGAGATGGTGTAGTGGCAAGCGTAAAAACGGTGTGCTACACGATGTATTTAATAAACAAAATCTGGTTGGCCATTTTCCTCCCATTCTACATTACCTCACAACAATATACATAATAATATATAGGTACACATTGACTTCACCCATTACCTTATTTCTCCGCACAGGAGGCCTAGAGGAAAAAAAATCTTTGGGGATGATGTGTGAGGGGTATTTTTAGGTAAAGCAAGGAGAGGAAGTTCTGGGAAGAAAAAATGTATGATGGATGGGTAGGAATCTGGGGGTCAATGTGTTTAGGAATGACGTACGTGTTAACCCACCCCTCCCACTGCGGTGCAAGGCGATGGGTCGAGAGAATCAGGCTGGAGAGGTCTAGGTTAGGTCTCCCTCAACTAGTCTCTAAATCCGGCCTGCCAGGCAGTAGGTAACCTAAACCACACTCCTAAACCCAGGTACCTCTACTAAGTCACCAAACGTAGCGAACCATTTAGGGTGACCTGTGGCAGGGGTGTTGGTTATCCAATAAATGGTTCGCAGGGCGGCGGTACCCAAATGAGTACGTAAGAATCATGGAAGAAAGAATTATGTAGATTCCTACTTAAAACTAATACTAGCTAAGAAATAATTTAATAGGTAAGTATGTCTTAAATATTTATTTTTATTTATTTAAATACACGATTTATCGAAAGTACATATAGTTTTTTGTGATATTTCACCCTCCGTGCTAGGGATGACCATGTGTTATGGCAAGTGAATTTTACAGTTTGGGGATATACGTTCATTAGTATTGGTTGATAATTTTCATTAATTAATACTATGCACACAATTCTTCTACAATAAAAAAAGTTATATGTAGTTAGATAGTATTACAAGAATAAGATGAAGAAGTTAAAGAATTGTTGGAAAAGAGAAATTTAAGGAATTATTAAATAGAATTTGGAACTTAGGTTGGAGTGTTTCACGGAAATTTAAATTGTAACATTGTCATCATGACACTGTTGAAGTCCTGGTCAAACGCCGATTCTAGGTCTGTTTCAGCTTTTGAACAATTTTTAATCAATAAAAAAGCACAACTGTTATGTTGTTATGCCTGTCAATTGATCACAATTTGATAGAAGGCTGAAATAAACCTGGAATCGCCGTTTAACGGGGACCTTTCAAATGTTAAAAAATGGCGCAGATCGTAGATACATTTGATGACAATGTCACATTTGAATTTCCGTGAACCACTCCAACCTTAGAATCATAATCATAAAAAACGAATTAAGTACCTGCTTATAAAAATGACTTAAATAGAATAAGATAATTTTTTTAACAAAACATTGAATATTGAAACATTATAAAAAAGTAATGACGATTTTCACGTACCGTCCGAGCAACATTTTGTTATTATTATTAATTTATTTTATGTTACCTACCAGAATTGAGATAAAAATCGTAAAACAAAGAAAATTGTATTTTTCAAAAGAAAAAATAACAATGGATAACAGAGTAGGTACAGCATTATTTTTTGACGTCAGTGCAGATAGAGACTTTTGTCTCAGTTGTTGGATTTTTCTTTCGAATAATGTCAGATTAGTACTGGTAAATTCATAATTAAATAAATAAAGAACTCAATGCCAAAATGTAGTAAAATCATAACTACGTAACTACTTATCAACACTTCAATCGTATATAGCTTTACTACCCGGATTCGCCCGAGTTTTAAAGCTTTTTTATTAAACATTTTGGCGAAGTTTAATCACTATTTTTGATTAATCTTTACTATGAATCGGTTTAAATTATGAATACCAAATTATATGCTTTAGATAAAATAAAGGTTTTTCTATCGTTTCGCTTGAGTAGAATGAAGATACAATTGGTAACTACCGTATAAAAAAATATAAGAGTAAACTATAGTCTATAACGGTTTTGACAAAGGGCGCCAAAATTTTACTTGCGCCAGGCGCCAGGCACCATATGGCTTAGGGCCGGCCCTGGGTTTGTGTATTCTCTAATCGGCATTATACAGGTTTACCTACCGTTACAAATGTAATAACAATAGATGAAGGTATAATAAATAATAATACGTAATACGTAAATTGTACATTCAAGGGTATTAGTTTGTTATTGGTGGAAAATCACGGGATGTAAGCACTACGGAACTAAAATTTGAAAACTGAGAAAATTTGTTTCTGCAGAATAATTAGGTAAGAACTTACACAATTCAAAAATGTATAGAATAAAAATAACGTATTGTAAAATTAATTACAAGAAGGTACTTTATCACTATATAATAAATAAATTAAAAAATATATACAGCACGCACATATATGCAAAAACATTGTTTAACGGGTACTTATTCAGTACCTATCTCCGATATTGTGCAAAAAACTTTCCAAGAAAACAGTCTCATGAGAATCAGGTTTCGCAATGTAACTTATCTACCTACCTGCGTACAAGTCATTATTAATTTGACGGTAAAAGTTTTTTCTATGGCAACACACAACAACGTAACATTCCTTCACAGGTGACAGAAGCAGGAGAAAGCGTTTTAAAATCAAATTATTACTCACATTAAAATTTCTCCTCTAATCTTGAAATAGTAGAGTGCCTAAACTATACAATGTTTGTTCTTCTCAAATCTGTTGTTAAAAAATGCTGCGTTTTTTAAAATACAGTCAATGTTGTTTTGGTTCCAAGTTTGAACGTGCTCACTTTTCAAATATCGAACTGCGACTGGCGAAGGAGGAGACTGGTATGGTTATAAACACATCGCGGTAGACGATTATTCGCGGGTGATCCGAAAGTCTGTATTCAAAATGGAGAAAACGGGATTTAGTTGATAAAAACATTATCTTTGTTGTTTGGCACTCCATTTAGATAATTTAAAAAAGTTAAATGAGGAAGAAACTTCCTGTTGTGAGATAATTCGTTACTTATTTAAACAAGGGTTTGCCCGTCATATTACGATGCCAAATCAAATTGTTGGGAGATATGATTTTAGATTTTTTCAAAATTATTTTTGTTATATGTTTTGGGGGTTTTACGCCATGTTGCGCTACCTCCTTCCTTAGCCAACGTTTCGAAGAACGTTACAGTGTCCATCATCATCAAACACATCGGCCCTGATGATGGACAGTATTGTAAAATACCTATTTAAAAAACGCATCGAAAATGCAAAATGGTTTCTCAGGTTCAAAACAACGAAAGAGTAAAAACAAAGATCCTTCTATTAAAACAGTTATTAATTTTTTAAACAATTGTGTTTTAAAAATGGACATCAAAGTAAAACAACTAGTTGAATAACTTTCCAAGTCTGGCATTATTTCAATTCTCCAAACCCTTGATTCTGGGCAGAAACGGACAGTCCATTTTATAGATTACCATGTCATAACAAACGGATTGCATTCTTTAGAGCACTGGCGTCAGGTGGGTATGCTGCTCAGTCAGTTATCCCTTCGGCACCGGGGGATAGTCGGGAAATATGATAAACGCACCCCCAACATTTATACTTGCTTCATTTATCTCATTAGAACGGGTCATTTTTACGACACGTTCTAGAGTTTAACAGTTCGGATGTGAAAAGATTTTAGTGTTTCCTCCCTACTACAACATGGGTTTCTTCAAGACCCATTTTCCATGATAATAATAATAATGTAATATTTGTATAGCGCACTTTTGTGTTCACAACTTCATCTTCTCAATATGACCCCCCGCACTGCATCCCCAAAGATGACAAAGGCCCTGAAAATTTATTTTCCTCATAGCCTTCTGTGTGGAGATGATGTTAAAAAAATACCTGTATCTTTATCCATGTTGAAATTTGGCATATTTCGGTATAATGACATTCCATCGAATGCCATATGTTTAACCAAAAACTTAATATCATTGAATTCTTTTTTTTTATTAATTCGTCACATTTTCTCTTTTACTTTTTTAATAGTTTGTATTTTAATGAAATCTTTTCCTCAAAGATATTATTGATATCCTTTAAAATTTAAGTGTAAACCTTAGAAATATCTATATCATAAAACACTTTATAAATTGAAGATGCATCAGAATTGTTTGTATTAGGTATATTGTTGCATATATTTTTTTTTATTATGGTCCTATATTTAAATGTCGTTATTTTATTGGTCAATGACATAAACATATTATTCACTGTCATATATAAATGTATAGACTGTTTATAACGCAAATAAATAAAATAAAATAATGTATGATGCATTAAATAAATTTTATTATTCCATTAAACTGTGATGAATGAGTTTGGTCAATTTCGGCATGGGGGGGAGGAAATGGGGAAGAGGAAAGTTGAGAAGAAGAAGGTGGAGAAGCACCTGGCTAATCATATATGGTCACCAAATACGGCTAAAGCTATTTCAACTCTGATTCCGAATAGTGGTCCTTCACGACCTTCACCAAGGCGATGCAGACGATTCGTCTACCAGAGGCCCTAGCACGCTTGCTCTATAACGATCGATAGGATAACTATCGGTAACTTCTCATCGTTTCCTAGCATGACTACAGATCGCCAATTAATAAGTGACCGATTACAATGACTAAGTGTCCTTAACATATTCGACATCAACTGTTGTTTGATCGTTAGCGATGTGCAGTTGTCCTAGGGGACGATGAGAAATTACCGATAGTTATCCTATCGATCGTTATAGAGCGAGCGTGCTAGGGCCTCAGAGTATCTACCGCCGGGTGCAACTCTTTGTAATACAATTATTCTCAACACTTGTAGTATCTTTGTCATGAAAATTTGCTAAATGAGACTTTTAATTTGAAAATTTGAATGTCTTCAATGGCAATACAAACATTACGCTAATAACCTCGATTCTACATTATCAATGCATAAGTAACACGCAAATATTCTTGAGATTTTCCCCTTTTCCGAACATTAGTTTTAATATAATAATTAGCATAATATTACTAAAATGTTATAAATAATGCATTTCGAATGCATTTCAGAATCGGTATGCCGTAAATTCAAATATCCCAGCGGAAAATGATCTGCAAGCTACATCACAACTTTCCAATCACCATTATACTCCCTCGATGAGCTAACTTTGTTAAATACATTTTCTTTGAATCTTGGTGTATGGCTCGCTATTACGCTTGACAGACGAAAATATATAGGAAAAAGACCGACTAATATCTCTCTCTCTCTGGTTTCAATCCTGGGATTGATTTGCAGCTATTTCCTTTATTTTTTTCATCCATTATTCCCTGTCTTGTGCGGCTCTTTTGAAGTCTGCATATGATGAGCAGCGAATGTCCACCAGGTACGCCCACGCCGAGAGTACCTATAGTACCGACTAATATACGGGGCCCTATAAAAAAATGTGAATTGGGTGAGAAAAAATATCATTTAAATGCAAATTGAAAAATACCCATTTTGCATTTCCATTTGAAATGGAGTTATTTAAAATAGAGCACATCTCTGATTGGCACACACTCATCCACATGTGTCTATACTTTAACCACAATTTATCGTTTGATTGCTGTCTTCAGAATATATATGCCAGTTAGAAATGCTGAATATGTTTTATTGGTATTTTATTGGGGGAGGCTAAAAAAATAGCGTAAAATAACATCTGCCTTAATAATGGACACTCGAAGGGGAAATTTTAACAATTTCTTGAAAGATTACCATAGGATAACGTATAATTTGTTTTTACAGAAGCTGAAAGGCTGTCAGAACCATTAATCTAAGAACTCACTTCCCAAGTAGGCGCAACATGACTTCTTACAACAAACATAACTTAAATACTCGAGGCGTACAAAAAAACACAAAACCCCCAGTACCTTACTCCAATTACGCCCTGCACCGGCGGAACCCAGCCCATTTCTACAATCCCCTGAATATATTAGAACACATGTTAGATATTAGTAGAGATTATACTTCCCTGAAGAAGCTACGGTTGTAGCGAAACCCGGTCGGCATTAAGTATAAAAAAATAAAAGTGGTTTATACAAAGTTATTGTTTTATTTTAAATTACATTGTTTTTGTTAACATGTTTTCGTTTTATGATTAATGCGCGTTAGTTATTTTCGGAACACTCTGCCTTTTTAATCCAGGTACACAATAACTGTCAAATTTCACAACCAGAACCAATGAAAGCGTCGTAACAGTCAGTAAGAGCATCCGCGTTGATTGGTCGACCAGAGGGACATATGACGTCACCGGGATTTCTACAAAATCGTATACGAACATACTCATCACATCATATTAACATTCTACCTATAATTCATTTAACATTGAGAGCGAATACACACAAGTGATTTATGCGTATGAATAAGCAGAAGTATTTTCATATGTTGCCATTTGGCATTAATTGGTTAATCTGTCTTTGAAGTACAAAGTCATTAAAACTGCCGATAAAACCATTAAATTACAAAACACAAAAGTTAATGAACTCTTAGATGGCCTAAATTTGTTGCTGTTTTATCAAAAGGATAAAAACTGTTAAATTGGGGACACTGGAAAATAAGGGCACATGGGAGAATTTGGATTTTTGGGGAATCTGGTTTTAATGGTCTCGTTTATATGAATATTTTTGAAACTCAAAAGATTTTTAATTTGGAGTTCAACGATCCGACGATCCTAACATCGAACTTCTGCAAATATTCAGAGAAAAGACACAATGGCGTGATAATTTAGTTTTATTTTATTTTAATTTATTTAACCCATTGATCATAATTAGGAAGTTGAGTGAAAAATATTTTGACTCACAATAATTAAATTAATTTTACAAGTTTGAATTTTATTAAAGCCCGCAAAAACGCCCTGTATGAGATTGGAGAGTGTGTGACGTCGTCTCACGTCATCTGGTCCCTTGTTTGTGTGAAATATAAGGGAAAATATTTACAAAACCGGGACACGCTTAATATGGACGAAAAAATAAATTTAAAAAGTTGTAGTAGTTAATTAATTTGCTTATTGTTATTTTTGTTAATGATTATAGTTGCAAACTATAAACGTATATATATTTTTTTATACTGCCTTTAATTAAAAATATTAAGAATGTACTTATTAAGCATATATATCATGAATGTATTAAGAATATATCTATCATGAACTTATTAAGAATATATCATGAATGTATTAAGAATATATCTATCATGAACTTATTAAGAATATATCATGAATGTATTAAGAATATATCATGAATGTATTAAGAATATGTCTATCATGAATTTATTAAGAATATATCATGAATGTATTAAGAATATATCATGAACTTATTAAGAATATATCATGAATGTATTAAGAATATATCAAGAATGTATTAAGAATATAACTATAATAATATAAGAGGAATTATTTTCCTCGGGGCGTTCTGAATGCAGCTAATGTAAAAAAAAAACAAATCATGTTTGTGTACTTTCACTCTCCATACTATGTTGTAGTACCGTAGGCACCTACAAATTATAATATGAAAATAAATAAACTAAAAACTAAAATAAATTACAAAAATGTCTAGTAGATTTTTTCTCCGATTTATCAAGATCAATGACGTTTTTAAACGCGAATGGAAATTATTGCTTTATTCGGAAAACATGAAAACATAAACAAAGATTATGCATAAAATAATGGCTTTCCGACTCAACTTAATTTCATGCTTTGAAATAATTAAAAATGTCTGATGTTATTCTTCTCAGAAGTAAGTACTTTTTGTTATTGTGTAGGTATTTGCGGTATTGCCTTTGAATCATTGAATAATTTATTTAATTTTTAATGAGTCAAGAGTTGTTATGGTTCAAATTTAAATACAAAATGTGGACTCAGCAGTGCTCAGTATTCAAACATTTATAAAATTATTGTATAAATTGTAAGATGCTACCAAAACCACTTCTATCCGTGCCAGAACCCTGAATAAAGTTGGCCGCCTATTTATTAGATCCTCCTATATAATTATTATTCTATGCCATTTAAATTAAGACAAAATATACGTTTTATTTTATTATTATATTTAAATTTTTACAATTACAGAATATTTTATTTTATTTTATAAATAAAGACAAACATTACCAGGTTACAAATAACCTGACAATAATTGAAAATATCCTACTACCACAACAAGCGGAAAGTGTTGCTTGTGTCATGATGGATAACTTAGCCAGCCGAGGTATTGAACACACGACGACTGGGTGAGACCCAAACGCGATGCCACTCGGCCACTGACCAGATACATGTTAAATATAAATATAAAATAGATGTAAATTATGTTTCCGCCGCATTTGCGCGCAGAGTATTATTATTTTAGTGGTCGAAATTTTAATACATCGAATAGTACCTAACGTCTTCTTCTTCTTTCGTATGGTGGGGGGGTCAGAGGGGGACATCTAGGTCTGCGAGCCAATCGGCCTCAGGCGTCGCCCTGTGGATCTCATCAATCCCGCTGGAAATTAATGGAGCGGGCATTCGTTGACCACATGTACGGTGGTCTGCACCGCACCGCATTCGCACATCGCCGGCTCTTTAAGGCCCCATATATGCATCATATGGGCACAACGGCTATGGGAGCGCCTTATCCTATTGATGGCGGACCAGGCTGTCTCTCAGTGGGGTCTTGTACGAGATGGGCATTTTCCACGTTGGCCGATTGCCACTCAAGTTTCCACCTGTCTACTGGGTTGAGGGGTGATTGGAGGAGTCTTTCTCCTTCCGTCCAGAAGGGTTTTCGGGACTTCAAGCGGCATGCCGGATGGGAGACGACATCATCGTGCAAAGGAATTGCGCTTTTTTGCAGCGCCTTCTTGTATTCCTCAGTGTTGCAATCTCTCGCCTGATGCTTGGCGGGGTTATATTTGCAAGTACGGGGAGCCAAGGGAGAGGAGTAGATTTTAAGGTTCCGCTGATGGTTCGCATTGTGGCATTAAGCTGAACGTCAACCATGGAAGTGTGGGTGCTTCTGGCCCATACTGTTCTATTATACTATTCAGCTGTTGAGAAAACCAGGGTAATGGATGCCGTTCTGAGCGTATTGGCGTCGCATCCCCAACTAGTTCCAGCTAGCTTACTGACTATGTTTAGTCTTGTCCTGGTTTTTTTGCCAACTGTTTCCACGTGTTGCCGGTAGTTCAGGCTCCTGTCCAAAGTAACTCAAAGGTAGCGGGGAAAGGGGTCATGGTAAATATTTTTTCCATCAAACTGAACACAGAGTTTGGCGTTTGCCTGTGAGTTGCTAAGATGGAAAACTGTCACAGTACCTAACTACTTAGGGGGTTTCTCACCATCCTCCCAATAGCTTATCTACACTATAACGAATATTATTAAAAATAAAAATAAAATACTCGCAGTGGTGAGAAAACTCAGCCAACTTATCCAATATATGGCCACTATTCATAGGTCTGAGTACCGAATTATAAACTCCAATTTAATAAATATCTAAATAAACCGTAAATCGAAAATATTCGTTATTAGTTATTAGTGTAGATAAGCTATTGGGAGGATGGTGAGAAACCCCCTAAATAAAACATTTTAAATTTCTGTTCTGTTGGTTGATCTCGCAACGTTCCTATATTCGTAAAAAAACGTAACACTTCAGGTGTTATTCATTTGTATAAGAAATTCATCAATAACAAAAAACAAACAGTTATGCTGGTATATTACATAAATATAAACCATTAGATTATTACATAATTTTGGTAATATTTATATAAATGGAATAAGTTAGACTCTCTAAATTTTGTCAACAGATTTTATTGTATTGTATGGGAAAGCTGATTGCAGAGGTCGCGACGACTTTTTATACTTTTGTAAAAAAAAATGAGTGCGTCTAACCTTTATTCGCGGTTGAAGTAAAACTTCTTTGACTGTTACACATATATATTTATTTGTTCTATTGTCATTTTACTTGAAATTACATCATTAAACTTTTGTATTATCTAGGTTGCGTTCCAGGGGTGTTAGCATGGTCGATCGATATGAAGTTACCGACCAATTGTCGCTAACTTCTCATCGTTCCCTAGGACAACTGCAGATCGCAAACAAATTAACAAATAGGTGACAGTTCACAATGACTAAGTGTACAGTGTACTTAATATATTCGATATCAACTGTCATTTTGTTATGAAGCGATTTTATTTATCGTTTAGTTAGGTACTATTTTTAATGGATTTTATTTGTGTATGTTGGCGGGACTGTAAAGTTTGTTCGGCACGGCGGTAGGCGGCGATTATTGTGCGGGTCGCTGTTAGGGAACGATGAGAAGTTACCGACAGTCGGTCGGTAACTTCATATCAATCGACCATACTAGCACACGCCCTAGCATACTCGCTCGATAACGATCGATAGGATAACTATCGGTAACTTCTCATCGTTTCCTAGCATGACTACAGATCTCCAACAAATAAGTGACAGTTCACAATGACGAAGTGTCCTTAACATATTCCACATCAACTGTTGTTTATACGTTAGCGATGTGCAGTTGTCCTAGGGAACGATTAGAAGTTACCGATAGTTATCCTATCGATCGTTATCGAGCGAGTATGCTAGGGCCTCTGGTGTGCTAGCATGGTCGATCGATATGAAGTTACCGACCGATTGTCGGTAACTTCATATCGACCGATTGTCGGTAACTTCTCGTCGTTCCCTAGGACAACTGCAGATCGCTAACGTACCAAAGACAGTTGATATCGAATATATTAAGGACACTTAGTCATTGTGAACTGTCACCTATTCGTTTGCGATCTGCAGTTGTCCTAGGGAACGATGAGAACGATCGGTCAGTAACTTCACATCGATCGACCATGCTAGCACACCAGGGCCCTAGCACGCTCTATAACGCTCGCTCTATAACGATCGATAGGATAACTATCGGTAACTTCTCATCGTTCACTAGCATGACTACAGATCGCCAACGAATAAGTGACAGTTCACAATGACTAAGTGTCCTTAACATATTCGACATCAACTATTGTTTGAACGTTAGCGATGTGCAGTTGTCCTAGGGACCGACTTATCTTCGACTAATGTAATAATATTGTTAATTCTTAAATTTGAAATATGAAGTTGACAATTACGACAGTCTCATAATAGATCGCAGTAGCCCAATTGGTAGAGGTGTATGTCCCGGTAAGACGTAAGGTTCTGGGTTCGTGTCCCAATTGCGACCGTTATCTTTAATTATTTTTCTGTGTCTTGTTCATTTTCATATTTAAAAAAAAAGATTATTATCCTTATCTTCTTCTTCAATAAAATATATTTCGCTCGGCATTCCTAATATAAGTCGAGTTAAATTTTCAAACGAGGTGTTGAAGTTGCATGTTTCTGAGTTGTCCGGTAACCATTTTAAATACATGTTATGTTCCAGAAAAAAAATATTTTAATTTTTAGAGAAGAGAGAAGTTTTTAGTTTTTAGACTGAATTTACTAAGAATGCTTATAACTAATTATTAAATAAAAATATGAAATAGAGAGATTGTTTAGTTTCTAATCAGCACACCAAATTTTATTTTTTTATGGTAAGAAACAAAAAAGTTACAGATTTATGAGACGAGAATGAGCATTTGTAACCACCGTGCGCCTCCCTGGGAAGCATTTATTGGATAACCCACACCTTTAGAACAGGTCAACGCAAGTGGCAAGCCACGTTTGATGGCTTAGCAGGGGTTCCCGGGTTCATGGGGTGAGATTTTTCTAGGTCTTGGCGGCGGATGCGCCTGTCCAACTATTGCGTGGTGGGAGGCTGTGGAGATTTCTTCCACACGGCATCCCCAAAGACGACATTGACTCCTACGTGGAGCTAATGTAAAAAAACCGTCTTTAGCGAGTGGAGATATGGTGAGGGAGACTATGGCTCCCCCAGTCGAATTACCTAGTATTTATATTGTAAAGTGCAAATGTGAAAGGTTGTGGGCAGAGGAAGGAGATGGAGAAGAGCAAGGCAACATCAAGTAATAGCAAATACTGACTATTAAGATCTGGTCACTAAACAATGTTAAAGTCATTTCAAGTAAAGTTTCGCTTCATTTCACAAGGATGATACTAATAGTAGGTATCTACCACCCTAAAACGTTTTAAAATTAATTTCTTTAATAATAATTTTTATTAAGAGTGATTGACCAGCGGCTGAGAATAAAAGTTTAAAAATGTTTGCAACTGTACAGGGAAGTTCCAATGAGAAAGATCGATTAATCCCCGTATTAAATTTTTAAAATTTAAAATTTAATATCGATTTATATCATTCAAAACTTGCTTTAATATATACCTTCATTCAAATAAGCAATAAAAATGCTCATATATTTTTTAACGATTTTAATTTAACTAAATTTAAAAATTTTAAAACTGTGTTGACCAGATTATGTATTGATTTATTTTCTTGTATGATTAAATGATTTGAAATTTGATAAAAATTTAATTAATTTTTTTTTAATTAAATTGAATTAAAAAATAAATGTAATTAAAAAGTTTAATTAATTTAATTTAAAACGATTTTAATTTAAATGAAATTAAAAAATTTAAAACTGTGTTGACCAGATTATGTATTGATTTATTTTCTTGTATGATTAAATGATTTGAAATTTGATAAAAATTTAATAAAATCTATCATTTGAAAGTTGAACAAATCAGCCAACGACCAACGGTATGACCTTAATATATTAAAAATACACTTATTTTTATAAAAAATTTAAAACTGCATGTACCAGATAAAATAACAATCTTTCAAAATCAATTTAAGTTTTTTTGTAAAAAAAAGTCAATACGTCTAGAATTTGATTTCAAAATGACTAATTTCCAGTATTCTCTGGTAATAATACCCTCTTAACACAAATTAAACAAATAAATTGTCTAATCCGCAACCAATCCGCAACCCGCAACTTCCGTATTCGTATTCCGAGGCCGTCAGTTAAACAAGTGAAAAAATACGAAATATAGGTATCGTAATAAATTCTTCTCATTACTCCTGTCAGTGAACGAGTAGGCATCGCGTTTGGGTCCCATCCAGGCGTCGTGTGTTTAATATAAGTCCTCCATCACGGCGCAACATTTGCCGCTTAAGCCGTCCGTTCATGGAGCTACTTACAAGCGACTCGAGCGCCGCTCGTCAGTACCCGCTATTCTATTTAGGTATGCTATAAACGGTAGTGCAGCGCGTAGTGGCGTGTACGAACACTAGCAAAATAGTACCTATGTGGCAGTAGATTTTCAAATATTGTCGTGTTATACTATCTACACACCATGCTGCGAACAGCAGCTTTTGGCAGCTGGCTAAAAATCGAAGGTTGGAGAATGTCTCCCGTCTCTTTTTTCCCATGCGAACCCGTAACACTCTGTTTCACGTTGACTGCAAATTGTAAGAAACCGTCTGCCGTTAGTACCAACCGAGGAAATGAGATGGTGATATTGAATTTGTTGTGTTAATAAAAGAGACAGAAGACAACGTGAAACAGAATGTTACGGGTTCGCACGAGGAAAAGGGAGACAGGAGACAATAACCAGCTGCTAACAGCCGGCTGTTCGCAGCACCGTGTGTAGAGCCCATTTTCGTAACGCGGGAATGTTTGTCTTTCTAAAAAAATTAACTCCCGTGCTTCGACCAAGTATAATCAATGCTCCCGTGTGAATGCGGCTTCAAAGTCTGGCGTTGTTTTTAAAATAGATAAAATATATGTAATATTTAAAATGGAGGCATTTTGTATTTAAAATATTAAGCATTTTTGCTAAAATCCGTAATATTCATAACCCTCATGGCTATAACGAATGAATACGTATTGGAAATTACCCGACTTTATAAAATCTACGGGTTTTTCTAGTACCTACGAGTACTTTAGAAAAATAAACCATCGGTGTTTCATCATTTTCCCACATGTGTGCAACAAAATGATAATTTATTATTATTTAAAGACAAATACTTTGAACTGCAAATGTTGTAGGAAATTAGAATTGTCTTGTTATCTGTTATTTTGATAACAAACATAATATTTATTACGTCATTTCGAAAGTGTGTATTTTTTGGTTTGGTAAACGGTTGAATGAACTGTTAGGTAATCGCAAAAATGCAATAATAGGAATTATGGTAGGTACATAGGTACTGGCGAAGATCCGTAAAAAATCACGGGTAGGGAAGAGTGCCTGAGGCGGCATAGTGGCAGAGATGGCATAGTGGTCATTTTTCCAAAACTAGCCACAATATGGCTCCACCAATACTGTTATTGGTCTGTTAGAATTGGTTTATTTATGAGCTAGTCAGTCTGCACGTTTTGCCGAGCGGCACGCGTCATTGTTGTAAAATCAGTGTTTTGAAATCATATTGATCACCATTCCCATGTTAAATCACCTATCTTGTAACTACTATTTTTCTCCTACATTTTTAAATATTTTTTTCAATATCACCCTTTTTACACTAACCCCACCTGCTGATAATTATTGCTCACTAATGATTTATATATCACACTCACACACTTTAATTGACAATTGTATGCTTTGCTTTGCTATTCCCAGTGGACTTATGACTATCAACATAACTCTTGAATATAATATTCGTAAAGTATATTTTATAGAAACCGAATTTATCAATGTAATTAACAAAATTTCACAATGCTTGATTCTTTATTAATTTTTTATCAAAATGCTAGAGGTTTGCGCTCAAAAACGATAGAGTTTCATCAAAATATGCTGCTCAATAATTATGACCTGATCTTTATTACCGAAAGCTGGTTGGTTGATAGCATCCTAGATGAGGAATTATTTGATAATCGCTATTCTGTTTACAGAAATGATAGGGATAGCCATCGCACTGGTAAATCAACTGGCGGAGGCGTAATCATAGGTATTAAAAAGGAATTTTTTGTTACCCCCCGCTCTTGGAAATCAGACGCTGAAGATATTTGGATAACTGTCAATACATCAAGATCTAATCATCAATGTTATAACATCCACATGTGCTGCGTGTACTTGCCTAGCGTCGGTCCAAAATTAACATCTTTAGAAAGATTAGCATTATTTACTAGTCATACCAATATTATTTCTGACTTAACAATCCGTTTTCCCAATGACAAGTTTTTAATCATCGGCGACTATAACATGCCGAATATTGAATGGAATAGTCAACATACGTCAACTAACAGAGACCAATGTTCACTTGCGTTACTTAACTGCTTATGTTTTGCAAACTTAACTCAATTTAACCATTTACCTAACAAATATGGACGAATCTTGGACCTCGTTATCTGTAATACTCTAGCTAAAGTGTCGCTTGCCGATCACCCTTTAGTTAAAGAGGATGCTCATCATAAATCATTGATTGTAGAACTAGACTTCCCATCCACTAATGCAACCCTCTCAACTCCTCGAACAATAAAATTATTCCATAAAGCAGATTATGCCGAAATCAACGAGAGACTGAAAGAGACTGACTGGTCTACTGTTATAAATGCAACGGATGTAAACACAGCACTAAGTTCGTTTTATGTTATAATTGAACAAATTATCAATGCGTTTATTCCCAAGAAAGTCGTAAAATCTGGTAAATATCCTCTATGGTACACAGCAGCCTTAATAAAAATAACAAACGAAAAATTGAAGTTCTTTAGAGCATGGAAGCGTCATCGGAACCCTCTCGATTATCTCTCATTTTCTTTGCTCCGAAAAAGGCAAAAAACGGTTGCTTCAGCGGCTTACAAAACCTATATTTCTACGATAGAATCCGGTATACAGCATAATGTTAAAAAAATATGGTCCTATGTCAATTCTCAAAGAAAATCTCCTACCATCCCCGATCATATGATTTACGGTGAAAAAACTGCTAAGGACAGTAAAGGAGTAGCTGATTTATTTTCTGAATATTTTGGATCTGTATTTTCGAATGTTCAACCTACTCATACAAGCAATACCAGTGATTGTTCAAATTCAAATAGCGTAATTAACTCAATTGAGATCAATGAAGACATCACCTTCAAATACCTTAAGTCCATTGATATCAAAAAGGGACCAGGGAATGATCAACTTCCAGGGATATTTATAAATTATTGTAGTAAACAATTGACTCCTCCCATTTTTGCTATTTTCAAACTATCGCTATCTGAAGGAACATTTCCCGAAAAGTGGAAAACAGCCTTAATTACCCCAATCTTTAAAAATGGCAGTAAAAATGATGTATCCAATTATCGACCTATATCCAAACTACCGATTCTAAGTAAAGTACTGGAAAAAATTGTTTATGATCAATTATATTCTACTATCTCACCTTCACTCTTAAGTAATCAACACGGCTTCATGAAAAATCGCTCCACAACCTCAAATCTTGCATTTTTTATAAATTTTCTTCATGCTCAAATGGATATGCGATGCCAAGTAGATGCCATCTATACGGACTATTCCAAAGCATTCGACCGTGTTAACCATTATATTCTTTTACAGAAGTTATTAGGTCTAGGAATTCACGGTGATCTCTATAGATGGATCGCATCATATATTAGTAATCGGCACCAAATTACGGTTGTCAATGGCTTCACATCCTGCTTAATGGAAATCGTCTCAGGTGTGCCCCAGGGGTCGCATCTCGGACCACTCCTATTTAATATTTACATAAATGATATTTATGTATGCTTTAAAAATAGTCATTTTGTGTTATACGCGGATGACATGAAAATTTTTAAACCTGTACAGTCTTTATCCGATTGTATGGAATTACAAAGCGATCTTGATAATTTGTGCATATACTGTGAATCAAACTTATTGTCCTTAAACATTTCTAAATGTCATTCTATTACGTTTACTAGAAATAAAAATAAAATCAACTATCATTACAACTTGAATGATAAACCTTTACAATCTATGTCTATATGTAAAGATCTAGGTGTTTACTTAGACAGCAAATTAATTTTTGATAAGCATATCGAAAAAATTATCACAAAATCCTACAAGATGCTAGGTTTTTTATTAAGAATATGTAAAGCTTTCAAAAGTGCTAAGACACTAGAAATGTTGTTTTGTTCATTAGTCAGAAGTCCACTGGAGTACGCGTCCACAATATGGAATCCTCAATATAAGGTATACATAGATTTATTAGAAAATATACAAAATAAATTTTCGAAACATTTACTTTTAAAATACAACAAAACTACAAATAATATGTTAACACTACAAAAAAGACGCACATTGTCGGATCTATTGTTTCTGTATAACCTGCTTAATAATAATATTGATAGTCCCGAATTACTATCCGTCATTGGTTTAAATGCTCCAATGAGGCGTACCAGGCACACTTCTCTTCTTCATATAGAAGCCCACAACACCAATGCAGCAAATAACTCACCAATCACTCGCGCAATCACAACCTATACCCATTATGAAAAATTATTACAATTAGACATTTTTCACGATTCATTGCGAACATACAAAACAAAATTATTAAATTTCTTATCATTTTATTAAACTTTAGTGAGCAAATAATTTTTGATTTTAAAATGTAAAATTTTCTCCACCCATACTCTTTCATTTATGTTTTATTAGTCAACCAATGTTTGATTCTTTTCATTAGTTTCATCATAATATAGTTTTAAAACCCAGGCGAAATTACCTATTGATATTTTACAGATTTACGTAATAGGTACAAAACCATGTAATTTATTTAAAATACCTTACAACTTATATTTAATGTACTGTGTAAATCTTATAAACAAATAAATAAATAAATATTGTGTGAAGTTTTGAATCGACCTGGTGCCGAGGCCCTGCATGGAATAAGGTTAGTCTTAATGTACCAAATACTAATAAATAGTTTGTGATTATATTAGAGTAGGTGGTAGTTTAAAAAAAAATCATACATGTTAATTATGGTACATGTGGCTAAGACGGCATACGCCTTGAGGCGGTTGTAAGCCATCTTATCTTTAATGAGAAATATTTTGAGAGTTTTTTTTTATGTGAAAAAAGTCGCCGTTTTGGGTTTGTGAATTAACATTATAACGAATAAAAAGGTATTAGCTAAAGATAAATTAATTTAACAACTTTTTTTAGATATGGCTCCATAAGTTAAAAAAACTACGAGGCAGTATTGGAATGAATCCCAAATGAAATAAGCTCTCGATGCTATTGAATCCAAGAAGATGGGTTGAATGCAATGGCCTTCCCAAAACAGCAAAACATGTAATTTGTGACGTATGTTCCAACTCTTCTAAAATTTAGTTAGTATTTTTGAAAATTTTGTAACTTAGATTTAGTGTATGCATGGTGTATGCCATTTCATCGATGGTTATGGATGAGATGGCACATTTGAGGAGGATTTTATTTTAATATATTTTTTTAATGAAAACCAAGAATTTTTATATTTTTATTAACATTTATGTTAGCTAATTGGTCATAGAAAAGTGTTATTACCAATAACCTCATTTTCATTGTACTTTTTTAAAATGCCGTGTCAGACACTCTTCCCCATCTCTTCCCCTAGTCTGAATTATCGACAAAACATTTTGTGTTTGAAAATGGAAATTAATTATATTTTCAGTTAAAAATATTATAATATTTTAGGAAGGTATGTACCTTCGCTTGTCTGAATTCTCCATGCAGGTAGGTAGATACCTACCTTATACAAACACTTCCAATTTTGAGAATGGAAACTAATCAAATATTATAATATTATAGATAGGAATTAAAAATATTATATTATTCGAGAATGAAGACACTAACTTTAATTCAAAGCAAAGAGTTTACTGACAGATTCCAAACCGAAATATGTGTTTTTAATAATATGGCGCGTGTTGCGGTTAGAATGAAGAATATACACTATAAAAGTGCCTTTTATAGAAGTGCCTTCCATTCAAAGTTGAATGAAAAAAAAACGTTTCATTTAGCTCAAACCCCAGCATTTCGTCTCACTGACACTCGCTTGAAAACGTAGATCTTCAATCCTCTAATCTCCGTCCCATTTGAATTTCGAAAGCAAAGTTTTGAATGGAATTATAGGCCCAAGTTGGGCCCATAATTGGATCACGAAACGTGTCAACAAGGCACATCTTGTGTTATTCTTTATTCTATAATAATATCAATGTAGGTAGACACAAGTTAATCATTTCCTTCGCCTTCCTTTTTAGTGGTGTAGGTGATGGATGGACCAAAACATGATTTAATATAGGCAATGATTTTGTTTTTGTTCGGAAACTGAAGAATAAAATAAAAAGATAAAGTTCCATTGTCAAATGGAATCGGGAGTCTAATAATAAACGGAATTGGTAAATAATGTTGCTACGCACCCAGTATCTTTCAATATTTGCGTAGGTATATCAATATTTTATAGGGAGCTGGCGGCGGGTGTTCCAAACTAGTTGGAAAAACTTTCGATACTAATAATGGCAAGGATTTTTTAGCGTTAGAAATTTTCTCAATTAAAAATATACCAAAATGCCTATAAAACAACAATTATATTATATAATATTCCTATATAGGGATCCCTACGTAAAAACATCACATTTCTAGTAGTAACCGAAGAAAAATGTATAAGAGGTCATGAAAAAATTTCACGTATAGCCATAAAAGTGTTGTTAATCTCAAAATGTTGCCATTTAATTAAAAAAATTCGACTTTATTTTTCTTCATCGATGAAAATTAATAATACTACTTTGTGCTAGATTCTTGGAAATTTACATGAATGATAAAAAAAAATATTTTGACTGCATATTTTTTTTTTTTTTTTTTTTTTTTTTTTTTTAATTTTTTTTATTTTTACAAATACAGTTATTATACATTGTATATATATTTTTTTAATACATTTTTTTTAATATCGTGATTCACCTTTTTTTTGAGCAATGCTCGTGTAAAAAAGGTGGAGCAGCAAAAACAATTCAAATATATTTTTAAAATGTGTACTAAGGATAATGAAAATTATAATATTTAATTTTTTTTATATATGTATATCATACATTATACGTGAAACAGAATTGAGTAAAGAAAAGATATAAAAGAAGAAGAAGAGAGAAAAAAAATAAAAAAGAGTATAAAAGTAAAGGGATTTCCAAAGTCACAGTCACAATGATTGTAATATGTTATTGATGTATTGTTTTAATTAACCTTTTGAATTTTTTATAGTTTGTTTCCAATCTTAAGTTAAGGGGTAATTGGTTAAACCATTTGACTCCAAAATATTTATAAAATTGTTGGGCTGTGGTGGTATTACAACGCGGGATAGTTATAGAGCCAAGAATATTTGGTCTTTTGCTGTTTGAAATAGATATTGAGGTATCGTTGTTGAAACAATCTTTGTGTATTTGTAAAAGTGAATTTTTTTTATAAATAATGTGTAGTGAAGGGACTTTAAATTCTTGAAATAATCTTATGGTGGGGTAGTCATATGGTTTTTTTAAAATTATTTTTATTAATATTCTTTGGATGATTTCTAAAGGCAAGAGAGAAGTTTTGAATGCACCACCCCAGCCAACAATTCCATATTGAAAATATATAAAATATAAACTTATTATACAAACTAAAATTCGAAAGGTTGACAGATGTTGACAGACAGGCATTTTTATTTTCGTAGGTGACTTACTGGCAGCACCGGCAGTACGCTTCTCGGCTTCTCCGCCATTTTAAAATATACCAAAATTGGAGTGTGGCCGCCGCTGTCAAATATCAACATTGGGAAACCAATTTTGTTGCTAGTGAACGGATGTGTATTATCAAACGTTATATTTATAATTAATTAACTTTTACTCCAAGGTGAGGATAAATTATTATCTTATTATATGACCGCATCGTAGATTATTATTTATCCCGGTTTTATGTACGAATAAGTTCAACCATTCACTTGGAAGCGGTTTCGTGTTTATTTGCAATTTCAGCTTGTTTCTGTTATTTCACACTGTACACACAAACTATAGATGTAAAGTTTTCCTTATGAACAAATTCAACAAGATCAGTTCTTTTAACTGTATTTTTTTCATCACGCAATTTTCTAACCTCCACATACATTACGTTTTCCCCCCATGCGAGAGAACATGAAAATTCGCGACGAACTGACGCAGATCTTCCGTGTTTGGTAGTGTGAAAATGACTCCTTTGATAAGAATTAAATACATTTAGTGTGTATCGTGTCAAATATTGCATATTTCTATCTAGTTTTTGATTAGGTATTGTAAAATAAATTTATCTCCATTATTGAGGCCACTAACCTTCAAATATTACCAGCCATTAAAATGCATTCTAATCGCACTCGTCTTTGACAAGTTTTATGGTAAAATTTCGATCGGACTGGCCACGCTCAATATGAATATTTTTTTCAGTAAACCTTTAGATTCACCTTAATTACTATAAATGACAACTTTTTTGCATTCGGGGCGTTGGGAAATAGTGATTATAAAATTTCAATTGCGTAAAATGAAAATTTGCTTTTGACGTATGAACTGTGGCAGTTGTGTCAATTTACAAGAATGTCTGTCATTTAGTTATGTTGGTATTCCTGACAATTTGCGAAGAACTATGGTGCTAGATTGTAGCCGACTTCATGCGAGACAACCTTTTTTTTTACTTAAATTACGTATTTTTTAAGTTACTGAGTACTGTATTAATATTGATTTATTTTTAAGGTTTTGGTGATCCTGATTCATAAGCAATGATGGACGGACCAAGAGGAATGAGACCACGCGGGCCTCCAGGTATGGGAGGCCCCATGAGAGGCAGGGGGGGCTTCGATAGAGGAAGGTAATTGTCTTTAAAATTTAGGCACAATATTTTATTACATTATAATGCTGTTTGGTACTTTTAATTATTAACGGCAACCATTTTGCAGGGTTTAAGTTAGATTGGTTTTAAACACTGTTAATTTACAGATGTTTTGTTACTTGTCCTACTCTCCTTGCATTGAACATCTTCAGTATGAATTGGTTGCATTGAAAGCCATCTGTGGTTTGTGAAATAAATCAGTTAAATACATAAACTTAAACTGTTGAAGCTAACCTAACTTTTCATAGCGTTTCTGAAAATTAATATTATTGGTGAAAGTACCTGATGTTTACTTAAAACAATGCATGCACATGCTTCTTGAAGGGTAATTCTGGTCTCACCGTTTTTCCTTTGTCCTCTTTGAGTCTGGACTCATCGCTTCGACAAAGCACCTCAAGGCATCCCTGTCCTAACGTAACCCAACCTCTTCTCGCCAGCCTATGTAGTTGCAAGCTATCTTTGCCTAGGTACTTATGTATTAATTTCTCTTTCTAGAGCTTTACAGCCATTTAATCAGGTTGATTTGAACAATTTTCAGTACCCATCCACAACCGAGTCATTTTTGGGCCATTTCAACACATTGGTTTTGATGAAAAAATAATTCAAATAATCTAATAAAAAGGTATTGTTTCCTTAGTCTAAATTTGTTTTTTTTCTTTTCTTGTAGGGGTATGGGAATGCGTGGTCGCGGTGGTCCCCCAGGAATGCGTCCCATGGGCCCCCCAATGCGTGGATTTGGGCCCCCGGGCATGCGGGGTGGCTTTGGACCACCCCACCCAATGCCTGGTATGGGCTTCAGGGGTCCCTTCCCGCCCCCTGGCCCCCCTAGAGGTGGAGGCTTTGGAGGCCCCAGAGGAGGACCCCAAGGACCAGGCCCCCATCCCGTACCCACAATAGAAACAAGAGGGCCACCACAAAATCGTAAGTTTGAAATTTAATATCTTCCTGTTCTCATAAAATATATGAGTGTTTTTTTAAACAGTTCCTACCCATTGTCAATGAAAAGTAATGGTTCTGTTATTAAATAATCTGAAAATAGTTAGGTACCTACTTATCAATTTTTTTCTCCGCACTAAATTTAAAAATAGAATCTTTCCTAATCTGAAATAATAACTTCCTGCTATTGCATAAATGCGTCCGCAGTTTGAAAACAGTTTGCAACTAAACTCGCTACCCTGTGTATGTCAATACAATGGCCCGTACACTACACAATTTCTCAAAAACCCATTGTCAATGGCAACGCAAGCAGTGACTTGCAACTCGCCATGCTTAGGCGCTCCGCTGGCAAGGCAACTGAAACCAAACTAAAACCGGCTGGTTTCTATGTCTTGATTGGTCAAAAAGCTTGTTTAACCATAGACGAAGAACAATCAGCTGACAGCTGGCAACTAGCAACGGCCGGCCATGGCAATCAGCAGTGTGAGTCACCGCTTGCGTTGCCATTGACAACGAGTTTTTGAGAAGTTGTGTAGTGTGATAGTATTGACATATTGACATACACAGGATAGCGAGTTTAGTAGCAAACTGATTTTTTTTTCAGTTGCCTTGTCAGCGGACGCACTAAATTTTAAATTTAAGAACTTAACGTCCTACAAGTCCATTGTGATTTATGTTACTCTAATTGTTTGATCCTATCCTATTATAAAAGTTGTCTTGAAAGGGTAAAGTGGGGAATTATATTAATTTGTTCAAATATTGATTATGTTTCAAGATTTTTCATCAGGTGGCGATCAAAGGGGTGGCTTTGGAGGCCGCGGAGGAAACATGGGCAACTTCAGAGGCAATCGTGGACGGGGTGACTTTGGACAGAGGGGGATGAACCGTGGAGGACCTAGGGGTAAGTTCATGACACATTATGTTGTCATTTTATTACTACATTATATTGACAGAAGGAATAACGGATCCTAACTAGCAGAGTTAAGATTATAACCATCCGTTTGTTATGCTTGATAACTTTTAATAAATTTAAGTAATTTTTTTATTAAGATTTAGGTAAAAATTCTCATTGACAATGGGAAGATTATAATAAAAATTACAAATTCCTTTTTTATTTATTTGAGAACTGACTGGTTTCGCTCTGCTAAAGGCATCTTGGACTGCTGGGCTGACGAAAAAGTTTCTTTTCATTCCTGTGATAGTTTGAGTTACATACTATAGATGGTTCTAGTGCTAATAGCTCAAAGAGTTTATATAGTTCTCTAAGAGATGTCTCTAGTATATAGATTTGCCCCTCCAATTCAGAAGCGAGATGAGCTAGGAGTTAGGTTTCTACTAACTAAAGAGAGATTTTGAGAGCATACTAGATCGGACATAAGTATCCTGATTTTCCTGCTCCCTATTATAAGAGTTTGTAGTCTAAATGAAGAGTGTATTGTTGTGAGGAAAGCTTTATTTATTTCACTATTTCCTTTACCAGGTCGCTTCAACGGTCCGCCCGGCTCCCGTCCCATGGGCCCGGGAGGCGATGGGCCGCCTCCGCAGCAGAACCAGCAGCAGCCGCCCCAGCAGCAACAGCAGCAACAACAACTGCAGCAGCAACAACAACACGGTGGCAACAATAACAGCAACAACCATCAGAACAGCAGCGGCGGGAACCAGCATCACCAGCAACAGCACAATAATCACGGCGGTAATCAGCACATACACCAACAGCCGCCTCAACAGGTAATTTTCATTAAAAAAAAATTAAAATTTTGTGAATGCTAAACGAGATACACTGCTGTCCGAAGATAGTGGGATTATGGCATTCCCAATTGGGGTATCTTGTGAGGTTGAAGGGAGTGGAGAAAAGAAGAAGATCGGGAGGAAGAAGGTTAGGAAGCATCTGGCTATTCAGATCTAGTCTCCATACACAACTAAATTCATTTCATACCGTAAAGCATGGGTCTGCAACCCGCGGCCCGTGGGCCGCATGCGGCTCCCGAGGTGTCTTGGTGCGGCCCACAAGATTCGGAGTGAAAGGGAGCGAAGGGATAGCGAAGAGGGAGCGGGGGAAAGGGAAGGACAGAAGGTCGCCACCCACAACTCGTCTTCGTTCCGTCGTCGATCGTCAGTAGCGCCGTGAAGAAACTAAAAAGGGAGAGGATTTATTTCACCACTTGGACCGAGCTCTGGTTTTATGCGGCTTAAACTGGCATAAATTAACCAGCATCAATCACCACGGACGGCGGAAAAAAAAATGAGCGGTCATAATAAAGGTGTTATTGGAAGAGTCAACACAAAACTCCAAGAGTCTGGATCTAAAGTGCCATTTATATTTCACTGTATTATCCAACAAGAAGCATTGTGCTGCAGGGTTTTATCGTGGAAAGAAATAGTGGTTACCGTTGTATCTGCTATTAATTTAATACTAAAAAATGGGCTTACTCGCCGCCAGTTCCTTCGAAGTTCGTTCAAAGATTTTGAAAGATGTGGAAGCTAAATATAGTGCCGGGATGTATCTGTGAATTAAGATGGCTTAGCCGTGGAGCAGTACTTCAACTTTCCGATTTTTTTTATTCAGGGAAAGAAATTTGTAACTTCATGGAAATGAAAGGAAAGGCAATGCAATACAATAACCTTCCAATAACTAGTGGGTTATAGATCTTGGGTTCTTAACTGATTTGACGGCCGAAATGCATCTACTTAATACACGTTTACAGGGAAAAATAAATTGATGTGCAATATGTTTTCAGATGTTAAATTATTTGAAATGAAACTACCAAGCATATTGATGACAGAAAACTCGATGATTTTCCAAATCGCAAAAAAGCAGTAAAAGAAGCTGAAATAAATTTTGTTTGGCAAAATACTAAAATGAAAAGTGCAACTTGAACAAACTGAGTTTGAAAAACGAAGGAGATTTTCAAAAACCTCTTCCCAGTGGACATCTATAATGTACCAAGCGATTTGCAAATCAACGTGATAGATTTGCAAAGTACACTTAAAATGGCTTTTAACTTGTTGAAGGCCAGCATACAAAAAATATTTTTTTTCAATACAACGTAAAATATTTGACAGTTCTCACTGTTCTTACGAATTCAATTTTTATAACATTTCTTTTGTGATATATTACAAAAATTACATCAAAATAATGTAGATAAAAAGAACTTTCTAATAATCACTCATATCTATGTTTTCCACTACGGATTTATATAAAAAACAATGAATAAATATAGACTTTGAATATGGCAGCGTTCATATTATCAAGCGGCAGCCATTTTGTCCGCCATCTTTGGTGCCCGGCGCGTCATTTGCAATTAATTTGAATTTTTCGGAGTGGCTAAATGCTATCCAGTAATTCGTAATGTTAAGAACGAGAATGGCCCAAGCGATTCTGACCTTGTTCTTCATACAATTTCTTTATACATAAGGGGCAAAATCGCTTCAAACATCCGGACCCGCCGGGGGGACTGCGGCCTACGAGATGTTAAGGAAAAAACTAAACTGGTGGATTTCTATGGGAGTTTGTCTCCTGAAAACTGCAAGGAGTTAAAAAGGTTTTCTCAGTAAATAATTGCTCTGTTTGGTAGTACATATATTGTCAGCAATTTTTTTTCAATTCTAAATTATCGAAAAACAAACACTCTTCTCCGTTATCGGATTTACATTTAGTCGCAGTACTATGCGTCTCTACTTCAAAAATGCAATCTAATAATAAAAAAGTTGCAATGCTTGCACTTGCAAGTCAAATGCAACCCAACACCCAAATCTCATTGATTTTATTACTACAATAAATGTAGTAATAAGCGTTTTTCATAACCCGGGAATTTTTTTCTTTCTTTTTTCAAATTATTAATAAAAAAATATATTTTTAAAACAAAATAATTGTACACAAATATTGTAGGTAAACTTTTTTTTAAAGGAAGTCTAACATTTCCAGGTTACAAATAACATGAAAATATTTGATAATTTTGTACTAGCGAAAAATGTTGCTTGTGTCGTGATGGAGGTCTTAGCCAGCCGAGGAATTGAATACGCGATGCCTGAATGGGACCCAAACGAGATGCCAACCCAGCCACTGACTGGTCTTTTATGTGACCCAAGTGCGGCCTGCACTAATTTCAACGTAAAAATATTTGGCCCTTTTACAGAAAAAGGTTGCCGACACGTGCCGTAAAGTGACGTATACCAGTGGTTTTTAACCTATGGTAAGTGTACCCCTTGGTGTAGGCGAAGCAAAAATTATATCTTGGCACAAATGTATCTCTATAATAGAGAATGTGTTTCATAGTTGGGAAACTAATAGAAATATTTTTTATCAGTGTTTTAAAAACCGCCTTCATTTAATTATATCGCACCTTTTCTTAAGTAAATACCTACCGCAAATAACCCCAACTGCTCCTAACACGTAAGATTAATGTAATACGAATTAAAATGTCAATTTTTGTGATGTTTTTGAAGGAATAAATTGAATTGAGACTGTGGCGTCCTCAATTTGAGTATGTTGTGAGGCTGAAGGTATTCAGGAGAAGAGGGAGATAATGAAAAGGTGGGTGGGAAAGTACCTGTTTGTCCAATTGGACAAATGGATGTCCAATTGGATAAACGTTTGTCAAAATTGGACAAATGAATATCCAATTCGACAAACGAATTTCCAAATTCAACAATTGGTCATCAAGTTTTTGTATTAAAATTATTTTTGTTTCCAGATGCTGCAGAAGAAGCCCCCGAAGCCCCAGCAGAGCCCCTCCAAGAACAACGTGCCCTTGACGGGCGGGCCCACCATCATGAACGCCAACAACAAGCGACCCATGATGGGTGGCAACAACCAGCACGGCGGCAATAACGGCATGGGCCAGGGCCAGGGCAATATGCTTCAGAACAAGAGGCCGCGCAGGGATCAGCAGATGCCGTACAGGCCGCCGCATCAGATGGTAACAAACACTATTTGCTTTGCCTTGCCTCCCATCTTGACCAAGATGCGTACATCCTTTTATCTTTGAACCAGCTTGATGTATCTCATACATAATAATAAAAACATGGCACAAACCATGGGCACAAAGGTGTCGCCAACTTCTTTCACCCATACTACATACTGCATATATACGCATGCCCCGCCATTGTTTCTACTGACACCCAAAATGCATAATTTTCATTGAGTCCGGTACTTTGATACTCTGTCCATTGGTAACCAGACAATTCAGGACTCTTAATTTAATTTACTCCAATATTTTGACCAAGTTGCAAAAATTCTTTGGTTGTGTGTAAGAATATAGAAGGGTAATAATAAATTTTACATTATTTTCAATAAAATACAATCTTATCAAATATACGAAACCAAGATGAAAAATGTTTTTAGTGTACTGAAAAATTTCTTAAAGTGTAAAGTGGAAGCGTGTTGATTTGTCATTGTCTTGCGTTGTCATGGAATTTGTGCAGTGAAGCTCGGCGACAGTAGGCCTGCTTCCATGCTTTATTTCTATTATTTAAGATCTTTGCCATTGAGTTGTCATTTGTATACAATTGTTGTTTCTTATCTGCAGCAACAACCCCCACCCCAACATCACCAGCCGCCTCCTCAGCAACACCAGCAGATGCAGCAGGCACCTAACGGCTACTCTCATCAATCGTAAGTCACTCACTAGCCATTATTATTATTTTTTGAATTAAAATTAAGTGTACATAATATACAATACTTTTATTAAATCATTCAAGTTACTACCTGTTTTTGACCCTAGTTAAAATTTTGTTTTTCTGATTGAATTATGTAAAATGAATAATATGTGGTCTTGTCTTATTAACCTTTTTTGTTTTCACCAGCCACACTCCGTATCAGAACTATGAAACGGCCCCCCCACCAGTGGATCCTTACCAAAGTCAGCAATATGGACAGAGGTAAATATAAAATGTGTATAACTACAACTGCTAACCCTGTACAAATCGCAAGTTAATGTCACACGGTCAAATTTGGCAGCCACCTCTGATCTGAAGCCCCAAAGTTCCTGAAAAACGTTTGATAGATTCTTCTATCTTAAAAAATGGATTGCAATATTTAGAACACAGGCGTCGGGTGGGAATGCTGTTCTTGCTATACCGGTATTTCAATGGAAAATATTCTGAGGAACTAGCATCATCGATTCCTTCGGTACTGGTGCACAGCAACATTTGTCTACAGTTGGCATTTGTCACATGAGAACGGGTCCTTTCTACGACTCGTACTTGAGTTCAACAGATCGGCTGTTGAATGATTTGCCGGCCTCTGTGTTTCCTCCCTCCTATAACATGAGTCTCTTTAAGACCATGCTGTAGGACTCCTTCCTTTTCCTCCACCACAGATAAATCAAAAACCCAGAAATCTCTGAGTAGTTATCCCTAGAATGTAATATAATGTTCTTTTTCTTCCAGTGCGTACGCATCAGGACCGAGCTACGCCGCCGCCCCGGCAGCCGTGCAATTCACCACCCCGGCCCCCGTCTCATATGCGGCACACGTTCCCACGTACGCACCCCCCCAGCAGGCGCCCCCCGCACATCACGCGCATCAGGGATACGCACTGGAAGTTGCACCCGCACAGCATTACGGGTGACTTCAATAATTCTACACTTTTTTATGTTTCATAATTTGGTTATCGGAGATTTAATAAAATACAATCGTGAATTAAACTGCTATCGATCGAAGGTCTGTAAGGCCATTCATCAGATATTTGAAATTTCAAGTATTTTGACGACTTCCGCCTTACATCTGCCCAGAAGTTCGTATATATAGTTCCTATATACACGTTGCCGACATTTTGTAAACTCGTCGGTGGCGCCAGTCCAATGGCATAACATTGAATGTATTTGTATGCCAAGTCTTTTCTTAGACCCATTCACATTTCCGTTTAAAAAGGGGTCCATGAATGATATATTTTATATTAAATTAACCTTAATAGTTTAACACCTTTCACTAATACCTAGTTTACTTTGGGAGATTTAGCATTTGAATAATATGTCAGTACAAACACCCAAGGGCCTGTTGTTTCACAGAATTTCAACAATTCAGCAAATTTCGAAGTTAACCTCTAGTTGACCGATTGATCGCCGATGATCACCGGTTTTTGGAAGCGATTTTATCCCTTATGTATACAGAAATTGTATCAAGAACAATGTCAGAATCGCTTGGGCCATTCTCGTTTTCGACGTAACGAAATACTGCATAGCGCCTAGCCTCTCAGAATAATTTTAATAAATTGTCAATGATGCGGCGGGCAAGAAAGATGGCCGACAAGATGGCCGACAAAATGGCAACCGTGTCAAAATATGGACGGAGTTGGATTAGAAACTATATTCTTTCATTGTTTTTGATGACTTCATTGTGAAAAGAATACATTTCAAGTATTATCAGAAAGATCGTTTTATCTACGTTATTTTCATGTAATTTTTGTAATATATCACAAAAGAAATGTTATAAATATTGGATTCGTATGAAATGTAAAATTTCTTACGTTGTAATGAAAAAAAATATTTTTCCTATGCTGGCGGCTTTCAAAGGGTTAATTTTCAAATTTTGTGAAAGTTATATTCATGTTCTGTTTGGTTCCATGATAACCCACAATCAACTCAACACCTCTTTGAAAAGTTAAGGTATGAAAATAAAATAATTGAATATTAGTCCATAACCTAACTTAACGCAACCTATTTAACCACCTTTTTTTTTTCATCACTTTTAATGATTTTTCAAAGGAGGTGTTGAGTTAAATTCATTCTGAGTTATCGGCTCACCTTCCTTTGTATTGACCATTTTAAATGAAAATCATGTTTATCTAGTTGAAAGCCAGCATACAAAAAATATATTTTTTCAATACGACAGTTCTCACCTTTCTTACGAATTCAATTTTTATAACATTTCTTTTGTGATATATTACAAAAATTACATATTATAATGTAGATAAAACGAACTTCCTAATAATCACTCAAATCTATGCTTTCCACAATAGATTTATATAAAAAAGAATGAATAAATATAGACTTCGAATATGACAGCGTTCATATTATCAAGCGGCAGCCATTTTGTCCGCCATCTTTGGTGCCCGGCGCGTCATTGGCAATTAATATGAATTATTCGGAGTGGCTAAATGCTATCCAGTATTTCGTTATGTCAAGATCGAGAATGGCCCAGGCGATTCTGTCCTTGTTCTTCATACAATTTCTTTATACATAAGGGGCAAAATCGCTTCAAAAATCCGGACCCGCTGGGGGGATTGCGGCCTGCAAGAGGTTAATGGTAGGTTCAGACTGGACGACGTACGTACGCATCGCTACTCAAACAATGCTTAGCAACCCATACATTTTCTATGAAAATTGCCACAGACATCGCAAGACGCGATGCGTGTGGCCAATGTGATTCTAAAACATAAATTTTCATTGAAAATCTATGGTTGCTAAGCAGTCCAGATATTGTTAGGCGTAGTGATGGGCTCGTACGTCGACCCAGTCTGAATCTACCATAAAACATGTACATGTGAGAGGAGATTTGTGCGTATTTTAATTATACCACTTGACTGACTGAACGATCATCCTTTCAGTAGCCAGTACGCCGTGGCCGAACCACCAGTGTACCAGGAGCACCAAGGCTACGGGGCCGTGAATGCCGCACAAGTGGGCGGCTACGAGCAGGCGGTGGCTCCCCAGTATGCCCCGCCGCCCACCGTGCAGTACGGACAGCCGCCCATCTATCACCAGCCACCGCCGCAGGCCGCCTATCCCGCATATGGTATGAGAATTGAATAATTTATTAACAATACAAATAACACAATAATTATACAACATTATCAGGGTGATATATCCCAGGATTAGATTAAATTAATTCCTTCACCCAAGTCAAATCCTCAACAATTACAGTGAAACCCTCTTAAGAAGTTTTCCAAGGGACCGGAAAAAAAAAATTCTTAGGCGGGAAAACCTGATAAGTGGGAAAAATTGGACCATTTGGTATTCAAGGGACCGAAAAAACCAAACTTCTTAAGCGGGAAAATATCTTAAGCGAGAACTTCTTAAGAGGGTTTCACTGTACTCAATATAACACCAATTATTTGTATTGCCTGTTTTATTCAATTTGGGAGGTGGGTAGGGGTAACGCTGCCCCGAGAAACATTTATTGGATTACCAACACCTCTGCCATAGGTCAACCCAAGTGGTTCGCTACGTTTCGTGACTTAGCAGGGATGCCCGGGTTCTTTCCAACATTTCGAACTTTCGAATCGACAGCGCCCTTGAGGTGATTTTTCACAAAAATGGCGCTATACAAGTCATCCAATTATTATTAAGGGGTGAGGTTTGTCCGGATCTTGGTGGCCGATGATTCTGTCTACAAATGGTGTAGCAGGCTGGATCTGGTTGGTGGAGACCTTTTGACCTCTTCAACAGGACTCTCTCAGAACATCGCCTTGCACCACTGTGGGAGGGATAGATTCGTATGTCCGTCACTGCTGGACAAACTGATACCCAGATTTCTACCCACTTCTATTAGCTTTTCCCTTCTCAGAACTTCACTCCTTCCTTTCATAAAAAAAACCCTCTACACAGCATCTCCTAAGATGACATAGGTCCTGAGGGTGAGGATTATTTTCGTCACGTTCTCCTGTGTTGAACTAATATATAAAAAAAAAATTGGTGATGCTAATTTTTGAGTTAAACTGCAATAGTTGATCTATTGCAAACAAGAATGAGTAAAAATGACCCATTTTCGTGTGACAATTGTTGATGTCCTCCAGTTTTACACTGGTGCCGATTGGATCATCATCACTAGTTGTATAGTATGATTGCGGCTTGTACAGGTCGACAGTTAGTCGTGTACATACTATTTTAGTGCCTGCGTGCTTCGTACAGTATGCCCAGAGTCCCGAGAGATTAACTAAATTTGGTTTCAACGCATCCTCATGTTTTTTGATATGGACAGCTTTTATAAGCCCTTGATTCACTTCAATCGCACTGCAGAAATAACATTTTACCTTACTTCTTCCAGACACAACGGGATATGCCGCCACGGTTGGCTATACGGGTGGCGGCGAAGCCCCCTCGTATTACTGAAAACCTCCCCCTCTTCTCGCACACTATGGTGAGTTTCTCTACTGTTGTCAGTTATCAGATATCAGGTTCGGTGCATCTAGCCAGCAATCAGTCAATCACCTATCCAAAACAAACAAACTCACAGGCTGCCGTCAATTACTAACAATGGTGACATTAAATGAATAATTAATCTCCATATTTGCCATCCATACATTCCAATTGAAACCGGCTAGATTTAAAAAAATCACATCTTAGTTGCGGCCAGCCCTTGCGAGAAATATGCTGTATCTAATTGTGTAAGTTTCTTAACTTATATCTCACTGTGATTAGAGCTACGTCATGTTAAACTTATGGCAACTGAGTCAGTCACAGAAAGGTAATAGTGCTGGAACAATTAATAGCTACTGTCACAGGATTTCCAAGATTACAAATCCTTATGGTTTAAAAGTTGCAAAATCCTTTTTAAAATTCTTATTTTTTTAATTGCAGCAGCATTGTTTTCATTTTACGAAATTGCATTGTAGGTTGGCAGATCTTGATTTTAAATGTTCATTCATACCATTTTTGTGTGGGACAATAATTTTTCGTTAATTTTATCAGCTTACATCAACCAAATACATAGTTAATTCTTATATACTATTTGTATGTTTTTTTAGTTATAAAGTGAAGTTAGGTGTTTATCAGAACATTTTGAAAAAATTATTAACTTTTCAGTAATTTTATGTAATGTTAACTTTAAAAAAAATCCTTTAATGTTCCCTTATTTTGAATAGTTGATTTAAAATCAAAGATACTTTTAGTTTTAAATCAGGACTTATCATAAATCTGATATAAATCTAGAATATATCTTCAGTTTGTTGCCCAGTTTCCGAAATAACTTTTTTCTAAATGTTTTATTGACCTAATTAAAATTTATTTTTCGTGACATTATTTTGTTGATAGAAATTACAATTTACTATAAATGTGACCAAAATGTTACTATAGTTAAAAGTAATAATAGATCTTGAATTGTTTTAATTTCTCTAAATTGCTGACTTGACTAAATTACAGCTTTCTGATGATATATCAAGTCTTTGATTTGCATTTGGCTGCACTACCAATATATATTCAGTCCAGCTCTAGAGAAATGAGCCCACTTTTATGCAGGTTTAATTCAATCTCCCCAACTGGACCATAGATTTAAGTTTACAGTGCAAATAATATTAAGTGCTTCTACACTTAAACTGTGTTATTCCTTCTCAATCATCTTGTGTTGGACATAAATTAAATTAATTTGGTGTTAAGACTTGTTGTTTATTCCCCACAAACTACACTAATATAGGATAATCTCTTTGATGTATGTTTTTTGTCAATTAGATAAATTATTATGGCATCTTACGAATATAGATTCCTTCTATATCCCACCTGTGATGAACCTGATGAAACTATTATAAAATAACCTTAAATTCTTTAATATCTTAAGCAAATACAACCTCGAATAAAATCAATGGACTCAATATAAAAAAATTAAGTAAAATTATTCACATAAGCAATAATCTAAAGTTAAATTTATCCTTTTAAAATAGGCATTAGATTTAACATACAGTGAAACCCTCTTAAGAAGTTCTCGCTTAAGATGTTTTCCTGCTTAAGAAGTTTGGTTTTTTCGGTCCCTTGAAGACCAAATGGTCCAATTTTTCCCACTCATAAGGTTTTCCCGCCTAATAAGTTTTTTTTTCGGTCCCTTGGAAAACTTCTTAAGAGGGTTTCACTGTAAACTTCTTAAGAGGGTTTCACTGTAATCATAATCCAAAGTACTAAATCAATATGTAATTAGTATTAATGTATTTCTTTTCATTTTAACATATTTTTACTTATTGTTGACTACAGTTTGATGTGATTCTTCTGGTTAATTATATAGACATTGATTATGCAGTTTATTTTGTAACATCTCCATAGATGTACTGAAATGAAGAGGAAAGAACTCAGTATCCAGTTTACAAAGTTTCTGAAATTTCAAACAAGAATATTTTGACAAGCTGATAATAACGCTTTTTTGCTTTAGAGAAATACGTACATAACAGCCTTTTGAATAGTAAGGTTAAATTGATTTTTGTTTCACTATTGTAGAATGAATCTTACTTGTTCAGAAGATATTGTTTATTTAGATATATGATTATTATTTTAAGATAAATGTGAACCCATCAACTGTGAAGTAAAATGAAGTACACACATTGTAATTGTCTTGAATAAAGAAAACATCTTTCATTGTCCAAATGTGTTTTTTATATTACTCTGTGTGGCAACCAATATCATGTACAAAAAATAATATATTTCAAAGATATTGTGGATAACAATTCACTCAAGAACCCATGTGATGAATTGAGATTTGTCTGAGAGAATCTATCACAAATGGAAACTAATAACCCATTACCGGTCTTTTTAAAATCTTTTATAAACATTTTGGACCTTTGTCCTTGTACTTATTATAATATTTGGTAGATAATTTCTATTCATTACTTTTAATTTTATTTTTAAAGAACAAATTTTCTTATATGTAATGCAGTCATTGTTTTTCCAAAAAAATTGATTGAATTTTATAGATATTTGAAAGAGTTAGCTGATTTGGCTGTTGCATAATTTTTTGTCCTTTGATTATTGGTTTTGTGGTTTTATTTATCAATTTATCAGAACTACAGCAGCCGTAATGCCATCTATTTGAACTGGTAATGGGTTATTTTTATTCCCAAAGAAGAAATATGGAAAATGCTACTACGTAGCTAAAGGAATGCTTATTCCGATTATTATTATTTTATTTTAGATTTTCATGAAAGAAATTAGTGGCATTCTTCAATATTAACTACTTAATTATATATACGTTATTTAAAATCGTTAATCAACACAGTATCTATTTTAAATTCGGAAAGTTATAATCTTTTTCGATAAATCATCGTTTTCAGTAAAGGTTTTTGTGTGTTACTCTAAAGTCTTTTCATCTATTAACCGTTTAATGCTATGCTTTTTTAGCAAATATGTATATAAATTGCTACAGACATTTTGTGTTTTTAGATAAAAAAAATATGGTATTCAATAAAAATGCAATTACATGGACACATATCAATCAATTTTAATGATTCTATTTGGAATTATACAAGTAAAGAATTATATTTTATACTTCTAATAAAAAGTAGCAATTTACGTAAGCGACGCTTACAGCGCTGTGCTGCGTTCTAATGGTTAAATTGAATGACAATTTTAATTATTTTTAACACTTTCTAATCATAAAAAAAATGCCTTCAATTTTAAACATTGACAAGTCAAGTTCCACGTTAACCATATTTGGAACCTTACTTATAACCTACTATTCGTATATCTTGACTTTTAAAGTTGATAGAAATACATTTGATCAACATTGAAACCGGGAGATAATTTTTGTGTGACAAGTTTTCTTTCTAAACTGAACGAAGTCAAAGTGATATTCCTAATTAGTAACATTAATAAATATATTTTAATGCTTAATTATTTATAAGCACAACTTCCATTCATACGCTAACATAATTCTATCAAAGTAACAGTATTTTCCAAATGTTTTGTAAATTCTTATGAAAGAATCCTGTTAGTAAAAAGATTTTAATATTCATTTAATGAATTAATTTATATATTTCGAATGCATAAAAGATTTTACTTTGAAGATATTAAAAGGACGCTGTTTCTTGATAAATTAAGTAAAATGTACGCGACTACTACCTTAGTAGGTTTTACCTATCTTGTGACTGACTGGTACAAAATGACACTCAGAAATACATATATAGATACTATATTGTTAACTTGCTGGAGTCTACATAAGAGTTATTGTTTTCTGTCAAAATGGAGACAACATTTAGTGAATATCACAAAATATCCCAGTAGATATGCCAATTTAATAACATAAAAAAACAAAATTATTTTCAACATAAAAATACCTCATCGTAAAATGCCGAAAATAGGATATTATTTTATTTTTGTGAAAATTATAAATATTGTCAAATCCAATTGCTTAGCAAGAGTTAAGATTATAATATTTGGTAAAAGTAAACAATATTTTTCAAAACTTTTTTTAGTTTTCAAATGAAAATTAATAATTGAGATAATTTCTTGTTACATTTTATGTGCCCAAAACTTAGCACAATATCTAAATAATGCAAAGTAATAATAGAAATTAATCCTATTGTACAAATTATGGGGAAATTTTTAAATATTTATTATTATTTATTTTATTTGTAAATGATAAAAAAACTCCTAAAAAAATATCTACATAATATATTTGCTATACATTTCAATGTATAGAAAAAATATAATGGTAAAAATAATCCAAAATCATTTTTTGGTAGGTACCTACCAAGTTGCTAGTTTTTTTTCATGTCACGGCAACACTTGAGACATGAAGTTGTTCATAAAGATGGCTGCACTCATTTTGTTGTTTAATTTCACGATTCACATCAAAAACTTGTATTATTTCTTGGAAAACTGCTTTTGAAGCTCAAAACTGAAAGTTGGTGAATAAAGAAACTATAAAAATGTCTTCATCATGAATTACACCGATGTGTGTGGGTTTTCTGAGTAAGAAATGGTGTTGCAATCTCCAACTTTTGGCTTGGCAGCGTCTGGCGTAATGTGGCTTGGAGAACCTTGTTGAGCTGTAAAAGTTTCTCCAAGATAACAAACAATTGATGACCCAAGATCAACAAAGGATTTACAAAATATGGTAAATGGTAAAACAATGTGTATAATAATAATGTCTCAAATCTGACATAAAAAGAAAACCGCGCTTTTGTCCTGAGATTCTTGTTTCTATGAAAAAAAATCTTTTGACTAAAGCAATACGGTTATTTTAAAGGTAAATGGGTATTTTAATATTTCATTTAAAGTTACATAACCACTGGAGCGACATAGCAATTTAAAACTATTTTCTCGGATTGCTAAAGGAAATTTTTCCGCCGACATTAAAAAAATCATATCCAAATTTTAATATGATTATAGTTCTATATAGCCAATGAATTCAACTATCTTTTGTCTATTATCACATATTTGTAGGATTTATAATTTTTTTTTTATTAAATCGTTAACTTTAAAACATTTTTAAGAGTCTATAGAATATTTATTTTGTTATATTTTGAATGTATGTCGTGTTATATAGTCGCAAAAAATAAAACAAAGCAATCCGTGGTTTTGGAAATAGTGCCATATTGTGGCAAAAAGCGCTCAAGTGGATAAGAATTGATAAATTTTGGAATGTTTATTCTATAAACATTTCAATAAAGCAAACTTCAATAATTTAATAATGTAAATTAGTAAAATGATTATCTATTATTGGATTAACTGAAACCTTGATTTGACTTAAAAATAGTAAAAAATGAGATACATATATGTTATTGCATAAAATTTAAGTTTTGCTATAAAAAAGAGATTAACTTGTTAATGCAATTTGAGTTTAAACTTTCATAGATGATGAAATTGGTACTGCCTACAGTTTTTTTTTAAACATTTATTTTGTTGTTGAGTTACTCTTAAAGCACCCTTTGGTGATTATGAATAAAAATTCTGCTAATATACGTTCTGTCTATGAAAGCAGATTGGCTTTCAATTTTCTAAAAATTCTACGGAAAATTTTTCGTTAGAGCGAAAGTTGCTAATTGCAAATGCAAGAGAGATACCAGATTAAATCAATGCATTGTTTTAGACATTAAATAAATCATTGATTAAAACCAACTATATTTTATAACATTACAATGAATGAGACAAATTAGGTTTTTCTGCACTTTCATTTTCCTTTACCAAGTAGGTGTAAAAGTATTTTTTATTACCTATTTATTTTGTTTAAGCTTTCATATCTTTAATTTAATTTGGTATCTCAGCATTTAGCTAGCTTAACTTTTCACATTTAAATAATGACCAATATTCACGAAAAAACATTAAAAAATTACTCAATTTAAAATTGTACAACGCCAACAAATTAATAATTTCATAGATAAATAGTAATATAATTATTATTTCTAATAATTGCCTCCAAAAAAGGCATTGCCAATATATGTGCATTTACTTTCAGTGCGATTTTCATTTTGAGAATCTTGAATTTTAAATAGAAAAAAATGATTATGACAAGAATATAAAATGTATACATATACAGTGAAACCCTCTTAAGAAGTTTTCCAAGGGACCGGAAAAAAAAAAAAACTTCTTAGGCAGGAAAACCTTATAAATGGGAAAAATTGGGCCATTTGGTCTTCAAGGGACCGAAAAAACCAAACTTCTTAAGCAGGAAAACATCTTAAGCGAGAACTTCTTAAGAGTAGGTTATAGGGCAAAAAGGTGATTTGCAGCAAAACGACCCTCTAAAACAGCTGAATTACTACCTTTCGTATGACATTGTCAGACTTCATATTTTTTGTTGTTATTTAATGGACTATTATTTTTCAAACAGCGGATTTTTTTTTGTAAATGATGTAAGCATTCGACCATAAAAAATAAAAACATTGATACACCATACAACCCACTTTTCAAACTTCGATTTATGACTATGGTATAATTAATGATTTTACACAATGTCTTTAATTTAAATTATGTATGTAATACACATATCTGTCAAGGTACGGGTTCATATTGTCGTTATGATATCTGTGAATATTAACAATTAAATAAATACTTCAATTTCACCATATTTTACAACACTTCAACAGCTTTCTTGCCATTCCGGGAGAGAAGCCCCCGTTGAACAGAGGTGAAACTGTACGTTCCGTGTTTCACAGCATACGTATTTACAATATGCCATCAAAATGTTTTATTACTGGGTGTAAAAGATCTAAAGGAACTTACTTGAAACATTGCAATAATTTAAGAAGCCAGAAAAACAGTCAGAACTCACAAATTCCCTTTTTTTACGTAATTTTTAACATAAACTGTCACATTTCTTTCAAATGCAAGAAATATTATGTTTGAAAGGGTGTTCTAGTTCAGTGTATTCCGAATTGTTTGTTACTATCTTCGTGTTGTTTTCAGTTACAAGTATATGTAAGAATTCATTGTCTTTACGAGCTCTGACCTTGTGTGAGTGAACGTTTTTTATGTTATGTCTTGTTGGGCAGTGTACACAGTGTTTGGAAATAAATACTTACTTATTTTTTATCTTTAAAATTTCTAATGAAGTCAATGAAGTTGAATGTACACGGTGTTTGAGAAACAGACCAAAATCTTTTTAAGGAAATTAACAATTATGTATACAGTAGTACCCCGTTTATTTGAACCCCGATAATTCGAAAAATGCGTAGATAATTCGACATTTTCAAAAAAATATTTCATACAAAATGTTTTTTATTCGAAATTCTTTAATTCTTAATTGGAAATTAATTTTTGTCCGCACACTTTTTGTTTGTGTAATTCGAGAAAAACATCGATTTTCGAATTACACGAAAAAAATTATGATAATCATCAGATATTTTTCGTAAATCGGAATCTGACAGACAGCCATGGCGGTAAAACGAGCTTAAATGTGGATTTAAGCGGTTGGAAATCGTCCTAATTCGTACTATTATTTTGTAAATCGGAATCGGTTTCCAGTGGAATGTGGTATATTTACGAATTTACCTAAATGTCAAGGACCGGCCGCGACGGCAATCGGTCGTAAGAATTTGATTTACGAGGAAAATATGCGAAATTTTACGAATTTACTTTGAATTCTGAATATGAAGAGCTAGTTGTGACGGATATCGACTGCGAAATTTCGAATTTATGCGAAAACATATCGTATTTTCACGAACTTACTTCAAATTTCTGAGTTTAAAGGGCCAGCCGCGGCCGTAATCGGCAGCGAAAATTTTATTTACACGGAAATATATCGTATTTTTATGAATTACTACGAGTAGGTATCTGAATTAATGGCCGGATACTACGGGATTCGAGCACCAAAATATTTTTTCGCGATAATTATATGGTATTTTTACGAGTTTACTTAGAATTTTTGAATTAGAAGAGAGAGACGGAAATCGGTTGCCAAATTTCGATTTAGGCTTTGAAATATAACACGAATATACTTTTTATATATCAATTTAAAAGGCGGGCTGCGAAGGATGTCGGCCGCGAAATTTCCATTTATGCGGAAATATATCGTATTTTTACGAATTTATTTAGAATATCTGAATTTAAAGGGCTGGAAATTGGCAGCGAAAATTTTATTTGCACGGAAAAATTATATATTGGTATATATTTTTTCGAATATAAGACCGACCGTGGCGGTAAACGGCTGCGAAAATTCGATTTTCACAGGAATAAGTCGTATTATTACGAATTTACTCCGAAGAACCTACCCGAATTTAAATTTTCGAACGAAGAACTCGATTTTCGGCGACTGTTTATAATTTATTTTTTCATAAAATTTCGATTTACGTGGGAATTTGTTAATTCGAAATTAGATTTTTGGTGTCCCATGGATTTCGAATTAACGGGGTTCTACTGTAGTAATCATAATGATGAGTTCTATAAAATATAGTTTAAAAGGCTGAATATTTAGAAGTTAAATAAAAAAACACCATTAAATTGACTTTAAATGTGAACCACGAAATTCCAAACCATTCTTCTTCTCGTGCCCTGTCCGTCCAACGGACGTTGGCAATATACGCATGTTAAATGTTGAACATTTTAAGTCCGAGAAGGGACTATCACCGCCACCTAGCGATGTAAAAATGAAGATATTTTGACAGGAAATGAATTGTTCCAAGGGTATAATATACGCTTAAGAGGGTTTCACTGTAATACATTATCGTGTTGCCTTAATTTTATTAAGTGCAGAAATGATCGAAGTATAGATAAAACGCAACAGTTATGTAGTGCTATATATTTTTATTTAAATCATTAAGCCTTCCTTATCAGTCCATTCCATGGGATAATTATTAATAAAAATAAAATTGCAAACATTTTAGGTGGACAATTAAAATAGAATTTTCAGTGCCCTTCAGGTGATTTTTCACAAAAATGGCGCTATACAAATAATCCAAATATTATTAATGTTATTAGTATATTTTGTTGAATTTTAATGAAGAGATTTACTAATTATAATAATAATCAATTAATATTATTTAGTTATGGTTGTGCTGAATATAACATTATTTATCTTATGCTTATAGTTTTAATGATACACAGTATTATTTTAAAATTATATAGTTAGAACACAAATAAACTTTAGTAAGCAGATTTTTACAAAATTAAAAAACGGAGGATGCGAATTAATATAGTATGAAATATTTTTTATCGGCTTCGGAATACTATAATAATAAAACAAATGTCTTATAATACAGCGTTACCATGTAATATTTAAAAAATAATCTATATTTTCGACTTTCAGATTAAAACTCTGTGATACTTCTTAAAATATGGATTAAGAATGGCATTGTTCTAAATACTTATTGAAAATTTCGGAAACAAAGAAAGGAATGGAATGAATACATGCTCAGAATACTATTTGCATTTTGAGTGGAAAAGGTAAGAGAAGGTAAAATGTTTAACATAAATAAAGCAATTTTTTCTTATAAGTTTAAAGGGAATGTAACTAAATTTTATGTTGGATTCAAAATTTTAGGTTAAATAGTTTCTATTTGGGAATCTTAGTGTGGGTTTTACATAAAACTCATATTTACATAGTTCATCATAAAAATGTTACATTTTTTTAAAAATTAAAAGTAGGTAATGAATACTAGAAAAAATGTGTGTTTTCTAAAGACGTTAGTATATTTTTGTAAATACATTTGGAAAATACAGCATTCCAAGTGATTTTATTTGTATGGCATTATTATTTGAACTTTTAATTTATTTGCAGACATAAAGCACGACACCCAAACTTGTCTCCTTATGTCCTGAATGAAAGGGCCATTGCAGAAAAAACCCTGCATCTGTTGGATTCTCACTTTCGGCAAAATAAAAAATCAAATGAAGAACCACTCTCCAAATAGATTATTTCAGATAGAGGCCCTTTGTATATGGATATACTTACGAGCTACGTGACTGACGCAATCACAAGTAGCCTACTGATGTGCTTCTCTTTAATGCTAGTTTCCGTACACGGCAGTATTCGAAATATACTGAACTTGATCAGTTTTCCATGTGCAGCCGTCGAATTAATACAATGTAAGGTGACTAATGACGAAGACAATTATATTATTCTTCTTTATTTTTATAAACATAAAAAAATGATCTAAAAGAAGATTTTGGGAAAACAGACCCCCAGAAGCAATTTAACATTCAATCATGTTCGGACGCCATTTCTGTCAAACGAACAGTAGATGCGAATGCATAGTCCAATACCAGCAGTGTCAGTTGCGTGCAACTCATGTCAAACCCATAGTTGACACGTAGCCAACACGAGTAAACAGTTAAAACAGCCGTTCTTCCACGTAGCTACTTACAAGCGACGCTACCGCTACCTGTCATACTATTTTGCTAGTGTAGCGTCTAGCGGCGTTTTCAAACACTAATAATAGTATGTATAGAAAATACAGACGAGCGGCGATCGCGTCGCTTTAACGTAGCTCCATGGAAGAACGCTCTGTGCGTGCGATGCAATCAACTCGAGTTTCAAGCTATGCGCTTGAAACTCGAGTGGATTGTTAGTATCTCCATGTGAGAAAGGCTTGAAGAATTAGAATCTGTATTGTTGCAAGTTGCAGCATAATAATTACATTTTATTGTTGTTTCCCTCGTCTCATTTTACAATCTTTGATTTTGTCATGTTTTTATATGTGCTGTCCAACAGTATTTCAAATTTGATAACTTTCCTATAGAAATATATGTATGATGAATTAATTTATTAATCTACATCTTATTCAGTCGACTGAATGATCTCTCGACCATAATATAAACACTTTTTTGACAGATACATATAATATTTTTTAAAACTGTACAAAAATATATTTGATGTGATGTGAGCAAAATTTTATTGAATTTTGCCATTTATTTTTCTAGCCTACTAATCTTATTTTTAATACTGTTCTCCCAAATTGAATAAAGCTGTGATATTTTTGATTTTTATAAAAAAATAAATGACTTAAATGTATTCTCTAATTATTATTTATCTCCTCTAACAAACTGAAGTCCAATAAAATAAAATATACTGAAGGCAAAATACTAAGGTAAGTATTGAGAAATAATCTGTATTGGTTGAGCTTTTTGAAATAGGTATAGATATTTTAATACAAATCTACCAAGAAAGTGGTCAAGAAAGGAACCAATGAAAAATCTTTAAAAAAATTGCAATCGCAATGTCTTCAGTAACTAACGCCGTTTTTTCCATGGAGCTACCTTCAAGCAACGCGATCGCCGCTCGTCTGTGTTTTCCATACTATTATTAGTGTTTTAAAACGCCGCTACGTGCTACACTAGCAAATTTGTTTGACAGGTAGCGGTAGCGTCGCTTGTGAATCTACGTGGAAGAACGGCGTTAATCCTGGCTACACATCTAAGAATATTGTAGTGTGCATGAATTATTATAAAAAAAGTTATGTTGATCAGCTAAAAACAAACCATGGTTAAGTATTTCACCATCCTCTTGATAGCTTATCCATAGGATAATATATTATAACAGGATAAATGAAAAGACTGGGCACTTTTAATCATTTTGTGTATTCCAACAAACAAACTCTCTCAGAATATAACAATGTGTGTCAGCGACGTGTCATGTGTCCAGCGTGCGTAGAGAGAAGAGATGGGGTAGCAACAGGTAGGCCACCTGCTACCCTTCCCGGCCGGTCCAATGTGGCCAACCGCAGGATATTCTCCCTCTATCAGTGCTGCCAACCGATGTAGCGCGCTCGGGGTCAGTTGTTGCTTTTACACTCGACCATCCTGACTCTCCATTGTGACCTCACAAAAATAAAAATAAAAACATATTAGTTATAAGCATTATATCAAATAAGTGACCATGCCTGTCTGCACAGTATCTTCAAAATAACATTTTAATTTATCACAAAGACAAATTTAAAATGTACGGATAGTCTCTACCGGACATCTCATACACCTCTAGGATGTACCCACAAACGAATAGCTTCTGCCGAGCATATTCAACCACATGGATAGTTTCTACTGAACTATCCCAGATAGCTTCTACTGAGCATATCCATTATTCGGATCGTTTCTACTGAACGAATCCCGGATAGCTTCTACTGAGCATACCCAATTATTCGGATTGTTTCTACTGAACAAATCCCGGATAGCTTCTACTGAGCGTACCCAATTATTCGGATCGTTTCTACTGAACGAATCCCGGATAGCTTCTACTGAGCGTACCCAATTATTCGGATCGTTTCTACTGAACGAATCCCGGACAGCTTCTACTGAGCATACCCAATTATTCGGATTGTTTCTACTGAACAAATCCCGGATAGCTTCTACTGAGCATACCCAATTATTCGGATTGTTTCTACTGAACAAATCCCGGATAGCTTCTACTGAGCGTACCCAATTATTCGGATCGTTTCTACTGAACGAATCCCGGATAGCTTCTACTGAGCGTACCCAATTATTCGGATCGTTTCTACTGAACGAATCCCGGACAGCTTCTACTGAGCATACCCAATTATTTGGATCGTTTCTACTGAACGAATCCAACACAACACTAGAATGCACAAACACAGATAATTTCAAAGGCTGAAACCAGTATGTAATCCGCCAAACTGCAATACATAGTCAAATGACTACCCTAGTGACACACAAGTCACTATGCACAGTCAACAAGATTAATCAACAATCAATCATGCAACGTGCCGATATGGTGAGACTCAGCTCTCCAACAAATCCAATAGATCATCTCGACCTACCTCACTATCCTGGCTGTCAGACTCGTCAGAGTCTCCAGGTGCTCCTTTGTAGGGCCTCAACGCATCAGCGGCAACCATGGCGGTGAACTTCTTGTAGCCACGCATACCCTTGACACTGCTAATCTCATAGCGGTCAATAAGCGGAAATACTTTAGTTACCTTGTACGGTCCACTATAGAGGGGGTCAGTTTTGTGATTGATCCCTGCTCCTCCTCGAACCACACCTTCTTTCCACAAGACAAGGTCTCCTTTTCCATACTTGCGTGCTACCTTTCGCCTTTTGTCGTACTGCGCCTTCATTCTTTCAGCAGCCACTGCCATATTACGCTGAGCCGCCTCACGACACTCAGCTACCTGCGCCTCCGTGGAGAGATGCTCAACACTGGCATCCTCTCGCGTGTCAGCAAGAACACTGTTCTTATGACCAAACATTAACTGAAATGGGGTAAATTTAGTACTGGCATTGATGGTATTATTAACACCCCAGATAATCTCAGGTAGTCCTACATCCCATAAGTTAGGATCTGCATCCATAGCACGCATCGCCTCCAGCAATGTCCTGTTGGTCCTCTCAACCTGCCCATTTGCTCGGGGAGTAGCAACTGCGGTCAAGATGTGTTTGAACTGCTTTTCTACAGAAAATTGCTTAAACCTTCTGCTATTAAAAGCCAAACCTCTATCGGAGATAACTCTAGTAGGTACTCCAAATGTACTAAACATTTCATTCAACTTTCTAATTGTCTCCACCGAATTTAGTGTTCTTGACGGAAAAGCAAACACAAACTTGGAGAAAGCATCTGTAGCCACAAGTAAATAACTATTACCTGTCTTGCTTTTAGAAAATGGTCCAAGGTGATCTATATGCAGAGTGTGCATCGATCTGTCGGGCTTCGGAATAGCATTGAGCTTACCTTCCTTTTTCCCGTATTGGCCCTTAGCAAATGCACAATTTATGCATGCAGCCACATACTTCCTGATGAAACGGGTCATCTTGGGGAACCAAACTTCACTCTTGATCAGCTTCTCACACCGTTCGAAACCTGGATGACCAATGTCATCATGATATTTCCTTACCAACATCCATTTAGCATTATTTGGGACCATCACACGTTCACCCGCCAACGTTTTGCGGTACAATCTATCATTTCTGATGCAGAAATCGTTTGTCAAGTCCTTATTAGCCTTGCCACTCTTAAGCTGTTCTACAATCGATAAAATCTTTTGGTCCTGAAGCTGCAATGAAAGTAACCAATCATCTGTTTCAACCATTGAAACATTCACCTCAAGAGGTGACGGGTTGCGACTCAGAGCATCTACATGCTTCATACGGTCACCAGGACGATATACTACATTCATATCGTATTCCTGTATGGTGAGCCACCATCTAGCTATCCTAGGAATCATATCCTTCTTAACCAGTGTTGCCCTTACAGCAGTACAATCTGTCACAACGGTAAAATGTATGCCAAACAAATAGATACGGAACCTTTTTACAGATTCAACTACAGCTAAAGTCTCTAACTCATAGCTGTGATAGAATTCTTCCTCCTTTGAAGTCACACGACTGAAATAAGCTACTGGTTTTATTTCACCGTCGCTCTGCTTCTGCATCAGAATTCCACCTAACCCAAGCTTACTGGCATCAGTATGCAATTCTGTCTCTAGTTCTCTATCATATATGGCTAGAACAGGGCGACTAACTAACTTCTCCTTTAGGGTTTCAAATGCATGTATCTGGGAATCTTCCCATTTCCACTCGACACCCTTCTTTGTCAACTCAGTCAACGGGCGACCTATAGTAGCAAAACCTTTAATGAATTTTCTGAAATAGCTGGCCAATCCCATAAATTGCCTAATTTCATGAATATTAGTAGGTTGCCTAAAGTTCTGAACTGCATCGATTTTGATATTGCCTGGTGCAATGCCTTTATCGGACACCTCATGTCCCAAATAAGTGATTTTAGTTTGCAGGAAAGAACATTTACTCAAGTTGACTCGAAGATCAGCTTCTGCTAACAAACTCAATACCGTTTTAAGTCTGATTATCCCTTCGGGAACTGATCTGGATGGTATCAGGATGTCATCCATGAACACCAGAATATCATCACCTGGTATTCTCGCTAAAGCTTTCTTAATAATGCGCATAAACACAGAGGGTGCATTAGCTAATCCATAACTCATTCGCAAATACTCAAACTGTCCATCTGGCGTCACAAATGCAGTTTTTCTGATGGAATCCTCCGCCATCGGTACCTGATGGTAGCCTTGAGCTAAATCTAAACTGGTAAAATAGATTTTTCCTGCCAGTTTACATACTTGGTCATCAATATGCGACAAAGGAAACCGGTCTTTAATCGAAATTGCATTAAGAGCCCTATAATCAACGCACATTCTAAAATCTCCGTCCTTTTTCCTAACGAGAATCACAGGACTAGCATAATCTGAATCCGACTCTCGGATTATACCACTGGCCAAAAGATCATCAATCTTTTCTTGTACTACCTTACGTTCTGCAAAGGCCAGCCTGTACGGCTTGTAATGAATCGGTTGTTCGGTAGTAGTCTTAATAGACATCTCTCCCAAAGTGGTGCAACCTAGATCATTGGTGGAATTAGCAAAACAGTATTCGTACTCACGAAGCACCTGCAGTAGGTCCCGCTTCTCCGCTTCGCTTATGTCTCCCACCTGCAGATCTGATGTCTCCATTAAACAAACAAGGTTGTCACTTACTTCCCCTCGGCTACGAGCCAGACCTGCTGGAGCTTCAGTGCTCCGTACAGCCCGAGTAATGAGCTCGCCCTTCTTCCACCTCAAGGCTTCCTGCCCAAGGTTGTGCACCGTCATCCCTCCTTCGGCACCCAAAAATGTAGCTGGCAGCATGAAGGTGGTGGCTCCCAGTTCGAAACAGCGCGGAGCCGTGGAGTAGCTCTCCCCAACCTCTGCTCCTGCAATGCTCACCTTAACCACCTCTGTGGTTGATGGTGGTATTGTGACGTCTCCGGCACATACAACCTGGAATGACTTGTCATCAATTATTGCAAGTTCAATAGTTTGTACGGGGTTAATTTCTACATCACTTCTAAAAATCGCATGTCCATCATTTACAATCAGGGAAATTCCAATCTGTGAAATAAAAGGCTGTCCAATTAAAATATCAATGCTGCCCATAATACAGTCGGTCACAAGTGCTGAGGTGACCAGACTCAAACCGTCCACCTCGAGAATAAATTCTACCACACCTTTTGCCATTACCGACCCACCTGTAAATCCTTTTAAAATGGTTCCAGAATGTTCCATTTTCAAATTTAACTGCATGGAGGCTTCTCCAGATATTATGTTGGATTGGCTTCCCGTGTCTATATAGGCACGGAAAATCAACCCGTTTACCTTTACCTCCTTGTTAAACACATCAGTCCTGCCTGCCAGCTTAAGGAGGCTAACTGACTTCTCCTGAGGTTTTGGCCTCTTGTAACACCTGGCAGGAAGGTGTCCACTCTTGCCACAGTGCGGGCAATCCTCAGACTTCTTCATGCAGTTGGCTGCATAATGGCCTTGTTTACCACACCGGAAACAAGCCTTGTCTGCCTTGGCGCCATCCCGGTGGTCACGCCTACGCCCCTGCTTTCCCCAGCGATGCGACTGCAATGCCGATGGGGTACGCACAGCGGCCCTGTCACTCCTGTTAGATGAACTGCCTTCGGGGGACTGGTAATTTTCCTGGGATGCCAGGAATCCCACATACAGCTCCTCGGGGGTAGTACACCTGAAGCTCCTGGCATGCGGCTGAAGCTCCACGGGTAGACCCCGTATTATTAAGGAGATGGCAGCCTCGTCATCCAAACGGCACCTCTTCACCATCATCCGCTTCTCGTGGTAATAGTGCGTCATGGTTTCGTTATTCTGTTTTTTTCGCTGCATCAGCTCCTCCATCATATCCGCATATTCCGTATGCCGCGGAAATGCTCGCTCCAGCGACAACTTCCACTCCGGCCAAGACATCTCGTAATTGTCGAGGTGGTCGTACCATTTACGGGCTGATCCACGTAGTCGCGTCTGCATATAGCATGCCTTTGCGTACTCGTCCCATCCATGGACTCTTCCCAGTACCTCGATCTTCTGCAGCCACGACACTGCCGTGACCGTCTTATCCTCCGGATCGAAAAATGGAATTATTTCCGCTTTCACGGTGGGGCCACCGCTTCGCGCCGACGAAGTGTGTTGTCCCTCCTGACGGCTGGACCCAGAACTCCCTTCCCTAGCCCTAAAGTATTTGGCTAGCATGCCCTCAAGTTTATTTTCCAGTAATCTCTCGAAAACAACGCGCGAAGGCTCCATCGAATCTTCCGAATTGCTCGGGCTTCGGCTGCGGCTGTTGCTCCGAGACATTTTATAAGTTCGCGCCAAACGCTAACAAAACAAACACAAAAACAAAATGGCGGCGGTAGCGTCACTATTAAGTCCCGCGCACGAATATGATTTTTCCAAATGAAAATCGCCTTCTCTCTCGTATCTACACAATCACAAGACAATAAAGCGTCAATTTCGCACGTGGATGTTATCTCTGAATAAAACGTCTCTATCGTAACTTTATTCAAGAAAACAAAACACAAACAATAACAAAGCGTCTATTTCGCGCGTAAATCGTACACCAAAACAAACAAACGTCACTGTCGCAATCACTTTGGATATATCCCACTTCTGAATTTATAACAGGATAAATGAAAAGACTGGGCACTTTTAATCATTTTGTGTATTCCAACAAACAAACTCTCTCAGAATATAACAATGTGTGTCAGCGACGTGTCATGTGTCCAGCGTGCGTAGAGAGAAGAGATGGGGTAGCAACAGGTAGGCCACCTGCTACCCTTCCCGGCCGGTCCAATGTGGCCAACCGCAGGATATTCTCCCTCTATCAGTGCTGCCAACCGATGTAGCGCGCTCGGGGTCAGTTGTTGCTTTTACAATATATTCTTTCAGTTTTACTATTCGGCACCTGAATCTATGAATATTGGCTATATATCGGATAAGCTGAGTTTACTATAGTACATGCCACTTTAATACCGACCTGAATTTAATACGATCCATCTCGTGCAGGTAGTCACTTTACTGATTACAATGACCATAAGTGAAAGAAAAAGATGCATGAAAACATATGTGCGACAAAGAAAAGGCGACATTAGGTGGGTTGGCATGCCACTTTTCAGACCTTAAACTCACCTCTTGCGACAATTTCTGTATCAACATCAGGTTGATATTAATTAAAGTTTGGCGTGTACATTACCTATTGTGAGTATTTATTTAAAATAGTTATCCTGTGGGTAAGCTGACAAGAGTATGATGAACTACCCGTATGTAATGTAAGTCAATGGTAGAACACCAAGAATAATATAACTTAACCGGGGTTTCAATAACAAATATTTTTTTGCAGCCTAAATCCATGACAGATAATTTGTTATGGTAGTTTCTTGCTGCCATTTTTGTAATCATGCACACGCTTACATGGAGAAAAAAGTTATTCTCAAAAAAAAACGATAATTTTATTCGTAAAAACGGGACTGAAGTTCTTACGAACAAATTAACAGGGTTTCAATGTTTATTGGTGGGAACATGTAAGAATAATTTGTTGGTATACGTAATTTCGTATGTATACCCACAAATTATTCTTACATTTTCCCGCCAATAAACATTGAAACTCTGTTAATTTGTTTGTAAGAACTTCAGTCCCGTTTTTACGAATAAAATGATCGTATTTTAGAATAACATTTTTTCTCCGTGTATTTGACAAATGCTCCAAACAGGAATCTGTTTTATTAACAGTAATTTTTTTATTTGTTAATAATTATACATAGTTATTTATACAAATGACTAATTAATTACTGATAAGTCTAATAGAAAATTAGGAGTATATTCTTATAGGAAATAATTATTTATGTATAACACCAACCTCATTATTTATCTTCAGATATTAAACCGTAGAGGACAGCAAGAAACTTCAATAAACACGTAGACAATACCATCTTGATAAAGTGACATTTTTATTTTTGTATTAATCTAACCTAGTAGAAAGAGGTAAAGGCAAAATGAATATTCAAGGTCGACGCCGCAAATTGCAGTGCGTGCCGTGCATAGGCATGATTCTTCTACACTGCAATTGTATTACTGCAATTGTTTGCACCTCAACATATTTTCGGATTGGTGACAAGTAGGTATTTGATATTAAATATTTGATTTCAAATTTTGAAAGTTTACCAAATGTCTATACAGCAGGCGCCAAACATACGCCTTGAAAATGGAGTTAAAGCAGGAATATCCGCCTTAAAAGAATTTCATCAATCTACGCAGCTCTGAAGCTGTGTAGTTTACGGAATCTCTATAAATATGCGCCTTAAAATTAGAGATTCCGTAATCTGTGTAGATTTGAAGTTGTGTAGTTTGCGTATTAGTTTAAATTCGTCTTATTAATTGAGATTCCGCAATCTGCGTATATTTGAAGTTGTGTAGTTATGGAATCTGTATTCAGCAGGCGCCAAATATGCGCCTTTAAAATGGAGTTCCGCAACCTGCGTAGCTTTGAAGTTTTGTAGTTTGCAGAATATCTATTCAGCAGGCGTCAAATTGAAACTAAAGAGTCGCCAATCTGCGTGACTTTGAAGTTGTGTACTTTACGAAATCTCTATTCAGCAGGCGCTAAATATGCACCTTCTTTAAAATTTTAATGTTTTTTATTGTACTCGTAATATAAAACATAAGGGTTACATTTTTTATATATATTTTACAAAATATAATATTCAAGGTTTTCATTGGTCATGAAAAGAAGAGCTCTTGTGCCTGATAAGGGAGCTACGATTCTTACTTAGGTTACATATCGACCCTATGGAATAACAAGGTTCCATCTAATGCTGACCCTATTCTGAGAAAACGGGCTTCAAAATTTCGAATGACTATATTTCGATACGTAATCAACTTTATATTGTTTTGAGTATGCAAATATGGTTAGTCGTGTGTTATTTCTGTACTATTTTAAGTATCATTAACAATCATTTACGTTTAGAAGAACGACATCTGGAAAAGCAATTTTATCAGTTGAAACCTTGTGATTCAATTCAAGTGATTTCAAGTAAGTTAACAAGGTTTCATCACAAGATGGAACCTTGTTAACTTACAATAATTTAGTTTTTTATGCGCATCTCTCTTATAAAATTGTGTTAATATCCTACTATTGGGAAATTTAGGAATGAAATCAAACATGAAATAAATTAGATTATTAAAAAGAATAAGAATAGATTAATAAATAGCAAAAACAATAACACAAGACCCTTAAATTAAAATTAGGACAGAAGTTTTATATGATTTGAGATTTTTCAGGGCCAAAAGTATTGTAATGATATTTTTTTTAAAATTTGGGATGAAATTTATTTTTTAGGAGTTTTTTAAAATCTGCCATAGGTCACCCCAAGTGGTGTGCTAAATTTGGTGACTTATCAGGGGTGCCCGATCACATGGGGATGAGGTTATTTCAGGTCTTTGCGGCGAAAGCATTTTCTCTCCTTCCTCTCCTCAAAAAGACCCTCCACACAGCGTCCCCAACGATGCCATTATCCCCGAGGGTAAATATTTTCCTCGGGGGGTCCTGTGTGGACTTAATATAAAAAATAAAAACATTTTGGGTTATAATGCCATGTTGCGCCTCCTCCTTCTGTAACCTAACGCATAGCGTTACAGTGTCCATCATCAGGGCACATTATTTGTAGATTCTAGTGAAGTGAGTACGCAGGTAGTGAATACGTAGAAGTGATACCGTGTTCTATTCACTGCAGTGGCGTAGCTAGGTAATCAAGGGCCCTGGGTCAAATTAAAAAAATGGGGCCCTACTGCTATGTAAACTGACTAGGTTTTATCAAATAAAAATATGAAATATAAATACAAATACTTTAAAAAGGCAAACCCTCCGCTCTTATGTGTGTCGTGCAAACATCATCCACGTTCACATGATCGGCGGCGGAAGTATCTCCAACTGCAATAATTGTCGAATCTTCTTCAGTAGGCTTCTCAACCAACACTGCAGTTACCACATTATTTGAGTCACTATCAATAGAAATATTTTGGCCAGATGTACTTGCAGAAGGCTGACTAAAAAACTTAATTTTGGGCAATTTTTGTTTACTATCTTCTCTTTCTTAGCGTTGTTTGCGTTTAAATGCACCACTGGGTTTCTTGTTTTTATCCATAATTTTAGTTTTCTAATTTATTTAAACAATACAATATTAGATTGTGCTCGAGTAGGTAGGTACTCACTGTTCACTGACGACGTTAAAAGTAAAATTAAAGGAAAGAGAAACACTTAGGGAATGACCCACATATCACTATCCGTCAAATTGACAACACTGCCAACCTACAGAAAGAATTTAGGGGAATTCCCTAGGCATAACTTTTGAATTTCTTTCAACCGAGTTGTCATGATTAAAGTGGGGTTGCAAGTTGCAACCTGTCATATTTATTTTGAAAATGGGAGAAATTTCCAAAATTTCAGTTTGATCGAGATTTATGGTAAGGATTCGAGGGCCCCCTGAGCTTGAGGGCCCCGGGGCACTGCCCCGCGTAGCCCCTAGGTAGCTACGCCACTGATTTACTGATAGTTCAGTACCGGAAGACCGGGTGGACATGACAACGGAGGAAGATGACCCTCTCAGTGGCACTGTGAGCACTGTCATCCTCTTGTTTGCAGGAATGGCCAGGTTTCGAGTACCTACTTCATTTGAGGATTTTATCTAAGGAAATTTAGAAGTGCGTCCAAAAAACTCTTATAGAATGTCACTTAAAATTATACATGGTTACCTTACTAATGGCACATTTAGTAAAAACGAAATAAATTGAAATTGCAGCATAATTCATTTGGCATTTCACAAACATTTGGTTCCTTAGAACAGGCAATCTGCCATAGCTAGGAACTAATATCGACCTAACAAAACGTAATAACACTTGTACACAATTAAAATTTATTCTGTTAATATGAAATATAAACCTTTTTTTTACATTAACTCCACACAGGAGGCCCTGAGGAAAATTGCCTCAGAGTATATGTCATCTATGAAGATGCTGTGTGGAGGGTTTTTTTGAGGAGAGGAAGGAGTGAACATGGGTCTTGAAGAAAGGAAGGAAACACAGAGGCCGGCAAATCGTTCCACAGCCGAGATGTTGAACTCAAGAACGAAACGTAGAAACGACCCGTTCTCATGTGACAAATGTCAACCATATACATTGTACATATGTTGGGCGCGTGTTTGTGTGTTTCCTAACAACGCACCGGTGCCGAGGGGATCAATGATGCTAGTTCCTTCATCTTCCATTGAAATACCGGTAGAACAAGGACAGCATTCCTACCCGACGCCTGTGCTCTAAAGATTGCAATCCGTTTGTTAAGACGATAGACTTCGCTTTTCGGCCCATACAAAAAGGACGCCCGGGAAAAAAAAAACACTTTTCTACATCGAAAATTGCACAAAATGAATATATTGCTTTTATACTACCTTCTAGAGGGTGAAAACTATGTCGGTATGTTTTCGAATTTTCGATGTGTTTCGTATTAACGTAAACATTCACTGTCAAACATGTACGATTTATCAAAAAATATTATTTAAGGAAAAAGTGCTGCTAACTCAACTTTCATAAAGAATTATAAAATTATAAAAAGCTACCGACGTAGCTTCTTCTTTCTAAAAAATATTTATTTTTTAAAATTTCAATTTCGTGATAGTTTTGGTGTAGAAAAGTGTATTCTCCATAAACCCCTTTTCGAGCGATTTCTGTAGGTAAATTTGAGCGTTGTCTCATTCGCACATTTCGCATTCGCATGTATTGTAAGTGTGCGTGAGCGTGAGCTTATAGTGTATGACAGACGCGGGTGTTCCGCGTGTCGTTCAAAGTCTAGCCTCTTAAGACGGGAGAATCTATCAAACGGATCGCCCGTTTCTGCAAAGAGTCGAGGGTTTTTTTTCAAGTATTGTGGGGCTCCTTTACTGTTATTTATGCTTCAATTGTATCCAATGTAAAATAAAATAAAATAAATTTCCGTGCCCAATCATGTATACCGTAAAAATCGTCCATGTCAGAACATACAAAAACAAAAATTTCAACTTATTTATTCTGTTTATGGAAGCCATTATTCAAGTTAACGAAATCAAATAGTCTTTGTGGAAGAAGGGAAAACGAAATAATAATATATTCCCTTCCCTTATTCCTTCGTCGTCACTTAATGTCCAAATCCCATTTCAAAGGATTCGCTTTCTTGTGAAATAAAATTCCCACTGCCTGCGAAATAGAGATTGCAGTCCGGATAATCTGGATTTCTACAGGTCCGGATTTTAATATTATTCATAGTGCAATCAGAATCTGGATTTTTAAAAATAAAACACGAATAATCCGGATTTGAAAAAAATTAAATAAGTCATTTGGTTAAAAATTAAATGAGCGCGTCCAACAAATTAACATACATGGTTCCATGATAACTCAACGAAGAAGCAAATCAGCACACGTTTTAAAAGTGATTTAAAGTAATTAAATCATTTATGATGATGATGCTGATGTATGTCCGGATCTTGGCGGTAAACTCGTCTGCTCACCAACTGCGTGGCAGACCAGATTGAGAGAGACTGGTTTGTTTTGTTAATATCTCTATGACAATAACTTGTCTATGTGAGATCCGGAAACGGAGCATCACTGTGTGTAATATAGTCAGCCGGTTACATTATCAATAAACGTTATCTCAAAATAATAAATTGTTTTAATGTTGATAACAAACATTATATGGTGTCAGAAGGGAGACCCTTGATCTCTTCAGCAGGGACTCTCTTGGAACATCGTATTGCACCGTAATGGGAGGGATAGATTCATCCTCCTGGACACATTGGCCCTCAGATTCCTAACCACCCCTTGTACCTTTTTTTTCTTTCACAACTTCCTCTCCTTCCTTTCGTACAAAGAACCTCAAAGGGTCATAAAAAGTTTTTCATAACCTCACCTGACGTAGCCTATTTAACCATTTTTTTTATTACCTTACCTTTCTTCCGTGACCTACCGCGGGCGATTTTTATTTTAATACCAATCTACAGTTTTATTCCGAGACTGTTTAAATTTTGCACACATTTAACGTTCAAAATAAGACGAAAATTATTACTGCATATATTTTTGATTTCGAAGACCGCTGTGTAAAACCAGGACAACGCCGGGGATTTCGGCTAGATTACTAATAAAAAAAATCAAATGAACAAAGTGTTTCTTTTTTGATTCAATAAGGTTATTTGTCAATTTTCTTTTCTGTGATCAAAGAAATGGATTCGGTAAACGCATTGTGTTCATTTAATATATTATATCCCGATATTGAGTTTCAAGAAATCCGAAAATTCGGATTTTCCCAAACGGTTTCGGATTACCAATCCCTACTACGAGGGATATTGGGAAATTCACTGTGCAAAGAAAAAAAAAACGCTTTGAATCCTTTAGTTTATTTTTGGAGAACAATCTGTTGTACGTGACGTTGTCCTTCTATTGCCCATTAGCAACCCTTTGGGAGGAAAAGCTGCTTTGTGAAAGTTTTGTCTCAAGAAATAAAAGTTCGTTTTCCTTGTAGATTTCTTTGAATGAAATAGCAGTTAATTAAAAAGAGCCTGTGGTTGATTTTTTTTCGAGGAATACAAAGGGTTCATTGAATAGATAGTAGAAACAAGGGGAGATATGTATGATATGGAAGCGTACCGATTGTCGATGAGCGACGACCAAACTGCAGGGGTTCACGATGATGATGAGGTATGCCGGATCTTGGCGGTAGATGCGTTTGTCCACCAACTGCGTGGCAGGCCTAGGAGAGGCCAGGCCGGGCCAGGATTATGAGAGACTGGTTGAGGCAGACATTTGACTAGTGCCGGATTAAGTCTACTTGATGCCCTAAGCAATCCACGCCTGTGAACCCCCCTATCCATAAGTACAATTGTATCGGTCTTAAATTGGTAAAAATTACGTATTTAATACAACGAGATTGATCATTACGTACCTTAAAATATGTATTAAGGTATTACATACAATGCTTTTTGCCAAAGCTTTTTTTATTTATATTTTTTATTAGAATAACTCTCTTTTTAACTTTTGAAGGTTATTCCCATCAATGTAATATATCATTGAAGAATAAGATAACAATAATAATCTAATTTTTTAAATATGAAAATAAACAAGACACAGAAAAATAATAAAAGATAACGGTCGCAACTGGGACTCGAACCCAGAACCTTACGTCTTACCGGGACATACACCTCTACCAATTGGGCTACTGCGATCTTATATGAGACATATAAGATCGATATATCTTATCTTATCCCTTTTTTATTTATTCATTGAAATGCGACTTGCTACTTTTTCGAGCATTAAACTAGCGGAAAATAGTTTATGTGTCGATTAACGATTTTAGCATATCTATATAATATTGATAAAGCATCGAGCCTTTCCAGCAACATCGTCGTTCTTTTTTCATTTTTTATTTATTTTCAATTTTGAAAAAGAGCATTCTGCTGTGCAGTTTGATATCATCAGGCATAAAAATATACACAGGGCTGTGTCCACATTAGGGAACGCTGATTCAATTTTATCATAGTGAACTATTTTGTACAATTATGCGTCAGTTTGATATGAACTTGTGCGAGGAAAATCACTGGAACTTATTTTTTATGACATATGAATGAAACTGTTGAATATCGGTTCCTAAATCCTTAATTTTGCATCATAAATAAATAAATTTCCTAATGCTGCCAGCCATAAATGAGCAAGCGGGAGCGGGGTTATGACCCCGAACGTCAACGCTTCCTTACATTTCATGTGCTAGCAAAAATATTTTTTGGTGCTGTTTCTGGTGCCCCCCTATGTGATGCCCTAAGCAATTGCTTAATTTGCTTATGGGCTAATCCGGCCCTGCATTTGATTCTTCAGCAGGACTCTCTCGGAACATCGCCTTGCACCGCAGTGGGAGGAATAGATTCATACGTCCCTTCTAGACACACTGACCCCCAGATTCCTAACCACCCCACATACCTTTATCTTTCAGAACTTCCTCTCTCACCTTTCCAAAAAAAACCTCCACACAGCATCCCCAAAGAAAATAAAGACCCGCAGAGGAATTATTTTCCTCAGGGCCTCCAATATTAAACGAATGGTTAAAATAAACTACTAACTCTAAATTCGACTGTTGGGAACTCATAAACTTACGAAAACCCACAGTAACAACACGACAAAATACACTATTACAGAGTATTACTAGGAAACACAGAGGCCGGCAAATCGTTCCACAGCCGAGCTGTTGAACTCAAGAACGAGTCGTAGACACGACCCGTTCTCATGTGACAAATGTCAATCGTGTACATACGTATATGTTGGGCACGCGTTTGGCGTGTTTCCCGACTACGCACCGGTGCCGAGGGGATCAATGATGCTAATTTCCTCATCTTCCATTGAAATACCGGTAGAAAAAGGACAGCATTCCTACCCGACGCCTGTGATTTAAAGATTGCAATCCTTTGAGAATCTATGAAACGGATCGCTCGTTTCTGCACAGTCGAGGGTTTTTTTCAAGTATTGTGGGGCTCCTTTACTCTTATTAATTTGTGCTTCAATTTTATCCAATGTAAAATAAAATAAAATAGAACCAGAGTAACAACACGACAAAATACAAAATACACTATTCTACTGCAACATTCATAAGCGTAACTACATTGCCCACTCTCCGATACAACAATTTCACCCTATGGGAAACCAATACTTAGGTGATGTTGACGTATTTAATAATAAAGCGGGCGACAAACGCGAAGTTCACATCAAAAAGATACTTATAACACAGTAGCGCTCGCCATACAATCCCATACAGACCCGCCAGACGTAAAAATATGATGCGCTGTGATCGCGGTTTGAATCTTCGCTAATATTTTTCGTGACCGCTACTATATCAGAAAACACAGGAGAGGGGGTCATTTTTAATACACGGAGCATGCACGGAGCTGTCAAGTTGACATATCCAGTACAAAGAAATGATATTCTCTCGACCGCTTCCGATTTCAACTGACCCCTTCTCCTGCCTAAGGGTCAAAACACGTAGAACGCGGGTAAAGCAGTCGGCGCATGGGCAGCGACGGCCGACAAGAATGTGTGTATGTAAACGTACTAAAGCGCACACAGTGAAGACAGATTCAGATGTCCGCAACTCGGTACAAAATACCGCCGGCGCGCTCGGGCGCTGTGCGCGGGTAGTCCGAAAGCCGAAACACGCTTTCTACGTGTTTAGACCCGTAGGAAGGAATATTTTATAACGTAGTGTGTCGGTAGAAAATATACTTATAACGCAGTATCTTTTTGATGTGAGCTGCGAGTCTGTCGCTACCTTTATGTAAAATATTTATTCCAACGCTATACCTAAACAGATCTTGTATTTTTTTAAACCTATCTAATATAATTTGTAAATTATACTATATAATATCTAAACATATGTAATCCTTTATTTTTCAGTTTTAATTCTTGTATTTTTATGACTAATTTGTATTTTTTAATACCAAAAAAATGTGCCAATTTTTTTTACTACCAACAAAATGTAACAAATGTACTGTATCAACATGTCATGTCATCAACATGTAAAAGCCCTATGGACGTTAAATAAATAAATGAAAAAATATTTTTTTTTTGAAAAAAAATCGCATTTTCAGGTTGTTTCACACCTACTATAACGAGCGTTAATTTGACATAACAATGATGGCTTTACATGGATTTATACATTAAATGACACTACAACCTAATTTCTCCTTATGTAGATAAATAAATAAATTATTAAAATTAATACACCTCAATCATTTTATAAGTGTAACGTATACACTTTATTACCGGTCTAAGTCTTCACGAGTGAATGGTTTTATGTCCGGCGTGTGTGGGGATTTTATAAAAAGCCTACCTAGAAGTGATGTAGGTACCCTCGGCCGTTTAATTTATAGGCCACATGGAAAGGAAATAGACCTCTAGGGACAATCAAGACAAGCTACTCTACCGGATCGCCCGCGCCCCATTTCTTAACACGCCATAAAGGCCCTTTTCGTCTGACAACGAAAACCTGACCATTTTTATCCTTTGCCATTCTACGACGCCTACCCAATTTTAAAAAAATACCAGAATAGTAAATAATTGATATTTGAAATAGGGGATACCAAAACACAGTTTCATCAAACATAATAATTTTAGTTGTTTGTGCGTTGGTCAGTTGAAGGTTTTGATTTTAAGTGTTACTTTTAAAATTGGAACTGATTGTTTGAGGATTTCAGAAAAGCGACAAAGTAACTATTTATAAAATCATATTTTTAACGGAAAATTATTTTTAAATTATTACAATTTGGTAGGCGGGTTTGCGTACCGCCGCCCCGGGAACCTTTATTGGACAACACCTCTGCCACAGATTCCGCTACGTTTGGTGACTTAGCAGTGGTACCCTGGTTCACGGGGTTAGGTTTGTTCGGGACTTGGCGGTGGATGCGTCTGCTCATCAACTGCGTGGCAGGACGGATCGGGAGGAATAGTTGAGGGAGATCTTTTGATCTCTCCATCAGGAGCCTCTCGACCCATCGGCTTGCACCGCAGTGGGTGGGATGGCTTCACACGTCCATCACTCCTGGACATATTGATACACAGATTCCTACCCACCCCACAAACCCTTTTCCTTCTCAGGACTTCCTTCTCTTTCCTTTCCCTTAAAAGACCCTTCACACAGCATCTTCAAAGATGACATAGGCCCTGAGGGATTTTTTTCAGGGCCTCCTGTAAAAAAAAATTTCAATCGCCATTAAAAAAAATATTTTTATGAATTCAGACTACTCCGTGATTTTTAAGAGTATGCTTTAGTATAATATGATACCTGCAAGTCGTGATTGCTTGAACCGTTATTATCAAGAGGTATTTGAAAGCAGGAAAGCGGTTGAATGTATTTAATATTATCAAAGAAAAAAACACATCTTCGTTTAATTTAAACTCTATGATTTTAATTATTTAGTAAATAACTTAACTCATTATTAAAAAAAATATATATATTATTTAATAATTAAGAAAATAGAATTTCAAAGTTAAAAATGATAATTCATTCAGATCCATTAATTTATCTTCTCTTCTTAAAGCGGGCGACAAACACGAAGTTCACATCAAAAAGATACTGCGTGATAAGTATCTTTTCTACCGACACACTACGTTATAATATATTCCTTCCTACGACAGGAGAAGGGGTCAGTTGAAATCGGAAGCGGTCGAGAGAATATCATTTCTTTGTACTGGATATGTTAACTTGACAGCTCCGTGCATGCTCCGTGTATTAAAAATGACCCCTCTCCTGTTTACGGTAGAGAGGGGGTCGCATAACTTTTCTGATTTCGCCACTGTGGCGAATACGAAAAATAATTCCGATTAGCGAAGATTCAAACCGCGATCACAGCGCATCATCTTTTTACGTCTGACGGGTCTCATGGGATTGTATGGCGAGCGCTATTGTGTTATAAATAACTTTTTGATGTGAGCTGCGAGTATGTCGCTACCTTTACTCGAACTACACATTTAAAAGAAAAATCTGTTTTTAATTTAAATTTTTTCTTTTTTCTAGCCACACCATTGACTGGTATGTGTAGGTATATATATATATATATATATATGTTTATTACCTGTTTTTTATATGTATAGTTTTTATATTAGCTCCACACAGGAGGCCTCGAGGAAAATAATTTCCCTCATGGATATGTCATCTTAGGTGGGTCTTTTTAAGGAAACGAAGAAGAGAAAGTTCTGGGAAGGAAAAGGGTATGAGGGTTGGGTAGAATTCTGGAGGTCGGTGTAACCAGGAGTGACGAACGTATGAATTCACCCCTCCAGTTGCAGTGCAAGGCGTTGGGTCCAGAGAGCCCGGCTGGAGATTTTTTGTGGTTGACTTTTATATTTGAATATAAAGCGTGTTTTCTTTTCTTCTTAACACCGTTTAGATCATATTTCTCAGCATAATAGTAAGGAAGATACAACGATTTGTTTCGAAAAGCGAACAAATTGACGGCCGACATGGTCGAGGGGTAAGGCTCTTCACTCCCAATCCGAAGGTAGCGGGTTCGAACCCGACGTGCGCAAATAAATTTTATTTGATTAATTTGTGTTATTTCACAATTAATTAATTAAAAGTAATGTACATAGTATATTTGCGGCACTTTCCTCAGTGGAAGATACTCTGAGTATCGACCAGAGGCCCTAGCACGCTTGCTCTATAACGATCGATAGGATAACTATCGGTAACTTCTCATCGTTCCCTACGACAACTGCAGATCGCAAACAGAATAGGTGACAGTTCACAATGACTAAGTGTCCTTAACATATTCGATATCAACTGTCGTTTGTACGTTTGAGATCTGCAGTTGTCCTAGGGAACGATGAGAAGTTACCGACAATCGGTCGGTATCTTCATATCGAGCGACCGTGCTAGCACACCAGGTGTAAGACCAACAATCAGAATTGAAACGTTGCTTGCAATGGCTTTAGTCGTGGTTGGTAACCAGATCTGAACAGCCAGGTACTTCCTCACCTTGCTCTTCCCCATCTACTTCTCTTCCCCTATACCGTCAGCCTCACAACATACCCCAATTGGGGATGTCATAATCTCACTGGCTCCAGCCGGTAGCAGTTGAGACCCTAGTGTGGAATTCATATAAAAAAAACATTTAGCCTTAATGGATGTTGTCCATATAATTCATGTTTCTACAACACAAACATCCTGTTACGTTAAGAAGCTAGACTTTGAACCACACGCGGAACACCCGCGTCTGTCATTCTGTCCCGCTCACAATAAGCTCACGCACACTTACAATACATGCGAATGCGAAATGTGCGAATGAGACAACGCTCAAATTTACCTACAGAAATCGCTCGAAAAGGGGTTTATGGAGAATACACTTTTCTACACCAAAACTTTCACGAAATTGAAATTTAAAAAAAAAATATTTTTTAGAAAGAAGAAGCTACGTCGGTAGCTTTTTATAATTTTATAATTCTTTATGAGAGTTAAGTTAGCAGCACTTTTTCCTTAAATAATATTTTTTGATAAATCGTACATGTTTGACAGTGAATGTTTACGTTAATACGAAACGCATCGAAAATTCGAAAACATACCGACATAGTTTTGAACCCTCTAGAAGGCAGTATAAAAAAAATATATTCATTTTGTGCAATTTTCGATGTAGAAAAGTGTTTTTTCCCGGGCGTCCTTTTTGTATGGGCCGAAAAGCCAAGTCTATCATCTTAAATAATAAACTTATTGATAACATTTTGTACGCATAGTCCTAGACACAACATCAAAGTGTACACAAAATTCCTTACAAAGCGTAATCGCGTCATTTAGGCAGCGCAGTGGACTAGTGGGAACAATAGCGGCGTCGTTCTCCGCAGTATCATCCAGCAGAATTGGGTTCAAGTTACATACCGAACAGTAAACATTACACAACACGATATTAGCGGCTATAATTCAGTAACTTGAGACAGCACGGTCCCCTGGGCACGGTTCCAGAGACAACTTAAACACCAGCGAAAACCATACAACCAACATGCCAACCGTCCACTGAACACTAAACCACTAAACGTCTTACTTATTGCATTTTAAATTTAACCGGTTTATCGTTGATATAGAACTATAAAGAAAATAGATGTCGCCAAAGATTTTAGAATACTAATCATAATATATAAAACAAAGTCGGGTTAGTTACACCATTTACAACTCAAGAACGGCTGAACCGATTTGTATGATCTTTGATTTGTTGGATTTGTCTCCGTCCCGATTAACAGAATAACTATTAAAACATCGGAATAAATCACGGGAAAAATAATTATGAAGAAAATTACTTTTTTCATATATTTTATATGGGACGGCTTTTCAAATAATGTGACATAATTTGAATCAATTCGAACTGTCAATGGTGTAGTGTGCCGAACATTTCGTGCTTAGTCAACAGCTTAATTTCATTTTTTTAACTTAGAGTAGGTACCAATTTATTTTAACTTAATAAAAACTTAATTTATTTCAGCTAATAAATTAAACACAACATTTATTGATTCTGAGGCGGTACGAAGTTTGCCGGGTCAGCTAGTTATTATATATTTTTTTTAGTTCTTCCCCCTCAGATTAATTTTTTAGTTTTCCGAACGACTCATACAAGTTTGATAGAAATCGTTGTTTCTCCCTTAGGCGCTCCGCCCACTGAGGCAACTGAAAACCAACTAAAACCGGCTGTTTTCTCTGTCTTGATTGGTCAAAAAGCTTGTTTAACCATAGATGAAGAACAATCAGCTGACAGCTCGCAAGTAGCAACGGCCGCCCAGGGCAGTCAGCCGTGACAGTCGCAAGATGGTCGCAAGTCACCGCTTGCGTTACCATTAACAACGGCGTTTTGTGTGATTGTGAAGTGTGCGGGCCATCACATTGTCATACAAAGACAGTTGGCAGTTGAGAGTTTTCAGTTGCCTGAGTGGGCGGAGGCGATTACTGTCATAGTTAGAAATATGATCTAAACGATGTTAGAAAAATAATACATCCAGGGGTTAGGCTCTCGACTTCCAATCCGAAGTCCACGGGTTTCGAACCCGTTGTGGGCAAATAAATTTTATTTGATTAACTTATGTTATTTCAAATTTATTAATTAAAAATAATATGTAGTATGTTTGCGGCATGTTCCAGAGTGGAAAATACCATCGGTATCGCGTTGGTGTACGACCAACATTCAGAATTGAAACGTTGCTAGAAATGGATTAAGCCGTGTTTGGTGATACGATCTGAATAGCAAGGTACTTCCCCACCTTCCTCTTCCCTATCTCTTTCCCACCCAATTCCCTTCAGCTTCACAACATACCCTGATTAAGGATGCCATAGTCCCATCTCGTTCCAGACGGGAGCAGTTGAGACTCTTGTGTGGTACTCATATTAAAAAAATATATATTAGTTTTGCTATAAAATCCAAATTAAATAAATATTTCTGAACATATCCGAAAACTAAAAACTGTTTTTGAAAGGTGATGTTTAATAACTCAGGTACGGGGCCGTACGTCATTCCTATGTCTACCCACGTTAAATTATCGTGAAAACAAGCTTATGTGTCCAAGCGGTTAAAAATGTTATTGTTAGAAATTTAAAAAAACATTGTTTTTTAAAATATATATATATATTTTTAATACAAACACGGAAACGTTTACTAGGCAAATGTATTACGAACGTTATTATAACTTCACGTTTTTGTCGTTTGAAAAAAAAAAAAAAATAATAATTCTCAAAATTTTACACATTTTTCACAAATTGCTATCGGAAACTTTGGTTTCATAGAGATGTATATTTAAAAAATTCAATGATTAAATTCTAGATTTGAATATAAAGCGTAGAGTTTTCTCTTTCTAACACTGTTAAGATGATATTTGACAGTAAGGGAGATTGATTGACAATGATTTATATGAGACCTCTGTGATTTGGGACAAATATGAATTCCTGTAATTAAACGGGTTAAGCGCCGGTTTATCGTTGGTCACCTTTGTTAAACCTGGCGTAATTCCGGTTTGCCTACTCAGTACTAAGTAACTAAGCTTTTCACTATTCCGACCTTATGCGCTGCGTGACATTTACACAGATATAAAAGAGAACAGATGTCTCGGCCACAGAGAGGGTTTTTGTTTGAACAATTTGCAAATAAGAATGATTACATTACATTAATGAAATTATATACCTTTCACCCGATTGCGATGAAACTTTGGGAATATGATGGTTATAGGATAGTGAGCTCAGGCGTTATGAAATTATTTCCTATACTATTCATAAGATTGTGATATTATTTTTTTTTATAGATACAATACAATTATGTATCTTCAAACATTACATATGATACTGTGAAAAATAATAACTTATGACACACTGGACACGCCCGCAAAACACAACTACCGGTTTATCCTTCAGTGCAAAGCAGTCAAACAGCACACACCACATTGCTATAATGACGAAATAACTAGCCTAATTTACGGCAGAAACAAAATTACTATAATCAGTAAATACCTAAATATATTATGGGGATGAAAAAAGATACTGACGACTATCCTTTATATATGATACAATAATAATGGAAGATAGTTTGTAATTTAAATTTTTGTAATACCTTGTAAGCGATAAAATTGCATGGAAAGTTTAATTTATAATTTTTTTAGTGTGCATTATCAAAGAAGTTTTTAATTACATTTTTAATTTATATCAGACAAAATTAACTAACTAACCACCACATCGTTTCTCCGCAGGGGCAAGCAGAGAGGATGGACCGCCAAATAACTCGGTTTTGGCACAGACTCTTTGCCTCATTCCCATTCGTACATCGTCTCATATATAATCTTCTTTAATTCTGACTCTTCGCATGACATGGCACGACTTAAGTATCTGATTCTTGACATAGTGCGACTCAAGTATCTGATTCTTGACATGGCGCGACTAAGTATCTGATTCTCACACATTTAAATTACAATTTATGTCGAGGAAACGTGTACTTAAAAGTTTTTTTTGGGTTTTGTCGTTGTTCCTTTCTAATGTCAAACTTTGAAATAAAAGTAAATAAACACGGTGTTACAGTCTATGTCAAGGTATGGTGAATTTGAAGTTTTTTTGTGTTATGTCATTTTTCCTTTTAAATGTCAAACCGTCAAATTAAACATTACAATCTATGTCCAGGAAAACTGAAAATTCAGTTTTTTTAAGTTATGCCGTTTTTCCTTTTAAATGTCAAACTGTGAAAAAAAGGAAATAAAAATGAAGTTCCAGTCTACGTGGATGAAACGCTTATTTATAGTTCTTTTTGTGTTATGCCATTTTTCCTTTCAAATGTCTAACCGTCAATTAAAATATTTAAATTAAATTACTATCTTTGTCTATGAAAAATGCATTTTCAGTTTTTTTAAGAGTTACGACCTTTTTCCTTTCAAAAGAGAAACTGTCAAATTCGGGAGCAAATAATGACGTCACATCTCAATGTACTACATAACATTGTTCCTTGGTGTTGCCATAGTGCTTACCTACGGAACGATATTATTATGCTCATAGTATCTATTTAAACGTACTAAGACGTGGTTATAAATACGCTTCTCCAGTTTACATCGATATTATTAAATAAATAAAAAGGCAGTAAATAACAGCAGAGGAAAATGCCATGTCACCCAGGAAAATGCCACGGGATACGGGATGCTGTGTTATCTCAAATATTCCAGGGTCCGGCTTCTATAGGGTCACCAGATAATATTATAACAAATCGATTTTTATTTTAAAGTCATCTTTGAGTATAATTATGACTTACTAGCTAAAGACCCCGAATCAAATATAGACAGTTTTTTTTCGAAGTTTCATGCCGCCTTCATTTATCTTACGTTTGTTTTGAAACCAAGTTTTACAATTTGGGAGGCGGGAATGGGTTCTGCCGCCCCGGGAACCATTTATTGGATAACCAACACCTCTGCCATAGGTCACCCCAAGTGGTTCGCTACGTTTGGTGACTTAGCAGGGGTGCCCGGGTTCATGGGGTAAGGTTTATCTAGGTCTTGGCGGCGGATGATCTAGACACACTGAACCCCAGATTCCTACCCAACCCTCATACCTTTTTCCTTCCCAGAACTTCCTCTCCTTCCTTTCCTTAAAAATACCCGCTACACAGCATCCCCAAAGATGACGTAGGCCCTGAGGGAAATTATTTTCCTCAGGGCCTCCTGTGTGGACTTAATGTAAAAAAAGCGTGCGAAATGTCATTAATTTCTAAATAAACCGTTGATTTGTACAAAGCCACACCGTCATAAACACCTTTCTTTATACACGAATTTCTCAAACATTCATAATTTTATCCCCTTATGTGCTTTCAATCATTTGCTAACACCGTGTGAGATTTGGCTCCGGAATCGCCAGTCACCGTGTTTTCATTATTTTGCCAGAACGTGCCAAAGGTACAATATGTTAGGATGCCTAGAACTACTCTTTGGCATTTATTCTATCAAGGGAAGAGATTACATTTAGGAAACACCCTTTTATTAAGCTAATTATAAACGTTATTATATAAGAAGTCAGAGACGCCCGACGAAGACATGGCACCATCAAGAGAATCAAATTCTAGTGCCATGCTAAGAGTTTAAATGACAGAATAGTATGTATAAGACGATTTATGAATAATAAAGAACCAAGGAGTATATGGAACAATGGCGGCCTATCAGTTCTGCTTACCCCTGCGGAAGCTGCGCGAATGATTATGCAAAATAATTCAAACAAGTCAGTATTTTATACTTCTTTCCTCTGAGTAATTTGTAAGCAAGTATTGTTATAAGTTACGCAGCAAGAGTTGACAAACACAGTTGTCACAAAGATGCATCGCTTGCACACAGCACGATTATCTATCTTTAAAAAAAAAAAAATATTTATATAAATATGAAATACCTATCGATAATCACATTACGTATAATGCCTTAAACGATATTGACATTTTCCACTGTACGTGTACACCCTTAAACTTTAAAAATTCAAATTAACTTTACAATGTACTTAAACCAAAACTATGCATTCTTAATTAAATTATTCTTTATTATTTTCTTTTTAATATTTTTCAATTTGGGAGGCGGGAATGGATACCGCCGCCCCAGGAACCATTTATTGGATAACCAACACCTCTGCCATAGGTCACCCCAAGTGGTGCGTTACGTTTGGTGACTTGGTGTTCATGTGTTAACGTTTATCTAGTTCTTGGTGGCGGATGATCTAGACACACTGAACCCCAGGTCCCTACCCAACCTTCATACCTTTTTCCTTCCCAGAACTTCCTCTCTTTCCTTTACTTAAAAATACCCTCTACACAGCATCCCCAGAGATGACATAGGCCCTGAGGGAAATTATTTTCCTAAGGGCCTCCTGTGTGGACCTAATGTAAAAAAAAAAGAAATTTACTCATACTATATACTTTTATAACTTCTAATTGACTAGTTCCTAATCAGTAAGCACAACAAAATTTTATACATGAAACTTAACTGGTTGATATTATGTTCACTATCTTAGGTTAAACGATTTTTTACACAACTGTATGTTTCCCATAGACATATTATGTATAGACCTGCCCTAAGTGATAAAAGCGTATTATTTCCCCCTCCTTAATTCTGGGTTCCATGGAACCGGCCGGGCTGGCGTATAGGTTCGCGTGAATCTAGAAAATGTGACGTCATCATTCTTGTGCGGACTAGCGTCGAGCTCTCATCGGTACATTTTACGAAATAACACGGCAAAAATGGTAAGTTTTGCTATTAAAGCATGTAAAAATAGAAGTGAAAAAGAGTATAAACCCAATTGTTGTATTACCTTCCATATGTAGGCATTATTTTTCTTTATTTTAAGCTTATTCACATCATATAATATGATCAGTTTTATCACACCGAGAGACATGAAGCGTAAGCAACCGAAATTCCCGGTCCCGTCGTGTGCACGTTGCTGTTTACTGGGATAAGTAAATTGTAAAACATTTGTAAACACGGTAACAAAATATTCGACTCTCAAAACAAGTGAACCTTTCTTCACTTTATATGGATTACACAAGTTTGTTCAAACCGGGCGAACAATTCGCGCTCCCACGTAAAAAGGTCTATTCATTCAAGAGCAGATTTTACTTTTAAGAGCTAAATGGTGATATTATAATGCGTGATGCCTATATACTGTCATATTGAAGTATTAACGAATCACATATCGTTACAGTCAATTCATCCCTCTGCGCACCGCTACAGTTGGTTTTTACCCCTCTCCCTGATTCTCTGGTCTATGAATATTCATATGTCTGTAATGTTTCCTTAAAAGTCTTAAATAAAAAATATAAAAAAATGACGTATGCATCAATACACACATTCCTAAATGCACGTTTTCCTCTAATTGAGCGCTCTATGCAAGTGCTGTTGATTTTGTAATATAAAATACATCATTTTGGCTGGCCGGTAATGATCCGAAAGGTAGGTCGTGTATTACGTTACATTCCCGCGTATCCTCACGTGGAGCGTGTAGATTGATATAGGGATGAATTATTGGTGTTGAGTTAACGCTGAGTTTTCCCTGGTTGATCATAAATCAAACCATGCACGGGCGGACTGAATTGCATTTACGCTTTTAACCTTTAACCTCTACCCTTACTGCCACCCTTGTAGGAAACCCATCCAATCACCATAATAATATCATCGCGCTAAAACACGTAATCTAAAAATTCTATTGAAAAATAATTTATTATGATCTGTGTTACTCCTACGTTTTTAGATTTTCACGGCCAAAAGCATTTTCGTTGTTTGTTTTTGGGGTGTTATGCCGTGTTGTGCTACCTCCTTCTTTAGCCGACGTTTCGGACAGCGTTGTAGTGTCCATCATCAGGGCAGATCCCTCTGCCAGAGCCCTGATGATGGACACTGCAACGCTGTACGAAACGTCGGCTAAAGAAGGAGGTAGCACAACACGGCATAACACCCCAAAAACAAACAACGAAAATGTGTTACTCCTGCTTCCACAGTATTCCAGAATATAAACAAGGAAAATAAATAACTTATAAATTATATCATTGAAGAAGAAGACAACAATAATAATCTAAATTAAAATATGAAAATTAACACAGCACAGAAAAATAATAAAACATAATGGTCGCAACTGGGACTCGAACCCAGATCTCACGTCTTACCGGGACGGCGCTCTATTAATTCAGCAATTGCGATCTATTATGAGACTGTCGTATTTGTCGTATTCAGAATTAACAATATTATCTTCGACTAATGTTTTTTTTCTCCATATTATTGGCAGCTACCTTTTTTCATTGGAAACAAGTATTCAAAGAATGTATTTGTTACCTAGATAGTGTCTCGTATTTTTATATTATTTTTCTGTGTCTTGTTCATTTTCATATTTTAATGAAGATATTATTGTTGTCTTCTTCTTCAATGATATATTACATTGATGGGAATAACCTTCAAAAGTTAAAATGAGAGTAAAAAAATGAATATTATAAATTAATTGAACTTTCAATCAAGTTATTTCACTTTACTTCTGTTATTTTAACAATAATCAAATTGCTATATAGTACATTCATTTGATAGTTTTACCTGGAAAGCTTTCCGGGAGTTTTGAAAATTGGTATTATTATAGATTTTGATGTGCTCTTTCCGAATATAAACTTTGCCACCTCGTATCTTTGCCGCTCGCGGCGCCATTTTGGGAAAATGGCGCCAAATAGCAGTTTTTTGAAATATCTCCTTACCGACTCATTTTACGATAAAAACATGTATACAAAATAAACTAGAGTAATTTTACTTCAATTTACGTATTAACATTTTTTTGTTTTGGTGTCGAGCGCCCCAGAGTAAACTTCAATATGCGATTTGGTTAAAAAAACTCTATTACCACACAGTAAGCGGCGCGTTTTTTTTTATCGTGGTGTCTGTCCCCTGTAGGCCTAATCTCAAAACATCGCATAATTTTGAAATTTAGCGCAATCTTCTTCGCTTAGCTGTTCCTTGTGGACCAGGCGTTGTGAGTCCGTCTTCGGTATCAATCGAGACGTCACAGAACGAATTTCATCCGCATCATCTGCGATGGGATTATCAGACTCATCACAAGCCTCTTCGTTTTCGTTTCCATCATATTGTCAAAAAACTGCTATTAGGCGATATTTTTCCAAAATGGCGGCGCGAGCGACAAAGATACGAGGTGGCAAAGTTGAAATTCGGAAAGAGCACTTCGAAATCTATAATATTATCAATTTTCAAAACTCCCGGAATACTTTCCAGGTAACAACCTTTTTCGTACCAAATGACTGTACTAATAAGGAACCAATTGAACCTAGCAACCAAACTATTTGAGACCCTGAGAAAAATAATTCCCCTCAGGGCCTATGTCATTTTTGGTGATTCTGTGTGGAGGGTATTTTTAGGAAAGAATGAAGAAGAACTTCAGGGTAGAAAAAAGGTATGAGGGTTGGGTAGGAATCTGGGGGTCAGTGTATCCAGGAGTGACATAGGAATCCCACTGCAGTGCAAGGCGATGTGTAGGGAGAATTATGACGGAGATGTCAAAATGTCTCCCTCAACCAGTCTCTCCTTATCCGGCCTGCCACGCAGTAGGTGGGCGAACGCATTCGCATTCAAGATCTAGAAAAACCTCACCCCATGAACTCCGGCACCCCTCCTAAGTCACCAACCGTATCGGACCACAACGAGAGGGGTGTCGGTTATCCAATAATTGGTTCCCGGGCGGCGATACCCATACCCGCCTCCCAAATTAAAACCTTTATTTAAAACTCAAACTAACCTAACCTTACCTACCCTAACATAACCTAACCTAACATTAAAAATTACCTAACCAAACCTAACATATCCTATAACCTAACCTTACTCAACCCAACCAAACTCATCTAAGCCCAACCTCACCTAATCTTTTCAGAGTTCTCTGAATTGCTTTAATATAGTGAGAATACATATTTATCTATCCCATTCGCCGCCCAAAATATCCAAAATATTTTTTTTAAATGATTCATTTGTCAGTGAGAGCTTAGCCAAAATGAAAATACATAATAAATTTATTACCAGTTATAAAAAAAGTTTAAATGTTTACGAAGCATGTTCATTTGACTTAATGTAGCGCTTTTTTTCTTCCTCTACAAAGAAATGCACGTGAATTTTTCACATAACTTAATACGATAAATCGACGCCGGGACGCCGACGCTTACTAGGTTAACGTTGTACGTTAAGGCCGGCGCCGGCGTTTGTTCCCAATTGAATTTAAACTGTGTCCTATGATTGGATATAAGTTAGTGAGGACGGTTCCCAGAATCGGTTTTGGCTGAAAATGGTTAAAAGGTAAATGGTTGAAATATTTTGACTTTCATTTTGAAATTAAATTGAATTGTGGATTGTTAAAAGACAGAACGGGGAAAATCTGCGTAAAGATATATAAAAGAGTAAAAAATCTTATTAAATTTACGTTTCCCAATATCTTTACGTTTCCCAATTTGTCAAAACGAATCTTTAGTTTTAGTACACTAGAGCGACTAAGGGCAAAATATGGAGCGCTTTTATTTGTCTGCGATTGACAGTGGTCTAAAATTGGACCACATTTTACTACCATTCGTAAAACAATTTTTTTCAAATGTTCCCGTTTTCTGCAGTTAACGTTATTTGAAAACAGAAAGCCAACTTTTGGTACTGATCAATATATGACACTGTTCCTCATTTTTGTGACGATGTACAAATCAGTTTATTTCAAAGTTTAGTCAAGTTTATTTCAAACCGGTAGCTGTCAAAATCTTGTCCTTAAAAATGTCATATTTACGTGTTTTTTTGTCGCTTTTTCTAATATATTTGTATATCAGCGTAATAATGATTGAACCATCAATGTATTTAACATGTTTAAATGTCTTAAGAATAAAAACTAAAGTGAATATGTTCAATATAGTGCTTTGTTGGTTTCCTTCAATGCAATATAATGTTCGACTATATAATATGCAAATGGATTATTTTCAATAAATAAAGCATTAATCGAGTAAATTGTTGTTGTGGACTAAAGATAATGAATGAATCTGTCTGATGTGTTGCATTTATTTTTGGTAAGTGCGTTCCATTCCATTTTAGTGCAATGAAATTTGTACATTTAACGAACAAAATTTCTGAGGAATATTTTTTCATATGAATCATTTCAACTCTTGAGAACTTATCAAAATTCAGTTTTATTATAGATATTGATATATGATATATGTAATCATTAATACGACCGTTTAAAGAAAATATTTAATGTGGACGCAAAATTGAAGTTTACACGGCAGTTTATAACTAGAAAACCCAGAGAAAATATTCCTTTAAAATGTTTATAATTTTTTTTATAAATGTATATATTTTATATTAATATAGCACAAGAGTCCCAACTGATCCCATCTAGAGACAGTGAGACTATGGCATCCCCATTTGGGGAATGGTGTGAGGCTAAAGGTAGTGGGGAGGGGAAGTAGACGAGAGAGAGGAAGGGGAAGTACCTGGCTATTTAGATCTGGTCACTAAAGCCATTTCAAGCAACGTCTCAATTCTGAATGGTATAGGGCGATACTGAGAGTATCTTCCACTCTTGAGAGTATCTTCACACTATGTACAAGAATAGAAAATATTAATTTAATGACATAAACAAACAATAAAACCAATTGAAAACATCGTTTTCAACTAAAATTTAGCCGGATGTTAGATATACTTATCCCAGCAAGAGATCGTATGAGACGTCATCCTGTCTTTTTCGTTTTCAAATAAGACGAGTGGGAAGAAAGAGGACGGACGTCAGTACGAGCTTTAGCTGGGACTAGTATGTATGAGTAGATGTTCTCTGTTAGGTACTTATATGTAGTATATGTTTTGAATCATCAAAAAATCATCTTTTAGCAACATGTAACGCGTTTCACTGTTGTATCGACCGCCATCAACTTTAACATAAAACATTTTATTTCATATTATTTTATTCATACACAACTTCTGAAATATTCCACATCAGATCAACACTACCCGAAGAATCCAATCATCATACCGCGTTGGGTGAAACCTGAAACTAAATAACTAAATATTTTGGTAAACAGGCCAACGATCGCCCATACCTCCCCGATCTACACACTCTCTACCTCTACACAGGATGTTTTATTATCTGGATAACCTAAAAAAATAAAGAATAAGTACTTAGGTCCATCTTCCACAGGGATACGCAAGTATCCCATACTCGGAGGTACAAGAATTTTGGCGACTACTGTCATATATATACTTGCGCGAAGGTTTGAACACTGGCAAGTCTCCTACGACCAGCTAGCTGAGATCGTTGTCGTTGAGAATATAAACATTGCGTCACTTTTTTCAGACATTTTGAATTGTGGGAACCAAAGTCAAAAAAGTTAAAAATGACAACTATAGTAAACTTAAAAATAATAATATATACGTACTTATTCATAATTAACCCTTCAAAAATTTTACGTATATTTTCAGAGGGTAAAAATATTCCCGGTTTGCAATAAAATCCAAATAAATAGAATATTTGTGAACGTATCCGTTTATAAATAATTTAGAAGGGTGAAGAAATACGCCATATAATTTTATTATTAGAAATATCCATCTACATCTTAAAATATAATTTTATTTTAATGCAAACTTAAAAAACTTTTAAAAATGGCTCACTTTGTTTTTTTTCTAAAATTACATAATATTGATAATGAAAAAAATAAAAACACACGCACATTTATTAGAAACGAGAATTTTGAAGGCGGGAATGAATACCGCCGCCCCGATACCATTTATTGGGTAATTAACACCTCTGCCATAGGTCACATTACAGGTTTGCTACGTTTTATGACTTAGCAGAGGTGCCCGGGTTGATGGGGTGACGTTTGACTAGGCCTTGGCGGCGGATGATCTGGACACGCTGAAACCTACCCAACCCTCGTATCTTTTCCTTCCCAGAACTTTCTTTCCTTCCTTACATTAAAAATATCCTTCACCCAGCATCTCCAAAGATGACATAGGGCCTGAGGGAAATTATTTTCCTCAGGGCTTTCTGTGTGGAGCTAATGTAAAAAACACATATATTTATCACCTCAATTTTTAGTCGTTTCATGTAAAAGAAATTCTCAAAAAAATCACACAGTTAAATTTTTTTTTCAAAATGCGGTTTTATAAAGTTGGACATTTTTATAATTTTGTGGGTAATTTTTAGATTTGAATATATAGCGTATTGCATTATAACCAAACCTTTTTTATTATTATATATTTTTTTAAATACCCAATTAGTAGAGATCCCGCGAGAAAGGAGAATGCGGGGGAAGGGGAAAAGGGAACGCGGGATGGGAAGAGGAAGAGAAGCCGGTAGGGAAACGGGGACAAATGGGTAATGACACGAAGGGAGAAACAATGTATTTACTTAATTAGCATTGCAACGCATGCCGGGTACCAGTTAGTCATCGATAAAATTTGTCAATCTGTTTGTCGATAGTTTTTTAAAATTTAGAATAGTTTTTTTCACTTTTCATTATATCAGGTAATTTGTTAAATAGCTTAGAGCCAAGGTATTTGTAATGGTGTTGTGCAGCTGTTTGCATCATACTTTTCCCTATGATAATAAGGGAGACACAACGATTTCTATGCGATCTACATGAGCTAAGACAAATACGGTCTCCAGAAGCCCTAGCACGCTTGCTCTATATCGATCGGTAGGATAACTATCGGTAACTTCTCATCGTTCCCTAGCATGACTACAGATCGCCAACGAATAAGTGACAGTTCACAATGACTAAGTGTCCATAACATATTCGACATCAACTGTTGTTTGTACGTTAGCGATGTGCAGTTGTCCTAGGGAACTATGAGAAGTTACCGATAGTTATCCTACCGATCGATATAGAGCAAGCGTGCTATGGCCTCTGGTCTTTGGCTTACGACTTTGAAATTTTTACCACATTATGTACAACGTCATTGCCTTGATATATATCTTTTTATTATTACTATTAGTTTCGAGACTCGTCCATTGTATAAAAAGTCTTGACAAGCAACGGAACAGTCTTCCCCGTAACATTCTGTTGCAGGAATCCCAGATACACCGTAGTTATTAGATATTTGGCAAAACGGAATACAGACGTAGTAAGCCGAATGGATGGCCGGCACTATGCAACTGGTTGTACGTGATCGGAATGAGCCGTGCGAAAATGTAACCATTGAAATGTTAACGTGGCGTTGCCAAGCGAACCGGCGAATCGACGAACCTGCAGAATATGAGGATTTATAATTTCCAAAATGTTTCAAATAGTAATGTGCTGGTAAATTATTCTCAGGCAGAGCTCGTATCTACGTATCTATGCCATCATGGAGCATTCGAAAAGAACGTACGTCGTAACTTGCTTCTTATAATATTGATAGGGTAACGGTGACCATTCTATAGTTAACGGGACCTTTATAATATGTTTTGGAATGTTCTTATGGAACAGATGATCAATTTGATTGTCCTATCCCCATGATAAGTTGGAGGAAGCGCATCCAATATTTTATATATATATATATATATAACAATTTTCTCGATTCGATTTCTCGATTTCTCGGGGGCTTTACCGTTGATGTTATTTTTTTTTCAGTTTTTAATAAGTTTTATGGGTGAGATACTATAGAATGCTTTTTTAGGCCTATGAATATACAGAAGTCAAGACTTAAGTCTGGACTGAACAGACATGCGCAAGCTGTCAGTTTAATACAAAACTCAAGACATAAGGCCTCTGAAGATGGACAGTGAGATCTATCCGAAACGTCAGGAGTTAAAAAGTCCTTCTAAGGACTACGTAACGCGGGTAAACCGAGAAAACTATTCTACATCTTACACTCGCGAAAACCTTAATCATAACATATATATATATTAATATTTTTGTATAGGTCCCGAATATTAAACAACAATTTTTTTCAATAATCAATCGAAAAGCTTAGATTAGGTGCTTTCCCACCTAACATATAAATTGTTTTTTTTTTTCTGTTATGAACTAAATAATTCACGTAACGTAAATTTATTCAAGTCCGATGTGAAATTATCCGAGATTTACACCTTTCTAAACAGCTCCATTTTTCCAATTTTCCAAATAAAGTTTTCTCGATGATCACATAGATGGCAGTGCTCTCCAATATTATGCGAAAAATAGTGTCCATAATAGGGTTAGGGGGGTTTCTCACCATCACCCCAATAGCTTATCTACACTAATAACGAATATTTTTGATTTATGATTTAGGGTTTATTTATTTATTAAGTTGGAGTTTATAATTCGGTACTCGAACCTATGAATAGTGGCTATATATTGGATAAGTTGGCCGAGTTTTCTAACCAATGCGATTATTTTATTTTTATTTTTAATAATATGCGTTGTAGTATGAATAAGCTATTGGGAGGATGGTGAGAAACCCTCTAATTATACTCGTATACTTCGCGTCCAAAGGAAGTACAATTCTTATTATCTCTTATTTTATAAATCAAAACCAAAATTTCATCTAAAATCTTACGATTTATTGTAAACCATTGTTAATTCACATTTCTTTTAAATTTTCAAACAAGCAATGGTACGGCGTGATCCAGGGTAAGGCTCTGGACTCACAATCAGAAGGTCGCGGGTTCGAACCCGGCGTACGCAAATAAATTTTATTTGGTTAGTTTGTGTGATTTCAGAATAATTAATTAATTAAAAATAATACATAGTGTATTTGCGGCACGTTTCCGGTATCGCCCTGGTGTAAGACCACCATTCAGAATCGAAACGTTACTTAAAATGGCTTTAGTCGTGTTTGATGACCAGATCTGAATATCCAAGTACTTCCCCACCTTCCTCCTCCTTGTCTTCTTCTCATCCCCATTTACTTTCTGCGTCACAACATACCCCAATTGGGGATACCATAGTCTCACTGGCTCCAGACGGGAGCCGTTGGGACTCCTGTGGGGTATTCGTATTATCTTCAACTCTGGAACGTGCCGCAAATATACCTTATATTATTTTAAGTGATTAAATTGTGAAAACGCCAATCAATCAAATACAATTTATCTGCGCACGCGGGGATTTAAACCCGCGACCTGCAAATCGCTGGTCGAGAGCTTTGCCCCTCGACAACGGAGGCCGTCAAATTTCTATTTTTTATAAATATTCTTACACTAATGATACGTTTTTTTATAATACACATAGGAGTTTAGTTGTCAGAAGTAAATCTATATAAACACCCCAATTGCGCAGCTAGTTAAAACTTATGTTTCTTTTTCTACCTGCGAGTAGAAATCCTTAAGCTCTACTTACAAACCCTACCCTTAGCCATTGTACCATCCTCTTACCCTTTTTTCTCCCCCTCATGGAAGAATAAAGACATTAACGTAACCTGTGGTCCAACAATTTTCCTAAATGAATATTTTCTGCAAGCACAGCATCGAACACCTGCATACAGGTGCTTGAAAGCCTTTGTTATTATTATAGGAGAATTTTTACAAGCCCGTTGAGGAAATAATATCTAATGTTCAAAGGAAGCTAAAACTGCGACGGTTCTTGGTTTCAAGTCTAAATTGCAACTAAATAAAAAAAACAATATTATAATAAGATTTTTATTATTGCTTACATTGAAACATTTTTTTGTGTTCAAATTATCAAAAATTCATAATGGCGCTGATCGTCGCTTTATATGACGATGTTAAAAGTTACGGACGGTCAAACGATCAATTTATATTATTGTATTATGTTGGAATTTTCATTTATGTGTCATGATCATTTTGGTTATATGCTTTTTTGTAGAAGTGCTCAATACCCATGTGTTTTCTTAAATATATCGATATCAACATATCACACACGCACACATACCCACACACAAACACTCACACAAACCTATCTCCTTCCATAATAAACTAAGGGGGTTTCTCACCATCCTCCCAATAGTTTATCTACACTAATAACGAATATTTTCGATTAAAGAATTACGGTTTATTTATTTATTAAGTTGGAGTTTATAATTCGGTACTCGAACCTATGAATAGTGGCTATAATATATTGGATAAGTTGGCCGAGTTTTCTAACCACTGCGAGTATTTTATTTTTAATAATATTCGTTATTAGTGTAGATAAGCTATAGGGGGGATGGTGAGAAACCCAGTAATACATATTGTTACGGAATGTCATTGAGATAGTAACACTTCTTTGAACAAATTGAATAATTTTCTTCTTTGGAAAAATGTAAATCTTTATGGTTTATAAGTATTTAAGTTCATAGGAAATTTTGGTTTTAAATTTATAAATAATACTCTTTTTTTAAAGCTTTTTTTAAAACTTAACTGTTAACAGAACTACTAGTCTTACTTCTATCTTGTATTTAGTTACTAGTTCCTCTATAACCACTGGAGTGTTTTTGGCCAAAATGTGTCTAATTTGAAGAGATATTTTAAAACATTTATTGGAACTTTTTCAAAAAGTTCCCGCGCATTGTATACTTCGATTAATGAAATGGATAACTAATTACTTTCATATTTTCAAGAGATATCTCGCATCTCATCTGACTTTGTTATTGACATTGCGTGAACTGAAATTATAAAAATATTTATTTTAACAAACTATTAATAGTATTTTCGTTGTTTGTTTTTGGGGTGTTATGCCGTGTTGTGCTACCTCCTTCTTTAGCCGACGTTTCAGACAGCGTTGCAGTGTCCATTATCAGGACAGATCCGTCGATCATCCGCGCGATCATCATAGCGCAGATCCTTCGACGTATCTGTCGGATCTGCCCTGATGATGGACACTGCAACGCTGTCTGAAACGTCGGCTAAAGAAGGAGGTAGCACAACACGGCATAACACCCCAAAAACAAACAACGAAAATGCTTTTGGCCGTGAAAATCTAAAAACGTATCTATTAATAGTATGTTTACATATAAAAAAAATGTACATCTTTAAATGAACTAGGCTATAGATAACATATATATATATATCTCTATATATATATTAGTGGTAATATATAATATTATTTAACTATATTTTACGTACGGCAATTTTAAAATAAATATTGCAGAATTCAAATATTTATAATTTTAATGATTTTTTAATTATTGTTTTGTGAATTCTATGGCTCTCCAATGCTATAAGCAGTTTATATGTCACCATATTAAAATTTGAAGGTATGATTTTTTGAAAGAGAGCGTAGTAATTCGAAACTGAAATTTATGTGCACTCGAGGTTGAAATCAATTGACTATAGCGGATCCCTCCGGTGGATAAGGGATGTGTTATATTGCACTAACCTCCCCACATTCCCGAGTAAAGACATTATTATTATTTAACGCTATTTTTAGGTCAAGGTTTGAGCCCTTAGATTCTATTTATTACCAGAACCTCAGACAATGGAGGTGCTATAACTTTGACCAGTTCATTAAACATCATTACAGGTAATTAAATAAATCATTAACGGTGATCACTTCACTTATCTGCGAAGAGATTTTCGTACGAGTCTCGTTCAATTTAAAGTGCCACTACGTCGAATTATTATTTATTAGTTTTGGTATCAGAAAGAAATTTCTTTAAAAAAATCTCAGCCATACATCATTGATGGTATCATACTCCATCGTGGTCTTTCACACTTTTTTAAAATCCAATCTTATATAAGAGTTTCCCATAGACTCTGTGGAGTTTCTGGAATGTAATCACGGAAAGATCACATCAATTTTACACGCGTCAATTCCATTTTTCTCTGTTGACACGTGTTTTACACCGAGCCAAACATACAGCGTAATCTGGATTCTCAGAAATTAAATTTGAGTGTCTTCTCCCTATAAAAGTTAGCGTATTTTATTTTATTTTTTATTTGGGAGACCAACATTTTACATAAATAAAAAAGCATAATAATTAAGTCACATTAATTGTTCCATTTCCAGGTTTCTGTGGGTATTATATATACGCTTTTTTATTATTATTTTCTTAATTATTTTATTCACAGACATATTATTCATAGACTTGAGAATCAGGGAGAGGGGTAATAACCATCTGTAGCGGGGCGGAGAGGGATGAGTTGACGGTAACGATATGTGATTCGTTAATCCTTCAATACGACAGTATATAGGCATCACGCATTATAATATCACCATTTAGCTCTTAAAAGTAAAATCTGCTTTTGAATGAATAGACCTTTTTACATGGGAGCGCGAATTGTTCGCCCGGTTTGAACAAACTTGTGTAATCCATATAAAATGAAGAAAGGTTCACTTGTTTTGAGAGTCGAATATTTTGTTACCGTGTTAAGTTAAGACACTTTTACAAATGTTTCATAATTTACTTATCACAGTAAACTGCAACGTGCACACGACGGGACCGGGAATTTCGCTTCATGTCTAAAACTGATCATATTATATGATGTGAATAAGCTTAAAATAATGACAAATAATGCCTGCATATGGAAGGTAATACGACAATTGGGCTTATACTCTTTTTCACTTCTATTTTTACATGTTTTAATAGCACAAGTTACCATTTTTGCCGTGTTATTTCGTAAAATGTACCGATAAGAGCTCGACGCTAGTCCGCACAAGAATGATGACGTCACATTTTCTAGATTCACGCATACCTATACGCCAGCCCGGCCGGTTCCATGGAACCCAGAATTAAGGAGGGGGAAATAATACGCTTTTATCACTTAGGGCAGGTCTATACATATTCATATGTCTATGATTTTATTCAAAAAGGTAGTAGATTTAGCGGGAGGTTGTTAAAATAAGTTATACCTATATACAGATAGGAATTTTGAATGTGCTTCGTATTAAATATTGGGATTTTGAAATTATTCTGATATCTTGGTGATTTATTGAAATGTAAGTTATTCAGCATTATTTATTTGAAAGTTATTATTAAATTACTCTTTTTAGGTTTTCTAGTCTAAGAATTATATCGGTAGGCTACTTGTGGTTGCGACACAGTCACGTAGCTTGTAAGTATCTCCATCTACGAAGGGCCTAAAGGTCTAATATAAATCAATTTTCTGTCAAGTCGGTAGGTAAAAATCAGGCTTCAAGAAATGATGTGTTCAGCTATCCGACACTCTGCACTTTGTGTATGTTCTAAATATTTGCAATATTTAAGTGTGGAGGGGCGTAATATTTCGGGATTCTAAATTGGAGCCGCGGTAGAATCACAGTCCCTACAGTGCTGCCATCTGTCGCCAGGCGTACAGACAATAAATCGATGTAAGAACCAGGCCTCCGCAATTTTTTATTTGCGATTTTATTACACAGTGTATGGTTATACAAACTTTGGTTTGAATTACCGCGTGATGGAAAAAATGTGACAATATATACTGCAAGTTAGTGTTAGATGATTCTAAACTTTACGATTAATAGTTATGGTGGATGGGAGCGCGGTCTTTTGCACTCAAAACTTATTTTATAATTGATAAAGGAAAATTATATTTTTTAATGTTAACCACTCACAAATAATTGTCGAAGTTGCCCCTAAATCAAAAAATATTGAAATCTTTAAGATGAAACCCGGTGGTGGAGAAATTTGAAATATAGATTTTTACTAAATTGTTGATGTCACTGTTGCTCTAAGGCGCTCCGCTGACGAGGCAACTGAAAACCAACTAAAACCGGCTGTTTTCTCTGTCTTGATTGGTCAAAAAGCTTGTTAACCATAGACGAAGAACAATCAGCTGACAGCTGGCAACTAGCAACAGCCGCCCAGGGCAATCAGCAGTGACAGTCGCGAGTAATTGCTTGCGTTACCATTGACAACGGGGTTGTGTGTGATTGTGAAGTGTGCGGGCCATCACATTGTCGTACAAAGACAGTTGGCAGTTGAGAGTTTTCAGTTGCCTCAGTGGGCGGAGGCGCTTACTCCACCGGATATTGAGCGAAAGGGACAATGCACCTCGGGCTACTAATACCTAACTAAAATCGAGGTTTTGTATTCCCCACTTTTCTCCTCTTAAAGTGGACTGATTTTTAATTTTTTTTTACCAACTGCGTAAGATAAAACTATTTTATGTCTGTACGTTTTGCTTTTTTTAAAAAAACATTGTCTAGTTTGTATACTGAACGTCTTTTGACGACGTTTAAACCAGTCAATTTTATTGATTTTTGGAAGGTCATAACTTTTATAAAAAGTAACTTCCGTGACGACCGTCCGTGGATGAGTGGTAAGACACTTGACTCTCAATCGAAGGTCACGGGTTCGAACCCGGCGTGCGCAAAAGAAATTTTATTTGATTAATTTGTGTTATTTCACAATTAATTAATAAAAATAATATATACTATATATGCGGCACGTTCCAGAGTGGAAGATACTCTCAGTATCGCCCTGGTGTAAGACCACCATTCAGAATTGAAACGTTGCTTAATAATGGATTAAGCCGTTTTTAGTGACTAGATCTGAATAGCCAGGTATTTCCCCACCTTCCTCCTCTCCATATCCTCCCCTTCCCCACTTACCTTCAGCCTCACAACATACCCCAATAGGGGATGCCACAGTCTCACTGGCTCCAGACGGGAGCAGTTGGGACTCTTGTGAAATATTAACTATAAAAAAAATAAAATAAAAAAAAATATATCTAAAAGTACCGACACGCTAGTAGTTGATATCTATTTTATGCAAAAACAATATTTTCTCTAGGGTTAAAATCGATAAAAGAGAGATAAATAGGGAATACGTTTGTATGGAAATATCACCGCCGGGTACCCCTTAATAGCCTTTTTTTTATAATTTAAAACACAAATAAATAAATTGACGCATATCTGTACTTAATATTTGAATTACCTCTTGAGTATAAAAATATTTTGTCAGTTTGGTTTATTTTTTTTGCCTGTTAAAATTAAGAATTGCATGAAACGGGCCGCGCAGCCGTTCCCCTCAAGAACCTTGTCTCTGGACCCTGAGATTGCAGTTTAAAGAAGTGCAAATAAATCTTTGAAAAATACGAATCGTTCTTTGGTAAACACGAAGTCTAAAATAAGCAGTTTTATTCGTATAAAAACTCAATTCTTTCAAGAAAGGAAAACAAGTACAATATTGTCTCGGTGATTCAATTCAATTTTGTACAGCTTTTTAAAAATTGAATTTTTATACAGAAAAAACTATTTTTTCTTATTCACATTCCGTTTGTACAGTTTACACTTGCTAACAAAGAATTCATCATATTTTAAAACATTATATGCAAAAAATGTTTTCCCTTTTAGGGTATATATATTTTAAAGAAATTATTAGATGCTGATTAGCGAAAAACAAAATTTTGCTAATTATGCTTTAAAATATTATAATAAATTATTTGCTTGGGCCCGTACATTTATGCGTATGTAAACTCAATTCTTCCAAGAAAGTAAAAAAAAAACAACATGGGCGATTCAATCGAATATTGTATTTGTATGCCTTTCTTGAAAGAATTGAGCTTGTATAATAACAAAATTCTGTATTCGTATTGCGTATGTACGGGCGCAAACAAATAATTCATCTTAATATTTTAAAGCATAAGCTTTCTGAAATGTTTTATCCTAAAATATTTAAATTGATGATTATATACATGTAAAGGAATAAGAGTACCTACCTAGTATTTAAGTACCTACCTAGAAATATCTAGTATTCCTTTATATTTGAATTATGAATTTTATTTTATTCTATTGTTTTTTTCAAGTGTCATTACTTTGGTTACACTATGTTATGTGGCTGATATTTTTAAAACATTATAAAAACAACCTCTATATGACAAATAAACTTAAATTGTCGTTTCTTTATACTCCAGAGCAACATATTGTTTTATTTGTCATTTAAAACCCAAAGACAACAAACAGTCTTATATGCATAAATAATTTTTTTCAGAAATGTTATTTATATTGAGATATCCACTTAGATACTTTGAAGGTTATATGACTGCAGTTTAATGTATTATGCCCGGCATCAAACCTGTAACCAATTCGTAGTCCATAAAAGTCGTCAATGATATTTTTATTAAAATTTTATGTAAACAGTTGCGTACCCCTGCCCAGAGAAAAGAATTCCTCGGAGCGGTCAAGCGGTATAATGCTGACGAATTGTTAAATTTGGTCGTGCCGGGCCATTTTCTTGTTTTTCTCATTTTCTTCTGCGGAAATGCGTAAAAGTAAAGTGTACCGCGGGACCCAATCAATAAACAATATTCCTCTCTCTCTAACTATAAAGCAAGAGAGACATTTATTTTATATTTAATTGATTTATATTATATATATATATATATATATACTAAAAGTAGCTCCTGTCCGAGATAGATACTTGACATACCGTTTTAATTATTTTTTTACAAAAATAATTTTTCAGTTTGGTTGATTATTTTGGCCTCAAATCCAAAACTAAGTTTTGTATGAAACCGGCCGCGCAGCCGATGGCCTTAATTCAAATTTTGATTAATACGATTTAATTATTTAATACTAGCTTCTGCCCACGACTTCGTCTGCGTAGGATCATTAGTACTTCGAGTAATCTATTTTCTTTTCCTAGGTCCCATCTACGTTTATACCAAAATTCTTAATCTATTTATTTAAAATATCTGTAATTCTTGATTCGATTCAAAGTATTAAGCGAGTACTTCAAATAAATTCACTAATTTAAATATTTTCAAAAATAGAATTTTGACTAAAAAATCATGTTTGCAAAATGTCATTCTCAAATTTTGAAATTTTCTATTATGCAATAATTATTATTTTAAATATATTACACACGTTAATCAAAGGAAAAGAAGTTCAACAAAGGAAACGGTATGGGGGGTGAGTAGAATCTAGAATCACCGCTAAGACCTGTCCACACCTCACACGATGAACCCGGGCACTCCTGATAAATCACCAAACGTAACGAACCGAAGCCAAGTCACTTGGGGTGACCTATAGCACAGGTTTTGGTTATCCAATAAATGGTTCCCGGGGCAATGGTATCCATACCCAACTCTCAAACTGATACTTCAACATTACCTTCGTCAATATGAACTTGTATAGTTCGAAATATTCTCTTACCTCAACAGGAAATTTAAGATGTTTTAAAACAATACGTTGTATCAATTCTCTTTCTCTGTACTTTATTTAATTTTTTTCTTTACTTTATCAATTCTATGTTTTACAATATTTTTTATTTTTATTTTTTTATAGTGAATACCTCACAAGAGTCCCAACTGCTCCCGTCTGGAGCCAGTAAGATTATGGCATCCCCAATCGGGGTATGTTATGAGGCTGAAGGTAAATGGGAAAGGGAAGGAGACGAGGAAGAGGAAGGTGGGAAAGTACCTGGCTATTCAGATCTAGTCACTAAATACGGCTAAAGCCATTTCAAGCAACGTTTCAATTCTGAATAGTGGTCTTACACCAGGGCGAGTATCTTCCACTCTGGAACGTGACGCAAACATAGTATATATTATTTTAAATAACTAATTGTGAAATAATACAAATCAATTAAATAAAATTTATTTGCGCACGCCGGGTTCGAACCCGCGGCTTTCGGAATGGGAGTCTAACGCCCTACCGCTGGACTACGCCGGCCGCCCTAGTTTTGATTATTATTATTTCTCTTATTTCACTAGTAACATCTCCATCTACTAACAACTAAACCTTAATTTACGCATGCTGTGAACATTTTAAATTGGAGTTTTAATTTATATGTACATTCCAATGGCAATTTCATTAACGTAATAATATTGTTAACACTCTGTAAATAATATTTCAAACATTAAAAATATAAATAAGTACGGTTGCTAATGCGATGTTGTACGGAACAACGGCACCCGACTGACACGGGCATTCATTCCATAGAAATTTAAAAACAATTCTAGTAATGGATACTCTCTAGTAAACAATTTTAATTCCAGTTTAATATCGAGTTTCACAATATTACTATTGAAATTGTTTCAGTCGACTGAAAGCGTTTAATTTCCTGAAAATCACATACTTGAAAAGCGTACCGAAAAGCTAACAGCGACCCCTACCCGCCGCAGCATTAATGAGGCTGGGTCAGACGCGGCGATTTTGTCGCTGCTACACCGAGGCATGTGATCGCCATTTCTCGAAACCACGCAGGAATACAGTCACACAAAACTACTGGGAATATGAGTAGTACTCACGCAAATTGTTATTGTTGCAATGTTATGTGTTGTCAACTATCGATTGTGCCTTCTGCCTTTACATCAATCAGTTGAGTTTAATCCGCCGCAATGAGCAGTTGCTCCACCGCTATCCGCATAAGAGTTGAGTTTAAGTCACCGCAAAGAGCAGTTGCTCTACCGCTATCCGCATAAGTTTGAGTTTTTAAAAATACCGCAATTGAATTACGCCGCGACTATCGCGCTAAACAAATACGATAATATCACCATTCCCTTTCCCAATCTATGTCCAAATACTAACAAAACCTTCCGGTGTTAAATCCAGTGAATTGGTGGGTGCCCTGACGTCTATCGGTAAGTCAAAATTATACATAATAGTGCAACATATTACAGTCCGCTCATGCCGTTTGTTCACTTAGAGACATTATAGGTTGAACATTGGCCCAACGCCGCACCAAGTAGTGAAATGTTCTATATATCGTGGGGTATTATTACGTAACTCAGAAACTAGGTTAAGTCATTCCATTTTTGTAAATAAATACATTAAAATATACTAATTTTCTCATTTCCAAAATATAAGTATTACGGTTCCTAACACATCAATTTACATTTTAACTAAACTTATCAGTATAAATGTACAACCGATTTATCAGATAATCTTATGATTCAATTTCTCAAAAAAGCTGATTTCGGAGTTGTAGTAATAACACCACGATATGAAACAACCAAAAACATCTAACTAGCGATTAGTGATTTGAGATGTGAGAAAGTAGTGCTGTATAGCTGCGAAGGTTCACGTGACCGGCAACTAGGTTACTAGGTTTGGCAATTAGTTTATCAAGTAATAAAAAAAAATATATATTCTACAAAATAAAAAGGAAGTACAAAGGGTATAGCGCGTAGGTACATCCCACTTCTTACCCAAGTAACAAGATGTAGAATACACATAATATTACTAAGTGTAAATAAATACCGAAAAGTGAGAATAAGAAACATGCTTCATGTAAAGTATTCGTTTCGTGAAGTGGTATTTGTTTAAAATTAATGTTTTTAGAGACGATTTTTCTTTACTATTTTTTGCATTAGCTCCACTCAGCAGGCTCTGAGGAAAAAAGGAAGAAAGGAGAGGAAGTTCTGGGAAGGAAAAAGGTAGAAATCTGGAGGCAATGTGTCCATGGGGCCTAGTCTATATCTCTCACAGCGCCCGTAACGCGGGTTTAGCTACGTCACGAATCCGTATTAACCCTCCTCTGACCGTGCTAAAAACTTTCTCGCGCTCCGATGCTGTACACTCAGTAAATATTAGTGTAATGTATTTATTTAATCCAATACATAAATGTATTGTGGAGGAATACCTAAAATGTTAACTCTATGTTTAGTATATTTACAAAGATATTTCAGTAAATACAAACCGTGACCGCTTAGTTGACAGCACCGTCAAGAAAGGTTAAACGGCAAACGTGCTTGTTTGTGAAACCGAAAGATCGAGGCTAGGCCCCCAGGAGTGACGGACGCATGACTCTGTCCCTTCCATTGCAGTACAAGGCAAGGGATCGAAAGAGTCCGACAGGAAAATTAAAAAGGTCTCCCTCAACTACTGCATCCCGTTTCGGCCTGCCATGCAGCCAAGCAAACGCATGTAGTGCCAAGATCTAGACAAATATCACCCCATGAATCCTGGGACCCTTGTTATGTCACCAAACGTAGCGAACTACTTGGGGTGACCTATGGCAAGGGTATCTATATGTTGTATTTGTTTAATGTTACGAGGAGGATTGTTTTAACTTCAATAGCCACCGGAGAAAAATTTTATTCTAAAAAAAAAGATAATTTTAATAGTAAAAACGTTACTGAAGTTCTTACGAACCAATTGACAGGGTTTCAATGTTTATTGGCGGGAACATGTAAGAATAATTTGTTGGTATACGTAATTTCGTACTTATACCAACAAATTATTCTTTCATTTTCCCGCCAATAAACATTGAAACACTTTTAATTTGTTCGTAAGAACTTCAGTCCCGTTTTTAACCGTTTTTACGAATAAAATGATCGTTTTTTCGAAAAACATTTTTCTCCGTGCATGAAGTACAAACAATTATGAAATTCTGTTTTATTTACTTCTAGTTTTAATGTGTTTTCTGTAACGTTTGAGTCGCCGCTACGTATTTTAGTTACTAGGTGAGTAACTGGCAGCGAGCAACTTGTCACACGAAGCGATTTAGTCGCTCCTATTAAAATACGAGCGAGTAGAAGCGATGAAATCACCCGTGGGGCGAAGGCTTTAGTTTCCATCAAGACCCTGTTTTTACAGTTCATCCTGAAATAGCGGGCGATTGGCGTCAAAGCCTTTGCTTTCATAACAATGACCGGCCAACCCTGAAAGCACTTTGAGATGGGTTACAATACTATATTTCAATTACCTATTCATAGAATTTCATTTCAATAATACGGTATTATCATAGTTTGGGGACCGTTAAATTCTAACAAGACCAAAATCAATATTGATAATAACGTATCTGGGAATGGATCCAAATGTTTAGGACTATTCATTAAAAGTTCTTCTGTGTGGAAAGGAAGCGAGATTGATTCATAAATATATGAAAGTTTTAATATCATTTTGATTCTTTGTTCAATGTCCACTTTCGTCTAAACACACCCTTTATCATAACAATAACACCTACCTTTTTTGATGAGTTTTGTGAGATTTATTTATTTATTTTATTGATGGAGTAGTAGTTTATTAACAATAGAGTAATAACACGAAAAATACAAACAGAGATGACAGTGAAAGGAGAGCACATATAACTGAAGAGCAATGACAATATATAATATAAAAGTACAAATAGAAGGTCAATACAAGTCAAAGCATGAAAAAGTATTTAATCGGATTTTAAATTATACATTTCTTACCGACTGCCGGAAGTGATTTAGGCTTACACCAAAAAATTCCATTATTATAAGCAATAATTAATAGCCTGAAACACTCATCCATATTGAAAAAATCTTCCGAGAAAAGATACATATCGCCGACGGGACTCGAACCCGCACCCTTTTGATTGCCGGTCAAGTGCTCTACCATTAAGCGACGGCGGGATACCTCCTACCCGCCAAATGATTCAATATATACCTAGTGTTTCATTCAACAATTACCGCTTGTTACATTTATATCAAAAGGGTGCGGGTTCGAGTCCCGTCGGCGATATGTATCTTTTCTCGGAAGATTTTTTCAATATGGATGAGTGTTTCAGGCTAATAATTATTGTTTATAATAATTGTTACCCTTTGTGCTATGCATAAAAAATCTTGTCTTAAACATTAGTTTATCAATTAAAAAATAATAAAAAATTCAATGCTTTGACTTGCATTGACAAGTCTCGACATTCTAGACAAAGGAGAATGGTATCCACAATTAGTAGAATGTTGATTGAGGAACAGCAATTCATTATTTCGGAGTCTACGGGAAGGGATGTTGAACTGGATGAGTTGTAACAAAGCAGATGTGTCAGTAATACTGTTGATTATAATAATTATTTTGAAAATGAAAATTAGATCAAAGTCCTTTCTACGTTTTTCTAAAGAAGACATGTTCAAAGTTTGTTCAATTTCATCATACGAGTACGTGCCTCTTTCAAGTTCTAATCTTCAAGCAATTCATTGTAGAAACCTATGTTGTACGGTTTCGATGTGATAAATGTGGACATCATAGAAAGGAGACAAAGGTGTCTTAGACCCGAAGCAAATTATTTGGTTGGTTAAATGGGAGGTTTACGTAAAAAAAAAATCAATTTTCATCAACTATCATTCTCAAAATGGAAAATCCATAGTTGCACTGGTTTCGAGTATAGTTGGAACTCTTGTGTGGAAATCAGATCAAAATAAATTCAGATTTGCTCAAAATTTGCACAGTACATATTATGCTACACGATACCTCCAACATAAGGTTCTCTACTCTCATATATTTTTATGGATATGTCTTTCTAAAGAGACGAGTTTCAGAAATCTGCTTTAGTCTTTTATCGGCCCAAGTTCACGAGAAAGTCTATTCTGTGCTTATACTACAAATGCTCGATCTCCGAAGTTTATATCTGAAGTTCGCTTTAGTTCCTTAAACCTACTGATCGTAGATAAAAGAGACAAATGGATATATGGCATGGATACGTGCCGACTGTCGCCGAGCTTCGCGTCTTATTCAATGAAAATCATACACTTGGTGTGCAGGTATAAACGAATTCGGGGCTGCTCTTGTAGCTAGCTGATGTGATTTTATTTTTTATAGTTTCAAGCATTTATAAAGTTTTAAAAAATATTTAATAAATGAAATTGCCTTTGGGATGTGTATATATAAAACTCAGAATCAAACAGTTGTTCTTCTTGGATCGGAGATTGTATGAAATGTTCAGATGTATACATCATAAATGTATAAAAAATAATGCGCACACTATATATTATAATAAGAAATTCAATAATGAGTTATGTATATGTATTTTTTCTCAGTTTTTTTCCTCTTTTAATCTGCGTCAACGAAATATTTCTAGGAAAATAAGTGTGTCCTTTACGACGTATATTTTAAGAGGATTTTTGTCAGAAAAAGTAATATAAATAAGCTGTTATTAAAAATTGAATTTACAAAAAATATTAATTATTCTGAAAGATCTATTCAATCTTAATTTTATTATAAAATAATCATTATTTTAGGTTTACAAAAATAGGAGATATTTATGAAAAAAAATATATTTTCGCTTTTCTGAACAATAAACATTGTGTCATTTACAGCATTTCAAATTTCCGTTATCCAGATACAATTGTATTGAAGGTATATACATTTTTATTTGATTTTTCACGCTCAGCTTGGGTTTTACAGTGCACGACAAAACAATATACTTTGTAATAAAAGATTATATTTAGTTATTGATGCGTTATATGTCAACAAAATGCCTTCAACCTCTTGAATGTGGGATGACATTTGGCCATATTATGGGTGTTATGTATAGAAAATTAATTTAAAAGCATTCCGAGTGGTTACATTACTGAAATTAAAAGCAACATCTGGAATTATATTGGCGCAAGCGATTCTGAACTTGTCCTAGTACAGTTTCTTTATACATTAAAAAAAAATTCCGGACGCCGGCATCCGAGCCACAGACGACAGGTTAATCATTATCTTTTTCAGCGCCCTTGAGGTAATTTCTCACAAAAACGGCGCTCTACAAATTATCCAAATATTATTATTATTATTACCTAAATTCTGTAAAAAGCGAATGTGAGTTTAAAACGGCTGAGGCTGGTAAAGGGGAGAATCCAAAAAAACGGGAAGCCCTAGCGTACATGATTGCAACCCGTCATCTGAAAAATAAAAATCGAACGGATTCTTAATCAGTAAGAATGTCGCTATCGCCGGGACCTCGGAGTAGTAAAAATTTTTGTTTCACAAAATGCCGGCCGTTTGAAAAAAAAATGTTTTTTATTTTTTTTTTAACATTAACATTTTTTTTAAAAATAGTATTTTTTTTCTCTGATTCCGATGGAGGCCATAAAGGCATGTGTTAAGATGGTTCGTAGCAAATTTCAAATAAATCGGTTCTGTAGAACTCTAGATAGCATATACGCCAGCTTGAAAAAAGTAGTTTCGAGAAAAACGCGTTTAAAGTTTGAGTAAAATTTCAGACAGTTTTATTCATATAATGGGTACGGTGTTCTTATGTTACGTTACTAGGACTCTCAGTTAACAATACATTATATTTGCATTACATATATATTATATAGATATAAAATAGAAGAAAGGTTTTAAGGGGTAATCCATCGGCAGGTAGTCGGGCAACATCTACTATGTATTGTTCAATTTGTTCCGGCCAGACCGGCTTAGTTGGCGGGCCACAAAAAGAGCGATAACTCCGAAAATAATTCGAAATCGAAAAATCCTTTTAAGGAAATATTTTTAAAGATCTAAAATTTAAAATAGGTAATAAAATTTATTAACAACATTTATTTTGAATAACGAACGACATTATTCAAAATGCTTTGTATATTGACAACTTACCTGACATTCGGGAGATCGCGCTAAATTTTCTCAATTTTGTCAACTATTTCTTATCAGTTATTGACCGTACACGCAAATATTGATAACTGACCATAAATAATGGATTAAATCAATATCGTATTTATGTAAGATTTAATCAATATCGTATTTATGTAGGGTTTAATCAATATCGTATTTATGTATGATTTAATCAATATCGTATTTATGTAGGATTTAATCAATATCGTATTTATGTAGGATTTAATCAATATCGTATTTATGTAGGATTTAATCAATATCGTATTTATGTAGGATTTAATCAATATCGTATTTATGTAGGATTTAATCAATATCGTATTTATGTAGGATTTAATCAATATCGTATTTATGTAGGATTTAATCAATATCGTATTTATGTAAGATTTAATCAATATCGTATTTATGTAGGATTTAGTAAATATCGTATTTATGTAGGGTTTAATCAATATCGTATTTATGTAGGATTTAATCAATATCGTATTTATGTAGGATTTAATCAATATCGTATTTATGTAGGGTTTAATCAATATCGTATTTATGTAGGATTTAATCAATATCGTATTTATGTAGGGTTTAATCAATATCGTATTTATGTAGGATTTAATCAATATCGTATTTATGTAGGATTTAATCAATATCGTATTTATGTAGGATTTAATCAATATCGTATTTATGTAGGATTTAATCAATATCGTATTTATGTAGGATTTAATCAATATCGTATTTGTGTAGGATTTAATCAAATCGTATTTATGTAGGATTTAATCAATATCGTATTTGTGTAGGATTTAATCAAATCGTATTTATGTAGGATTTAATCAATATCGTATTTGTGTAGGATTTAATCAAATCGTATTTATGTAGGATTTAATCAATATCGTATTTATTTAGGGTTTTATCATCAGTGCCAGACCTCCAGGACTGTTAGTGATTGAATTTATGATTTTATATAAGCAAGTTAAGTCAATAATTATTCTACGTTGTGATATATATATTTTGTTAATTTCCATAACAACAATTGCCGCGGTGGCTGGCTGCAGCGGTCGGCAGTATATTGCACCGTTGTTGGTTGGTTGCTTCGTATGCAAATATACCCCCAGACCATAATCAGTATTGGCGGAAAGCGGGTACCAGATGATTAATTCTGCAGTGGTTACTGGTTACCTGGCTACCTGCTCCTAGTAGACTGGTATTGCAATATATTCAGTGTTCTCAGCTCTAAATACATGACGTGATTTGACAGGGTAAATTATGCAATGTGTCACGCATTTGTAATACTAAGTATGCGCAAAATTCACTAATGAAACGTATGTTTTATTACTTGTCTCTTTCGCTAAAACAACTTTTGGCCAAATACATTTTAGACGTAACAAAGCTATACAATGCGCTTCCACTGGCAATCAGGCAGAACACAAATTATTTGAAATATATATCAGACACCAAGTCTTGGATCATCAAACAAAAGAGATCAAGCATCAGAGATTTTATTAAAACCTATTTTAAGTCTGTATTCTCAGTCATATTTAAAATTTCAGAATTCACTAAAAGATAGCTGCCGATAATATAGAAAAATAAAAAAACATTAGTCGAAGATAATATTGTTCATTCTGAAATGTGAAATATGACTTTGACAATTACGGCGGTTTTATAATCGGACGCAATGGCTGAATTGTTAGAGCGCCGTCCCGGTAAGACGTGAGATCTGGGTTCGAGTCCCGGTTGCGACCATTATGTTTCATTATTTTTCTGTGTCTTGTTCATTTTCATATTTTAATTTAGATTATTATTGTTGTTTTTTTTTCAATGATTATATTACATTGATGGGAATAAGCTTCAAAAGTTAAAAAGAGAGTTATTCTTATAAAAAAATAAAATATTGTTGTTGTTATTTTAATTTTAATGTAAGTCACTTATGTTAAACTCAGCCTGATATCAACACAAGAGTTCCTAATGAGACATGCACAACACATCACCAATGTAATTTAAATAAAGATGAATAAATAAAAAAATAAAATTATCGGACAGCGAAATGACGTCTACAGGTTTTACTGCAAATATGCTCAGGAATCTGTGGTTGAATGTCCTTCGGATAGGTGCTGTTACACCATGTACATATATGAAATTTGGTTCTATGATAACTCAACAAAGTAGCTTTTTAAAACCTCTTTGAAAAGTAATTAAAAGTGATGAAAAAAATATCCCATAACCTAACCTAAAGTCACATTTTTCTTTTCTTTCATTATTTTAACCATTTGAAAGGCCAGCATAGGAAAAATATAGTTTTTCATTACCAATCCAATATATTTATAACATTTCTTTTATGATATATTACAATAATTACATGAAAATAATGTAGATAAAACGAAATTTCTGAATAATTCCTGAAATCTATTCTTTTCACAATGAAGTTATATCAAAAACAATGAAACAATATAGATTTTCTAAATCAACTCCTTCTATATTTTGACGCGGCGGTCATTTTGTCGGCCATCTTTCTTGCCCGCCGCGAAATCGACAATTTATTAAAATTATTCCGAGAGGTTAGACGCTATGCAGTAGGAAGTTCGTTTTATCTACATTATTTTGATGTAATTTTTGTAATAATCACTAAAGAAATGTTATAAAAATTAAATTCGTAAAAAAGGTGAGAAATGTCGTATTGAAAAAAAATATTTTTTGTATGCTGGCTTTCAACAAGTTAAACATGATTTTCATTTGAAATGGTCAACAATACAAAGGAAATGGTGAGCCGATAACTCATAATGAATTCAACTCAACACCTCCTTTGAAAAATCATTAAAATCGTTGAAAAAAAAATGTGGTTAAATAGGTTGCGTTAAGTTAGGTTATGGACTAATTTTCAATAAATTTTTTTTCATAGCTTTAATAACTTTTCAAAGAGGTGTTGAGTTGATTCTGGGTTATCATGGAATCAAACAGAACTTGAATATAACTTTCACAGAATTTGAAAATTAACCTTTTGAAAGCCAGCATAGGAAAAATATATTTTTTCATTACGACGTAAGACATTTTACATTTCATATGAATCCAATATTTATAACATTTCTTTTGTGATATATTACAAAAATTACATGAAAATAACGTAGATAAAACGATCTTTCTGATAATACTTGAAATGTATTCTTTTCACAATGAAGTCATATAAAAAACAATGAAACAATATAGATTTTCTAAATCAACTCCTTCTATATTTTGACGCGGCGGTCATTTTGTCGGCTATCTTTCTTGCCCGCCGCGAAATCGACAATTTATTAAAATTATTCCGAGAGGTTAGACGCTATGCAGTAGGAAGTTCGTTTTATCTACATTATTTTGATGTAATTTTTGTAATATATCACTAAAGAAATGTTATAAAAATTGAATTCGTAAGAAAGGTGAGAAATGTCGTATTGAAAAAAAATATTTTTTGTATGCTGGCTTTCAACAAGTTAAACATGATTTTCATTTGAAATGGTCAACAATACAAAGGAAATGGTGAGCCGATAACTCATAATGAATTCAACTCAACACCTCCTTTGAAAAATCATTAAAATCGTTGAAAAAAAAAAGTGGTTAAATAGGTTGCGTTAAGTTAGGTTATGGACTAATTTTCAATAAATTTTTTTTCATAGCTTTAATAACTTTTCAAAGAGGTGTTGAGTTGATTCTGGGTTATCATGGAACCAAACAGAACTTGAATATAACTTTCACAGAATTTGAAAATTAACCTTTTGAAAGCCAGCATAGGAAAAATATATTTTTTCATTACGACGTAAGACATTTTACATTTCATACGAATCCAATATTTATAACATTTCTTTTGTGATATATTACAAAAATTACATGAAAATAACGTAGATAAAACGATCTTTCTGATAATACTTGAAATGTATTCTTTTCACAATGAAGTCATATAAAAAACAATGAAACAATATAGATTTTCTAAATCAACTCCTTCTATATTTTGACGCGGCGGCCATTTTGTCGGCCATCTTTCTTGCCCGCTGCGAAATCGACAATTTATTAAAATTATTCCGAGAGGCTAGATGCTATGCAAGTATTTCGTAACGTCGAGAACGAGAATGGCCCACGATTCTGACCTTGTTCTTGATACAATTTCTTTATACATAACAAAATCGCTTCCAAAAACCGATGATCATGGGTGATCATAAGGCCAATTAGAGGCCATTTGTCGTATTTCAATTGAGAAATGAAGTTCATCTTTGTTGAGTTGTCCTGCCACCATAAAATTTACAATGAGTCGCGCATAATGGTTGTAAACAATACTTATTTTCAGAGTTTATCAGCATGGATTTCATGAAAATTTATACTAAATTTAATTTAATTTCATGTAACTTTTATAATGTACATAAATTGCATTAAAATAGAAGAACGTGGTACTGTTCCAATTATAATAATTACACTGCAGGACTAAGTTTAAGTACTCCCCTAGCTACAGTGGGAGGGTTGAGGGTGGTTCACATTCCTTCTAGAACATTCTAAGAGTCGGTCCGGCACGGGACGACATCCCAGTAACAAAACTCCAGCTCTCTGGCAAAACTTTCGACACTTTAATGTATCCGGGGCAAGTTATTGCCGACGCCGCATAAGTCCAAGGAATATTTGATACCAGTAATTAAAAACTAATTGTTTTAATTTTAAGGTTTTGCGGTTGGTCTTAGTGAGGGTCAGGTTTTATTGTTAATCAGGAATATAAGGTTGACCTACAGTTCTGGGTTTCAAGTGCCCTTCTAGAGTATTAAGTAACTAAAATAACTTTCGCAATCACATAATATCGTAAATTTCACTGATAGGAAATTTCTCCCTTCTACAATCTTCTGTAATGATTTTGACTACTAATGTAAGGAAGATATAATTATAAAATGAGGAGGAGAGTGTATCGACGGTTCCAAAAAACAATGTCGTTTTTTCTTCTTTCTTTCTCCTTTCTACAATGACGACCGTCCGTGGTCCAGTGGTAAGACACCTGACTCCCAATCGGAAGGTCGCGGGTTCGAACCCGGCGTGCGCAAATAAATTTTATTTGATTAATTTGTGTTATTTCATAATTAATTAATAAAAATAATATATACTATATTTGCGGCACGTTCCAGAGTGGAAGATACTGCCAGTATCGCCCTGGTGTACGACCACCATTCAGAATTGAAACGTTGCTTAATAATGGCTTTAGCCGTGTTTAGTGACTAGATCTGAATAGCCAGGTACTTTCCCACCTTCCTCTTCCCTATCTCCTTCCCTTCCCCACTTTCCTTCAGCCTCACAACATACCCCGATTGGGGATGCCATAGTCTCACTGGCTCCAGACGGGAGCAGTTGGGACTCTTGTGAAGTATTCTCTATAAAAAAAAATCTTCTGTAATGATTTTGACTTCTAATGTCAGGAAGATATAATTATAAAATGAGGTGGAGAATGTATCGACGGTCCCGAAAAAACAATGTCGTTTTGTTGGCTTATTTTTATTTCGAGAGAATGGTGGGAAAGTACCTGTCTCTTCAGATCTGGTCACCAAATACGGCTAAAGCCATTTCAAGCAACGTTTCAATTCTAAATGGTGTACTTACACCAGGGGGATATTGATAGTATCTCCCACTCTGGAACATGTCGCGATAATACTATAAATTACTTTCATTAAATAAATTGTAAAACAACACAAAATAGTCAATTAAAAAATTTGGCGAAAAATATTTCCGCTTTGCAATAAAATCCAAAAAAAAAAAAATTTGTTAACGTATCAAAAAACTAAAAACTGTTTTCGAAAGGTGATGAAACAGGCTTTCAAATTTTATTATCAGAAATAACCATGTAATTTTTTAAATATAAAATTTTTCGATGAAAACTTTAAAAAATTTTAAAAATGATTACTTTTCGTTTTTTCTAACTAAAATTACTGATAATGAAAAAAAAAATATAAAGACATACATATTTCATTGACAAATGAATTATAAACGTTACTGTCACATTTATTTTTTTGTCATTTCAAGGCGTGCATTTTATTTTTGTGGCTAACTTTTAGATTTAATATAAAGCATTTGTATTATCTTTCCAATGCCGTTTAGATCATACTTCTCACTATGATAGTTAGGGAGATACGACGATTTCTATGAGACCTATGCGAGCTGGGACAAATATGGTCTCCTGTGATTAAACGGGTTAAATAAAATTTACTTGCACACGCCGATATTTGAACTCGCGACCTTCGAATTGCTCTTTGAGAGCCTTACTCCTCGACCACGGAGGCCGTCAATTGGCAATCTTTCAAATGGCAAAAAAATAAGCTGAAAAGCCATTTGATGACAAGGTTAAATTTCAGTAATCGTCCTTACCTCAAGTATCTGCGATATAGTTTAACCAATCTCTGATCTAGGGCCAGTTCCATCGAAAGTAGTTAAAGTTACTTTTTAGTTAAAGTTAAATAAAAGTAACTTTTTTATCATTTCTTACAAAAATGGGATGTTTCAACTTAAAAAAAAAGTTAACTAAATAGTTACGAAATAGTTACTTTTATTTAACCCAGCGATGTTGACAGTTTCAAGTTAGATTTTGGTAAAGATGTGAGCTGTGATTTTGGTAAAGGAACGAAATATTGTGTGTTTGTATCAATTGATTAGAATATATAGGAAATAGATAAAATAAGGATGAAAAACCACGAACTGATCATTTTCTGAAGCAAGAGATGGTTTTAGGATGTCAAAAAGTTTGCTTAGGCAATTAACTTTACTAATTGCCAATGACATCACTGCACAGAATAATTACATGTGTTTATTCAAACATATGTACCTACACTTCTCTTGATAATTTATACTAGCATTGTTATAGTTATTTCTATAAACGCTACGGTACCGAAACAAAATAGAGTTTTTGTCATACAAGAAATCATGTTTGTTCTGTGTATCAGGTTTTAAACATTGTATTTCCATGCAACAGTTTACCAAATGAGTGAATACAAAGATGAGGTCGCTGGGGAGCATAAGATTATTGCCTCGCATATAATAGACGGGGTTGTCAGAGAAATAATAACCTGCTTTCGGTCACAATATAATAATATCATCTTTCCACAAACTTTATTACAGTTTTTAGACCGTAACTGTAACATAACAAATAACCCTCAAAAACTTCATAAACGTCAAAAAAACACAACACAATCTCGAAATCGCGCCGATAATAATAATAATAATAATTGGATAATTTGTATAGCGCCGTTTTTGTGAGAAATCACCTCAAGGGCGATGTACAATTTATAATATAATTCTTAGGCTATATTTAAGTTTATTATTTACAATTGTATACAGAAACATACTTACCTGGTCGGTCACTTCCGATAAACACACTTTAATAAGAAAGTTTATGCTTGAAGAAGATACCAATTTGCACGCGGAGGACATTATATTGAAAACATTGGTCATTGCATGATTTTACATTTACTGCCCCCCATCACTTTTGGTATTCACTTATAAGAAGTATAATGCCAAAGGTGAGTTAATATTTATTTTGAAAGACTTGAGAATTTGATTCTTTACGACTGGAGAATGTTCATCAAGTGACTCGTTATAAAAGCTTACAAATAAGAATTAGCTCATATTTTCACAATTAGTTATTTACAATGTCGCGGGCTGTGAATGTGAAAGTGAAAAGGTTTTGACTTTATGGATAAGACAGTCCGAACAGATGAGTTTTAAGTTTAGCTCTAAATTCCGCCGAGTCTGTAATCATTCTTAACTTATGTGGCAGCCTATTCCATGCTTTATGTCCCGACACTCCGAAAGCGCGCTCACCGAACTTAGTGTCTGGTGTGCGCTTTGGTTCCTTCAACCTTCCGATAGCTGATGATGCTGCTGACCTGAGGGTTGATTGTCGAGAATTGGAATTTTCAGGAATACACAGTTCCGATAAGTAAGCCGGAGCCATTGCGTTAAGCGACTTAAATACCATCCGATGTCGATAGTGTTGACATCCGTAAAAAAAAATTGGTGTTTATTTTTATTTAAAAATATCAAATATAAGGAAACATCGTTGCCATTTTGATGGCAACACTGGTAACTTTAAACTAACTTTTTTAATGTTGATGCTACTCAATTATGTATAATTGCAGCTTAACTTGTTAGGGCTTAAACTCGGTTTAAATATTTAACTTTAAACTTTACTTTAACTATTGTCGATGCAATTGGCCCCTAGTCTGTTTAATATTTTTTCTACGCCAAAATCCGCTCTGTTGCAACTCAAATCAATGCTATAGTACACAGCGAAAAATTATTTACGGGCGTTCAATCGGCATTGCGATCACGTTGGGGGTTGTAAAAATCCACCACTAAAGCAATTATTATTACGTGAGCGCCCGCAAATTTGTAAATGTTTTGTTTTAACAAATCAGGCACGGAACTTTGCGTCTTTTTGTAAATTACAAAACTTTTGGCAATAAAACCATAACCGTGGCATAAGTAAATTTCCTGCTTCTCTGGTGGTTGCGTATCAACTCTTTGAAACATTGCCAAGTTATTGGTTGAATAATGAAGCATCTGGAAATTTACAACGCGCGTAGTGATTATTGGTTTTGTGGGAGAAGCTGGTTTATTTACGAGGCAGCCTCCGTAGAGAATTTTGCGGTTTAAGATGATAGACTTCGCTTTTCGGCCCATACAAAAAGGACGCCCGGGAAAAAACACTTTTCTACATCGAAAATTGCACAAAATGAATATATTTTTTTATACTGCCTTCTAGAGGGTGAAAACTATGTCGGTATGTTTTCGAATTTTCAATGCGTTTCGTATTAACGTAAACATTCACTGACAAACATGTGCGATTTATCAAAAAATATTATTTAAGGAAAAAGTGCTGCTAACTCAACTCCCATAAAGAATTATAAAATTAAAAAAAGCTACCGACGTAACTTCTTCTTTCTGAAAAATATATATTTTTAAAAATGTCAATTTTGAGAAAGTTTCGGTGTAGAAAAGTGTATTCTCCATAAACCCCTTTTCGAGCGATTTCTGTAGGTAAATTTGAGCGTTGTCTCATTCGCACATTTCGCATTCGCATGTATTGTAAGTGTGCGTGAGCTTATTGTGAGCGAGACAGAATGACAGACGCGGGTGTTCCGCGTGTGGTTCAAAGTCTAGCCTCTTAAGAAGAATGGCTGCACGGCCCGTTTCATACAAAGCTTAATTTTGAATTTGAGGCAACAATACTTAACCAAAATGAATGATTAGTTTTATGATCTAAACGTATATAAAATATCTAGTACGGATATTTGCTTCTTTATTTATTTCGGTTTTAAAATATAAAATACAGGCCATTAAAGATTTCAATGTCTCATGATTTTAGGAGAAACTTATTTGTCAGTAAATCATTTATTATAGAAATATGATAAAATATATTTAAAAAAATTATTATTATTCAAAAATGTATTTTATAGGTTGTTTTATTATTAATTTTATTTTTCATTATATTAAAACAGTAAAAAAGGCAAGATTTTATTTATTAATTATAAATAACTTTAAAAATATCCAAAGTTGCCTCCAAAATAAAGCAAAATTTATTTATTAATGATTTATATTTATATTTTAAAACACACATAAAAAAGTAGCACATACATATCTGTACTAGATATTTTATTTAAAATATAAAATTTTTTGATTAAAAATAATTATTCAGTTTGGTTGGGTATTTTTGCCTCAAATAAAAAATAAGGTTTTGTATAAAATACGCCGCGAAGCCGTTTCACTTAAGTTAGATATAAAATTCCAATTTTATACTACAGTCCAAGCGATTATATAATATTTTATAATATGAAAGCATGCGTTGCATGTTTAATACCATTTTTTTATTCTAGGTTAAAATGTCAAACCAACTAAAAAAATGCTGGCAGTTTACTTCTTAAATCATGAAAAACCGCCATCTTTTGTAATCAATATTATTATTGTTATGTCTTTGCTTTTGTATAATTATTTCTGTGGTATTGGGAAGGCATAATATGAGTCAAAAGACTATTATAAAAATAATGTAAAAGTTTGATTTTGAATTGAGAATATGCTTAGTTCTTTACTGGGATACCATTTTTTGATTTCCTACCTCTCCCAAATCATCATTTTGCTGGAAAAGTATTTAAAATTTGGAACACTGGCAAGAAAGATAGTGCAAAATTCGAGTGCATTTGTTTTGCGAAGAGAAGAAGATTGTGGAACTTCCTTGGAAGTAAGTTATTGGTGTTTTCGTGTACACAATCTCGAAATTACAGGAATTTGACCATCTCGGAAGTACATAAATAATATTGTTTTGTACACATTCGTTTTGTTGTGGTGATAATTACCTCGTGGTGGAACTTTATACCTACATTGTGGTTGTGTCATGGTTATCCCTTTTCCTCGAATACCTTGTTTTTCCTACGCACATTATTACCCAAATACCATTTCGTCTAGTTTCGTTTTATTTTTATTTACAGTCCATTACAATTGCATCTGAAGTTTTGATTCGTAGGCAGTTATGGATGCATAACCATCCTACCTATTTTTTGATGAATCATGTTCATCATTAGTGATATATTTTACATGTATTTATTTTATTTAGAAACATCAACGTAGGTTGTTAGCTTTATATGTGTAGATTTGTAAATAATAAAAATATTTACAAATATACGCATATGTAGCTTGTACGTGCTCGACTTTGAACTAGAAGAAAAATAAAAACGTTTTTGCTGAAATCATCCAAAATCCAAACCAAACGTTTAAACTATTCAAACCATACAAAGCGTTAAAAATATCATACATTGCTAAACATCCAACATATAACATAACACTGTTTATAATAAACACAATAATTGAAATAAAAAAGTAATTAAAAATAAATAAATCAAATTGACTTATTTATTTTTATTTTTATAGTGAATAACTCACAAGAGTCCCAACTGCTCCCGTCTGGAGCCAGTGAGACTATGGTATCCCCACCGTAAACCGTATTTGGTGACCAGATCTGAATAGCCAGATACTTCCCCACCTTCTTCTTTCCCATCTCATTCACCTCTACACTTCTTTCAGTCTCACAACATACACCAATTAGGGATGCCAAAGTATCACTAACTCCAGACGTGGGGAGTATTTGGAACTCTAATAATAAATAAAATAAAATAATAAAATCCATTAATTATAAAATGAATCCAATGATTATATAAAATTTATCCAATGATTATTAGCTTTTTGGAAAATATTATGTCTTTTTGGAATACAGATTTATTTATCAATTTAAAAGGTAAGAAAATAGTAGTACCGGGCATTTCAATAAAAAGAGGAATTTTTCAAGGAGACTCGTTGAGTCCTCTTTGGTTTGCTTAGCATTGAATCCTCTATCTAAAATGTTAATTAAAAGCAAGTTTGGAATAAAAATTTAGGGTAATACAGGAGAGAGTAGTACAGTTTCGCATTTATTATATATGGATGATATAAAATTATTTTAGAATTCTGAATCAAATTTAGAGAAAATGATTAAGGTAGGTTAATTTTTTTCAGATGATATTAAAATGATTTTTTGTTTAGATAAATGTAGAACGATCCATATAGAGAAAGGCAAAATTGTAGATGGAGACGAGGGTATATTTAGAAATTTCAATATTAATAGTACGAAAGGGGATGAAGTTTATAAATACTTAGGATACCCACAATCGAATAGATTGGATCATACCAGTATTAAAAATGATATTATGATAACTCGGATAAGAAAATTTTTAAAATGCAATCTATCTGCTAAAAATTTAGTAAAGGCAATAAAAGTTGGGCAAAACCTTTATTAACTTAGTCATTTGGTATAATTAAATGGTCCAATACAGATTTAGATAGCTTAGAACGATTAATTAGAACTACGTTAACAAAGTTTAATTGTCATCATCCAAATTCAGCTATAGAACGAATTAATTTACCTAGAAATTTAGGAGGTATTGTTAAAATAACTTCTTTGAAACACAATCAGGTAGAAATGTTAAGAATTTTTTTCTATAGGAAAGATAATAGCTCAGTAATACACAAAATAGTAAAATAGTCGCGTACATTGTCTATCAGCGTTTCAATTTGCGGACTTTATTTTTAAGTTGGACTGTAATCAGTAATTATTAACCTTTCATGTTGAAACCTTATAACTCAAGTGGGAGTTGGTAAACATTTGAATATTTGTCAAGGACTGACTTACCCCTTATCTTCTGATACTGAATTATAGTAAATCGATATTTTGAAATGAGGGACACAGCTGGCGATAATTACCTACTTCACAAGCGCATAACAGATTCGTGGTAAACGCACTAAGGCATCAAATTAGTATGCTTCCTGTACCGGTTTTCTCAATAGACTAATTATACCGCAATTTATTGTTGTAAATGTCATTCACGTAGGCATATTGGCTTAACACTGTCAGATAGGGACAGGTACTTGGATAAGAGGTAAGGTGGAGGAATGAGGTAACATAAAAATTCATAAGAATAAGCTTCGAAATCTGCACGGCGAAAAATGTTATTCTAAAATGTATTATACTAGCTTATAAATGTGGAAATTCTAACTACGCAATTGTAAATGTTCTCCAAAATGCCCTGGAAAGAATCTCAGACTTGTTATCTCCCGAAAGAAACCATTCATCTGTTCTGTATGAAATTACTAATGTTATCCAAAATGACCCTGGTAAAATAATTACATCTTGGCGATTCTTTCAAGGAAAAAGAAACAATCCCGTCACTACAAATGCAACTACTAATGTTCTCAAAATTTGTCTTGACAGAATCGCCATTCCTTTCCATTGTAAGAATATGTACTAAAACACAATTTGGCTGTCCTGAAACGGGAATCCTTCCCAGTTGGACAGACAAAGGATCATCTTGTATTGTATGTTTGTATTATATAAATAAAAATAAATAAATAAATAAAAATACGATCATATTCGTAAAAACGGTTAAAAACGGGACTGAAGTTCTAACGAACAAATTAACAGTGTTTCAATGCGTATTGGCGGGAAAATGTAAGAATAATTTGTTGGTATACGTACGAAATTAAGTACACCAACAAATTATTCTTACATGTTCCCGCCAATAAACATTGAAACCCTGTTTATTAGTTCGTACGAACTTCAGTCCCGTTTTTAACCATTTTACCTATAAAATTATGAAACATCGGAATCTCGGTAACTATGCTCAAAGACTTACTTACTTTAGAGAAGCATCAACCGCCAAAAGAAGACACATATTAGATATTATAATCTCCATGTTTAAAATCATTAACAACATGTACGATTCATCCGCAATTAATCACGAGCAACCCTTTAAGGTTTTGGATGGATACTTGTCGTATGAATACAAGTTTTTTTCAAACTAACGTCAAGAATGAATCGATTATATAGTATACTAGATGACCCGCCCACGCGTTGCCGTGGCTAACGAAACACAACGCTATCTACTGGATGGTTACCTAAACTAAATAACCAAGTATTGTGTCAATAAACTAACTCACACCGCCATCTGTCAGAAACTTATGGAACTTACAAATAATTGTCCCATAAAAAACATTTAATTCGCAATGATAAATATTGAGGTCAATAATCCAGATAAAAACTATCTTTTAAGTTGGACCAAATTAAATATAGTAAGCCTAATTTCATATAGTTTCGGATTTTACCTTGGAAGAACATTGTGACGCGAGATCTTTTATATAAAGATACTGCGACAGTCAAGGCTTGGATATAGGTACACATTTTTGAGTTCAATTACTACCTTCAGAAGGAACATCAGATGATCTCCTCACTTAGAGCCACTATGTAATTATTTTATCATTCACCTACTTATGCATTGGCTCTATAATATGTATATATGTGTGTAATTGTGTTTGTAAATATATATATACATACAGTTTGCACACGTATTGTTATTATTATTTTTTATTTGGAGAAAACACAGATGCAGACATCAATTAACAAGAATATACAAAACAACAACTAGAGAACTCGTCTGCATCCAAACTATTTCTCTCTAATATGTGTATATAATTTATTTATTTATTGGTAAGAGACAACAGCTTATGCATAAAATATAAAGATTTATATTTTATACATAAGCTGTTAAATGAAGTCAAGCCAAAAAAGTCTACTACGTTAAAGTTGATTGGAGATTTATTACAGTTTAAAAACTCTTAAAGAATCAAAATCTGGAATAGTCCATTTAAAAAGTATCCTAGGTTAAAGTAGATTTTTTTTTATTTACTTATTTAGTATAAATACATTTGTACAAAATAAGGGTAGTCCCATAAAGCTGTCATATGGCAGCTTGTCTCTTGGTTCTACAATTTATCACTCTTAATATTATACATAAGGAAATATTTAGATATTAATACATACGAGTATACAGTTTATAGATTGGAGTTTTATTACACATTAAAATTAAGTTTAGGTGAGGAGGGGAGGAAGAGGAATATAGGATGAGGATAGGAGATGCTCGGGATACATTCCACACTTTGTATTAATTTTCGAAGTGTATTGCTGAAAATGTCTATATTTTGAAATTATGTGTTATATTATACGGGGAATTGGTGAGTTTTTCTAAACTTAGTACTATATGTAAGTAAATGAAACAAATGGGATTGCCGTAACATTAATATTTATTAAGTTGGTTAGCTCTAGCGAGTCCAGGCCATTATTAAGAATTTTAAATAATAAGATTTGGTCAAAAATTAAACGTCGTGTTTGAAGCGAGTTAACGTTGTGGTAATTAATAGATTCGATGTAATTTGAAAAGTATAAGTTAGTTTATAATAACATTTATGTGTTTAAAAAAATAATAAATGTACATATGTATATAATATATAAGTGTGTATGTATGTATGTATTCCTAATATTTGGTTTTGATCCTGTTGTTTTTATGTGCTTTTTATTTAATTTATTATTTTTGTAACTTACCATTTCACAAATAATATTGAGATACATAGTGTGCTCACCTATTATTAGAAACATTCTTATATCAATGTACAATAACGTAATAATTATGTGATTTATTCAGTTGGCGAGCCAATAAATAAAAATATGGAGATGCATACGGTCAACAGTATCACACGAAGAAAGACTATTTTTAATTAGGTACTTTATGTGGTGTGCATCGTAACTGGGCTCACGCGGCAGGGGTTGCAACTTTGTCTCTGCTTAGGTGACCTACATTTGTATAACTTTAGCGAGGTAATTCTTAGAAACCGGACTCCACCGGGTGTTCCGTCCTCACCTGTGGCTCCACGTGCCGACCCCTGATCGATCTCAACCGATGGGTAGGTATGACCTCGAACCATGAAGGGATAGCAAATGATAGGGCATGTATTATATTATACAGATATTTATGGCAAAGGGCTTTTGACTTGGTGGCTTCCGAAATAATGACGTAACTTTGATCTTTATATCTCTGTAACGATCGTAAGAATGAACGAGAAGACATAACTAAATAAACAGTAGTTCTGTGTCTCTTTTTCATAACAACTTTCAAATTAGATGACATAAAATAATTTGTCATAAATTCCTTGTTATATTATCTGTAAAATTCATTTTCATAAATCATTTATTATATGTAAACTTAATTATCATAAATTCATTGCTGCATTAACTGTAAACTTCATTATCACCAATCATTATATAATCCGTAAACTTCATTATCATCAATTATTATATTATCTGTAAACTTCGTTATCATAACTTCATTGTTACATTATCTGTAAACTTCATTACTATCAATTATTATTTTATCTGTAAACTTCATTGTCATAAATTCATTGTTATATTATCTGTAAACTTCATTACTATCAATTATTATTTTATCTGTAATCTTCATTACCATAAATTATTAATTTATCTGTAAACTTCATTATCATCAAAGATTTATATAATATGTAAACTTAATTATCATAAATACGTAGCTATATTATCTGTAAACTTCATTATCATAAATTATCATATTATGTTAACTTAATTATCATAAATTCATTGCTGCGTTAACTGTAAAGTTCAATATCATCAATTATTATATTATCAGTATACTTCATCACCATAAATTATATTATCAGTAAACTTCACCCGCTATAACACAGGGACATCCCTAGCATGGCGGATGAAATAACACAATATCTATACAATGTACAAAATTCATTTAATAAATAAAATATAAAAATAACAATTTGACGTTCTTGCTTTTCTGCAGTCAAACCAAAAATTGTGCAAAAGCTGAAACGAACCTAAAAATGGGTTAAACGGGGACCTTTTAAATGTCAAAATAAAAAAATGTTCTGACTGATAATTTGATGACAATGTTGCATTTGAATTTATGTGAAACAACTCAACTTAAAAGAAATTATGGTGTGTAAAAAATAATTCAATTCTGCTGTATAAAATAACCCAAATAAAAGACACACGGTGTGGAGTTACAAAACTTCGAGAAGTTTCTTATAATTTCAATATTTTTTTATTCTTACTCCTTTTTGTGGCACGATAACTTAGTTTTGCAGAGAGCAAAGGGTGGTTTAGGGGGTGGAGGGATGGAGGGAAGGCCGAGGAAGGAAGGAAGGGTGAACTCTGTATATAGGAGGCTTCGTCCTTTAAAGTTGCCATATTTCTCCAACCATAGCAGGACTCAATTAACATAACCGGGAACTGAAAAACTTTTAAGCGATGGTGCAGAACACAATGGATATGCCTGCCAGGTTTAAAAGTGACTTACTGTTATTTTCATAAATCAAAATGATCAAGTGTTACGTAAAAAAATGATTTATTTGTTAAAAGTTTGATCATGATGATTTTGAATCGTCCAAAGTATTAACTAAAATTATTTAAGCTTCCAAAATAGTACTGAACACAAAAATTCATCGAAAATGGTATTAATTTTAAACATGCGCAGATTAACAGATTGATAGACAATGAATATCGGAAATTGGAGGTTCGGGATAAGACACTTGCTTTCACGTTTATTTTTACTTTTTGTGAAGGCAGATGCATCGGTCGCCAATATCCTGCAAACTTCAGCCCATTAAGATGATAGACTTCGCTTTTCGGCCCATACAAAAAGGACGCCCGGGAAAAAACACTTTTCTACATCGAAAATTGCACAAAATGAATATATTTTTTTATACTGCCTTCTAGAGGGTGAAAACTATGTCGGTATGTTTTCGAATTTTCGATGCGTTTCGTATTAACGTAAACATTCACTGTCAAACATGTACGATTTATCAAAAAATATTTTTTAAGGAAAAAGTGCTGCTAACTCAACTCCCATAAAGAATTATAAAATTATAAAAAGCTACTGACGTAGCTTCTTCTTTTTAAAAAATAGATATTTTTTTAAATTTCAATTTCGTGAAAGTTTCGGTGTAGAAAAGTGTATTCTCCATAAACCTCTTTTCGAGCGATTTCTGTAGGTAAATTTTAGCGTTGTCTCATTCGCACATTTCGCATTCGCATGTATTGTAAGTGTGCGTGAGGTTATTGTGAGCGAGACAGAATGACTGACGCGGGTGTTCCGCGTGTGGTTCAAAGTCTAGCCTCTTAATCCGGGCACCCCTGCCAAGTCGCCAAACGCAGCGAACCATTTGGGATGACACATGGCAGAGTTTTTGGTTATCCATTAAATGGTTCTTGGGGCGGCGGTACATATACTTGCCTCCCTTATTGAGATTTTAATGTTATTTTGGTTGTCTGGTATGGCTACTGCGAAGAACAATTGACCAGCGGCAGAGAATAAAAGTTTCAAAATGCTTGCAACTGTACAGGGGGGTTCCAATGAGAAAGATTGATTATTCCCCGTATAAATTTTTAAAATTAAAAAATTTAATATCGATTTATTTCATTCAAAACTTGCTTTAATATATACTTACATTCAAGTAAGCATTAAAAATGCTCAAAACGCACGATGATAAATTATTAAATATCGTGTACTTCTTGTAAGTATTTTTCGATCATAAGTATTTATGATTTTTCAATCATGTCTAAACAAAATAAGTGTGTAAAATTGTCTGAAATATTTTAATTTGTAAGACCTTAAATTAGGGTTTCTTAAACTTTTGCAGTTACGGACCACTTTCTCAATTCCACGGACCCGGATTTGGAATGGGCATTTCATTGAGACATAACACAATGGAATAGTAATAGAATAAGAAAGATATTCGTTTTAGTTCTGAGATTATTGTGGCCTATCTGCACTGGGCTTTCCCATCGCAAGAAGAGTTTAAAAATTAACGAGATTGATAGCAGAGAGGATCTCATCTAGTTTGCCCTGCGCCAATGTTATGAAAGAACTTGTATAATATTAGATGAAAATTCTCGGAGAATGAACAACACTGCGCGGGGAAATTGATATTAAAATATTCACATAACTACTTCGGGTTGCAGCGTAACGGCCATTGGCTTTTTTTATAATGAACGCGACGTTTTATGTATTCTGTGGAAGATAATATAATTATTTGGTTAGTTATATCATTTGCATTAATATACAGGGTTTTAAGAGACTTGCCTGACTTACTCTGAACTCTAAACCGTAATTACTGAAGTTATTTGGAATAAAACATTTAGATGAAACTTTGGTTTCTTTGGTTTTGTAGCGTTCTATTTACTACAGACATATTCAGACATATACATACTCTTATTTACTACAGACACTAACAGATTCTCCAATACTTTGGATGGAGATTACTTCTTGGAATAATAGATAATTTGTTATTATCTGCGTTTATTATACACTTCGCGGTTTACAATGTAGATCTACCGACCCTAGAAGCTGGCTAAATGGAATATAAAACGTGTGTACCAGTGAACGCTCTCTCAGAGCTCTTTGACCCTCTCTTGGTTCTCACAGGTACTAACCTACCGGCCATCTAGCGGAATCTAAGGATAGCCCTTAGCACTGCCATCTGTGTATACAAGCCGGAAGCTTTTAGATATACTACAATTTTCAACAATATTTTGTACAGTTTTATGAAACAGTCAACATTTTTTTGAGTGAGTTTATATTTCTGTTAACATAATTAAGGAAATAAAAAAAAACTTGTACATAATTCATATAGTTACATCGTAATCATGATTACTAAATTAAAATATATAATAATGAATGTATTTGATAAGAAGAAAACGAAATATATTACAGACGAAAAAAAACAGAGCATTATGGCATTATTAGTGTGATTTTCAGGTGGAAATAGGTGAAGTGATTTGATTTCTCTAAAATATTTTTTGATACTTGATTTTGTTATTGTATTTTTGCTTCTGCTAAAATATTTTTTGATACTTGTATTTTGTTATTGTATTTTTGCTTCTGATTTCTTCTGGTAAATTATAAAAGAAACATTTTCCTTGGTGTGTATAATAGTGTAGGGCAAAATAAGTATTTAGTTTGGGGCATACATATATTTAAGTTAAGTACGATTTTTCAGTTATGTTTGAGAATTATTTTTCTTTCATAATTCGTATTATAGAATTTTTCACAAATAAGTTTTTAAATAATTTTAAATAACAAATTTTTTAAATCGACCTAAAACAACGTAATAACACTTGTATTCATTTTAAATATATTCTCTTATTATGTAATATTATTTGTTATTTTGGCTTTATGTATCAAATGTAAATAAAAAAAAAAAAAAAAAAAAAAAAAAAATAACTAAAATATAAAAATATATAGGTATGTGGCCCGATGAGGGCTGGACATTTTCTCGGCAGAGTGACCAGTACGTGACGACGCGTGAAAGATTTTTTCGTTTGCTTTTTTTTGAATTTTAATTTTAATTTTTTTCAAATCGTATAATTTCACACGAGGCCAAAGTTAAATTTTTTTTTAAAATAATCTCTGATACTATGATACGTAATACTGTATGGTGTAAAATAGTTTTTAAGGCATGTTCCAGAGTGGTAGGTTCTCAGGTTGTGTTTGTCCACGTGTCAGTATCGCCCTGAAGAAAGACTACCATTCTGCATCGAAACGTTGCTTGGAGTGGCTTTAGTCACGTTTGGTGAATATATTTGAACAGTAAGGTACATTTAAACCTCCCTCTAATCCATCTTATTCCCCTCCTAGCTACCTTTTGTCTCACAACATACTTCAATTGGGAATAATAAACTTTTAGAGGCAGTTGAGATTCTTAGACAATTTAGTATCCACAGAAGAAATAAAACGATGAAGTGTGTTGTGGTTATATCTGTGTGCCCGAAGCAATTATAATAATTAATCTTTAATTCTGACATTTTCAAGTGTCATTATTCTTTCTCGTAACATTCCTTACTAGTAGTTCTGTGAACAGTAGACCTCGGGTCCTAAAAAGTGTGTTTCTAATTTTATCTTTTTAATAAATCAAAACCAAAATTTAGCTGAAGTCGTAAGATTTGTAAGAAGATAGTTAAATACCTATCTACTTAACTAATAAATATGACGATTCAATGATCGGTCACATAAAATTAGAAAGAGCCTAAGAATTTATAATAAATTGTACATCGCCCTAGAGGTGATTTTTCACAAAAAGAAATTATCCAATTGTTATTATTATTTGTAAAAATAATATTTACCGAACCCGCCGCCGCGCGCAGAGACTAAATCTTCGCAGTGCGTTGATGGATTTTATTTTCATAAAAAACTTTTAATTTTATCGCCCTATCAGAAAACATATTTAAATATTTTTTTAAAATAAAAGTTGAACCTGTATAAAAGATAACAAGAAATTTAACAATATTAAGTGTATAAACAGTTTTTAAATAAGCAATTCATCACAAGAATAATGCTTTGTGCCATTAAAGTTAAGAAAAATAGTTAAATTTTTGAGGTTAATCTACAAGGGGACAGGAGAAATCAAATATTGAACTCATTTAATTCTATGAACTTGTAAAGAACTAAAAAATTGTTGAGAGACAGCAAATACGGAATACTAAGGGAAGAATGGTGGGTGATTTTAATAAGCAAACGATATATTTATGCTTTTGACGGAAGAATGATTTTTACAATTAAAGAAGATATGGTAAAGAGTCTTCTCCTCTATAAAACAATAATATTTTGCCTTTGTTAGAAGTCAACTCAAGTACAATACTCTCGTCTGGAACCCACATTGCAATATAAATATATTTTTTACATAAGCTCCACACAGGAGGCCTTGAGGAAAATAATTTTCCTCATTGCCTATGTCATCTTTGGGAATGCTTTGTGAAGGGTGTTTCTAATGAAAGGAAGGAGAGAAGGATAGGAAAGGTTCTTGAAAGTTTTTGCGAAGGAAAAAGGCATGAAGGTTAGGTAGGAATCTGGGGTTCAGTGTGTCAAGATCAGAAAAACCTCAACCCATGAACCCGGGCACCCCTGCTAAGTCACCAAACGTAGCGAACCAGTTGGGGTGACCTATGTATAAATTATTGAAAGAATACAACATAAATTCTTACGTGTTGAATTTTTGTAGATACGTTCCTTTAATTAATTTTTTCGCATTACCAGTTGCCATTAAATGGCAATTTAGCGCCATTTTGTTTTATAACAGTTGTGACAATTTGGTTGGCGGTTATGTGTACCGCGGCCCCATGAACTATTTATTGGATAACCAAAACCCCTGCTATATGTCACCCTGAGTGGTTGGCTGTGTTTGGTGACTTAATAGGGGTGCCTGAGTTCAAGGGGTGAGGTTTGTCCAGGTCTTGGCAGTGAATGTGTTTGCCCAACTAACCTAGACCTCTACAGCCGGAATCTCGACCCATCCATCGCCTTGAACCGTAGCGGGAGGGATGGTTTCGTACGTCCGTCACTCCTGGACACATTGACCCCAAATTTCTGTCCTCTCACTTTTTTCCTTCCCAGAACTTCCTCTCCTTTCTTTTCCTTAAAATACCCTCCACACATCAACCCCAAATTTGGCGTAGGACTTGAGGGATCCTTTTCCTCTGGGCCTCCTGAGTGGACCTTATGTAAAAAAAAGAGTGACAAGAAAAAAAAACAAAACACTACTTGAAAAAAATTAAATTAACATCAATTCCAAAGAGTCTACAAAGAAGAATGTAACCCACTTACACAATGCTACCACTGCCATTAGTTTTGCCACACAGCTCAAAGATGCCTCAATAGAACGCAACCACCTACCTGTCCCCATTGTACACAAGATCACACCATAGCAAAATGCACCGAAAAAAACATCAAACCCACCTGCAACAACTATTGCAGCTACAATTGTTTATTGTTTATTGTTTCTTCTTCACATTTTAGGTATCAGTTTACAATACAATTTTTAACTTCACTAGGACAAGCCTGTGTTGAGGTTAAAAATTATTTACAAAGTAACAAAATAACACAAAAGGAAAAAGGAAACAAAAATAATACTTCAAAAAACACAATAATACTTCAAAAAACACAAATAATATAGGTAAAATAAAAATGATACTTCAAAAAACAATATTGTTACACAGATAATGGACAAGCTAAAGGCCCTTGGCACATTACAATGTAAACAAAGTAGGGTGACCATATTTGATTTGAATTTTGAAGGACTAAGATAAATAATAAATATATGTATATAATATATTATGCTAATAATTTAGCACGACAAAGATGAAAAAATGATTTAGACAATAGAATATACTTTTAATTTATGAAGGACAAAGATGAAAAAATTAATTGGCAATCCTCGGCAAATAAAAGTAATTTGAGATTCTTTTTAAAAGTATACAAGGAATTAGATGACTTGACATATTCTGGAAGGCTATTAAATAAGAGTGGAGCCTGGTAAAAATAGTTTATTTGAGCAAAGGAAGATTTAGTTTGAATTGGCATAAAGTTCAGACCAGAGCCAATTCTCGTAGAACGAATTTGCTGCGTTCTTTCTGCAATATTAATATTTTTAAAAAATCTACAAAGTGTTTGTGTAATAAACAACTGTTTTATATTCATGACGTTACATTCCTTAAAAAGTAAATGAGTTGGATATGTAAATTTTTTGTTAAACATAACTTTAAGGATTAGTTTTTGGGCAATATTAAGTGGTTCCATATAAGTCTTTGGGCAGGATCCCCAGCACAATATATTATAAGAAAGCAGAGACTGGATTATTGCAAAATAAACTGTTTTTAGCTTTTCTTTGTCATAAATAAAAAGGTTCTCGCCAAATACCGATTCGCAGTACGTTTTTGAACAAATTGTGATCAGCAGAAGAGAATAACCATCGTGTTGTTAAGATTGTCAACTTTTTACAATTTGATAGAAAGCTGAAACGCACCTTGAAACGGCGTTTAACGGGGACCTTTCAAATGCCAAAAAAAAAATTTGCACTGGATGGTCATCTGATGACAATGTTACTTATGGATTTCCTGCAATCAACTGTACCTTAGATTTCACAATATAGTACACTGATTAAAATATTCGTTCTGGTGTGGCCTTCAGGGCAACGAAATGCAATCCTTTCTAATGGATATGATAAATCAATAATACAGTTCTGAATTTTGTATATGAATAACGCATCAATGATTTATCTATGTTTATATAGAGCAAAGGGATTAAATTAATAATAACTGAATCGATATTTTATCGCAGCATCATTTCCCAAATGGATTGTAGGTACATAGTTAGTTTTGTATTATTGATCGATGAACTGGTGGATGCAATTTGTTGGCTATAAGTTTTTATAATTCAATTATAAGATCATTAGTGAAAAAGATATTTGTACAGTTCCCCTGAGATTATTTGTACTTTTTATTTAGGTTTTAGTTAGCTTTCGGTAGCTTTTTCTAATCAATTCAATGTGCGATGTATGAAAGTAAGTGAAGCAAGAAGTGTGCGCTATGATAAGAGTTGTGGGGCGATCTATCTCTACCTACCCCTGCAGAAAAAGGACATGTTGGGTACATGTCCTTTTTAAAAGTGTATGTTTTTCCATATATGTATGTAGGTGCGTTCCAATACCTATACATTAAGCGCGGTCCCTTCATACATACTGTGGATGCTGTGCTTCACTTCTTTTCAAGGCTTATAATAAACATAATAATAATAATTTTTTTTTTTTCTAGCCTTAAACATCAATAGATACCGCAATTTAACTTCACCGTAAGTAAATATACATATATATAACTATAGAACTAAAACTGAGAATACTCCTCATCGAGACCTATGTATGGATTACATAGGTGTCTTTACCCCCGGACACGTATTGAAAAGTGACAAATAGTGTCAATAGTGTGGTTTTCAACCTGTGAATTTGAATTTGAATTTATTGACAATTAAAAGAAGAATAAAATAATAGGAATTACTTTTTGACTGACCTTAAATGATACGAAAATCATTAAATTGTGGAATTGAAGGATTTTCACTGCCGTAAGTGGTTACGTGTTATTACCTCGAGTAGTCGAGCGATCACGCGAAATAAAAATATTTGCCTCGATTGCTCGCCACGTTTGAAAATTAATTTTGAAAATTTTCCGACCACATTAAAAAAATCATTACTCCACATTTGTGTATGTAAACATATAAACAAATTATAGTGCTATACAGTTAATGAATTCACCTGTACTTAAATAATTATCTTAAATTTGTAGGAGTTATAAAAAAATTATTAAAAAATCATAAACAACAAAATTAAATATTTCCTGTGAAGTTTCTTGTTAATAGTCTAATTAATAATCCCGTAAAGAAATATCTTACTAATATTATAAACGCGAAAGTTTGGATTGATGTATGTGTGTTTGTTACTCTTTCACGCAAAAACCACTGAATGAATTTGAATGAAGCTTTACAATAAAATTGCTCATACATCAGAATAACACATAGGCTATAATTTATAAAGCTAGCTAATCTATAATAAAACTGAATTTTGACAAGTTCTCCAGAGTTGAAATGATTTCTTAGAAAAAAATTTCGTAAGAAATTTTGTTCGTGTAAGCACATATTTAATTGTAATAAAATATGATTTTTAATGCACTTACCAAAAAAAAATGCATTACACCAAATAGATACATTCATTATATGTATTCTACAATAACAATTAACTTGATTAATGCTTTATTTATTGAAAATTATTCATTTGCAAAAATCGCCATCCCGAACAATCTTTTGCGATGTAAAAACAAAAATCCACTGTTTTAAAGATAAATCACTTTCTTTTTAAATTATTGTGCCTTGTAAACAAGTTAAAAACATTGATGATTCAATCATTATTACACTGGTATATAAATATATTAGAAAAAGCGACCAAAAAACACATTTATGAAATTTATAAGATAAGGTTTTGACAGTTAGCGGTTTGATAAAAATGTTTAATAAACTGTTATTTTAACTGTACACTGTAAGGTATCTAAAGCGACGAACAGTGAGATCTTTTGATCATTAACAGAAATAGATCTTTAGTTTTTGCAGGACGCGGGAACATTTGAAAAAAATAATTTATTTTATTTTTACAAATGGTAAGAAAATGTGGTTCAATTTTGGACCGATTTCAATCGCAGAAAAATAAAAGAGGTGCGAATTTGGACCGATTTCACTCCTGTTGTTAATGACTTTGTAACTAGATTTTTAAAGATATTCTTAAAGTAATTGAAATATTTAGTATAAGTGAAAAAAAAAATATTACTTGTTTATTCATAACTTGCATTATAAATACATCTAAAGAAACTTCTGGCCTTAAAATTAAAACAAATCTAATAAGCTCTAAGATATAAATTATACTTTAAAATTGAAAACTTTTAACTAATGACTAACAACTAAAATTTTATGATATAACTCCTTTACAAAAGTTCAGCCTGGGAATAAATTAACTCACAAGATGATTAACAACTTTTGTAAAACTTTGTGCTCTGTCGTATGTAATAAACCTTATGTTGTATTTCTTATAAACATGTTCAATTCTTATTAGAGTCAATGACACACAAAATAAAATTATATCAAATATATTCACCGCACTGTTCTTCTGAAAAAAAAACATTCACCAACAACTTGCTCAATAAAATGTGATGGAAACTTCTATAACAGATAATTATTTTTCTCTGAAACGTGTCAAAGTCTGACCGTTAAAACTAACTAACTAATCATCACTCCGTTTCCATGCAGGGGTAGGTAGATACACTCCTTGCCTCATTCACATTTATACATACTTCGTCTTATACACACTCTTCTATTATTATGACTCTTGACATGGCCCGACTTAAGTATCTGATTCACTTGATCGTTTCATGTCTTCCTCGGGCGTCCCCGACTTCTTCTACCATTCACATTTGCGTCATATATTCTCCTTACACTCCTTTACTTGTTCATTCGCTCTACATGCCCGAACTATTTGAGGGTCTCTTTCTTAATCTTACTCATAACGCTTACATCAGCCTTGCATTATCACGGTTTCTTCTACGTACTTCTCAAGTACCATACCTATATACCGACATATCAAACGCCTCGATATATATATCGATGTTGCATATCACACACCGGTACAGCATTAAGTCTACTTTCATCCTTCCTCTGCCAGTTCCATGCCTCACTACCATTAACCAGGGTAGGTACCTCAGTACTCCACTGTGGACTGCTAGTTTGGTACCTTTGGACAGTTTTTTGCTAGCGCCAACGGCATTCAGTTCTCCATTAATGAAGTTACCTGGATTTACCCTTCTTTCAAAATCTCTATCGGCCTTCCTATCTCTCGTAAATATACCTACTTCCAGATATACAAATTCATCGATCTACTATAAGTAATCATCATTCACAACTATTGCCATATTACACACTGTTTTCGTACTCTCTCTTTCAAACACCATGACTTTAGACTTACTTACATTCATCATTAAATCATAACTCTTAAAATTCTTCTTAAAATAATCTTTGGAGCTCAGCCGGGAATGCGGTAATTGTTCTAACGATATTTCATTGGAAGATGCTCACAGGAATTGATCGCTTCGGCAAAAGTCGGGAAAAACTCCAAATGCACGCCCAACATCTGTACACGGATGACTTTTTTATCGCATGAGAACGGGTAGTTTCTAAATACATTATAAATTGAATAAATATCAAAACCCTTAATAACAGCGTGATTAATATGTTCAAACTGTTCAACCATTCTTAATAAATACATGTGGTAAGCAATATTAGCCCGATAAAATGCAATAAAATTTATCATCGAGTCAAGCCCCAGGAGGAAATAAAGCCATTTCCGGAACAACCGGCTACAAAGGAAGTAGGGCAATACTGCACCACTGAAAGAAATTGATCAAAGAACAGTCAATGATTGTGAAACATGATAGGTACTAACTCTCCTACCATTGTCTCTGGGAGGTTGGGGCAACGCACAGTGGGTTATATTAGGGTAGAAGGACGACTATTTGATTATTAAAGAATTTATTAAAGATTATTAAAGAATTAGTAGAAATATTGGCGAAGCAAGTAACAATAGTTTACAAAGGAATGTCTTAGAAACTGAGCTTCTGGTAGACTCGAAATGTCCAGAAAACCTATTGAACTATGAATTACTTGTTAACAATGAATCGAAAGTAACACTTGTATCAATTTGAGCAAGAATTTATGTTTGTGCATTGTGTACCATTAAAATACGCTTGGAAGTTTAATCAGTTTAATCTTTTTAAAATTTCACTAATAATTTATAAAGTAAATGAATTTTTTTGTCTCTATTTTAATTTTTTGTTTGTAAAAAATATTATTTTTTAGTTCTTATATAATAATATAAAACTTGTCCGACAACCATAATACGGACATGAGACTAGTATGCTAGTTAAAAAAATTGTAATTCGTCAAATTTATGTAGGTATAAAAAAAATTGAATTTCATAATAAATCCAATTAAAGCGACAATTTGAAAGCTAAGCCAAAATTCCAAAAAAATGTCTACGAGAGCAAAATATATTATTATAATGCTGGGGCCGCATTTGCGCATATCGTCTCGAAGTAATGCGGAACATTTGAAATTAAAGAATACGTTTACGCGAAGCTTCGTGACGATAGGCGCAGATGCGGCCCCAGCATAAGCAATATTTGAAAATATATAATTGTAAGCAATATTTCAAATGCCAAAAAGAGTTTTCTTTCTCCATTTGATAGATTTTATGTATCCATTTATTTTCTCCGAAATACGTTACCCGCCCACTGTGCATCGCTGCAGTATCTTTCTCTTGAAATTGAGTTTTGCTACCAATATATTTTGATGATATTTTATTTGAATTCCGGTTCAAAACAATTGATTGAAAAGCAAGATATTCGGTTCTAAATTGGAAAATAAGTTTTGAACGTTTGATGTTTCGCTTAATTTATTGAATTATTTAGATTTTTTTTTCGTTGTTTGTTTTTGGGGTGTTATGCCGTATTGTGCTACCTCCTTCTTTAGCAGACGTTTCGGACAGCTTTTTTCTATTTTTTTGATAAATTTAAATTTTTTATTTATTTTTATTTGGACTTAAAAAGTAAGTATAACCCCAAATTTTTACCCTCCTACCCTCACTCTCCAATTTTTTAATCGCGACCCTCAAATTTTTGTAATCCCTATTTTAGTATTTACGTATGAACAAATTTAACCGTCATTCGTATTTAAATAGAACGAAATTATTTATGTTGTTGAATGACAGGCGTCGGGTAATTTTGACATTTCATTCGGAATTTGTTATGTATCACAACGCACTGCGTGCAAAATTTTGTATGATTTATTTAAATTTATCTACATGTGTGCGGGTATTAAAGTGAAAAATGCCACCAAGACGCAAGGGGGGCCATTTGAACCGTCGATTGAATTAAGCAACAAACATGCGAAATAGTATAGCAGAAAAAACAGACCAACAAATCCAAAAACAATGACAAACTATTCGGCGGTACTCTGTTACTCTTTTCAGTTGTTGTTTATTTGTTTTTTGTTTTTATCGGCGGTCATCCTTTACAGCGCTCCATTCCTCTTTCTGTCATAGATCCCATCTCCACACACTTAAAATAAATTCGTTATTTTTTTATTTAAAAACCAAAATCTTCATTACAAATAGTTTATATGGCAGAACAACGTTTGCCGGGTCAGCTAGTAGTATATAGATATTGTTAATAGTACAGCAGTTAATAATAGAGCAGTAACAACATGGACAGGGTAAGATAGAAAAATATAAATAAATAATATTTTAATATCTGTTTTGCCATGAAAGATAAAAAAAACACCAAGCAAACACAAACAAACAAAACAATTCACTCTCCGCCCGGTGTCGCTTTTAGCGCCAATAACAAGACTACATTAAAAACATATTAAAGTGGAGATCTCTATTTAAGTTCTTTTGTAATACAAAAGAACAAAAAACTAGTCCCAAGCGACCTTACGGACTTCATCGACGTTCATCCTCTTCCTTCTCACGCGTCTTATTTGAAAACGAAAAAAAGTTTTATTTTACTGTAATACATCTATTTTCAATTTTCGACATAATCGCACCATCTCTTGTACCGGCTAGTCCCAAATTACAAAGATTTATTTTTTTGGTTTCACTGACGATTGAACGTTCCTCTCGAGGGACTGACTAAAATGAGTAAACACCCCTAATACTCAATCCAAATCCTAATTTCTTCCAGTCTTAAAATCGTAAACTCGCTGGAAACTTTTCGACACTTCAGCGCAGGGCTATGTATTGTATGTTGCAGCAGCGAGACCTTTCGAGAATGTGGTCAAAATAATAATGTGTAGCGAGGTAGTAGGTAGGTACTGCTATGCAAGTATGTAGCGGATGAAATGCGAAGGTACTATATACTATAATCTTATGAATCTACTCTAAAATCTACTATTAAAAAAAATTTGCCTCTTGTGCGCCGAAATTAATGGACATTACTGACATTATGAGAAGTGTAAGCTATCCTGCAGCTAAACATCGGTAGTAATACACTTCAATCTTTAGAGAAAATGCAAAGTCTGAGAATTTTTCCTTATTCTTTTAAAATTATACTCCAGTGTAGTCAAAAGCGATGGAGAAAGATTTTATATTTCAAAATAGTAAGGTAGGAATAATCGTTTTTTTCTGAAGGTGGTGAGTTTCTGGAAGATTCCCTGAGGACTGCTGACTTTTTGTGCTTGGTTTGCTGATAATGATTAGTCTTCTGACTAATAAAATGTTTTAAATTGTCCACAACAAACGATAAACCATCATTTAACCTACATGGTTTTTTATTAGTTGCGGAAAATTAAAAATTTATTTTTAGTAAGGCCCTATGTTTATAATGCTATCTACATAAAGGTGAGTTTTTAGTAGGCGGTCTGTATTATTTTAAAATGCAATAAAAAAGATAAAAATTTTAGAATGAAAAAAAATCAATAAATTGCCATTTTCAAAATTGTAATTGATTTGTCGAGAAATAAAACTATTCAGTAAATTTGCACTAGTCTGCGTTAGTCTTTCATAATTTTGAATTTTAAAATCATAGCGAAACTAGCAATCCACAATGGAGTGCTTGTACCTACCCTGATGTATGGCAGTGAGGCATGGAACTGGCAGAGAAAGGATGAAAGTATACTGAATGCTATTGAAATTAGATCCCTGAGGCGTATATGTGTGGTAAAATCATTTATGATCGTGTGAGGAATGTGGAGATCCTCAAAAAATAATGCAAGGCTGATGTAAGCGTAATGAGTAAGATTAAGAAAGGAGCCACAAATGGTTTAGGCATGTAGAGCAAATAATGTCAATTTCAATACACAGGCTTGTCCTAGTGAGGTTAAAAATTGTATTTTAAACTGAAAACTAAAATGTGAAGAAGAAACAATAAACAATAAAACAATAAACGAAGAAAGAAGTGTAAGGAGAATGTTGAAGTTGACACAAGGAAGACACGGCACGATCAAGTGAATCAGATACTTGAGTCGAGCCAAGTCACGAGTCAGAATAATAGAGGAATATATATGAGACGATGTATGAATGGAAATAAGTCAAAGAGTTTGTGCCAAGACCGAGTTTTTAGCAGGCCGTTCCTCTCTACCTACCCCTGCAGTGGAAACGGCGTGATCTAACCACACATCACACGTGTGTCCACTCGTTCAGAACAGTCGACAAAAAATTAATTCTAGAATTTCAAAAATATTTTTTTGTATTTTGGTGTCTATTGGAACAGGATAGAAATCTTGAATCATATTGCTATTAGCTTACCTTTATATTACGATGCACCTAATAAAGTTTAGGTACCTAAACTGTTAATAAATAAATAAAAATATATCTTTACCAGTTTACTCAGAAAGCCAAGGAAAAGCTTTAAATATTTCCCTTCCTCGACATCCCTCAAGTATTAATATCCCAAACATTATCCTCTGAATATATTTGCCTGTAAAAACCCCTTTTCCTAAACAATGAAACGTTCTGTACTTAATGAAGAGAAATGGAGAGGTCAGATTATTCTATGAAATATTCTAGGATAATAATAAACGTTCATAGTTATCTCCACTTATATTATATATCTCCACTTATATTATATATTTGATATATATGTGGTAACAATTTGCCATTTAATCTTTAAAATATATATTTTTGAAGTGAGACTTTTTAGAGGTATTACGACGGGAAACTAAAATCTTTTTTGGACGGAAGTAACATTAACGGAAATGACGTTCGATTTATATTTCATCGAGTACAAAGCCTAGAAACGAATAACAAAACGTCAAAGCAAACTCAAATGTCAGACGTCATCCGTTTATTTTTGTTTACTAATGAATAAGTAAATTCAACAGGTTTTTGTTGCGTTTTGTTGATTATTATAGTCGGCTGGCGTGGTCCAGGTGTAAGGGTTTAGACTCCTATTCCGAAGGTCGCGGGTTCGAACCCGGCGTGGGCAAATAAATTTTATTTGATTCATTTGTTATTTTACAATTAATTAATAAAAATATTATATACTATATTTGCGGCACGTTCCAGAGTGGAAGATACTTTCAGTATTGCTTTGGTGTAACACTTTACTCTTCCTCGTCTCCTTTCCTTCCCCACATACCTTCACCCTCATAACATACCCCAAATGGGGATGCCATAGTCTCACTGGAGCTCCAGACGGGAGCAGTTGGGACTCTTGTGAGGTATTCACTATAAAAAAATAACAAAACATGCCTGAAGAAGAATGACTAGGAGCCCTTTTTATAAAAAATTAAAAATTAAATATAAGTTCAAGATTTGAGTCCAAACCAAAGGGAATAAAAATGTTTTTAATCGAAATTTATAGTAAATATTTTGTATGGATATTGTATTTTCAATTATGAAGTTTAGGCCATTAAAAATATCAAGTTTTCATTGTTCATTGAAAATTTACTCTATTCGGTGTAGAAATATGATGAAAAATAAACAAAAAAAAATAAAAATTATAAAAAAAATTTAAATCACAAATGATTGATTAACATCGGAATATAAATTTTTCGTATATAAAAAAATGTCTACCCAAGAAAAAGATAGCAAGAATAATTGATTTTTTAATGACCTATACTTTCTAATTTAGAATATAAGTAATTAAAGTAAAACAAAACCGTACTAGATATTTGCTAATCTTTTGATTTAAAAAATAATTAAGCAATTTGGTTGGATATTTTGGTCTCAAATCCAAATTAAGTTTTGTATGAAAAAGGCTGAGCAAGCGTTCCTCTTAAGATCCCCCCCCATTCCGCTTTCTACCGATTTATAACATACTTCGCGTGAACGCTTTAAGTTTTTAAGCTCTTAAGTAATATACATATAATATGTTATTTTTTAAAACAATCTTACTTACATTTGAAAAAGTAATTATGAAATTAAAAAGGAATTTCGATAGAATTCATCGCAAAGTATGCTACATCTATAATATAAAAATGTAATGTTTGTTTGTGTGTTCGTACCTTATGCGCGGCCATACTGTTCATTCGATTGCGATGAAACTTTGAGAATATGATAAGCGCATACCCGGGATGGTTATAGGATAGTGAGCTCTGGCGTTATGAAAGTATTTCCTATGGTATTCATACGATTGCGATTAAAATTTCAACCGATTTCTACTCTTTTTAAATTGATTTGAACATGCCCGTGAATACTTCTAAATATATACTGGTGAGTTTTGGTATTATGAAATTAGCATTAAAAAATTAAATAGCTAGTCGTTGGAAAAATGGGTGAATTTTATGGAGTTAAGCGGCAGGGAAAAAGGCCGGGGGGAGGGGTATGCTGGAGGGTCGGTTGGGGAATTAAGGAAGGAGGCTTCGCGGAAGGGGGGATGAGAAAGAGGGGAAGGCGAATAAGGTGGAAGCGGAATGCGAGAGGGAGGAGGGGAGGGGGGGGGGTAGGTCGCGAGAAAGGGGATGAGTGGGAGAGGGGAGGGGGAATGCGGGAAGGGGAAAAAGGAACGCGGGAGGGGAAGGGGATGCGGGAGTGGAATAGGAAGAGAAGACGGAAGGGGAATGGGGACGAATGGGAAATGACACGAAGGGAGAAACAATTTATTTATTTAATTGGCATTGCAACGCATGCCTAGTATCAGCTAGTAAATTATAAAAAAACAGATCTGGTTCTTTCATTTTACATGATATAGGTGTGAAAAAGTGTTTCTTTAACGGTGTCTAAGACATTTATGGAGAGATTTTAGCTTTATTAAATATTTTGACTTACGCCTATTAATTATAATAGTTTATTTGATTTAAATATTAGCTCGCTACTTCTAACATTTGCATTTACGTATCTATCTTTCAAACCATCTTATTCTTCTTTTTGAATGAATAATTCTTGAATGAGTCTTAAGAGAAAACATGCTCACCTAGGTAACACAGTTACCTAAATAAAATCGTCTAAATTTAGGTTTTGTATTATCCAGTCTTTTCGATCAAAACTGGACCGATTTTAAAGATTTTTTACCAACTGTATCAGAAGAAAATGCAAATAAACTCGTAAGAAGTAACTTACCGATATCTAAATTAAATAAAAAATATATGTCAAAATCTAGATAGGTAATTAGGGAATGCGTTTGTATGGACAAAATGCCTCTTAATTTTCCCCTAATACAATATTAAACCACACACTCAAGTAAGTAAAAGAGAAACTTAGGAAAAGTATGAGATTTCTTAAACAAAGTTTGGCAAACAAGTCACGTCAGTTCATATGCCTACTGTTTTCAAAATCTTCCAAACAACCTTTCAATTCTCTTCTGAATACATATTTTGAAAACTAAAACCTTCTCTTCTTTCTTAAGTACACAAATCCATCTCCAAATATCCATTTTTCACACTGATTCTTCGGTATCCAATCTCTTATTTGATGTTCACTTTCAAAATGCAAAGAAAATACTTCGTCATCCACGAGTTGGCAAACTCTAAACTCTGGAAATAATGCGGCAAACTCCGTGGCCAGATTGTAACAATTTCAGCTCACAAATCAATCAGAAGATTTTAAGGGTTGTTAAAAAGTTTCCTGATCAGTGGAAAGTACTACCCTAGATTACTCCCCTTTCTATTTCGATGTATCAAAATAAGTTGAGCCCATTCATAAAAAATCTTAGTGTAACAATTTACATCGGTTATTTAGTCAAAGTGTCGGGTTCCCACCCAGACATGGTTCAATTCTCTGTCAAGTCCTTTATCATCGCTCGATAGATTGAGATCACTTGAATGTGTTTGGGAAACTCCAATAATGATCGAGATTCATCTAGATTACAAATTCCTTTATTTACATTATCGTCAGGCTTATAATGGAATTGGACTAAACGTCCTGCCCATTGAATGCTCTAAGCCTCTAAGCAATTCTGAAGCTAGAGAACCCGAAACCAAGAGAGCCAGGTCGTCTATCGTGTATCATCGGCTATGTTAATCTTTGAATTGATTATAGATTATTTATAATAATGGTACACAGTGATTTAAAATGTTGGTTTATTGTAACTACGAAGATATACAGTATATTGAGTCTAAACTGCTAGCTGGGAACAGAGGGCGCTACTACTCACTGCAAGGCTTATATAGACACTCTGTCTCTCTTCATCTTCCGTCTCTGTCAACTACTACGGAAGTCAAGGTGAATCCTATCTCACAGGCTATTTCCGTAATTGTTCATTCATTAGACACGAACTACGATAGTCGCCACTCTTAAGAGGCTAGACTTTGAACGACACGCGGAACACCCGCGTCTGTCATTCTGTCCCGCTCACAATAAGCTCACGCACACTTACAATACATGCAAATGCGAAATGTGCGAATGAGACAACGCTCAAATTTACCTTCAGAAATCGCTCGAAAAGGGGTTTATGGAGAATACACTTTTCTACACCAAAACTTTCACGAAATTGAAATTTTTTAAAATATATATTTTTTAGAAAGAAGAAGCTACGTCGGTAGCTTTTTATAATTTTATAATTCTTTATGAGGGTTGAGTTAGCAGCACTTTTTCCTTAAATAATATTTTTTGATAAATTGTACATATTTGACAGTGAATGTTTACGTTAATACGAAACGCATCGAAAATTCGAAAACATACCGACATAGTTTTCACCCTCTAGAAGGCAGTATAAAAAAATATACACATTTTGTGCAATTTTCGATGTAGAAAAGTGTTTTTTCCCGGGCGTCCTTTTTGTATGGGCCGAAAAGTGAAGTCTATCGTCTTAAGAGGTAACATCCAGCAATCCATTATTCCGTTTTTGTTAACAGCAAGGCGCGCGGATGTTTTTACAACCATGAAGCTAAACGGTATTAGTTTTAAATTTAATATGTTGTCATTAAGAGCGGCGCGAACACATGACTTAGCCGGCAGCATCTCATCGGCTAATGAATCGCGAGAATTTATGTCTCGAACTGCCATAAAAATGATCAAACGGGAGATGGTAAATGAATGAAAATTATATACTTCTTAAAATTAATTTTTGATCAAAGTAATTTATAATTTTTCAATAATGTCTAAAAAAAATCTGAAATATGTTAGTTTGTAAGGCCTTAAATAAATAGACAAACTGAGGTATTTTTGTCACAAAACACGTTCTCGGATTTATTTTTAAATGATTTTAATTTGTCCAAAATTTAAATCTTGAAAACTGTGTTGACTAGATTAGATATTTATTTATTTTGTTGTTTGATCATATGATTTGAAATTTGGGTTGTTTAATAGAATCTATCGTTTGAAAATTGAAAAAATCTGCCAACGACCAACGGTATAACCTTAGTATATTATAAATACACTTAGTTGTTCAAAATTTTAAAACTGCGTGTACAAGATAAAATAACAATCTTTCAAAATAATTTTTTTTTGTAAAAAAAGAGTCAATACGTCTAGAATTTGATTTAAAAATGACTAATTTCCGGTATTCTCTGGTAAAACACTGACTAACTTACTGACATCTGTTGGGACACCTCAAAGCTATCTGAACTAACATGACATCTGTTGGAGGATGTTGAAACTACGTGTACGAGTTTAATCCTATATGCCACATTACCAACAGAATTCATGGTACTTACATAGTATTTTCGACGAATTTGACGCGCTTTCTCGTGGTTTTTTTTTACGACAAATCAAAGTTCTGCATTGTATTTCATCGAGTCGTATCAAAATTTTAAAGTACTTTGTAAATACTCTTCACGAGTGAGAACACTTCCTTCTCTTTTCTCTCTGATCTCCCGGTCCCCCCTTCTTGTTCCCATTCTCCCCGGGATGATATTATTCTTCGCAGCATCCGAAATGGATCTTTTCTCGTTCGGTCGAATAATTTCAGAGTATTTGTTGAGCAGAATCTCGCATCAAAATTCTTTTTCCAAGTTAATTCGTCGGGAAATTTCACATGCCAACTAAATTTCGGAATTGCAGCGGTGAAAGTCCATCGGATATGTTCACATCGATAAACGGATTTTTTAAATTTACATCCATATAGGAGGCCTTAAGGAAAACAGTTTTCTTCAGAGCCTATGTCATCTTTGAAGTTGCTGTGTGGAGGGTTTTTTTGAGGAGATGAAGTCGTGAACATGGGTCTTAAAAGAACCATGTTGTGGGAGGGAGGAAACACAGAGGCCACAGCCGAGCTGTTGAACTCAAGAACGAGTCGTAGAAGCGACCCAAAATCATGTGACAAATATCAACTGTGTACATATGTTGGGCGCGCGTTTGGCGTGTTTCCCCAGTATGCACCGGCGTCGAGGGAATCGATGACGCTATTTCTTTGGAGCATCTTCCAATGAAATACCGGTAGATCAAGGATAACATTCCTACCCGACGCCTGTGCTCTAAAGATTGTAATCCGTTGGTTAAGACCAGAGAATCTACTAAACGGACCGCCCTTTTCTGCACAGAGTCTAGAGGCTAGATATAGTCAAATCAACCAATGCTTCATGGAAAAACATACGCAAAGATGCACTACCCTGTCTGGCAGCGAGGGTGATTTTCTCCTCGGTGATCCAGAGACTGACATTGTGTCAGGGCCAGCTTGCAGGACTCCAGGGGCAAGCAAAATGAAGCGGAGGAAAGCCAGTCGTTCTGGGTTTGAAAAGATAAGAGCCATTACTTGGAATCTGGGAACGCTTACAGCAAAAAGCAAAGAATTGGCCGAACTGATGAGAAGACGAAGGATTGATATTGCATGCATTCAAGAAACCAAATGGAAAAATACAAATATTGACAAGTGCCGTTACCTAGAAACACAAACAAATGATTATAAACTATATTACTACGGAGAAAGTAGTACCAGAAATGGAGTAGCCATAGTGCTACAGCAAAGGTTTCATGAAAATGTGATAAAAGTAATAGCACCAAGTGATAGAATTATAATGTTAAAGCTGGTAATATGTAACGCTATTTACAATATCATATGTGCATATGCACCACAAATGGGATGCGATAGAGAAGAAAGAGACAGTTTTTGGGATAAGCTAGAAGAATTAATCCAAAACATTCCAGAAAATGAAGCTATTATAATGGGGGCAGATATGAACGGGCATGTGGGGATGTCAAATAGTGGCCAAAATTCTAGCCATGGCGGCTTTGGATATGGAGCACGAAACGAACTAGGAGATGAGCTACTAAATTTTTCAGATGCATACGGTTTCACTATCGTGAACACGTTCTACCGAAAGAAACCAGAACACCTCATAACCTACAAAAGTGGTAATGCTGCAACACAAATAGATTATTGGTTATGCAGAAACGAAATGAGAAAAACGCTTAGAGACTGTAAAGTTATCCCTGGTGAACCCCTTGCAACACAACATCGCCTACTACTGCTGGAATTACATGTAACGAGACATAAATTGTATAAGGATAAGATAAAACCAACAACCAAAATTAAGTGGTTCAATATCTCAAAAGAAAACGGAAAACAATTAACGTCAAAACTCCAAAACTGGATGCTAGAAAATCTCCAAAATGAAGATACGCAAAACCCAACTGAAATGTGGAAAGCATTTGAACAGGTATGTGTACAGGAAGCCAAACACCATCTGGGAATCTCCAAAGGTAAACTGAAAATAAAAAAGGAATCGTGGTGGTGGACAAATGAAATACAAAAATGTGTAAAAGAGAAGAAAACTGCTTTCAGAAACTGGTCAAACTGTAAGTGCGATAGCGAGAAAGAGCAACTCCGGTTAGTGTATAAGCAAGTCAAAAAGACAGCAAAGAAATTAGTTGCCTCTGCACAACATGAGGCATTGAAAGAGCTGTATGACGATTTAGAAACACCTAATGGAGTGCAAAGAATATACAAAATCGTAGCACACAGGAAAGAAAGGGCCAAATCTATTAGAACACCCAAATACATAGAAGATACTGATGGTGAGTTGATCACAGACGAAATCAAAATATGTGATAGATGGAAAGATTATTATTCTACATTACTGAACGAAGAATTTCCAAGAACAACTCATGTGTCAGAGCAACCAGTGCTGGGGCCAGTTGAAGAAATCACTCCAACAGAAGTTAAAGTAGCCATATCACAAATGAAAAAGGGGAAAGCAGTGGGGCCAGACAATATTCCAGCCGAATTATGGAAAGAGTATGGAGAAGTGGGACATAAATGGTTGTGCAACCTGTATAACAAAGTATTGACTGGAGAACCAATGCCAGAAAACTTTAGGAAGAGTTATCTCCTTCCATTTTACAAAAATAAGGGAGACTCTAGGAAGTGCGACAATTATAGAGGGATAAAGCTTATGTCTCACACCATGAAAATTTATGAGAGGATTATAAACACACGAATCAGGAATATTATAAAAATACACGACGATCAATGCGGCTTTGTATCAGGGAAATCAACAATAGATGCTATTCAAACAGTCAGAATCATAGTAGAAAAATATCGAGATGCAAAAAAAGACTTACACATGGTATTTATAGACTTGGAAAAAGCATTTGACAGGGTTCCCCGAAGCTTGATATGGGCGGCATTGAGATCTCATAACGTACCAGAAAGATATGTGCTCTCCATACAAGATATGTATACAAACGTAGAAACACAAGTAAGATGCACATCTGGGACATCACCAACATTTCCAATTAAAGTGGGGGTACACCAAGGATCTGTCCTCAGCCCACTGCTATTCATAATGGTCATGAATTATCTAACAATCCAAGAAATGAACAACAATATTCTCAAGACTATGCTTTTTGCAGATGATGTAGTACTGATAGCAGATAATCATTGTGACTTACAAAATAGCCTGGAAAGGTGGAGAAAAATCCTAGAGGATAATGGCCTAAAAATTAGCAGGAAAAAGACCGAATATTTGTACTTGCCATTTGAAAACACAAATGCTGTAACTCCTTCGATGCAACTGGATGGAGTAACATTAGCTAACTGTGACACATTTAAGTATCTCGGCTCACTCATCCACAAAGATGGAGGATGTGCAGCAGATGTTAACCACAGAATAGGTGTGGGATGGAGTAAATTTAGATCCGTAACAGGAATCCTGTGTGACACAAAAATGCCTATAAAACTAAAAGGAAAGGTATACCAGACTATTGTTAGACCCGCGATAATGTATGGCTCCGAATGCTGGACCATGTACAACTCCTACACCAGGCAGCTTGAATCAGCAGAAATGCGAATGCTTAGATGGTCGGCAGGAGTGTCACTAAAAGATAAAATTAAAAGTTCACGCATTCGTGGTAGCCTGGGTGTCACAGACATAAACAATAAGCTAGAGGAACGACAGTTGAGATGGTATGGTCACATAAAACGGAGACCACCAGACCACACAGTGAAGCAGGCAATGTCTATGGAGCTTCATCGACAGTCATCCAGAGGAAGACCAAAGAACTCCTGGATGACTCAATGCTCTAAAATTCTAAGTAGAAACGGCCTGGAAGAGAGCGATACCCAGAACCGAAGAAGCTACAACCTGAGAACGAGGAGAGTCGACCCCAACAGCCTACCTAGGCAATGAGTTGGGACAGTGCAAGGAAGAAGAAGAAGAGTCTAGAGGTTTTTTTCAGGTACTAGATAAAACAAATCACCATTTAGATGAGGAACGTGCCTTTTTTAAAAATGTGATTACTGCACAAGAATCCCAACTACTCTCAACCGCCTGTAGACAGTGAGCCTACGGTATTAGAACTTAGAGTAGGTAGGTACCTATTTATTTTAACGTAATAACCTAATTTATTTCAGATTCAGATTCTGAGTCGGTACGAAGTTTGCCGGGTCAGCTAGTTGTCTTATAAAAATAAACTAAAAGATAAACATTTTTATTTTTTATTTTTAACTTTTTAACTTAAAGAGTTAAACCTCAAATTATAATATTTTAATTAATGAAGATAATATTAGCGAAAGTCAATCGAAAATCTGAAACAGAAAAATCAGAAAAAGATACGGATACATCTGGGACTCGAACCCAGGTCCTCCAGCAATCCGGGCCGACGCGCTAACCAACTGCGCCAACGTATTAGCGCGTCGGCCCGGATTGCCGGAGGACCTGGGTTCGAGTCCCAGATGTATCCGTATCTTTTTCTGATTTTTCTGTTTCAGATTTTCGATTGACTTTCGCTAATATTATCTTCATTAATTAAAATATTATAAAAGATAAACAATAATTTCAATTAGCCACTGGAGCGATTTAGGCTCAAATTTGGACCGCTTTTAACGAACCTACAAATATGGGAAAAACGGTGAAATGGAGGTGGATTCATTAGCTTTAAATGTCAGTAAACAGTTTCTATGTTTCCGTATTAATATTTTGAGCAATGATATTAATTAAATCGAATGGCCAAATTATTGTTCATAATCTGTTCCTCTCCTGTGTATCATTGTAAACTTATGTATCACTTGAATATAAAAGCCTTTTATGGCGTTTAAATAAATAAATAAATAATAATAAAAAAAAACTGAACACTAATCACTCGACTGGATAAAGAATGGTGAATGGACAACTCAGAATCACGCAACTTCAATACTTCAACATTTTAATTAATGAAGATAATATTCGCCAAAGTCAATCGAAAAATCAGAAACAGAAAAATCAGAAAAAGATATGGATACATCTGGGACTCGAACCCAGGACCTCTGGCAATCCGGGCCAACGCGCTATCCACTGCGCCAACGTATCCCTTTTTCCCTTTTAGGGATACGTTGGCGCAGTGGATAGCGCGTTGGCCCGGATTGCCAGAGGTCCTGGGTTCGAGTCCCAGATGTATCCATATCTTTTTCTGATTTTTCTGTTTCTGATTTTTCGATTGACTTTCGCGAATATTATCTTCATTAATTAAAATGTTATAATTTGAGGTTTAACTCTTTAAGTTAAAAAGTTAAAAAAAAAAAAAAATTCAACACTTTATTTAAAAATTAACTAAAAATTGGTTAAATAGGTTACGTTAGGTAAGGTAATGGGCTATATGTAAACTTTATATAATTTTTTTCACTATTTCTTATTAGTAATTAATGCAATTCGTTCACCTAATAAATTTAGAATATTATTTATACCTTCCTTAAAAATCAACCCTTAAATCTTCCAGTACAAATTTACTCTGAATAATAGTTAATTAACTACGGTTCAATTATTTAACTGAAGTTTTAACTTGATCTGAGTTGTCAGGTAGGCCTGAACCGGGGATATTATTGATTTTGAAACCCTTCAGGACCGCAGGCGATACGAACTGAAAGGGTTGAAATCTAATATTCGTTTCCTTTCAATTTAGAATTTCCGATCTGAGAATTTTGATAAGAAGAATCTGATATAATCTCAAAATAAGTTGATTGAAAAATGACTTTTTTTTTGTTATACTTTAATAATACATTTGATTTGAACGTTTCTTTTTATTTTAAATATATATAATAAAATTTAAATTTATTCCTTTGATCTAAATATTACATTACAGAAACAATAACAGACTGATAGATAGATTGGAGGAATATAATTTAATAAAAATAAAACACTTTTTTGTTTAAAAACCACGATATTTATTCATTTACTTTACCGACCGGTTTCGCTTTACTCAATCATCTTCATGGTACAAATTAATACTAAAAGAATATCTTTTAGTATTAATTTGTACTTTGAAAATGCTTGAGTAAAGCGAAACCGGTCGGTAAAGTAAATTAATAAATATCGTGGTTTTAAAACGAAAAAGTGTTTTATTTTTATTAAATATGTCCAACCACAAAGTGATTGCTTTCTACAAGAATATAATTTATTTTACAATCATTATGTGTATAACGCCGTTGGAGCCAACAAAAAGTTGTCCACAGAAGCGAAGCTAGCAGTCCACAATGGAGTACTGGTACCTACCCTGATGTATGGCAGTGAAGCGTGGAAATGGCAGAGAAAGGATGAAAGTAGACTGAATGCTGTATGATCGTGTGAGGAATGTGGAGATCTGAAAAGAATGCAAGGCTGATGTGAGCGTAGTAAGTAAGATTAAGAAAGGGACGCTTATATGGTTTGGGAATGTTGAGCGAATGAATGAAGAAAGGAGTGTAAAGAGAATTTATGACGCGAATGTGAACGGTAGAAGAAGCCGAGGACGCCCAAGGAAGACGTGGCACGATCAAGTAAATCAGATACTTGAGTCGGGCCATGTCAAGAGTCAGAATAATAAAAGAGTATGTATGAGAAGATGTATGAATGATGAGGCAAGGAGCGTGTGCCAAGACCGAGTTGTTTGGCGGTCCGTCCTCTCTGCCTACCCCTGCGGGGAAACGGCGTGATGGTTAGATAGTTAGTTTTTTTTTATTATGTGTATAGTAAAAAAATCCGTCAAACAAAAAATATCACTAACAGACCAGTTAAACAAGCGTACAAAGAAAACATAAAAAACTCTGACGGTAAAAATTTCATAACATAAAATAATAAAACACAATTTATAAGGATTCAGGAAAATGTTTGTTAAAAAAAAATTGTCATTCGGTTGAGTTTAGACAATTAGACAGTTGGCGCGTTTGATGTATTTAGAGATACTTCCTATACTATTCATCCAGTTGCGATAAAAAAATTGGTGAGTTGTTGTGGACATGCCCGTGAAGGTTTCTATAAAGCAAAATTTCTATATTGATGAGTACTGGAGCAATGAAATTTGTAAAAAAAAAGGGCACACGCGAGTTGTTTGAAAATGAGTGTAGATATTTTATGGAGTTTAGTAGGGGGGGGGGGAATCCGGGAGGGGCGGAGGGGAATGAAGGAGGGGTATTTGGCGGGAGGGTGAATGAGGGAGGGGGAAGGCGGAGATGGTGGGAAGGGAAATTCGAAAAGGGGGAGGGGGGAGGTTTGCGAGAAGGGTGACAGCGGGGGGAGGGGAGGGGGAACATTTAACTGAAATTAATATTTAACTGGATATTTATTTATTTTTATTTTTGATGTTTAAAACCTATGAAGCATACAGTTCAGTATGACCGAATCGGATAAGGACACATAGCTCAGTTGGTAGAGCTGCGTCCGGCAAGGCGAAGGTGTTTGGTTCGAGTTCCAGATATGACCGTATTTTTTTTCTAACTTTTCACTTTCAGATTTTCAGACTTTCGCTAATATTGTCTTCTTTAATTACAATATTACAATTTGAGGTTTTACTCATTAAGTTATAAATAAAAAAATTGATCTTAGACTTGCAGAAAAGTTAATAGAGGTCGCATATTAAATAACTGTTTCAAATTATTGTAATTCCTATGTAAAAGCCATTAATCGGCTTCAAGTAAAAATAAATAATTAAATTAATAAACTAAAATATAATAAATGCACTTATTTTAATGATGTATTAAAATTTTATGTGAAAGTACGTAAAAATATTGTTTAAAAATATCATTACAATGGAATTAAAATCCGAATTGTCAGGATCAAAAAGAAAAATATTTTCATCTATTTGTCGTAAATAAATAATTGAGTATCTATGTAAATATTTACTTTGGAAAATGGAAGTGGAAAATCCTTCCCAGAATGATATGGTATTGAATAACTCGGAAAAGTACCTACTATGTATATAATTTAGGTCGAAACCCGAAATTAATAAATCACGGTTTATCTGAATATTATTCAGCTTGTCCGTGAATATAATCTTCGAAAACCAATATTTTGCATTATATATTTTTGTTTTAATGAGGGTTCGTTTATTTATAGTATTTTAATAGCGCGTAAGTGGCAACGTCCTTTAAGCATTGATTTAATATTAACAAGATAGACATTTTCAATTTTGGAGGCGGGTATGGGTACTGCCGCTCCAGAAATTATTTATTGAATAACCAACACCCCAGCCATAGTGTAGGTCACTCTAAGTGGTTCGCTATGATTGGTGACTTAGCAGGGGTGCCCGGGTTAGGTTTGTCTAGATCTTGGCGACGAATGAAACCTAACCTAACCTATCCTAGACCTCGACTCGCTCGATCCATCGCATCGCCTTTCACCCCAGTGGGAGGGTTGGATTCACACTTCCGTCATTCCCGGACACATTCATCCCCAGATTCCTACCCATAATTTTTTCTATCACAGAACTTCTTCGCCTTCCTTACCCTAAATATATCTTGTACCTGGTCTTGCTGGACAGTTGGCTCAATTAGTGATACTGTATAATATGTATAGAGGGTTTATAGCGACTTGTACGGTACAACTTCATGGTTTGGGTAGGGTTTTTTTCTGTAACTTCTATGACGCAGTTTTTAAAATGTTAGTTAGATTTTTCCCGATAATTCCTTAAGAGGCGGCTCTCATAATTTCTACCGATTTCTTACAGGTTTTCCTTAAACATTTGAAGTTTTGAAGAAGAACCCCACGTTGGGCGCCAAATGTCACGGTTTAAAAAAAGGACTATGTGACTGTAATTTAGGATTAAATTAAGATTGGCTAGGCCAGAAGGTGTATGACTTACAAGAGGACTGTGTGCGTGAATTCTGTAACTACATAATAAAGAGAAGTTTATGAAACAATGTTAATTTTATTTATAAATACACACACAACAATTTGATAATGGTAAGCATGATTTAAGTTAGACTCTAAATAATAATCTCGGGTCATGTGCAAGCCCAAAGGAAACTTGCAAATTTAATTATGTTCTATAGCATTTCAAAATGTGAATTTAAATGGAAAATAGGTGCCAAGCTGGTTGATTAACCTAACGGCTAAGGTATGCTAAATAAAAAAAGGATATACCAAAATATTTAAATAAATTAAACTATTACGATTTTGATGAACGATGTAGGCCGAAATTTTCTTCCAGGCTGGTTTCCGCAGGTAACAACTCACTCCAAGCTTGATTCTTCCAAACTGATTGCAGCGATGCGTACATTCTTCATCTGACCGACAGAGCAGTCCCGCCAACAGCATGATTTTGTAGAACGCTCAGGCAGATACTTACTTTAATGCGGTCAAATGGGGGCTCGTAGAACAAACTGTTACAAGCTCTTAAAAAATATATGTTATTTTTTAATATAGCATCTATACATTCTCCACGCCGAAACGTTAATTAATTGAAATTCCCTCGATAGAAATAAATCACAAAGTATCCTCTAAAAATTAGTATTAACTCGTTTGTTTCTCTTATTTTACAAGTTATATGTATGAAAAAAATCACAATGTTTCTTTAAATGCTACTTTACACAACCCTCACGAGATTTTTGCTCTTTTTTTAACGACTCATGTTTTATTAAACATTTTCACAATTTTCTCTTCATTTTTATCGTTTTTCGAACATTCGTATTGTCGTATCTCTCATTCTTCTTCTTTTTTCTAACATTCGCATTGTCGTATCCCTCCTCCTTCTTTTTGAGTGGGTAAGCGTGGCCTTAAGCCTAGATTTTTCGATTGATATTGTTTTTTTTTTGTTTTAATTGGTTTGATACTGGGTAGAAGTTTCTTAGGTATGTATGTTTACAGCCACAAATTCAGACCTTTTTTTCCAAACGCAGTTAGTATTACACATAGGTAAATTTAATTTGTCTGTTTGCTTTGCTCTGGTTTTATGATTATGTGAGGTGTTTAATTCTTCGCTTTTTTGAGGTAACGAACCACAATATTTTTGGCATAGATTTTTTTGTGGGCACTTAGAACGTCGAACTGTTTAAATATTTCTATTGCCTTAATATTACATGCTTGGCGGAGCCAAATTAGCACATATGTTCTTGGCTATGTCAATGTTTGGCCCTTTCGTCCCATTGAAAGGTTCTATCTTCGAACATTTCAGGAGTGCGAAGGTCAAAGGACCCATAAATGATTAATGGTCCCTTTCCCTTAGAATCTTTTGTTCCGGTAAGTCAATTTTAATTCGATTTCAAAGTTACAGCGGGGCACACCGTCAGTACAGTGTGAACCAAATGAATCATGGTAGTTTTTCTTCAACTCTGAGATAATGATACTAAGGCTACGGAACTGTTTGAGGAGTGTTGTGATCATAGTTCAGGTGATTATCAAAATAATTCATATTCTATTGTTTCATATATGGCGCGCGTTTAATTATTTTTGAGAAAAATTATTTTTACAAGTCATGATTTAAAATATTAAGATGAATTAATTGTTTGCACACGTACATACGCAAAACGAATATTAATTAGCCCAATCAATGAACGGCAAAAACACACAATGTTATTTTTTATTATACGTTAAGTCCAATGGGGGAAATAATTCCCCTCAAGGCCTACGATATCTATGGGGATGATGTTTGGGGATCTTTTTAGGAAAGGAAGAACAGGAAGTTCTGGGAAGGAAAACTGGGGGTCAGGGTGTCCAGAAGAGACGGACGCATGAATCCATCCCTCCTACTGCAATGCAAGGCTGTGGGTCGAGATAGTCTTGGTAGAGTGGTCCAAACTAAGAGTATGGATATTAGAGAGACGGCATGTAAAGTGTGCCCGTGCGCTCCAAGTGTGCCTTTTCGAGAATTCTACCCATACCGCTGACATTGGGTGTCACCATGTAAAATGGCTGCTGTCGGAACGTCTTAAACGGCCAAAAACCAGCAGCCAATGTAAGCCGTTTGGGTAAAATTCTCGAAAAGGCACACTTGGAGCGCGCGGGCACACTTCACATGCCGTCTCTCCAATATCCATACTCTTAGGGTCCAAAGGTCTCTCTGAACTAGTCCCTTCCGACCCGGCCTGCCACGTAGGTGGTGGGCAGACGTATTCGCCGTCAAGACCCTGACAATCCTCACCCATTAACCCGGGCACTTCTACTAAGCCACCAAAAGTAGCAAACCACTTGGGGTGGCCCATGGCAGAAGTGTTGGGTATCCAATAAATGGCTCCAGGGGCGGCGGTACCCATATGCACCTCCCAAATTGATTTTTTAAAGGTAGTGTATATTTCCTATGCATAACAATATCGATGATGGACATTTAAAATTCTGCAAAGCATAATGTATCCAAAAACGAATTAAATATGTCATTTTTCTGCGTCTTTTTTATCTTTCGGTCTGTGTCGTCGAAATATTTCTAGGAAATATGTGTGTTTTACGATGTGCCTTTTAAAATGATTTTTTTTTTAATTGAATCTAAATGAAAAAAAATATTGTTATTAAAGAAATTAACCATTTTTTTTAAAGTATTCTTAAACATCGAATCTATGTTATTTTAAAATAAAAAAATGCCAAGGGTTCTTAAATATCAAATCTGTTATTTTAAAATAAAAAATTGTAATTACAGGTCTAAAAAAAGGAGATACGATTTTTTGAGAAAGAAAATAACTTTCTTTTCGCTCTCTGAACAATTAACATTTTAAATTAAAACAAATAACTTTGTTTAATTTATTTTTATTTGTTTTAATTTAATTCAAAATGACGCCACAAAGTGATTTTGCGAAGTTTGAAGAAGAAATAATTACCATTTTGCCTTTTACAGCATTTTAAATTTCCGTGATCGATATAAACATGCATATCATACGAATAAATGAAAATATTTTGGTAAGAACCCATGTGGTTGATTTTTTTTGAACCATCCCGTAAATAAAATAGAACGACGTATCCCAAAAGCTTATTCAAAGCATAATAATTCTAAAATATGCCCCCACTTATCAGTTTGAATACTTCGTTGTAAAGTTGTAAGGAAAGTTTGCCAATGAAATGTGGTCAGATTCTTTATTCCGCCCATTTCGAATTTGAATCTTTTCACAATATTTTAGAATGCCTCAAGAATTGGAGAACCAATTGAATTTATTGGAAATCCGAAGAGTCGGGTACCATACGCTTCAAAATGTGATTTTGAAAGGGACTTAAATTTGGATAATGCAATTTCTTATTTTCCACATAGATTATAATATATATTCTTTAATAATGTTTATGGTAATGCGATGGGTAAAGTGCTTGACTTGAGGTAAATTGGGAATGATAGAAGTACATATTTGAAGACCAAAAACATGTCACGAAAAACCGAAATCCTTAGGATATTTTTCAAAAAGACACGATCATTATTATTAGTTGAGGAGAGTGCTTAATTGGATACACAACATGAGACCTAAAAACTTAGAGACCTCTTAAAAGATACAATCAGAATACCAGACGATGGATGTGACCAAAATGAATCAGAAAGTTTTCTAAATGAATCATTGTACCAATGAAAATGCGGATATGAACTGTGAGCAGTGGCGGCTCGTCACTTTTGTTGAGACAGAGTGCTAATTTGAACAAAAATGGCATTATTGATGTCGTTGTAGCCGAAAAATATTTTTTTTTTCGTTTTTTTTTTGTATGAAGATTTTCAGGAAATTTTAGTTTTGCGCACTGATTTCCTGAAAATCTTCATACAAAAAAAAAAAATCGAAAAAAAAAATGTTTTTCGGCTACAACATCAACAATGCCATTTTTGTTAAAATTAGCACTCTAGCTCACCAAAAGTCACGAGCCGCCAGTGACTGTGAGCTCTGGTGCAAGAGTTGAACCTTGTAAGTGGAAATAGGGTTATTAGAGTAGATAGTGCTTGATTTTATTTTCCTGGGTTTTAGCTTATGAGTAATGACATTTATTTAATTATGTATTCCGTGAAGTTAGCTACACTGAAAATGTTATTATATTATAATTATTATTCTGTATTCTAACAATTCAAAAATGAAACCGTAACGATTTGAAACTTTTCATAAATAAATACTTGCTTTTGGTTTCTACTAGATTCACGTTCTTGTACTCAAATGTACACATTATTCTCACGATAAAATCTTATTTACATTATGCTTACAGAGGATGTTGCATCCAAAACTGCAAACGGATTACAGCTTTAGATGCACGTGCAATGGACTGTAAATACTTTAAACGAAACGAGACGAAATGGTGTTTGCTGGAATTGGGTGAAAAAATGTGTAGGAAAAATAAAGTATGCAAGGAAAAGGGATAAAAATCGCTTACCACTGCATATCTGCTAAGGAGCACACGTTGGTTACATAGTTCCACCACGATACCTCGAGGTAATTATCACCATAACAAATTAATGAATACAAACAATATTATGTTCTTCCGAGACGGTCAAATTTCATATTGTTACCCTTAGAAGACGGGTAATATTTTGAAAATATCTCAAAACCAAAAACAATATTGAAATCTAGATTTGAAGTAATTGACAGGCTTCTACAATATTAACTTTTTTACTTTGGAAATATGATGGGCAGTAACAAAATGCGTCCAAAACTTCTAAAACATAGCTCTACATGCGCAAATTGCAGTGCATTTGTAGGTATAGTCAAGATTTTACTGCACTACCATTGTAGTTGGTCGTTTCCTAGGGGTTATAAATGAGATTGTACACGAAAAACATCAAAAACTTGCTTCCAAGATAGTTGCAAATCTTCTTATATTTTCAAAACAAATGCAGTCGTTTTTTTAACTATTTTTCCTGCCATTGTCCAAATTTAAAATACTTTTCAAGCATGGTGATGTGGTTAAGGAGAGGTAGGTATAGACTGTTAAAATAGAGTAGAAAATATAAAAACCGAAATTAAAACATCTGTAGGCTTTATTTAGAAAACCGTAAGTAACATTTTAAAAAAAATTTTTGAAATAAAAATATTTTCAGTTTTATTTTAATAATAACAATTTTAATGCGCATTGTATAAACATTTTCAAACACGGATACATGTTTTAAGTTTGATTTTATTTTGTAAACAATATACAATATTGTTAGCTATCATAGTTGTATTTTTTTTTTGCAATTAATTCAGAAAGTACCATCAGGCAAATTATCAAGGAGAGCGAAAAAATTGATGAAATTCGAAACTCCAGGCAAAATAAAAAAAGGGTCGCACTCCGAAAGTTATAGATAGTTTTGAAATCAGTGCTATTCGTCATAAGGTACGTTTTTTAGGGGGATGATCTAAAGCCCGGGCAACGCTCGGTACTTCAGCTAGTATTAAATAAATGTGAGCAAATTCTAAACTGCTTTTTATTTTACTACAATATCGTTATTCTTCAATGTGTTAACATAAAATTGCAAAGGGATAATATACATATATGCAATTCTAATTTTGAGATCAGTGGGTATCTATATTGCAATGATAAATTATTTTCACCACTTTCATGTGTTTCTGTTTTTTTTTTATAAAATTGTAGTAACATAGCTTTACATTTCCACCGCGTGTTATAACATTAGTATTGCCATTTAAAGAACAGTGGGAACCTCCCATATTTTCTACTATATTTTGACAGACTATACTGGATAAAAAACATCCCGGTAGGAACTAAGCATATTAGAATTTTAAAACCAAAGTTTCATAGGACCTTGAATCGATCTATGGTATTTTTAACGTTATTATTTTCTATTTGTCCCTATAATATGATATATTTTTATCTGTGTAAACAGCAAAATATTAATATTTAATATAATGTAGGATTTCTTGGGTCTGTGGGCTTCCTTATAAAACGAGGATGGATGGTGAAACCCTTATAGGACATCTTGAGTTTTCTCCCTTTATTATTTTTTTATCTCCGTCGTTACCGTGTCGCCCTGGTGGCGAAATGTTCTTCTTTTGTCATGGCACTGACAAAAAAATAGACTAGGTTGGTGTTCAAGACAATTGAGTTTTAAATTTGTATTTTGAATGTATTGGAATTTAAAGTAATCCTTAAAATATCAGTAAAGAAGAAGATCATACTATTAAATCTAAACTAAACATGAACAAGACAGAGAAAAATAAAAAATTAACGTTTGCAACTGGGTCTCGAACTGAGAATCTCTTGTCTTTCCGGGACACAGCGCCTTAACCAACTCGACCATCGGAAATTAGTTGAATATATTTTTGTTAATTCTCAGTTCGTTAAGACGTAAGATCCTAGGTTTGATTCCCACTTGCAAACGTTTATCTTTTATTTTTGCCTGTCTTGTTTTGCTTTATGTTTCGTTTAGACATATAAGTGTTGTCGCATCACTATTGTTCTGTGTTGCACGTCATTGAGTATTGTACATTAAAAATTTAACAAAATAAATATTTTCTCCATTCTTTAAAATGTTTCAAGGTTAAAGATTTAATAATATTATTTTTACAAATCCTACGAATATGTGATAATAGACAAGAGATAGGTGAATTCATTGGCTGTACAGAACTACACCCAGTTTGATGTCTCCATATTCAAACTAGTAGGTGTGATTTTTTTGATGTGGGTAAAAAAAATTTCTTTTACCAAATCCGAGAAAAAAGATTTATGTAAGTTGCTCTTAATACTTTAATATATCTATTTTTTTTCCATACTCTCTCTATGCTTAAGAGTCTTGTATCCCTTTTGTAGGTATGCTGTTTCTGTATCTTCTGTTTATAATGATAATATTATCCTTTCCGGATAGTCAGTCACTGGGAATACCATTTATTATAATAAACAATACAACTAAAAAATTACTTTCTTAAACTTTATCAACCTAAATAAATATAATTGTTTTAACACATGGTTGTCTCGCAAACTCTTTAAATAAATAAATAAAAATTCCAAAGGTCAACAAAATACTTCGCCCTCTTATTGGTGATAGGTTACAATGAGCTCGTATGACTTATTTAACCGGTAGGAATAATTCTGGGCCCTGACCTTGAGGTTGCAACCGTATTTATCTATCCCTGCATTATCGACAGCTTTATTATTAGTGCGATCTATGATTAACCTCTTAAACTACTATCTAGGATTCAATATCTATCACATCGATGGCACGTTAATAAACTGTAAAAGGTAATGTTGACTTCGGCTATTCAAGTTTTTTATAACTTTCTAGCCGAGGACCCCTCTGCTGCATTCAAAACCAGCGTACTCCATCATTTCTCGTCCGGACTATAAGTCCGAACGCTAAGACGACGGACTTAGCAGATTTGCGGTATTTTTTCTCACTGCAAAATGAGACGTATGATATGATATGGGGCGTCATAAATACGGGACGTGCCTCCACTGACTTCATGAGCGCCGGTAAATAACATTTTGTAAGGCTTAGGAACTGGAAGGATTGTTTTTTTGTGTGCGGGATTAGGAGGTTTTCCTAAGTAAATTTCACGCGAAAAAATCTACGTCGTGCCCGCTAGAGCGATATTTTTTTTTTGGGAATCCCACTCAAAAGTTTTACCGCTTGGCGCCAGTGGGATACTGGCATTTAGAACTGGGGAACATATTTAACCTATCCTAACCTAACCTAACCTAACCTAACCTTAGGTTAAAAACCCCAATTATCAGTTTTCGACGTTTCGAGACATGATGAATTATCATGTGAGGAATTAACATCCGATGAAAAGTTTGTACTCAATATTCATACAATTAAAAAGTTTCCACTGAGTAGACCGGTCACCGGAAAACCTAGACTTGGGTTTATTTTTTAATTGCTGGCAATCTGGGCGTTTATTGTGATACATCGACAAAAAAGTAAGTTACCCTCCTCAATAGACGATGTCTGTTCTCAGACGGGTGTAGATAACTGAAACTAATAACTAAGCATTTTAAGTAAAACTTACACAGATTTCGGAAAGTAGTCTCTAGACATTTACCAAAACGTACAACTAACATTTTTTTACAACAACTCCACACAGGAGGCCCTATAGAAAGTAATTTTCCTCAGGTTAAATGTCATCTTTGAAATGCTGTGGGAAGGATCTTTTCGAGGAGAGAAAGGGAAGGAAGTGATCATGGGTCTTAAAGAGATAACAATTGTTGAATTGGATAAAGCGTATATCCCGGTTAGACGTGAGGTTCTGGGTTCGAGTCCCAGTTGCAACCATTATCTTTTATTATTTTTCTGTGTCTTGTTCATTTTCATATTTTAAAAATTAAATTATTATGGTTGTCTTCTTCTTCAATGGTAAATTAGTTAACCAATAATAGGTTATCACCAATGATGATTATAAATTAAATTGTCTGGCTTTATTTCTTTCAACACTACGTCATTATTCGATGACATTAAATTATATAAAGAAATAACTCTCTTAAAGCACTGTCAAGTTCTTCAATATAATATAGTCAAGCTAAATAACTGGTGTTCACAATATAATTTATATTTAAATGTAGATAAATGCAAAACTTTGACCTTCTCCAGAAAAAAAACATCACTATTGTTCGACTATTCTATAAATAAAATAAATTTAGATCGAGTAACGGAAATGCGAGATCTTGGCGTAATAATGGATGAGAAACTAGATTTCACGGTCCACATTCAACAAACTGTAAATAAGGGTATGAAAATATTAGGATATATTTTAAGAACAATTAAAAACTTTGAATCTTTACGAATCGTAAAATTGTTGTACATATCCCTGGTTAGAAACCTAATCGAACATAACTCAATAGTCTGGTCGCCCTTCTACAAAATTTATATCCATAATATTGAAAGAATTCAAAGAAAATTTCTAAGATTTGTAAATTTTAAACTTAACATCCCTTTAGAACACATAAAATACCTATCATTAATGAATATGTTAAATATTTCAACTTTAGAAAACAGACGAAAAATAACCGACCTAACCTTTTTATTAAAATTATTAAATTCTAAATTTGATTGCTGTGAACTCTTGCATTTAATAAATCTACACGTACCTACACGAACTACTAGACAAACATTAACATTTTATATACACACATCATATTCTAACAATAAATTGCATTCACCAATACAGTTTAAGTTTAGACTTACGGAATTCAATACTTCGTTTGTGTGAAAGCACTATGAAACAATACAACGATTACATAGTCTTGGTAACCAATATTTAAACAATATTGATGTATTTGACAATAATTTGAATTTGGCAAACTTTAAACGCCTTATGTGCGAACTTCTTCTACTTAATTCATAAAATATTGTAAATACCAATTTTATACATTTTTATTAATACCTATTATTGTTGATTTGAAGGATATTGGCAGGCTATTTTTTTTAAAACTTTATTTATATTCTGTATTACCTACATTTTGTCAACTCATATTTTATCTAACCTATAGTATTTGTCTTAATATTTTCTGTTATTTACCTTATTTTATTCACTTCTAACTCTTCACTGTAATTAATCAAAATATGTAGTGATTTATGTATGTAAAAGCCCTATCAGCGTTTAAATAAAAAAAAAAAAAAATTACTCATTATTTTAACCACTTGCCTTTTCTTGTAAGTGCTCGGTCGTACTAAAATATCCTTTAAATAGTTGACAAATTATAAGACTGTGGTAGAACCAAAGTAATACTGGTTTTGTACGTATTACAGACTCTAACACTTTTCATAGAATTATCCAAAGCATCGCAAAAACCCAAAAAAGCTCTTGCGAAAGTCCTCCGTTCCAGTATCTCGTGTCCCATCGTTTCTCACGGAACAAAAGCTCTAGTTAGAATTGATCTAAGATGCACGGCTCAGTGTTCCTCTAAGCGTCTTGGCAGAGGGTACCTAGCTGCTCGTAGCTAGTCCAGAAGGGTTTCTTACTGCACTTACAGGGAATTGCACTCAGTCCGAGATCACTACTCGTCGGTCTCTTTGTACTTTACAGGGGAGGGGTTTCACATTTCGCAGTTCCGCTCATTTTATATTATATAAACTGGACATTATGGCAAGAGGCGAAGTGTAAATATGTAAAGTGCAATTTTGTGAGATTTAATAGTGTTAAATCTCAAGGGGAACATTTTAAAATGGAGCTACAACTAAAGATAATGAAGATTTGATATCTTTCTGTAAAATGATTCATCAATATTTCACAAGTGAATTAAAGTAATTATTACATATTATAGCGTGGATTGACTAGATGATCATTTTTGGAAAAGTGTGTGGAAGGGTTAAGTTTTTCCTTTAGGGAAGATTTAACCCGAACATAAAATCTGGTGAAATAAAAAAAATATTTTGATGACTTGCGCCGTTTTTGTGAAAAATCACCTCAAGGGCGCTGTACAAATTTCAATACATTTCTACAATCTTACTTCTAGCTGCACATTAGACAAACATTACAAAAACTTATGTCTAAAACATTGCATCCTCCGGTTCTTCGATCAGTGATACATAACTATATGTACAATGCATCTGACCAATTAACGCGATGCTACCCAAAAATGAACACGTTTTTTAAATTTTTTATTCATTTATTTTATTTTTGTTTATTTATTTATTTTTCTTTCTTTTACTTTTAAGAAAAATAACAGGACAATACTTACCTCGTAGGTCACTTGAGATTAACACTGTTTATTTAAAGAAATTTAATAGAGTCGCTATTATTTGTGCAACACCATATTTATGCAAAGCCTACATCATTCAATTTGCAGAGGTAATGGACCGCCAAAGATATGAACAAAAATAAAAAGAGAGAAAAGAAATATAAAACATAATGATTTTTAATATGACGTAGTAAGAGAATAATAAACTGGGTAAATAACAACCATTCAGATTGAGTTCGAAGTTCGAATATAACTATTTTCCATGACATGGTATGTCAGTAAATTGTTAATTTGCATTTTAAAATAAGCGAAACTGTTTGCATAGATATCTATACAGTCAAATTTAATAGTACTATAGACATAAAGACGACATATTCGAGACAGTGGATTGAAGTAGGCAATATTGTTTAATTTAAGGTCAGAAAATTAAGCGCATTATACTTCTACCATGCAACATTGCAAATTCATAAAGATAATATTCAAAATAAAGCTGCACCATTTAAAAATAACAGAAACCTTAGACAAACATCAATACGTCCTATTCCAAAATGTAAAAAAACAATAGGACAGTTAAATCATAAATATCTCGGAGAATTTTTTTTTAATTCATTACCAGAAAAAATTAGAAAGATGAATTCTAACATAAAAGAATTTAAAACCCACCTTAAAAATTATACTGAAAACTTGAACTGAATCATGTCAAATAAAACCAATGTAATAACACCCCCCCATACACACAAGCCTTGCTTATTTATGGAGGTACATCACATACATATATCATGTAATTAATCACTTTAAAAAAATATATATTTGTAATTTATGTATCCTTTTGTACCCAATAAAAATTAAAAAAAAAAAAACTTTAAGACGGTTTATATAATGACGCCTTAAATTACAATAATCTTTTATTGAACGACAAAATTTGAATGAAAAATCTTATTCAACTTTGTTGAAAGAAGTTTTACCCTCGTCAATATGCTTTCAAGTGTTGAGTTGATCAACTAAAATTGAATTGTCTGAACCCGCTATTAGGAACTTTAAAGTGAATGTTGCTCAGACTGCTCAGTTGAATAAGGTTATAATGGATTGGAAGTTTTTTTAATGGTTTTGATATTCCACGTATGAGTTAATTTGAGATTACAAAATGTATGCATAAAAACGTATGCATGGTTTAATTTGATGAGCAAAAATTATTTTCAGCCATGTCGACAACATCAGACACCAGTCACTCAGATTATTCGGTGAAAGCTTCCGACGTTCGTCAGCATTGCAGCATCCTTCTTTTATTTACCCGCCGAGATAGATTTATAAGGCTTTAGTCATAACACAGCCTTAGCTTCCATGTGGCAGTGAAAAAGCTCCGGGTGGCTGGGATTGCGGGCAATTCATTCCGGGGTCACGTCTCCTATGACGCCATTGTATATAACTATTACGGGAGGATAAGTCACGCCATATTTCATTCATCACTCTAGTTTGTCACATGGAAATAAAAAAAATAAAAAAATTAAGGGCGTCTAACCTTTACGCGCGGTTGAAGTAAAATTTCTTTGACTATTGTGACATGTATTTATTTATTTAAATGCATATAAGGCTTCAACATATAATGCAGTACCTAGAATTTTTTCTTTAATGACAAATAAAGAGTTGTCAAAATACAGGTAACATAAAATATAAGAACAACATGTTTATATTGTTACACTACTTCCACTTTTTATTTCAATAGCTAGAATTTACAAGTATCAGAGAGAAAGAAGGGTTAAACATTATGTGACTTTTAAGATTCTTCGAACTTGATTTTGAGGGTTATTATTATTATAATACCTGATGCAGAAAAATTGAATTGCTTATACTGGTGAACAATATTCATCAGGATTTCGCACCTGTCTTGACTGAAAACCGGGAACCAATCTCTCGTATTTATCGTAAAAAATAACACAAATCGATAAGTTCAACTAAAATCGTACAATAATCAACAACGATTGCCATATCAAATAACTTGTTGAGATTTATTATATGGTGTCATGATAACCTCTTGCAACTTAATATAAGCAAATGTCAAATTATGAGGTTTTATCGAATAAAGAATCCAATATTTTATTAACAATATGTCGTTAGTATCTGTCTCGGAAATTGATGACTTAGGTATTTTGTTTGACACAAAACTCAACTTTATCAAGCATATAGAAATAATAAACAATAAAGCTTTGAAAATATTGGGATTTATTTTAAGGGTATCTAATGATTTCAATAATGTCAACACTGTAAAAGCATTATTTATATCACTAGTAAGGAGTCATATAGAATACAATTCCACGGTTTGGTCCCCAAATTATGAGGTTCATTCATATGCGATTGAAAGAATCCAAAATAAAATTTTAAAATGTGTAAATTTTAAAATGGGCATTCCTAGAGAATGCCGACATTACGATAACGTACTTTATTCATTAAATTTAATAAAATTATCTGATCGTAGAATCATTTCCGATTTAACCTGTTTGTATAAAATCATTAATTCAATGTTTGATGCCCCAGATTTATTATATATATGAAATCTCTTTTCATACTCCAGGCAGGTCAGTTACAAGACAGTACCTACCATATTATTGTAGCAATTCTACATCAACGTCTTAATATTACACTCCTATGCGACAGAGTCAACAGTTAGCAAATAAATACTCCGATGTTGTTGATATATTTAGTACATCAATTTTAATATATAAGCATACCTTATTGAAGTTTTTTTCACTAAGTAGGAGAATAATTTGATAAAACTATTTAAATTGATTAATAACACATTATGAGCATTTTGTCGGCTGAAAGCAAAACAAAAAATATTTTGGATTTTTTAATATTTTTAAGGTACCTACATAATGTGTGGATCAAATTCAATAATATTTTTACTTCATATTTATTTTTGTGCAAGTGTCGTTTCCTGCACTATTTATTTGTATAATTTTGTAAAAAGTGTTATATGTATTTAAAAGCCTTAATAGGCGTAAATAAATAAATAAACAAAACAGAACAAAAACCTGTTGAACTTTCCTTATACATTTTGTAAACAAAAATAAACGTCTAAATTTTGAGTTTGCTTCGACGATTTGTAATTCGCCGACAAGCATCGCACTCATTGTTGCCATACCTATGACGTTAATATGTTAAAATATAATCCCCCCAAAAAAGAAGTTTTACTTAAAAAATGTCAACATTTGTAAACTGAATTCACTATTTTTGTTTTAGTTTAGTGTACCAAACTACCTACGAAGTGGTTTGTTACGTTTGGTGACTTAGCAGGGGTGACCGGGTTCATGGGGTGAAGTTTGTCTAGGTTTTGGTCGCGTATGATCTGGATACACTGAACCCCAGATTCCTACCCAAGAACTTCCTCTCCTTCCTTTCCTTAATCCTCCAAACATCATCCCCAAAGATGAAATAGGCCCTGAGGGAAATTATTATCCTCAGGGAGGCCCTGACGAAAATGATGTGTGGGCCTAATGTAAAAAACAAAAAATTTGAAAAGAATTTTGACCATTGGTGCCACTGTGCCGGCTGCTTATAATTCCACCGCAATAACGAGGGGGAAAAAATGTCTATAATCCGGAGTGGAGCGCCCTCCGTGTGACTTGACGCCATCCCACTAATCCATGCACCGGGCTAGAAACCAGCTACCCGCGAGCAGATAGTACACACGGTGGCCACTGTGTCTGTTGTCCTTACTTCCTGGGAAACCCGAAATGGTGTATCACATAATTATATCAACGTTTTAACATTTAAATTTCCGACTTCTTTTCAATAACACTTTGCTGGGGAAGTTCCTGGCTATTCAGATTTAGTCACTAAACACGGCTAAAGCCATTTCAAGCAACGTTTAGATTCTGAATGGTGGTCTTACACAAGGTTGATACTGAGAGTATCTTCCACTCTGGAACGTGCTGCAAATATAGCATATATTATTTTTAATTAATTAATTGTGAAATATACAAATTAATCAAATAAAATTTATTTGCGCACGCCGGGTTCGAACCCGCGACCTTCGGAATGGGAGTCCAAAGCATTAAAGTAGATTTGAAAATTTCGTTCTTGTAGTTGTGTTGGTCAGCAAGGTACTTTATTTAATATGTTTTTAATGTAGGGTTAAGGTTGAACCGAAATTTTTTTAAAATTTTATTTTTATTTTTTTAATGTTAAATTTATTTATTTGTATTTCACGCCCTGCTGGGCTTTTACTTTAAAATATTAAAACTAAATTATTTTCCTTTAATTATTATATTTTAATACACTTATAACGAGTAAATAATTATAACAATATATTACGAGTGCAGCAAAAATATTTTGGGTACATACATTTTTGGCTCAAAATTCCAATTGAACAACTTAATTACATAAGTAAGTAACTTAATTAATGAATACATTGAATTTATTTACATATTCGTAATAAGCATTAACCTTGTGGCTCGATGTTATTACCGGAATTCCCACAATTACCCCTTCCCCTTTGTTAACCTCCCACTTAAACACCTAATTTTTTTTATACCTATCTGTCTATATTTTGTATCATAGGTTAGTTTGTTATTCTCCGGAGGAAGGGTTCTTCCGAAACCAGTAGAGTTTAATTAAAATGTAAATTGGTATTAAAATTTTTTTTATATTTTTATTGTGAATTTATTTACGCTGTCTGATGGATTAAATACTAAAATAACATAAACTTTAAAATTCAGTCCTGGTTGTATTATATAATATAGTCATTAACGACTTAATTGACAGCTCTGCCATCGTCGCTACTATTAAAGTCCATTACCGACGAGGAACACACGACTAAATGTAACATTTTTTTTCAACACGTACACGATCAACTATCAGACACATTCAGGAGCTTGATCTGGCCCCCTAGCACAGACGATCGATACGGATTGTATCGATAACTCTCGGTAACTTCTCATCGATCACTAGGACAATTACAAATAACAATTGATGTCAAATATATTAAGGACAATTGTGAACTGTCACTTATTCGTTGGTGTTCTGCAGTCATGTTAGGAAACGAAAACGAAAGTTATCCTAACAATCGTTATCGATCGAGTGTGCTAGAGACCCTGGGTGCTAGCATTATCGAACGATAAGGACCGGTAGGATAATTGTCGGTAACTTCTCATCGTTCCCTAGGACAAGTGCAGATCACTAACGTACAAACGACAATTGATATCGAATATATTAAGGATACTTAGTCATTGTGAACTGTCACTTATGCGTTTGCGATCTACAGTTGTCCTAGGGAACGATGATAAGTAACCGACAATTATCCTACCGATACTTATCGATCGACCATGCTAGCACCCCTTGCTCCCTAGCACAGTCGATAAGGATTGATAGGATAACTTTCGGTAACTTTACATCGTTCTTTAGGACAATTGTGGATCGCTATTTATTCGTTGGCGATCTGTAGTCATGCTAGGGAACGCTGAGAATTTACCAAAAGTTATTCTATTGATCGACTATGCTAGGGGGCCTGGGCAACAAATTTGCGGGTACTATTGATATGATCCATTTATAAATTTGAGCATAATCTATACCATCACTTTGTTGAATCCTACAAATTATATTAGGGCAGGTAAAGTAGTGTTATTGAATTGTCTTAGAGCAGTGGTTCTTAACCTCGTTGGATGTACTGACCCCCACCAGTTTCATATGCGCATTCACCGAACCTTTGTTAATTGGAAAAATAAAATATGATTGTGGGTTGATATGAGTCGGGGGTGTGTCTTGACCTCCGCCGAACCCGCGAGACTAACTCACCGAACCACTGGGGTTTCATCAAACCCTGGTTAAGAACCACTGTATTAGAGTATTGTTTTTTTTTTATTGTAACTTAATATTTTATGTGTAAATATATGTAAAACCTCAAATTGTAATATTTTATGACCAAAGACAATATTAGCCATTCTCAATCGAAAATTTTAAACTAAAAAAACAGTAAAATAAACGGTCGCATCTAGAAATTGAAACTAGGATCTTAGCCCATGTTATTTTCTGTTACTGTTTCATGTTTTCAATTTAACATTACTTCATGCTTCAAAAACTCATCGGATAATTTTCGATAGCTTACTTACCTAATTCTGTTCTTGTAATTTATGCAAAAGCAGTGTTCGTAAAATCAAATAAAATAAAATGCTAACTCAACGCAGGAGGTTTTGACGAGACCTATGTTGTAGGAGGGAGCTTAAAAGTCCGATAAAATCATTACACAGCCGTTAAGCAGAAAAATGAGTTATGGAAGCGATGCTTTTCATCTGACAAATTTCAAACGTGTACAAATGTTGGGCATACATAACATGTCTTGTTTCCTGGTTTTGCACCAGTGCTGAAGGGTCCAATGGATCATTCATTGAAAAATCCTCCTACGAACAAGGTAGAACTAGGATGCAGTTACTACCTGAAGTCTGTGCTACAAATACAGCAGGTACTAGTAACACCACCAGTTAATATAAGGGAATCTGTAATTTTAAAGGGTTCCATGACAAGTAAAAAACATGGCATTTCAACACCCTTTTAAAAGTCATCAAAAGTGATGAAAATTATAAAAGAAAAAAAAACCTAACCTAACCTAAGGTAGCTGATTTAACAAAGTTTAATTTAGATACGTTTTCAGATTTTCACGGCCAAAAGTATTTTCGTTGTTTTGTTTTTGGGGTGTTATGCCGTGTTGCGCTACCTCCTTCTTTAGCCGACGTTTCGGACAGCGTTGCGATGTCCATCATCAGGGCAGATCCGGCAGATCCGATGATGTGTTATTATTTTCGTCGGATCTGCCGGATCTGCCCTGATGATGGACACTGCAACACTGATGGAAACGTCGGCTAAAGAAGGAGGTAGCGCAACATGGTATAACACCCCAAAAACAAACAACGAAAAAGTTTAATTTAGTTTTTCACCACTTTTAATGACTTAAAAAAGAGTGATTTATTTGTAATGCTTGAGTTGTCCTGTCACCGTTTTAAATGTGCTTTTTACAGTCTAAAGCTATTCAGTGTATCCTAAATTCACTCGTAATGATTCCGGATGATAACGGTTCGCTTTTACGCCTTGATTTTGTAGAGACTATCCGGCTTTCGTATTCCCATCTCTTACAACTTCTTCAAGACCAAGGTTAACTTCTTCTTGTCCTCAAAAATACACTACGCACAGCTTCTTCAAAGGGTAAATGATTTCTCTCAAGATGTGGAAAAAATATTGCTTCTAACATTTTTTAACTCCGTCAATACTTTAACAGGAGTATAAAATTCTGAAGCATTACATGGACTGCCGAGTATTAAATTTTAATACATGTTGTTTTCATGTGACCCAGATAGGAAAAGTGATATAAAACTTCCCACCACCCTGTAGCCCTGTGTTTTTCTCGCTAGAAAAGCTCCGTCTACATTGATATATCCATCTCTATCCCTCCAACACATTTTCCGCATCTTTTATTCCATTTTCGTAGTGTTCATCCATCTTAGTTTGTCCCGTGAACGTCGGGCCGGACTTTATTAAGGACGAGCCGGGCCGTCCAGGGCGCGTCCGGGATCTTATAGCAGACTTTGGACTTTTATGTATTTTTATTTATTTATTTGTAAGCAAACCTAAGGCCAAACAGTGGCGTACCGAGGATTACATATAATAAATCTTCTCAAACTTTTTTAAAATTTTTCTTCAAACTATTAAATTTTTATATTTTTATAAGAAAATACTCTCTTTTTAATTTTTGAAGGTTATTCCCATCAATGTAATATATCATTGAAGAAGAAGATAAAAATAATAATCTAAGTTTTAAAAATATGAAAATGAACAAGACACAGAAAAATAATAAAAGATAACGCAACTGTGACTCGAACCCAGAACAGGTGTTCCATAAAAATAAAATCGGATATATTATATCTAGGTAACAAATACATTCTTTGAATACTTGTTTCCAATAATAAAGGTAGCTGCCAATTATATGGAAAAAAAACATTAGTCAAAGATAATATTGTTAATTCTGAAATTTGAAATATGAAATGATACGTTTTTAGATTTTCACGGCCAAAAGCATTTTCGTTGTTTGTTTTTGGGGTGTTATGCCGTGTTGTGCTACCTCCTTCTTTAGCTGACACATCGACGGATCTGCCGGATCTGCCCTGATGATGGACACTGCAACGCTGTCCGAAACGTCGGCTAAAGAAGGAGGTAGCACAACACGGCATCACACCCCAAAAACAAACAACGAAAATTGAAATATGAAGTTGACAATTACGACAGTCTCATAATAGATCGCAGTAGCCCAATTGGTAGAGGTGTATGTCCCGGTATGACGTAAGGTTCTGGGTTCGAGTCCCAGTTGCTACCGTTATCTTTTATTATTTTTCTGTGTCTTGTTAATTTTCATATTTAAAAAAATTAGATTATTATTGTTATCTTCTTCTTTAATGATATTATTTTTTTTTTAAATTTGTTCATTCTTGACAGCCTGACAAATCCGAACTCTGGAACTCTAACAAGCCCTAGAGGTCTAGCACGAACGATCGATAAAACCCTGTATCAATACGATATTGGCCAAATATATCATCAATGGTCAATTTTATCAATATATGCCAGCACGGTCTACGACTGTCCGACGGACGACTGATAAATTTTAGTGCGATGAATGGAGGTCGCTTATCATATAAGTTTTGGTTAACTATTATTACACAACTTTTATACAAAAAACTGGATTATCAATGAATGGAGGTCGCTTATCATATAAGTTTTGGTTAACTATTATTACACAACTTTTATACAAAAAACTGGATTATCAATGAATGGAGGTAAACTAACGAAGTTCTTGGAGTTAAAAGAATTCGGAAAAGCGATCGGTGGACTTACGATACACTTCGCTTTTCCGCCCATACAAAATGGACGCCCGGGAAAAAACACTTTTCTACATCGAAAATTGCACAAAATGAATATATTTTTTTATACTGCCTTCAAGAGGATGAAAACTATGTCGGTATGTTTTCGAATTTTCGATGCGTTTCGTATTAACGTAAAAATTCACTGTCAAACATGTACGATTTATCAAAAAATATTATTTAAGGAAAAAGTGCTGCTAACTCAACTCTCATAAAGAATTATAAAATTATAAAAAGCTACCGACGTAGCTTCTTCTTTCTAAAAAATGTATATATTTTTTAAAATTTCAATTTCGTGAAAGTTTCGGTGTAGAAAAGTGTATTCTCTATAAACCCCTTTTCGAGCGATTTCTGTAGGTAAATTTGAGCGCTGTCTCATTCGCACTTTTCGCATTCGCATGTATTGTAAGTGTGCGTGAGCTTATTGTGAGCGGGACAGAATGACAGATGCGGGTGTTCCGCGTGTCGTTCAAAGTCTAGCCTCTTAATTAATTCATATAAGAAAAACAAAATACTTATCTCTATCTAGGTATTAGGTATTATAAAAAACTACCATTATATCTGAAAGTTATCGAAAATATTCAGGAATTTCAGCAAAAATTAAAAAAATATCTAAAACTACTATAAGAGTCCATATCTCACTATTGTTATTATTTCCTTCAAATCCTTTATTGATAAATCTTGCATTTTCTTAATTATCCCTTGTTTTTTGCCATATTGTATTATTTACTTTCACACATGATATTATATAATTGAACTAAAATTCCCTCACCAAACACAAGAGCCTCGTCTCTTTATGGTGAGGAAAAGCTATTCTCATTTACTATTTTACCACTGTATAAAATGTAAAAACTGTGTATTTATTGTAAAAAAACCTTTAAATAAGAATAATTTGTTGGTACGGGTTGGTCGGTTTTTACGAATTAAATGATCGTATTTTAGATTAACATTTTTCTCCGTGCAATGTAATGCTGTCCGAAACGTATAGCTAAAGAAGTAGGAAGGACAACACGGTATAATAACCCAATCAACGACTTGAATAATATCCCAATCAGAATTTGGGGATTAGGTCTGAATAACCATATTATAATACTTCCCAAACTTTTCTTCCCGATCTCCTTACTATCTTCAGCCTCTCAACATATCCCAATTTAGGATGACATAGTAACACTGGCTCCGGACAATAAGAAATCTTGATTATTTTTAATTAATAAACTAAAGACAATATTTTTATGCATAGCACAAAGGGTAACAATTATTATAAGCAATAATTATCAGCCTGAAACACTTAAGAAAAGATACATGCCGCCGACAGGACTCGAACCCGTATCCTCCCGATGTCCGGTCAGGTGCTCTAATCCACTGCGCTACGGCAGGTTACCTCTTACCCGCCAAATGATTCAATATATACTAGTGTTTCATTCAACAACTACCGCTTATTACATTTTTTCACCTGCAAACAAATATAATAAGCGGTAGTTGTTGAATTAAACACTAGTATATATTGAATCATTTGGCGGGTAAGAGGTAACCTGCCATAGATCAGTGGATTAAAGCACCTGACCGGACATCAGAAGGACACGGGTTCGAGTTCCGTCGGCGGCGGCATGTATCTTTTCTCGGAAGATTTTTTCAATGTGGATGAGTGTTTCAGGCTGATAATTATTGCTTATAATAAGAAATCTTGGGCGAAATTCACAAAAAACTTGAATGTCAGCATTTAATTTGTTTTCAAAACGAATTTCCAAGTATTTATTTTCAATTATTCCAATGTTGACTCCTAAGAGTATGGATATTAGAGAAACGGTATGTGAAGTGTGCCCGCGCGCTCCAAGTGTGCCTTTTCGAGAATTCTACCCACACGGCTGACATTGGCTGTCTCCATGTAAAATGGCTGCTGTCGTAAATGTCGGAATGTATTAAACGGCCAAAAACCAGCAGCCAATGTAAGCCGTTTGGGTAAAATTCTCGAAAAGGCACACTTGGAGCGCGCGGGCACACTTCACATGCCGTCTCTCTAATATCCATACTCTTAGGTTGACTCCAATGACGTGGGATGAAAAATAAAGCAAATTGTACGATACATGTTCTCATACAATTTTTCTCTCGGAAGCCAAATAATGACAGCTATTATTTAATATCAAATATGAAATTAAGCCTTAATCCGGCAAGTTTCTCGGCTGTTCTGCCGTATGTGTGTTTGGAATAAATACGTGACTTAAGAGGAAAACCTGTTGCCGACAAATATTAATAATAGGTATTTTTTAAAACTGTTTCTGTCACTGCTGTACTCCCCCAAATACTCAGCACCTCAGACTGAACCTAAATAAAATCATCAAAATCTAGGTTTTGCATTCCCCATTTTTTTCTTCCAAAACTTGATCGATTTAAAATTTTTTTTTACTAACTTTTTTTCCGTATTTATAAAATATTTTTGTAAACATTTTTTTTACATGCTTTTCGACTACCACACTAGACACATGCTATAATATATTATGGTTGTCGTAATTTTTATGTATAATTAGCTAACCCGCCCACGCGTTGCTGTGGCTAACGAAACACAACGCCATCTACTGGATGGTTACCTAACATAGATAACCAAGTGTTGTATCAATAAATTAACTCACACTGCCATTTGTCAGAAACTTATGGAACTTACAAATAATTTCAAATCATTGTCCCATAACAAACATTTAGTGAACATTTAATTCGCAATAAAAAATCTTAAGGTCAATAATCGAGATAAAAACTACCCTATCTCTTAAGTTGGACCAAATTACACACAATAAGCCAAATTTCATCAAAATCGGTTAAGTAGTTTCGGAGTTTAGCTCGGATGAACATTGCGACACGAGATGTTTTATATATAAAGATTAAATGTATTATCTGTTAATTTGTTAATATATTGTTTTGTTAAATGCAATGTTTTTATATAATAAGTACTATTTTAACTGGTTCCCCATTTAAGTAGATTGCACAAGTATAAACAAACCGTATTGTAAATGTATGGCAGTGAAGCATGGAACTGGCAGAGAAAGGAGGAAAGTATACTGAATGCTGTAGAAATGAGATCCCTGAGGCGTATGTGTGGTAAAACCATGTATGATCGTGTGAGGAATGTGGAGATCCGAAAAGAATGCAAGGCTGATGTGAGCGTAATTAGTAAGATTAAGAAAGGGACGCTTAGATGGTTTGGGCATGTTGAGCGAATGAATGAAGAAAGGAGTGTAAAGAGAATTTATGACGCGAATGTGAATGGTAGAAGAAGCCGTGGACGCCCAAGGAAGACGTGGCACGATCAAGGGAATCAGATACTTGAGTCGGGCCATGTCAAGAGTCAGAATAATATAAGAGTATGTATGAGGCAAGGAGTGTGTGCCAAGACCGAGTTGTTTGGCGGTCCGTCCTCTCTGCCTGCTGATGGTTAGTTAGTTAGTTTGATTTTAATAGAATAAAATAAATATAAATGGGCCAATAAATAAATAACTTTACTTGGTGAAATAATGAATATAAAGATAAATTATTTAGGTATCAAAAGTTTTATTTATTTTTTAAACTGTAACATTAAACATTTTACTAACGGTATAGAAAGAAAATACTCGAAGTCTGTAAGTTTTCCTTTTTAAAAAATATCTTGTCTAGTTTGCATTCTCAATGTCTGTTGATGTCGTACAAACCAGGCAATTTTAACAATTTTTAGAAGGTCCTTAATCCTATAAGAGTATAAAAAGTTACTCATACAAAAAAGCAAAACGTACCAACACGCTAGTGGTCGATAACTTTATTAAATTAAAAAAAATATTTGAAGTGGTGTCAAAATTCAGAGAGAAAATTAGGGAATACGTTTGTAGGGACAAAACGTCGACCGGTTTCCTCTTAACCACCGACTCTGTGATAAAATATGACATGTAATGTTAGGTGATTAGATGACGACATTCGTGACTAGCATCCCTTTCTCCGGACATAAAGGTTACCGGTTCAAAGTTACAGATTTATGAGACGAGAGTGAGCATTTTTGAGCATCAACCACCGCATACAACGCAGTGGGAGGCATAGATTCGCACGTCCGTCAATCCTGGACACACCTGACCCCTTTCTTTTTCCTTTTACTTGCCAGAACTTCCTCTGGTCCCTTTCCTTAAAAGACTCTCCACACAGCATCCCCCAAGATGACGTGGGCCCCGTAGTAAATTATTTTGGTAGCAGTCTCCCGTGTGGAGCTAATGTAAAAAAAGTGGTTTGCAACTAGATAAACAACCCGGCTTTGCCCTAAATTTGGATAACAAAAAAATAAACCAAGTGACGCCTTTTCAACTAAATTGTAAATCTGAATAAAATTGACTTTATATGTTATTACCTTGATAACTGCCATATCACGTGTTTTATCTTACCCCTCCTTCGCAGTAGAAGTAACGGGAGTGGAGAAGGGAGGAAGGGTAGTTGCTAGCCACCCCCAAATAATAAACGGAAGCCGCGGATGACTAATAAATTGGATTACTGAAACGGAAACGTAGGAAGGACGAATCTTTGCATTTTCCATTCAAATTTTTGAAGTAAGGGGCATTTCCAAGAATAACCCAGATCTATTTTGGACGGAAATAACGTTTTATACCGGAAATGACGTTAGATTTAGGCACTAAAACGGGCTGGTTTATATGTCTTGATTGGTCAAAAAGCTTGTTTAACCATAGACGAAGAACAATCAGCTGACAGCTGGCAACTAGCAACGGCCGGTCACGGCAATCAGCAGTGCGAGTCGCGAGTCACCGCTTGCGTTACCATTGAAAACGGGTTTTTGAGTGATTGTGTAGTGTGCAGGCCATCACATTATCATACAAAGACAGTTGTTACAGTTTTCAGTTGCCTCGGTGAGCGGATCGCCTTATGTTTCATCATATTAACGTCGTAGGTTTAGCAACAATTTATTATTGCAAAGCAATGAATAATAAACAAAATCAAACGTCAGACATCACCCGTTTATTTTTGTTAACTAATGTATAAGTTCAATAGGTTTGTGATATGTTTTGTTGATTATTATATGATTTAACTACAGATTTTAGATGAACATATTGGTTTATCTTATTTATCTCTCTGATTCTTGTGAATTTAAGCCACTGAAGTAAAAAGTGGCAGAAGTGTGTCATTAAAAATAGTGTTGTTTATAATTCAAATAACGGAATCGCAGGAAAATTTTACTAATTCATATATAAATAATTATATTAATAGTTTCGTACTCCGCCTACTGGTTAATACGGCTTTATTATTACGAAAATTGAGTATTTATGTCGGGGGAGACGAAAAAACATGCATTTTATATTTCAATTTTATAAGATTATTTCACTTACGCGAAGTGTTTGACAGCCACGTTGGCCAAGTGAAACGGGACTAATACAACTTCAATTACTACAATGTACAACTATTTACGTGCGAAAAATAGGTTATTAGGTTCTTAGGCTAGGTAAACTAAGTAATTCATGGGTATTTAGATTGAAAAAAATCGCAAATATAAAATCCAAAGAAATGGCGGCAAAGGAAATGTCCCGCTCCGTATTATCCGTGCGTATCCGTATCGAACTTTGAATTCCGTATTATCCGGTAAGCGGAGTAGTAAACATTTACCATAATAATACTTGAATCTGCTCTGCTCTCTAAACTCTCGCCCGAAATCAATAAAGTAATTTCACATCGACAACATGGCTTCATAGCAAAAAGATCAACTCTAACAAATTTAATGATATATCAGGAATATATAACTAATTCTATGAACAATCGTCTTCAAATAGACGTAGTGTATACAGACTTTAGTAAGGCTTTCGACAAAGTCTCACATAAAATTCTTATAAACAAACTAAGATCCCTTGGTATAAGGGGGCATATTTTAAGATGGTTCGAAAGCTACCTTCACAAAAGAAAAATATCAGTCAAAATTAATTCACATTTTTCACATCAGTTTGAAATCTTTACCGGAGTCCCACAGGGGTCACATCTGGGCCCAGTGTTATTTTCCTTGTTTATAAACGACATAACTTCCATCTTTGATGGAGTTATGATACTTCTATTTGCGGACGATTTAAAAATTTACAAAACAATTACTAATTATAATGACTGTAGCGTATTGCAATCAAATCTTGTGAGGCTACAAGAGTGGTGCACCCTTAATGAACTCTTTCTCAACATTGAAAAATGTCAATCAATAACTTTTACTCGAATCAAAAATCCCATTAAATATCAATATAGCATCAACAACAATTTCCTAAAAAGAGTTAAACAAATTAAGGACCTTGGCATAATATTTGACAGTAAATTAACTTTTGTTCCTCATATAAATGAAATAACCAACAAGGCCATGAAATGCCTGGGGTACATTCTGAGGACGATAAAAGAATTTAAAACAATTAATTCCTTTAAATTGCTTTACACTGGATTGGTGAGAAGTAATTTGGAGTACAACTCAATAATCTGGGCTCCATTTTATAAGACTCATCAGCAAAAAATCGAAAGAGTACAACATAAGTTTCTTAGGTTCATTAATTACAAACTTGGAATACCAATTGAAGAACTTAATTATACATGTTTAATGGAATTACTAAACCTAAGTGATTTAACTACAAGACGCACAGTGAGTGACTTAGTTTGCCTTTTCAATATATCAAATGGCAGCCTGGACGCCCTCGATTTAACGAGCTTAATTAATTTACGTATACCTACCCGCAATACTCGTTTAAACGCTCTATATTTTGTTACCAAATCTGCCAATAATTACTTCATAAACTCTCCAATTCAAAGGCTTCATACACTTGGAAACACATATAGTTCAATTGATGTCTATCGTTTTCAATCGGTTTCCAAATTTAAAACCAGTATATTAGAACTTTTATAATAAAATAATAAACAATTAGCTATTGCACCTCTGATCGAAATATTTCCTCATGTTTGACACAATAATAAATGTAAACTTCTTGCAATTACTACAACTGCATTATTTTTTCACATGTAATTACTGTAACCATTTAGTAAAAATGTTATTTTATTTTTAATTATTTATCAATTTACAAACTGGCTGGCTTTTGGAGCCCGCTAGTTCGTGAATAGATTAGTGAAGAATAAATTAATATATACACTAGCTTTTATGTGTCGCATAGATATTATGTTAATACTACTACTACCTAATATGTACATATAAACTTCATTTTTATAAGAAATTTTTGGTTTTTATACCTTAGAAGTAGGCATATTCTTATTTTCTTACGACAGGTTTACACCTACAAACTATCATGTTTTCATTTGCTTTTTACTTGCTTTTATGTGTCAAACGGTTAAAGTTAAATTATTGCTTTTACTATTCTATACTTATAATCTTTGTGTATATTATTTTTTAAAAACTATGTAAAATGGCAGAGCGAACGCCCTGGATTTAACGGGCCACGATAACTGGTCAAACGATCTAGGTATATTATGTTAACAATACCGCCAACAATTATTTCGTAAACTCTCTAATTCAAAGGCCTCATATTAAACACTATATTATTATGTCGTATTATACCATGTTACTGCTCTCACTGTCTACTATGTACTTATAAACTTTACATTTCTTTATAGCTAAATTACGTTTGTTAACCTTATGAGTAGGCAAATTCTTATTTTTGTAAAACAAGTTTATACCTACAAATAATCATCGTATGCATTACTAGTTACTTGCTGTTATAATATGTTAAATAGATAGATTATATTATTATGTATATTACTATGTATTACTACTGTAACTGTGAACTTACAATCTTATGAATATTTTTTATAACTATGTATGTAAAAGCCTAATAGGCGTATAAATAAATAAATAATTATAAACAAAAAAAATAAACTACCTAATCAATATAAAAATGTAAGTTTATAATCAAACCACTGCAAAGGATAGACGCACTCAATTTTTTTGATAATAAACCATCTTATAATAGAATTAAGAAAAGCATATGAGTGCCTTACTACCCTTAAGGTTGAAATAAAATTTCTTTGACTATTATAGCAGGTATTACTAAAACAGCAAAATTACTGCCACCTGTGTTTTTTTTAAAATTTTTAAAGGGTTCCCGCCTTCGCTAGAATATTTATATTATTTTCCGAAACTTGGGTGAAAAATCAAGAGCTAATCTAAATTCATATTTTTTATTGCATTTCTCAATACAAGCGACTTAACTCAACAGCCGGTGGTGTCATATGATCATGAAACAAATAAAAATGTTCAAATGAAATAATACTTATGTCGGGCCACGTCAAGATTCAAAGTAACAGAAGAGTATTCATGAGACGATGTATGAATGTGAATGAATCGAGACAGTGTTGTGTGGCGGTCTATCCCCCCTGCCTGCCTCTATATAAAAACAACTCTATTGGAAATCCCAATTTAGTATCGCAAGACCTGCAATTTCGCAGTTCTACCTCCGTTCAAGTATTTACACAAATTTAACGGATTTCCCGATAAAAAATAAACCTGTCTGAAATAGAAAACTTTCGGTCGTTTATCAAACTAAGGTTGAACTCTTCCGCTTTTAAAATATATTGAAACGTTTGATTAATGGCAGTTTATACGGACATCCCGTAGGATTTAGAAAAAAAAGCATGGACGCTTTTGGAGCAATTAATTTGCATTAGGACACCAAAAACAAACAAAAATTACAGCCCTGGCTCAGCTTACACATTGTTTCAGAGTTAACGACATTGGTCAGCGTGGGACTAAAAAACCGTATGTCGATTTAAATGATCATAAATATATAATTCAAAACTGGAAATAAATATCATAAAAATGATTTTTATTTTATTAAAAAAATTATTTAATTAAAAAATTTTATTTACAAAGTTTTTTGATATATATACATAATATATGGTACATACATAAAATAACATAAAATGAAGAGAGTAACAAAAATTATCCCACAAAATCTCCAAAAAAATTCCTGTGGGTATTATAATATGTGGATATTTTAAACAGTGGTGGTTAAAAAAAAATTAAAAATATATAAACATGAACAGGTGATTGATTTTACAGGAATTTATGTGATTTTTTATTAAAATTACAAATATGTATATGTATATATGTCAGATACGTTTTTAGATTTTCACGGCCAAAAGCATTTCGTTGTTTGTTTTTGGGGTGTTATGCCGTGTTGTGCTACCTCCTTCTTTAGCCGACGTTTCGGACAGCGTTGCAGTGTCCATCATCAGGGCAGATCCGGCAGATCCGTCGATGTGATCGATCATAACACCCCAAAAACAAACAACGAAAATGTATATATGTGTATTTTTTTTTTTTACATTAACTCCACACAGGAGGCTCTGAGGAAAATAATTTCCCTCAGGGCCTATGTCATCTTTGAAGATGCTGTGAGGAGGGTCTTTTTGAGGAGAGGAAGGAGTGAGCGTGGATCTTGAAGAGACCCGTGTTATAGGAAGAAGGAAACACAGAGGTCGGCAAATCGTTCCACCGCCGAGCTGTTGAATACAAGAACGAGTCGAAGAAGCGTTCCGTTCTTATGTGACAAATGTCAACCGTGTACATATATATATTTTGGGCGCGCGTTTGGCATATGTGTATAATTATACAATAACCTCCACACAGCAGGTCGAAAGGGAAATCAGTGAACCTTTTTCAAGTTTAGTTTGTAGAACTTCATAAAAGTTTTATTTTTAAATTAAATAATAGGTATATTTTTATTTATTTATTTACAAACTACGAAATATTTATTGTAAAAGTTATATTAGGTAATTATAACTGGTAGTTCTGTGAACAGTAGATCTCGCTTCAAAAAAGTATGTTTCTAATTTCTAATTTCTTAAATCTCAATCAAAATTTACTCGGAAATCGTAAGATTAGTAAGTATGTATGTCATCGATACCGATGAAGTAGATACTTTAAACCCACCCACTTAAAAATATTTATATCGTTGCCAGATAGGCGCTCCGCTGACCAGAGAAACTGCAACCAAACTGGTTGGTTGCTATGGTTTCTAACCAAACTTCTACGACGTTGCTACTCAATTTAAGGATTTCAGTAATTATCTCAACTTGTTTAACCATAGACGAAGAATGATCAGCTATCATCGTAGCAACTAGCATCGCGAGTTTTGAGTCACTGCTTGCGTTGCCATTGACAACGGTTTTTTGGAGAAGTTAGTGTACTGTGCGGACCATCACATTGAAATACCCAGGATAGCAAGTTTAGTTGCAAACTGTTTATTTTTAAGGTGCCTCGTCCACGGACGCACTTACGTTTCCATAGCTCCTATTACAAACTAAGATTATGAGAACTCTGGCGGGATAAAAATGTAAAAACAAGACCACCATCTTGAACCGGAACAGGAAAGTAACAAACAAATTTAGAGACAGATGTATTAATAATATTATTAATAAGGCCCTTAAGACTCTTGGATTTGTTTTGAGAGTTTCAAAAGACTTCAATAATTTAGGCACGTTTATCATGTTGTACAAAACCCTTGTTAGATGCCAACTAGAGTATAACTCTACGATATGGTCTCCCTTTTACAATATTCATTCCGCCAACATTGAAAAGATTCAACATAAGTTCTTGAGATATATAAACTATAAATTGCATATTCCTGTAGAAAACATTGATTATAACTACCTACTAGATAAAATGTTACTATTAGAACTTTGAGAAAGAAGAATAATCACAGATTTAATACTATTACATAAAATACTGCATTACAAAATTGACTGTCCTGAATTGCTTCAATTAATCAATATCCACATACCTAAAAGATCTTGCCGAAATTTACTACCCTTTTATTTTAATAACACCAGGACACTCTCTTATCAAAATTCCCCGTTACCGAGACTTCACAGTCTCGGAAATAAATATTCTGATCTGGGAGATATATTTCACATTAAAAGCAATCAGTATAAACATTGTTTATTTCAATTCTTTTTTATATTTAGACATAAATAGACGTCTATAATCTCTACAATTTTTGTCTATATTGAATATCTTTTTTTTTGTGAAACTTCTTATATTTTTTACCTATGTATCTAATTTTATTATATGCATTTATTGTTATATTTTGTTGTAGATATATGCTTTTGTTTTACTTTTATTTTCACTGTATTATGCTTTCTTTGTTGTTTTAATTTAGATTTTTTTGAAATCACTGTTATACTCATCTATTTAACTAAAATGTAAAAGCCCATAAGGGCGTTTAATAAATAAATAAATAATAAATAAATAATTAGTTGAGTTAACAAGACTTCGCCACGCAATATTGTCTTTATTAAACATAAGGAGAATGTGTGGTAAAACCATGTTTAACGGTGTCCCGAAAGTAGAAAACGGAAAAGAATGCTGCAAGCAGAAGAATGCGTAGATTTGGAAACGAAGGAGTGGATTTAGGGATTCGAGGGCTAAAATTTAATTTGCTTACTTGTAGGCAACGAAGGGTTGATCTAATTTTTACTTTGTCAACGTCACGTCCCCTCGATGAAATTTGGGTCGAATACCAGAACATTTTGGATCAAGCAAAAATTCCATCAAACAAACTACGGAATACGGGTACGTAATCAGAACCTACCTACCTACAAAAGTATCCGGAAAAAGTTTTTAATTGAAAATGTTCAGTTGCTACCCACGTACCAAAATTCCTGTTTAGAAAGTAATCACAGTCGAATCAAAATGAAAAGATAGTTGTCACAATGCTTGACTATTTGTAGGAGGCTCCCTAAAGTATTTGTTCAATTTAATGTGTTTAAGCTGTTGAATGTGTAATTGCTCTTTTTTGAGTATCTAATATGACACAATATAATATTATGACCTAAAATACTTACAGTAGGATTCATATTTAAATGGATATGTATACAAATTATTTATTTATTTATTTTATTTATTTATTTGTATTCCACGCCCTGCTGGGCTTTTACATGTTTTTTTATTATTTTTTATTAACAAAGGACATCTAAATTACATCCACAATTACTGTGTGGCGTTATCGTATTAGCGCCGGACATTCCTATATCTACGTCATTCATACACACACATTCTTTGAATCTCTGTCTTTATATATGGATAACTTTTGAATGAAGAATTTGCTGAAAACATAAGAGAGTTTCTTACTTGCCACATTTTATCTTGAGTTTGCGAGACAATGGCGACTCTAAATGTAATGTTTGACGTCATTGATTAAATTATTTTTGTGAATTTTTACAATATTCTACTCCATGGAAGTGACTGAGATGACAAAATACCCTTACTCTCTGACTGATACGGAATGCTGTATGAGAAGACCTACTGTTCTGAGCTGTTCTTATACTTAATTGTTGCTACGTGTGCTATCTCACTTTCTTCGGGAAACTATCGAAATAATTGTATTTTTTATGGATAATAACAAATAATTTTTGCAAAAGAGTGTATTTATTAATGAAATGTTACTCCCTGGCTTTTACCTGTATTTGACGTGTAATGGAAACATTGTCTCATCACACAGAAGGATACGACCTTACGAAACGAAGACAACGTAGAGAATACAATTGCCTTGTCTTTGGCTTACCACTTTGAGATGTCTACCACGCGTCTATATTATAAATAACGTCGTTGAATTCAACTTTTCACTTCATTTCACGCTACGATTTAATAACATAGTTTAATCCTTTGACACTATTATAACGAGTTATAATAATGATTTTAATTCTCCTTTCACCAACCCTAAGAGTGATAATTGAAAATACAAAGTTTGTAGGAATCATTAAAGAGCGGTCTAATGTCCCGACAACACCCTTTTACAAGTCGAGCTTTATTCGAGCTTTATTTGAGCTTTCGCAGACAATGCATCCTAAATTATTTTAATGTAATTATATTTTACGGCGGTTCCTCGCCATTGTAACTTCGCGTCAATGGTGGCTGTAAAAACACAACATCCGCAGGCTGTGATGGCCTTAATGGCTGCCATAGCGGATGTAGGATGTAGGTAGTAGGATGTATCAAGAAATGGGTGGTCAAAAAATTACAAATTTTTTCAATTTTTTAAAAATTTTCTTTTAAAATTTTTTATATACAAGATTTTTATAATACATTGCTGTACGTGAACGAGAACAAAATAAGTTACAAATCTTCCAAAATAAAGCAATGAGAATTATACTTAACCGAAATGGGTGAAACAACACAGGTACAGCGTGGAGGACAATATACTATGCCTTTGTAAAATAAATATATTAAGAATAAAAAAATAAAATAAAAAAATCGATTATCAAAATTAAATAAAAAGTTAAAGGAAATAAATTGGCTAACCGTGAAACAGATGCTGACTTTGAACGCGATGATATTTATTCATAAAATAGTTGACAACCTATTACCAAAATACTTCTAAAATAAAATTATATATAACAAGGACATTCACAGACAAAACACAAAAACGTGCTAGGAAATCAGGCTACAAAAAAGGCTAAAGCGAATACGCAGCATAGTCTACTGTACAAAGGGATGAAGTATTATAACACGCTACCAGAAACTTTAAAGTCCGCACCAGTTGGAAAGTTCAAGATGTATTGAAGGAGCTACATCAAACTGGAGAAAATTTAAAATATTATAATCAATTAGTCATTTGTACACTTAAAAATACAAATTACTAAAATAAAATTAATAATATTTTAATTAATAAATGTAATATTAGCGAAAGTCAATCGAAAATCTGAAACAGAAAAATCAGACAAAGATATGGATATATCTGGGACATGTATCCATATCTTTTTCTGATTTTTCTGTTTCGTATTTTTGATTGACTTTCGCTAATATTATCTTTATTAATTAAAATATTATAATTTGTGGTTTAACTCATTAAGTTAAAAAAATAAATATAAAATTAATAAATAAAATAAATCGCAGTGCTAACCGGTTTCCATATTATGTTTATAATGACTCTTCACATTTCTATCAGAAATTTGGTTTCACAGTATAAGCTTTAAACACATATATAATAGAAATAAAGGAGATAAGGTAATATTTACTATGAAATCGCGTGCACAGCGTGTGGCATGAAATCGTTCACCTACACTACTGCAAATCACACCTACACACAGTAACGGAGCTTCTCATTTGTTTATATACACACCATAACTATCATTAGCTTCGTCAATTTGATAGATAGTAGATACTCGTGCGTGTTGATCGACCTCGTATTTGCGCAATAATCGGACTTTTCTATGCCATTTCTGCTATTGTTTCTTTTATCATGGTTAAAACACGATGTAATATAAAATAAAACATATTACTAACTTCGTGCCTTTATGATTTGACATCACTAAATTCTGTTGAAATTCTCCACATCTCAAAGTAACCCTATACCCAATGACTGAGTTCACTTTAAACTTTATGTTAAACCATTACACCGGTCATTAAACTCTGCTCCAAGCTTCTCGGGGCTGGAGCTCAGGGCCAGCGGGCAAAAATGAAACTACTATGTTTGATGTCCCGCAATGGCTAATTTAAAGGGTCAATAAAAGGATTCATGTACTGCACTGCCCAAGCAAGATAAAGTCAAATATTAAAGCAAGTTTTGCAATTTGCTCGGACCATTAGGGGGACAAATTGGCAAGAGTTAAAGATTAAAAGGACAGTGCCGGACTTAACTTAAACATTTACAACGCAGATGTTTTTCCTAAGATGATATAGTACAGTGAATTCAAACATCTTGACTTGCATCAAATGGGGTAGTTATGATTTTTTGCTACGTTGTAAGTACATGACAAAGGTCTAATTTGAGTTCGGCAGATTCCGAATCTTTTTCAAATATCCGAAAAACAGTGAAATGTTTGAACCATAAATCAGTTTTTGTTAATTTTGATCGCAAAAGACTATTTCTTCAGCAAAGAATGTAATTACTTTTCTTAAGGGGGGAGGGGGGGGGGGGGGTAAGGTTTTCTAACCTATTTCTTTTTTGATTTCTAGTTCAACATGTTGACAGTATTTTGTCAACATTTGAAGTAAATCAGAGCAAAAATAATGAAGGTACAGCATTTCAAGCGACTAGCTCTTTTCGATTTTCGACCGGATTTTCGAGTCTCTCTCTCTGGTTTCAATCCTGGGATTGGTTTGCAGCAATTTCCTCTATTTTTCTCTTCCATTCATCCCTGTCTTGTGCGGCTCTTTTGAAATCTGCATATGATGAGCAGCGCATGTCCACCAGCAGGTCCTCCAGGTACTCTCGGCGTGGGCGTCTCCTAGAGTTTGTCCCCTCGGTCATACCCTCAATTATGGCATGCAAGAGGCCTTCTTGTCGTATTATATGGCCGATCCATCTTGCACGCCTTTCGGACAAGATCCTGAGCAGGTGTCTTCCTCCTTCGATTATTTGGAGAACCTTCTCATTTGTAATGTAGTCTCTCCAGGAAATTCCTAATAGTCTTCTATAGGACCACATCTCAAAAGCCTCTAGTCTCCGTTTATCTCTTTCGGATAGGTACCATGTTTCGCAGCCGTACATCAAGATACTCCACACATAGGTCTTGATGAGGAGTATTATCAGTTTTAGGTCTATATTATTCTATATTTATTTTCGAGTATAAAAATTTTAAATCGATTTTCTCGCAAACAAATTTTTGAAGTTCACATAACTCAAAATCTACTTGACCGATCCATTTGAAATATTACACACTATTTCTACACATAAATCAACCGGTAATCAGAAGGAGTTTTTTAACCCCCTTTTCTAATTTTTTATCATTTCTTAATAACAAATTCACTGATTTTTTTTTTGGAAAAATCGAATTTTTTCCTTCAAAATACTGCAAAAAAAAACTCTTCCTGATTACCCGAGAAAATATATAACCTTTTAAACGCATTTCAATTTTTTTGTTTCGGATGATCTGGTAACGAGTTATGATGTTCCCCGCAAAACAACTTTTTTTCGAGGCGCCTCTGGAAATTCGCTCTCACGGACTTATTTATTGATATTTTTAATTGAATTTTTTCTTCCAAGATTCTTCTGATATTAAAATATAACGTGTATATGAAATAAATGGTTGGGTGGTTATAGCGCAATACATTGGTCCTAGGGCCTGGACCGACATAGCTTCCCCCACCCACGCTTCTCATACCTCCACGCGGTGACCAACGGGCAACGGACTGGAGGGTGAAGTTGATGGTAACCAACCCGTCGGGGAATCCCAAAAGTACGGCTAAAGTGAGAAGCAGTGAGCGTCTGTCCCACATGTTAGTGGCGGCTCACAAATGGTGGGTGTGGCAACTCGACGTATTCGGGTACTAGTCGCATACACCATACCTAATGGGTATCCAGGCTCATTAGTTTAATCCGATAATTGACCATAAATGGGCAATGATAGCGGATGCAGCCCTAGTCAGTTGGGTCACTCTGGTTCCACGTCTGATGACCATCGGTGGATAAAAAAACCATATAGTCAAATCAACCAATGCTTCTTGGAAAAACATACGCAAAGATGCACTACCCTGTCTGGCAGCGAGGGTGATTTTCTCCTCGGTGATCCAGAGACTGACATTGTGTCAGGGCCAGCTTGCAGGACTCCAGGGGCAAGCAAAATGAAGCGGAGGAAAACCAGTCGTTCTGGGTTTGAAAAGATAAGAGCCATTACTTGGAATCTGGGAACGCTTACAGCAAAAAGCAAAGAATTGGCCGAACTGATGAGAAGACGAAGGATTGATATTGCATGCATTCAAGAAACCAAATGGAAAAATACAAATATTGACAAGTGCCGTTACCTAGAAACACAAACAAATGATTATAAACTATATTACTACGGAGAAAGTAGTACCAGAAATGGAGTAGCCATAGTGCTACAGCAAAGGTTTCATGAAAATGTGATAAAAGTAATAGCACCAAGTGATAGAATTATAATGTTAAAGCTGGTAATATGTAACGCTATTTACAATATCATATGTGCATATGCACCACAAATGGGATGCGATAGAGAAGAAAGAGACAGTTTTTGGGATAAGCTAGAAGAATTAATCCAAAACATTCCAGAAAATGAAGCTATTATAATGGGGGCAGATATGAACGGGCATGTGGGGATGTCAAATAGTGGCCAAAATTCTAGCCATGGCGGCTTTGGATATGGAGCACGAAACGAACTAGGAGATGAGCTACTAAATTTTTCAGATGCATACGGTTTCACTATCGTGAACATGTTCTACCGAAAGAAACCAGAACACCTCATAACCTACAAAAGTGGTAATGCTGGAACACAAATAGATTATTGGTTATGCAGAAACGAAATGAGAAAAACGCTTAGAGACTGTAAAGTTATCCCTGGTGAACCCCTTGCAACACAACATCGCCTACTACTGCTGGAATTACATGTAACGAGAGATAAATTGTATAAGGATAAGATAAAACCAACAACCAAAATTAAGTGGTTCAATATCTCAAAAGAAAACGGAAAACAATTAACGTCAAAACTCCAAAACTGGATGCTAGAAAATCTCCAAAATGAAGATACGCAAAACCCAACTGAAATGTGGAAAGCATTTGAACAGGTATGTGTACAGGAAGCCAAACACCATCTGGGAATCTCCAAAGGTAAACTGAAAATAAAAAAGGAATCGTGGTGGTGGACAAATGAAATACAAAAATGTGTAAAAGAGAAGAAAACTGCTTTCAGAAACTGGTCAAACTGTAAGTGCGATAGCGAGAAAGAGCAACTCCGGTTAGTGTATAAGCAAGTCAAAAAGACAGCAAAGAAATTAGTTGCCTCTGCACAACATGAGGCATTGAAAGAGCTGTATGACGATTTAGAAACACCTAATGGAGTGCAAAGAATATACAAAATCGTAGCACACAGGAAAGAAAGGGCCAAATCTATTAGAACACCCAAATACATAGAAGATACTGATGGTGAGTTGATCACAAACGAAATCAAAATATGTGATAGATGGAAAGATTATTATTCTACATTACTGAACGAAGAATTTCCAAGAACAACTCATGTGTCAGAGCAACCAGTGCTGGGGCCAGTTGAAGAAATCACTCCAACAGAAGTTAAAGTAGCCATATCACAAATGAAAAAGGGGAAAGCAGTGGGGCCAGACAATATTCCAGCCGAATTATGGAAAGAGTGTGGAGAAGTGGGACATAAATGGTTGTGCAACCTGTATAACAAAGTATTGACTGGAGAACCAATGCCAGAAAACTTTAGGAAGAGTTATCTCCTTCCATTTTACAAAAATAAGGGAGACTCTAGGAAGTGCGACAATTATAGAGGGATAAAGCTTATGTCTCACACCATGAAAATTTATGAGAGGATTATAAACACACGAATCAGGAATATTATAAAAATACACGACGATCAATGCGGCTTTGTATCAGGGAAATCAACAATAGATGCTATTCAAACAGTCAGAATCATAGTAGAAAAATATCGAGATGCAAAAAAAGACTTACACATGGTATTTATAGACTTGGAAAAAGCATTTGACAGGGTTCCCCGAAGCCTGATATGGGCGGCATTGAGATCTCATAACGTACCAGAAAGATATGTGCTCTCCATACAAGATATGTATACAAACGTAGAAACACAAGTAAGATGCACATCTGGGACATCACCAACATTTCCAATTAAAGTGGGGGTACACCAAGGATCTGTCCTCAGCCCACTGCTATTCATAATGGTCATGAATTATCTAACAATCCAAGAAATGAACAACAATATTCTCAAGACTATGCTTTTTGCAGATGATGTAGTACTGATAGCAGATAATCATTGTGACTTACAAAATAGCCTGGAAAGGTGGAGAAAAATCCTAGAGGATAATGGCCTAAAAATTAGCAGGAAAAAGACCGAATATTTGTACTTGCCATTTGAAAACACAAATGCTGTAACTCCTTCGATGCAACTGGATGGAGTAACATTAGCTAACTGTGACACATTTAAGTATCTCGGCTCACTCATCCACAAAGATGGAGGATGTGCAGCAGATGTTAACCACAGAATAGGTGTGGGATGGAGTAAATTTAGATCCGTAACAGGAATCCTGTGTGACACAAAAATGCCTATAAAACTAAAAGGAAAGGTATACCAGACTATTGTTAGACCCGCGATAATGTATGGCTCCGAATGCTGGACCATGTACAACTCCTACACCAGGCAGCTTGAATCAGCAGAAATGCGAATGCTTAGATGGTCGGCAGGAGTGTCACTAAAAGATAAAATTAAAAGTTCACGCATTCGTGGTAGCCTGGGTGTCACAGACATAAACAATAAGCTAGAGGAACGACAGTTGAGATGGTATGGTCACATAAAACGGAGACCACCAGACCACACAGTGAAGCAGGCAATGTCTATGGAGCTTCATCGACAGTCATCCAGAGGAAGACCAAAGAACTCCTGGATGACTCAATGCTCTAAAATTCTAAGTAGAAACGGCCTGGAAGAGAGCGATACCCAGAACCGAAGAAGCTACAACCTGAGAACGAGGAGAGCCGACCCCAACAGCCTACCTAGGCAATGAGTTGGGACAGTGCAAGGAAGAAGAAGAAGTGTATATGAAATAAATAAATCAACATTATCATATTTAAAAAAAAGCCTTTTTTTCACCTCTAAAACCTTACCCCCCCTCCCCCTTAAGTAGATAACATTTGCAGCTTTAGTAGTATCAGAGATACATTTGTTAATATGAAATTCGTCTATTTTTAAAATGTCTTAAATTTTCTTTTACTTGTAAAATTAATTATTAATTGGCACATAAATTACGGTGAGATGTTTTGTTATTTATCTGTTTTTTCCCTCCCCCCCACTCCACCCCCAATTTTTTAAGGTCCCTTGGACCCTCAGTTCATCTCAGACACGGTTAATCGATATAACCTAAAGTTTATGTTTAGACTTACGGAATTCAATACTTCGTTTGTGTGAAAGCACTATGAAACCAATACATGATTTTACCTCATTGGCAAGCCAGAGATAACCTATAATGTCGGTAACTTAACATCGTTCACAAGCGTAATTTATTTGCCGTAAACTGTTTTTTGTTCATTGGTGATCTGCAGTCGTGCCCGGCAGCGGTGACAATTTAACCACGTTATCAATAAATCCTATATCGATTTAATGTGCTAGGTACCCAAATGTCTTGTCAGCTCACGCTGCGGCGAACAAGTTAGGTTGTGTGTGTGTTAGTTCGCAAAGAAAACAGTGATACTACGCACAGTATGCGCATACATCAAAGTTTTTCTTCTATTTATTGTTAAAAATAGTTATTACAAACATAAAAGATATATTATAATTAATTTAGAATGACCAAATTTTACACTATAAACCAGGGGTGACCAATTACTTCCACTACGGGTCCGTTTTTTTAAATAACATAACCGTCGCGGTCCGGAAGGGAAAATATGTTTATTACAAATAACCCACCCCCCCCCAGCTTAACAATTGAAATAATAAACAGTAAACCTGCCAGCTTTACAATTGAAATAATTAACTATTTAAATATGTGTAGATACAATATCAATGAAGTAACAAGAGGAGGAGTAACAATATCAACGAAGTAACAATGAAGTAACAAGGCTCAGGACCTTGTCCGAAAGGCGTGCAAGATGGAACGGCCATATAATACGACAAGAAGGCCTCTTGCATGCCATATATGACCTTGTCCGAAAGGCGTGCAAGATGGATCGGCCATATAATACGACAAGAAGGCCTCTTGCATGCCATATATGACCTTGTCCGAAAGGCGTGCAAGATGGATTGGCCATATAATACGACAAGAAGGCCTCTTGCATGCCATATTTGACCTTGTCCGAAAGGCGTGCAAGATTGAACGGCCATATAATACGACAAGAAGGCCTCTTGCATGCCATATAATGGAGGGTATGACCGAGGGGACAAACTCTAGGGGACGCCCTCGCCGAGAGTACCTGGAGTGTCATCGTCGGATCTGCCCTGATGATGGACACTGAAATGCTGTCCGAAACGTCGGCCAAAGAAGGAGGTAGCGCAACAAGGCATAACACCCCCAAAACAAACAACGAAAATGCTTTTGGCCGTGGAAATCTAAAAACGCAACATTATTATTCTTATAATATTTTAATTAATGAAGATAATATTAGCGAAAGTCATTCGAAAACCCGAAACAGAAAAATCAGAAAAAGATACGGATACATCTGGGACTCGAACCCAGGTCCTCCGGCAATCCGGGCCGACGCGCTATCCAACTGCGCCAACGTATCCCTATCCGATTCGGTCATTTTTAACTGTATCATACTTCGACTGAGAACCACCAACATTATTTTCATTTTTCTTATCGCATATTTTTATTGGCTGCTACCTTTTATGTGTGATTGCAAGATTCAACTCGAACTAAATGCCCTCTAGATAGTGTCAGGATAAATTTTATCACTTTTTATTAATATGCGACATCTATTGACTTTATCTGCAAGTCTAGGATGAAATATTTTTATTTTTATTTTTAACCTTTTAACTTAAAGAGTTAAACCTCAAATTATAATATTTTAATAAATGAAGATAATATTAGCGAAAGTCATTCGAAAACCCGAAACAGAAAAATCAGAAAAAGATACGGATACATCTGGGACTCGAACCCAGGTCCTCCGGCAATCCGGGCCGACGCGCTATCCAACTGCGGGTTTTCGAATGACTTTCGCTAATATTATCTTCATTAATTAAAATATTATAATTTGAGGTTTAACTCTTTAAGTTAAAAAGTTAAAAATAAAAATAAAAAATATTATTATTCTTGTTTGACATATATTATCGTACTTTTGCATTTTAGCTAATTATTTTTGTTATTACTTTTGTAATAACTATAAATCCACGAACATAATTTTTTTCAGTATCATAACTGTTCCATGTACTGAAAAAAAAACATAATAAAAAATGTGCCATTATGGCAAAACATTCAAATTGATTTCCGACATTGATTTCGGTGTATGGATTTGGTGATAATTTTTAAGGAATGACGTATGCCCCGGACCTCAGTTATTATAACTCAGGTCCGGGGCATAGGTCATTCCTATGTCTACCTACGTAAAATTGTCGTGAAATCAAGTTTATGTGCCCAAGCGGTTAAAATTAATTCTAGATGTTCATCTATCAAACGGTTTCGGGTAGCCTTGTTTATATTCATAATTGGAAGTGTTTTCTCGCATTAAATAATAACTTGGATATATTCAGTTGACCCGAATAACCTTGCTTATGAAAGACAACGTTACATATTTAGGCAAATACCATTATTCAAATTAATGTGAAGATATTTATTGTTAACAAGTATATTTTGTGGAACTCTTATTTAAAATTTTATTTATTTTATTTCTTACTTACTTAATATTATAAACGCGAAAGTTTGTATGGATGTATGTGTGTTTGTTACTCTTTTACGCAAAAACTACTGAATGGATTTTAACGAAACTTTACAATAATATACTTCATGTGTTAGAATAACAAATGGGCTTTATAAAGCTAGCTATTTCCAATATATTATAAATAATAATTATTGTTTAATAGAAAATGTCAAAATATGAGAATGACATTTTGCAAAACAATCAAATTTCAATTAAATCAAAATTCTATTTTAGAAAATTAGTGAATTTATTTGAAGTACTCGCCTAATACTTTGAATCGAATCAAGAATTATAGATATTTTAAATAAATAGGTTAAGAATTTTGATATAAACATAGATGGGACCTAGGAAAAGAAAATTGGCTAATAGAAGTACTAATCCTGCGCGGACGAAGTCAAATACAAATAAACTGTTATTTAATTTATAAAAACAGTTTATTTGTAAACTAGTTCTGCTATGTAAATATTATTACGCGTCACAGCTGTTTCATATTCTGAAATTACATTTTTATAATGCCTGATGAAGGCGAAACAGTTGTCACGCGTTATAATAAGAGAACTTGTTTATAAATTAACGGTTGATTAATAATACAAGTAAATACATAAAAAATATTTTTAAAAAAATTGTGAAGATTTACATCGTTTTGTTAGATCAATCAGCTACAGCTTCTTTTTACATTAGCTCTTATAATGTTATCCAATGCATAAGTTTATAGCATGCATTGTCATTGATAACGACTTTATCTGCAGGGTTTCAGCTCGATTGGATGTCGGGAAGAGCAATAATTTCAATTTCCAAGATTTGCATGAATTAATTCAAGAAAACAAAATTGAAATAGACGAACTTAAATTTAAAAACAATAGACAACATAGAAATGTATTTATACACCTACTTACCAATGTTAATTAATCGCTTTCGCATCATAAATCAATACACGTCTGATTTGGTATTTGCTTAGCCTTTGACGCCATGTTTCCTAGGCCATGGGCTCAAAGCAGGGCCGCGGTCAGATAATAACATCCACCAGTGGCGCGTCGCCCCGGGGGGCAGACCAGTGGCGAGCAGGGGGCAGTTGACCCGGTCAATTTGCATGCACGTATTCAAACAGGGTAAAGTTCAACACAGGATCGGGGTACAGCAAGGTGGGTTTGGCCTACTAAACACAGGGTAGGTAGTCTTTGTGGTAGGTACAGTCTAAACGGGGTAGGTACGGGCTAAACAAATTAAGTGCTTGTTATTCTAGAGGTGTAGCTTGCTAAGCGCGGCTATTATTGTTATTTATTGCTTGCAGAATATTATATGGATTTTGAGGAATTTATTAGAGCTGAAAATTTATCGTTTTTAACAATTAAAATGGGTATATTTGGATAAAATTTATTTAGTTTTAAAGCCAAATTTGAATGGTTTTGGGTCCTTTTGATTCCTAGTTCTTCAGAATTTTGAAATATTGAAGTAAAACAAGAAATTAATTCAGTTTGATAAGAAATCGTACTTTCTTACAATAGGATTTCTTATAATAATTTTCTTAGAATTTAAACTGGTAATTCTGTGAATAAATATTATTTAATTAACCTTTCCCTTACTGAGCTGAAAAAATCCGCGCGCTCCGGTGCTGTGTAATCACTACACAAGCAGAAATGGTCGATTTAAAAGCCGAAAAAAATGAATATTTATAGCAAATCGCTATATTTCATTATAGTAACAGTCAAAAATGATAATAATTGATATTTAATTGCTGAAAACATGAAAAAAAAACATCGGTAGCTCAAAGAAACGATGCTCATAAAACATGCAAAGAGAGCACCCCGAATGAATGCCGGGCGGCGACTGGGGGCCCGCGACGTGTTGTCCGCGGCGGAAACCGAAGGAACAAACACGATTGACGACTGACCAGTAACCACACGATTCTCTTTCTCGCGCTTACTTATATCGAAGTAGGTGAGAGTGAGACGCGCATAGTGTCGCACTAGCCGCACGCTTCACACATTTGTACGTATTTACCCGCAGCGCTGATCGTATTGGTGAATTTATTTTCGATTCTCACAAAATACCTCTGATGTGCCCGATAGGTACGGATTATTATTTTTTTAAATTTTTTATTTAATGGTTAAATGTATAACGGAGGATTACCTAAAATCTGAACCCAGAATTTACCATATTTACGGAGATATTAAAGGTGCAAAAAGCAATGTGTAGTAGATACACATCGCAGGCAAGGGAGGGTTAATCATAACATAAAAATTCATATTTTCTGTTTTTGTATTTAATCTGTAGAACTACATTTAATTTTTAAAAAATAATTCAAATGAAATTTATATAAAATTCGATTTAAAAAAAATTCTATTTTTAATATTATATTTAATATAATATTACTTTAAGCAATAAATAATATTAAAATATATATGGTAGAATGAAATCACTTTATGACTTTACATTATATTTGAAAGAAAGTTACTTGACGGCCGCCGTGGTTGAGGGGTAAGGCTTTATACTCCCAATCCAAAGTCGGAGTATCGAACCCGGTGTGCGCAATAATTACCTGATATATATCCGAGACACTATCTAGGTAACAAATACATTATTTGAATACTTGTTTCCAATAATAAAGGTAGCTGCCAATAATATGGAAAAAAAACATTAGTCGAAGATAATGTTGTTAATTCTGAAATTTGAAATAATAAGTTGACAATTACGACAGTCTCATATAAGATCGCAGTAGCCCAATTGGTAGAGGTGTATGTCCCGGTGAGACGTAAGGTTCTGGGTTCGAGTCCCAGTTGCGACCGTTATCTTATATTATTTTTCTGTGTCTTGTTTATTTTCATATTTAAAAAAAAAAAATTATTATTGTTATCTTCTTCTTCAATGATAAATTACCTAACAATTTAGATCTAGTCATCTAAAACAATTTCAAGCTACGTATCAATTGTGAATTGTGGTCTTACACCAGGATGATACAGAGAGTGTCTTCCACTATTCCTTATATTATTTTAAATGATTGATTTATGAAAACACAAAAAAAATTATTATTTGTCACTAGTTAAGTTTTAAGAACCGTTCTCATCTCTAGCGAAATTACGCACTGAAAAACCAAAATACAAAAAAAAAAACACCGCATAAAAGAGTCCCAACTGCTCCCGTCTGGGAAAATTTTATTTGATTAATTTATGTTATTCCAAAATTAATTATTTAAAAATAATATATGGTATATTTGCGGCACGTTTTAGAGTGGAATATACTCTCAGTACCGCCCTGGTGTAAGACCGCCATTCAGAATTAAAACTTTGCTTTAAGAAATGTTTAAAATTTAGCCGTGTTTGATGACCAGATCTGAATAGCCAGGTACTTCCCTTCCACCTTCGTCTTCCCCATCCCCTTCCTCTCTCCACTACCTTCAGCCTCACAACATATCCCAATTGGGGATGCCATAATCTCACTGGATCCAGACGGGAGCAGTTGAGACTCTTATGAGGCATTCATATAAAAGAAAAAAAACTTCCTTTAGTGAATGTGCCGTAACGCCACCTTTTCAAGTATATGCACTCCTTCAAAACCGGTAGCGTGTGATCTATAATATAAAAAAATAATGTTTGTTTGTTTGATCGTACCTTATGCGCGGCTATACCGTTCATCCGATTGCGATGAAACTTTGGGAATATGATGTGCGCATACCCGGGATGGTTATAGGATAGTGAGCTCTGGCGTTTGAAATTATTTTCTATAGTATTCATACGATCGCGATTAAAATTTCATCCGATTGCTATTACATTTTTTGAATTGTTGTGAACATGCCCGTGAATACTTCCATATCTATACTGGTGAGCTCTGGCATTATGAAATTTGCATTAAAAATTTAATAGGTCACGCGAGTTGTCGGAAAAATGGATGTATTTTATGGAGTTAGGCGGCAGGGAAAACAGGTTGGGGGAGGGGTATGCGGGAGGGTCGGGTGGGGAATTAAGGAGAGGGCTTCGCGAAAGGGAGGACGAGGGAGAGGGGAAGGCGATGAAGGAAGCGGAATAAGTGAGTGGGGTGGGTTCGCGAGAAAGGGGAGAGCGGGAGAGGGGACGAATGGGAAATGACACGAATTAAGAAACAATTTATATATTTAATTAGCATTGCAACAGCTAGCTAGAGCTACATTGGTATCAGCTAGTGGGTTATAAAAAAATGTAATACTTTAATGCTGGTGAGTATGCACTTAACGTTGCAAAATTATAATATTTCGGAATATCATACAACATATGTGGTAAATGCATTTACCTGAATTTGCCATCAGTTCCATTAGCTGCACACAGGTGCGCATGGCGCAGTGTGTACCCGAGCACCGCACGTGCAGTGTGCATGTGTTATATGTCCCAATTATCATATTACGACGGTGTGCAGTTTGATATTTAATACTGCACCACTTAGAGAGTGCCGGAGAGGTCGGGTGGTGGGTTAAAGTGGGTTAGAGAACCCGAGAGAAGATATTGCGAAGAGTAAAAGAAGTACGTATAACTGAGAGATAAATAACGGTTGCAACATACCGTTGAAATTGCATTGCTACAAAGATACACCAGGGAATAAACCTAGCGGAAAACTTTTGAAAACACGTTTGGATAATATTGTAAATTTACTCGATGAATTTGTTCAATGATGTTATGCTGTTTGAATCGTTATTGAAATTTTAAAATGTAATGTTATTTATTATTTATTTATTTATTTGATACAATATTTTATAATACTGTTGGCCTCACTAGGTGATTTACCCGTGCTGAGTCCTCCATTTTATATACAAAAAAATTATACACAATACATTTAAAATAAATATATAATGTTGGTGAAGAAAGAAAAAAAATATATGAAAAAAAAAAGATTAAGATAAATTAAACTTAAAAGTAGAGATTTAAAGTTAAAGTAAAATTTCAAATGAATAATATTATATAAGGTTAAAATAGGTATATTTATATTAGGTTCTTACATATGAAATTGGCGTTTTGTATGGGAGGACCATAAAGTCGATTTTTTAAATATAATTTATTTATTTAATCAAGTATGTACCATTACTATCTTTGCACTTTTGCCATCTCATAGGTAGTTCATCGATCCCTTTACTAAAAAAACCATTCGGACGAGAATCAATAAAATCTTTGAAGGCGGTTTGGACTATATATAATCCCATCGGAGTTGCATTTTTTCCCTTGCAAGAAGTTATCCAAATTTCTAAAAAAATGGTAATCTGTTGGGGTAAGGTCCGGAGAGTACGGTGGATGTCTTAGACATTCCAATTGAAGCTCCTCTAATTTGGTAGCCGTCTGTTGTGCAGTGTGTGGTCTAGCGTTATCATGAAGCAGCAGTGGCCTAGAGCGATTAGCCGGGTTATTAAGCAGGTTGTTTAGCAGCTAGCTTTTCCATCATGGTTTGCAGTTGCTGACAATAGACATCTGGCGTTGAGTTTCGTTAGCCACAGCAAAGCGTGGGCGGGTCAGCAAGTTAATAATTTTATTTTTTTATTGTAATATAAAACATATGTGTTACTCTTTTTTATATATATTTCCTAAAATATGATATTTAAGGTCATGATTGATCATGTAAAAAGGAGTTCTTGTGTGTGATAAGGGAGCCACGATTCTTACTTATGTAGGTTACAAAATATTATATATTTTGTACAAAATATTTATTTGCTAATATAAGTTTATTTTAAAAAATTGACTAATTTTAATTATTTGCTCTGATTGGTTGAAAATTTTATTGTATTTTTTTTATGCATGGTAAATATAATGGTATCACATTTGTGTTGTTTTAAAATTAGGTGTAATAAATTGATTTCTATTTCTCATTGTGTAAAATTCTTGTTATCCCTTGTTATTTTTTTCTTTACACATTTTATAATGAAAGCTTGTTTAAATATGTCATCGACATATACTGAAAACAATTTAAAAAGTGATTCGTAATGAAATGATTACTTACTGGTGCTTTCCGATTGATGTATTGATGTTGATTATTTCGTAATATATATATATACCTTAGAATTTTAATTATTTAAGATGAATTTGAGCATTTTACAAATCAGGTTTTTCGTTGTGGAGACTTCATTTTTCTTAGCGTTGCATAATGGCGAAGGTTGGAGCGCTATCCCGACGTTCTTGAAATGTTTTTTTTTACTGAGAATGTTGCAATAAATCACTAATTTTAAAAACGTCACTAAAAACGGTGACCGGTCTACTCAGTGGAAACTTTTAAAGTCTATGAATATTGAGTACAAACTTTTCATCGGATGTTAATTCCTCACATGATAATTGATCATGTCTCTGATCATGATAATTGTGGTTTTTAACCTTAGGTTAGGTTAGGTTATGTTGGGTTAGGTTAGGTTAAGTTAGGTAGGGTTAGGTTCGGTTAAGTTAGGTTAGGTTAGGTTAAGTTAGGTTAGGATAGTTTAGGTGAGGGGGGGGAATGGAAGGGTAAGTTAATGTGAGTTATGATGTGATGAATTATCATGTGAGAAAGTGTCGTGTCTGAATAAATTTACTATGGGAATTCAGACGCTGTGATCTCATAGTCCGATTAGACATGGAACCCTAAAAACTACATTCGGTACCTAATTGCTCAGTAAATACTTCGCAGAACAAAAATATATGGGATGCGCATTTACGGTGCGGTATTTAGCTGTGTTTAAAGGTGTATGGAAAGATGTTGTTTATGTAATTAGCATTAAATTATTTATGTATTGTTGTCTTTCAATAAAAATTTCTTTCTAAATTGTAAACCTATGTAATAATGTTTGTATTTATCTTATAAGTTTTTGATTATTGATTACAAATTTAATTAGAACGTTATTTTTTGCTGTAAATACTCCTCCCATAAACACGAGCTCTTTGAGCTCAACTTATGGAGTAGTAGAATAATTATGTACAATTGTATAACTTGTCAATATATAATCACCTGTATGTAAAATCTTTTTCTTATTAATAAAAAAAATAAAAAAATAAATGAATATTTTTAAAGTAAGAAATTTATTTAAGAAGTGTTAAAATCTTTTTTTTCTTTAAATTACTGGTGGTTTTCTTTAAATTACAGCCTTGGTTCAAAGTGAAATATTTTTTCCAATTTTTTGTCTTTAATGGAGTCTGAGAAAAAGAAGTACTAATCTTCAAAACAATTTTACTTACCTATGCTCCAATAATAACATTAACTCCACTGCTCTCATAGTCTATCCAATTTGTTCTTAGTTCGGAGACATTCGGCAAGCTTCCATGCCATATCTCTCTTTGTTTCTATTATACACGCTATTTCACATACGTTGGTGAGAATAGTCTGGACCTAAACAAAAAGAATTTATCATTGAAGAAGAAGACAACAATAATAATCTAAATTAAAATATGAAAATGAACAAGACACAGAAATAATAAAACATAATGGTCGCAACTGGGACTCGAACCCATATCTAAAAATATAGAAGAAAAAAAAATTTGTCGAAGATAATATTGTTAATTCTGAAATTTGAAATATGATGTTGACAAATACGAAAGTCTCGTAATAAATCGCAATGGCTGAATTGGTTAGAGCGCCCGTCCCGGTTAGACGTGAGATCTGGGTTCGAGTCCCAGTTGCGACCATTGTGTATAATTATTTTTCTGTGTCTTGTTCATTTTCATATTTTAATTTAAATTAATATTGTTGTCTTCTTCTTCAATGATATATCACATTGATGGGAATAACCTTCAAAAGTTTAAAACGAGAGTTTTTCTTAATAAAAAAATAAACAGAATTTAGTTATATATTTAATAAGAGTAAACGCCTCATAATAATAATTGTTGGATGACTTATATGTCAAAGTTTTTGAGAAAAAGATGATTTATATAGCATTGATTTTGAGAAAAAAACATTATAATATCCGTAGCAGAACAAGAACAATTATTTCAAACTAATTAAAAAAAAAAACATAAATTTTAACAGAAAGAACAACTTTCAAAAGTAAAATTTGCAAAATGAGGTTAACATTTATTGAAGTAACTAAGTAAAAGATTGCGAGAAACTCCACTTTAATAAAAAGAACTAGAAAAGTGCTTCTAAGGGAGAAGTTTTTAAGAAATAATACCATTTAAACTCTATTGTTAGCAGTATGTATTTAGGTACTTAGGTTGAATGCATCGGTTTCTAGGATAAAATATCCCAGTTACCGGGATTCGTTCGTTACAAAAGTAGAATTTTCTTTTAATGGACAGGGTAGGAAGAGATAACGGTGCCGAAACCACCATTTCTATTCAAATTTAGCTCACATCTTATCCGCTACATTGCGGTATATGCAAATATAGGTGCTTTATATGCATTTTTTTCAAAATGAATACCCATTTCTCTTTTGATTAGGAAATAATCTTTTTATTTATAAATATAGATATATATATTTTTGTTTTACACAGGAGGCTCGGGGAAAATAAAAACCCTCACGGCCTATCCCATCTTTGGGGATGTGGTGGGGAGGAGAGTTCTTATTCCACTGGAGCGATTTAGGTCCAAATTTTGATCGATTTAATTTTTCTGCGATTTATATCGGTCTAAAATTGGACCATATTTAACAAACTTACAAATATGGGATAACCGGTGAAATGTAGGTGGATTGATTAGCTTTAAACCGCAGTAAACAGTGTATATGTTTCCATATTAATATTGAGAGGAATGATATTAATTAAATCTAATGTCAAAATAAAAAGCTGAACACCAATCGATCGAGTGGTTAGGAAATGAAGGAGAGGAAGTTATGGAAAGGAAAAAGGTAAGAGGGGTGGGTACAAATCTGGGGCTCAGTTTATCCAGGAGGATATATGAATCAATCCCTCCCTCTGTTGCGAAAGAGTCCTGATGGAGAGGTAAACGGGTCTTCCTCAACCAGTCTCATCCAATTAGGCCTGCCACGCAGTTGGTGGGTAGAGGCATTCGGTGCCAAATCTGGACTTCTAAGTCACCGAACGTAGTGAACCACTTGGGGTGATATATGGAAGAGGTGTTGTTTATCCAATAACGATTCGTGGAGCGGCGGTACCTATAACCACCTCTCAATTGAATTTTTATCTCTGGCTTACGCCATTGAAATAAAAATCAAGTTTAATTTTTTTTTTACAAATATCGCAACAAAGTCCCTTAACCATCTGGAGCCTGTGAGATTATGGCATTACCATTCTGGTGTGTTGTGAGTTTGTTTATAGTAGGGAGGATAAGGAGATGAGCAGAAGAAGTTTGGGAAGTATCTGGCTATTCAGATCTGGTCACCAAACCTAGCTATAACTATTTAGAGCAACGTTTCGGTTCTAAATGGTGGTCTTTATGCAGCGCGATACTGGGAGTATCTGTCGCTCTCAAAATGAACAAATCATCCCCACAGAAACAGTAAATCTACCAGCGAATCATTATTTGCCACCTTCTCGAAAGGTCTGGAATCTGCAATACGCAATGCACAGCGCCGCGTAGTAATTTCGAGAAGTTTCCAGCATGAGCGCATTTTAGCCTGCCGTCCAAGTACTTGCCAAATCGGCTATATAAGCCGCGACTACAACGGGCCAGCCATTCTTACAGTCGACAAGGATTCATTCAGCAAAGGGCACCGGCCTATTTACAACCTCGACGCTCATATCTGCAGTTCCGCACAGTCCTCTGAATAATCTTACTACGATTGTATAAACTGTACATTTGTAAATAGTCAACTGTAAATACATCATCATCTCACGCAACCATCATCCAGTATTTATTATTCCGAGCAGCACGCGCCGATGTATCACGACATACCGATACCTCATTTTCAAATGGAGGACCAACACTTTTCTTCCGGAGGCCCAAAATTTCTTCCAAAAATATAACAATATAACGCTAATAAATAAAATAAAATTCATTTTTGGGAATGCCATAATTACATTGGATCCGGGCAGTGTTTTTTTGTGCGACATTCATTAGTAATTAGTCAGCCGTCATCATCAGTTTCTATTTTCACTTTAATAAGAAACTGATGTTATAAAAAATAAAATTATAAAAAATTGGAAGAATGGTATCAATTTACTGTTTGAAATTAAATGATTGACTCAAACTTATTCAAATGCGCTCGATTTTATAAAACAGAAATTTTAACTGGAACAATCACACAAAGCATTGAATATTAACAAAGGCTTTTTTTACGTGTTTCGTAGTCTCGCCCAAGGCAAAATGCACCCCACGATTTCATCGCCTGTGTATCAGTTTTTCATACCGACACACAGAACTCGGCATATGTGGGAAAATCACCAGTTGCCGTAATTAAAATAATACAAAATATTTTTAATTTTTTTTTTAAATTTCATATTTTAATTTTAACGCCCATTTGGATTTTTCATACACAGACGTGCAAATTTATAAATTCTTTATGTAAATAACTAAACAATAATAATATTTCTCTAGTTAAATAATACATTTTCATTTCTTCAAACTTCGCAAAATCACTTTGTGGCGTCATTTTGAATTAAATTAAACAAATAACTTTGTATTAAACCTTATTAAATTTTGGTAATTGTGATTATATAATAGTGGTTTCATACAAAATTATTTTTTTTTAATTTAATAAATTTTCAATAACATGGGTTACTCTGCGTACAAACCGGTTCCAATATAACTCAGAATCATGCAATTTCAACACATTTTTAATATATTTATTACGTAACCTATTCAACCAATTTTTTTAATATATTTTTTTTAATCACTTTTAATGACTTTTCAAAGGTGGTGTTATAGATTTTTTAATTTCATAATTTTTTTCTCAAATCATCATCCTATATTTTGAAAACATGTTCATGTAGTTAATGCGTAAAAAAGTATTTGATTAGAAAATGGCAGTCGATCGTTTTGATATAAAAAATGGTTTTCATTCAATTTTTTAAATGCTGTCATTATATTAAATAAAAAACCGTTAATTGTTAAGTTGTACGGTTTTGATTATAAGCTTCTTTTTTAAAATTTAATTACAGGGTTTTTAGAGATACGTATTAATAATTCAGCGCTGCTAATCTCTTTTGCACCGGTTAAATAGTTTCGGAGTTTATCTCGGACAAACTTAACACTCGGACATAAAGATAACCCAAAAGAAAAATGTGCTGTTACAAGTCGTTAGTCTTTATGTATAAAAATCTCGCGTCACGAAGTTTGTCCGAGATAAACTCCGAAACTATTTAACCGGTTTTGATGAACTTGGCGTACTGTGCGTAATTTGGTCCAACTTAAGATGATACCCGGTGGTGCAGAAATAGATTTTACTAAAATATTGCTGTCACTGTTGCTCTTACTCCACCAAATATTGAGCGAAAGGGACAATGCACTGACACCTAACTAAAATGGAGGTTTTGTATTCCCCACTTTTCTCCTCCAAAAGTGGACTGATTTTCAATTTTTTTTTACCAACTACATAAGAAAAAACTATTCTATGTCTGTACGTTTTGATTTTTTTTAAAAAAACATTGTCTGGTTTGTATACTGAACATCTTTTGACGGCGTTTAAACCAGTCAATTTTATTGATTTTTGGAAGGTCATAACTTCTATAAAAAGTAACTTTTCAAAAAAACAAAAAGTACCGACACGCTAGTAGTTGATATCTATTTTATGCAAAAACAATATTTTCTCTAGGGTTAAAATCCAGAGAGATAAATAGGGAATACGTTTGTATGGAAAAATCACCGCCGGGTATCCTCTTAAAAGGTAGAATAATTTTTATTTCGATTGTTGACCTCAATCGAATCATTAAATGTTTGTTATCGGACAATGTAAGGTTCCATAAGTTTCTGACAGATGGCGGTGTGAGTTAATTCGCATTTTTTGGTTGCCCAGGTAATAACGTTGGTTACCTATGTAATGCGTTGTGTTTCGATTTCATGTCAGCTATTCCACGTCATAGCGTTGTATTTCGTTAGCCAAGGCAACGCGTGACCGGTTCATCTAGTTTATTTATTTAAATGTACTCGTAAGTTACAACTGTACTTTCAGATTTTCTTTTTCTCAGCTGTCCAGTCGGAGCATGCTCATTCTCATTACGAATGAATATTATGCAGCATTAAAACATATATTTACAAAGCATACAATTTTTTCCAGTTCCTCTACCAGTGCGGAATGCGACTGGTTAGGCATCTTAATATAGATATATCTTATTTTGATCTCGAAATATTTTTTGAATATTTATATCATCAACAATTGTTGATTGGCAGTCTCTATGGATTATTAAGAGCGATTGACCAGCGGCTGAGAACAAAAGTTTGAAAATGCTTGCAACTGTACAAGGAGGTTCCAATGAGAAAGATCAATTATTCCCCGTATCAAATTTTTAAAATAAAAATTTAATAACGATTTATTTAATTCAAACTTGCTTTAATATATACCTACATTCAGGTAAGCAATAAAAATGCTCAAAACGCACGATGATAAATTATTAAGTATCGTGTACTTCTTGTAAATATTTTTTGCTCATATGTAATTATGATTTTTCAATAATGTCTAAAAAAAATAAGTGTGTAAAATTTTTTTTAAATACTTTAGTTGTAAGATCTTAAATAAACAGAAAAACTGAGGCATTTTTGTCACAAAACACGTTCTCCGATTTATTTTTTAATGATTTTAATTTAACTAAAATTAAAATTCTGAAAACTGTGTTGACTAGATTATGTATTGATTTATTTTATTCTATGATTATATGATTTGAAATGTACGTTGTTTAATATAATCAATCGTTTGAAAATTGAACCAATCTGCCAGCGACCAACGGTATAACCTTAGTATATTAAAAATACACTTAGTTTTTGAAAATTCTAAAACTGCGTGTACCAGATAAAATAACAATCTTTTAAAATCAATTTATGTTTTTTTGTAAAAAAGAGTCAATACGTCTAGAATTTGATATAAAAAGGACTAATTTCCAGTATTCTCTGGTAACACCCCCTTAAGGACATTTAAAAATATTGTGCCCGTTGAACTATGGAAGGACCACTGATGGGGTGCAATTTTCCGTTTAAACCTTAATTAGAATTTTTCAATTAATGTTATATTAACAGAAAAAACACAAATCAGCAAAAATATTGTGAATTTTGCGCGTGGTACCTATCCTGATTTGTTTTCTCACGAGATATTATTGAAGAAAAACTTCTTTAGGCGTTATATGATAGGAGTAATTCAGATGTTTTTCAGACGGAAATAACGCTTTCGGTATCGGTAAAATTACTGCCACCTGTGTTTGATGTTATTTGTAAAGGTTCTCGCCTTCGCTAAAATATATATTTTTTTCCTAAACTTGGATGAAAAATCAAGAGTGAATCTATATATTCATAATTTTGATTGCATTTCTCAATTCAAGCATCTAAACTCAAGAGCCAGTAGTGTAGCGTATCACTCATATGGATATGAAGAGACTGTTTTAGTAATACCTGACACAAAAATCAAATAAGTTTTACTTCAACCGCACATAATGGTTAGACGAACTCCTTTTTTATTTTGTATCGTGTGATGTCTTTTATATTGTTTTACATTTAGACCAGTGCTGATTACCATTTTTTTTAAATATATTTTTAGTCAGCGAGTAAATTCATTATTCAATAATGTTAAGTATGAGGCACACAAAGTTTTGGGGTTATTTACACACCCCAGACAGATTTAAAGCATGCCAAGAATGTGTTTGCTATACATATTTAGGGATTGAAAGCATGCTAAGAATGTGTTTGCTATAAATATTGAGGGATTGAAAGCATGCTAAGAACATGTTTGCTAAAATATTGAGGGATTGAAAGCATGCTAAGAATGTGTTTGCTATAAATATTGAGGGATTGAAAGCATGCTAAGAATGTGTTTGCTATAAACATTGAGGGATTGAAAGCATGCTAAGCATGTGTTTGCTGTAAATATTGAGGGATTGAAAGCATGCTAAGAATGTGTTTGCTATAAATATTGAGGGATTGAAAGCATGCTAAGAATGTGTTTGCTATAAATATTGAGGGATTGAAAGCATGCTAAGAATGTGTTTGCTATAAATATTGAGGGATTGAAAGCTTTCTACGAATGTGTTTGCTATAAATATTGAGGGATTGAAAGCATGCTAAGAATGTGTTTGCTATAGATATTGGGGGATTAAAAGCATGCTGACAATGTGTTTGCTATAAATATTGATCGTATTATAATATACAGGGTCATTATTTTAAACAGATGAATTCGGTATAGGTTTTAGTCACAATTCTAGGTATTTCTATGATCTGTGCACAAACGAAATGAAAAACACGCCGGAATAATAAATTGGAAACAAAAAGCTGCAATTATCGCTGGTCAACAATCGCGCGCTCACGAGAGCTTTTGTTTCTCAGTTCTGAGCCTCTATTTTTCTCGCAAATACAAAAGCGCGAATAATATGTATTCGCTTTTGTGGATTTATGCATTTGAGTTTACGATTTATACTTTCCTGTCCGAGGAAGGTGTGAAAGTTTCATCTCTTTTCAAAACGGGAAATATCTCTCTCTTTTTTTTCATATTTTCTAAATAATTTTGTTGCAATAAAGTTATATTTTATTAGTAGTTTATTCTAATTCTTATTTTTCTTTGAATTTTGTTATTTAAAAAAATATATGTATATTTTTTTATTATATTAGCTCCAGACTGCCGGCTCTAGGAAAAATAATTCCCTTCAGGGCCTATGTCATCTTTGGGTATGTCGTATGGAGGATCTTTTTAGAAAAGGAAGGAGAGGAAGTTCTGGGAAGGAAAAGGTATGAGGGATAGGTAAGAATCTGCCCAGAAGTAACGGATGCATGAATCTAACCCCCCCCCCAATGCGGTAGAAGGCGATGCTCCGAGAGAATTCTGCTATAGAAATCAAAATATCTATCTCAACTAGTCTCTCCCGATCAAGCCTGCCACGCAGTTGGTGGGCAGATGCATATCTCCCGTGCCAAGTTATCCAATAAATGATTCTTGGGGTGGCGGTATTCATACCCGCCTCCCAAATGTGACAAGCATGCTAAGAATGTGTTTGCTATAAATATTGAAGGATTGAAATCATGCTAAGAATGTGTTTGCTATAAATATTGAGGGATTGAAAGCATGCTTAGAATGTGTTTGCTATAAATATTGAGGGATTGAAAGCATGCTGAAAATGTGTTTGCTATAAATATTAAGGGATTGAAAGCTTGCTAAGAATGAGTTTGCTATAAATATTTAGGGGTTTAAAGCACGCTATGAATGTGTTTGCTGTGAATATAGAGGGATTCAAAGCACGCTAAGAATGTGTTTGATATAAATATTGAGGGATTGAAAGAATGCTACGAATGTGTTTGCTATAAATATTTAGGGGTTTAAAGCACGCTATGAATGTGTTTGCTATGAATATAGAGGGATTCAAAGCATGCTAAGAATGTGTTTGCTATAAATATTGAGGGATTGAAAGTCAATTTGTTAGATTTTGCAGTTAGTTTAAAAAAATTGTATATTGTTGAAAAAATCGGCAAAGAATGAAAGTTATTTAACCACTGGAACGATTTCGGTCCAAATTTGGACCACTTTAATTTTTCTAGGATTTATATCGGTCCACAAATGGACCACTTTTTCCTACCATTCGTAAACATTTTTTGAATTTTTTTCAAATCTTCCCGTGTTCTGCAGAAAACGTTGTTTGAGAACTGAACGTGTACTTCAATTAATGATCAAAAGATGTCACTGTTCTTTCCTTCACTTTTGATGTAGTTGTTCTCTTCAATATAGTTTTTTTTAAATTTTTTTTTATTGGCAAAATTTTTTGATACATACATTTACAAGTAGATACATACATAATAACATAAATGAAAAGGTAACAAAAAAAATCCCACAAAGGCGAAGCCTGTGCGTGGGCATTATAATATGTGGGTATAAAACAGTGGTGGTTAAAATAAAAAGATTAAGAATTAAAAATGTAGTACATATATGTGATAGCAAATATTTTTTCAAACTGCCAACTGTCTAGCTCTTGTTCTTTTAAAATGTCGAATTTTCGTGTTTTTATCGCTTTTTCTAATATATTTGTATATTAGTATAATAATGATTGAATTATCAATGTTTTTAACCAGTTTACATGTCGAAATAATTAAAAAAAGATGAGTGATCTTTAAAACAGTGGATTTTCGTTTTTAACGTTGCAATTGATTGCTCGTAATAGCGTTCTTTGCAAATGGATATTTTTCAATAAATAAAGCATTAATAAAGTTAAATCTTATTGTAGAATAAAGATAATGAATGTATCTATGTAGTGTAATGCAATTTTATTACAGATATTTCTATATGGGATTATTAATTGGAGTATGCTAAAATTATTAATATTATTTTGATGTAATCTAATTACTTCTTATTTTACTGCTGTACCACAAAGTCAACAGTCACACTATTTGAAATGGATAAAAGGATTACGTAAATACTCAATCATCAAGAGACAGTTTTGGAGTACACATTCAAGTCTGATGTTCGATTTCCGATATCTGTTAAGGTTTTTTCGTACACAAATTGGACTAGTTATCTCATGGGAAACCTAAAATCAGAATCCCAAACAGGACAACGCCACAGGAAAACTTTTTAAATTCGAACCCCTGTTGCGCTGTTGAGATAATTTTTTCTAATTTTTCCCCAACATTTCCATGATAAAGTATGGATTCTCTGATAACATCACAATGTTTCTTTGGTTTGAAACGTTAATTTTCTATCGTTTTATGTGCATGAAAATATAAAGTTAACCATTCAAAGTGTCTCATTTTATAAAAATATGCTATCCGGAAACGTTTAATTATTTTAGTAATATTTCTAATAAGTTAAATGAATTTCAATTTTAATGAGTTTTTTTGACACAAAGAAACTTTTTTTTAACTGTCCTAATTACAAAATCACTAAAAATATCCAAAATACATAATCAGTAATATGAATTTTTTTAATTTTCTGGTGTCTTCCTTTAACACAGGAGTGGGCCTTTCCAGAGTGAAAGATACCCTCAAAGTATAGGGCTGGTATAAGATGACCATTCAGAATTGAAACATTGCTTGAAATGGCTTTAGCCGTGTTTGGTGACTAGCTCTGAATAACTAGATAATGTATAGTCCCAACTCCTTCCAACCGCCTGGAGCCGGTGAGACTACGGCATCTCACCATGACATTGTGGTATGTTGTGAGGCTGAAGGTACTAGGAGGAGAATGAAATGGGGAAGAAGAAGGTGGGAAAGTACCTGTCTATTCAGTTCTAGTCACTAAACACGGCTAAAGCCATTTCAAGCAAAGTTTCAATTCTGAATGGTGGTCTTACACCAGGACGATACTAAGAGTATCTTCCACTCAATATTACGAGTCTACATCGAGCATGACATATTAAAGATTATTTGATTGATTAGACTGGTTGACTGATATTCGACATTAAATACATATTTTCCTTAAGGTAAGAGTTTTATATTTGGCTGAAGTTATAAACGTACATATTAATAACAATTTTTAAAAAAGAACAAGCCAGGGGGCATGATGGGATAATACCTCATCATTAAAAGCTTAATCGAAAAAATAGGGCACGAGGTAAGACAGCCATTCTTACTTCATCTCACATCTCATCTAATACTTGTTAACACCAACACGAAACGGAAAGCTGCTAAAAGCAAATAAAAAACTGAAAAAAGTCAAGCAGTCGAAAATAACGTCTTCTGAAGTTGGCTATATTATAATGGGAGATATTTGGAGTCAGAAGAAGGATGGATAACATCCCGGATGTGTCAAGAGTGAGCTCACTGTTCCTGTGCATGTGCCTATGACGAAGACCAGTAGTCAATACTTGTTTACCCCTAAGTGTTAACCTTAACCCCATCTGGCCCTGTTGTCCATCCCGTCTTACCCCGCTGGTGGGGCAAGACGGGGTAAATGACAGTTTTTTAAATTACATTATTTATAGTGTTTTTAAATATCGTTACCATTTTATTTAATGGAATGTTACAGCTAAATGACCAAAGCTTAGATGTAGATTTTGTAATATTTGAAAAACAATGTTATATTTATCTTTAAACGTTAACTACCCCGTCTTACCCCCCCCCCATCCCTTACATCACAGATATTATGTATACTTCAAAATAATAATCCCCTAAATGTCTACCGAAGGGATGAGAAAGTTCAGAAGCACACCCTCTAAAAATGTGAACCACCTTGTAATACACATATGTTTCCCAGGCTTGTATCAAACGTGAAATATTGAAAGGTTTTATAGTAACGAGGTATTGTTTGATCAAAAATAGACGAATGTGTTCATCGCAGGTACGTTTGCTATCAGATCTGTTCGTTCAAAAGGACGAAATCGAGTTTGTCAAAGCTTTATTTTTTCTGGTGAATATTGTTCGTACGTTCATGTGATTGTATTTTCGTTGAAGCAATGTGACGGTGAGCTTTGAATTTTAAGATTTTTTGTGACCACTGTAAGCTTGTTTAGTGCCTTGTTTTGTGGTTGCAATTTGGAAAAAAAGAAGCGACCATCTGTATAATTTCGTTGTTGTTTAGGTGAATGCCAAAAGAATTCATATTCTACGCTTTCGTAGATGGCGCGCGTATAGTATATTTTTTACTTATAAACGCTTTTTACAAGTTATGCTTTGAAATATTAAGAAAACAAATATTTCGCAGAAATACACAAGCAATATGAATATAAATAGTTTTGTCATTTAAAAAACTCCAATCTTCAAGAAAGGCTAACAAATACAATATTGGATTGAATAAACATTTTTCCTCCCCAAAACTTCCTTCCATTCCTTCCCCCTAAAAAGACCCCCTCACAGCATCCCCAAAGATGAAGTAGGCCCCGAGGGAAATTGTTTTCCTCAAGTGGACATAAATTAATTACACGAGCAGTTTAAAATAAAATTTAACCCCCCCCCCCCTTGGTGAGATTAAGTGAGATTTAGCGGGACCCCTCCCCTCACCTGAGATTTTTTCTTACTCTCGAAATAAATGATTTTCATAATAGCCATTTTTCAGTGGGAAAATGGGACACTTCAAAAGAAGGGAAACAATTTTTATTTTTTTATTATCTCTTTATTAAAATGTACTCTTTAGCAAATGTAAATGTAGCAGCTGGCTAAAAATCGAAGGTTGGAGGTTGCCTCCTGTCTCTTTTTTCCTCATGCGAACTCGTAACACTCTATTTCACGTTGCCTACAAATTGGAAGAAACCGTCTGCCGTTAGTACCAACCGATGCGCCGTAGTGAAATGAGGTGGTGATATTGAATTTGTTGTGTAATAAAAGAGACAGAAGACAACGTGAAACGGAATGTTACGGGTTCGCACGAGGAAAAAAGAGGCAGGAGACAAATAACCAGCTGCTAACAGCCCGGTATGTAGACCACTTTACGTGAAAGCTAGTGAAAAAAATCGTATTGCTACATCTAAAAACTGTTTATTTAGGTTATCAACTTTTTTGAGTGCGATACGTACCTATTTTGTCATTTGATTTATTGAAATCAAATCATCTGAAGGGAATATGAACATATAATATACTCTTCTGCTTGCCTGCATTATCCGTTTCTTTTTCTGTTACTAGCTCATTATTTCCATCTTTCCTTTTGTCACAATATGCGTAGGAACATTGTGTTCAATTTGCTTTGATCTCCTTTGTGCTTCATAATGACGCACATGTGAATTCCCCTTTGGAATGCAAAGCACCGAGCTTATCACAGCAGTATTATTTAATAATCTTTTATACATACTCAGTTTTCCGTACTGCTTCTCGTACTGCAATCAACGCAACACTTTATTTTTATTTGCCAGCCCTGTATACACGGTATCCGGAAACTTGCAGTTCAAGCGAGAAACGGGAAAATCTTCATCACATCGATGATAACGGAAATTTGAAATGCTGCAAAGGACAATGCAATTGTTAATTGTTCAGGAGAGCGAAAAGAAATCATCAAAATCATAATCTTATGTTTTTGTAGACTTATTTATAATTATGATATTTTATTATAAAATTAACTTTGAATGCATCTTAACTTAACCCTTTTTGGAAATTCTTTAAAAAGAAATTTTTATTATTTTCAGACTATAAATTCTCTTAAAATGCACATCGTAAAGGACACCCTTAATTTCTTAGAAATATTTTGATGATGCAGATTGAAAGGAATAAAACGGAGAAATATTTAACTCATTTTCGATTTTATTTTTGGAACTTTTTGAAGTTTGCAAACGATAAAACAAAGTTTGAAAATGGGAGAAAAAATTTGCGGACCGGTAAAGCAGGTAATTTTTATTTTATGTGTGTAATTTTTTTGTTATTGGTTTTTGAATATCATATTATCACAGGTATAGAAATAACAAATGGCAATTATTGGCAAATAGCTGGGCTGCTTTACAGCAATTACTTCAAATTTCCGCTATCGTCATAGATATTTCACACAATCTTTTATTCGTCTGAGCATTTTGAGCATAGATTTAATTTTTTCAATTTTTTTCAGCAACTAAATTGTTAAAAATTATTTGGAGCTGGATCTACGTTAAAATAACATTAAATTGCTGGTCAGATATTGTTATTAATCCCTATGGACCTTTTTTTAAAATTTAACCCAAAAAGTTCCAACTTAGAACTATTTATTTATTCGAGAAAGAAGCTCAAATCAAAAAAAATATACCGTAAAATCGGCTCGAAATGTAATGTAGATTTAGCAGATACCCGCTTGGACTACGAATTTCCGGACACAGTGTATCTACACCTTTTCAGATGCAAAGTTGAATATTTATAACTTTTTTTTAAAATAGCTCCACACAGGAGGCCTTGAAGAAAATAATTCCCCTCAGGGCCTATGTCATCTTTGGGGATGCTGTGTGGTCTGGCTGTGTTGACTGCTCGCACGGGACTGAAAACGCCTTAAATAGCCGAATGGTTCAGTAGCTACTGGAAAGGCAAGCAAAATACACACCAGATCTTTCGCGAAGGTTCAGCGCGGTACTGGATGAATTACCGATTGCAACTCTAGACCTTTCCAATAGATATGGTGAGATATTATATACAGCCTGGTGCGGCGATATGTGTTAGTGGGTAGGTCGCCATAGGAGTATGATTAAAGACATTCGACATTCTGGTACCGAATGTTTTTTTTCGTTTTCATACAAGACGTGTTAGAATAAAGATTTTTATGAACGGCTTTTATGACAATCGTCTATGACGTACACACGATCTCTCCCTGGGACTAGTATTGTGACTAGTGACTAGTAACTATGACTACCAGGAGTGTATTCAGCAGGCGGCCATTGGTAATTGTTATTCCCGCAGTATTGGGTGTTGTTACAGGGCGGAAGTCGCAGGTGGCCGGAGCGGGCAGAACAAATATTGACCTACGTGTTATTCCATCAGCCAACATTCACAATCCGAAATTGCCGGTATTGGTGATATTTCTGAAGTTGGCATTGAGAGAGAATACTCAAGAATGGTATTCTTCGTATAAAAATATGACTTAGATTTTTTATTTCAGTTTTAACGGCCCTCGGGGAAGATTTTTTAGAATTCTATCAAAATAATAATTTTAATATTCCCATTAGCATAGTCATCATGACAAAAGTGTATTTATAAGTACAAATTAACTTTCATCAATCAATACTTTGATCGTCAGGATGATGAGTCAGATATCAATGGTTATGCCAGTGGGGAGAGTTATCTTGTTGTTAAATAGAATCACTTCGAATATTGATATTAACATCAATGAACCACAATTTAGACGGCAAGCTTTGTTAGAATATCCGGCCAGAATAAAATCTTCTATTACATATTCAACCCTTCGCTGATGAGCGTGTTTTGGATTTTGCTGATAGACGGCCATTTACGACGAAATAGTGCCATAATGTGGTAAAAAGCGTTCGAGTGGTTAATGATTGTTTGTCAGTTGTGTGGGGTTAGGAGCGAGTTTATTAGTAAGACACATTGTTATGAAATAATGAGTCCAATCTCATTTATAATTGCTTTTCACAAGAACAGTGGGTAGTACTTAATTAAAAGGAAAAAAAATAACAGGTACTTTGCCTTCTGTTAGTTGATTTTTTTAAATAAGGAAGTTCAGCGATTATTATAAACCGAATTAAGTTTTAGGCGCTCCGCCCACTGAGGCAACTGAAAACCAACTAAAACCGGCTGTTTTCTCTGTCTTGATTGGTCAAAAAGCTTGTTTAACCATAGATGAAGAACAATCATCTGACAGCTCGCAACCTAGCAACGGCCGCCAAGGGTAATCAGCCGTGACAGTCGCAAGATGGTCGCAAGTCACCGCTTGCGTTACCATTGACAACGGGGTTTTGTGTGATTGTGTAGTGTGCGGGCCATCACATTGTCATACAAAGACAGTTGGCAGTTGAGAGTTTTCAGTTGCCTGAGTGGGCGGAGGCGCTTATATCTCTATATATTGGACAATAGGGAATTTTTACAAAAGGAGATTATGTTGCAAACGTATGGATATTTAAAGATAATTTTTCTGATTTTAATCATCGTACTAAAAATGTTTGTTTTTTTAAGTTTTCATTCAAATTTATTCGTTTTATAAATGCTCAAAAACTTACAAAACCAAAACGTCCCATGGTTGCTAACGACGCTTTGTACGCATAAACAAACAAACATAATCTAATATAACTGTCATCAAACAAACATAATATAACTGTCGGAAATTTTTCAAGAACGGGCGACTCTTATGAAGTCACACGTCGAAAATGCCGTTTTATCAGGATTACAAAAATGGGCAACTTAGAATCACTGTAGAAAATTTATTCGTCAACATAAAAATAAAATAAAAATGTTATTATAAACGTAATTTTTTTGCTTAATTTTTTAAGCAATAAAAAAAATACGAAGAAATACCGTATTTCTGGAATTCAAAAAATTGCAAATAAAAATGCAAATCTATGAATATATTGATATACCTACTCGATGTAATTTTTGATTCCTAACATTACCCACTGTTTCCCTCCTGTATTCCGCTGTAAACTTAAATCTCATGTATCACTTCATTGTAAAAGCCTTTTATGGCGTATTAATATAATTATAATATCGTTGTTAGTATAATTTACAAAATATTAATATAAATTATACAATTTAAAATAAGTATAATTTAAACAAGTTTATTCGTTATCTTTTTTTTCTGTGTCTTGTTCATTTTCATATTTTCATTTAGATTATTAGTGTTATCTTCTTCTTCAAAGAAAAAAATACATTTAAAAATTCCCCACAGTTCAAATTTTCACTTACATTTTTTACACCAAATAACGTCAGGAATAACTGGTCAAATTATGTAATATACGTCGCTTAACACCCTGCATAATGACCTTTTGTAAAGCTCGGTATATTATAAGTAGCCAAACAAGGTTCAAATATTATAGGTACGTCGTACTTTTCACCAGTTCGGAGTTGGTTTAGTTAAGCCGGCCTTAGGCACGGTTTACTCTCGTTTTATCGCCGTAGTAATAAATCAAGTTTTATGCTATTCCGAACTTACGCGCCGCGTAATATTTACACCGCGATTTTAATGAAGGGGATAAGAGTGTAAACATAGCGTCGTTGCTCTTGCAAGACCGGCTGTATGAGTTTTTTCGCGATAACTAACCGGGATTGGTCCCGATTCGTTGATTTTATTTCGATATTTTCGGTGTAAAAAAATGTTTTGTTAAATTTGGCACTTGATCGTTTTTGCAAGCGCAAAACTAGTCTTAAATGAATAAATAAAATTTTAATACTGTTATTTATTAGAATATTAGCTTTATTTTTAGCTTCTAAAACTCTAAGGCGATCCGCCCACTCAAGCAACTGAAAACTCTCAACTGCCAACTGTCTTTGTATGACAATGTGATGGCCCGCACACTACACAATCACACAAAACCCCGTTGTCAATGGTAACGCAAGAGGTGACTTGCGACTGTCACGGCTGATTGCCCTGGGCGGCCGTTGCTAGTTGCGAGCTGTCAGCTGATTGTTCTTGTTCTATGGTTAAACAAGCTTTTTGACCAATCAAGACAGAGAAAACAGCCGGTTTTAGTTGGTTTTCAGTTGCCTCGTCAGCGGAGCGCCTTAGTGCCTCCGCCGCGAGGCAACTAAAACTGGATGGTTGCTATGGTTCCCAACCAAACTTTGATCACGGCGCTAATCATTTTTACGATTTCTGCTTGCGTTGCCATTGACGACGAGCAGGCCATCACATTGACATATCATTGAAGAAGAAGATAACAATAATAATCATAATACGGGCATTTGCCTAGTTGGTAGTGAAAAAGCCATGTAATGTAAAATAAACCTGTAAAAAAAAATGAGTAAAGAAAAAAAAAAAATCTAATTTTTTAAACTATGAAAATGAACAAGACACAAAAGATAATAAAAGATAATAAAAGATAATGGTCGCAACTGGGACTCGACCCCAGAACCTTACGTCTTACCGGGACATACACATCTACCAGTTGGGCCACTGCGATCTATTATGAGACTGTCGTAATTGTCAACTTCATATTTCAAATTTCAGAATTAGCAATATTATCTTCGACTAATGTTTTTTTTCCATATTATTGACAGCTACCTTTATTATTGGAAACAAGTATTCATCACATTGACATACAAAGAATAGCAAGTTTAGTTGCAAACTGATTTTCTTTCAGTTGCCTCGTCAGCCCTCCGCTGACGGTTAGGTTAATTGTGAAATGCTCTATGGAGAGTGGAATGGGATGTAGCAGAAATAGAAGAATAAGTTAATATTTTGAATGGTGCTTGCTCATTAGGGCGATACTGATATTATCCACTTAAAACTGTGACAAAAAGATTTTATTAACTGTAAAGTTCTGAAAATCTTTGTGGGTAATATACTCGTATAAAGCGGCAATAATTCGCTAACAGAATCATGTTTATCATCTCACAAACTCTTTTAAATAAAAAAACTAGGGGTCAATATTACACTTTGGACTGTATTTGTGATGGATGACAACGAGCTCTGATGGCTTATTTAGCAGGCAGTTGGAATTATTCTGGGTCTCGACCTTGAGGTTGAGATAGTATTTATTATAGTTTCAATCTCGGCATTATCGACATCTATGGATATCCTCTTAAAGTAATACCTACGATATCACACCCGGCCACGGCTATCCTAAAATAACACAAGGATTGAGCAAGGCAAAAAATAATTTATTCAAGTTCAACACAACTAATCAAGAACTTTAAATTCTAGAAATATCAATTCGACTATAAACAAAAATAGACACGGCTCCGTGATGATGGTTTCATGTTTTTCAAACGTCAATTAGGAACAGTAAAATAGTGTTTAAGAGGGTATAACCAGAGAATACCGGAAATTAGTCCTTTTTAAATCATATTCTAGACGTTTTGACTCTTTTTTACCAAAAAACATAAACTGTTTTCGAAATATTGTTATTTTATCTGGTAAGGTCAGTTTTTAAATTTTGAGTTATTTTTTAACTCGTTTTCGTTGGCAGAATTGTTAAATTTTCAAACGAAATATTGTATTATAGAACACACATTTTAAATCGTATAATCATACAGTAAAATAAATCAATACATTATCGAGAAAAAAAAATCAGAATTATAATTGAAGTTCAAATAAAATCATTAAAAACAAAATCCGAGTTTGTGTTTTGCCATGAAAATACCTCAGTTTGTCTTGTCATTTACGGTCCTACAAACTAAAATATTTCAGATATTTTTTACACACTTATTTTGCTTAGACATTATTAAAAAAGCATATATCCTTATCATCACAAAATACTTACAAGAAGTACACGATATTAAGATATTAATCATCACGCGTTTGAGAATTTTTATTGCTTACTTGCAGGTACATATCAAAGCACATTTTGAATAAAATAATGTGGATATTGAGTTATTATTTAAAAAATTTAGTACAGAGAATAATCAATTTTTCTCATCGGAACCGCTTTGTACTGTTGTAAGGGCAGGATCGCAAGTTAACTTTTGAATTCTCGACCTCCGGTTGATGGGTCAGAGCTAGGTTGCAAAACTACAAAGGTTTCAGAATTATTACAGAACACAAATTCACTCCAGTTAAATTGGTATTTTGTCGCTATATTAAAGACTATTTACTTCGTCTATGGTAGGGAAGAGAATTGTTGTGAATACATCTGCTTCTTTCGTCATACATATAACGCAAACGCGAGTAATGTTTAACTTGCCTAAGTACTTAAAATCGTATAAAATTGTTTCATAAGCCAACATTATTAACACCAAACTTCGTTTGGGGGACGGCACAGAACACCGCCTCTTTACTCGTAAAAGCACAACTTGAAAGCTTTCACTTAAACTCTCTCTTCTCTTAAACTTTCATTCTCCCCGTGGATTAGTTCCCTAAAATAGTTGGCTTCTCGGTGGCAAGATGCACTGCAGAATAGCTTTGGCTTCTGCTGCCTTCGTGTAAGCTACGAGCTTTAAATATTTGAGAGACTTCGTGACAGCGCGCCAGAGAAAATGCAGAAATTGTTGAAAAGATACCATGATATTTTTTGTTTTAACAGAGATAAAAGCAAGGGCGAAGCTATATATATTTGCATTGTTTTTTGGGAACCTGTACTTAACACAACTTGGTAAAAGCGATGGTGCAAATGTTATTGTTATTTTCCAGGAATGGGGGAGTTGAACACCCCCTTATATGAACCCTTGGATGAAAGTAACATTGAACTCCTGTTGGAAAACGCTAAATTAAAATTAAAATTATGTATGGTAAGTATAAAGGTGCGTTTACGTGAAAATAATATCGATCACGGAAATTAGAAATGGTGTAAAGGACAATAAACACAAAATTGAGTATAATATCTTATTTTTCTCTTTCGATCTGCGTTGTCAAAATATTTCTAAGAAAATTAGTGCTTTTTTTTGCCGAAAAAATTATACACTGAAATCAAAGAAATTTACTAAAAATCTTAAGTATTTAGAAAGATCTAACCAATGCTATTTTTTTGATAAAAAAACCATAATTTGAGGTCTACAAAAACAGAAGAAATAATTTTTTGAAAGATTAAAAACTTTCTTTTTGCTCCCATGAACACTTATCACTTTGTAATTTTTGTCCTATTTGAAATATCCGTGATTGCTATATAGTAAAAGAGAAATAAAATTATGGAAACCGATTTTTATATTGCAGATGTTTTCAAAATAATAATAAGTGTAGGCTAAAAAAGCAAAACATACAGGTGAAAAATACATGACAAAGTGCATAATCCAGAATGCTAATTAAATAAATAAATGGTTTCTCCCTTCATGCCATTTCCCATTCTTCCCCGTTCCCCTTCCGATTCCTCTTCCTCTTCCCCTCCCGCATACCCTACCCCTCCCGCGTTCCCCTTTCCCCTTCACGCGTTCCCCCTCCCCTCTCCCGCTCTCCCCTTTCTCGCGAACCCCCTCTCACGCATTCCGCTTCCACTTTATTCGCTCTTCCCCTCTCTCTCGTTCCCCCTCCCACTAAGCCCCCCCCCTTAATTCCCCAACCGACCCTCCCGCATACCCCACCCCCCAGCCTTTTTTTTCTGTTCATAAAATCTAACTCCATAAAATACACCCATTTTTCAAACTCGCGTGACTTATTTAATAAAATACACCCATTTTTCAAACTCGCGTGACTTATTTAATATTTTTATGCAAATTTCATAATGCCAGAGCTCACCAGTATAGATATAGAAGTAATCATGGGTATGTCGACAACAATTAAAAAAAAATTAAAGAACTCACATTAATAAAATACACATTAATCGCAATCGTATGAATAGTAATGTAAATAATTTCATAACGCCAGTTCTCACATAACACCATAATCATCCCGGGCATGCGCATATCATATTCCCAAAGTTTCATCCCAATCGGATGAACGGTGTGGCCGCGCATAAGCTACGAACAAACACACAAACAAACTTTCATTTTTATATTATAGATTAAATATGTCAATATTTGAGGTGAATTTGTTTCGAAGTGTGTCAAAGCGAGGAAAAGGTGCATGTTAGATGAAATATTGTTGCAGAATAACATGTTTTGAAAAATATATTTATTATTATTCAATAATTTTCTTATAAATGAATCGTTTTTGTCCATCCATGTAGTCAATTTTTCAACTAAATTAAAGCTCCTCATTAGCAAAAGCTAACAGTAAATTTGTCCTTTAGATCAGTGGTAGCAAACATACGGCCCGCCGAAGATTTTCATCCGCTCTCCAAAAATTCCCAATTTATGGGTATAAATAATTTGTATAAGATATATTAATTTTACAGAATTTTATTATTTGGTTATGAATTAGTGATTAACTTAGTGATTTTCTGGAAAAGAAATGTATTATGGAACCTTTGAATTTTCATTGCATGTTTCATTCTTATTGCAGAAAAATGTGATTCGAAAATACAATCGTTTTAATAGTTTCAATGTTTATTGGCGGGACCATGTAAGAATAATTTGTTGGTATACGTAATTTCGTGCGTATACCAACAAATTATTCATACATTTTCCCGCCAATAAACATTGAAACACTGTTAATTTGTTCGTAAGAACTTCAGTCCCGTTTTTAACCGTTTTTACTATTAAAATGATCGTTTTTTCGAATAACATTTTTCTCCGTGTAGATTCTAATCGGAATAAAAAATTATTTTTATCAGGCCCCTCATGTTTTCAAAAAAAAAAAAATAATCAGACCCTTTTCACAAAAAAGAAGGTGACCACTGTTTTAGATTAATGAGTTCATTTTTGAATAAATTATGTCGTTCTGAATAATTTTTCTACCTAAAAATAAATTTGGAAAATATGTGGATAAAATGCCTAAAACTATTTATTTTATTATAAACTGAACGGATATTTCCTAGAAGAGTGATCTTTAAATAGATCTTAGGCAATTTGATAGAAGAAATCTCCTCAATAAAGGCTATTGAAAAGTTTCAAGTAAGCATCTCAGACCGGCTCAAGTATCTGGGCTCCATATAGAAGCCCGAGTAAATCTGGCTTTTAAGAAACTGGGCGTATAGGGCTGGCAGATTTATTAATAGTGACAAGTCGCTTACCCTGTAAATCTCATGTAAGTCCTACAATTTAATTTGGGAGTCACCTCTTGGCTGGATCCCCAAATACTTTTTTTTAATATTTACTCCATACAGGAGGCCATGAAGAAAATAATTACCCTTAGAAGTTTTGTCATCTTTGACGATGCTAGATGAAGGGTCTCTTTGAGGAGAGGAAGGAGTAAACATGGGTCTTGAAGAAACCCATGTTATAGGAAGGAGGACACATAGAGGCCGGCAAATCATTCCACAGCCAAGCGACGAGTTGTAGAAGCGAACCGTTCTCATGTCACAAATAATGTCAACAGTACACACATGTTGGGTGCGCGTTTGGCGTGTTTACCAACTATGCACCGATGCCGAGGGGATTAATGACGCTAGTTTCTCAGATCATCTTCCATTGAAATACCGGTAGAACAGGGATAGCATTCTCACCAAACGCCTGTGCTCTAAAGATTGCAATCCGTTTGCTAAGACGGGAGAATCTATCAAACGGACCGCCCGTTTCTGCACATGGTCGAGGGTGTTTTCCAGGTTCTTTGGGGCTCCAGACTAGAGGCGGCTGCCAAATTACGCAAACCTTGGACATAATCAGAATACCCGTTCATATTAGCATTTCTTTGACTCGTTTTTCTATAAGTCGACTCTTATTTGAAACGAGACTCTTATTAGTACGCTTGCTCTATAACGATCGATAGGATAACTATCGGTAACTTCTCATCGTTCCCTAGGACAACTGCACATCGCTAACGTACAAACAACAGTTGATGTCGAATATGTTAAGGACACTTAGTCATTGTGAACTGTCACTTATTCGTTGGCGATCTGTAGTCATGCTAGGGAACGATGAGAAGTTACCGATAGTTATCCTACCGATCGTTATAGAGCGAGCGTGCTAGGGCCTCAGGATTCCCATGTGTATAGATAGGGACGCTCTTGTGAGATTTCACATTAAAAAAAAGAAAAAAATATGGTAGTGAAGTGGATAAAATTAACGGGTTCCCATCCTTACGTTTTGAAATCAATTCCTTTGCTAAATCCCCCATCATTGCACAATAAAGATTTTACGTTTATAATGATGGTAGTAAAGGTTTTTAAAATACAGGAATATTTGTGCTTCTTTAAAAACATGTACATCGATCTTACACGCATTCAAAATAATAATCCAGCATTCGTTGTTTTGTTTTAGAGTTTTTTTTTAAATTGTGTTCGGATTTTTTAAGTGTTTAAGTCCACACATTTTTGAAATAAAAGCCTCCCCCATTCGGAGGCTTTATAAGGTAGCATTCTGCTGTCAGTTGCGGCAGTATTCATTGTTCCTAACTTTCCTGCGGGTAGCATCACATCAACCCCTTTCAGCGGAACGCTTTTCCACCCTTGTTTTTCTGGGCGTAACAGCCTGAACATTTTTCTTTCGCTACTTAATAATAACTGAATATTCCGTTTAAATATATTATGTGAGCCTTCTGCCAATCTTCTGATAATGTTTTTTCGTTTTTATATTTTTTTGAAGGCGTACAACCATAGATAATAGAAATAATGGAGTTTTTTTTTTTTTTACATTAGGTCTACACAGGAGGCCCCGAGGAAAATAATTTCCCTCAGGGCCTATGTCATCTTTGGGGATGCTGTGTGGAGGGTATTTTAAGGAAAGAAAGGAGAGGAAGTACTGGGAAGGAAAAGGATATGAGGGTTGGGTGGGAATCTGGGGTTCAGTGTGTCTAGATCATCCACCGCCAAGACCTAGACAAACCTTGCCCCATGAACCCGGGTACCCCTGCTAAGTCACCAAAAGTAGATAACCACTTGGGGTGATCTATGGCAGAGGTGTTGGTTATCCAATAAATGGTTCGCGGGGCGGCGGTACCCACTCCCGCCTCCCAAATAAATGAAAAAGGAAATGGGTAATGAATCGTATTATTATGAAACCGCGCGCATAAAAGGGTCGCCAATGTCAGTCACTCATTCTATCGCAAATCATCTATGCGTAGTGTTGGCGGATATGGGTACTGCCGCCCGGAAACACTTATTGGATAATTAACACTCCTGCCATAGATCACCCCAAGTGATTGGTAGCATTTGGTGGTAAACAGTGTGTTTTCAAGGGGTGAGGTTAGTCTTGGTCTTGGGGGCGGATGTTTTTGCCCTTTTTGACCTTTTGAAAAATCTCTAGCCGGACTTTCTCGACCCATCGCCTAGCACCGCAGTTGGAGAGATGGATTCATACGTTCGTCACTCCTTAACACGTTGACGCCTTGATTCGTTCCCACCTTCATACCTACTTCCTTGCATGAACTTCTTCTTTCCCTAAAAAGATCCACTGTACAGCATCCCCAAAGATGACATAGACCCTGAAGAAATTTTTTTGTACAAGATCTCTTGTGCAGATAACGAAAATGACAATGACGCCTCGAATCTGTTTCTACCTACACAACAAACACAAATTGTATTTTCCTAGATATTTTTTATATCTTTAAAATGTATTATTTTGTTGTGGTAAATTTTTACGCTAGAGTAATATATTAATTTTTACTTCAAAATAGTTATAATTCATTAATACGATCAAAAAACAAAATTGCATTAATATTTAGGCAGCAAACAATTAATTCGTGTTTTTTCTTCATTCTGTCCACTGTGCGCCGCTTTGAAAGTCCGTGCTATTTGGTCCTAGTTCAGTAATAGTCGTTCGTTATCTGCTCATTCTTTGCCATAATATCGTCATTTTTGTACGTAATTACCCTATACACCGTACTTAATTTTTCGTAGTACCTACAAACAGAAAACTGGTAAACTTATATCACATTCCGAGTCAATTTTGAGGAATAACTTTTTTGTATTTGACTTTTTGTTTTCGAGTAAATCGTGTCTGAAGTTTTTAATGTATTTTAAAAAGTGTTTAAAGATACGAAAGTTTTTTAAAACTTTAGTTGCCGAAAAAAACAAAATTAAAGTTAAAAAAAAGAAGTTTTTATGGGTTCTCTTCGTGATGAAGATTTACCACTTTCCCTGTTTGATGTACGGGAACTTATATATATTTGACTAAAATGTGGGTAAAAACGATAACTTCGTCACGTTTGGTGCGCAGTTTCATTACCAGTGTGCAGTAATGCTTATTTCACCGCTGGCGGTAAAAAGGAGAACACTTCACCCTTTCAGTAAAACGTAGGACTAAGTTATCGCTTGATTCGTCGAACATAATTATCCTATCCCAAGCAATGCCGGGCACACAACAGCTGATTTCTATTGCATATTGGTATATTTTTTTAATGCGAATCCACTTTAGAGTAATTATATCTTCCCGGAGTAATTATTATTTTGTCAGGTATTTATTTATTTAAGTGAGCCCAAATCATAGTGTTTGATAGTTAGGTAGCCATCTACTGGATGGTTACCTAACCTAGATAACGAAGAGTTGTGTCAATGAATTAACTAACACCGCCATCTGTCAGAAACTTACAGAACTTAAAAAAAAAATTCAAATAATTTTTTAATTTTTTTTAAATTTAGTATATAATACATTTCTACAAAATAAGGGTAGTCACACAAAGCTGTCATATGGCAGCTTGTCTGTAGGTTCTACAATTTAACACTCTTTATACATAAGGAAATATTTGTTAATACATTTACAGCCTTACTAAAAAAAAACTCTCCGCGGCTGTTAAACGGTGTTTCTGTAGCACGTTGTGTAAAGTCTGTACATTTCGATTTTCAAATTCTTACTAAACAAAATATATGGTTTTGATCTGACAACGTCGCCATTTTACCAGCCTTATTAATAAACTTTCTGAAAAATTTGTACAATGGTCAAACAACCATGTATGAAGAATCCTTACTAATTAAGAACTGACAAAAAATTGTTCATAGAAAGATATGTACATTGCTTACACGGCCAAGGAGGGTAGTTTATCTGTTGTATATATTTGTTCCATTTGTAATTTTCAACGAATTTCGAATTTTTTTTTAATGTCCTATATATTTATTATTTTTTGAGATGTCGTAAAAACAAATACCATTTTAGAACCAAAATTTAATTACCTTTAAGATTTTCATATCTAAAATATACTTAAATGTTTAAAAATTGTAGTATTTTAAGCTTCAAACATCAAGTTGAAAAAAAAAACTCACTTACCCCAAACACTTTCTATTAAAACATTGAAATATTTGGAAAAATTCAAAATTCAAAAAACACAGTCCTTTTATTTAATGATTTTGAAATAAAACTGTCACCTCACATTTTACTCCTTCACACAATAAAAAAATATAAAAAAATCTTGAAATTCGCTTTTCATTTCCAAAAAATTTACATAAAAAAAACTCACGTTTGAATACATTGCTTGCACATCTTAAGACATTCATTTCTTTGATACGTTTACTAAAATATGTATTAGACATTTTAGTCACCAAAAAACATCACTTTCAAGAATTTATAATTAAATAAAAATCTTAAAATGCAAATTATTTCTGAATATAACCTACAGAACCATTTTCTGACAGCTCAATTTAGAACACACGATTTTTGCATCACAATTTGACTTAAACTAACGAAAAACAACACAAATTAATAGTAAATATATTGATTACATGAATATAAGTGCGAATTAGTCATAAATATTGAAATCATTAACGAAAAAATCATATTAATCACACAAACAATCGCGACCGACTTTCTTCTGCATTCGCGGCAATTTTTTTCAGCGGTAAAGCAATGCGCAGGCGCATCAATCACACCACCTAGCGGATTATTATAAAAACTCCAATTTAAACGAGCAAAACACGGCGTTGCCAAATCTAAAGATTCACAAAAACACCGTTTAACGGCCGCGGAGTGTTTTTTTTTTAGTAAGGCTGTTATAGTTTTAAGGAAACATTAGGAGATCACATAATAATATTAGATTATTTGAATTACATCTATAAGATATTTCAATGTACATGCCTAATAATAAGATATATAGGCAGCTACATTAAGATAATCAATTAAACATATTTAAAGATACATGGAGTTTTCGTTAATTAACCACATTTTTATCATTTTAGGGCATGGTCTGTCATTTTTTTCAAATTTTAAGTTTTTATTGATTTTATTGAAAATCACCTGCGAAAGGTAAATAAAAGCGAGGAGATAGGTACTTTAAACTATTTTTATGAATTAAACAATAATATTATTAAAATATAAAATAAATAAAAATAAAAATTGAATTCTTTAAATTAATCTTAATAGCAATAATTGAAATCAACTGTTTCCTCTAAAAAATCATCTTTAAAAAAATTGAGTTCTTAACAATTCTTTGGCATTAGCATCATAAATCAAACTCACCGTAAGTATTATTTGAATAATTTGAAACACAAATAAACCAGAATAAGAAATAATAAAACCAATATTGAATAGAGTTTCAATATAAAAGAAAAAACATATAGGTTTCGAATAAATAACTTGTCGGAATAAGTCGACATTAAATCTCCAGGCCCAAGCGAAGCGGGAAATTCTATCAAAGGCAAGATAATGGATTTTATTAGAACATGTAGTAAGGCATAGACTTCTCCAAGTAACACGTTCCAGAGAGGGAGTTGCCTTCGTAAAGTACACGAATCTGCTTATGTATTTTGTACAAGAAACTGCCAATATTGAATGTGTTTTCCCTAACCAAGCAACTTGCAAAACAAATAATAATAGCACTATGTAAGCTTGTTTGGAAGGTTATTTATACTGAAAGAAAATAGTATATTGATTTTATTTTATTTGAAACATGTTTTTGAGCTAGGTATTTTTTAGAAAGGTGAATATCACATATGAGTGCCACTGCTCAGTGCAAATGGCTGTTTAAGTTATTTGCCATGCTGATGGTTGAACGTAGCACAGCTGACTGATTTTATGATGACAGTTAAAGATGATTGTTAATGATAGCCAATGACTGCCCATGATAGACGTGATGATAGTTAATGATGATAGCTAACGGTAGATAATGATGATTGTTAATGATAGCTTAAGACTGCCAATGATAGATGGTAGTTACTGATAATAGCTAACGATAGATAATGATTATTGTTAATGATAGCTTTAGACTGCCAATGATAGACGTGATGATAGATAATAATGATAACTAACGATATATAATGATGATTGTCGATGATAGCTTAAGACTGCCATGCTAGATGGTAGTTAATGATAATAGCTAACGACAGATAATGATGATTGTTAATGATAGCTTAAGACTGCCAATGATAGATGGTAGTTACTGATAATAGCTGACGATAGATAATGATTATTGTTAATGATAGCTTAAGACTGCCAATGATAGATGGTAGTTAATGATAATGGCTAACGATAGATAATTATGATTGTTAATGATAGCTTAAGACTGCCAATGATAGACGTGATGATAATTAATGATGATTGCTGACGGTAGATAATGATGATTGTAAATGATAGCTATTGATAAATAATGTTGATAGCTAATGATTATATCTAACGATAGCTAATGATGATTGCTAATGTTAGCAAATGCCTGCTAATGATAGATATAATGATAACTAATGATAATTGTTAATGAAAGCTTATAGTGGTAGTTAATAATTATAAGCTCTGGCGTTATGAAATTTGCAGGTCACGCATTTGTTGGAAAAATGGTTGTATTTTACGGAGTTAAGCGGCAGGGAAAAAAGGCTGGGGGAGGGGTATGCGGGAGGGTCGGATGGGGAATTGACGAAGGGGCTTCGTGGAAAGGGGAAGGAGGGAGTGGAGAAGGCGAAGAAGGTGTAAGCGGAATGCGTGAGTGGGGGGAGGGGAGGGAGGGTTCGCGAGAAAGGGGTGAGGGGAGGGGAAACGCGGGGAAGGTGAAAAAAGAACGCGGAAGGGGAAGGGGATGCGAGAGGATACTTGGAGCAAGATGATGAGTTTGTGTATTTGAGAAGTATGTTTACGAGAGATGGGAAGGGTGATATGGATATTGAAAGAAGGATAAATGCAGGTAACTCCATTAATGGAGGAACGCCGTTGGAGCTAACAAAAAGCTGTCCACAGAAGCGAAGCTAGCAGCCCACAATGGAGTACTGGTACCTAGCCTGATGAATCGTAGTGAAGCATGGACCTGGCAGAGAAAGGTATACGAATGAAAGTAGACTAAATGCTATAGAAATGAGATCACTGAGAAGTATGTGTAGTAAAACCATGTATGATCGTGTGAGTAATAAGGAGATCTGAAAATAATGCAAGGCTGATGTGAGCGTAATAAGTAATATTAAGAAAGGGACGCTTAGATGGTATGGGCATGTTGAGCGAATGAATGAAGAAAGGATTGTAAAGAAAATTTATGACGCGAATGTGAATGGTAGAAGAAGTCGAGAATGCCCGAGGAAGACGTGGTGCGATGAAGTGAATCAGATACTTGAGTCGGGCCATGCCAAGAATCAGAATAATAGAAGAGTATGCATGAGAAGATGTACGAATGTGAACGAGGCAAGGAGTGTGTGCCAAGACCGAGTTGTTTGTCGGTCCGTCCACTCTAGGTAGAGAGGATGAGGAGGTAGGTACCCCTGCGGGGAAACGGCGTGATGGTTAGTTAGTTAGTTAATATAATAACCACTTTTAATGACAATCCTCCAGGTTTCGCACTAAAACTTTATTAGATTAATTAAAAGTGGTGAATTACAAAGTATATATTTTATTTAATAAATAATTAGTTAGTTTTTGATTCATCGATCCATGCTGAACATGTTTTAAAATGATTTTTGATCCACAATTCAAAGCCTTAAACCACTGCCTCACATAAACCTCCAAACTTCCTTCTGATTTGCTTTAAATCTGCTCCAGGCCGTAATCTTCGAAATGAAAATGAAGGCTACCATATTTTATTAATTTACAAAAGTTTAATATTAAATTTTCTCGGTAATGCTCTTCCAGTGTAATAATTTAGAGTCGAAGACAATAGAGCAAAAGCCACATTCTGTGTATGAAGTTTTTACGAGTTCCTGAGAATTTGCAATTATGCTGCCTTTCATTACTTCGCTACTAAAAGAGAAAGAACTTTCATTATGAACTTTGGAAAATTCTAAATCATCACTATTTGCTCGAATACTTCGAAAATTATTTACATTATCTTACTAATATTATAAACGCGAAAGTTTGTATGGATGTATGTATGTTTGTTACTCTTTCACGCAAAAACTACTGGATGGATTTTAATGAAACTTTACGATAATATAGTTCATACATCAGAATAACATATAGGCTACAATTTATAGAGATAGCTATATTACACGTATTAAAAATTATAATTAACTAATGTTTAATATAAAATGTCACATATTGAGAATGACATTTTGCAAAACACTGATTGTTAAATCAAAATTCTATTCTAGAAAATATTTAAATTAGTGAATTTATTTGTCTTACTAATATTATAAACGCGAAAGCTTGTATGGATGTATATATGTTTGTTACTCTTTCACGCAAAAAACTACTGAATGGATTTTAATAAAACTTTACAATAATATAGTTCATACATCAGAATAACATATAGGCTATAATTTATAGAGTTAGCTATATTCCGTGTATTAAAAATAATAATTTTCTAATGTTTAACATAAAATGTCAAAATTTGAGAATGACATTTTGCAAAACAATGATTGTAAAATCAAAATTCTATTTTAGAAAATATTTAAATTAGTGAATTCATTTGAAGTACTCGCCTAATACTTTGAATCGAATCAAGAATTATACATATTTTAAATAAATAGGTTAAGAATTTTGTTATATTCATAGATGGGACCTAGGAAAAGAAAAAAGGCCACTCGCAGTACTAATCCGGCGCAGACGAAGTCGCGGGTAGAAGCTAGTAAAAAATAAAGCAATGATGTATTATAAGCCTGGAGAATAACATTTTGGGATAATCCGATGCCCATGAAGTTTAGACTTAAGAGGCATTGACCAGCGGCTGAGAATAAACGTTTAAAAATGCTTGCAACTCTACAGGCAAATGTAAAAAGCAATAATTGTTGAATGGTAACACTATGTATATATTTTGAATCATTTGGCGGGTAGGAGATAACCCGCCGTAGCTTGATGGTAGAGCTCCTGACCGGCAATCAGAGAGGTGCGGGTTTGAGTCCCGTCGGCGACATGTATCTTTTCTCGGGAGTTTTTTTCAATATGGATGAGTGTTTCAGGCTAATAATTATTGCGTCAAATAATTGTACAGGAAGGTTTAGATGAGAAATATCGATTATTCCCAGTCTCTATTTTTTTTAATTAAAAATTTAATATCGATTTATTTAATTCAAACCTTGCTTTAATATATACCTTCATAGAAGTAAGAAATAAAAATGCTCCAAACGCATGATGACAAATTATTAAATTTGAATATCGTGTACTTCTTGCAAGTATTTTTTGATCATAAGTATTTATGATTTTTCAATAATGTCTAAACAAAATAAATGCGTAAAAAAATCTGAAATATTTTAGTTTGTAAACCCCTTTATAAATAAAAAAACTGAGATATTTTCGTCACAAAACACTTTATTATTAAAATATTCTAACTTTGTATATAAAAACTATGGTTACCAAGCAACAGTTGAGATACATTCCAATTTCGAAGAAGAGAAGAGAGAACCCGCAACTCCAGGTTTAGATAGGAGTAGAATTTATGGCCAGAGACGGAGGAATCTCCGATCTTAGCTCTGAAAGGCTTTTAGGGTCTACTTTTTCTATTTGCTCCCTTTTAATATAGTACTAGTTCACTTTATTTCATTCAGAAATATATAACGCTTATTCTACGGCACGGTTAACTCTTTCACACCTGAATTAAAACTGGCAGTTGTGAAATAAATATTCTTTTAACACCTTGAAGAATTCAATTTTTATAAGAACAACTCTCTTTTCATAACTTTTGAAGATTATTTATTCCCATCAATGTAATAGAGATTAATTTTAATTATTTTACGCACCAGACTTTTAGGTCCAGGTTCAGTATTTCCCATAGGAAAAACTAAACCCTTTCACAAAATTTTCCATAAAAATGATTAATGCGTGTTTTGTGTTATTTTGTAAATAAAGGACCTTGAAATGTGGATGCTTTGACCACTGCACAAGTAGAAGTAAGCACATAAGGAAAGGAGAAAATTACTCACTGCGGGACTTGTAGCACTTTCTTCTTTTGGCCGGTTTTAACTTTGCACTGTGTTAATATTTCAATAATATTTCTTCTTAGAGCGGTTGGTAGCTAAAGAGCGGATGCGGATGCGAAAATTAAATGAAGAGGTGTTTGCGATAAGAGGTTCGATTATTGACTGATGTGGGTAACAGGAAAAAGTGACAGGTTTATAGGGAAGGGTAGGAAGGAAATGTGACAATACTAGCTACAAGTACAGCAGTTCATGTATGTGTATAGGTTTGTATAGATGTATGTATGTAAGTGTAGCTGTGTAAATGCCCAACCAATGATCATCTAGTAAATCAACGCTATGCAAGTGTATTATATAAGTATAATTAATACAAAACAATACAAGAACAACATGTTAAGCTACTAGACTATTAAATGGGAAAATAATTCACCGACTCCAGATATTTTCATATCAGAGGGTCGGCTCGGTGGAACTCCTGATTGGACCGATAAATCCTACTGATCCCTCAATATAAATATTTAAAAATCTTTCGTAATCCTACATATGTTTAAAATGACTAGTTTTTCGCATTTTTATATACAAATTCTTTGACAAACCTAATATGCCTAAATTTTTTATGAGAGAGCTAGGTATAATGAGAGTAGCTGAAATAACAAATGGTAAAATTTTTATAATCTGAGAATGCAAAATTTTTTTTATTTCATTTCCTTAATCTGTATAATTTCTTATTTTTACAGCAACAGATTTTTTAATATTATTATTATTTGTTTAGATTATAAGTGTATCTTCTTCTTCAATGATATTGATGAATTGATGGGAGTAACCTTCAAAAGTTAAAAAAAGATAGTTGTTCTTTTAAAAAACATATTCATTTAGACTCATTTACAAAAGGGTCAATAGGTGTCTCATATAAGTTAAATCGGATATATTTATCCTAGACACTATCAAGGTAACAAACATGTCCGTAGAACACTTGTTTCAAATGAAAAATATAGCTGCAGATAATATGAAAAAAAAAATACTTGGCAAAAAATAAAATAATGACAAATATGACGGATACGTTTTTAGATTTTCACGGCCAAAAGCATTTTCGTTGTTTGTTTTTGGGGTGTTATGCCGTGTTGTGCTACCTCCTTCTTTAGCCGACGTTTCGGACAGCGTTGCAGTGTCCATCATCAGGGCAGATCCAGCAGATCCGTCGATGTGAATTTGTTGTGTTAAGTGTGTGCTTATTTACTTGGAAGCGATACCGTGTAGTCAGCTTCAATCCACTAGGAGCTGGTAGGTATTTCAGAAGAAAGTGAACTACTTTGAAAGGGAAATTCTGTGAATTCGAAACGTGCGTCGGCTAAAGAAGGAGGTTATCTCAACACGGCATAACATCCCAAAAACAAACAACGAAAAAGACAAATATGACGTTTAAATAAATGGTGGCAGAAGCCGAATTGGTAGAGGCGTACGTCCTGGTTAGACGAAAGGTTCTGGGTTTGAGTCCCAGTTGCGACCGTTATCTTTTATTTTTCTGTGTAATGTTCATATTCATATTTTCTTTTAAATTATTAGTGATATTTCCCTCTTGTTTCCAGAATTTCATTTTGCTTGTGTTCTGTGACATGCAAATATTGTTAAAGATATATTTACACTGTTAATTTAAACAATAAAACAACAATTTTTGGCGTCTCCTTGTACTGCGTAATCCGAGAATCTTCACCTTGTTAAGTTATTGTTTAGTTGTCCGTAATAAAAATTTTGAAGTTTCCCATTTAAATTTTGTTAACATTATCAATGTTTTCGCATACCAATTCCATCAATCTAATTCTCACTCAATTGGCCTGAATTTTTTCTATTTTTCCCAGCAAACATAAAATAATAATATTGTCGATGAAAATGGCTAAAACAATTCACTCCAAACAATTAACATTTTTTCCAAACCCAGAATGTTCTGTAATATACACATGCACATGTACATTTAGGCTAGATATATTTGCCCAAAGCTTCCCAGAAGGGATTCTTTTTAACACTTTCGGAATACATCTGCGTTTATTTGCAATAGATGTTCAGATTTTTCCCCGCTATCTAGAGCGAAAAAAAAATGGCGTTTTTCGTTTTCCTATTGCTGAAAATACTCGCGTTGTGGATCACCATTTATTGGATAACCAAAACCTCTGCAATAGGTCACCCCAAGTGGTTCGCTACGTTTGGTGACTTAGCAGGGGTGCCAGGGGGTTCATGGGGTGATATTTATCTAGGTCTTGGCAACGGATGTTTTTGCCCACCAAGTGCGTCGCAGGCAGGATCGGGAGACTGGTTTAGGCAAACCTTTTAACCTCTACACCCAGACTCTCTCGACCCATCACCTTACAACGCAGTGGGAGGGATGGATTCATACGTCTGTCATTCCTGGATACATTGAACCCCAGATTCCTACCCACCCCTCAAATCTTATTTCTTCCCAGAACCTCTCTTCTCCTTCCTCAAATATGACGTGGACCATGAGGGATTTTTCTTCCTCTACCATTGAATTTGGTATTTCCACATTTTATTTTATTGCTTAAAAAATACGATTATTACGGCATTTTTATTTTATTTTTATGTTGACGAATAAATTTTCTGCAGCGAATCTAAAAGTTTGTCCCATTTTTGTAATACCGCCAAAACGGTATTTTGGACGTGTGACGTCATAAGCGTTGCCCGGCTTTGAAAAAATTCTGATAGTACTAGTCTGTTGTTTGTTGACGTGCATATTTGGTGTCGATGCCAACCACGGGCCGTTTTCAATTTTTTCGGGTTTTGATCGTTTTTAAAATGAATAAATTTGGATGAAAACATAAAAAACAAACATGTTTAGTAGGATGATTAAAATCAGAAAAATTATCGTTATATATTCCATACATTTTCAACGGTTTGTGAAAATACTGTATTATGCTTAAATATAATGATTTGAATTATAGTGAATTTTATATTGAATTATAAAATATTATATTACTCAATTTGGGAAAATTCGTAGATAGCGCTACTCTTAGGGATTTTCCCACCATCCTCCTAATAGCTCAACCATACTATAACGAATATTATTAAAAATAAAAATAAAATACTCGCTACAGTTAGAACACTCCGCCAACTTATTTATTTGAGTACATAAAATAGGCAATTTGCCCAAAAATTTACATACATAAATGAAATAAACTTACATACTAAAGGTAGAATACAAAAGTTTCAGAAACAATTTATAATTGACACCTGCTGGTGCTGATGGGACGTTGATTTAGTATGTACACTAATGCCTGTCCTTAAATAAAGGGCTTCATCACAGTATCAGCTCTATATGATTGATGGTAAAATATTTTTTAAAGTGTTCAAATGGGTCGTTAAAAATGTCGATTTCATTATTAGAACAGTGTATAGTGTTATAATGTCTTATTTTTCGAGGTACAGGGGAGCAATATCCTGTATTTGCATGGTAGGCTTTAAGGCCGCGCTGCCCCGCTTAAAAAGAATAAGATGGAGAGATACGACAACACGAATATGGGAGCGAGCGCGCTAACATTAAAAACCATAAAATTCATGCGAAAATCGTGAAATGTTTAATAAAAGACGACTCGTTTGAAAAATAGCAAAAATCTCATGGAGGCTGTGTCAAATAGCATTTAAAGAAACATTGTGAATTTTTTCATACATATAACTTGTAAAATAACAGAAACAAACGTGTAAATAATAATTTTCGGAGCATACTTTGCGATTTATTTCTATCGAGGGAATTAAAAATAATTACCGTTTTGGTATGGGGAATGTTTTTTTTTTTATTTTTTTATTTTTTATTATTTATTAACCAAAAAATACATGTTATGTACATTCTTTTAGGTATATGCCACCTCACTAGGCTGAGCCTGTTCCGAGGTGGCAGTAATTTAATATTTTTTTATATCATTTTCAAAAGAAAGAATAAAATAAATTATTAATTAATAAATAGAATTTACATAAAATGAAAATAAACATAAAATGAAAATTAATAAGAGAAATAGAAAAGAAAAGAAAAAATGGAGAAGAGATGATATAAAAAACTTAAATTATTTGAAAAAAAAGAGAGATAAAATTTAATACAGGTAGCTATTATATTGAAGAAGTTATCATATGTCCGCAGTCTATAATGCCCTTGTTTACAATCCATGTATGTATTTTGTGTTTTAGATTTACGCTTTTTATCAGGTGAATGTCTTTAATGTCTTTTTCAATTAAATTTGAAAGTTTTGGAGCCAGATTACGGTAATGTCTTTGTCCATAGGTGGTATTTATCTTCGGAGTCATGTGTTGATGTCTATGTCTTGTACAGTAGTTGTGTTGTACAGTATGTTGGTTTAGCTTGTCTTTTTGGTAATGTATAGATATAATTTTGATGTACAGTTGCTGTATGTTCAGTACTGCGAAGTCCTTAAATAACTGTATTGTAGAGAATCTATAAGGTTTTTTGTGATAACTTTAATTAAGGCTTTTTGCGCTTTGACGAGAGGGTCCATGATAGTCTTAGCAGCACCACCCCAACCAATCATACCGTGGGTGATAACCGATTGGCCTAACGCGTAGTATATAGTTTTTAAAGTCTTCATTGGCATTATGTTTCGAATGTTTTTAAAAAGATATATAAGTTTTCTGACTTTACCCGCTGTTTTATTTATTTGTTCTGTCCACCTGAAATAGTGGTCAATGTAAATGCCTAAGTATTTGATTGTCTGAGTCCGCGCTAGTGGGTTGCATTGGCAGTTTTTTTTTTAGATGTGCAGTCGTGTATGGTTAAGTTTTCATCGAGTCTTGGTTGTCGTCTGGGATCTATACTAAATGTCATGTACTTTGTTTTGTCTATATTTAGTGTTAGCAGGTTATTGTCTAGCCAATTTTTAATCCGGTTGATTCCTTCGGCAGCTTTTTTATATACATTTGTCCAGGAGTCAGAAGTGAAAACAAGAACAGTATCATCCGCAAAGCAAATAACTTCACCGCTAATGTCTAACTGACACAGGCAATTTATATAAAGTAAAAACAGGATGGGTCCTAATGTACTTCCTTGGGGAACTCCGTAGGTTATGTATCTGTTTTGGCTTGTTACGTTGCCTAATTTTAGTGCATAACTGCGTTCAGTTATATATGATTTGAACCAGTTATATGCAGAATTTTTAATACCTATGTTATCTAATTTTTTAAGGAGGATTTTATGGGACACTGTATCAAAAGCTTTACTTAGATCTAGAAAAACCGCAATGCAGCTTTTTTTTTGGTCAACATTATTTATAATAGTTTCGGTCACTTTTAATATTGCATCCTGTACTCCCATATTATGGGAGTATAGTACATAATGTACATATACTATCTTAAAGAATAACATATATTTTTTTAAGAACTTATAAACTTCAAACGTTTAAGGAAAACATGTAAAAAATCGGTAGAAATTGACAGAGCGGCCCCTTAATATCCTAACTTATCCAATATATAGCCACCATATATTATAGCAAATTAGATTGCCAACAAGAAAAAAAACAAGTAACAAGAAATCTCTGATATACTAGACCGTCCAACTTTATAACAAAATCTCGAATGAAATTGCTAACATAGAAAATAACAATAAGTTTAAAAATGAATTAAGAAAGTATGTCTACCTCAAATATTAATGTTTTATTTATTTGTGACTATATATTTAAAGAAAGATTATGTTTGCCAAACAATGTAAATGTTAATATGTTTATTAGCCCACACTAACCTAAGATTATAAATAAACCGTACATCGAAAATAAACTTTATCCTATGACTATAAGCTATGAAGCGGATAGTGAGAAACCCCCTTAGTATTGCAAATATGAGAGTTAATTGAATCTGAATAACTAATTATTTCCAAACTTATTGTATCCTATCTCCTTCCTTTTCTCTATACTCTAATCCCCGCTTCTTCAAGCCTCACAATATTTCCAAAAAAAAACTGCTTGAAGTAAAATAGTTTATTCAATTTTTCAAATGGCAAAAAAAGCAGACATACAAATGGTTGACTAACAGAAAACCACCATGTTTCAATATGATGTTTCACTTTGAAGGTAGTTTAATCCGTACCCCGAGTAGATTTTAACCACAGATGCCACTTTTATTTTCAAATATAAAACTATAAATGTATCTCTATAGGAACAGTGGCGTGCAGTCCGTAGTAAAAAAATCCTAGGCGCATAAATTATATTGATCATAATATGACATAAAATATTATTATTAAAAATGTGTTTTCGAAAACATTACATTTATTTAGGCAATTCACAAGATTAACAATATTAAATTGCATCATTTAGACAGCGCCAATCCAGGGTTTGGGTGACGATACTCGGAACAATTTTAAGCCTTATTTTTTTTCCAAAATGGAAAGTTTTAAACTGAAAAAAAAAAAGATTATGTTCATAGCACACAAATAATCAAATGCTTTTTTTCTCAAGAACATTGCTGTGCAGTTACCTGTTTAATTTTTACCTAGTGCAGTCTCTTTTTGGGATACATAGGAACAGCAAATATCAATATATGTTTGTGTAACATTCTGTTCTTTTCATTGAAATATGTACCATTTTATCTATCAATATATGTTTGTGTAACATTCTGTTCTTTTCATTGAAATATGTACCATTTTATCAAATATATACATATATTTGTAAATAACGTATATTATACTTTCGACAGTTCTCGAAAATTAAATAAAAAGGCTAGTGCAATAAATTATGAAACCATAGGCTCAACAGATCAAGTTTTTACTGAACATTGTAACGAAAACAAGAACATAAGTCTGTGCATATTATACTATACTGCGTACTTAATAATTTTTTCTGACTTAATATTATGTCGTATTTTGTTTATAGACCTAAATTTAAGGTTTAACAATAAACACAGCGAATTTACGCATGTATCCTGCGATAATAAGAGATACTGGACTTTACGCTCTTATAAACCTACATTATTGTTTTTATTTATTTATTGTTTGAAACATTTACAGAGTGTTAACCAGTATTACATTAATATTATTGCGTTGGAATGTGCACAGATATTAACACTCCAATTAAAAATGTTCACAGCATGCGTAATCAAGGTTTAGTTGTTACTAGGCGGTGATGCTAGAAGTGAAAATGACAGATAATAATAATAATAATAATAAAAATATATATAAAACATGAGATACAAAATACAGAAAGTGTACAGAGAAAGAGAAGATATAAAAAGATAAAGAAAAGATATTATGATAAAACAATTATATGTCTGTTGTCCACGACGTATCATGGTAGAAGATTGTCTCTCTTATTGTCTCTCTCATACAAGAAATTAGTCGCATGTTTGTTACAGTTCTGTGACTTGTTGATCATATTTTCATCTCTTATTTTCTTGAAGATTCTTAAAATGTATATCATAACAAAAACATTTATGAATTTGACCGCCCGCCACTGACATACGAGTTTTCTCGTATGCGCAAAACAGCATCAAGTAATCCTTTGTTCAGACATATCCTATCACAGTCTCCTTGGCTAAGCCGGGCTTAAAATACACCAGGCTTAAACTACGTACTCTTATACCTTCTTCACTCGACTCTACACTCTTATATGTTTCCTTTTTAAAGTTCTCCGTGTCTCTCCGTAAAGAAGCACTTATGAAGAATAAAGATTTGTCCGACGTGGCTTTTTACAATATTAACTTTTTAGAATGAACTAGTTGCTTCTAGTGTTTGCTATAAAGAGATATTTCGTTCTTCAGAGTGGATATAAGTATTTACAACCTTGTTAATAAACGTGGTGCAAAGTTTATACAATTCACAAATGTGGCATTCAGTAACTGGATTGGGATAATGTCTTCAATCTTATCCTCAGTGTTACACACTGAGTATATGTAAATAATACATAGAGGTTAGTTATACGAGATCGTCGTTTATTGAATACAAATGGTTACAAAGCAAACGTCCAGCCGAGCTGGTGGTAAGATTATTAACGGAAGCGCGGAGCAGCGCTCGCTAATGCGCTGTCTTGAAATGACCCACTTCGGGTCGCAACTCCGTCAACGTTCGGGACGTTGCAAACACCACAATAATAAACATGTAGGTATATGAAAAACCTTACTAAAAATGCTAAACTGATATTAAACAGCCATAAAAAAGTTGTAAACAGCGGAAGAAGGTTGTTCATTGTTGTGCAAACTTAAAATTTGTCAACAAACTTCAGGATATTCCTTCTAAAGGTATGATTTGAGAAAAGTATTACCGCGATTTATTTTTGGGGTATTATTCCATGTTGCGCTAACTCCTTCTTTAGCCAACGTTTCAGACAGCGTTACAATCTCCATCATCAGAGTAGACGTGTAATCTTCAGGCAGATTACACGACTGCCCTGAAGGTGAACACTGAAACTGTCCGAAACGTTGACTAAAGAAAAAGGGAGCGCAATACGGCATAATACCACCTTAAATTAATCACGATATATCTAAAAATGTCTTTTTTTTTAAGATGCCGTAAAAACAAGTACCATCAAAATATGAAGGCAAATACGCAAGAATCACAAGAATATTCAAGAGTCACAACTGCTCCCCACTGTCTGGACTCTGGCTTCCCTCGTTGGACGGAAGGATTTTCCATTTTTTGAGGCTCAATATAGAAATGAGAGGAACGTTGAAAAGTACCTAGTAAGTAGTAAATGTTCAGATCTGATCACCAAGCACGGCTAAAGTCATATAAAACAAAGCAACATTTAGATTCTGAATGGTGGTCTTTCACCGATACTGAGAGTATCTGCCAATTTGGAACAGCTCAACGGAACTGCACTCGTACGTCTTTTAAAATAAATTAAGTGATGATTCTTCTTTTACTACTATGCCGTAACCATCTTCCCAGGATTATCGATAATTATTTTAGTAATCTTGTGTTTATTGCTTCTCGAATTAAGACAAAGATATTGGAAATTTCTCCTTTTACAGCTAAAACGGTTTCAATCATTCCATAAAGAACTTCTGAACTTACCCTAAGAGTCTACGATATATTTTTATGATGCTACCATAATTATTGTATTTCAGTTTGTTTTGTAGAACTCCGTTTCAAATGATTTATTTTTATATTTAATAATATAAGGTACATATTTAGCCGAGATCAATTGTAAATCATAATTGTAAAAGTTTTTTAATTTATTTTTATATTACCTGCACACAGGAGGCCTCAAGGAAAATAATTTCCCTCAAGGCCAAGGTCGATCTTTGGGGATGCCAATGTGGAGGGTCTTTTGAAGGAGAGTAAGAAGTGAACACGGGTCTTGAAGGGAAAGAGAGGTTGTAGGAGGAAGAAAACACAGTGGTCGCCAAATCGTTCTACATCCGAGCTGTTGAACTCAAGAACGAGTATGTTCTCATGTGACAAATGTGAACCGTGTACACCTTGGGAGCGCGTTTGGCATGTTTTATAAATAATTATGAAGAAAAAATCCTCCGCTTCTTCCGAATTAATTTGGAAATACCAATGGCATTATCAACGGACCTTTAGCCAAATTTAAACAATATAATAATGAAACACTTGAGTTGGGAAATTTTATACCGTAAAAATCATTAATATAGAAATTATTATTAAATGATTAATTATTAATTTTTTTTATTAATTTAAGGCCGTAAAGGCACTGTACCTAAATAAAATAAACAAAAACAGATCGTCGGTCATAGCTTAAATAGGACTTCACTGAGCATAAAATAAATTTATTTTTCCTAATCAATTTGCATAACTTTATATTACTTTATTCAAATTAATTTATTACTTTACAAATTTTTTTATGGACTAAATCAAACTTAAATTTTTTTACTTAGTAATTTCTTTTCCTTTATAAACAACAAGAACTCCACGATAATAAAATGAAATAAGTGATTTTCGAAATAATTATAAGTGGGCTTTAAGTTTATTTGTTGTTTTATTGAAATTTTTTATAAAATGAGATATCTTAATTTTTTCTTTTGAAGTAAATTATTTCAGGCATATTTTTTAATATACTAGTTATTCAATAAGAAAAAGTTTAGATTCTGCGATTCATCTTCGGAAAATAATGAAAAATGAGGCAAATCTGCATAAGCCTTCTTTCTGGATAGAACGTGTACGTGCCAAGAAGCTCATAGGTACGGAAATTGTAATTTCCATACAATGCATGCGATGTTTTCCCGAATAACATAAACGCCTCAGGGAACATTAATTCTGAATGTAGCTTCATAATAATTTCAACATTTTATGAAAACACGAAAACAATCATAAGAAATCCTCACAAAAAGCTCTTACACCAGCGTGAATATATAAAAATAAAATTGTGTGGATTTGGTTCTAATAAAAATATTTTTGGGTGTGTTTTATAAAATCAAACAGTAGGTACTCAATTTGGGAGGCAGGAATGGGTACCGCCGCCCCGGGAACCATTTATTGGATAACCAACACCTCTGCCATAGGTCACCCCAAGTGGTTCGATACGTTGGGTGACTTAGCAGGGGTGCCCGGGTTCACGGGGTTCATTGTCTAGGTCTTAGCGGCAGATGATCTAGACACACTGAACGCCAGATTCCTAACCAACCCTCATACATTTTTCCTTCCCAGAACTTCCTCTCCTTCCTTTCCTAAAAAAAACCCTCCACACAGCATCCCCAAAGATGACACAGGCCCTGAGGGAAATAATTTTCCTCAAGGCCTCCTGCGTGGACCTAATGTAAAAAAAAAGGTACAGTATTTCAGATGTGAGTAGATAAGCGTGGTCATAGAACTTTATCTACAGTGTTAGATTCTTCAAGTATCGCCTTGGTGAAAGAGCACCATTCGGAATTGAAACTTCCCTGAAAACGGTTTTAGCTGTGTTCGGTAATCAGTTCAGTGATCTGAACTTTCCCCAACTAAGCCATCTCCCACCTTCACCACCATCCCCACCTTAACCACGTTCTCTACCTCCCACCATCCCGACCGTTCCCATCTACCCCAGATACTTAAGCTTCCCCACCTTCCTCAACTCCCCGCCTTCCTTGCCATCCCTAACCCCCATGCCTGTGTACCCACCTTTCTCATCCTCCCCATCTTGCCCACCTTCCACACCTTTCCCACCTTCCCCACCTTCCCCACCTTCCCGCGTTCCCAGCCATCCCTACCCCCCCATGCCTGCCTTGTCACCCTCCCCATCTTCCCCACCTTACCCACGTTCTTCAGACCTACCCCAGATACTCCCCCTTCCCCGAATTCCCCACCTTCCCCACCTCCCTCACCTCCCCCACCTTCCCCGCTTTTCCCACCTTCCCCACCTTCCCCACCTTACCCCACCTTCCCCACCTACCCCATCTTCCCCACCTACCCCATCTTCCCCACCTTCCCCACCTTCCTAACAATCTCCACTAACATCACCTTCCCGCCTTCCTTGCCATCCCTATCCCTACATGCCAGTGTACCCACCTTCCCCATTACCCCACCTTGCCCACCTCCCCGCCTTCCCATCCATCTCTACCCCCCGTTGCCAGCCTACCCACCTTCTCCATCTTCCCCACCTTTCCCATCTTACTCACCTTTCCCACCTTCCCCACCACTAGTAGAAAAGCACAACTTTAATGTCGCATTGTTAGACTTTTCAGCCTATTTTGTTTATAGAAATGAAATCTTATTAAAATATTACATAACATCATCTAACCATCAACAAATTAGTTAAAAAAATGTTCAATTAAGAAATAATATAAAACTTAAAAAGCTGTAATACTCGGGCGAAGCCAGGTTACAGAGTTCTAATAATTTATAAATAACACAAAATATTACGAAAAATTTAATGCCGGCAAAAGAATAAAAAAGTCCGGTAATGGTCATTATACTTTTATCCACCGTCGTTTGACATATCATGAAACTTTTACTGATACTAAACTTTTAAACCCGCCTTTACGAGACATTTCCTTCAGCTCTCTGAAGGACTTAAAACCGCAGCGGAGAAGCCAGATTCACACAAGTAATCAACATAATATTATTAAAAATCAGGCATGTTCTAGAGATGAATATACTCTCAGTATAACTCGGGTGAAAGAAAGACCACTATTCGGAATCGTTGGGGAATTAACGAAGGGGAAAGGGGAACGCGGGAGGGGAAGGGGACGCGGGTTAGGATGGGGAAGAGGAAGAGCTGTCGGAAGGGGTACGGGGACGAATAGGAAATGACAAGAAGGGAGAAAACATTTATTTATTTAATTAGCATTGCAAACGCATGCCGAGTATCAGCTAGTTTTCAATAAAGAATAACTCTCTTTTTAACTTTTAAAGGTTATTCCCATCGTTGTAATATATCCATAGAAGAAGAAGATAACAATAATAATCTATATTTAAATATGAAAATTAACAAGTCACAGAAAAATAATTAAAGATAACGTCGCAACTAGGACTCGAACCCAGATCTCTCATCTTACCAAGACGTGCGCTCTACTAATTCAGCCATTGCTACCTAAACAACTATTATTATTTGTATTATAAGCGCCTTATTTTGCGAAATCGAATCTTTTTCCACCGTACAAATAATGTGATTTTCCAACACAAAAGAGATTCTTAAAAAGCCAACAGAGTTTCAAAAAACTTTAGTGACACCATCTCTTGTTACTATTGCGGGACATTCCGACATCTCCTGTTTGGTTTTAAGGGACATTTCTCGGTGTTACGTCCGGGTTTTTTCAGACTTGCGGGTCTGGAGAAGCAGGAATAATGGTTTCGGGGTTTTAGGTCGTTACCGGGGTCTGGGTCTCGCATTCCCCCTTGAACATGCCACTTCACTCGTACATTATTGTATTCCTCCCGTCTGGAAGAAATGCATGTTGCCTGTCGAATAAATATACCAACTATGTTTGACTAAGTGAAAATCCTGAGGGGAAGATACAACTTTCTATATTTGTTTTTTAAAGTTCGCTGTTTGTGGGCAGGAAGTTTCAATGGGTTAAGAAGATCCTTAGTTTTTATGGTTCAAAACGGAATTTTTGTAAAATAAGATATTTGAAGATACTTTTTATTTTTTTTGAGAAACTTTTGCCGCGGTTTTGAGTATAACTAATTCGCTTATAGATATATCATTGTTTATATGTTCTGTATATTCTCTGTTTTTATTACGTATGCAAGCTTTTGATGGAAGTGTAACAAATAATAAAATCAAAATCAGTAGGTATGTACATATTTTATATATATATATTTATTTTTTGCTTTTTTGCACACATATCTCTTATAACCACTGGAGCGACAAAGCAATTAAAAACTTTTTCTTAGATTGCTAAAGGAAATTTTTCCGCCCACATTAAAAAAAATTTTTGCTTCGAATTTGAATATGGAGACATACAAACTAATTATAGTTCTATATGGCCAATGAATTCACATTTCTTTTGTCTATTATCACATATTTAACCACTCAAGCGCTTTTTGCCACAATATGGCACTAATCCCACAACCACGGATTGCTTTGTTGCCAAATTATGGCAATTTTTTTTTATTAAAGCGACTTTATAATATATTGTACATTAAAAATATAACACGATAAATTCTCTAGATTCTGTAAAATGTTTTAAAGTTAAAGATTTAATAATATTTTTTTTATAAATTCTACGAATATGTGATAATAAAAAAAAGATAGGTGAATTTATTGGCTATATAGAACTATAATCAGTTTGTATGTCTTAATATTCAAATTGATTTTTTTCATGTAAGCAGAAAAATTTCCTTTAGCAATCCGAGAAAATAGTTTTTAAATTGCTCTATCGCTCCAGTGGTTAATTAATATACAAGGTGTACATTTTTTAGTACATAATAACACACATTAGTTATCTAACAAAAATTATGTCATAAGCAGAGCGCAGTCATAAAGATTCTTGAAATAAACAAGCACTATTTTCAGAATATATCACAATATTATATGAATTCCGCATACATGCGCCGAAGTGTACATTTCTGATATTTTAATCCTCTGGGTAAATCCTTCTTGTTGACTCACGAGAAACATGCAGGAATATAAATACACTACTTCCGTGATTATAGACATAGACGGGCGTTTTCCAAAAAAGATGTCGGTGACGTAATAGGAATTCCACTTAAGTGAGATGCTGCATTTCGATTAAAAATATACGTAAATTTATTAAAGAAAGAATGAACTTCATGACAAAAAGTATTTAAATACAAAATGTCAATAAACTTCGAAAATAATTGCAATTTAAGTTTAATACTATTGGTAAGAAATTCTTTTACGTCACTTTTATCATAAGGTTTATAAAGAAAATTAAAAGAAATTCATTATTTCAGATTTTTATTTACGAATTGAAAACACAATCAGTCTCCAAAAAAATATGAATAATGAAGCTTATTGAATTAAATATTAAGTTTTTCAATAAAAATATTCTTTTACGCTACTTTTGGATACTTTGTACTGTATATTTTGCGTTCTAGAAAGACGAATATAAGTTTTTGTTTTACGAATGTTTAATTATAACAAATTTAAAATTAATCATGAACTATATCAATAAAAAAAAGAACAAATTTCTTTGATATATAATAATTGATCTTAGAAAATAAATCACAGCAATAACAGGACAGTGGCGTAAGGGGAAAAATTTGGTAACGTTTAGGAATTCTAAGGCCTCGGCCAGACTGAGAGGCTTGCCCGGTAGCGACAGCGGGCGCGAAATATCAGTCGTATGTGTACGCACGTTGTGGCTACACTGCTGAAGGCGCGACAAGCGACTGGCATGGGAAGAGTGGAAGATACTCTCAGTATCACCCTGGTGTAAGACCACCATTCAGAATTGAAACGTTGCTTAATAATGACTTTAACCGTGTTTAGTGACTAGATCTGAATAGCCAGGTACTTCCCCACCTTCCTCTTCCCCACCTTCCTCTTCCCCACCTTCCTCTTCCCCATCTCCTTCCTGTCCCCACTTACCTTCAGCCTCAAACGTACCCCAATTGGGGATGTTATAGTCTCACTGGCTCCAGATGGGAGCAGTTAAGACTCATGTGAGGTATTCTCTATAAAAAAGGGCGATTTTACGTACTACCGCCACCGTGGAAGGCCCCCCGCGCAAGTACTTTTTCTTCCACTTGTTATTTTTCTTTTCTTTTTTTTTCGTTTCTGTTCTCTCCAACGTCTTCTTTTTTCTATTCTTCTTTGGTTAGCTCTCTGATTATATTTTGATGTTATTTTTGTCTTTGTAACTCTTTTTTCATAAAGGCTTCATATTTTTCAGGGTCGTTTTTAATTTTGTCTCTGTACCTTTTTGATTTTTCTGCAGCTTTCAACGGCATATTTGAACATAAAATTAAAATAAATTATTTATAAAAATGCACAAATAATTAGATAGGTAATAATGGGCTACACGTGCATACCGTGTATAGCCTGAAATAGGTAACTAAGCTGAAAGGGTATTAAAGTACTTGTTAATGTACACAACTTTAATTAGGTACAGGATTAAATAAAACACACAGGAACATAAATCATGCTACATTTTATACTTACTTAATCAAAATTGTATGAACCAGCTGATTTTATACTGAATTTCAGAGTTGCCTCTACAGTAATAGTTGCTCATATTGCTGTCTATATTAGTACTTCGACACCATTTCGACTCTTTCAGAATTAATCTTTAATAATCTTAATTAATAAAAAAAAGAAAAAAAATTATACACATAAAAATCAAATAATTTTTTCTTTTTAGCTATGCTGTTCTTTTTTTTCAATGCTACATATATCACTCAACCCACATATCTACATGTAATAGTTACATTTTGAAGATACATGCAAAATATAAATTTAATTAGAAAATTGTAACACACCCAAATACACTAAAAGACGGACAGAGTGAACCGACCTTTAGAATTCCATTACGTCACTTTTAAGTTCCATTCACGAGACCGTTGCGTAAGAGAAGTAGCGTAATCGCGTCAATATTTTTTCGAAATGTATTTATCAATAAATTATGAAACTTCTGTTTGTTCTAACTAAACATTTCATAAAACAATAAATGAATCAATTTAATACAAAGTAGAGTCTAATACATTCTGGTAAATTACCTGGAGAAATACGGAAGCGTTGGTGGAACACTTTTTTAGTACAGCCGAGAACGACCACTTTTGTTACGATTTCTTGGCAAACTGGCTGTAAAAAACCAAGCATGGCCGCCCTTGATAGACTAAATAGGGTTGCTATTTTCGAAAATATTCGTCAATTTGGTAATATTTTTATTGGAAGACGTCAATAATGTGGTAGCGTAGGCGGAAATTCCACCATACGCTATTTCGTAGGACAACTCAATATCTGGTATTTAAATTATTTTGCACGATAATTAATCTATATTATGGTTGCAAATCGAAAATATTATCATATACTATTAGTAGAATTAGAAATAAATACTGGGATAACATTAAATAACATTAATTTTTGAACTCTTACTGGTAGTGGTAGGTGTAGGACATACCAGAAACAGTGACCTGTAGTCTTACTTATTGTAAAATAATATCGAAATTTAATAGATTTATTCATTATTTTTAGTCCATAAAGGTATTTATTTGTTATTATATTGGTAAAATATATGGTTGGTCATTAAAACCGACACAACAAAAGTTACTGATCCTGAAAGTGATGGGACACTGACTTTTATCTATGTACACTTTTTTGAAAAACGCCCAGACGATGAGCTTACTATTTTAAATAAAACATATATTTTTCAAGCCATAAAAAGAAAATTTTGTTAAAAGAGTTAAAAATTATCAAAATCAATAAAAAGGCATTTTAAAATCTATATAGAACCACATTTGGTTCATTTTTAAAGAACTATCATTATCACAAAGTTTCTCCGTGAAGGTAGGCTTTGGACTTCCATTCCGAAGGTCGCGGGTTTGAACCCAGCTTGCGCAAATAAATATTATTTAATTAATTTGTGTTATTTCACAATTGATTAATTAAAAATAATATTTTTTTTTTTATAGAGAATACCTCACAAGAGTCCCAACTGCTCCCGTCTGGAGCCAGTGAGACTATGGCATCCCCAATTGGGGTATGTTGTGAGGCTGAAGGAAAGTGGGGAAGGGAAGGAGATGGGGAAGAGGAAGGTAGGAAAGTACCTGGATATTCAGATCTAGTCACTAAACACGGCTAAAGCCATTATTAAGCAAGGACTCAATTCTGAATGGTGGTATTACACCAGGGCGATACTGACAGTATCTTCCACTCTGGAACGTGCCGCAAATGTAGTATATATTATTTTTATTAACACAAATTAATCAAATAAAATTTATTTGCGCACGCCGGGTTCCAACCCGCAACCTTCCGATTGGGAGTCAAGTGTTGTTACCACTCGACCACGGACGTAAATAAAATACTATATTTGCGGCACATTTCAGAGTGAAAGATAGCTTTAGCCGTTTTTAGTGACTTGATCTGAATAGCCAGGCACTTTCTTACCTTCTTCTTCCCCATATCCTTCCCTTCCCCACTTTCCTTGCCTTACAACATACCCCAATTGTGTATGCCATAGTCCCACTGGATCCAGATGGCAGCAGTTGGGACTCTTGTCAGATGTACTAACAATTTAAAAAAACAAAAAGATGCTACAAAGAGACAGAAGACATTTCTTGACATGATCCGTCCCAAGTCCTTGAATTTTTCTACCATTCACTTTCACGTCATATGTGAATCCTTGTACTCCTTTCTTCGTTCATTTTCATCGCATATTTCATCAACCTTGCGTTCTTACCAGGGTATATATCAATACGAAATTGACTAAAGCCGGTGATTTTTTATTATTATTTTGGTCTTAAATTTGATTGTCGTTGTTTTCTTAGTCAATAATGTAAATCTTCTTATTACTAAAATAAATTATTTTATAAAATTTGTTTAAAACTCAAAAAAAAAATTTAAAAAAAACCTTCAGAATAATGACGTTCGTGATGCTAAATTACTGACTTCATATAAAAATAGTAAACGTAGGTGAACTAACGAAGCTCTTAGAATAGAAATAAGTATTTGCGATCTATTGATTTCGTTCCAATTAGGAGAAACAAAAGTTGGTCAAATTTCACTAGTTATTTAAAAAAACCTAATTTTACCACCAAAAACACTCCATTTTGACTTTGAAAAAGTACATTAGGACCTTCGATGTATAAGTTAGTTTTTCAATTTGACATTGAAAATTTACTCTCTTTATTTTTTTACGTATAGGAATATCGAACTTTGGACAGATCCGTCAGTGTTTGTCATCGTATAACGATGACCTAATTTATTTCGTATCAATATCGTTCCGGCTATCGACAGCACGACCGTGCATGGGATATCGATATATTCGATATCGAGGGTCGGCGTAAGCTGGGAATCAGCATGTGTTGCGCGTGAAGCATTTGTTTTGTCATGTATGGACTTGTATGAAGCGATGTCTGCTTCTCAGCATACGTTGTTTCATACAAGTTGTAAAACAAATGCTGCCCGTGCTACACATGCGGACTCCCAGCCTACCCCCCTCTATACATTTGCAAAACGTCCACATTAATTTTTGCAATTCAATAAGATAAAATCTTCGAAACCGAAACTCGACCAAGTTATTTTTTTATATCGTCGTAAACACATCTACCCCTATTTAGCAGTGTGGGGAAGGGTGGCATATTTTTTAGAGCGGGGGCTGGTAAGTTGACACCTACTCAATAATCCTAAGAGGAATTTACGGCCCGTTCTAGTCCTATCCCGTCCACGCTAATCGAGAACTATGCGGGTATGCTAGAACTTCGTTCTCTCGTTTGTTGTTGTTTTTTTCCACTAAAAAAGTATTGTTCTACTTTATTTTTATGATATTCGGTTTGTAGAATTTCTAAAGGAGAAAGTTTTGATCCTATTTGCGAGATAAAATATAGTGAATTTATTGGTACAATAAACTAAACGCATCGCCATATTATTCAGTTTGCAAATATTTCTGTATGATAGTGAGGCATTGAACTGGCAGAAGAAAAATGGATGTAGTTGATCGGTCAGTTACTGAGTGGGTATCGCGTTTGGGTCTCACCCAGGCGTCACGTGTTTTATATCTCGGCTGGCTAAATCCTCCATCACAACACAAGCAACATCTTCCGCTTTCTGTAGTGGTAGTAGGAGATTTTCAAATTTAGTCAGGTTATTCATAACCTGGGAATGCTTGTCTTTCTTTTTAAAAAAGAGAAAAAGAGTCTAAATGCTGTAGAAATGAGTCTCTAAAGCGTATGTTTCGAATAAAAATATTCGACCGTGTCACAAATATGGAGTTCTGGGAAGAATGCTCGGATGAAGATAGCCTAGTGGTCAAGATTAAAAGGAACTCTTGTTTGTTTTTGATTGGTGAATCGAATAAAATAAGACGGGAGGATCTGGAGAATATCACATGATGTGAAAAGATAGAAGAAGTCGGGGTCGCTCGAGGAAGACATGTCACGATAAAGCTATACTAATCGTTGTCGATAACCAGATAAAATAACAATATTTCAAAATCAATTTATGTTTTTTTATTAAAAAAGAGCCAATACGTCTAGAATTTGATTTAAAAATGACTAATTTCCGGTATTCTCTGGTAAAGCACTCTTAAGTCACCATACGGAGTGAACCACTTCGAGCAACCTATGGCATGGGAGTTGGTTATCCAATACATGGTTCCAGAGATGGCAGATGATTAGTTTTTTTTTTAAATGAATAATAAATGGAAATCACTCCAAGAAAACTTTGATCAAAATTTATAATAAATCAAGCAAAATTGATAAATAACCATTTTATTATGTAATGCATTTACGTAAAATTATGTTTCTTGAGTGGTTTTTTTTAACATTACTACCTAAATGTTAACAGTACCACGTACGAATTATCTTTTGACAACACAACCGTAAATAATCTGCAAAAAATACCAATGAATTATTGCTAAAAAGCTGTGTGTAAACAACTCTAGATTTTTTGCGTGACATTTTGAGAGGCAATGCGAGAGAGCCTTTGATTTGTTAATTTATGGCTTTTTACAGGCTGTGGGGGTAGAAATTAGGTTTGGGAGAGAGGAGGGTATGTGTGGTCCCGTTGTGTTTACTTGAAATATAAATTATTTCCGCACACTTCCCCGACCTACAACCTTCTGAACAAGTAAAAAAATGTTATTATTCTTGTAAAACACCCACATGCTTTTAATGGCGTGTACAAAGGTTCTTGGAATTTTTCAGAATTATATAATGTTAATTCGGTTGTAGAAATAACATAAATTTATTTTGGAGAAGTTTTATATGAAAAAGAATTTTTGGGGAACTCAGTAAACGCCAAAGATATTTTATCATTCAAATATGAATATGAAAAATTAAAAAATAAAACTCTTTTTTTGTTGTTTTAAAACCACGATATTTATTAATTTACTTTACCGACCGGTTTCGCTTTACTCAAGCATCTTCAGGGTACAAGTTAATACTAAACAATAACTACAAAATGCGTGCTTATTTATACTTATAGAGAGAGACAACAATATATACATATGGAAAGAGACAACAATTTAAAATTATTGTTTATTATTAATTTGAAGATGCTTGAGTATAGCGAAATCGGCCGGTAAAGTAAATTAATAAAAATCGTGGTTTTAAAACAAAAAAGTGTTTTGTTTTTATTAAATATGTCAAACTACAAAGTGATTGCTTTCTACAATAATAAAAAATTAAAAACTCTGATCACCTGGATTCATGTAGACCCATATTCCAAGATCACGTCTGACAGTGACAGGCATATATATGCCTGTCACCAATGGGCTTGTTCCAGTAAGAATGATATAGAAAACAGTACCCGAGACTTTATTAAATTTTATTTCGTGTAATCGTAAAAAAGGATACGGCGTTGCATGCGGCTGCAGGAAAGCTGGATTGAAGTGTTCTATTATGTGTGGGTGCTGTAATGACCAAACATGCCAAAATTCTATTATTACATCGATATTGAGGACGAAGATGAAGAGATTTTATCAATGGAAGCCCAGCATATCAGTACTACAGGTACAAAAATTGGGAATTTCACCATTTTTTAGAAACATATATTTACATTTCCGGCACTGTAACTCGATATCTATTAGACTTACAAAAAAAATTATGACACAAAAATTATTTGAAATTCTATCTTCTTTAAGATTGTCTTTCACAATTTGGTTGTAAAATTAACCATTGCATAATTATTTTGAAAAAAACAAACTTTGGGACCTTTAATCCAAGATGGCGACTTGAGCTCGACCACCCCAAGGTCGAAAACTTTTTTTGTTGTTGTTAGGGTCCCAATCTAAACAACATATATCAAAATCGCTACTACTTGACCTTTTGCAAGGTAGAGGCCTTTTTTATCCCCCACTGACTGGGCTATTAGTGCAGCTTTATACTTCACAAGAGGCATATTAAAAACATCAGCGATTTTAGCATAAATGTTCCCAATGGTATGTAATTTATTTATAACTGAATTATATTGTCACAATAATACATACTAGGGGATATTGATCTAATTGTAGGTACATGAAATTGAATCAACATTTATATCAGGGCTATCCAACAAATGATTATTTACAATTTTACATAAATATATAAGATCATTTATTTTCTCCTTATAAAAACGTTATAAAAATTCATAATCTATTGTTTTTTACGACTTATGTGAATTTGTGATCAATTTTCTTTCAAATCGGAATAAATCACATTTCTATTGAATTTCTGTTCAGTGGTTGGACTGAATAAATGCAGGTGTGTTTTACTGTTGCCCTGCATAAATACATATTTGTATATTCATTGTTAAAATGATTTTATTTCCATTGTCTATTTGATTACCGCAAATAAATTACTTGCCACAAAAAATCACGCAAATATCACATTGTATTTAATTAGTAAAACCTACAAAACGTTTGTACAACATGTGTGACATAAGGTATATACGGTCCCAATGCGGTGGGACAGAGCGGTCCCACCTCGGAGCAGTCCAGCTCAATAGATTCTGTGTGGTCACTAGGTCACTTTAGCGTGCAGGACTCACTATTGCGGTAGTAATACAACTAAGTCTGGTACAGGATCAACTCGGTGATTCTGCAAAGTCCTTGATTGGATAACAGGATTCAATTAATATTGATGTTGCAGTGACGTAGTTTGGGTGTTTTGCAGAAATTCGAAAATATCATTGTGATCGAATATAACATTGTGATCGAATATAACATTGTAGTCGAATATAACACTGTGATAGAATATAACATTGTGATCGAATATAACATTGTGATCGAATATAACATTATGATCGAATATAACATTATGATCGAATATAACATTGTGATCGAATATAACATTGTGATCGAATATAACATTGTGATCGAATATAACATTGTGATCGAATATAACATTGTGATCGAATATAACATTGTGATCGAATATAACATTGTGATCGAATATAACATTGTGATCGAATATAACATTGTGATCGAATATAACATTGTGATCAATATTTTTTTTATTTTTTTCTGGAGCCAGTGAGACTATGGCATCCCCCATTGGAGAATGTTGTGAGGCTGAAGGTAAGTGGGGAAGGGAAGGAGATGGGGAAGAGGAAGGTGGGAAAGTACCTGGCTATTCAGATCTAGTCACTAAACACGGCTAAAGCCATTATTAAGCAACGTTTCAATTCTGAATGGTGCTCTATCTCGCGATACTGAGAGTATCTTCCACTCTGGAACGTGCCGCAAATATAACATATATTATTTTTATTAATTCATTGTGAAATCACACAAATAAAACAAATATATTTTTTTTGCGCACGCCGGATTTGAACCCGCGACCTTCCGAATGGGAGTGAAGTGTCTTACCACTCGACGACGGACGGTCGTCAAAATAAATATAACATTGTAATCGAATATAAAATTGTGAACGAATATAACATTGTAATCGAATATAACATTGTGATCGAATATAACATTGTGATCGAATATAACATTCAAATATAACATTGTGGTCGAATATAACATTGCCAATTAGCGCCATATTGTTTTTATTGCACTTGAAAGGTCCCCATTAAATGTCGATTTTAGATACGTATCTAGGTCGATTAATGGCCTTCGTTGTAGAGGAATAAGGTAATCGAAATGTCGCGGGTTCATATTCCGGCGGGCGCAAGTAAATTTTATTTGACTGATTTTGTGATATTTCATTTACATTATTAGCATTTAAATAAATATAACATTGTAATCGAATATAAGAATATAACATTGTAATCGAATATAACATTGTGATTGAATATAACATTGTGATCGAATATAACATTGTGATCGAATATAACATTCAAATATAACATTGTGGTCGAATATAACATTGCCAATTAGCGCCATATTGTTTTTATTGCACTTGAAAGGTCCCATTAAATGTCGGTTTTAGAAACGTATCTAGGTCGATCAATGGCCTCCGTTGTAGAGGGATAAGGTAATCTGAATGTCACGGGTTCATATTCCGGCGGGCGCAAGTAAATTTTATTTGACTGATTTTGTGATATTTCATTTACATTTTTAGCATTTAAAAATCATATAAGGTATACTTGCAGCACATTCCAGAGTGAAAGATACTCTCAGTATCGCCTTGGTGTAAGACCACCATTCGCAAATGAAACGTCGCTTTAAATGGCTTTAGCCGTGTTTGGTGACTTTTTTTTAGCTTTATACAAGAGGCCCTGAGGAATAAAAATATCCTTCAAGGCCTATGTCATCTTTGGGGAAGATGTGTGGATGGTCTTTTTATGGCAATGATGGAAAGAAAGTTCAGGAAAGGAGAAAGGTATGATGGGTGGGTAGGAATCTGGAGGTCAATATTTCAAGAAGTAACGTATGAATCCATCCTTACTACTGCGGTGCAAGGCGATGAGTCGAGAGAGTCCGGTCAGGTTTCTATCAAGAGCTAGTCAACCCTCCCCCTGTAAACCCGGACACTCCTGTAAAGCCACCAAACGTAGCGAATCACTCGGGGTGACTTATGGCAGGGGTGTTGGTTTTCCAATAAATGGTTCTCGGGGCGGTGGTACTTATACGACACATATTTTGGGTTAATGTTTATTTTTTAAAACACGCTGGTCCACGCTAATATAGTGAAAGTAAATGGTGGTAGTAGGAGATTATCAAACATTGTCAGGTTATTAATTTGTAACCCGGGAATGTTTGTTTTTCTTTAAAAAAAGTAAAATTACAAAGAAGACACTTAGGTAACAGTTGTTACCGATAATATATTGAATTCAATTCTTAAAATCTTTTTCCATATTTGCTAAAATTCGCCAAACAGAATTCCGACTTCACACTCGATAAATCGTAAAATTGAAAAAATAAATTTACGTCAAATTGGTTCGCGTTCTGGCCCGTTGGAAACCGGGCCAAGAAGCCCGTGAGATAGCTATTTCCTCAGTCAATTTCCCACTGTGCACATACTGCCGTTCAGTAATATTATTTTTATTATCACTTTTTATTACATTGACACCACACAGGAGGCCCTGAGGAAAATAATTTCCCTTAGCTATAACATCTTTGAAGATGCTGTGTGGAGGGTATTTTTGGGGAGAGTGAGTAAGAGAGCCATGTTGTAGGAGGAAGGAAACACAGAGGGCGTAAAATCGTTCAACTATCGAGCTGTTGTCCCATTCTCATGGGACAAATGTCAACCGTGTTGGGCGCGAATTTGGCGTGTTTATTGACTAAATACATTTTTTTTTAAAATATGAATATCTCACAAGAGTCCCAACTGCTCCCGTCTTGGGCTAGTGCGACGTTGGCATCCCCAACTGGAGTATATTGTAAAGCTAAGGGTAGAGGGGAAGGAGGTAGGACAGAGGAAGGTGGGGAAGAACCTGGCTATTCAGATATGGTCACCAAACACGGTTAAAGCCATTTCAAGCAACTTTTCAATTCTGAATGGTGGTTTTACATCAGGGTGATAGAGTATCTTCGGACGTGCCGCAATTATACTATATATATATATACATATATTATTTTTAATTAATTAATTGTGAAATAATACAAATTAACTGAATAAACTTTATTTGCAGCGGTGCCGGGATCAATGACCCTAATTTCTCGGAGCATCTTACATTGAAATACCGGTAGAACAAGGGCAGCATACCCATCCGAGAATCTATTAAACGGCCGCTTGTTTCTGCACAAAGTCGCGGGTTTTTCATGTATTTTGGCCCCTAGCACACTCGATCGATAAGGATTGATATGATAACTTTTGATAACTTCTCATCGTTCCCTAACACGACTGCAGATCGCCAACGAATAAATGACAGTTCACAATGACTAAGTGTCCTTAATATATTCGATATCAACTTGTAGTTTGTATGTTAGAGATCATCAGTTGTCCTAGGGAACGATGAAAAGTTACCGAAAGTTATAGATACAATTCCTTATCGATCGAGTGTGCTAGGGAGCCAGATCAGAGATGGCTACTAAATTCAACCGTGGGGCGCACTTGCAATTTATACAAAGTTAGCAGTTGTACACTTTAAAACTATCTGCGGCCCTGTACAGCACCCCCAGTTTTTGAGAAGCTAACTTAACTCTGATGGAGCCCCCGTACCTATCGTAGCTCCGTATCACTGCATGGAGTTCGATGTATTTCAATTTAGCTCTCTCACAGCTTAATGGGACAATCCGCCCACAAAAAGCATCCATCGGTTGATGGATTGGGAGAGTCAAACGTGGTACACATACTTACACAACTGTACAGATATACCTCATTTATTATACTTCTGCGTACACATGGGACATAAAACACCAGTGATATTAAGTTGACAAGAATGGTCTTCCTTCCTGTATAATTTAGTGGTGTGACAGAGCAAACCTTTATATATTATAATTATATTTTACGAACTCCGATGCAAAGCAGTCAAAATCTCCCACTGCAATTTTTGAGGTCGCTGGTTCAAATCCTGGCGGGTGCAAATAAGTTTTATATCTTTTTTTTATTTCTTGAGCATTGACTACATTGTGTTCTGAAAATTTTTATTTCTGTAGCGTTCTGTTATTTATTACAGACACTTACAGATTCTCAAATACTTTGGATGGAGATTACTTCTTGGAATAATAGATACTTTGTTGTTATCTGTTTTATTATACACTTCGCGGTTTACAATGTAGATCTCGTTGATCGACCTAACTATAAGCCGGCTAAATGGAATCTAATCGAGTGTTTCAGTGTACGCTCTCTCAGAGCTGTTTGACCCTCTCTTCGTTTCCACAGGTACTGACCTACCTGCCATCTGGCGGAATCTAAGGACAGCTCTTAGCACTGCCATCTATGTCTACAAGCGGGAAGCTTTAAGATAAACTACAATTTCACATGTAGATTATATATTTGTTACTTAATATTTATTTTTTGCCACCTTACAGCTATTTTTTGCTGGTTTTCCATTAATAATTTGCTTTAATTTACTTATTAATGATATTATTAACATGCTAAAGGGATCGAAATGACAATTTAGTCTCCTTCAACGGAAGCAATCTTGCCAATATGCATTATATTGATATGCTTGGTGTAACTCTAAGTGACCAGCTCAGATACGGGGGCTTCACTGAAGCCAGAGTCAAGCTAGCCTCTCAGAGGCTGGGCGCACTGTAGAGGGCTCGCAGATACAAAACTATACAACCCTGTACAAATCGCAAGTTCGCCTCACTGAATTGAATTTTGCATTTACCTCTGGTCTGGAGCATCAAAGTACTCGAAGAAAACCTTTAATTGCGCAGAAACGGGCGGTCTGTTTTATAGATCAACCTATCAACAAACGGACTGCAATCTTTGAAAAATGTTATTCTAAAATACGATCATTTTATTCGTAAAAACGGTTAAAAACGGGACTGAAGTTCTTACGAACAAATTAACAGTGTTTTAATGTTTATTGGCGGGAAAATGCAAGAATAATTTGTTGGTATACGTAATTTCATACATTTTCCCGCAAATAAACATTGAAACACTGTTAACTTGTTTGTAAGAACTTCAGTCCCGTTTTTACGAATAAAATGATCGTATTTTAGAATAAAAATTTTCTCCGTGTACATTCGTTAGGAGAATATGCTGTCCTTGTTCTCCGGTATTTCAATGGCAGATGTTTCGAGAGTAGCGACATTGATCCCTTCGGCACCGGTGCATAGTCGGAAAACACGCCAAACACGCGCCCAATATTAGTACTCGTTCTTACGTTCAATAGATCAGCAGTTAAGCGATTTTCCGGCCTCTTTGTTTTTCCTCCCTCCTACAACATGGGTTTCTTCAAGACCCGTATTCACTCATGCCTCTCATCAAAAAGATCCTCCACAAAGCAATCCAAAATATGACATAAGCCCTGAGGGAAACTGTTTTTCTCGGAGCCTCCTTTGAGGACGTAATGTCAAAAAAAATTACAATGAAAACAATAGCCTCAATTTCAAACGCTAAGACACGATCTAATTTTAAATGAATCTACCAACATAACCAAAAATATTACAAATCACTTCGCTGAAATTTTCAGACATCTTTCTAGGCCCGATCACGTCAGAACTCACACCAATCTATTGTGTCCTATATCAAGGCTTCGCGCCACGAAGGCTGTTGTATGTGGGTGATTAATGACAGGAGTGACAACATCCTCGTGGTTTTAATTAAATTACTAACTATTCCATAATCACGACGATATTTTTCATTCCACGAGGGATTTTAAATTAAATTTAATGTAACCTCACATATAATAAAGTATTATAATATTTTCTTACACCATTTTTTAGGGGAGCTTTTTCGTGGTTTGTGAGGAAGCTATTTTCTCCAGATTTATGCAAAACGGATGATGAAATTTTTTAAATTCGCTTATCACGCTCGTTCAATACATTTCGAAAAGTGAAAAGCTTACAAAATAGGCCAAGTTTTTTTCTTTAAACATAATGTACAAACTAAACGTTTAAGTTTATATTAAAAGCTTTAGCGCTGTTTTGTTAATAATTTTTCATCGGAAAGCTTTCAGGAAAAATATATGGTGTTCATTAGGTTTTTTTCAGAAGAATGTTCGCAATTTTTTCAATCTCCGTCTGGCGGGGTGATAATGAACATGACTTTTTAGATTGTGGGCGAAATTATTTAAACCTTCGCCAAATGGAAAGCTTTAACATTAATTATTTTTGGATGGAAAAAGTAACAAAGACAAATTTATCACTGAAAACGCCCTTTAAATTGGTAACACATATTACCAAATAATACATAAAAAAAACTAAGCAAATTTTCAAAGCAAATAAACACCTAGCATTAACCACTTTTAATGTATAAAAAAGTTTGGAGGAAGATTTCGTGCCTCCGGTGATGAGGAGAAAATTTTGGGCCTATGGTTTGAAAGAAGGAGACATCGGTGTGTCGATACCTCCGCGCGTGCTGCTCCAAATAATTAACACTCGGTGATGAATATGACGATGATGTGTATTTAAAGTTGACTATTTACAAATGTCGAGTATTTATAATCGTAGTAAGATTATTCCGACGCGGAAACTGCAGACAGGAGAGTAATGCGCGGCCGGCAGTCGCTTGCCGAATGAACGCTGGTTGCGTTAACTTGAAGTCTAAAAAACTAGAAGACTGACTTGGCTTGCTGGAGCCACTTTATATAGACCGACCTGGCAGGTACTCGAACGATAGGCTAAACTGTACACTCGTTGGTAACTTTTCGATATTTCGGCGCAGCGCTGTGTTTTGTGTGTCGTAACAGCGAGACCTTTCGAGAAGGTGGTCAAAATAATAATGTCTAGCGAGGTAGTAGGTAGGTACTGCTATACAAGTATGTAGCGAATGCAGTGCGAAGGTACTAGATAGGTCGCTATAAAACCAACATGTTTCATAAGCAATGCATTCTTCATCAGGGCTTACTTTAGTTTTAATTAAACACTGATGAAGAAAGCATTGCTTTAAAACTGAGTTTTAAGTAAACCCTGATGTAGTAGGCATTGCTTTAAACCCCGGTTTTAAGTAAACTTTGATAAAGTAAGCATTGCTTATGAATCATGTTGGTTTTTTAAAATAAAAGTGGTTAAAATTAAGTGTGTTTGAATTAAAATAGCGCCACAAAATAAGTTAGCTATGTTTAAAGAAGTGAAAGTAAATTTTATACAAAGGATTGATAAGTTTATGATTAAATAATATTGCAGTGGTGAAAATAAAAATGTTATGTAGAAATTGTGTGGGATGGTGACTTGGTATACGTATTGCGTAGCCTGAGGATTTAACCATAGTCTCAATGACTCCAGGCTGTTGGGAGCAGTTGGGGCGCTTGTGCGGTATTGTCATAAAATATAAACAGTCATAGGATAATAAAAACAATTTATTTCTTTAATTGGAATATGCTGCAATGCGTATTTCAACATTAAAATTATTTGGGTGATTTTTTGTGGTGCAAATGTTTAGTTTTATAACATCTCAACGTTTAGAACAATATAATTTTTTTTTTTTTTTTTTTCATATTTTATTTATTATTAACCCAAAGATTTAATCAGTGATTAAAATATGAAACTTATAGAGCGAAGTTCATATTAAATAAATGTATTTTCAAGATGGCTTAGCGAGGAGCATTATATTTCTCGCGTAATAAAAGAAACGAGATTTTTTTTTTTTTAATTAAACTTTTATTATTATAATTAAAATCTTTTATTATTATAATAAAGTTAATATTATAATTAAACCGCTATGAAAAATTATAATATCGGCATTTAATATTAAAGAAATAAACATTAGGGTAATTTTTATAGGGCACATTTTCGTGAGATATCACCTTAAGGGTGACTTTATAAACCGAGAAATTTACTTAAAACTACACTTACATTACCTTAAAAATACTATTCACATTTATTAAACAAACAAAAAACTTGTATTTGCATAATATGTTGCCGACTGTGAAAGGGTTCAAATTTGTGGGAAAACTGTCAAGAATTTATTAAAAATATATAGGAGATGTAAATTTGTATAAAAGGGCAAAAAGAAAAAAAAAATCTAATTATGCATTTAAAAAAGTGTTAAAAAATTACAGTATTAAAAATACGTGTATGAGATATCCTAAAAACATATTACCTACTTCACTAAATAAATCTTCTTAATATATAAAACAAAGTCGGGTTAGTTACACCATTTATAACTCAAGAACGGCTGGACCGATTTTTATGATATTTAATTTGTTGGATTTGTCTCCCTCCCGATTAACAGAACAACTATTAAAACATCGGAAAAAATCACGGGAAAAATAATTATGAAGAAAATAAATTTTTTGGTATATTTTGTATGGAACGGCTTTTCAAATAATGTGCGTTGGTCAATATAATTTGAATCAATTTATTTCAGCTAATAAATTAAACACAACATTATTTATTGATTTTGAGGCGGTACGAAGTTTGCCGGGTCAGCTAGTATATAAAATATAAAATGAAAACCAATTTATAATGAATAACACACAAAAGAGTCTAAATTGCTACAAACAAACCGTCAGGAGGCAGTTAGATTATGGCATCCCCAATTGGGTTATGTATTGAGGCTAAAGGTATTAGGGAGGTGAAGGAGATTTGGAAGATTCAGATCTGGTCACCAAATACAGCTAAAGCCATTTTAAACAATGTTTAAATTTTGAATTGTGCTCTTGTCGAGATTTGAACCCGCAACCTCCGGATTGCCAGTCGAGAGCCCTATCCCTCGACCACGGAGGTCATCATATAGCATAAATTTGACTATAACATGAACATATGTGAATAAATATGATAAATTCCAACGACATATACGACATGAATGAACAGAAAAAACAAAGTAACAATTATTATAAGCAATAATTATTAGCCTGTAACACTCATCCATATTGAAAAAAACTTCAGAGAAAAGATACATGTCGCCGACGGGACTCGAACCCGTGTCTTTCTGATGTCTGGTCAGGTGCTCTAATCCACTGAGCTACAGCGGCTTATCTCTTACCCGCCAAATGATTCAATATATACTAGTGTTTCATTCAACAATTACCGCTTTTTACATTTTTTCACCTGCAAACAACCAACTTTATTTGTTAATAAATTGTTAATAAATTGTTAATAAATAGTTTATAAATTGTTAATAAATTGTTAATAAATTGTTAATAAATTGTTAATAAATGGTTAATAAATTGTTAATAAATTGTTAATAAATTGTTAATAAATTGTTAATAAATTGTTAATAAACTGTTAATAAATTGTTAATAAATTGTTAATAAATTGTTAATAAATTGTTAATAAATTGTTAATAAATTGTTAATAAATTGTTAATAAATTGTTAATAAATTGTTACCCTTTGTGCTATGCACAAAAAAATCTTGTCTTGAAAATTAGTTTATCAATTTAAAAAATAATAAAAAACACAATATTATGCATGCTAAATTTATTTTATATGATCTGCACTGGGCTTATCAATTTGACTGTCCCAAAATGGAAATCCATTATATTGGACTGTCAAAGATCTCTCACAATTGCGATAAAAGTATGACTTGTGTAATGGTTTCATAGTTCTTTGACACAAACGAAGTATTGAATTCCGTAAGTCTAAACTTAAACTTTAGGTCGCACAGTTTAAACCCGCGCTGTGCAAGCGGGTTCCCTACAGCGCATCAGACCATTCCATGTGTAATGAAAAAATAAAGAAATAAAATGTAGTCAAACCCATTCGAAAACAAATATCTGTTTTTTTATGTACCGACATCGAGATTTAACTTCTGAAAAGAAGTAAGAGTTCGGAGACAAAGAGTTTATCGCTCTAACACAAGTCATCGAACTTCCCAATCATATCTGACAGTAAAATGAAATACCAACAATTTCTGACTGTAGAAATATAACAACCTAGTAAAATAACAGTAAAATATTTATCTTCCTTTGTCCAAGGAAGTGGTGGACATAAACAGTTCCAAAAATACATTGGAATTATTATTTTTATCTTCCCTTTGAGGATAGATTATGCCCAGATAAACATCTCCCCAGATGTAAATCGCTAACGGGAACCTTCCTCTCACATCTCTCACGATAAACCTTTCTGATTCGCTTGAAAAAACGTTTTGTTTCGTAGCGAAAATAGATTATTTCGAGTTCAGTTTCCCTTGAGAAATTTTGTTACGTTAAAATTATTTTATGACGTAACGCGAGATACAACGGCGCGCCAAGGAACTCAAATTTTGTATTGTTCAGCTTTATAGGAACATCCTGAACTTATATATCAATTATTTCTGAATACAGGGTGATTTCTAGCAATTTATTTTAGTATATGTTATATAATAAAGTGTTCAACCTCATTCCCGATACATGGAAATTGAAAAGTGCTAGCACTTTGCGTAAATGGATTAGCAATTGGCTTCTGGACATGGGGAGAGTCGAGAGCGAACATATGCTAACATAATGTCACATACCTAATATGTACTAAATAAGTGTATGTTAATGCAAAAAAAAAAAAATATTTTTATCTTTTAGCAATTGTTTAAAAAGTTAGTAAAAAAAATTATACCATTGATAATATTATGTTAATTCTTATTATATTATCTTCCAAAGGGTTATTTACACTTAAGAGAGATAAGGATCGAAAAGTTACTTTTTATATCAATTTATATATACAATAATTTATAAAATATGTACTAAAACACAATTTGGCTGTCCTGAAACGGGAATCCTTCCCAGTTGGACAGACAAAGGATCATCATGTATTGTATGTTTGTATTATTATATAAATAAATAAATAAATAAATAAAAAAAAAAAAAAAAAAAATAAATAAATATAAAAATTAATGTTTTTTTGTTCGTATTTTATGCACTGAAATACCGCTTATTAAATTTTTGGGATTTGATGTGCGCACGCCCGGGATGGTTATAGGATAGTGAGCTCTGGCGTTATTTATTTAGTTTTTTTTTTATTTTACAGAAACAAACAGTACATAAAATTACATAGAAGAAAATAGTTACAAAATTATAGTATAGTATTCTAGTCTAGAGGCAAAAATTTCGGGCTTTTTTTCGAGCTCTGTAAAAAATAAACGAAACATATTTTTAGTATCTTTCTTTTTGTGATTTGTTTATTTATATTTTAAGAATAAATAAAAAATTAAACAAAATTAAATAATCGGCTGGTAAAGTGGGGGATCCAAAAAACGGGAAGCCCTGGCGTGCATGATTGCAACCCGTCTGGTCATCTGAAAAATAAACCGAACGGATTCTTAATAACTGAAAGTGTCGCTATAGCCAGGACTTCGGAGGAGTAAAAAAATATTTATTTCACAAAATGGCAGCCGTTTGAAAAAAAACAAGTTTTTAACGTTTTTTTAAACAGTTAATTTTTTTCTTTTTTAAATAGTAAAATTTTCTTTTTCTTTGATTCTGCTTGGGTCCATAAGGGGATGTGTAGAAAAGGTTGGTACCAAATTTCAAATAAATCGGTTCAGTAGAACTTTAGATATCATAATATTCTCTAGCTTGAAAAAAGTAGTTTCGTGAAAACACGTTTAAAGTTTTGAATAAAATTTCAGGTAGTTTTATTCATATAATGGGTACGGTGTTTTTACATTACGTTACTAGGACTCTCTATTAAAAATACATTATTTTTGCATTATGTATACATTATAAAGGTTTTTACGGTGTAATACATCTGCAGGTAGTCGGGCGACGTCTACCGTGTATTGTTCAATTTGTTCCGGCCAGACCGGTTTAATTGGCGCGCCACAAAAAGAACTGTGACTTCGAAAATAATTCGTAATATCGTTTTAAGGACATATTTTTAAAGATCAAACATGTAAAATACGTTGAAAAAGTTTTTTTTTTCGAAATTCTAGACTAGAATACCCCCTTAATACAATAATTAATAGTACCAATGACATGTCGCTGATATATATATGTTTTTGTGTGATATATTGTACATTTTACCTAAATCAAGTTAGTTAATATATTATGGAAGAAGAGAGGTGTGTGGGAGTGTTTGTGTGTGTGTGTATGTGTGTGTTACGTGTGCGAATTCAGTGTGCTAGAAAAGTTTTTCTTAAATAGAGGGAGAGAATCAAAAAATATATCGGTGTTCGTGTTCGTTTGAATTGAGTTGAATGTTTGAAGGATGCGGGAAATGAAATTATTTCCAATAGATTTCCAACCGATTGCAATATATTTTTTTAATAATTGTTGTGAAGATGCCCGCTAAGGATTATATACGTATATACTGGTAAGCTCTGGCGTTATGAAATTTGAAATAAGTCCAAAAAATGGGTGTATTTTATGGAGTTAAGCTGGAGGAGAATCCGAGGGGGGTTAGTGGAGTTTAATGAGAGGAATTAAGGAGGGGGAGTTCGCCTTAGGGGAAACGAGGGAGGGGTGAAGGCAGAGAAGGTGAAAGGGGAATGTTTGAGGGCTTTTGCGAGAAGGGGGAAGGGGATGAATGGGTAAGAGGAACGCAGGAGGGGAATGGAACTCAGGAGGGGAAGAGGAGGCAGAAGGAGAACGGAGTCGAATGGGAAAGGACACCTAGGGAGAAACAATTTCATTATTTATGTTGCATTTCAGCGCATGCCGGGAATCACCTAGTTAGTTATACAAGAGTCTATATTATTTAGGCCTCGCGCTTTTACTGTCAGAGTGTTGGAATATTTTCGCTTATAAAATGCGAATACATAGAATATTCTTTAATGCATCCAAAAACTAAAAACTTGTTTTGAAAGGCGATGAAATACGCTCTTAAGTCAAAAGAATTCATATTCTACGCTTAACGTGATACTGTAACGTTGTCCGAAACTTCGGCTAAAGAAGGAGTTAGCGTAACATCCCGAAAATAAACAGCAAAAATTCTTTTAGCCGTAAAAATCTTAAATCATATTTTAATTTAGCTGTTTAACTGATAAACAAAATCACCCAACTTTCCTGATCACTAGACCAAAATTCCCACCACACTCCATTGAGTTCTGAAAATGCTTTGCAATTTTTCGACATCCTTTTTGATGTTTTTATATCTGTTTATGGTTTTGCGCCCCTGAAGACTGTTTTGCCCCGAGTAGGACACCGCTGTAAGGCGTATCATATGCACGTCACACATTAACAAGGCTAGCTGTGCGAAACTTGGTACCCTACAGCGGTGATGATTTATTATAAATAAACAATACATAACAAAACATGTATGACGTACAAAGTAATACACTAATTTCACAATACCGTAACCAAATTAGCATTAAATGAGGTATTATATATATATATATGTATATTCATAGTATCTATTTATATTTCTACCTATATTTATAGTTATTGTTTTTATATTTTAGCAGGATTAGTTCAAGACATTAGCGCGGTGTATATTGGTATTGTCGTATGAACTGAAAACATGTTTTAAATCAGTGAAAATAATCATGATTGTACATAATTTATTACACATCGTAGTTACAACGCTTAGGAAAAAAATCATATATATTATTGCATACTTAAATTATATCTAATATTGTAAATTTTAATGTACTATGTATTATAAGCTCACACTTCTAAACCCGTAACCTAAAATAACTTCATATTTTTATGCTGTAAAATTTTTATAATTCCTACATCCTGTTATCACGTACCTGGTTTATACTTTTCAATGCAGAGTTTTGGTTTCAGAGAAAAATAATATTTTTTTGTTTTTTTGTTTTTTATGGTTTTTAGTTTTTTGTTATGTAATTATGTACATTTCTTAAGGACTAATAATATGAACTAAAACCTGTCAATTTGTCTGTCCTAGAACGGGAAACTTTCCTAGTTGGACAGGCAAAGCTTTCTTATATGTTAAATGTACTTTTTTTGTATCCTTCTATAATAAATAAATAAATAAAATAAATAAAATTAATCGGTGTTTTTAAGTTTCTTAGCTCTCGATGGAAATGAGGCTTCGAACTCAAAATGAGTTTACCTATAGGCAATTGAATACTTCTCAGTTTTTATGTACCTATATTTCAAAGTTCTTTTTTTCTAATCAATATGTGGATTAAAAACTGTCTTGATTCATATAATGAATTAAAATGAAAATTATATTTGAATTTAATTGAAATGTAATAATATTATTTTATTTCACTACATCTATATTCTTACGTTTACTTATCTATTTCTATATTAAATGTATATCCCAATTAGTAACTGATATGATACTCAATTCCCTTATCAGTATATATTTGTTAACATCCTATATAAGATTATTTATTTTCTTACCTCAATTTTTTTCTTCTTTTTTCTTTTACCTTTGTAATGGCACTACTCCCCAATTCAAACACGAGAAATGTTTTCTTTATTGAATTGGGTAGAGTCGTTAAAAAACTATTTTATTGTAATTAGCTTTAAAGATCCATGATTTTCTTTTGTAAATATGTGTACCTATGTATTTCAAATAATAAAAAATATATTTAATTTTCGACAGCGAAATTAATATTTTCTTGCTCTATAACTAACATGAATTCCATGATCTATTTATTATATTTTATAAAATGGGTTATCACCATTTTGGAACTTTGACTATTCATTATTTATTGTATTTCAAAACTCCAAAGTTCACCGTGGAAAACTTGTAGAGAACTGCACGTAATACTTAAACTGTAAACTGAACCAATAGATACATTTGTGGATATTTCATGACGTTTGAGTTTACTCAGTTTTTCTCACTTCAGATTAAACTCAAACCAAACATCTGCTTGATACATAAACACCGGTCTAAAGACCATAGATTAAAGAAAAGATAGACATGAACTCTAGCAAATCTTTTGTCCTATTAAGCACGTCTACGCTGGTGTCAAGTCTCTAGAGTTGCAACGTGTTAAAAAAATTATAACTGCTGGTATAATTTTGAATGCGCGGCTTAGACGTGACTTAAGTTCTTATTTAAAATGTTTTTAAAAGTTTTACAATCGATCAACAACATTAAAATCACGATTGTTATCATAGTCTGTAATTGTTCTTTGTTATAATCATATAAGCACATGTTAAACAAAGTAAAAGTCAAATACACATTTCGAATAAAGAATTATTTTTATTTTTTAACTTAATGAGTAAAAACCTCAAATTGTAATATTTAAAATAATAAAGACAATATTAGCGAAACTCAATCGAAAATCTGAAATAGAAAAATCAGAATAATAATACGGTCACATAATGGGACGTCAACCCAATACCTACGACTTATTCCAGGGCGGAACTATATCAACAGAGCTAATATGTCCCTAATGTGATCAACTGAGCTAATGTGTTAACATGTCTCTTATTCGTGTTTATACCACCTTGACCAAAAAGTTTATGGACCGGCCACCGTGTGGCGCTGTCAGCCACCCAATTGGAATTCTTTATTTCGTCACGTCTGTCATTGACACTTCTCTCCAAATGTCAACGTCGTTGACATTCGTAAAAGTTATGCTATACTATATCTATATTTTTGCGTGTTTTCGATTTTTCGATTTTTTACAAATTTGAATAATGGCTTCAATTTTGCACCAAGATAACGCACCATCGCACAATGCGATCCTTATCCGTGAGTTTTGACCAAAAACAACACAAATATTATCCAGCAGCCTTTGAAGAACCTGATCTGGCTCATTGCGACTTTTTTTCTGTTCAAACGACTTAAAAAAACGCTTCGTGTAGCGCGTTACTGCACCCGAGAGAATGTCGTGAAAAAATCGAAAACTGCTCAGATGGACAAACCGAAAATTGAGTACCAACAGTGATTCGAGGATTAGATCAAGCGCTGGCTTAAGTGCGTTGCCGAATGCAACGAAGTATTTTGAAGTGGCCCATATGGATTTTGATTGATAAACTTGTATTTTAGATTTTATTAATAAAGTCCTAAAACTTTTTTATCAAGATAATATGTTGTGCTTAAGTTATTCGCATCGCTTTATTTTGCAGTATTTGCATGTCCTATCATTTTTTCTTCATCACAGAGAAAAAGAATACTTACATAGTAATTAAAATGTGGTGATATTATCTGTCATGTTTCTTTATATACAGATACAAGCGAACTCTAGTTGGATTAATAATTAATGCTAAAAAATGTATTTTAATTGTAAAGAAATAATAAATGAATAAAAATAGATATACTTTGCTTCTGTTTCTGCCAAGAAACTGCATACATACCTAATCGAGCAACCTAATTATACCTAATCGAGCCACTAGACAAAATATACTATTCTGCAACAATAATTCCGGGACAAACTACCACATACACGCACCTATTTCGCTTTCACACACTTGGAAATACATAAATTCACCTCAAATATCGTCATGTTTAATATGAATTACTGCTATTTAAGAGATACGTACTTCTTAGATGTTTTTTTTATGTAGCATATTTTTATAATGCATGAGCTGTTGCATATATTTTTGTTTTCTTTCTATTGGTCTATCTTGTTACTCTCTTTTGTTTATCTATTTTGTAAACTTTTTCATGTACCTACCTATTACTCACCTGTAAATTTTCGCATATTAACCTACACTATATTATTATTTTTATGCCATCTGCAATTTAAAAACTGGTTTCCTTTAAGTTATTTTTATTTTTTCTCTTTTCTTATAATATAATATTTTCACTTATATTTATACCTACCATTTTTATAATGTTCATTGCTTTGAGTTTATCTTCTTATTTAAGCATTGTATTACATATATATTACTACATTCACTTATTATGTAAAAGCCGTAAAAGGGCGTTGAAAACGAATAATAAACAAATAATCAATAATAATCTGTGTTTAATGAGAAGTTCAACTTGAGTCAATAATGACACAATTTTATATAATTTTAACCATATTTTGTATGAATTCATCATTAATAATTGGTATAAACCTTTGGATCCGCGTTATTATTTTTTTGCCTAATTCTTATATTTTATCTTGATAACATTTAGTTTTAATTTGTTTACTTTTTATTTATGCTGAAATAATTCACATTGCTTACTTACCCACACACCAACAAACGAAATTAGCATGTATTGTATGTACTAGTTCTACTTCGAATCGAGACTCCCAAGTTTTCAGTACATACACAACACAGAACCATGTAACCACAGCATCATAAAAGATAAGTGCCTACTCTAAATCGTCCTCCCCTTGTACTTACGTACATTTTTATACTTAAAATGTGTAGGATGTGCTATGTGCCGTTGTTCCAACGAAATTAAAAAGTGTAACGGCGTCCGTTGTCCGTTTTTATCCGTTATTCCGTTACGACGAGTTCTGACAATACAACCGTCATTCTATTATGCCCCACTCGTAAAACGAAAAAGTCGTAAATTTGTCAAACATGTTATTTATTTGATCAGTTTTATTATTATTTACGTAGATAACAAGTTTGGGAAGTGGAGCCAAATAATATATTTTACGGAATAAATGGGTTGTGTTGTTGTTGACTTATTTACTAGTTTTATAATCGGAGCTTCATTCCAGTTGACTAAAATTGTAATTTCATTGTCCTCTAGAAAAATCAATCATATATTTTTATTTTTATTATAGAGAATACCTCACAAGAGTCTTAACTGCTCCCGTCTGGAGCCAGTGAGAATATGACATCCCCAATGTTGTGTATGTTGTGAGGCTGAAGGTAAGTGGGAAAGGGAAGGAGATGAGAAGAGGAAGGTAGGGAAGTGCCTGGCTATTCAGATCTAGTCATTAAACACGACTAAAGCCATTATAAAGCAAAGATTCAATTCTGAATGGTGGTCTTACACCAGTGCGATACTGAGAGTGTCTTCCACTCTGGAACGTGCCGCAAATATAGTATATATTATTTTTATGAATTAATTGTGAAATAACACAAATTAATCTTATAAAATTTATTTGCGCACGCCGGGTTCGAACCCGCGACCTTCCGATTGGGAGTCAAGCGTCTTACTACTCGACCACGGACGGCCTACAATAAATATAACATCACTTTTGACCTAATTGTTACCAATGTGAGACTAAAGTCCTGTGTAAGAGATATCGTGAAAGAAGGACAACAGTGTATGTAATATTAGTCGCCAGTCTTCCCTGATAATACGTTGATAATGAAGAGACACTGTACAAACCGTGCACGCTCTTGTGTACTCAAATTGTTGTGCCTGTTTTATCCTGTCTCTGTTATACAAGAGGTCATGTCAATCGCACTTTTCTTATAATATTTTAACGTACGCCTCAGGGATCGTATTCCTATTACATTCGGTCAACTTTTATCTTTCCACAATTATTAACCCGGCGTCATAAGGGGTGAAAATATGACACAAGTACACGGGGTTGGGTCATCATGACCCACTTATTCAACACCAGTTATTTCAATATATTTATGTATTTTTACTTAAAGCCATATTGCACTTTATGAAGGAATTAAAACATGTCATTATTTCGACAAAAATGTATACATCTATATATATATATATAAATGTTTTTTTTACGATAAAAGCACATTAATTTTGGAGGACGTAAGACAAAGTGCATTTTGAAAACCCGTTAAATAATCTTTTATAATTTATTTTTTGAACGCTTATCGCATAAATAAAGGCTTTTTGAGAACAAATGCTTACCTAACTCAAGTTCACGAAAAATGGTCTGTTAGACAAAAACGAACTAGAGCGACGTAATCATACTGAACACTTATTTTTTTTCATTCTTTTAATTTAAAGGGCACTCTTTTAGAAACTAAACAAACTAATCTTTGGAAAAAAAGTTAAATCGAATCATCATTATGAATGCAGTCGGCGCAAAAAAAGGTCGGCGGGGAAGGCTCATATTCACCCTTTTCAAGCTTTTGCACGTGTAGCTCGCGTTTCGACGCCGTCCGTCTGATTTCCCATTAAATTTAAAGAAAGTCAACATATGTCCAGCTACTGAGAAGAACGGCAGCATCGCGCGGGTAGTTATAAAACCTTGTTATGTTACAACACACACGCGTAGTTGCTACCGAGGCAAACGTTTCATAACACGCCGCAAGAAGGCGCCACCTGCTTCGGCTTTCGGCTTTCGCCAGGCAATGACGCCCGCCTCGACACTTCTTCCCTGATTGCGCTGTCAACAACACGGGACGCGTACGCGGCAGGCACCGCCGAGTACGAGCCGTTTTCGCGGCATCTTTGTTTATAGTGAATCCACAAGTTTGTGCCCGCAATGGAGTCCTCAACAACAGCCGTGAGTCTCTCAAATTCCTCTAACCTCTTGTGCCTCTCGTGTATTTAGAAATCGCTATTACAATCGTTATTCTGAGAGAGAAGGGTAGGAGACCGTGTTCTCATAGATAGGGACGTTAGCGTTATATTTAGTGTAACATTTACCGTGCAAATACAATGTGATTATCTCCTATATATTGTTTTCATTCACGATGTGAGCTGACCGCCAATCTCTAGGGGCAGGAATCTGTGTTCGTGCCTACCCCCCCATAACCCTGGGACAGTAGTCTCTCTCCTTTTCCCCATCACTGAGGTAGGCCGTGGGTCTCCGAGAGCGACACCACAAGGTGAGTCCAACACCCCCAGCCGCATGACGCAGCCCAGCAACCTCAAGCAATTTAAAACACAGCGGGTCATTTTGACCCATCCCTTACGTCGCCGGGTTAAAAGTCTCACTGCAATAATTCAGGGTTGGTATGAAATTTTAATATCATTCGATTATTATATGCCTACTCATTTATTTGTGCATCGTTGTGAATTAGGTTGAAGTGATTCACTGGCGTGAACAAATTTTTCCCATCAAGTTACCCAATGTATTTTATTATATTTTATGAACGTAACGTTAAGTAAGGAAATAAGTATATAAACTTTTCGCAACTCAATGCATATTTTAAAGTCTTTTCTAGATAGAGTAGGTCAATTCTTAATTCAAGAAGAGTTGCGCATATTTTATGCTTAGCATAAAATATCATTTCCCAGATAGGAAACTTCTTTAGCCACTAGCCGCTAGTCGCGGTCGTTACTCCGTTACTTCCTTGCAACGGAGCAACGGCCGTTGGTGGCCGTTAAGTTCATAACGAATTGATCGTTTCGTCTAGAGACGGCATTAAACTTAAGATATCACATACTTCCAGCGATCCAGCGATGACTTAAGGCTTTGCAGGGGTACTTACGCTTAATGTCAGTGCTCAAGGGAGGATAAGTGTTTTCGCGAGGGACACGGACCTGATGACACTTGGAGATGCTGTTAACGAATTATCGTGCAAGTTTTGCTAGAAGTCGTATGTGCGGATTGAATTATTATTACAATGAAATTTGGAGTTTATGAATGATTTAAAATATTTAACAATTTTCTGTCTAATGTCTAATTATTCATCTGATATCTAGCTTTCAATCGCCATTATATTGTTTTGAAAATTATTGCAGTGTATATGAATATATATGTGTAGTAAATTAAAACAAATAGCTTTGTATTAAACCACTATTATATAATCAGAATTACCTACATGTTTCGAAACCGATGGTTTCTTCGTCAGGGTAGTAATGACATGATAGTAAATATAATAGTGGTTTAATACAAAGTTATTTGTTTAATTTAATTCAAAATGACGCCACAAAGTTATTTTGCGAAGTTTGAAGAAATATACATGTAGTTTCATTCTGATTCAACTCGAACCAAATGCCCTGTAGATAGTGTCAGGATAAATTTTATCACTCTTTTATTAAATATACGACATCTATTGACTTTTCTACAAGTCATAGGATGAATATTTTATTTTTATTTTTAAGTTTTTAACTTATTGAGTTAAACCTTAAATTATAATATTATGTAGAAACTTAAAAAAAAAATGTAATTATCTTCCCTTTTCGACTTTCGAGTTTCATTGTCTCTCAACAGATGTCGTTAGTGAGGCTAGTAATGTGTAGTTTTGATGTATCTCAAAAAAGGTCAGTAAAGTTGTACATTGGCCGACGGCCACAGTGGTCAATGGGTAGGGCTCTCGACTCGCAATCCGAAGGAATAGAATCCCGAAGTGGGCAAATATATATATTTTTTATTAATTTGTATTATTTCACAATTAATTAAATACAAATAATGTATAGTATAGTTGCGGCACGTTCCAGAGTGGAAAATACTTTCAGTATCGTATACTTTCAGTATCGGTGTAAGACCACCATTCAGATTTGAAACTTTACTTGAAATGGCTTTAGCCGTGTTTGCTGACTAGATCTGAATAGCTAGGTCCTCCCACCTTCCACTTCCCCACATCCTTCTCCTCCCCTACTATAGTCAGCCTCACAACATGCCCCAATTTGGGGATGCCATAGTCTCACTGGCTCAAGACGGGAGCAGTTAAGACTTTTGTGCGGTATTCTCATTAAAAAAAAAATAGTCTGTCGCCGGGTATTTGTCCCGTACGGTTACGAAGATAGCCGATGACATCCGATCGACAGGTGGGCTACTTCAGTGATCAGTTCTCCTATCGCGGAACAAGTGTTAACATCCTTTAGAATGGAAGTTTGGTCCAGTTAAAAAATATTCATTGTACCTAAGTAAGACGATAATAAAAACGACCCGTAACCCGATGAACCGAAGTATCAATGAAACTTCCGATCATCAGAAGAGTATTTTTCACAAGAGAGAACTACAGCACTTCACAATTATTTTACAAAAATATAATTTTGGGATTTATAGTGAAGAGATTACACTACGGTGTCTGATGTAGTCGTTTGGTGGTTTATTATAAGTACCTACTCGTATGTTATATTTAACAAAACTATGGTCAATATTATTAATTATTAAGAATTGGATTGATAAATATAAAAATATAAAATAGATGTCCACCAATTGCAAATATCTGTAAAACACAATACAAGTTTTATTTTTATAATTATTTTTTTTTATATTATATATATTTTTTAATCTGTTTATAAAATAATAAAAGGTATGTAACATACTTTTTTAATATAATATTGTATGATCAAAAGTATCCCATTAAGGCAAATGCCTGAGCATATAATATTGAATTTATTATAACATGTAAGGTTAAAGTAGATATTAATATTTATTTACATACAACCTAACCTAAATCATATAATCTTGTCAAACTTAACTTCCATTATTATTATAACAATCTAATTTATTTCATCATTTTATTCAATATTTGTAATATTATTCTCTTTTTAGGATTAACCTATGTACACTTTCAATTATCATTATTTTTTAAGGAAAATTACTACATCATCCTCTTTCCCATCTTCTTCCTCTCCCTATTATCTTCAAACATACAACATACTACAATATTGGGGATGCTATAGTCCCACAGGCTGCTCCCGTCAGGAGTTGGGGCTCCCGTGCGGAATTTACAAAAAAAAACATAAATTCGTAATTTAAGATTAACGTTGTTTATATTTTACTCCTAATTTTATTTCCTTTGGTAACTCGCCAAACATATTAATTGCTCCGTACTTCAAGGACTTTTGCCTCTGGTTTATTTTTCTGTAGGGGAGTCTTATTTCGTTTCATTTACGGTGTGTTTGTGCTGCAGGTTTTTATTTTTTCTTAGAAATTCAATTCATGTAAGGCCATTAATTATTTTTTAGAATAAAAATAAAGTACCGAATTAAATAATTAGTTCAATAATAAAATAATTATCAAAATTTTAATTATTAGAAACACAGGTGCATTTTACTCCTGTTAAGTTCTGTTCTGTTTTTTCAACCTATTTCGTTCGCTTTTGGGAACACCTCCTAAAGGCCTAAAGGTCTCATAGAAATCGTTGTATTTGTATCTCCCTTACTATTATTGTGAAAAATATGATCTTTACGATGTTAGAAAGAGCGAAAATTGTGCTTTATATTTGAATATAGGAGTAAACCACAAAAAAATTAAAATGTACACCTTTATGAAACCAAAGTTTCCGACAGCCATTTGAAAAAAATTATTAAACTTTGGGAATTTTGTATTAATTATTTTTTCATGAATCCACAAAAAGTGAGGTGAAGATAACGGTTATAATACATTTGCCTTATAAAATAACCGCGTTAAAAAAAATCGTAATCAATAATTTTAATTCGAAAAAACGTAATATTTTATGTTTCAAAAATTATATGTTTTTTCTAAATATAAAATTAGAAATAATTATTTCATCACCTTTCAAAAACAGTTTTTAGTTTTCGGTCACATTAAAAAATATTCAATTTATCTGGATTTGATTGCAAAACTGAAATAATCTGTCTATCAGACAAAATAAACTCGAGACCTGACGGGTTAAATTGGTCTCCACTTTGATAGGAATTTTGGTTATCGGTGTAAAACTTGCAAAAGCCAAGTTTTTTTAGAGTGTTTTAAAACTAAATTTAATTATTAAACTCCTCCATCTTTAAACTTTGAGCACTAAAAAGTGAAGAGCTTTATATAAGGAGAACTCTTTTTTTAAATTATTAATAAATGAATGCACTCCGATATTAACTGATTAAGTTCGTTTAACTTGCCAGCTTTATTAATATTTTGGATTTCAATGTCATTTATTAAAAAAAAGATTTCCCGTTTTTGTACAGGAGGCCCTGAGGAAAATAAATCCCCTCAGGAAGGAAGGAGATGAAGTTCTGGAAAGGAAAAAGGTAAGAGGGGTGGGTAGGAATCTAAGGGTCATTGTCTCCAGGAATGACGGACGTGTGAATACACCCCTCCCGCAACCAGTCTCTCCCGCTCCAGCCTACCACGCAGCTGATTAAAAGGTGCATCCACCGCAAAGACCCGCACAGACAGACCCGCACCGAACACGGGTGTTAAGCCGTGTTGAGCTACCTCCTTCTTTAGCCACCGTTTTGGACAGTATTACAGTGTACCTACGTCATCTGCTACCTAGATCATTTCATATAACTTCAATCTGCTATCACCAGGTGAATAAAGAGAAGTCACGTCAGCACTAACAAATCAGTAATACCAACTTGACAGTGTGTTTTATTGACAATTGACTTCTTAATCATTTTTTTAAAACTCTACAAAAAATATTATTTACCAAAACTTATATATTCAGAATCAGCGTTTATTGGTATATATGAACATATTTTCTTAAAGCCATAATGTTTATCACTGGATTTCTTAATCGGATATCAACAAAGACGGTGACCGGACAACTCGGAATCATGCAACTTCAATACTAAAAAAACTAGAAAATAAATTTAAAAAAACAGGCCACGTTATAGGCTATTTTTATAAAAATAAATTCATAACTTTTCAAATGGGATGTTAAAATGTAACTTTGTTGAGTTCTCATGGAACCAACAAAGGCATCTAGTAGAAACGTACATAACCAATATTATTATCCATAATATCGTTATTATTACTTGCAATAGCAATAAGAATAGAAGAAATTGCTGCAAACCAATCCCAAGATTGAAACCAAATTTTAATTTTGAATTTTAATTATTTTTTTTTTTACGCACCTGTCCGGGTTTAGTTTTTCCCATAGGAAATTTAATTTATTGTCATTTTAATTTTTAAAATTTTTTAAAAATATTTTTTATTTTTTATTATTTTGGTGTTTGTTTTTATTTTATTTTTTTTTAAAATTTAAATTTTTAAATTTTTCCTTTAATTTTTTATATTATTTTATATTCGGGAGACCAACGGTTTACAAAACAAAGCATAATAGTATTTAAATCACATTAATTGTATCATTTACACGTTTCCACATGGGTATTATATTTAAGTGAAAATATTAAATTTGAAAGATTATAATACAAGATTACATAACTATGTTTGAATGAGAATAGGGTAAGGGTAGTGTGTATCAACAACGATTGCCGCCATTTGCAAACGGTCGTTGCTCGATGGCACTGACTTGATCATTTGACACTTCAAAATTCAAGGGCCAAGGCGTGTGATGTAGTTGGTCTTGCAGTTGACTTTGATTAATATTCGTGTGCATGTAGTCATCATTAAATTAAGGTAGTTGAGGCAAATTTTCATCAATGGTGTTGTTGGGCGTTGTCGGCGTTTAGCCGTTATTTCCAACGGCTAGTTATATCTTGATACAGTACCAGTCGGAAGGTGTTAGCTAAAACATTTCATTCTTTCTTTTTATTTTTCGTCACCGCTCGTGCCAAGCGCCGAGGTTCGCCTGTATTAGCGCTAAGTAGGACTTGGATAAATTATATGCAGTGGATTTGCGTTTACATTAGTGTAATTGTGCCAAATAAAAGGAATGAACGAGAAACTTCAGGCGAGGCGAAAGAAAAATAAAGAAAACCGAATAGAAAGAAAAACAGCTACGGGGCAGAAGTGATGATTTTCATTGCGATGCAGCAATTTAAAGGTAAATAATTTTAAATATTTCACACCTTTTAAATTTTTCTACGTGTTTTTTCTAGCAGATCCTTTGAAAAACTTCGACACAAATAGTAATAATAAGGTAATAACAGACAGAACAATTAGTCATAATAGACCCGATATAGTTTTACGACAAAATTTAAAATAAAAAACTTATATCATTGATGTAGCTATTCCAAATTCCTGTAACATTGAAAAATCTGTTTCTGAAAAAATAAGAAAATGTACCAATTTAGGAAATGAGATTAAAAGAATTTGGCATTCTCAGACTATAAAAATATTACCGATTATTATTTCGGCTACTGGCATTATACCTAGCTCTCTCATTAAAAATTTAGGCGTAAATAATTTATACATAAAAATCAGTCATTTTAAATACATGTAGAATTACGAAAGATTTTTTTAAATATTGATATTGAGGGATCAGCAGGATTTATCGGTCCAATTGGGAGTTCTACCGAGCCGAACCTTCTGATATGAAAATATCTGGAGTCATTGAATTATATATAATAAGTCCGGTGTGTTGACGTGTTGTTCTTGTACTGTTTTGTATTTATTAGACCTAAATAGTACAATTACATAGCAAGGATTGACTAGATGAGTATAAAAAAATACAATATATGTTCATTTTAAGCAGCATCGCGTTCATCGGACACGGAATTGTAGTACAATGCTTTGTATTAGTGATCGGCGAACCGGTGGATGCCATCTTTTAGTCATAAATTTTATAATGGTTTGTCTAGTCTGTAGTTAGAAGTAAGTTTGAAATATATTATACATTTGTGCAGAGCCCTTGAGGTTATTTTTCACAAAAACGACGCTATACAAATCATCCAAATATTATAAGAATTATTATTAGAAAAAAGCACAATAGAAAATTTAAAAAATTATTCTTGAAGTGTTATACTCTGCCGATATTTTCAAGCTTTTGACGTTGATTGATGTTGTTAGCTGTTGACGAAAATTCGAGTACTTTACGCTAGATCCTTAATCGTTACTCCCTTAAAATCCGATCTCCATATTCCCTCACAGTTCCAATCAACAACAAAGACAAGATCTTCCACAAACTATATCCTTAACATGCATTAATTTTATATAAAATAATATTTTATATTATTTGTAACTGATTTTTTTCGAATTAAGACAAACTTGCACTGATCGAGAAAAATAATTCACCAAAAATTTTCAACTTTTAACTATCAATATATAATTGAAAATGTTTTAACTCCGTTAATAAAATTAATGATCTTGTCATTATTTTATATTACAAATATATTTTTCACACATTCAGTAAAAAAAAAGATTAAAAATGCTTGGCTCCATTCTCCGTAATGGAAGAGACTATTTAAGAAAATATTTTTCTTAAATCCTTTTTTAGTTTGAAGTCTAGTCGAATATAATTTTTCTACCTGGGGCCTCTAGCACACTCGATCGATAACGATTGATTAACGTATGTTACTATATTATTGTATAATCAACAGTTGACGTCGAATATATTAAGAACACTTTGTAGCGATTTAGAAAGCACACCCCTACCGCTGCTGATATGCACATCACTACTGTACACCACGTGATCGCCAGAACCGGGAGAGGCGAGCGACATAAGCAATTAGGAATCAGTTTGAATTCGGCATCCTGAAAGAGACACACCTACGAGCACTGGGAATGGGAACGGAAGCCGGCGCTATGGAGACTTCGCACTGCGCACTTCGCACTTCGCACTTCGCACTTCGCATTTCGCACTTCGCACTTCGCACTTCGCACTGCGCACTTCGCAATTTCGTAACGTAGATTTAGCTTCATTTTAATTATGCTTTAATTCCTTTTAAATTAACTTAAATAATGTTTTCTTGTTCATTCAAAGACAAGATGGCGCTCAACTTATATTTCTTTAACTTAGTTTCTTAATTTTGACCTCTTAAATTCAGTAGATGTAAATTCATAATTAATGTGACATTATTCAGAATATGACCATCATTTGTCTTCTTCGAGCAAATGCCACGCCCTGTAGATTAATTAATTCCTTAATTTAACATTCCTTGATATTTATAAAATCATAAATTTATATTGATGTTAACCTTAACCATCTTTTATTCAGTAGTTGTCTCTTTGCTCTGCCCATAATTTGGAACTCATACATAATAAATGCACACAGGCATTACCATTGACTTCACATAAAATTGCCATTAAATTACTTACTAATTATAGTTAAAATCTACCATTACAACTTAGTCATCGCAAACTACTGTCACTTATTCGTTAGCGATTTGCAGTCATGCTAGGGAACGATGAGAAGTTACCGAAAGTTATCATATCAATCGTTATCGATCGAGTGTGCTAGAGATCCAGGTCTCCTCACTTTAAAATCCACTCTAATTCCATAAATATTCAGCATACATTTCTAAGACATGCTATAAACTCGGACTAAACCTATATAAACCATAAAATACAATCACTCTACAAAATAATTAAAATTTTAATTTTCAGACTTGAAACTTGTTTTTATAGAAAGTCCTGATTTATTCAGCCTTAGTACCTTCCTCATACCAACCAGAACCAATCGTTAAAAAATATATATTTTTACTTGCAATAACAATACCAGAACTAAGACATTTAGATACTTGCTTGTACCTAGATTGCAGGCAGTTGAAAATACTTCCTCAGAAATAGTAAATGTGTTCAACTCCACAGAATCTAGTTGCAAGAAGGCTATGATAATATACCTCTTAAATAAAAATTAATGATTGTTAAATTGAATCGTTGAATTCCAATATCCTCCCTAATGAATTTTTGTTGAAAATTAGCTGTTAATGCCATATTTTGTGTTATCTAACCAGAAATGTAATGCTGTTGTTATTATTTCCAAATTCTTCCAAATTGTGTTTAAATATCCACCTTTCAAAATTTTCAGTTCCAAAATACTCCGTAATTGAGACGAATTACGGAGTATTTTGAATCAGAAGTCAGCATTTCAACAAACTCAAAATGATCATTAGTTTCTTTCCATACTAATGTTAGTCATTTGGTTGATTTTTGTCATGCTGATTATATTAATTTCCCAATTAAAAAAATATATAAAAAACTGGAATCTTGAAAACTCTTCAGCCCACACGTTTTTCTTGATTTACTCAAAAGTATGGAAATTTGAAACTTAACGATTCAATTGTTCCTTTGGTATGCTCTATTTTATGATTATAAGATTTCTGTGAGAAAATTAACTTCTTGAATGCTCTTCCAATAATTTATGATATATATCATGTGTTTATAGAAGCCCCTATGGGCGTTTAGTACAAATAAATAAAATAATTGCAAAACTCTATTACATAAGGTTTACTATACATAATTTTCACATACGCAAGCATATAACTACGAATTTAAAAAAATAATAATCTTTCCATTATTCTTTCAGCATCCCCTTAACGCACAAGTTCACCCCTAATCCCTGTCCACCGCGCAGCCGGCCTACCCCTAAACTTTAAATCCGTGTGGCAGAGATTTACAAGGGAAGTTTACTCGGCGGCAGTGACATCCCTCCGACCAGATTTATCGCGGTCATTTTTCTCAACTTCCAAACTCTTGACCAGCCATCCATCCCTGACCGAAACGCCGCCAAGATGCGGGATAATGATCCAACGCGCTGGAGAGGGCGAGCACGATTAATTTACAGGAATTAGAGACTGAAAATACTGTAATAGAAGATTTTTATAAACTCACAGATAAATAAGCTGGGTTGACCCATCATTAGTTTGTGATAGTGTTGAGTACCTCATACAAGAGGCACTACAAATGTCGCATACAAAGGCGTAAAATGTCCCGTCACCTCACAAAATATATTTGTACCAACTCTTTTTCTTTGTACCATTTCAAATATGAGGCGGTGAGGTAGGTGGTGTAGTTTACTACATTGCATGGGACGTATTTGAGGTACAACTCATTTTTGTACCACTTCAAATATGAGGCGGTGAGGTAGTAGCGTTACATCGGTAGTGCCACTTCATTTCGCGTCCGGGACGTATTTGAAGTGAGCCGCGAGGTGTGAGGTGCGAGTTGTTAGTACCACTTCATTTCGCATCCGGGACATATTTGAGTGAGTGAATGAGTGAGCCGCGAGGTGTGAGTTGTGAGGTGCGAGTTGGTGAAGTGGTACTTTCGTGTATGCGACTTATTTGTATTAGAGCCGCGAGGCGTGAAGAGTTGAGGAGAGCCGTACAGTATTGGGACTTAGTATATTATAAATATGTATTAAATTAATATTATGTGAATAAATTGTTAGCCACAATCAATTGTTATTCTCTTTTTTGTTTTTTTTAATTATTCCTAATATTTGATTTTGGTTTGTAATATGACATGTAAATATTGTTTATGGTATGTTTATACCGTTGAAATTGAATAAATAAATACCGCACAAGAGTCCCAACTGCTCCCAAGGGGGGGTGGGGGGGGGCGTTGAGGTATAAATTCATAATACATAGTTATTATAACATACAACTATATTGTGTTTGCTTTATTTATGTAATTTTTTATCTTTTTTATCTATGTTATGCAGTTGTTTTAAATGAAATTTGTAAATGTAACGATATGTAAAAGCCCAATAGGGCGTCAATAAATAAATAAATAAATAAATAACAGTATTGGTCGTGAGAATCATAATACCATTTTTAGAGTTACAAAAATAACCTACAGAAAATACTAGTACCGACTTCGCCAATTCTCTACCCCCCCCCCCCCCCCCCCCCCCGATATGCAAATATTTCAACACCTCACCTCAAAAGAGATGGGACACCTCACCACCTCATTTCAGTATTTGAGTACCTCATACAAACTCATTCTGATACCGTGTCCTACCCAACACTAGTGTGTGAGCTAACCATTGATATACATTTTTCAGTGAAAGTTTTAGATTTATGTTTAAATTTCAAGGTCACAACCGGTAAAAACAATCCGGTAAAAATAAGTATCCTGTTTTTTTTTACAAATCCCTGTATACGGATACAATCTAGTCTCCTTCAACGGTAGCATTCTTCCGAACAGGTATTCCATTGATATGCTCGGTGTAACTCTAAGTGACCAGCTCAGATACGGAGGCTCCATCGAGGCCAGAGTTAAGTTAGCCTCTCAGAAACTGGGCGTACTGTACAGGGCCCGCCGATACTTTAATAGTACACAACTGCTAACTCTGTACAAATCGCAAATGCGCCCCACGGTTGAATTTGGCAGTCACTTCTGGTCTGGAGCCCCAAAGTACCTGAAACACACTCTGTACAGAAACGGGCGGTCCGTTTGATAGATTCTCCCGTCTTAACAAACGGATTGCAATCTTTAGAGCACAGGTGTCGGGTGGGAATGCTATCCTTGTTCTACCGGTATTTCAATGGAAGATCCCCTCGGCACCGGTGCATAGTCGGGAAATACGCTAAACGCTCGCCCAACATATGTTCACGGTTAACATTTGTCACATGAGAACTGGTCGTTTTTACGACTCGTTCTTGAGTTCAACAGCTCGGCTGTGGAACGATCTGCCGGCCTCTGTGTTTCCTCCTTCCTACAACATTGGACTCTTCAAGACCCATGTTCACTCCTTCCTCTCCTCAAAAAGACCCTCCACGCAGCATCTTCAAAGATGACATAGGCCCCGAAGGAAGTTTTTTCCTCAGGGCCTCCTGTTCATATAAAAATAATAAAAAAATACTACTTTACACTTTTTTAATCTATGCTGCTAACAATTTACACGGCTGATTAAAAATAAGAGGCAGAAAAAGAATCCTATTGCGTTCATAAACATTGTAAAAACCAACACAAATTAATGAAAACAAACACAGTCATAGCAGTCAGATATATCACATGCAAAAAAAAACCTGTCATTCAGGCAAGGGAGAAATCTGCTTGACCATATAGAGTTTAGTTCACAAAAACGAAGCTAGGTTTTTAGCTAAGTACTGAACCAACGCATTCAGAGTTTTTGTTCTACAGAGATTAGCTAATTATTGGATTTAACATTTATTTTTTTAAATTTTACATATACGTTTTTTACAATTATAATATAAATATTTCCTTACACATAACAATTCAACAGGCGCAGTCCTTCGGTGAAGAAGCAAATATTCCAGACATACTGTATGAGTTATAACATTAGCGAGCTATGGCGTCATGAACACACTCCTAGTACAGAGCGCTGTTTGGCCTCCCCTGGCGATGCAGCGCCTCGTAGATGTTCACAGAGGGAAGGGTGCATTTGAAGCATCACTATCGCCCTGGTATAAGACCACCATTCATAGTTGAACATTGGTTGAAATGGTTTTAACCGTGTTTGGTGGCTGGATCTGAACAGCCAGGTACTTCGCCACCTTGTCATCCACTACCCTCAGCCTCAAAACATATCCCATTTGAAGATGCAAAAATCTCACTGGCTCCAGACTGTTGGACGTAGTTGGGACTCTTGAGTGGTGTTTACGTAAAACAATAATTATTGGACAAATTTTTAATTTTTCACTGAAGAAGATAACACTGATAATCTCTCGAAGGCCAGGTGTTTTTGGAAAAAATCGCGCGAAATTATCTTCCCGGCTTTTGCTCAAATATCGTGTAAAACAAAGGAATTGTTTTTTTTTGAGATTGTTATATTCATTATAATATCGTTACAAGTTTTCCCAGAATAGCTATTTTTAACAAAAAAAGTGTAAATATTTCCCATTCGACAAAAAAATGTAAATAAAATATATTCATACGAAAATGATCAATTTTTTTTATTTCTCTACAAACCTGAATAGACAACCTACATTAAAAAAACCAATTCAAAGGTGTTTTCGAAGAAGTAATGACATAAGTACTTCTTTGAAAATTAAATGACAGTTGAAAACCGTTTGTAAAAGTGACGCCAAGTTGACCATAGATATTTATTATACATTATTCAGATGGGTTGGCGCTATGCGGATTTTTGCTATGTCAAGACCGAGAACGGCGCAAGCGATTCTGACCTTGTTCTTCATACAACTTCTTTATACATAAGGAACAAAATCGCTTAAAAAAAAAAAAATTTCGACCCGCGGCCACCGGTGGGCGAACGGCAGTCGAGAGGTTTCAGTGACAGAAAAATAAAACACAACGTTCACAACTGGGACTCGATCCCAGAACCTCTCATCTATATATGTATATAATAAACTTCAAAGGTTATAAAAAGAGAGAGTGTCTTAAAAAATTGAATATTCATTTATACTTTTTAAAAAAAGGTGTTCCATATAAATAAAATTGGATATATTTATCCGAGACACTCTCTAGGTAAAAAACACGTTCTTTGTGCACTTGTTTCCAATGAAAAAGGTAGCTGCCAATAATATGGAAACAAATAGTCGAAGATAAAATATTGTTAATTCTGAAATTTGAAATAGAGTGTGACAAATAATATGACAGTTGTAATAATGGCAATGGCTGAATTGGTAAAAGCGCCCGTCCCGGTAAGACAAGAGGTTCTGGGTTCGAGTTCCAGTTGCGACTACTATCTTAGGTCTTGTTCATTTTCATATTTTGATTTTTAATGTTATCTTTTTCTTCAATGATACATGTATTTTATTTACATTACAAAAATAATTGCCATTTTCGAGAAAATAATCAGTCTACCATCCTATAAGGCTTTTTAACTTTATAAAAGTCAATCTGGAAAGGCCTACTGTAAACGCGAACCTAAACTTTTACAGTTTGTCCACCGACAGGATTTAGATAGGCATCTATATTAGTTTCCATTTCCTCTCCAAATAGGTACATAAAGTTGATAGTTGGGAGAAGTTGAACATCGGGCGACCGATGTCTATTTTACGTCAGATGTTGTAAGAAGATTGGTGGGATCTACTAATAAACCATGGCCAAGGGTGGAAAACTATCAATCTTATTACTCGAACCTGCTACCCACTTTATACCTAGTGTTTTAGATTTATTTTATGTTTTTTAGATATGCTTTATTTCAATCTGATTCTACTATTCTTTTTCTAATCTAGTAAAAGATTTTGTCTGAACGAAGTTTATTAGCCACTGGAGCGACAGAGCAATTTGAAATTTTTTTTCTCGGATTGCCTAAGGAAATTTTTCCGTCCACATAAAAAAAAACATACTTTCAAATTTGAATATGTAGACATACAAACTGATTATAGTTATATATAGCTAATAAATCCAGCTATCTTTTGTTAATTATCACACATTCGTAGGATTTATAAAAAAATGTTATAATATCGTTAACTTTAAAACTTTTTAAAGAATCTAGAGAATTTTTCCATATTTTGGCAGCAAAGCAATCCGTGGTTTTGGAAATAGTGCAATATTGTGGCAAAAAACGTTCGAGTGGAGACAAAAAAATGTTTTTTTTTATGTATTTTTGTATTTAACCCAGTTACCCAGTTACTAAATTCCAAGCTAACTAAAATGCTCGTGATAAAGATTTTTTTCTCATTAGCTCCACACAGACAACAGTTTTCCTCAGACCCACGTCATCTTTGGGGGTGCTGTGTGGAAGGTCTTTTAAAGGAAAGAGAGGATGTTCTTGAAAGGAAAAAGGTATGATGTGTGGATAGGAATCAGGGACCGTAGGTCAAAAGTGACATTCTTATAAACTCATGCCCCCTGTGGAATCCTCCGCCGCCAAGACCTAGACAAATCTCACCCAATGATCCCAGGCACCCCTTTTAGGTTGACCTCTTAGGGTGACCTATGGTAGAGCTTTTAGTTTTCCAACAAATGGTTCCCGAGGCGACGGTAACCATGCCCCCCCTCCCAATTTGAAGAATATTATTATTTAATAAGTAACATTATAATATTTTGAAATGTGCCTGCGTAATGTAATGCGTAAAATTATTCACTTTTAATGAATTCTCAATTTCCAAAATTGGAACTATGAAGTACGAGTGGGTACCCAAAAGTAACGAGACAGGTGTTGTGGTGGAGAGGAAAAGTGGGGAAACCCATTTTTCGACCAAGTGTCCGTTAGGGTCACTCCTCCTGAGTCAGTGTGCGAAGTTGTGTCGCTATGAGTGCATCGGTTCGCCCGTGATAGTTTTTTTAGTAAAACAATTTTTTCCATTTCAGCGAAAACGTGATAGCAGATTATACGTCCCCCCTCGTACATAAATAGAAAACGTATCAGAAAAGAGATTAATTAGGTTCAAACAATTTTGTTCATCATATTATTTGTACGGGTATTTGAAGTGCGTATTTCATTTATTAAAATTTTTGACCAATCTAAATTATGGTGCCTTGGAGACATGTATAAATTGCTTATGTTATGTTAGCGACAAAATTTTCTTTAAACGCAAAATGGATAACTCTTCTAGCATTTTTTATTTGAACACTGTACACCAGTGCACACGAGTCCCAACTGTCCGAAGCCAGAGAAACTACGTCAACTCAATTGGGGTAAATTGTGTGACGTGTAGCGAAAAAAATTGTTAAATTTTTTAATGTCCAATTGACCTCAAACGCTCCAACGAATTCGATCTACGCGCACCGCTGATCGATTTCTAATAGCGGAGCACGTCTCGATGAGATATTAGTAGACAATAGCGCATCAGACGAACCTAGCTAAATTCACAACATTCGTAAAAAGTACACTCTTTCAATACTTACCCGAAAAGTTTTTTTTTTGCTGATCACATTTCCTCTTTGCTTTCAACAGTTCGAATTTAAATAAAATTCCTTCCTCAAAGATATTATTGATATCCATTCAATGTTAAATATAAACTTTGGAAATCTAATGTATAAAAATTTTGGGGATATGGTGTGCGCATGCCCGGGATGGTCATAGGATAGTGAGCTCTGGCGTTATTTATTTATTTCGAATTTACGGCACTAGTGCCATTTCCATACATAAGTTTTTTTTTTTTACACAGACATATAGTACAGTATAGTATAGTACAGTATCAAATTTTTGATGAGTGAAAATTATATAATATATTGAAACATAACAATAAAATAATAACAACTTTAAGAAAGATGGAAGCAAAAACAAAAACCTGTTATACAGTGACCTCATTAAAATGTTTAATTAGTGTAGCTTTATACTTCACAAGGGAATATCGGCGATTTTAGCATAAAAGTTCCCAAGTGTTTGCAACCTATTTTTTACTGAGTTATATCCTGAGACTGTGGTATAATTGTCACAATAATACGTACTAGAGGACCTTGATCTAATGGTAGGTACATGAAATTGAATCAACATTAATATATCAAGGCTATGAAATTATTTCCTATACTACTTATCCGATTGCGATGAAAATTTGGGGAGTTGTTGTGAACATGGCTGCGAACGTTCTATACTGCGATATTTATATATTGATGAGCTCTTGTGCTATGAAATTTAAAAAAACCAATGGTTCACAAGCGAGTTGTTTTAATAATGGGTGTATTTTATGGAAATTAGGGAGGGAAAAGGTTGGGAGGCGGAGGGGAATCTGAGAGAGGCGGAGGGGAATTAAGGAGGGGGGTTTGCGGGAGGGAGGACGATGGAGGGGGAAGGCGGAGAAGGTGGATTAGGATTGTGTGAGGGGTGGGGGTCGCAAGGAGGGGGACAGCGGAAGAGGGGAGGAGGAACGCAGATAAGGTGAAAGGGAAAAGTGGGAGGGGAAGGAGACGCGGAAGGGGAAGAGGAGGCAGAAGGGGAATGGGGACGAATGGGGTTATAAAGCTTATAAATAAAATAATAATAATTTTCTAAAAAAGTTATCAATTGTTTATTTAAGATAATGGGATATTTTGTTTTTTTCTATGCTTCTGACTTTTATGTCCGGGTTAAATCTTCCTCGCAGAAAAACTCAACCCTTCCACACACTTTTTCACAAATGATCATCTAGTCAATCCATGCATTATAATTGTACTATTTAAGTTTAATAAATACAAAACAATACAAGAACAACACGTCAACCCACAGGACCATATGGGAAAATAATTCACCGACTCCAGATATTTTCATATCAGAGGGTTCGGCTCGGTAGAATTCCCAACTGGACCGATAAATCCTACTGATCCCTCAATATAAATATTTAAAAGATCTTTCGTAAAACTACATGTATTTAAAATGACTGATTTATGAATTTTTATGTAAAAATTCTTTGACAAATCCAATACGCCTGAATTTTGAATAAGAGAGCTAGGTATAATGCCAGTAGCCGAAATAACAAATGGTTATATTTTTATAGTCTGAGAATGCCAAATTCTTTTAATCTCATTTCCTAAATCGTAATCTCATTTCCTAAAGTAGGTGGATTAGCACAAAAGAACAGCTAACAGGTTAAGAGTTATCAGTTTTTTTCTTTTTACTTACTATCTATTTCCATCAGTTGGCCAAAAAGATTCTTTATTCGTAGATTTTTGTCATCAGTGACTCATCACGTACTAACTGCTTATTGAAGTTCACAAAATCTACAGTTTAGCTAAGTTCCGCATCAAATCCCAGTTTTGCCCAAATACACAGAGGGCGCGATAGCATCAGGGACAAGTTGCCAAAACTGACAAAGTCTTTTCGGCCGATAGCGTTATTTATGCGTCAACTTGTGCAATTTACGTCATCGGAGGATATTGGCAAAGATTAATTATCATTTAGTCCATCGTATCTGGCCGGGCAGCTTGCGACAAAAACTTTCCACTTCGATTCGGAGTTGGCACAGCCTTGATATGGATATTGTTTACGTTCAACACTTCTGAGAATTGTAGATAATTGGCAGTGGCCGTTAGCTGGCTGAAAAGTGGGGAGGCACAAACATTTGTTTAAAGTAAGTATTATGTAGACCATAGACATATGAATATGTATAGACCTGCCCTAAGTGATAAAAGCGTATTATTTCCCCCTCCTTAATTCTGGGTTCCATGGAACCGGCCGGGCTGGCGTATAGGTTCGCGTGAATCTAGAAAATGTGACGTCATCATTCTTGTGCGGACTAGCGTCGAGCTCTTATCGGTACATTTTACGAAATAACACGGTAAAAATGGTAACTTGTGCTATTAAAACATGTAAAAATAGAAGTGAAAAAGAGTATAAACCCAATTGTCGTATTACCTTCCATATGCATGCATTATTTGTCATTACTTTAAGCTTATTCGCATCATATAATATGATCAGTTTTATCACACCGAGAGACATGAAGCGTAAGCAACCGAAATTCCCGGTCCCGTCGTGTGCACGTTGCAGTTTACTGGGATATGTAAATTATGAAACATTTGTAAAAGTGTCTTAACTAAACACGGTAACAAAATATTCGACTCTCAAAACAAGCGAACCTTTCTTCATTTTATATTGATTACACAAGTTTTTTCAAACCGGGCGAACAATTCGCGCTCCCATGTAAAAAGGTCTATTCATTCAAAAGCAGATTTTACTTTTAAGAGCTAAACGGTGATATTATAATGCGTGATGCCTATATACTGTCATATTGAAGTATTAACGAATCACATATCGTTACCGTCAACTCATCCCTCTCCGCCCCGCTACAGTTGGTTATTACCCCTCTCCCTGATTCTCTAGTCTATGAATATTCATATGTATGTGGTAGACCCAGAACTATATGTCAAACTATAATAATTATAATGTGCAAACACACTTTAGACTATCAAATGCAAATTCGCCTTACTAAATCATTCCAAAGAGCCGTGCTCCGTAGGTACCTAACAAAACTTAGATAATGGTGCGCTAAAGCTAATTATCGGTTCTTCTTTGGAATTGTTCTTTTTTTGAGGCGCGCCTCTACTAAACAACACGCGACCACGCAACGGCTATCGTTCATTTCGATTTCACGTGACATCCCCACTCCCCTCCGCCTTTTTTTTTTTACATTAGGTCCACACAGGAGGCCCTGAGGGAAATAATTTCCCTCAGGGCCTATGTCACCTTTGGGGATGCTGTGTGGAGGGTATTTTTAAGGAAAGGAAGGAGAGGAAGTTCTGGGAATGAAAAAGGTATGAGGGTTGGGTAGGAATATGGGGTTAAATGTGTCTAGATCATCCGCCGCCAAGACCTAGACAATGAACCCCATGAACCCGGGCACCCCTGCTAAGTCACCAAACGTAGCGAACCACTTGGGGTGACCTATGGCAGAGGTGTTGGTTATCCAATAAATGGTTCCCGGGGCGGCGGTACCCATTCCCGCCATGCAAATCAGATGCTCTCAGAGGCGGGCCCTATCCCTGCCTCCCTTGCTTACTGTACTGCGTTTTCCAGTAGCTCTGGTGAAATATGAAAATATATCATGGGTAATATTTATACTGAATTAACTTTAAGATTTGTATGTGTTATAAATTGGTGAATTATAGTTTTACTATATTCGATGAACTTGATACGATTATTTTGTATCGTTTCCCCATTTTTTTCTCTATTTTTTGTGGAAGCATAGAACCCTACTTATAGAACGAACCGCCACTGATAATTGGGATGAGATTCATTCGGTTGTATTGCTCTACTATGAACTATGACAGTGAAGAAATTAGTAGTTGCGATGCCGTTTCGGACAAATTTCTTTACCCTTAACAATCAGATTTATGGTAACGTCAATAAAATTAAAAAAAAATTAAATAAACTAAAATTTTTATTGTCTGTCAAATAAGAGTAGAAAACATAGAAGGGCGCCACTGTTATTCAAATGGCAATACTAAAATTCTAACACACGGCGGAAATGCAAAGCTGGCGGAAGTGTAAGCTACAATTTTATAAAAAAACAAAAACACAAAATGAAGGGAAAAAAAAATTAAAACGTTGCCCTAACTTGTAATGGCATTAAGAAAATGTAGTTAGAACCTTATAAAATGAATTATTATGCCCTAGCTGGTTGTATCTATGGTTCTATCTGCACGTTTAGGTGTATTCTAAAATGCTAAGTTTAAGTCCTATTTTAACAAGATCATTTAAAATAACGTAAACTAAAATACTTTACACAAGATTTAACCTCAAAATCAGAAATCGGTGAATCGATTATGAGAAAATTATGAGACATCTCAGATCTCAGAAAATGGTAAAGTGAAGTTGAAACTCTGTCCTACTCAAGTAGCGAAATTCAAAACATAAAAAGGGAAATTTATTGTCATAAATAGGTACTTCGTTATCCATCCTCATACTTTTGTCAATGCGCTTAGTAACCGTATGACATGTTTATGTTCGCTAGATAGTTTTTATGTTCTTTTTGCTTTACAAATTTCGAAATTCATTGCGATATTTTTGCAAGTATGAGTTATGGATGGTGTCATAAATAGTCAAAAGTTGTGTGATCTATCACTGTTTTTTGTAAACTGAACAATCTACAAATTATGTTCACTGTTATTGTTGCACAACACCCGTTTTCAGTGCGACAAATAAACACAAAAAAAGTATTCTATAATAAAAGTATCGCCGGGTGGAAGTACCACTTTTCAGAATCAGAATGTTACTTAAAATGGCATGTGCCGTGATTTATGAATGGATCTGAATAACCAGGTACTTCACAAGTAGTTCCTCTAGCGCATTTACTTTCATTCCCAACTCGTTTCAGCCCTAAGAGTATGGATATTAGAGAGACGGCATGTGAAGTGTGCCCGCGCGCTCCAAGTGCGCCTTTTCGAGAATTCTACCCACACGGCTGACATTGGCTGTCACCATGTAAAATGGCTGCTGTCGGAACGTATTAAATGGCCAAAAACCAGCAGCCAATGTAAGCCGTTTGGGTAAAATTCTCTAAAAGGCACACTTGGAGCGCGCGGGCACACTTCACATGCCGTCTCTCTAATATCCATACTCTTAGTTTCGGCCTAATGACTAATGACATACTTCAGTTGGGGATGCCATGGTCCAACTGATTAACAGTTCGGAGCAGTTTTCACATAAAAAAATATTTACAGTATATTAGAATTCTACTACAATACTAAATCATTCATTTTATTTAAAACATACACATTTATCTTATATACACGGTTTTTGACGTATTTTAACCACAAGGAGAAAAATGTTATTCTAAAGTACGATCATTTTATTCGTAAAAAACGGTTAAAAACGGGACTGAAGTTTAACAAATTAAGAGGCTAGACTTTGAACCACATGCGAAACACCCGCGTCTGTCATTCTGTCTCGCTCACAATAAGCTCACGCACACTTACAATATATGCGAATGCGAAATTTGCGAATGAGACAACGCTCAAATTTACCTACAGAAATCGCTCGAAAAGGGGTTTATGGGGAATACACTTTTCTACACCGAAACTTACACGAAATTAAAATTAAAAAAAATACATATTTTTAAGAAAGAAGAAGCTACGTCGGTAGCTTTTTATATTTTTATAATTCTTTATGAGAGTTAAGTTAGCAGCACTTTTTCCTTAAATAATAATTTTTGATAAATCGTACATGTTTGACAGTAAATGTTTACGTTAATACGAAACGCATCGAAAATTCGAAAACATACCGACATAGTTTTTACCCTCTAAAAGGCAGTATAAAAAAATATATATTCATTTTGTGCAATTTTCGATGTAGAAAAGTGTTTTTTCCCGGGCGTCTTTTTTGTATGGGTCAAAAAGCGAAGTCTATTATCTTAACAGGGTTTCAATGTTTATTGGCGGGAACATGTAAGAATAATTTGTTGATATACGTAATTTCGTACGTATACTACGGGACTGAATTTCAACAAATTAACAGGGTTTTAATGTTTATTGGCGGGAACATGTAATAATAATTTGTTGGTATTATTCTTACATTTTCCCGCCAATAAACAGTGAAATACTGTTAATTTGTTCGTAAGAACCTTAGTCCAGTTTTTACCCATTTTTACGAATAAAATGATCGTATTTTAGAATAACATTTTTCTCCGTGCAATGATTCCTGACATTGTTTATAGTAGAAAATGTCAGGAATCACTGGTGATAATGAGTAAAAAAAACACTTCTACATGTCGTCATAGGTCAATCAGCCGAGTAACCGACCAAACCCTCACCCGGCCTCTAACTGTTCAATACCTACTGTTTTTTAAGCTTTTAGTTTAAAAAAAAACATCAAAAAAGATGTCACTGTAGACCAAAATTTCATTAACTTTTTAATACAAATAATGTCAGAAACCAATGGCGAAAGTAAGTCAAGCATATTTCTTCACACTCTGTATACCATTATTATTTCTATGCAGGTGAAGACAGATATTTAAATCATACCACGCGAAAGTTTGTATGGATGTATGCATGTTTGTTACTCTTTCACGCAAAAACCACTGAATGGACTTTAATGAAACTTTACAATAATATAGCTCATACATCAGAATAACATTTACAACCAAAGCTTGCTATTTTCCATGTATTACAAATAATAATTATTGTTTCATAGAAAATGTCAAAATTTGAGAATGACATTTTGAAAACAATGATTGTAAAACCAAAATTCTATTTTAGAAAATATTTAAATTAGTGAGTTTATTTGAAGTACTCACCCTTGAATCGAATCAAGAACTATAGATATTTTAAATAAATAGGTTAAGAATTTTTTTGTAAACATAGATGAGAACTACGAAAAGAAAATAAGCTAACTGAAGTACTTACTAATCCTGCGCAGACGAAGTCGCGGGCAGAGAAGCTAGTATATAATATATTCAACAATAATATTATCATTGAAGAAGAAGATTAATTAATTTTTTAAAATATGCAAATAAACAAGACACAGAAAAATAATAAAAGATAACGGTCGCAACTGTGACACGAACCCAGAACCTTACGTCTTACCGGGACATACACCTCTACCAATTGGGCTACTGCGATCTATTATGAGATTGTCGTAATTGTCAACTTCATATTTAAAATTTCAGAATTAACAATATTATCTGCGACAAATGTTTTTTTCCATATTATTGGCAGCTACCTTTATTATTGGAAACAAGTATTCAAAGAATGTATTTGTTACCTAGATAGTGTCTCGGATAAATATATATCCGATTTTATTTTTATGGAACACCTGTTGATTTTTTATAAAAGTCTAAATGAATATTCATATTTTTATTAGAAAAACTCCCTTTTTAATTTTTGACGGTAATAATAATAATTATTATTACCGTTATCTTTTATTATTTTTCTGTGTCATGTTTATTTTCATATAAAAAAAAATAAAATATTATTATTGTTATCTTCTTCTTCAATGATATATTACATTGATGGGAATAACCTTCAAAAGTTAAAAAGAGAGTTATTCCAATAAAAATATGAATAATATTATCATTTAATTTAAGATGTAGTGCATTTATAAGATGTTTGTTTATACACAGCTACGTAAATATCCGTCTTAGCTAACTATACCGTTAAAGTTGGTAGAACTATTAGATCGTGTAGGACGGTCTCGCCGAGGCCACCAGCCTGAAGCACTTGGGCTTACTTATGAGATCAGGTGCGTCCACATTGTCTCCATACCCGCCCTTGTTAGCAATAATTAATTTCGCAAAGTGGCTCGCAAGGGTGGTACTGGCACTTTTCATTGTTTCAAAGAAGTTTCGCTACAATACTAATCTGCCCAGGGGATGATTTAGTAATAATAATAATTATCATATCAAGAAATAGAACTCGAGACACGATAAATAATACAACCGTTTTGTATTGTTGAGTTATGAAAATAATGCGATATCGATGTAAGCGTAAAGAAAGGTTGGTCAAACCAAAAGTTGTCAATGGTCAACAATCAATTTGTATAATACGGCAAATTAAGTTCTTTAGAAAATGATAGGAAAGCATTTTAAGACGGTAACCAGAGAATACCGGAAATTAGTCCTTTTTTAAATCAAATTCTAGACGTATTAACTCTTTTTTACTAAAAAAAGATAATTTGTTTTCGAAAGATTGTTATTTTATCTGGTAAAGTCAGTTTTTAAATTTTGAAAAACCGAGTTAATTATGAATACAGTAAGGTTATACCGTTGGTCGTTGGCAGATTTGTTAAATTTTCAAACGAAATATTATTATACAACACACATTAAAATCATAAATATAATCATACAACAGAATAAACCAAAACATAATCTAGTTAACACATTTTTAAGAATTTTAATTTTAGTTAAATTAAAATCATTAAAAAAATAATTACGAGTTTTGTGACGAAAATACCTCAGTTTGTCTATTTATTTACTGTCTTACAATCTAAAATATTCCTGATTGTTTTACACACCTATTTTGCTAAGACATTATTAAAAAAATATTAATACTTATCATCAAAAAATACTCACAGAATGTACACTATATTAAAAAAATTAATCATCACGAGTTTGAGCATTTTTATTGCTTACTTAATGCAGGTATATATTATAGCACATTTTGAATGAAATAAAGTGGATATCCAGTTATTAGTCAAAAAAAATTGGTACGGCGAATAATCAATATTTCTCATCGGAACCGCTCTGTACAGTTGCAAGGGCAGGATCGCAAGTTAAAATTTGAATTCTCGGCCACTGGATAATGGGTCTTAAGACCCATATATTTGTGCCAGAATTTCACAAAAATAAAACAAAACAAGCATGAACCTAAATGGGCGGCGTTTAACTAATTTTGAATTGAGAATTAAACCTTATGCCGTTCGGCATAAAGACTATCTGCATTTTGAATAAGTTACCGCCCACTTTTGGTGGCGGACGGTAGTCTCTACAGTCTAGACTATTCGTCTCTTGGTTCTGCAAAATCGATTTTAAATTTCCTTGTTATTATAATAATCAGAGAGGAGTTTATGTTTTTTATATGCTTTTACGAAATCCACATGTAAAAAAAAACTCTCAAACACTTCCTTCAATATTTCCAAAAAAGTTTTGTTAAGTGTTTTTAAATCCCTTAAAAAAAGAGGCGGGAATTCTGATTTCGAATTATTCAAGGACTAGGGGATCACCTTAAATGCTGTTCAATTTCTGAAAAGGGCTGATATCCTCTGCACTCTCAAAGTAACAGTTTTACCTTCTGTTTTTGCCTTAGTTAGCAAATTTTATTTTATTATTATCATTATTAAAAATTGTTAAAATAAAATACATAACACAGTTAAATTTGACAATACGTAATGAAAAAAACTGAAAAAGTAAATGAGATCAAATACCTGGGTGTAAAACTGGATTCAAAACTAACGTTCACAGCAAATTTTGAATATGTGCTAAAGAAGGTATCCAAAAAATTAAATTTTCTTAGAAGACTAAGAAATAAACTGAAACACTAGAGAGCTCATTTATAAAACTATAGTTGCTCCACATTTTGATTATTGCTCTACGATATTTGGTTGGGCATTTACACAGCTACATTTACATACATACATCTATACAAACCTATACACATACATGAACTGCTGTACTTGTAGCTAGTATTGTCACATTTCCTTCCTACCTTTCCCTATAAACCTGTCACTTTTTCCCATTACCCACAATCAGTCAATAATCGAACCTCTTACCGCAAACATCTCTGCGCTTAAATTTCGCATCCACATCCGCTCTTTAGCTACCCACCGCTCTAAGATGAAATATTATTGAAATATTAACACAGTGCAAAGTTAAAACCGGCCAAATGAAGAAAGTGCTGCAGGTCCCGCGGTGAGTAATTCTCTCCTTTCCTTATGTGCTTACTTCTACTTGTGCAGTGGTCAAAACATACACATTTCAAGGTCCTTAGAAATACAAAATAACACAAAACACGCATCAATATTAAAATTATTATTCAATATTATTTGGCCAATGAAGGAAATTTGAACAAGCTAGATATTATACAGAATAGAGCTATGAGATGTATACTGGAAAAATACAAATATACAAGGATTAATCAAATGAGAGAGCAGTTAAATTGGATTCCAATAAAAAAGAGATTGTTATTTAATGTGTTAATTTTTGCCCATAAAGTCATAAAATATGTTAAAAATTAGTTAACACTTGACTCCCATTCGGAAGGTCGCGGGTTCGAACCCGGCGTGCGCAAATAATTTTTTTTTGGATTAATTTGTGTTATCTCACAATCAATTAATAAAAAATAATATATGTTATATTTGCGGCACGTTCCAGAGTGGAAGACACTCTCAGTATCTAAACCACCATTCAGAATTGAAACATTGCTTAATAATAGCTTTAGCCGTGTTTAATGACTAGATCTGAATAGCCAGGTACTTTTCCACCTTCCTCTTCCCCATCTCCTTCCCTTCCCCACTTACCTTCAGCCTCACAACATACTCCAATGGGAGATGCTATAGTCTCACTGGCTCTAGAAGGGAGCAGTTGGGACTCTTGTGAGGTTTCTCTATAAAAAAAAGAATGAAGGAAAAATTAATGTATTTTAAAAGAAATGTTATGTTTATTGTAAAAATTTTTAAAGTTACAAAATGAAAAATTATCTTGTTTATATTAGTTAATATTCATGTTGTATAAACTAACTTAATAAATAATAATGGACTTCCATGGGACACTCATGTCAGGGACATCTATTCAGTTTCCGGTATCCTTCCAATCACAATCCTTCCTAAACATGAAATCACAAGCACCATCCTACAAATTACCCAACAATCAACTCATACTAACACCAAGCCAATTTACAATCAAGACATCCACAACCACAATACTCGAAATAACAATAAAATCCGCATTCCTCAAACACACACTACAAAATATGGGATAAAATCTCTGAACTATATTGCCTATACACTATATAATTCGCTTCCAGAGGCCCTAGCATACTCGCTCGATAACGATCGGTAGGATAACTATCGGTAACTTCTCATCGATCCCTAGCATGACTACAGATCGCCAACGAAAAAGTGACAGTTCACAATGACTAAGGGTCCTTAACGTACTCGAAATCAACTGTTGTTTGTACGATAGCGATGTGCAGTTGTCCTAGGGAACGATGAGAAGTTACCGATAGTTATCCTATCGATCGTTATAGAGCGAGCGTGCTAGGGCCTCAGATATGTACAAAAACATCCAGCATAATAAAAAATTGCAAAGCAATGCCTTAAAAGAATATTTTTTAACTACATTTAAAAATGAAAATATGTAATCGTCTTGTCATTTTTTGTTCTATCTTATATACTCGTATCAGTTTTTCCCTCTCTTTACTTGTTTTCTCTTGTTGCTTGTTCTACTTAACCTGTCTTTATTTTTATTTTTATGCTGTACTGAATGTAAAACTTATATTATGACATCAAAATACCTTTGTAAAATTGTAACTACTACCTCCTACCTATGAATTGTAAGTTCCTCCTGTCCTAAAATGAGTTTTGTAACTCATCGGGATTGCGCTAGCAAGAAATAAAAACAATGAAAAAAAAATAAAAAAATTTATCTTAGCATATAAAAGTATTTAAATATAAGGCCTAGATTACATTTTTTGAAAAGCTCATGCTATAAATGATGCGCGTGATTAAGTCTAAATCCTTCGAAAGAGATTAAAAATAAAACTTTTTCCTTTTTCATCTGCTTACGTTGTAAGCCACGTAAACCACTTATCGTCGGTATTACGAAAAGTTCTCTCTCTCTCTAATTAGTAAATGCAGACTTTAACCGCTTATAATTAACCGATTTAAGTTTTGAATTAAAATAATAAAGAAGTGGTTTCAAGAGATATTATTTCTTCTGATAGATAACCTAGTAACTAGTATAAGTTAAATATAAACATAGAAGACCAGTTGGAATTGTTCCTAATATGTATTCCTCGGAAGAGAAACGTATTTAAATAATTTAATGTTATTTTATAATCATTTTAATTATTATTTTGCCATTGCATGTAGAATATGAACCGAAAAACGTGCAAGATGGATCGGCCATATAATACGACAAGAAGGCCTCTTGCATTCCATAATGGAGGGTATGACTGAGGGGACAAACTCTAGGGGACGCCTACGCCGAGAGTACCTGGAGGACCTGCTGGTGGACATGCGCTGCTCATCATTTGCAGACTTCAAAAGAGCCGCACAAGACAGGGAAGAATGGAAGAGAAGAATATAAGAAATTGCTGCAAACCAATCCCAGGATTGAAACCAGAGAGAGAGTGAGAGAGAGACTGAGTACATTCTGAGAAAATCGATAAAAACTGTTTAAAAAAAATAACGAAAAAGTAAAAAAAAAACAATTTTGTTTATGGACAAAGTAGGAAAACTATATTTCGTTAACTACAAGAATACATTTATGGCAAACTTTAAGTATTTTATTAATGACAAATAGAAACACTTTGTTTTTACCACGATAATCTTTATTTTAACAAATCGACATGTTTCGAGAACGATGTTCTTTTCCTCAGGACATTAAATGTACTAAAAACTAAATAATCAAGTATACAAAGCTATTGATTATTTTATGCCAGAAAATATCTCTTAAGAGGGTATTACCAGAGAATACTGGAAATTAGTCCTTTTTAAATCAAATTCTAGACGTATTGACTATTTTTTACAAAAAAAACATAAATTGATTTTGAAAGAATGTTATTTTATCTAGGAAACACAGTTTAAAAATTTTGAAAAACTAAGTGCACTTTTAATATACTAAGGTTATACCGTTGGTCGTTGACAGACATTTGTTCAATTTTCAAACGATATATTATATTAAACAACACAAATTTCAAATCATACAACTAAATAAATCAATTCATAATCCAGTCAACACAGTTTTCAGAATTTTAGTCGTAGGCATATATTAAAGCAAGTTTTGAATTCAATAAATGGATATAAAATTTTTAATTTAAAAAATTTGATACGGGGAATAATCGATCTTTCTCATCGGAACCTCCCTGTACAGTTGCAAGCATTTTAATACTTTTATTCTCAGCTACTGGTCAATCGCTCTTAACTTCAAAAATAATACAAATTGAGATGTTTTGGGTATCTTCCAAATAAGTTAAAGATTAGAATGATTACTAGTTGGTTTATTTAGTTCGTGAATATTTACAATACATTAAGCAGGACATATGTCCAAAATATTTGATTTGCATTTATTTTGTTAACATTTTTGACAGATCTAAATCTGAATAATGGTTTAGTTTTCTAACGGTGTTCATTTGATTATTAAATTTCTGTTCGCCTCCAATAACTTTTTTGACCCGAAGTCAAACTATATTTCGTTAACTACAAGAATACATTTATGGCAAACTTTAAGTATTATATTAATGACAAATAGAAACACTTTGTTTTTACCACGATAATCTTTATTTTAACAAATCGACATGTTTCGAGAACGATGTTCTTTTCCTCAGGACATTAAATGTACTAAAAACTAAATAATCAAGTATACAAAGCTATTGATTATTTTATGCCAGAAAATTTAATTTTAACGTGTTTTTCTTACAAGCTTCATATTCTATGCACAGTTTTTGTCATAATTTTAAATACCATATTGTCAAAATATTTAATTTAAGATTATTCAAATTTCACAGCTTCGTATCGACGACAGTTGGCCAGCCGACAGTTGATCTCCCAGACATTTGATCCTCCGGACAATTGATCCCTCTGCCAAGGTTATTTGAAGGTTAAGTTTGCAAACTTTCATCTATCTCGGAATAAAAAAACAGACTTGTATAAAACGCAAAGCCACACCGGAATACTTCTTTATATATATATATAATATGTAGTTAATGTCCCCGGCATTGTCCGGACCTTATGCGGAGTTTTTTTGAAATCGATGAAGGAAAATTTATAAATCTGGTGTACAGTAATTTTCCTCTTATTTTGATCGTCAAGTGTTCAAACATCCATAAAAAATTTCAAAATACTATTTTAAAAGATTTGGAAGGGGATAAGGAGTAGTTTTTAGAAATTTGTCGGATAATAAAGACAGTGAACATGTCTTGAAAGTCATGTATACAAAATTTCATTAACCTTGGAATAAAACTGTAGATTTTATACAAATCAAATCCACGTTCCCTGCCCGCCACGCCGCCCACCCGCCGCGCCGCCTTCCACAGACTCTAGATATTAAAGGATTAGAAGAAAGCAGAAGAAAATTATTGCATAACATGTTAAAATATTATATGTACCATCCAAAGTGATGTTCTTGCCAAACGTCACTGAGAAACAGTATTTTGTCTTTCTTCCGCTGTTTGATTGTTTTTGCGAGAAGGGGGTCAACGATAGTGTAAAATATGTTGTTTCAATTCGAATTTTTGTTCTTTTTTTTTCTATAGGTTCTTTCCGTTTAAATATTTATTTTAAAAGTTTTACAGTTAGTGCTTCCTTCCACCGGCAACTGAAAAATAAACAGTTTTTAACTCAACACGCTATCCTGTGTGTGTCAATATGATGGTACGCACACTACACAATTTCTCAAAAACCCTTTCCAATTGCAAAGCAAGCAGTGACTCGCAACTCGCCGTGCTAGCTGCCGCGGACGTCGACGCCCTAGTTCTTGGTTGCCAAGGATACGCCAGTTTTGTTGTTCTAAAGTTTTGTTATTCAGCTAAAGTGTTCGTCGTCTGTGGTGAAACAAGCTGAGATAAGTACTGAAATCGTAAAAATGACATGCGCCGTGAGAGAAGTTTGGCTGGCTACAAAACTGACAACAAAACTGGCGTAACCATGGCAACCAGGAACTGGCACGGCAATTACACGGCAAGTTGCGAGTTACTTGCGTTGCCATTGACAACAAGTTTTTGAGAAGTTGTGTAGTGTCTGGACCATAGTACTTAAAATACACGGGATATCGAATTGACTTGCAAACTGTTTTGTTTTTCAGTTGTCCGTGAGCGGAAGCACTATCACTAACTTTAAGATGTCAACTAAAAAATGCCCAAAAATTTCTTCTTACTATTTAATCTACATTTTATCTGCTTCAGCATGATTTTTTTTTCTGAAGTCGAAAAAAACAGTTGAAAATCTGAATGAGTACCCACTTACTGTGTCGTTTAACGTGACGTAATTTATTTTTAAAATTCACTCTAATTAAGTTCAGTAGTCATAATTAATTATATTATTCGAAATTTTCCATTATTCGAATTGACATTGACGAAAATGCAAAATGGCGCCTAACGTATCGACTCACCGAAGCGTCAAAACGACCTCTGCGGTCCGATCGCTAAATTAAAACCTGCAGCCATTCCAATTTTATTATTATTGCCAAACCGATGATAAATTTCATATTTAATGTTGACGTTATTGAATATTTCATTATCCGCAATTTTACTGCGACATTCATTAAAATTATTTACGGTGACGGATTTCATAAAATTTTAAATACAAGAGTGATTTCAACCATTTTATTAAATTTTAAAATACAACCAGCATTTTGGATGTATAAAAATTGTATTCGCATTTATGTTGAAAAATATGGGTAAAAATATCCGGAATTACTTGACACGGAAGGAACGGCTGCATGACGTTTTTCATAAAAAAAATTTAATGTTGGATCTGAGGACAAAATGCACAACCAAATTGAAGAGTTATTTTTTTAAATGAAATAGTATAATAAATATCTAGTACGCTTGTGTGCATCTTTACATATTTCTGGTTTACATTAAAAAAGATAGGCCATTAAAGAAATCAATTTTTCATTATTTTAAAGGCAACTTTCTCGATTCTTTACCGACCCTTGGAACGACTGCCATAGTCATCGGAAATGAAAAATAATGTAGTTTAATCACAAAAATATGGATAATTTTTTTTTTTAAGTATTTTTATTTTGTTTAATTATACAATATTACTTAAATCTTACTAAACTGAACAATAAGTTTAATTGTAAGAAATCTCTCATTTATTAGCTTACAATAATATAATTAAATCTCAACTTGATATTTTGATGCTTAATACATACTAATTACTTAATAGTATAATACTTAATATTAAAATACTAAACTAATTATTATAATGCCTATGATCATAATGTACTATAGCATTTGTTTGTTTTTTTTTTACAATCTGGGTAATAAAATTAATATTTGTCAAAAATGTTATTTGTTTTCAATATTAATTGTTTGTCATAGATCTGGGTTTTTGTCTACGATATTATTTGTTTTCATGTTTTCCGGAGATAGAATGATCTAGCTTTTGTTTCAATTTTTGAATAAGATGTCTCAATTTGCCTTCAGCTAACGCGTTAAATATTTCCGAAATTTGACGCTTTTTGTTCACGCCATTTTTACTTCTCTTTTTACTTAAATCCAAACCAAGATCTTATTAAATATGTGCTTAGTTTGGGTTAAATAAAATAAGAAAAACAAATCTTTAATTCGCCACCTCAATATGATGAGGAAATCATAATCAACACCATACGACAACCTGCAGTCCACCCCGGAACAGGAATACCTAGTGAGGAGGACTGAGTATAAAATACTTCACTTTATATTCTTAATTTACTTAATATTGTATTTTAATTTTAATTTGTATTGTAATTAAATAAAGTAAAAATAATAATAATGGCCGCCAAGCCAACGATCAATTTTAATTTTAACTAAATAGTTAATTATTAAAATAGATTATTCATTTTCTATTTCCGTCAACTGAAATACGTAGTTCCTCGTTGTCATTTTGTAATGTCTCTTAATAGGGTATTACCAGAGAATACCGGAAACTAGTCCCTTTTAAATCAAATTCTAGACGTATTGACTCTTTTTTACAAAAAAACATACAACAACTGATTTTAAAGAATGTTATTTTATCTGGTTTGAAAAACTATGTGTACTTTTAATATACTAAGGTTATACCGTTAGTCGTCGGCAGATTTGTTCAATTTTCAAACGATAGATTCTATTAAACAAAACAAATTTTAAATCATACAACAAAATAAATCAATACATAATCCAGTCAACACAGTTTTCAGAATTTTAATTTTAGTTGAATTAAAATCATTAAAAAATAAATCCGAGAACGTGTTTTGTGACAAAAATACCTCAGTTTTTCTATTTATTTAAGGTCTTACAAACTAAAATATTTAAAATTTTTTTTGCACACTTATTTTGTTTAGACATTATTAAAAAATCATAAATACTTATTTAAAAAAAATACTTACAAGAAGTACACGATATTTAATAGTGTATCATCGTGCGTTTTGAGCATTTTTATTGCTTACTTGAATGAAGGTATATATTAAAGCAAGTTTTAAATCGATATAAAATTTTTAATTTTAAAAATTTGATACGGGGAATAATCGATCTTTCTTATTGGAACCTTCCTGTGCAGTTGCAAGCATTTTTAAACTTTTATTCTCAGCTACTGGTCAATCGCTCTTAACTTCAAAAATAATACAAATTGAGATGTTTTGGGTATCTTCCAAATATGTTAAAGATTCGAATGATTACTAGTTGGTTTATTTAGTTCGTGAATATTTACAATACATTAAGCAGGACAGATGTCCAAAATATTTGATTTGCATTTATTTTGTTAACATTTTTGACAGATCTAAATCTGAATAATGGTTTAGTTTTCTAACGGTGTTCATTTGAATATTAAATTTCTGTTCGCCTCCAATTAATTTTTTGACCTGAAGTTAAATATTGATTGAACACTTTCAGAATCAAAAATTCTACAATTAAACAATTCGGAATTGTTCACTGATCTATGAAAGAAATAATAATATAAGAAGGAATGGTATTTTCGCCACGATTACGAGTAAAAATAGGATATCTGTTTCCCTAAAAAGTTCAACGCTTCCATTATACGTCTGTAATCCCGAAGCGAATGGCTTTCAACTAACGTGCTTTAAATGCAACTTGGCAATGGCTCTATTTCCCCGGAATATCAGTCATATCCATAAATGGTTGAACACCAACTAACGTGTTCAGTCATCAGTCATATCCATAAATGGTTGAACACCAACTAACGGTCCAACGGTTGCTTGGACTTAGGATAAGGTGAATATTGAAAATGACCAGACTAGCGAAGCCATCCCTAGACGGTTGCTTGGACTTAGGATAAGGTGAATATTGAAAATGACCAGACTAGCGAAACCATCAAATTGTGCGTCTGTGAAGAAAACATAGCTAAATGTTTAATAGCACTCTGCATATCACTGGAAAAGATTACCCGATAGTTATTCCCCTGACAGTTGGGACCCAAAATTACAAATATTATAAAATTTTTATGCATTATTTATCAATTATCCACATTGAAAAAATCTCCCGAGAAAAGAATAGAGTCAAACCATCACTAACAACAAAAAAAACGATTCAAAATTTTTTTTTTTAGAAAAACCAAAAAAACTATTAAAAAAACGAATCTTTTAAAACAAGTACAGTTATATTTTAAACATTATTCACAAGAGGCCTCGAGGAAAACAATTTCATCTTCTTTGGGGATGCTGTGTAGTGTAATTTTTACTTTCTAAGGTCTTAGGGTTCTATTATTATTGAAGGAGGCTGTTACTAGGGTTTTGATTAAAAAACGTCTTCTTTTTGCCAGACGAATGACGTTAACAATGCCACGACGCTTAAGCGGGACCATGCGACCCGTAATGTGGCAAAAACTATCAATGTGTCTGGAGATTGTATTCAGATTTGAAGCAAAGCGGTTTCATTTCGTTTTCTGGCAGAAGATTTTTCGTTTAAAACGATTTTGATGCCTTCAGAATTGAGTTTTATGAAAGTAACTACAGCGGTCAAAAAATTACTACTTTCTAGCCCGTAGATATTAAAAACACAGGGAGATATGGCATGGAAGCGTCCTCAACTGCAAATACAATAAAACCGGTGTAGTCGTTGATTTTGCGTTTGGTAGGACGATAGAAGCGATTCGCCATTGTATTGATGGTCGATGTTGGTGACAATTTCATCATATTGGTTCATGGCTCATCTTACTTGTCTCTATTATCCGTAGTCTAAACAACCTAACCTAACTTATTTGTAGTTAACTAATAAGATAACGTAACGTTATTATTATTAATGTTTATTTTTTCTGTCTTTTTGTGCCTTTACAATAACATTCCGTAAATTAAAGTACCATAAGGCTGGAGGAAGTGAAGGAAAAGAGATAGGGGTCTGGTTATCAAACAAGGCTAAAGCCGTTTTAATCAAGTAAATCTGGCTTCCAAGAAACTAACCGGCTTTTATAGGGCAAGCAGATTTTTCAATAGTGATTAGTTGCTAACCTAGTACAAATCTCAATTGCATTTTGGAGCCACCTCTGGACTGGATCCCCAACAAACTTGATAAATCTACATGATTCTGTGCAAAGGAGGGGGGGGGGTCCGTTTTATTGAAAATCCGTTGCTAGCATACCGATTGCCGTCTCTAATGCAGAGATGCAATGTAGGCATGCTGAGTCTGCTCTACAGGTATTTTAATGAATCCTACTCTAAGGAGTTAGAAGCATTGATAACCGGTGCACCGGTGTACGTGAGTGAAACTTGACGAACACGAGCAGAACACGTGTTCACAGTTGATGTTAGCTACATGAGAATGGGTCGTTTCTTCGGGTTGTTTTTGTGTAAGTCGGCTCGTATGTGCTCTATCTATTTTTCCTCCTTCATAAAATCCCTGTCTCTTCAAGACCCGCATTATTAAATCCCTTCCTACAGCCACTGTACGGTCTTTATACTCTACAGACAGGGGGCTCTTATATCAGGTGACCAGAATGTTCATTGGAAACTTTTTAAGTGTATGAATATTGAGTACAAACTTTTCATCGGATGTTAATTCCTCACAAGATAATTCATCATGTCTCGAAGCGTCGAAAACTAATAATTGTGGTTTTTAACCTTAGGTTAGGTTAGGTTAGGTTAGATATGTTTTTAGATTTTCACGGCCAAAAGCATTTTCGTTGTTTGTTTTTGGGGTGTTATGCCGTGTTGCGCTACCTCCTTCTTTAGCCAACGTTTCGGACAGCGTTGCAGTGTCCATCATCAGGGCAGATCCGGCAGATCACACATCGTCGGATCTGCCGGATCTGCCCTGATGATGAACACTGCAACACTGTCCGAAACGTCGGCTAAAGAAAGAGGTAGCGCAACACGGCATAACACCCCAAAAACAAACAACGAAAATAGGTTAGGTTAGGTTAGGTTAGGTAAGTTTAGGTAAGGTTAGATTAGGTTAGGTTAGGTTAGGTTAATGTGAGTTATGATGTGATGAATTATCATGTGAGGAAGTATCGTGTCTGAATAAATTTACTATGGGAATTCAGACGCTGAGATCTCATAGTCCGATTAGACATGGAACCCTTATATCAATACGGAATTTTTTATTTTATTTTTTTATTATTTATTTAAACATATTTAGAGTTACAATATTTAAAACTTAATATAAATATAACATTTGAATCACTCTCCTAATAAAGCAGAAGCTTGTGTTTAGGAGAGGACAACTATATATTTTACATCTATTTAAATTACATTATAAAAAAACTATTAGTAATTTTATAAGAAAATTCATCGAAAGTAATAAAAACATAGGTAAGTTATAAAATGATACAAAAACAAGAAAATATAATAAAAGTAATAAAAAGGTAAGTTATAAATGATACAAGGAAATAATAAGCAAAACATAATATCAAGCAATAAGAAAAGTTATGAGGTATTAGAGAATTTTAATTTTTTTTTTTTTTTTCTGTGGAATGAAAGTCTTTTACCAGGGCGATACTTAGAGCATCCACTGCTCTGTAAAACGAAAAATAGAGTGGTTGAGTTTAACCCCTCGCAGTTAATCGTCATGATTTTATAAAAAAATTTCATCGCACTATATTAAATAAGGATTTTTAGGTATACGGAGATGTGCAAATAGTTTAATAAAATTTACATGTTTATATTAATACGAGCTGACCCTTCCTCGCGTTGCCGTGGCTAACGAAATACAACGCCATCTACTAAATGGTTACTTAACCTAGATAACCTAGATAAATTGCATCAATAAATTAACTCACATCGCCATCTATTAGAAACTTATGGATCTTATAACTAATTACAAAGTATTGTCCTATAAAAAACTTTTATGAACATTTAATTCGCATTAATAAATATTTATTTCAATAATCGAGATAAAAACTATCCTATCTTTTAAGTTGGACCAAATTACACAAAGTAAGTCATATTTTATCAAAATCGGTTAAGTAGTTTCATAGTTTATCTCGAACTAACATCGTGACGCGTGATCTTTATATATATATACTAGCTGACCCGCTCATGCGTTGCTGTGGCTAATGAAACTCTACGCTATCTACTGGATGGTTACCTTATCTAGATAACCAAGTGTTTTATCAATAAATTAACTCACACCGCCATCTGTTAGAATCTTATGGAACTTTCAACTAATTACAACTATAACAAACTTTTAATGAACATTTAATTCGCATTAATAAATATAAAATATCTATAAAGATAAAAACTATAATTTCTTTTAATATGGACCAAATTATAGACATTAAAAAAAATTTCATCCAAATCCAAAGTAGTTTTAGAGTAAAAAACGAATTTCGAACAAATATCGTGACGCGAAATTTTTATATATACCTATACAGGGTGTTAAGCATCGTACTTGAGTTACTTTAACCAGTGATTCCTGACATTATTTGGAGTAAAAAATGTAAATGAAATTTTGGGCTCCGGTGACTTTTTTTTTCAAAAACTTTTTCTTCATAATGAAAGAAAAAAAAAATTCTTCCACATTTCGTCACTGGTCTCTAAGCCAAGTAACCAACCAACCCCTCACCCCGCCCCTAACTTCCCAATGCCTGCTGATTTTTATGTTTTTGTAGAAAAAAAAAAAAATAACTTCAAGAATGTCACTGGAGACAAAATTTTTATTTACATTTTTTACTTAAAATAATGTCAGGACTCACTGGTTAAATAAGTCAAGTACAATGCTTAACACCCTATATAAAGATTTACACGTGGACCGAGATCAAGGAAGTGTTTTTTTAGAAACGTAGAAGAACTGGTAAAAAAATAATAACAAGAATCTAAAAGTATTGCAAATTCAGTGAACATGAAAATCAGTACCAATTATTCTCTTTGTTCTCTATTAAAAACGTGTTTTTCAAACTTATTTCAAAATAATAAAATAATGTCGTAATTTTTTCTTAGGAATATTGGTGTATGCTTAAATAAATTTAAAAAGTTTTGGCAGTGTTTCATCTGCGTACGAAGAAGAACTCTTCATTAATAAAGATAAATATATTAGTAATCAAACTTTTTAATGGCCAAAGTTTTTTGTTGCTCGACAGAAAGTTTAAAAGGCCTTTCCGTGGCCTTTGGGCTGTTAGAATCCAAATTAGAAACTTAGATTGTGCGTTGTGGCTCGAAAAACGACCAGGAGTTTATTTATTATTCTAAAATACTTTCAGTATCGCTGTGGTGACAGACCACCACTAAGAATTGAAAGATTGCTTGAAATTAATCTTTTACGCTAGTGGGGATTTTACGTAGGGTAGATACCTAAAAGTTTTCATACAAGTGTTAGTAATCTTACTTAATATTATAAACGCAAAAGTTTGTATGAATGTATTTGTGTTTGTTACTCTTCCACGCAACATTTACTGAATGGATTTTAATAAAACTTTACAATAATATAGCTCATATATTAGAATAACATATAGGTTATAATTTATATAATGGCTAGCTATTTATTTTCAATATATTGAAAACAAGCTTCTGCCCGCGCTTTCGTCTGCGTAGGATTAGTACATCGAGTAATATATTTTTTTTCCTAGGTCCCATCTACGTTTATACCAAAATTCTTAACCTGTTTATTTAAAATATGTATAATTCTTAAAATATTAGGCGAATACTTCAAATAAATTCACTAATTTAAATATTTTCCAAAATAGAATTTTGATTTAACAATCATTGTTTTGCAAAATGTCATTTTCAAATTTTGTCGTTTTCTATTAAACAATAATTATTATTTTCAATATATTGAAAATAAATAGCTAGTAATTAAATGAAACAATATAACCTAACTGATCATTTAATTATAAAATGGATAACCATAAAGTGATAGCTAATTTCAAAAGTATAACATTGGCAAGTACAGCCACAAAAGCTAAAATGTACATTTGACCGGTCAGTGGTTGAGTGGGCATATCGTTTGGGTTCCACCCAGGCGTTCCGTGTTCGATTCCTCGGCTGGCTAAGTCCTCCATCACAACACAAGCAACATCTTCCGCTTAGTGTGGTGGTAGTAGGAGATTTTCAAATGTTGTTGGGTTATTCGTAACCCGGGAATGTTTGTTTTTCTTTTTAAAAAGTAAAAAAAAAAAAAAAATATTATAAAATGGATAACCACAAAGTGATAGCTAATTTCAAAAGTATAAATAGCCAGCTTTATAAATTATAGCCTATATGTTATTCTGTTGTATGAGTTATATTATTGTAAAGTTTCATTAAAATCCATTAATTAAATTTTGATTTAAAGAGTAAAAAACAAACATACATCCATACAAACTTTCGCGTTTATAATATCAGTAAGATAATAATCATTGTTTAATAGAAAATGTCAAAATTAGGGAATGACATTTTGCAAAACAATGATTGTTAAATCAAAATTCTATTTTAGAAAATATTTTAATTAGTGAGTTTATTTGAAGTATTTACCTAATACTTTGAATGGAATCAAGAACTATAGATATTTTAAATAAATAGGTTAAGAATTTTGGTATAAACGTAGATGGGACCTATGAAAAGAAAATAGATTAGGTACTCTCGAAGTACTAATCCTACGCAGACGAAGTCGCGGGCATTGCAGCGAGTACACAATAGTTGCATTAAATAATTAATAACATTAAAATAGTTTACAATTAGATTACAAAATATATCTACAATTGTTAGAAATACAGTCGAATTTGTTAATTTAAAAATTTCGATATAATTGGTTTATTAATATTCACTAGCTGAACGGCCATGTATTGCTGTGACTGACAAAACACAATGCCATCTACTGGATGGTTACCTAACCTAGATAATAATTTTTTTTATCAATAAATTAACTCCTATCCCCATATGTTAGAAACTTACAAATAATTACACAGCATTGTCCTATAACAAACATTTAATGAAAATTTAATTGGCATTAATAAATATTGAGGTCAATAATCGAGATAAAAGCTATCATATCTTTTAAGTTGGACCAAATTACACATAGGAATCCAAATTTCATCAAAATCGGTTAAGTAGTTTCGGAGTTTATCTCGAACAAACATCGATAAAGATTTGCTAAGCAATATAAGAGTTTGCTTCATAATTTAATTGTGAATGGTGTCACTGAAAAATGACACTTTTGTTTGGATTATCGAGTTAGTACTCTTATTTTGAATGTATGTAATGAATGCTAGATATTTTCAGCATCGTTGTTATTAAGGTCCACCATCCAGAATCAAAAATGTGCTTGAAATGGCTGTAGTCATGTTTGGTGACCAGACGAGTCTAAAATTTACTTCCCAAACTTCTTCTACCCCATCTCCTTTCCGTCCTCACTCCCTTCAGCCTCTCATCATGATCAATTTAGAGAGACTCTTATGCGGTATTAACATATTTTTTTTACTTTGTATCCTCAAATTTTGAGAGAAGATAAAGTATTATTTAAAAAACTATTTCTAAAATTCGTATGCGTTATACAGGTCATTTTATTGCGACTAACAACCAATATTAAAATTAACTGCCTTCAATAAATGACAATTCTATCGTGATGAAAGTTAGACTGAAGTTTTGTGTAAGGGAGACTACTTTTGTGCAAGCAAGACAACTGTATGGACGTAATCACTAATCAGTCAGTTTAATTCACAAATTCCATAATCATAAATAATAAAATTCGGTGACTTTTCATTAGTCTACAGTATTTTGTTATAAAATACAAGAATATTAAGTTTCAATAAAAAAATTCAAATGACCCCTCTTGTGTTTTTTATATCGATGATCCTAGCCACGTCCTGTGAAGCTAAAATTAAAACAAAATATTATTCAAGCATTTAAAGCAATTCGTTCAAGAAAACGCCGGAAACACAGAATTAAAATAGTTCAGAAGAACTTTATGGATTGTTCCAAGAACAAGTTTTTATAAGAATTGAAAAAACATTTTACCAGAGTTTTAATGTGTTGATTTACCTTGGAAACTACAAATTAAAATTAATACTGCTTTTTATCTTTATAACATGTACTTCTTTTGTACTTTGTGATTTATTTCTCTCTCTCTCGTATCATTTCGTGTTTTATTTTTTATATTTGATTTTTAATTTTTATGTGATCTTTATCTCATGAAATGACTTGATTCATATTTTTATTTACTTATTTAGCATTCCTCATTCCTCTTCATTCCTCTTTCCATAATACATCCAGTACCTAGTTTTTTTGTTTTTATGTGATAATTTTTATCTCATGAAATGACTTGATTCATATTTTTATTTACTTAGATAGCCATCCTCATTCCTCTTCATTCCTCCTTCCATAATATATATCCAGTACCTAGTTTGGTGACCGAGAAAACCTAATTTTATTGCCAAGGTAAAACAATTATTGATGAGTTTTGGAAAAAAAACGTTATCTGCTTTTGAAGGATTTCGTAAAATTCTCTGCTTCTCATCTAACCATGCAGAAAGTAATAGGGGGCTTACTAATAAACGTGTTTTAAATGTGGTAAATGATTGTTTATCATTTGTGTAAAAATCTAAAATGCGTTCACTAGTAAAGCGTGTGTATAGTACGTATCATAGCATTTTACAGAACATAGTTTCTTCGTAAGTTAAATTCTTTGTTAGCTAGGTCCTCCATCTTTTCACAAACCGCTTCCGCTTTTTTGTTTTCTAGATTTTCACAAAATGCTGAAAACTATGGAAGCAGTTTAATTTAAAATACTGTTGGTTCATTTGTAACATGGGAATATTATTCTTTCGAATATAAAAAGCCACAAAATGAAACACGAGAAAGGATTTTTTTCCATAAGTCGTCAGTGTAAAAATTAAAATTGTATTAAATGGTCAGATGGTAGGCTAAACACTCGATAAAATGCAGAAGAAAACTATTGATATGATTTACTATATCAGTCTGTTAACCTATCTATCTATGATTTTGCAAAAAAACAAGGTTTTATTCTGTTAATTAATTTTAAAACAACACAAATGCAAAACCGTTATATTTACCACGCCATAAAAATTTACTGTTATAATAAAAATAAAAATAACGTGAGCAGATTGTTGTTAAACAGAACACAAGAAATACAGATTATTTAGTAATGTAGATAACTACAATTACACAACAATCTGAAACATTTAAGGATTTTTGCATAATATATACATATATATAAGCTTTTTAAAGGAAGCGATGTTTTTATTAAAAAAATATGTCAACGGAGCAAGTTTCATTCCCCGTACGATGCAATCTCTGCAGACAAGAGTTGAATATGAAATTAATGCGAGAAGCAACTATATTAAATGGAGCATGGAGTCTAGTGTTGTAATTATTGGGTACTTGATAATTTATCATATTCACTAGTTCAGGGCTATCCAGATATCCATTGATGATTTTAAATAATAATAAAACATCACAGATTTTTTCTTTGCTGTGATAATTCGGGTAGTTTAAGTAATTGCATTAAATAATTATAATTTAAATTTTCTATCGGAATATGTAATTTATAATGTACATGCCTTAAAAATCTATGCTGTACTCTTTCAATTTTATGTGAATTATAGCCAACGACCGTTGAACGGACAGGGCACGAAAAGAAGAAGAAGAATACATATTTACTTTTAAGTTAGAAAACACCTTAACTGATGAAAACACACTACCGTTCTTTAGTTTTTCTTTATTTTGATAATTTACAATAATTCTGTCGCGAAGCGCCTACAATGCCAACTCCTGGCAAGAGTGGTTCAAAACTTTACTCTTAAAACTTTTACTTTTTGTTACTCCCGAAGAAACCTTCCTATTTTTTCCGCGACTAACAAAACATTTCATAGCCATTAGCTCCGCCCGGAGTAAACAAAGGACTATTTCCCCTGGGGACTTTTTCTCAGGTGACAGCAGCTGCCGGATAAAATAATAATAATAAAATATTAAGATTCTGGAAAATATTAAAGGTGTTGGATGGAAATGCAATATTGGGTAAGGAACAGAAAACTTATACATAAATAATAAATGGCTTTCGTTGTCGAGAGGTAATATCAGTGACTTCAAATGCAGAGGTGGCAATTTTTTGTATAGAAGTCGTTTGTGTTATTTCCTTGGTGGGCAAAAGCATCCGCCGCCAAGACCTAGTAAAACCCGACCCCATGAACCCAGGCACCCCTGCTAAAGTAGCGAACCACAAAGGGTCACCTATGGCAGGGGTGTTTGTTATCCAATAAGCGGATCCCGGTCAGCGATACCTACACCCGCCTCCCAAATTGAAAATATTTACAGAATGTAACTATAACAGTAATACCTAATCATAACAATAACAAAAACAAAAACAGTAAAAATAACAACAACAGCAACAACAACAAAAACAATAGCGATAACGATAATAAAAAACCTCACCAGAGTCTTAACTGCTCCCGTCTGGAGCCTGTGAGACTATGGCATCCCCAATGGGGTATGTTGTGAAGCTGAAGGTAAGTGAGGAAGGGAAGAAGATGGGAAGACGAAGGTGGGGAAGTACCTGGCTATTCAGATCTAGTCACTAAACACGGCTAAAGCCATTTCAAGCAAAGTTTCAATTCTGAATGGTAGTTTTACACCAGCGTGATACTGACAATATCTTACACTCTGGAACGTGCCGCAAATATAGCAAATATTATTTTTAATTAATTAATTGTGAAAAACTACAAATTCAAACTGCGGTTTCGAACCCGCGACCTTTTTTCCCGCGAAGTTTTTTTCAAGGCACAATGATTCCGCTCAAAGAAAATTAATGCATACAAGGATAATTCAGAAAACAGATTATTAGATACATAAATTGAAATTATTTTTAAAACAAACTATATGCACAAAAAATATTTTTAAAACTGTAAATAGTGTAAATAGTAGCCCATTACCTTAAAAATATTAATGCAGTAAGTGAAGTGAAGTCTTCACGTAAGCATTTTCATAGTGTTCTGAATCTTGTACATGTTAGTCTAGTTATTTCTTATAAAATTGTTTTGTTTGGAATTTAAAACTCTTTTAGTGTGGAATACTCTGCGACCGGAAAAAAACATGTGCGCGTAAAGATCATTATCCGGGGTTCTTAGGTGTGGTATCACTGTGGCTTCATTATGTGCGGAATCTTATGTGCAGAATCATCGTGTGCGGAACTGTGGTGTGCGGAATTGTCATGTGCGGAATCATCGTGTGCGGAATCATCGTGTGCGGAATTATCGTGCGCGGAATTCACGTACGGAATAAACTCTTAAAATATGCAATTTCCATCTCCTTGCATTTCTCGTTCAAGATATCTCACATACAAAATATCCCTTCTTTTCTATTATCGATTACCAGATAAGTAATATTGGTTTCAGGATTAATAAACTTACACTAGCATAGTAAGTACATAAGGGAAATAGTTGAGTAGAACCCATTCTCGCCCACTTAATTCCTACAATAATTATCGTCAAAATATTAAGACCCTCTCAATAAATTATATTTGCGGTAGAGTTTACTTAGAACATGACCTTTTTTCAAAAGTTCAGGAATCCAATTAACTTATTTCAACGAAGGGAATTATTTATTTATTTTTTCAATGGAGAATTATCGGTAAAATATATTAAAATATAATATATACATTATTAAATACGTAATGGTTTCTGAGAAATGTTTTGAAATAAATAATACAATATGGAAATCAGGCTGCTGGAATAATTATTGTAGATACCTACATATATTGTTTTTAAATATTTTCAGAGTTTTTTTATGACATCTAGGGGTTGCAGACCAGAGGTGGCTGCCAAATTCAACAGTGGCACGTGCTTGTAATTTTATGGGTTAGTACTCTTGCATCATTTTTGTGACCTGACAGGTAAGTATATTTTCAAACAATCCAATCCATGACGGCCGGCATTGTTCAGCGGTAAGGCTTTGGACTCCCATTCCGAAGGTCGCGAGTTCGAACCCGTTGTGGGCAAATAAATTTTATTTTATTAATTTGTACTTTTTCACAATTAAATAATTAAAAATAACATATGCTATATTTGCGGCACGATCCAGAGTGGAAGATACTCTCAGTATCACGCTGGTGTAAACCACCATTCAGAGTTGAAACGTTGCTTGAAATGGCTTTAGCCGTGTTTAGTGACTAGATCTGAATAGCCAGGTGCTTCCCCACCTTCCTCTTCCCCATATTCATCCCTTCCCCACTTTTTTTATTATTTTTTATTATTTATTAACCAAAAAATACATGTTATGTACATTCTTTTAGGTATATGCCACCTCACTAGGCTGAGCCTGTTCCGAGGTGAGAACTTACCTTCGGCTTCACAACATACTCAATTGGGTATGCTATAGTCTCACTGGCTCCAGATGGGAGCAGTTGGGACGTCTTACGGGAGGTATTCACCATAAAAAAAAATCCCTCCTGGAGACACTGGCCCCCAGATTCCTACCCAACCCTGACACCTTTTTTCTTCCGCCACCTTCCACCATGAAGCATCCCCAAAAATGACACAGACCCCGAGGGGAACTATTTTCGTCGTGGCCTTCTGTGCGAAGCCAATGTAAAAAAAGTGTTCAATTTTCATTAAAAACGCTAGGAATCATCGTCAAATATGGTAATATATTTCACTATATATATATATTAATGCTCTAAACGACCATATTTTAAGACAAGCCCTGCAGGCGAAAAACGACCACTCTCCCCCTTAAGTTTAACCGACCCGAAAGCTGATTATCGCGAGACAGGGACCGTGGATGAAATCACATACGATTTTTTCAGACCTGATTTGTATGGGAAAAATTCAGCCAGAAGTTTTACCAATTGCAAATTTTCATATAAAAAAACGGATGCAAAAAAAAAAACTGCTAAAAAAACTGATGTATTAAAACCTAGCGGCGAAAACTAGAAGCGCTCATTATTCGACGAAGAAATTCAAAGTTATATTGCCAGCCGCCAGGTTCGCCCCTCAAAAAAGGAATAATTTATCGTCAGACCTTCACGAAAAATTTCTGAAAGAGCCTCAGTACTGAAATCGTAAAGTGTATATTTTTTTAAATATAAGGCGTCTCACCTCAAAATTTAACATTTCGACGAGCCTCGAGGTAAATCAAAATTGCGACTTAAAAAAGATTCCCGGCTTAGATGTTTTTATATTATTGCGACTACGACAGGTTTCGGAACATTAATAATATATTATATTTGTGACTTTTCATGGAAATTTTGTCAGGATTCGTTTTCAAACGTCGGTAATTTCTGACGTTTACGAAAAAAATTCCGAGTTAAAAACTGTTAAAATGTTCGTAGCCAGTAAAAAAAAATGCTTTATTAAGGAAAAATTTATCGTCAGACCTTCAAAGTACTGAAATGTTGGGGCATTTTTGAAAATTATTCTATGGCGTCTCGCATGTAAATTTGATATTTCGACGAGTCTCATGTATATCAATATTACGTCAAAAATAGCATATGTGGATAAGATGTTTTTCTATAATTTTGAAAACCATAGATTTCCGAACTCCAATAATACATTACATTTACCACATTTCATGTAAATTATTTCAGGATACATCTTCAAAAGTTGAAAAAATTCTGACGTTTATGAAGGAAAGGAAAATTGAAAACAGGTTAAATGTTACCGGCCAGCTACACAACGTTTATTTTAATTGCTGTGTAGGTACTTTTGTACAGACAAATAAAATTCGAACGGTTCAGGCTGCTGAGATCATAGAAAATAATTTACCAGTGGGTAGGTACCTAATTGGGTGGGAACGTTATTTTTCAAATATTGAGAATTTAACATGATGAATAAAACTGTTTAAATAACTCAGGATAATCCTTTTTTTTTTTGCCAAATGGTGTAGGTACTTTTTTAAATAGTGCACAATAGTGTTATTCTAATATCATTCGGCGTGGGTGGTGTGCATTGGTACTGCCACCCCGTGAATCATTTATTGGATGACCAAACCCTTTATAACCGGTTAATCTGAGTCGATTTAAGAATATCTAAATATATTCAGGTTGGCAAAAAGATGTATCTCAGTGACGTTTTGCATCGTTATATGCACCAATACACACAATCCTAAGGGCGGGCTTTTTCGTGTGAATGTTTATGCATTTTTTATACACAAACTATGGATCTTACTCGACTAATTTAAAACAAAATTAGGAAAATCTACCGGGAAAAGAGAAGTTTATTTAATTTTTATAATAGCTCTACACAGGAGGCCTTGAAGAAAATAATTCCTCTCAGGGCCTATGTTATCTTTGGGGATGCTGTGTGAAGGGTTCTTTTTAGGAAAGTAAGGAGATGATGTTCTGGTAAGGAAAAAGTTATGAGGGGTGGGTAGGAATCTGGGGATCAGTGTGTGGAGTGACGGACGAAAATAATTCCTCTCAGGGCCTATGTCATCTTTGGGGATGCTGTGTGAAGGGTTCTTTTTAGGAAAGTAAGGAGATGATGTTCTGGTAAGGAAAAAGTTATGAGGGGTGGGTAGGAATCTGGGGATCAGTGTGTGGAGTGACAGACGAATGATTTTATCCCTCCCACTGCGGTGCATGGTGATGTTCCGAGAGAGCTTTGCTGAAGAAGCCAAAAAGTCTCCCTAAACCAGTCTCTTCCGATCTGGTCTGCCACGAAATTGGTGGGCAGACGAATCCACCGCCAAGACCAGGACAAACCTCATGAACCCAGGCACCACTTCTAAATCAACAAACATAGCGAACCACTTGAAATGACCTATTGCAGAGGCGTTGGCCTACCCACCCAGCGAATTTTTTTAGCGTAAGATCCTCACGGCTTTTGCGGTAGGTCAGAGGCCCTAGCACGCTCGCTCTATAACGATCGATAGGATAACTATCGGTAACTTCTCATCGTTCCCTAGCATGACTTCAGATCGCCAACGAATAAGTGACAGTTCACAATGACTAAGTGTCCTTAACATATTCGACATCAACTGTTGTTTGTTCGTTAGCGATGTGCAGTTGTCCTAGGGAACGATGAGAAGTTACCGATAGTTATCCTACCGATCGTTATAGAGCAAGCGTGCTAGGGCCTGAACAAAAAAATTAGACTTTAGCCTTTAAAAAAATTGAGCTTTGGCGTATTTGAGAATCCTTCATTTGCAAACGAAATTGCGTCAAAATGACGGCCTCTGGCGTAAATGTTTTTTGATATATTCAATGGCAAAAGGTTTCGAAAACTTATTCAACCGTTTTTTTAGTGGCATTCCATTGAAAATATTCCACAATATCGAGCTAAAAATTTGATATTTTACAAAAAAATCCATGAAAAATCCGCTAACAAATTTTACAAGATTTAAAAATATTACTGGTCAGGTGGATTGGTATAATAATAATCACTGGGTAGGTACCTACTTTGCTCCATCGAATTACAAATAAATGGTTTGAAATTAAGAGAAATCACCAAAGATGGTAGGTACTAAATGCGTTTCTTCTGGAAAAATGCCGATTGCAGTTTGTCGGTCTTTTAATTCAAATTCAGAAACAGGGTGGTAAAAAAAATTCCGCTCGAAATATACTGATTAATTTTTTTATTAAAACTCATGATGTTTTCCTTAATTTTTTTTGTTTAGAAAATATTGTCTTGCGTTTGCGACCAACGTTTTTGCGGCGCATTAAAATTTATCTAAATAAGATGCAAAGTTTTTTTTCTAATTTTCTATACATTTATCGTTATTAATAATTATTGATTACGAAAAGAGTTATGGCGTCCGTGACATCAAAAGGTGGATACTTGAAAGATGTCATTTCCATAAAAAAATATTAAAGAGTCGATTTAAAAAAAAAAACATTTTTTTAATCGATTGGTTTTTGTAATAATGAGTGAGGAAATTTTGCCGGACCCTGTCGTTCATTTCGACTGTCCAATCAGGGAGTTCAGTAGGCATGCGGATTGCATTGAATTCAAATATCGATATTTACTCTAAGTAAGAACTTCTTTCCTTTAAATCACAAAAAAAATATGATATAAAATAAAAAAAAGTAACCAAAGATGGATATTTCCAAAAAAATGTAGGTGTACACGGGGGTAGGTAGATATGCAGGTAGGTAGGAACTAAGTACTGAACAGGTACTCTGGGTAGGTAGGTATGTATGAAGGTACTTTTTATAAATTAGGTGGGTTCGATGCAGTGCTACAGATTTTTTATATGCATATAAATCGAAAAATAGATCGGTCAGGATTCGTTCGTTTACTTTGGACATTATTCAACTTTAAAATAAAAATAATTATACGTGTGCACGGGTAGCCGGATATTGTTAAAGAATTTCTTTGTGTAATTTTTTTGCTGCAGTAAAATTGAGTTTGATAAGATGGTTTTTTGTTGAACAAATATTTTTTGTTTGAGGGTTAGGTAGGTTTTTTTTCCAATACTTTCATCTGATGGCGACAAAACTTTTGGGATTTGATGTGTGCATGCCCGGGTTGGTTTCTACGCATAATAGTAAGCTCTGGCTTTATGAAATTATTTTATATACTATTCACCCGATCGAGATGAAACTTTGGAAATTTGATGTGTGCATGCCTGGGATGGTTTTTATGCATAAAAGTAAGCTCTGGCGTTATGAAAATATTTCCTTTAATTTTCATCCGATTGAGATGAAACTTTGGGAATTCGATGTTGACATGCTCGGGATGGTTTCTATGTAAAAGAGTAAGCTCTGGCGTTATGAAATTTTTTCCAATACTATTCATTTGATTGCGACAAAACTTTTGAGCTTTGATGTGTGCATGCCCGGGTTGGTTTCTACGCATAATAGTAAGCTCTGGAATTATGAAATTATTTACGCATAATGGTAAGATCTGGCGTTATGAAATTATTTCCTATACTTTCCATCCGATTGAGATGAAACTTTGGGAATTTGATGTTGGATACTCGGGATGGTTTGAACATAAAAGAGTAAGCTCTGGCGTTATGATTTTTTTTCCAATACTTTTCATCTGATTGCGACAAAACTTTTGGTATTTGATGTGTGCATGCCCGGGTTGGTTTCTACGCATAATAGTAAGCTCTGGCTCTATGAAATTATTTCCTATACTATTCATCTGATTGCGATGAAACTTTGGGGATTTGATGTGTGCATGTCCGGGATGGTTTCTATGCGTAATAATAAGCTCTGGCGTTATCAAATTATTTCATATACTATTCACCCGATTGAGATGAAACTTTGGAGATTTGATGTGTGCATGCCTGGGATGGTTTTTATGCATAAAAGTAAGCTCTGGCGTAATGAAATTATTTCCTTTACTTTTCATCCGATTGAGATGAAACTTTGGGAATTCGATGTTGGCATGCTAGGGATGGTTTCTATATATAAGAATAAGCTCTGGCATTATGAAATTATTTCCAATACTATTCATCCGATTGCGATGAAACTTTGGGGATATGATGTGTGCATGCTCGAAATGGTTTTAAAATATAATAATGAGCTCTAGCGTAATGAAATTATCTACAATAATATTCATCCGATTGCGATGAAACTTTGGTGAGTTATTGTGCGCAAGCCCGCGAAGTTTTCTTTATATAATGCAGAGATTTGGCGTTATCAAATTCATACAAAAAATTTAAATAGGTGTAACGGGAGTTATTAGAAAAGTGAGTGCATATCATATAATTTAGAAACAATTTATTAGTGAAAAAATTGAGCCGTAAACTTCTAGGCCCCTTTTTGCGAGAAAAGGCCCATACTGAACGCCTTAACCAGGGCGACCAAAGTGGCTAAGTAGCGGGTGTACAAAATTGAGCGATTAACTCACAGGACCCTTTGAGTAGTTCTCACAATCCTTGCTTCATCCACATTCAAACATCGATTTTTTTTTTCAAATATTTAATTTTTAAAAAATGTAGACACACACACTTCTTGCTTCATCCACATTCAAACGTCAAATCGCTTAGTGCTTTAACCAATTAGTTGCCTTGCAACGGGCAAAAGCTAGTATATATTAATGCTCTAAACGACCATATTTTAAGACAAGCCCTGCAGGCGAAAAACGACCACTCTCCCCCTTAAGTTTAACCGACCCGAAAGCTGATTATCGCGAGACAGGGACCGTGGATGAAATCACATACGATTTTTTCAGACCTGATTTGTATGGGAAAAATTCAGCCAGAAGTTTTACCAATTGCAAATTTTCATATAAAAAAACGGATGCAAAAAAAAAAACTGCTAAAAAAACTGATGTATTAAAACCTAGCGGCGAAAACTAGAAGCGCTCATTATTCGACGAAGAAATTCAAAGTTATATTGCCAGCCGCCAGGTTCGCCCCTCAAAAAAGGAATAATTTATCGTCAGACCTTCACGAAAAATTTCTGAAAGAGCCTCAGTACTGAAATCGTAAAGTGTATATTTTTTTAAATATAAGGCGTCTCACCTCAAAATTTAACATTTCGACGAGCCTCGAGGTAAATCAAAATTGCGACTTAAAAAAGATTCCCGGCTTAGATGTTTTTATATTATTGCGACTACGACAGGTTTCGGAACATTAATAATATATTATATTTGTGACTTTTCATGGAAATTTTGTCAGGATTCGTTTTCAAACGTCGGTAATTTCTGACGTTTACGAAAAAAATTCCGAGTTAAAAACTGTTAAAATGTTCGTAGCCAGTAAAAAAAAATGCTTTATTAAGGAAAAATTTATCGTCAGACCTTCAAAGTACTGAAATGTTGGGGCATTTTTGAAAATTATTCTATGGCGTCTCGCATGTAAATTTGATATTTCGACGAGTCTCATGTATATCAATATTACGTCAAAAATAGCATATGTGGATAAGATGTTTTTCTATAATTTTGAAAACCATAGATTTCCGAACTCCAATAATACATTACATTTACCACATTTCATGTAAATTATTTCAGGATACATCTTCAAAAGTTGAAAAAATTCTGACGTTTATGAAGGAAAGGAAAATTGAAAACAGGTTAAATGTTACCGGCCAGCTACACAACGTTTATTTTAATTGCTGTGTAGGTACTTTTGTACAGACAAATAAAATTCGAACGGTTCAGGCTGCTGAGATCATAGAAAATAATTTACCAGTGGGTAGGTACCTAATTGGGTGGGAACGTTATTTTTCAAATATTGAGAATTTAACATGATGAATAAAACTGTTTAAATAACTCAGGATAATCCTTTTTTTTTTTGCCAAATGGTGTAGGTACTTTTTTAAATAGTGCACAATAGTGTTATTCTAATATCATTCGGCGTGGGTGGTGTGCATTGGTACTGCCACCCCGTGAATCATTTATTGGATGACCAAACCCTTTATAACCGGTTAATCTGAGTCGATTTAAGAATATCTAAATATATTCAGGTTGGCAAAAAGATGTATCTCAGTGACGTTTTGCATCGTTATATGCACCAATACACACAATCCTAAGGGCGGGCTTTTTCGTGTGAATGTTTATGCATTTTTTATACACAAACTATGGATCTTACTCGACTAATTTAAAACAAAATTAGGAAAATCTACCGGGAAAAGAGAAGTTTATTTAATTTTTATAATAGCTCTACACAGGAGGCCTTGAAGAAAATAATTCCTCTCAGGGCCTATGTTATCTTTGGGGATGCTGTGTGAAGGGTTCTTTTTAGGAAAGTAAGGAGATGATGTTCTGGTAAGGAAAAAGTTATGAGGGGTGGGTAGGAATCTGGGGATCAGTGTGTGGAGTGACGGACGAAAATAATTCCTCTCAGGGCCTATGTCATCTTTGGGGATGCTGTGTGAAGGGTTCTTTTTAGGAAAGTAAGGAGATGATGTTCTGGTAAGGAAAAAGTTATGAGGGGTGGGTAGGAATCTGGGGATCAGTGTGTGGAGTGACAGACGAATGATTTTATCCCTCCCACTGCGGTGCAAGGTGATGTTCCGAGAGAGCTTTGCTGAAGAAGCCAAAAAGTCTCCCTAAACCAGTCTCTTCCGATCTGGTCTGCCACGAAATTGGTGGGCAGACGAATCCACCGCCAAGACCAGGACAAACCTCATGAAGCCAGGCACCACTTCTAAATCAACAAACATAGCGAACCACTTGAAATGACCTATTGCAGAGGCGTTGGCCTACCCACCCAGCGAATTTTTTTAGCGTAAGATCCTCACGGCTTTTGCGGTAGGTCAGAGGCCCTAGCACGCTCGCTCTATAACGATCGATAGGATAACTATCGGTAACTTCTCATCGTTCCCTAGCATGACTTCAGATCGCCAACGAATAAGTGACAGTTCACAATGACTAAGTGTCCTTAACATATTCGACATCAACTGTTGTTTGTTCGTTAGCGATGTGCAGTTGTCCTAGGGAACGATGAGAAGTTACCGATAGTTATCCTACCGATCGTTATAGAGCAAGCGTGCTAGGGCCTGAACAAAAAAATTAGACTTTAGCCTTTAAAAAAATTGAGCTTTGGCGTATTTGAGAATCCTTCATTTGCAAACGAAATTGCGTCAAAATGACGGCCTCTGGCGTAAATGTTTTTTGATATATTCAATGGCAAAAGGTTTCGAAAACTTATTCAACCGTTTTTTTAGTGGCATTCCATTGAAAATATTCCACAATATCGAGCTAAAAATTTGATATTTTACAAAAAAATCCATGAAAAATCCGCTAACAAATTTTACAAGATTTAAAAATATTACTGGTCAGGTGGATTGGTATAATAATAATCACTGGGTAGGTACCTACTTTGCTCCATCGAATTACAAATAAATGGTTTGAAATTAAGAGAAATCACCAAAGATGGTAGGTACTAAATGCGTTTCTTCTGGAAAAATGCCGATTGCATTTTGTCGGTCTTTTAATTCAAATTCAGAAACAGGGTGGTAAAAAAAAATCCGCTCGAAATATACTGATTAATTTTTTTATTAAAACTCATGATTTTTTCCTTAATTTTTTTTTGTTTAGAAAATATTGTCGTGCGTTTGCGACCAACGTTTTTGCGGCGCATTAAAATTTATCTAAATAAGATGCAAAGTTTTTTTTCTAATTTTCTATACATTTATCGTTATTAATAATTATTGATTACGAAAAGAGTTATGGCGTCCGTGACATCAAAAGGTGGACACTTGAAAGATGTCATTTCCATAAAAAAATATTAAAGAGTCGATTTTAAAAAAAAGTAATTTTTTTAATCGATTGGTTTTTGTAATAATGAGTGAGGAAATTTTGCCGGACCCTGTCGTTCATTTTGACTGACCAATCAGGGAGGTGGTATTAGGTGGAGGTGGAATACACTAGACATGGTATTCCATTGAATTCAAATATCGATATTTACTGTAAGTAAGAACTTCTTTCCTTTAAATCACAAAAAAATTATGATATAAAATAAAAATAAGTAACCAAAGATGGATATTTCCAAAGAAATGTAGGTGTACACGGGGGTAGGTAGATATGCAGGTAGGTAGGAACTAAGTACTGAACAGGTACTCTGGGTAGGTAGGTATGTATGAAGGTACTTTTTATAAATTAGGTGGGTTCGATGCAGTGCTACAGATTTTTTATATGCATATAAATCGAAAAATAGATCGGACAGGATTCGTTCGTTTACTTTGGACATTATTAAATTTTAAAATAAAAATAATTATACGTGTGCACGGGTACCCGGATTGTATATTGTTAAAGAATTTCTTTGTGTAATTTTTTTGCTGCAGTAAAATTGAGTTTGATAAGATGGTTTTTTTGATAAGTAATAAAATTGCAATGTTTTTTTTTTAGAAATTACGTAGGTAAATGAACAAATATTTTTTGTTTGAGGGTTAGGTAGGTTTTTTTCCAATACTATTCATCTGATGGCGACAAAACTTTTGGGATTTGATGTGTGCATGCCCGGGTTGGTTTCTACGCATAATAGTAAGCTCTGGCTTTATGAAATTATTTTATATTTTCATTCACCCGATCGAGATGAAACTTTGGGAATTCGATGTTGGCATGCTCGGGATGGTTTCTATGTAAAAGAGTAAGCTCTGGTGTTATGAATTTTTTTCCAATACTATTCATTTGATTGCGACAAAACTTTTGAGCTTTGATGTGTGCATGCCCGGGTTGGTTTCTACGCATAATAGTAAGCTCTGGAATTATGAAATTATTTACGCATAATGGTAAGATCTGGCGTTATGAAATTATTTCCTATACTTTCCATCCGATTGAGATGAAACTTTGGGAATTTGATGTTGGCATGCTCGGGATGGTTTCTATGTAAAAGAGTAAGCTCTGGCGTTATGAAATTTTTTCCAATACTATTCATCTGATTGCGACAAAACTTTTGGGATTTGATGTGTGCATGCCCGGGTTGGTTTCTACGCATAATAGTAAGCTCTGGCTTTTTGAAATTATTTCCTATACTATTCATCCGATTGCGATGAAACTTTGGGGATTTGATGTGTGCATGTCCGGGATGGTTTCTATGCGTAATAGTAAGCTCTGGCGTTATCAAATTATTTCATACACTATTCACCCGATTGAGATGAAACTTTGGAGATTTGATGTGTGCAATGTGCATGCCTGGGATGGTTTTTATGCATAAAAGTAAGCTCTGGCGTAATGAAATTATTTACTTTACTTTTCATCCGATTGAGATGAAACTTTGGGAATTCGATGTTGGCATGCTATGGATGGTTTCTATATATAAGAATAAGCTCTGGCATTATGAACTTACTTCCAATACTATTCATCCGATTGCGATGAAACTTTGGGGATATGATGTGTGCATGCTCGAAATGGTTTTAAAATATAATAATGAGCTCTAGCGTAATGAAATTATCTACAATAATATTCATCCGATTGCGATGAAACTTTGGTGAGTTATTGTGCGCAAGCCCGCGAAGTTTTCTTTATATAATGCAGAGCTTTGACGTTATCAAATTTGTACAAAAAATTTAAATAGGTGTAACGGGAGTTATTAGAAAAGTGAGTGCATATCATATAATTTAGAAACCATTTATTAGTGAAAAAATTGAACCGTAAACTTCTAAACCCCTTTTTGCGAGAAAAGGCCCATACTGAACGCCTTAACCAGGGCGACCAAAGTGGCTAAGTAGCGGGTGTACAAAATTGAGCGATTAACTCACAAGACCCTTTGAGTAGTTCTCAAAATCCTTGCTTCATCCACATTCAAAGATCGATTTTTTTTTTCAAATATTTAATTTTTAAAAAATTTAGACACACACTCTTCTTGCTTCATCCACATTCAAACGTCAAATCGCTTAGTGCTTTAACCAATTAGTTGCCTTGCAACGGGCAAAAGCTAGTTCCAAATAATACCGAATCATCCCTTGTTCCAGCTTCCCAAATAACTCTGTTTACCTAATTGGGGTCCGAAACAGCGTGGCCAAGTATTGATTATATCGGTTTATTATTCGTTTGTACTGTTTTATTAACGCAAGGGATCGAGCGGGAACACATAATAATAACTTCTGTTGATATTCGGCTTATGTTTCAAAGATAAACTGTTAGCCTGCGATTAAGTCGAGGCTAAATTGTTTAAGTTTGCCACGGGTTTGACCGGGCGAGATTAATTTTAAGTTAAAATTGAAATATTTCTAAAATTACTTATTTAAATTGATTCATACATTTAACCCGTTTAATCACAGGAGACCAAATTTGTGCTGGCTCCCATATGTCTCTTAAAAATCGTTGTATCTCCCTTACTGCCATGGTGAAAAATATGATCAACTACTAGCGTGTCGGTGCTTTTTGTTTTTTTTTTATAGAAGTTATGACCTTCCAAAAATCAATAAAATTGACTGATTTAAACGCCGGCAAAAGACGTTTAGTATACAAACTGGACAATGTTTAAAAAAAGCAAAACGCACAGACATAGAATAGTTTTTTTTATGTGGTTGATAAAAAAAAATTGAAAATCGGTCCACTTTTGGAGGAGAAAAGTGGGGAATACAAAACCTCGATTTTAGCTAGGTATTAGTTGCCCGAGGTGCAAGTGTCCCTTTCGCTCAATATCCGGTGGAGTAAGAGCAACAGTGACAGCAACAATTTAGTAAAATCTATTTTTCAAATTTCTCCACCACCGGGTTTTATCTTAAGCGCGCGTTTGATGTATTTCCCTGTGCCGAAAGGATCAATGACGTCATTTGCTTGGAGCATCTTTCACTGTAATACCAGTAGAATAAATACAGCATACTTACTTGACACATGTGCTCTAAATATTGCAATCCGCTTGAAAAGTTGACAATATTATAGGTATCTAATGCTATGGAGCTATAGAGAATTTTCCGCAGTCATTAAACTTCGGCTATTTAAAAAAGTTTTTTTAGTTTGTACAATGCGTGACGAATCTATTCCTCCAGGGGTGTATTACATATTCCAGAGGCGATCTGGTGTCCAACAAAGGGGTCAGCCATTCATGACCTTAATAGCTACACCACTGGCCGCTGTCCAAATAATAAAAGCCTGCCAAACATGGCGGCGATTAAAAAAAAAGACTAAAAGTTTTATTTTAAAGATATATTTTAAACAGTAGATTTAGGTGTAGGTAAATTAAATAAGGCGTTATTGTTTATTGTTTATTTATTGTTTATTGTTTCTTCTTCACATTTTAGTTTTCAGTTTACAATACAATTTTTAACCTCACTAGGACAAGCCTGTGTTGAGGTTAACAATTATTTACAAAGTAACAAAATAACACAAAAGGAAACAAAAATAATACTTCAAAAAACACAATAATACTTCAAAAAACACAAATAATATAGGTAAAATAAAAATGATACTTCAAAAAACAATATTGTTACACAGATACTGGACAAGCTAAAGGCCCTTGGCAGTCTTGGCACATTACAATGTAAACAAAGTAGGGTGACCATAGTTCATTTGAATTTTGAAGGACTAAGATAAATAATAAATATATGTATATAATATATTATGCTATTAATTTAGCACGACAAAGATGAAAAAATGATTTAGACAATAGAATATACTTTTAATTTATGAAGGACAAAGATGAAAAAAATAATTGGCAATCCTCGGCAAATAAAAATAATTTGAGATTCTTTTTAAAAGTATACAAGGAATTAGATGACTTGACATATTCTGGAAGGCTATTAAATAAGAGTGGAGCCTGGTAAAAATAGTTTCTTTGAGCAAAGGAAGATTTAGTTTGAATTGGCATAAAGTTCAGACCAGAGCCAATTCTCGTAGAACGAATTTGCTGCGTTCTTTCTGCAATATTAATATTTTTAAAAAATCTACAAAGTGTTTGTGTAATAAACAACTGTTTTATATTCATGACGTTACATTCCTTAAAAAGTAAATGAGTTGGATATGTAAATTTTTTGTTAAACATAACTTTAAGGATTAGTTTTTGGGCAATATTAAGTGGTTGCATATAAGTCTTTGGGCAGGATCCCCAGCACAATATATTATAAGAAAGCAGAGACTGGATTATTGCAAAATAAACTGTTTTTAGCTTTTCTTTGTCTAGTATATGTCTCAGTTCTTTAAAGATATAGGTAAGTCTCCTAGTATTATTCACTAACATATTAACATGATCGTTCCATCTCAAAAATTTATCTATTTTTACTACATTTTCTAGACTACATTTTCTAAAGGGCTGCAGTTACATGTTTGCAAACAATTGTGAATAATCAAGTTATGAGTGGCAGAAGGCTGACTTTTACTTGAAATACTAAAAGTGATATATTTGATTTTTGGGTGTTCAAAGTTAAGATATTATTATTCAACCAACTATTTACTACTCTTAAACCTGTATTACATTTGTCAAATGTTTCATCCCAAGTTTTACCATCAAATATTAAGGCAGTGTCATCTGCAAAACTAACAATATTTCCATGAATATTCAGACTACACAAATCATTTATAAAAATAAGAAACAATATTGGCCCAAGCACACTACCTTGCGGGATTCCAAAGGAGATTGATTTACCCTTGCTTAAAATTTGATTTATTTCTACCTGTTGTGTTCTGTCACTAAGGTAAGATCTGAACCAGTCCATTGCTGCATTATTAATACCTAAAGAAGATAGTTTTTTAAGTAGGAATTCATGGGAAACAGTATCAAATGCTTTTGATAAGTCCAAAAACACCGCTATAGCTTTGTTGCCATAGTCCAGCGCGCTTATAACTTTGGTCAATACCTTTAAAACAGCATCATTTGTACCTTTATTTGCTCTAAAACCGAATTGATTGTCAGAAAGTATTTTATATTTTTCTAAAAATGAAACTAATCTTGACTTAGCCAATCTTTCTATCACTTTTGAGAGAGCATTGAGCAAAGATATGTGTCTGTAATTGTTAACATCTAGTTGATCTCCACCTTTGAAAAGAGGTATAACCTTAGCATTCTTACAATGAGAAGGAAATATGCCACTTTTAAAACTAATGTTAACAATATGCGATATGGGACCCGCCAGCACAGAAACATGTTGCTTATATACCATGATACTTAAGTCATCAATACCACAAGAAAAATACAGTTTTAATTCATTTATCACTTTTGAAACTTCATAAATGCTAGTACTTTTAAATTCAAAGCTATCTCCTGTAAATTGAGTACAAGGTATATAATTGTTAACAAGACACATTTTGCTAGTTTTATTTGCACTGCACAATTTTTTTGCGAATCTAGGACCAATATCACTGAAGAAGTTATTTACGTGATTAGTGATTACACTTGGATTCTCTTCCATTGAGATAATGTTGTTGTTGATTTTTAATTGTTTTATAGACACTTGCTCCTTTTGTATATTTACTGCCTCCTTTATAATCTTCCACTGTTGCTTGGTATTTCCATTGACGTTATCCAGTTTCCTTCCGTAATATGTTTGCTTTGTATATTTTATAATTTTTGTACACCAGTTTCTATATCTTTTGTAATAATCCAGCAGTTGAATGTTATTTAAATCGCCTCGACATTTATTGTGCAATTTGTCACGGGTTCTGAGACATTTAATAATTCCATCATTTATCCAAGGTTTTAAATATTTCATGTTATGTTTTACGTTTCGTACCGACGAACAACTTTCCACGTGCATTTTTAAACATTTTATGAAATTTTCAGCAGCTGAATTTACATCTTGCGATGACAGGACTGACTGCCATGATTCCTCCTTTAATTTTACCTTCAAAAGATTGTTATCGATGACGGTTTTTATTTTTTCATTATCCTTCGCTATTTTCTTTATTGTGAAGCTCATAAATCTCAGCAATATCACATCATGCTCTGTTATGTCAGTAGTGAAGACAGCTCCCTGTGGTTCAAATTTAGATTTTACCATAATATGATCGAGGCAGCTTGAAGTGGTAGGAGAAACTCTAGTAGGCGAAATTATGATTGGCTTCAAACCATGAAAAGCCAAAAGAGAGAGGTATTTTTGAGTTTTCATATCGCTCAAATCCAAAGTGTTAATATTTATGTCCCCACATAAAATGATCTCCTTATTTAGTAAAGACGTAGAGTCAAGTAGAGCACTCAGTGATTAAAGGAAATTATCTATATGAGCCTGAGACGGAGATCTATAAACAGCTATTACACACAAGGTACTCGATATCTGCATCCTTAAGCAGTTTGCGCCAGGGAAAACAACTTCCTCAACAGTTGCCTGAACATTTTGTTTTACGTAGGCAACTACACCATCGTTTTGCAAATAATTATTATTTGTGTTGTAGACTGTGTATCCAGGGATATTAGGTATATTGGTCATTTTTTTCAGCCAAGCCTCTGTAAAAACTAGTACCTCAGGACGATGTTCGATACAATCGAGCATAGTTATGGTTTCATCAAAGTTTTTATTTAAACTTCTAACGTTCAAACAAAGTAAAGAAAACTTGGAATGTTTTAAAAAATTTTTGCAGGTTAATGAATCTTTAATAATTAAATTAGGTTCGGTAATTTCATTTAAATCAATGTATTTTCCTAAATCGATATCCATTTTAATGTCGCAATTATCTTCGGTGCCTTATACTATTTGACTTCTATGACATTCTATTTAGGTCATCTTCGTGTTTTAACTCCCTGATTTTTTTGCCTTCATCTTCTTTCATTAGAATGGATCCATTTTTAAACCAGATGTATTTATATTTTAATTCCTTCCCCTTTATTTTGGCCTTCCAAAGTAGTTCCTTAAAATAAGGAGAAAGAGATTCTCCTAGGAATATCATTTTGTCACGGTTCGAAATGATCTTTTTGTTTTCTAATAATTTTAATCTTGTTTCCGGATTTCTAATTTTTAGGAGAATTTTTTTCGGATGACCTGGTCTTCTGTCATATTGTCTTATTGCCGAAGTGATATCCTCCGAACTTATTTTGATGTTGGCATTTTCTATTAATTTAATGGCTGTTATTTTGGGATGTTCATTGGTATTCTCCTCAATTCCTGTGATTTCAATACAGTCATCCAGGTTCGATTGTTCTAAGCAACCCAGTCTTGTTTCTAGATGTTTAATAATTTTACTTTTACCTGCTAAATCAGTTTTTAAGTTTTCAACTTCTCCTTTAACTTCCTTCATGGAGTCTAAGCGAGAAATTATGTCATAATATTTTTGACATACGAATTCGATTGTTTTTTGAAATTCTGACATTTTTTTATCAATGTTCTCGAGTATTTGAGTTTTTGTTTTTTCTAGTTTTAAATCGACATAAGATGCAAATTTTGAAAAAACATCTTCTTCTGGGTCTTCGGGTACAGTATTCATTTTGTTTTTGGACCTTGTCATTGTGTTTAGATTTTCTTGCTGTTGGGTGCCGGTTTTTTTACTCGAATTCATGGTCACCTTAGCAGTAGATGTTTTTCGGCAGCAATAGATGCGCAGGCGCGGTCTGAGACAGTGAAGCAAGCTGTATGGTCAGTGTTGGCAATATGGCGATGGTATAAGCCAATCACAAGAGCTGCACTTATCTTTGAATATATTTCAATTTTACTGTCACTGTTTCTTGATTTCAAATTATTCGAAATTCACTTTAATTAACTCGTTTTAATGTACAAAATTTATATCAAAATGAATGCCATGAACACTAGTGTGAGTTTCAAAACTGTTTTGGATTGTATTGTTTACTAATATACACAATTATTCCAAGTTTTCAACGGATCACTTTTACTGTGTTATTTTGATTTGGTGGGTAGGTGGGTGTATTATAAAGGGTTGTTTAGTGCGACCACTCTCTGAAATTTCAGCAATTAGTATCAAAATAATAATTAATTAATCAATACTCTTTATTTTTAAAGATTTCCGGCTACCGAATTCGATTCGGCCAATCGATGTAATTACTATCATACCTATTAAGAATACGGAAATAAGCGAAATGCTTTCTTTGGTATAACGCCAATGAATCCACATATTTTCACTATTTATACCATATTTTAAAGTATCATGAATTTATAGCGACCTATCTAGTACATTAGGACCTACCTATATCTGTGTCGCACTAATTAGCACTGCCCGGCCGTCTCTACCTACTACATCACTACACATTATTATTTTGACTACCTTCTCGAAAGGTCTCGCTGCTGCGACACACAATATCAGCGCTACGCTGAAATGTCGGGAATTTTCTAGCGTGAGCTGCATTTAACCTACCGTTCAAGTAACTACCAGGTCAAGCTATATATAGTGGCTCCAGCAAGCCAAGTCAGTCTTTCAGTCGGTCTTACAGTCAACAACTCGCATCCATTCGGCAACGAACATCTGTAAATATTGTAAATACACATTATCATCATCATCATCACCGAGTTTATTATTCCGACCAGCACGCGCGGAGATATCACGACTCACCGATATCTCCCCTATTTTAATGGAGGCCCATTTCATTTCCTCTTCTATATCAGGAGGCCCAATATACGCATACAAAATAAAAAAAATTAAAAAAAATTAAATTGATAAAAATTACGAATAGTTTTTGTGTCTGCTCCAGTTATATCTTCGAATTGCCCATTGATGTCGACTGGCAGGCATAAAGCTGGTGGCTAGTGTTGCCAAAAAGTGTATATAATTTGCAGAGGGAATAACAAAATTATTTACATCAGGAGCTACAACTTCTTCTAGGTCAAGTTCTGTTATTATATCATTATGGGCTAGTTTCATCAAAAAACTGAAAGAATAACAGAACTTGAAAAAATTATCCCAGAACATAAAAATTAACTTTGAAATTTGATGATTTAGTCAAATTACGTGAAAAAACTCATCCTAGCAATATACAATCTCTGTACATAGACGATATGCTTAGATAAGCAGTAAAAAAGACACTGTGTTGAGAATTATTGTTTGCTGTTTCCAAAAGGAGGCATCACCTACAAAATAGAAAAATCAAATCCGATTATGATTTTGATAACATAATTATGATTCTATTGAGTCTTCTCTTCAAATAGGTAATCCCCAGGGTCAGTAAAACGAGTTTGTTTCCACATTTTGCATACTTATTCAATTTCAAATGGTCTTTTCCTTAAATAGTTGTGGAACCGCTTGCCTGCTTAAACTGAGGGCATGTATTTAATATGCAGACGACTCTGAAACTCCGAATGTACAACGCGGCCGTGAGTTATGGGGAATGTTCTGTCGTGATATGACGTCCTTTTTGTATGGAGTACGGCATAGGACACATAAACCATGTACATAACTGAAGGCAGTGCGTGCCATTCGGCTCCATGACAAAACAGAACACTGAAAAAACAGAATGATGACAAAGCAGAACAATATATACAATAATTCTACGACGAAACAAAACAGAATAATGACAAAACAGTACATTGATAAAATAGATTATTAGCTTGAAACACTCATCCATATTGAAAAAACCTCAAGAGAAAAAAGATACATAGGATATACAGAAAAGATACATAGAATATACAGAAAAGATACATAGGATATACAGAAAAGATACATAGAATATACAGAAAAGATACATAGAATATACAGAATATAATAGAATATACAAAATATACATAGAAAGCTTTGTGCTACGCATAAAAAACAAGTCTAAAACAATAGTTTATCATTGAAGAAGAAGATAACAATAATAATCTTTTTTTTTTAAATATGAAAATGAACAAGACACAGAAAAATAATAAAAGATAATGGTCGCAACTGGGACTCGAACCCAGAATCTTACCTCTTTCCGGGACATACACCTCTACCAATTGAGCCACTGCGATCTATTATGAGACTGTTGTAATTGTCAACTTCATATTTCAAATTTCAGAATTAACAATATTATCTTCGACTAATGTTTTTTTTGGGATGGGGTGTCACCGGACGAAGTGTCATAGAACTAAAAATCATATTTTATTTTAATCAAATTTTTCACGAAGAAAATTTCTTACGATTTTTTTTTCTTAGGAATCATTTCAACTCTTGAGAACTTATCAATATTCAGTTTTATTATAGATATTTTTATACGGGATTATTAATTAGACTATTTACAAGAAACTCCATAGAAAATATTTAATGTGGACGCAAAATTAAAGTTTCCACGGCAGATTATATCCAGAAAACCCAAAAAATATATCCTTTTGGAATGTTTATGATTTTTTCATAATTTTTTTTATTAATCCTAAAAATATAGGATGATTTGCTTAAATATAGGTGAATTCATTGGCTATATAGCACTATAATTTGTTTATACGTTTACATACACAAATGCGGAGTAATGATTTTTTTTAATGTGGGGGGAAAATTTTCAAAATTAATTTTCAAACGTGGTCAGGATCGAGGCAAATTTATTGGTGGTTAAAACTAACATGGAATGATATTCTTATGGTTTTCAAAATCAGAGTAATCAGTCTTTGTATTCCCTTGTTTCCGATATCTATTATGATAATCAATGGTTTTCGAGGGGCGACCTCTAAAAGGTCAACTGCGGAGCACAGACCCTTCCCAAATCGGCATATAACAAACAAGTTACTCTTTTCCAGAAAAGGAGTTAAATTAATGGGACTTCATCAATTCAATGTCACGACATGCCCCCAGTTAGTACCTACCGTACTGGGAAGCCTATTATTATAAATCGAAAGAAACCCAACAACCCTGTTTTGATATTAATCAAAACTAGAAAAGCATTTTAGTTTAGTTCAGAGAGAATCTTTAAAAGTGATGCTATTTTCATATTAATTTATAATATTTTGACAACTACACAATTACTATAGTTTTGTTTAGATTGATAACCTCGATTAGTGATGTTATTTATATATTTATAGAATTTGTAACAATGAATTTAATATAATAATAATTTGAATCAGCAGATACAGTAGAATAAAATACGAGTGAGGGAGAGGCAAAAAATGATTACTTTTTTGCATCTTCCTCACTCATATTAAATCGCTTGACGTTAATTTTTCAACAAATTCATTGAACTTATCACAAAATAAAATACTGCTTTGGAAAGCGGGTGAAAGATCCTTTCAGATATTAATCAATATTTTTAATGCAAGTACAAGATGTGGTATTGTCACCCCCTAACACGAGTTAAAACGTATGCCTCACAGTAATACAAAAGAAAATACAATTAGAATTTTATGAGTCCGTATCAATTTGTGCCTTAAGGAACTCTAGAATATCTACTGCTGTCGATGATGTACTGCGTAGCACAAAAAGACCAAAGGGGTTAAAAAGATTCAGGCTTTCGTAGTGGTGTACTGTATTGTAGGACTTCTGCGGGGTAAGAGGGAACTGCGGGCGGATGTCCCAAAATAGTTCGAGCCTAATTTGTTGGAATAACTATTTTAATAACTTTGAAGATAAGATGAAGAATATTCATTAATGTAATATATCAGAATGTAATTACTTATTGAAGAAGAAGATAATACTAATAAATCTAAACGAAACATGAAACAGAACAAGACACCAAATATGAAAAGGTATAGGTGACAACATGGAAATGATTAATATTACATTGATGGGTAAAAAAAAAAGTTATTAACAAGAATATTAAAATAAAATTGAATTTTCATTCTGGACTTGTGGAAAAAGTCAATAGGTGTCCCATATAGATTATAAACGTATATGTTTAAAAGAGACACTATCTACGATAAAAATAAATTCGTTGGAATTTTGTAATAATTAAAAAAAAATGTCAGCCAAAAAACATGGGAAAAAATAGTTAAAGATAATATATTTAAATATAATATTTTTAATTAATATTTTTTTTTAAAGTTTTTTTAAGTATTATAATAATTTATTTTTGGATATTATGCTGTGTCGCGCTACCTCCTTCTTTAGCCAACGTTTCGGACAGCGTTACAGCATCCATCGTCACACATCTGCCCTTATGATATTTCCCGTAAAGCTTTCTGAAAGGTTGGCTAAAGAAGGTAATAGCGCAACTCAGCCAAATAACCCCCCAAAAAATAATCACTATAATATCCCAATAATAAATTACTTTAAAAAGATAATAGTATTGTTAATTCTGAATTTGAAATATGAGATTGACATAAATTACGTCCCAATTACCGAGTGAATTGAGGCATTGTACGGGTAAGCCAAAGTTCCTGTGTTCGTTTCACAGTTGCGGCAGTTACCTTTTTTATTTTCTATGTCTGGTTTTGGTTCATATTCTGTTTAGATTTATAAGTATTATATTCTTCTTAAATGATTAATTTTTCAGAATTCATACTAATAAAAGACTCTTAACCTTTCCCTTACTGTGCTGAAAAAATCCGCGCGTTCCGGTGCTGTGTAATCACTACACAAGCATAAATGGTCGATTTAAAAGCCGAAAAAATTGAATATTCATAGCAAATCGCTATATTTCATTTCAAATCGGCCACCATAACACGGGCATGTGCCTAGTATGGCGGCCATAAATTCCACAATTGTTATATATTTACTATTCAAAGAACAAAGAAACATAAAAAAAAAAAAAAAAATTGAAGTCAAAAATGATAATAATTGATGTTTAATTGCTGAAAACATGAAAAAAACATCGGTAGCTCAAAGAAACGATGCTCATACAACATGCGAAGAGACCACTCCGAATGAATGCCGGGCGGCGACTGGCGGCGCCGTCCGCGGTTCGCGGCGGAAACCGAAAGAACAAACAGGATTGACGACTGACCAGTAACCACACGGTTCTCTTTCTCGCGCTCACTTATATCGAAGTAGGTGAGAGTGAGACGTGCATAGTGTCGCATTAGCCGCACGCTTCACGCATTTGTACATCTCACCCGCAGCACTGATCATACGCCAGACGTTTGATTGTATTGGTGAATTTTTTTTCGATTCTCACAAAATACCTCTTATGTGCCCGAAAGGTATTAATTATTATTTTTTTTTAAATTTTATTTAATGAGTAAATGCATAACGGAGGATTGCCTAAAATATGAACCCAGAATTGTCCATATTTACGGAGATATTAAAGGTGCATGAAGCAATGTGTAGTAGATACACATCTCAGGCAAGGGAGGGTTAATTAAACAAAAAAAACCCTTTTTAATTTCAAAATGGCTAATTTTCAGTATCATCTGAAGTATATATGCTCAAGTCAATTAAGCTTGTAATTCAAATAAATTGTACATAATTGCACAAGAAATATTTTCCGCTTATAATGATAGCAGATGAAGTTTATCAAAAATTGTCAGACCATTTGTAACTCGGGAATCTTCTTAAAATTATCCAAAAATAACCAAGTCCTGAAATCAATAACTGTTGATCATAATTCCAAAGCCAAACAAATCCACGAAAAACTCAACAGTAGTAATTCAGTCCAACTCTCAAACTGCGAAGTGTTGCGGGAAGGAAGGTGGTATTAGAAGGTAGTACTTTGAGTGAAGGAGGATGTAGTGGAAGCGTCAGTAGAAGGTATTAGCAAACTTCTTAAAATATTTTCTGTGTTTCCGTCCGCCAGTTTGTTTTTGTTTAAAAATTTCCTTCTGGCTGTACGTTTTTCGGGTAAACTTTCAACCCTGTCGTAAGCTTTCATGTGTGATACAGGGTTGAATTGTAATCGTGCAAAACAATTCCAGCGATTTAATTTTTTATTTGATTTTATAAGATTAACGATGGGTGTATGAAATATATGACGAGTAATATTGTGAAAATATGAGAAAGACAGTCAGAAATAAAATAAGTCTTATCCATATATATATATATATATAACCCCTTAGAGCCAACGCAACTAAAGTAATTCGCTACTTTACATCATTGGCAATGATTTTTACATCCATTTTCACTGACATTTGTGTAATTTCAACGATTTCACATCCCACACTAAAAAACTATACACAACTTTCATTTTCAGAAAGATGTGCACAAAATACAATACATTTTTTAATGATATCTTTTCAAACCCTGATATTTTCCATTTTTTTCGTCATGTCAATTTACTAAACGATTTATATTAGAAAAACATTATATTATTAGAAAAAATAAATCAATGTGTTAATTACAAACCCTCTACCATTGCTGTATGTAAGATCTTTCAGTTTTTTCTCGTTCTACCTTTACCTTGTTTATCTTTGATCATTCTGTTAAAATTATTTTCATCCTAATTTACTTTTAAACTTCCTCTCTATATACTTTTATGCTGTGTTTTTATCGATATTATCATTTTCTATCAATTCTTTTTTTTAATCAGTAGTTTTTTGGTAATAATTTCAGTTAAAAAATGCTCGTAACTGTACAGGGAGGTTCCAATAAGAAAGATCGATTATTCCCCGTATCAAATTTTTAAAATTAAAAATTTCATATCGATTTATTTAATTAAAAACTAGCTTTAATTTATACTTACCTACATTCAAGTTAGCAATAAAAATGCTCAAAACGCACCATGATAAAGTATTAAATATCGTGTACTTCTTGTAAGTATTTTTTGATCATAAGTGTTTATGATTTTTCAATAATGTCTAAACAAAATAAGTGTGTAAAAAAAAATATAAACATTTTAATTTGTAAGACCTTAAATAAATAGAAAATTTGAGATATTTTTTTCACAAAACGCGGTCTCGGATTTATTTTTAATGATTTTAATTTAAATAAAATTATTTATAATATTGTTAATTCTGAAATTTGATAATCAGACTCAATGGCTAAATTGGTAGTGCGACGCTTCGTCGATTTGGGTTCGAGTCGCAGTTGCGACCATTATGTTTTTTTGGAGGCCCTGAGAAAAATAATTTCCCTCAGAGCCTATGTTATCTTTGATGATGTTGTAAGGAGGGTCTTTTTGAGGAGAGGAAGGAGTGAACGTGGGTCTTGAAGAGACACATGTTGTAGGAAGGAGGAAACACAGAGGCCGGCAAATCTTTCTATAGCCGAGCTGTTGAACACAAGAACGAGTCGTAGAAGCGTCCCGTTCTCATGTGACAAATGTCAACCGTGTAAACATGTTGTGCGCGCATTTGGCGTGTTTCCCGACTATGCACCGGTGCCGAGGGGATCAATGACGCTAGTTCTTCGGAGCATCTTCCATTGAAATACCGGTAGAACAAGGATAGCATTCCCACCCGACGCCTGTGCTCTAAAGATTGCAATCCGTTTGTGAAGACAGCGGACCAGAATCACAGAATCGAGGGTTTTTTCTCCTGACCAGAGATGGCTGCCAAAAGGTTTTATTATTTTCTGTGTCTTGTTCATTTTCATATTTTAATGAAGATTATTATTATTGTTATCTTCTTCTTCAATTATTTATCGTTATAACATTTTCGTCTTTATTTTTGAAGATGGTTAAAAATGAACATCAAACATCTATGCTTAATATTTTTGTTGTATTTGTTCATAATTGTACGCTTATTCCTACAAACTAGCTTTTATACATTACACTTATGTTTTAATTGTTTTAAGTCATGTCTTTTTATTTAAATTTTTTAAAAATATATTAGGTAAATCGTATTTAGCTTTTCATTGATACAACTGTTTGGGAGCAAAGTGCGTGAAGTCCTGGATGAGGTTATTTGTGGGCCTCCGGTTGGAAGAGGAGATATCTGTGGATCGCGATATCTCCGCGCGTGCTGGTCGGAATAATAAATACGAGGATGATTGTTAATGATGATGATATATTCACAGTATTTACATTATGCAATATATACAAATGAAAGAGTATTTACAATCGTAGTAATATTATCCCTACCGAACCGCAGATTGCGAAGTTGTGTTATTAGGCCGCTGGCCTGTCGCTGTGAAGACTGAGTGAGAACGACTCACTCGATTTGGCTTGCTCGAGCCCTTATATAGGGCCGAGCCTGGCCGGTACGAGAACGGCAGGCGAAATCGTGCACACGCTGGAAGATTCCCGAAATTTCAGCGTGTCGTAGAACCGAGCTCTTTCCAGAAGGTGGTCAGTAGGAGCGCAGTACTAAACATTGCGAGTGGCTACCTAAGTAGGTGGCAATGAATCGCAACAACTGTAATTATTTTATTCTTTTAAATATCTGCTATAAGATACGAGTAAATTACATTCCAATTTATTCTGTTTTATCTGTTTGTAATACACATAATTAATATTGAAAGCATCTATGCACATACTTGCCCTTCTATATTAAACTTTCTTTTGCTTATCTTTATATTTTTTATAATGTTTTCAGTATTTTGCTAATTTTCACAAATATGTATTCTTGTAACCAATTGTACAATTTTCGTGTAAAAGCCCACTTAATAAATAAAAATTATTTTTTTAAATACCTAAGTCCGGCTCTCTTCCGAAGACCAAGTTAACCGAGATGTTCGAAAGCTTTCTGTGTCCGTGGAAAGCTCTCATGTCCGGTCGGCCAGTTCATTACACTTTATGATCCTGCAAGGCAGCAGGCAGCAGCGGAAGGGGTGAGAGTTGGGAAGGGGAAGGAGTTGTGGGGGGCTCTTAAAAATCAAGCCAAAGTTTACACTGCCGCGGCTGGGACTTGAGAGGTGATTATGTATGTATGTGTGCTTCAAAGCGGGGAGAAAAGGGCCCACTGAATCTGACCCTTTGTTGTGTGTTTGGTAGATAAAGAATTTAAATTAAATACTCTTCTGGATAATATTTAACGAGGAAAAAAGGAAAACGTTAAACTTAACGCATAGGTAAGTACAAAAAAACATCCTCTTCTTTTCCAAAAAAAACCTTCCATTCAGGATTCACTAAGATGACAAAGGCTCTGAGGAGAATTATTTTCTTTAAGGCTTCCTGTATGGAGCTAATGTAAAAAAAAACACATCTTCATATTTGCAAAATTACTTTGTGGCATCATTTTAATTAAATAAAACAAATTACTTTGTGTAAACCACTAATCACATGTTATAATATCTACATGTTTCAAAACCGATGGTTTCTTCGTCAGGATAATAGCATTATCCATCACTGCAGAGGAAGGTACAAATGATTATTTTATTTTATTTAGTATAAATACATTTGTACAAAATAAGGGTAGTCCCACAAAGCTGTCATATGACAGCTTGTCTGTAGGTTCTACAATTTATCACTCTTAATATTATACATAAAGAAATATTTTTGAATACATATATAGTTTTAAGGAAACATTAGGATAGATCATATAATAATATTAGATTATTTGAATTACACCTATAAGATATTTCAATGTACATGCTTAATAATAAGATATATAGGCAGCTACATTAAGATAATCAATTCAACATATTTAAAGATACATGTTCGTTAATTAGCCACATTTTTATCATTTTAGGGCATAATCTGTAATTTTTTTCAAATTTTAAGTTTTTATTTATTTGATTGAAAATCACTGGTATTAGGTATTCAAGAGCACGGCTTCCATATTTATTTAATTTTTAATTTAAATCTTGTGGTATGTTTGTGTACCATTGGGTGTTTGTATGAGCTTTCCCCCGCGTTATCCATAATAGTAATGAACCAAAGGAGAGCTTTTATTGTAAGTATGCTCTCTGAGCCATATAGAAGTTTTAAGTTATTTCTCTCTCTGTAAATATTTGATGTAACAATTTTTTTATTATGGCAGTATTTATTTACTTATCTAATTCACGTATATTCATGTTATTATCCTGACGAAGAAACCATCGGTTTTGAAACATGTAGATATTATAACATGTGATTAGTGGTTTACACAAAGTAATTTGTTTTATTTAATAAAAAAAAACAGTTTAAATATGTTGTAATATTAAGGTGGAATTAATTATTCGCGATTCTTTAAACGAATAGTTATGTTTTTCTATACGTAATTGTTTGTTCGATCAAATGTTGAGAAGCATTATTAACATGTTGGATGATGACGTAGACAAACCACAAAAGCAAAGGCAATGAAAATTATTATAGTATGACCGAATAAAATAAATTTTCATGCGGCCTGTGCAGATTTTAAGGTTTTATCGCGGTTTTTATTATGTTGATAAGTATTAAAAATGTGTTAGATGTTAGTCAATATAACCAAAGCCAATGAAATTTATTATAATATTATGACCGAATGAAATATTTTTTGTGCAACATGTGCAGATTTTAATGTTTTAACATATGGATACGTTTGTATTATGAGGGAATAAAATATAAATAGGTAATTAAAAATATAAAAAAGGAGATATGTCAAGAAAATGTACCGACTATCGTTGAGCTACGACCAAATTCTAAGGACTTTAGCGTTTGGGCAAAAACAGCTGGACTCTGCTTAAGCGATTTAAGAGGCTAGACTTTAAACGACACGCGGAACACCCGCGTCTGTCATTCTGTCCCGCTCACAATAAGCTAACGCACACTTACAATACATGCGAATGCGAAATGTGCGAATGAGACAACGCTCAAATTTACCTACAGAAATCGCTCGAAAAGGGGTTTATGGAGAATACACTTTTCTACACCGAAACTTTCACAAAATTGAAATTTTAAAAAATATGTATATTTTTTGGAAAGAAGAAGCTACGTCGGTAGCTTTTTATAATTTTATAATTCTTTATGAGAGTTGAGTTAGCAGCACTTTTTCCTTAAATAATATTTTTTGATAAATCGTACATGTTTGACAGTGAATGTTTACGTTAATACGAAACGCATCAAAAATTCGAAAACATACCGACATAGTTTCCACCCTCTAGAAGGCAGTATAAAAAAATATATTCATTTTGTGCAATTTTCGATGTAGAAAAGTGTTTTTTCCCGGGCGTCCTTTTTGTATGGGCCGAAAAACGAAGTCTATCGTCTTAAGGCAAACACACATTGGGCACACTCTTGTATGTGGGATGATTTTTCGGAAACAGCGCGAAAATTACCTTGATGAGTTCTGGTCAAATTTCCGTATTAAAAAAAACCCTATCGGGAAACAATTGTCAAAAAATATACTAAAATATTCATACGAATATAAACTGATTTTATTATTTCTACACAAGCTTGAATACACACTCTACATAAAAAACAGTTCATAAGAGTTTTCAAAGAAATAATAACCATGATACTCTTTTGAAAATGTTAATATTTTTATTTTTCTCAAAACACTCAAAACTGTTCGCAAAAAATGAAGGCCGTTATCCATAGAAAATTAATTCCAAAGCATTCCGAGAAGCTACATAACTGAAATTAACAGCAAAGACTATAATGATATTGGCGCAAGTGATTCTGATCTTTAAAGAAGGAGGTAGCGCAACACGGCATAACACCCCAAAAAACAAACAACGAAAAAGTTTCTGATCTTGTTCTTGTACTGTTTCTTTATACATGAGGGTTAAAATTACATATAAAAATAAAATAAAATTGTCCAGGGCGCCGGCGCCCGAGCTACAGATGTGGGGTTAAGACATGTGAACAATTTACAATCCATACGTTTTCTATGAAAATATATGCTTTAGAACAGTGTTTCCCAATCCATGGTCCACGGAGATTTTCTGCCGGTCCGCGAAAGATTCGGACGCTGCAGATAATGAGCCACTCACTAGCTTCGTCCAGAGTGCAGGCGTGTGCCGAGAGGGTGCCGCTAAATAATAAACTAACTAACTAACTAACTAACCATCACGCCGTTTCTCCGCAGGGGTAGGCAGAGAGGACGGACCGCCAAACAACTCGGTCTTGGCATACACTCCTCGCCTCATTCACATTCATACATCTTCTCATACATACTCTTCTATTATTCTGACTCTTGACATGGCCCGACTCAAGTATATGATTTACTTGGTCGTGCCACGTCTTCCTTGGGCGTCCTCGGCTTCTTCTACCGTTCAAATTCGCGTCATAAATTCTCTTTACACTCCTTTCTTCATTCATTCGCTCAACATGCCCAAACCATCTAAGCGTCCCTTTCTTAATCTTTCTTACTACGCTCACATCAGCCTTGCATTCTTTTCGGATATCCACATTCCTCACACGATCATGCATGGTTTTACCACACATACGCCTCAGGGATCTCATTTCTACAGCATTCAGTCTACTTTCATCCTTTCTCTGTAGGTACCAGTACTCCATTGTGGACTGCTAACTTCGCTTCTGTGGACAACTTTTTGTTGGCTCCCACGGCGTTCAATCCTCCATTAATGGAGTTACCTGCATTCACCCTTCTTTCAATATCCCTATCAGCCTTCCCATCTCTCGTAAACATACTTCCCAAATATACAAACTCATCCACCTGCTCCAAGTATTCATCATTCACAACTATATTGCACACCGTTTTCTGACTCTCTCTTTCAAACACCATGACTTTAGACTTACTTACATTCATCATTAATTCATTATTCATACATACTTCGTTCATCCTAGACACGAGAGACTGCAGATCTTCTATACTGTTAGCAATCAGCACCGCATCATCAGCATACAACAGGCAACATACTATGAGTTCATTCAATTTCGCGCCCAATCCCGCCTCTTTCAATTCTTGCATACAATTATCCATGTATAGATTGAATAACCACGGTGACATTAATAAACTACACATGTATAATAAAAAGCGTCAAGCAAAGAACTACTTGTCTTCATACTGTATATAAGTACAAAAAATCAACACTGTATGTAAATTCGTTTGATATTCATACCAACCTATTTTATTATTAAAGGTATTTTTGAAATCGATTTAATGTACACGAAGAAAAATGTCGTATTTTAGAATAATATTTTCTCCGTGTATAATTATTATTTTATAATAATTATATTTTCGGGCGGTTAACTATCGTGGGAGCAACTGTCGGGTCACACATATGTTTATATTACTAATAGATATAACAAAGGGAAAACGATGTTTAATAGAAATAAACCAGCGAAAAGTATGAGAAAGTGGCAAATAGAAGAAATATATCATATTTATATAGAGTTGTGAAATGATTATGTGTTTACTAATTCAAGTTTTCTCTTACCATCATTAATATTAATCTGTATGTTGTAATGTATCACCACAAACCCATCCCCTTGTTTTCTTGGCAAACAATTAAAGCGGAAAAAGTAATATAAATAGAAAAATTTTAATTTTTTTAAACTACTAAGATCATCTTGGCAAACTATTTTTAAACTTTTACCACCTTTAAAAAAGTTACCTTTACCGCAGGAGAGTCCTTTTGCTCCCATCTGGAGCCAATGAGACTATGGCATCCGAATAGATCCTGGGTTCGATTTCCAGTTGCGACCATTACCTCTTTATTTTTCTGTGTCTAGTTCTGTTTCATGTTTCGTTTAGATTTATTAGTATTATCTTCTTCTTCAATGATCAATTGTACTTAAAATTTTTTGAGAAACTTCCAAATAAGTTTGTTTGAGGTTCGTTGTGATTACAAGTCGATTTATTAACGTTATCGTAAAGATTACAATGATTAGACTAGACGTCTTTACTAGTAGGCTCTTGCGCCCATCGTTCACGTAGCTACTTACAAGCGACGCTACCGCTACCTGTCATACTATTTTGCTAGTGCAGCGCCTAGCGGCGATTTCAAACATTAATAATCGTTTAGAAAATACAGACGACGTATTTTGGAGTCTCCGAATCGCAAGACTGATGAGTTTTGCTTGACTACTCTTACCCTTTCGATGCCTTCGGCTAACATCGGAATCGTTCTTTCAAAAGAAACGAACGGCGACAGATGATACTGTACTGATATAATACTTCACTGACATCTGCTGGGATTTCGCAAAACTTCGTTTAACTAACTATACTAACGACATCTATTGAAGGATGCTGAAACCACACAACCAGGTTCTTTATAATAACAATAATAATGAGCCTTTTATTCTGAACTTATGTTAGGTATTTGAATAGTTGACATGTTTTTTTGTTATAATATATCCCGAAGCTCAGTTTGCCTCTTGGCATAGGCTTCCTCTAATTTTTTATTAAAAGTTACAATATTGAGTATTTTGTTTCTTCTTGTTGTTAGAGGGTGGTGGTCTATTACTCCCGCGGGGATCAGCCGAATTGGGAGAATTTTTATTATTTGGTTTTAATTGTTAATTTTGGTTTGTATTTTAATTGTTTGTTTCCCATTTTCCGAGACAATGATTAGTTTTTTTTTTGTATTTAGTTGTGAGTCAGAACTTACCCGGTTGACATAGTTCAGTATGTTAGGTATAGTGGTTTCTTTCGTGCTAGTTTTGGGTAGAAGTTGTGAAGGATTGCATGATATTTTATTTGTACTTACGTTCTTCTGTGCCGATGACTTAAGAGAATCCGAAGTTCCTCCTTTTCTCTTTTTGCTAATGTTGTCCTTCGGTTTTAACACTATCAGTGTGTCATATTCTATGTAAGCAATATTTCTCTACTTTTTCTCTTCTTCTAGTTGAGGTTGTAGCTGTTTTCATTTTTCCAGGATTTCCTTCGAGTAATCTTCTTTCACATTAATACCTGATGGAAGGTTTCTCTTGTCCTTGAGTATAAGGTGTTTTTTCCTACTGGGTCGTGATAGAGGCTATATCCGGACGATTCTTGTTTTCGCTTTGTTTCCCTATTTTATACACGTTGCTAATTTCTTGGCTGTCCAAGTGTACTCCCGTGTCTACTATGGTCTTTAATGTAGTCTACTAGGTCTCCTTCAGATTTTCCCTTCTCTTCTTAATTCTTCTCAACCAGATTCTTTACAATTTAACAATTTAGTCTGATATTTATTTTGGCTTTTTAACACTCCTATAAAATGTGCTATTCTTTAACTACATTGTTTTTATACTGTTGGAGTAGGTAGGTATCTAATGTATGTATTTTTACAAAAAAACTCTAAGCAACTAACTTAACTATCCATCACTGCAGAGGAAGGTATAAAGGATAAAATGCAACAACCACGACTGTCTAATTCACATATAAATCATTGTTTATGTTCCTAGCCGGTACAAACTAACACTTTTATTTTCACGTACTAGTCTCGCTAGCCGTGATAAATCTTTTGGTCGTTATTCATTCGGTGATGGGATTTATTTACAAAACCATACTGTTTGCCGAGGTTTAACTTCCTAAATTACAAACCTACAAAGATAGAAGTATGTTGTGGGCGTATTCGCGCGTCCAAAATATCTAAGGGTAATTTTGACTTACTTCTGGTGCAAGTGATCACACACACGGAGAAAAATGTTTTTCGAAAATACGATAATTTTATTAGTAAAAACGGGACTTGTCAGAATAATTTGTTGGTATACGTACGAAATTACGTATACCAACAAATTATTCTTACATGTTCCCGCCAATAAACATTGAAACCCTGTTAATTTGTTCGTAAGAACTTCAGTCCCGTTTTTAACCATTTTTACTAATAAAATGATGGTATTTTCAAATAACATTTTTCTCCGTGCATTTTCATTTAAACGAAACAAATTACTTTTGTGTAAACCACTACAGTCAATGTTATAATATCTACATGTTTCAAAAGCAATGGTTTCTTCGTCAGGATAATAACATGAATATTATCATAGTGGTTTACACAAAAGTAATTTGTTTCAATTCAATAACCACCCCAAGTGATTTGCTAAATTTGGTGATTTAGCAGGGTTGCCCGGATTAATGGGGTGAGGTTTGCTCAGGTATTGGCAGCGGATGCATCTGCTCAACAACTGCTTGGCGAGCCGAATCAGGAGAGACCGGTTTGGGGAGATCTTTGACCTCTCCAGTTGGTCTATCACAGTCGTCTTGCATGGGAGCGAGCATTCGTTGACCACATGCATTTTGCAGCACACCACATTCACACATCGCTGACTCTTTAAGAACCCATCTATGTAACAAGTGGGCACAATAGCTATGATAGCTTCTTATCCTATTGATGGTGGTCCAGGGATGCTAGCATAATCGATCGATATGAAGTTACCGACCGATTGTCGGTAACTTCTCATCATTCCCTAGGACAACTGCAGATCGCAAACGATTAGGTGACAGTTTACAATGACTAAGTGTCCTCAACATATTCGATATCAACTGTTGTTTATATGTTAGCGATCTATAGTTGTCCTAGGAAACGATGAAAAGTTACCGACAATCGGTCGGTAACTTCATATCGATCGACCATGCTAGGACACTAGAGTTTGCGAGGCAATGAGAACCCAGGCTGTCTATCAGTGGGGTCTTGAATAAAATGGGCGTTTCCCACGTTGACCGATTGCCACTCAAGTTTCCACCTATTTCCTGGTATGAGAGATGACCGGAAAAGTCTCTCTTCTTTAGTCCAGAAGTTAAGGGACTTCAAGCGGCACGCCGGGGGAGAGACAACATCATCGTGCAAAGGTATAGTGATATTTTGCAGCGCCTTTTCTTATTCCTCCAGTGTTGAAATCGCTCGCCTGATGTTTAGCAGGGTTATTTTTGCAAGTATGGGAATCAGAGGGAAATGAGTAAATTTTAAAGTCTCGCTGATGGTTCGCATTGTGGCATTAAGTAGAACGTCAACTTGAAAACTTTTGATTAAAAAAAATATTAAATGAAACAAATAACTTTGTATTCGTAAGAAGCATTAACTTTGTGGCTCAACATAATTTACAATAAAAATATATAAATTTGTTTACACCACTGTATAATTACAATTACCGGCACGAAATGATTAATGAAAAACTGAATAACTATTATTCAATTTAGTTTAGGTTTTATGGCCCCAAATCAAAAATTAAGCTTTTTTTCGTTCTTTTTAACTACAAGCCAATCTGTTCGTTTACACACCATGTTATTAGCTTAATTATCAGGGCAACTGTTCCGAATGGTTACGCAGATAAAGACAAATAACACAGTTATCGGATCAATCTGATATGCTTTCAGCCTCAAATTCAAATTTAAGGTTTGTATGAAAAATATAATTTTCTAAAGATCCTACGTTTGCTTTTCAAAATATCCTTTGTGCAGTAAATAATGCTTATAAAAAATCCTGTATGCAAAATTTAAGTTAAATTATTAGGCTTTAATAAAACTTTTATATAAAATCAACTTTTTTAATAAACAAATGTAAAACCACAATTCTTAAAACTTAAAAAAAAATAAACACATTGTTCCCTATTTAGTTTTTTTTACTATCCCCTAATATTTTAAAATCTATATAACATAATATGTACTTGATACGTTTTTAGATTTTCACGGCCAAAAGCATTTTCGTTGTTTGTTTTTGGGGTGTTATGGCGTGCTGTGCTACCTCCTTCTTTAGCCGACGTTTCGGACAGCGTTGCAGTGTCCATCAGTGTACATCGTCGGTTCTGCCAGATCTGCCCTGATGATGGACACTGCAACGCTGTCCGAAACGTCGGCTAAAGAAGGAGGTAGCACAACACGGCATAACACCCCAAAAACAAATAACGAATATGTGTTTTCGTTGTTTGTTTTTGGGGTGTTATGCCGTGTTGTGCTACCTCCTTCTTTAGCCGACGTTTTGGACAGCGTTGCAGTGTCCATCACCAGGGCAGATCCGGCAGATCCGACGATGTGAAATTGTTGTGTTAAGTGTGTGCTTATTTACTTGGAAGCGATACCGTGTCGTCAGCTTCAATCCACTACGAGCTGGTGGGTATTTCAGTGAAAGGGAACTACTTTGAAAGGGAAATTTTGTGAATGCGCAGTATTTACGTTAGCCTGGGGACCGTCCACGGAGAAATGTAACGAAATTTCCAACGAAAGTAGCGTCATCATCAACACGGCATAACACCCCAAAAACAAACAACGAAAATGCTTTTGGCCGTGAAAATCTAAAAACGTATCGAACGAATATGTACTTGATGTTTCTGTTTAAAATCATGTTCATTGACGCCGTCTGAAAAAACAAACACTCACAAGACTTTTGTTATTATTACAATTTTCTTTCAACTTGTAAACATTTTCAGTTGCAAATCGATAAAAGCGTTTATCTTTCCTTTTCCAGAAAGCTTGTTTACAATTCTACCACTGCATTTTTGAGTTACAAAAGGTTTCGCGAGCAAAAGGAAAGTCTATGGCCCGGGGATGTTGTTTGTTCTAACACCGCACTTCTCTCCCTTCTCCCCCACACAACCAACACAGAATCCACCCTTACACAGACTTCCAGCCTTCCTGGGCCTACCCCGAAGCCATAACTCTAGTGGATGCATGAAAAATTGAAAGCTCAATCATGAAGGGTACGAAGGTTACATGTTATGGAAGGCAGATTCTTTCGTGATTTTTTTTTCTCGAATTTATTGCAGCAGGCGAGGACTTCCAAAAGAAAATGTTTAAAAAATTTGGTTTACGAAATTTATCATCCGACAAGTAGTTCCATTATTGAACCTTAGACCTTTACAATTTCGACTGCTCTCAAGTGTATGAAGCTAAGAGGGGCATGAGAAATGCAGTGAGCAAATTTAAATCATAATATTTTAATTAATGAAGATAATATTAGCGAAAGTCATCTTCATCGAAAATCCGAAACAGAGAAATCAGAAAAAGAAACTCATTACATTAAAAACTTTAAAATATATATATATTTTTTTATATAATTAAAAATAATTTATATCACCTTGTAAAATGCTGCGAGGAATTTTAAATCATCCTTTTTTTAAATTGTACAATAGCTTAATTATCAAATTACTGTACAATTTTCATTTTGACAATCTTAACAAAAATACTTTTAAAGAAGAATTATACTTATTTTTTATTTATTTTTATTTTTTATTGTTTCATCACATTTTAGGTATTACATTTTATAATAACCTCACTAGGACAACCCTGTGATATATATATATATATTTCAAGTGTTTCTGAGATTTCATTCAATAGCACCATTCCTCTTGTCATGCTATGTTGTGCCAGAATATCTGTTCTGCCGTATGGTATGTAGTAGTCAATATATTTATTATACCACCGTCTTTTTTTATAGAGAATACCTCACAAGAGTCCCAACTGCTCCCGTCTGGAGCCAGTGAGACTATGGCATTAACAATTGGGGTATGTTGTGAGGCTGAAGGTAAGTGGGGAATGGAAAGAGATGGGGAAGAGGAAGGTGGAAAAGTACCTGGGTATTCAGATCTAGTCACTAAACACGGCTGAAGCCATTATTAAGCAACGTTTCAATTCTGAATAATGGTCTTACACCAAGGCGATACTGAGAATACCTTCCACTCTGGAACGTGCCGCAAATATAGTGTATATTATTTTTATTAATTAATTGTGACATAACACAAATTAATCAAATAAAATTTATTTTATCGAACCCGCGACCTTCCGATTGGGAGTCAAGAGACTTACCACTAGACCACGGACGGCCGTCAATGTTTGATTAATAATTATAAATGCATATGTTATATATATTATTTATTATACATATGTTATATATATTATTTTTTTCTTTTACACAGTAATGTTAATAACATAATTTTAATGACAGTAACATTCAATTAAAAAGTTAATGACGTATTCATTAGTAAGTTGATAACTATAAGATAATAACAATAGCCTTGTTACAAGAATAATTTTACAATAATTGTTGTCACTAGAGCAGTATCTAATAGGAGAAAAAATAATTATTTATTTAAGAACGGTTATATAGAAATAGCACAATATACTTTATTTTAAGTTGGGCATAGTCTGCCTCACTAGGCGAACATGTATATAGCAGAATTTTTTAAGGTGAATTGAACTTAAAACGCCAGGGTTAGAGTGGAAATCATAATAAAGTTCCCGATGTACTCGTAGGTAGGTACTCCGTTTAAATAAATATTTAGATATCGTATATTTCCACAAAGCAATACTCCTATCTTTAATTAGAACTTAACCACTCGGGTCTATCGCCTTTGTGTAGGGTTTTGGTCTTAATGAACCTTTAAGATAAGTAAAAATTATGTGTTATTTCCGCTTCGCAATTAAAGCTCAATAAACGAAATATTTCTAAACGTAGCCGAATACTAAACACTGTTTTTGAAAGATAATATTTCTTAATTTTTGTGGCGTCATTTTTAATTAAATTAAACAAATAACTTTGTATCAACTACTATTATATAATCACAATTACCAAAATAAATAATAGATAAAATAAATAGATAATGATATAGGCTTTCTAATTATATTATTATAAATACATATTAAAAAATTTTAATATTAAAATTTAAAATGCAAACATTAAAAATATGTAAAAATGACACACCTGTGATGTTTTTATGTCAAAACGGTACTAAAATCATGGATAACGTAAAAACATACATATTTTTATCAAACAAGTGTATGATAAACAATTCTGGCACCTCACTTTTTTACCATTTCATACAAAAATATTTAATAAAAATAGATTTGGCTTTTGACACTGTATATATAAAATAAGTACTTTTTATCTATTTTTATGGACAACTTTGAACAAAAGTGTGAAGCGTAATTTATTTTAGATATTTTCCTTTTTGTTATAGAGCTGTAACTAGAACAACAACGGAGTTATGGTCTCTGCCCACTGCACCGTTCAAAACCATGACCGTAACCGTAGCGGCGCACAGTGGGTTAATTAACGATTCTAGAGGGAAACAATTATTTTATGGTTTTAAATAAATGTATATACATTTTTTATGAAACACATATATTTTAGAATTGTATGTGATGCCTTGGGTGCATGGTAGACGCATATTAAATGATGGATTTATGAAACGTAAGGCAATACTACAAAGAAGAATTCTGACATATGAATCAAATATATAACCGTCGTTTAATATGTATGTACTATACTCTACGATAGTTATAAAGATAGAAAAATAGACATGTTTTATGGAAGTCAAGGAAATATTGAAGGAATTACAAATATCTGTTCAATTAAACAAATTTTAATGTATGCGGTGTTAAAAAATAAAATATAATGGGCTGCTTTTCGGTATCAAATGAGTGGGTCATAATGATTCATTTTCCTCACTCGGGATCTTTCAGTAAAGCTAATACCTCTTCATTAAGTGTTAACATATTTTTGCGAGGTAAGGGTCTCACATTGGAAATGACCGGATCTGATGAAATCAGCAAATTGTGTCAAAATCAGCAAACATCTTCGTTTGTGTTGCACCTCGATGATTTGCGAAAAAAACATTCTCTGAATTTTTTTTAATTCCTTATGCAGTGACTCCTGTACCTCTTCCGACAGCTGACCAATTGGAAGTAAAAAGGAAGATATTATTTCAGTCCCATGGGTTAATATTTTGTGCACAGTTACAGGCATTGGGAACCATTTATACAATTGAACGTACAGTCGTGCAGTCTCTTTGCAAAACAAATCAAATTTTTCAGAGTTTACATCATACCCACAGAATAACACTTGTAAAATAATAGAATTTTTTTTTATCAACTGTTCATCAATGCCCGTTATACATGCAGATTGTGCGGGATTATAAAAAAATCTTCGGGCAGTATTTCCGTCGTTCGTATTTCCATTGCCCTGCTTCGGAAGATCCACTAAAAGTCCAGTTTCTGTGCGAAATCTTGAAATAATCATGTTTTTCTTTGCGGCAACTGCTTCTTTTTTATCGATACCTCTTACTTGCCATTCTTTTATATCTAACCTATACGCGATATGAAGGAGACATTCAAAGAACCTTGTGTAGGCATGCAGGGTCGATAAACCCAGCGAAAAAGTTTCAGTGATACATTGTCTTCCTTTTGAAAATTCTAAATTATTCATGTCTTAAGGCTTTGCTTTGCAAATATAGCATTGCTGCGTATAGGTATTTAAAGAAAACGCATTACAAACTTTTCCATCCACCATAGTCCTCAAGATTGTGTGGTTGACAATCATATGCCTATTACCGATACGTACGGAAGTTGGATTAATGGTATCAATCCGGTCTTGTTTCAATTTTTTGGCGTTTGGGCTTTTCGCTCCTTTGTTCGAAAGCTTTTGCAGGTCGCCCGGCAATCTCGGCTGGCTCTGATTGGTCACTAGAGCTGGGTAGGTCGATGTTTTCGATAATTACTTCATTTTGTAGCCATAATGTATATTTGTGCAAAAAATATTTTTGAATATATTTACAATTTTTCCATCGCGTGGTAAGTGCAAGTGTAAACGAAGTTATAGCTTGCGCGACTGCCGTATTCATAGTTGGAGAACAATTTTGTAAAAAAAACTTCCGGATGACGTAATCCTGCAATACTCTTCGGGATCTCTGTGAATTCGGGTGCAAAAGTCTCTCCTCTCGTAAAAAGTTAAACAGCTCTCTGTGGATAATTCGTAGATGACTCCCTAAAAAAAATAGTTTTTTTAAAGAGTTGGTTGAAGTTGGTTACGAAATTGTATTTTTTTAGTACAAAACTAACACGCAAATAATAAAATGTGCATGAGACGACACACCATTTTGAACCAAAAAAGATTCACTCTAGTAAACGTCAAATATTGTTTGAAAAAATATTTTAAAAAACACCATTTTGTGACCCTTAAAAACCGTACACACTAGAAAAAATATATATCTAAAAAAATTATACATTTATGCACATACCTTCAGCTATATTTTCCATTGCGACACTTACAACAAAACTTCTAAACACAGATGATGCAGCTGTTCGATTAAAGCGTAACGCAGGTCCGTCCGTAGCAGTGGCCGAATGAATATTGCCAACGCTGTGTTTGAAAGCGCGTGCACGCCTCCGTGTAGTGTTAAAAAATAAATTTCGTCCATTTTTGAGGCGTACTGTTATTTAGGTACAATATTAGACTATGAAAAATAATTATTTTAACCTGTATTTTTTTAATTGTTTCCCAGTAGTTTCCTTAAATAATCTTCCGTGCGGCGCATGCAAAAAAATATTCTTTGTATCGATCAGTATGAAACGCTGCCCACTAGCCCGTCCCGTCACCGGCCAACACCGTCGCATACCATGACCGGACTGACGGCGAATTCTCGATGACAATATTTTGCAGGTGCTGGTCCTCTCCATGCATGGCACGCGACGGTGTTAGATATGCGTATGATCCCCGTTCTAATAGTGGTATTATTCTTTTAGTGAAAATATTTTCTATATATCTTAATAATTCATTACTTTGGAATGACTATTTGCTTAAATAACGTCCAGTATTCTCCCTCGATTTTTCTTTTTTTAGAACCGGTATTATACGGTCACTAAACCCGTTACGTACGGGTATCATACGGTGTTAGCACGTTCTAGTGTGCATAGTAGGGCGTAGTGTATTTATTTCGTGGCTGATACGTTCATAGTACGGTCATGGTATGGAACGATGTAGTGGGCAGAAACCTTTATAATGATTGCTGTGGGAACACACGCGTTAGCTTGAAAACAAGCTTATTGGACTTGACTGCTATTGTTAGTAATGTCGTGAAAACAAACTTACGGGTCAGAGTGGTTAATGTATTACAAGTTTTAATTTATGCTTTAAATATGCTTACCCAGTTCGGAACCTTCATAATTATGCAACTCGTCCTTCCGACCTTTGGGCTTTTATATCTTCAGTTCATATGTTCAACTAAAGTACATATTCATAAAAATTACTAACACTCATTTAAAACGGCCAGGTTGGTTCATTATAACATTGCTGCGTAGGAATGAGAATAAAACACTGCGTAGCCAAATTATTCATTTGGCAGATGTTGTGAATTACGAACCCTTTTCAAAACTGCTGTAATTATGTAATTTAAAACCAAAATCCTGAATGCTAAAGCAATGAAATACATATTTAATAAATACACTTCAAAGGCAGGTTTTTCAAACAGTGCCAACATTTTGTTGAAACCACTCCATTGAATATGTTAAATAATATAATGCTCGTTTGTCCGCCATTCTTTAATTTAGAACAAATGTTTTTAGAGGTCTGCTACACGTGCGCTAGAGTGAAGGGTCAAAATATTTCATCCCTTAGAATGCCAGCGAATAATTCGTAGAGGATTTGCCAGGTACTTAGGCACTTGCTTTAATTTTGTGATATTTCGAACCTTCGAAAATTTATATTTTTAAAACAAGGGAATTTTGTATCTTAAAATTATTCTAGCTAATCGTTTCGTCACTTGCAAATGTTGTTTTTTTTTATTATCGATTACAAATGTTATAATTTTTCATTTTGAATAGTTATTGAACTGTATTTATTCAAAAAAAATCCTCACATGACTTATTTTTATTATAAAGATCGCTTATTTAGCAGGAAAGTAAAAATATTCGTAATTTTTCATTAAATAATATTTTTTTATAATATTAGAGTGAGAAAATAAGTACATATCCGATTCGGTCTTCATTAATTAAAATATTACAATTTGAGTTTTAACTCTTCAAATTCAAAGTAAAAATAAGTAAATAGATACGATTTGTAAAAACATGTAATCACATTATCTGGTAATATGGTACAATTTAGAAAAACAATTTTGCAAAAAACAAGTAAATTATTACGAAGCAAGTTTGATTTGTTCACTAGATGGTGAAATTGGTTGAAATGGCAATCGGTTATGTGTGTCCCCTTAATTTGAACCCTGTCAAAATGGAATTATTCAATTAGCTCGAGGCCATATTAATCTTTAAAAGAATAAACTATTTCATCGGTATTATAGTCCATAATACCTCCTGGAATGCTATGAATTATTCGTATCGGACAACTATCGCCAGGGTCGACACCACGACCTACTAGGTGTTCTACATGGCAAAACGGATGTGCTAGTACAGCTAGCATGACAAAAAGTATGGTGCTGCTAAATGATATCTATAGGTCTCTTTACATTTTCCACATTGGCCTTTACGATTCTAAGAGTCAGAACATGTGAGAAATGTAAAATGGATAGGTATATACTAGTATATAGTATCCTGTAGGTAATTGTTAAGAATATGTATAGTAATAATGTCTAAACAAAATACCGGCGAGCGGTAAGTCTCTTGATTGTCTATTGTCCCAATCCTAAGGTCGCGGGTTCGAATCCGGCGAGCACAAATAAATTATATTTCATTAATTTGTGTTATTTCACAAATAGTTAATATAACAGTATATTTGCGGTATTTTCCAGAGTGGAAGCTACTCTCAGTATCGCCCTGAATTCATTATCGCCCACCATTCAGAATTAAAACGTTACTTGAAATGGATTTAACCATGTTTGGTGACCAGATCTGAATAGCCAGGTACTTTGCCACCTTCCTCTTCCCCATCTCCTTCCCGTCCCCACTACCTTCAGCCTCACAACATACCCCACTTGGGGATGTCATAGTCTCACTGACTCCAGACGGGAGCAGTTTGGACTCTTGTGCGGTATTCACGTACAAAAAATCTGTAACTATAATGAAAAAATCCATGGGATGTAACAGATGTACTTGGCATATTTTAACTAGTGATTCCTAACATTATGTGGATCAAAAAAATGTAAACAATTTTTTTCGTTGTTTTTTTTTTTTTTATTATTTAATCTATACATATATTATAATTACATGTTATTTTTTTCAATGCCTGTCTCACTAGGGTAAACCTGTGTCGATACAGACGTAGAGTTACATAAATTGTATACAAACATGGTTATTTGAATATGAAGGTTAATTACATTTTAGGTTCAATACAATAAAAGGCAGTTGATTGGAAGTGTGAATTAATTCTCTAAAGAGTTTGATCTTACAAATCACAGGAAAGGTTATTAAACATATATTACATACATATTTTAAAATGATATTACAGTAAAATGAATTGGAAATGGAATAAATTGATAGAAATATACATGATATTACATATATATATTAAAATGATATTATAGTAAAATGAATTGGAAATGGAATAAATTGATAGAAATATATATATTAAAATGATAATTATGTTAGTTTATTTGACGGGATTCTATTGTTTTTTATTTTTTATTAGGTCGTACGTAATTGGGTATTTTTGTCTAAGTGCAATTGGTTTTACATATGTTTGCTATAGTGAAACGTCCTTTACTTGCAAGCCATTTTTTTATTTCGCTTTTGAATTTGGTCATTGTTTCTGTTTGTCTAATCGTAGCTGGTAGTGTATTGTATAGTTTGCAAGCTATGTATTTAAAATGTCTTTGTCCAAAGGTGGTTTTAGTAAAAGGAGTTTGGAGAATTTCTTTGTTTTTGGTTCGGGTATTGTGTACCGCTTGTGTTGTTTGGTATAGCGTTTTGTCGTTTTTGTGTAAATTAATCAAGATGGATTTTGCAAAGAGCTGTTTTATGTCCATAACGTTGAAAGTATTGAAGATCGTATCAGTGCTGGTAGTGAGAGGGAGTTTAAGAATTATTTTAATGATTAATTTTTGTGCTTTAATAATGGGGTCAAGGGCACTAGAAACAGCATTTCCCCAAGCTAAAATTCCGTATTCTATGTGTGCATGACATAGTGCGTAGTAAACAGATTTTAAAAGATTTAGGTTTAGGAAATTGCGTGTTTGTTTGAAGAAGTATATAGATCTACGAATTTTATTTGTAATGTTATGGATATGTTGTTTCCAATTTAGGTGTGTGTCAAAGGTTAATCCTAAATATTTGATATTGTTAACTTGTTCAAGGCATGGGCAGTCGCAATTACAGTTCGGAGATGAATTTTTACATTCGTGTATTTTTAGTGTTAGGTTTAGGTTTGACTTTAGAATATTAGTGAGACTAAACAGTAAATATTTGGTTTTCGATATATTTAGAGTTAATGAGTTAGAGTCAAGCCAGTGTTTCACCTTTTGAATTTCTATCTCCGCTTTGGCGTATACGGTAGGCCAGTCTTTCGCTTGGAATAGTAGGACTGTGTCATCGGCGAAACTGACTATAGTGGCGTCGATATCTAGCTTACACAATTCATAAATATATATTAGGAAGAGCGTTGGGCCTAACACACTGCCTTGCGGAACCCCATAACTAATTGGTAAATTATGACTCTTTGTTGATCTGAGTTTAACACATTGGGATCTGCCAGATAAGAAGCTGGAGAGAAGGTCTATTTCCTTATTCCTAATACCCATGTTGAACATTTTGTGTTTTAATTTGATATGTGAGATTGTGTCAAAAGCTTTGCAGAGGTCAAGAAATACAGATAGACATTTTGAACCTTTATCTAGGTGGCCAGAAATGTGATCAGAGACCGTGGCTATGGCATCGTTGGTGCTTTTGTGTTTTCTGAAGCCAAATTGACAAGGCGATAGTAGGTTGTTGGTTTCCAGGTATTCCATCAGACTCTTATAAACGATCTTTTCAAATACTTTGGAAAGGGAATTAAGCAACGTTATAGGGCGATAATTGTTAATGTTAAGTTTGGAGCCTGTTTTAAAGATAGGGATAATGAGACCTTGTTTTAGAATGGTGGGAAAATGGCCATGTCGGATACTAGCATTGAGAAGATGAGTTAAAGGGCGAATTATACCAGGGGCAATTTTTTTAAGAATAGTGTTGGGTATTTCGTCTATGCCCGCAGATGAAGAATTTTTGAGAGAGTTTATTGTTATAGAAACTTCGTTCTCTGTAACCGTTTTAAGTACGAAACGTGTTGGGAATTCATTGTTGGTTGGGCGGTCGCCAGGGCCAAGTGAATAGTTATTTGGTTTTATTTTTTTTGCTAGTTCCGAACCTACATTTGCAAAATAATTGTTGATATGATTGACGATTGTGTTAGGGTTCGATGTGAAATCTACCGTATTATCATTGATATTGAGAGTTACCAGACGTCGAAGAGAGTTACCAGAATTACCAGACGTCGGTGGCTTTGTGGGAGTTGGTAGCTTCCTTGAGGATTTTCCATATTTTTTTAGGGTCATTGTTGCATTCGGAGATTTTTTTATTATAGTATATATTCTTGGCTTTCCTGATGACTTGCGTACAAATATTTCTGTATCTTTTGTAGAAATTATGGAGTGTAATATCGTATGGATTTGTGGCACATTTTTTATGTATGGAGTTCCGTTTACGAATGCAATTGATAATAGTATGGTTTATCCATGGTTTCAGAGGTTTGATCGCCCTAGGAAAGGTTTTGGTGGTAAAATTGGTGTTCTGGTTAAGGGTGTCTTGTAGGTAGGTAGAGAAGTAGTTCCAAGCATCGTCTGTGTTTGTTATATTGTGGAGTATGTCCCAGGATTTGGAATTAATCATTTTGTTGAGGTTGTCATAGTCAATTGTTTTCTTAGTTATTGCAGTTGAAGCTTTGGTTTGTTCGTTGTGTTTGGAACCAATTGTGAGGGAAGTGGCGTAGTGATCTGTAATTGATGACGTATGGATTTGAGAGGTGTATTGGTTGGTTGATTTTACCATAATATGGTCGATGCACGAAGAGGAGTATTGTGTACATCTTGTTGGTGTATTTATTGTGCTTTCCATACCATGAAACATTACTGTATTTAAGTAGTCTTGGCACTGAGGATGTTCATTGTTTTTAAGAATGTTGATGTTGAGATCTCCAATTAAAACTACGTTTTTTATATTGTTTAGCTCAGTGAGACAGTAGTTTAAGTCGTGCAAAAATGGGGAGATATTTGGTTTAGATGGAGAGCGGTAAAGTGCAATGATACATGTGTTGACGTTGTGGGTAATTAGAAGACAGTTTGAATTATTAATGGTAATTTCTTTGACAATATACGAGTTATGAGCGTCATTTAATGTGTATACTACTATACCGTCGTTTTGTCTGTAGTGTTTTGTGGTTTGGTGGTGGGTGTAATTGAGGATGTATTTGGGGGTATAAGAAGGTGTTAGCCAACATTCTGTCAGGATAATTATGTCGTATTTGATTTTAGTAAGTTCGAGCTGGATGAGGAATTGGTCAAAATTTTTGTTTATTGATCTAATGTTTTGATGGTAGATTGATAGGTTTGATTTATTAGGTGTCATATTATTGGTTACAAAATTCATTTTTATATGGCAAGTATATTAACCTTTTTGCGTCTGTGAACCATCACAATTGATTGCAATAGAGCAATAAAATTAGATGGTAAAAATAAAAAAGTAAGTAAATAAATAGATTAAACATTTGGAACAATAAAATTTCATGTTAAAATAAATAAAATTCCTTGAATAATAAAATCCTTTAAAACGATAAAATTTTATGGTTAAATAATTCAAATACTTTGGATAATAAAAACCTTTAAAACAATAAAAATTGATGGTAAAATAATAAAAATAATTTGTATAATAAAAACATTTAGAACAGTAAAATTTGTTGGTAAAATAGTTAAAATGATTTGGATAATAAAAACATTTAGAACAGAATTTTTTTTTTGGTAAAATAGTTAAAATAAATTGGATAATAAAAACATTTAGGACAATAAAATTTGTTGGTAAAATAGTTAAAATGATTTCGATAATAAAAACATTTAAAACAGATTTTTTTTTGGTAAAATAGTTAAAATAAATTGGATAATAAAAACATTCAGGACAATAAAATTTGTTAGTAAAATAGATAAAATAATTTGTATAATAAAGACATTTAGAACAATAAAATTTGTTGGTAAAATAGTTAAAATGATTTGGATTTGTTATTTTCTTAAATAATTTTTCTTCTAAACCAAACATCAAAAAAACTTTTTCCCAAATTCATCACTGGTCATTCAGCCGAATAACCGGCAAAACTCCCACCCTGACCCTAACAGTCTAATTACCTAGTGATTTTTTAAGGTATTTTGTTTATGTGAAAAAAAAAATTAACAGATAATTTGTGATTATCCAAATTCATTTTATATTTTTTTCTCCAAATAATATCAGGAATCACTGGTTAAAGTAAGTTAAATACGGTCCTTAATACCCCGTATAACGACGAAATATAATCATTTAAAATATATTATTCACCATTAATTAATATATTATTCATCTTTAATTCACCTTTCTGACATTTTAAATTTATTGAAGCAATGACCGAACACCATTATATTCGGTGAGGAAAGCCAGAAACATCAAAATCCATTATTATAAGCAATAATTATTAACCCGAAAATACTCATCTACATTGAAAAAAATCTCCCGAGAAAAGATACATGACGCCGACGGGACTCGAACTCGTGTCCTTCTGATATCCGGTCAATTGCTCTAACCACTGAGCTACGTCTGACACACATCAGGAGGTTGGCGTCATGAATCTTTTCTCGGGAGATTTTTTCAATGTGGATGAGTGTTTCAGGCTAATAATTATTGCTTATAATAATAGGGTATTTTCACAAAAGGGGGATTCTGTTGAAAATATATTGATTATTTAAAGGTCATTTTTATGATTTTAATTATCGTACAAAAAATGTTTGTTTTTTACGTTTTCATTATAATTTATTCATTTTAAAAACGCTTAAAAACCAACGAAACCAAAACGTGCCAACGTCGCTTCGTACGCACGTCATCAAACAAACAAAGTAGTACTGTCGGAAATTTTTCAAGAATGAGCGACCATTATGACGTCACACGTCGAAAATGCCGTTTTGGCGGGATTACAAAAATGGCCAACTTAAACTCGTTGTAGAAAATTTATTCGTCAACATAAAAATAAAATAAAAATTCCATAATAATCATAATTTTTTGCTTAATTTTTTTAAACATAAAATTTTTTTTGTGGAAATACCCTTTTGTTACCCTTTGTGCTATGCATAAAAATCTTGTCTTAAATATTACACTAGTAACCTGATACTACACTATGTCTTAGCAATATTGAAATAAATGTCCCCAATTCCCATTGTTTAAGACGCTATAACACTTTTCACCTGAATACATTTAAAAACAATATCGCCTACCTAAGCCCTCTGACCCAGATGTGTCGACTATATTACAAGATAAAGTGTGCCGAAGTAGATATTTTCGAAAAAAAAGTTCTGGCGCCGTTAAAAAATATGTTTAACTAATTATATTGTATCAATTAACACTATTTGCATGCCTCTCGTGATTCCTATGTCTCTTACCTCTCATTGTAATATGTGTTACTTGAGGAGCTTGTATAAAATTTTGTATTTTTATTTTTTTTACTTATTTTTTTTTTGTGATATTTCTGCTTTTCTAATTGTATGTGTCTGTATTTTTTGTAATTGTATGTCTCTGTTTGTACAATAACTGAGTTTTTATAACTGGATGTTCTCACGTAAATGCTATAATCTAAAAATAATAAACGCGAATAAATAAATAAATTAGTTTATCAATTAAAAAAATAATAATCAAAATTAAAATATATATCAGATATCAATCAAAATCAAAATCAAAATATATATCAGATATAAACCATATTTTACGACTCTGTAATAAGAAACTCAATCTGTGAAGTCCATCAGAAAATATTCTGTGGAATTTTTATTTACGAAACCATCCCTTGTACATCTTCCTTACCCGTCCTAAGACTTGTTTTGAAAGCAAGCTATGTGATAATATTCCGAACAAGAAGCCTCAAAGCTGGCACCCAGGTAAATTAGTTGTATCTTCCCTGCCTGCAAACTTCTGAGCAACTACTATTTAGGTTCACCGAGTACATAAATGAATATTGTAATTTGTTTGCTTCACGATGGACTTCGGGAGGTGTTGATTGAGTTTCCCATTACACAGACGAAAAGATGATTTTAGGTAGATATATAATCACTGGAGCGACTCAGAAAATTTATATTGAAAATTTACTGCCCACGTTAAAAAAATCATTACTCCACTTTTGTGTATGTAAACGTACAAACAAATTACAGTGCTATACAGCCAATTAATTCACACATATTTTACTAATTATCCTATATTTTTAAAATAGATAAAAAAGTTTATAAATGCGCGAAATTCGAATTGAAGCTTTGAAATAGTCGCAAGTGAATATTTTTAATATCTACATTGAATATTGTGCTACTACGTTGCAAATATATACTAGAAAACCAATTTTTTATATGTGTTCATCAAATCAAAAGTTTGGTTTGAAAATTATTTTGATGTTGGTTTGTAGAATTGAAGCTTTCCAACTGCCAAAATTCATTCTAGAAGAATTCAAAACCAATCGATAGTGCCATAGACATAAAGTCTATTTTATCAACTATTAGCTCACCCGGCAAACTTCGTACCGCCTCAGAATCAATAAATGTTGTGTTAAATTTATTAGCTGAAATAAATTAAGTTTTTATTAAGTAAAAATAAATAGGTACCTACTCTAAGTTCAAAAAATTAAATTGAGCTGTTGACACTGTTACACCATTGACAGTTCGAATTGATTCAAATTTTGTCGACCAACGCACATTATTTGAAAAGCTGTTCCATACAAAATATATGAAAAAAATTATTTTTTTCATAATTATTTTTCCCGTGATTTTTTTCAATCTTTTAATAGTTATTCTGTTAATCGGGACGGAGACAAATCCAACAAATCAAATATCATAAAAACCGGTTCAGCCGTTCTTGAGTTATAAATGGTGTAACTAACCCGATTTTGTTTTATATATTAAGATTTGATAGAATAAATTGCTGACCATAAAAATGTTAAAAATAATTGCAATAAATGTTTTACGAATGGTGGGAAAATGTGGTCTAATTTTGGACCGATATAACTCGCAGAAAAAAAAGCGGTCCAAATTTGGACAAAATCGCTTCAGTGGATAAGGTAGGTAACCGATATAATTTTGTTTATGTTTGTATGTTCAAATCTTACGCTTTATCTCAACAATGGATTGAAATATGGTTTTCAATTAAAAACAATGTATTGTAGTTTTTAATAGAAATAATGTGATCAGTGGCGGCCGCTGCCCTGAAAATGTGGTAGTTCACTGACAATCCGTTCTTACGTTAAAATATTAGGTAAAAATATTACCACCTACCCTTTTTATAGAGCAGGTCTATTCGAAGTTGTTTTTGAAGAGCTAAAACTTCTATACTTTCAAAAATCGATTTCTCTCTATGCAATGGGGTTGTAGAAAATAATATCTTAAGAGGGTAGTACCAGAGAATACCGGAAATTTGTCCTTTTTAAATCAAATTCCAGACTTATTGACTCTTTTTTACAGAAACACATAAATTGAATTTGAAAGATTGTTATTTTATCTGGTACACGCAGTTTTAAAATTTTGAAAAACTAAGTTTATTTTTAATATACTAAGGTTATACCACTTGTAGTTGGCAAATTTGTTCAATTTTCAAACGATAGATTTTATTAAACAACAAAAATTTGAAATCATATAATCATACAACAAAATAAATCAATACATAATCTAGTAAACACATTTTTAATTTTTAGTTAAATTAAAATCATTAAAAAATAAATCCGAGAACGTATTTTGTCACAAAAATACCTCAGTTTTTCTATTTTTTTAAGGTCTTACTTACTAAAATATTTAAAAAAAAATTTATACTTATTTGGTTTAGACATTATTCAAAAATCATAAATACATAAGATCAAGAAATACTTACAAAAGGTACACGATATTGAATAATTTATCCCGATGCTCTTTTGTTTTGTTCTACGATGCACGTTTCGAATAACACGCTGTTCATTGATTAATTTTCTTAAAATGACAAATTTGTGGACTATTTTAATTAATAATATTCATTAAACATAAAATAAATACTATCTTTTAATAGGTGTAGGTATTTTTGAATTTCGAATTAATATAATTGGTGTTCATCATTTGTAATCATTATTATTATTATGATGACGGATACTGTAATGAGGCCTGAAAATTTGGCTAAAGAAGGAGGTAGCGCAACACGGCTGAATAACCCAAAAATTAATCACGATCATGGCCGTCCAAATCTCAAATCATATAAATAATATAATATCATAAAATCTTTAATTTCGATTTATCCAATAAATATGCGTGACTCTGCTTGAAAAGATCTACTTAGCAAAACTCACCATAGCGCCATTTCCCAACAAGAGTATGAATTGAGGATAGACCGCCACATATCTCTGTGTTTTGCACAATCATTACTACATTCGCTTTTCTCACCATTGATATGGTCCGACTCAAATATTTGATTCACTTAATCGTGCCACGTCTTATTCAGGAGTCTGCGACACTTGCACTCCCATCTTCGAACATCCGTCCTACATGCCCAAACAATCTAGGAGCTCCGTCATTGAATAGATCCTCCATTTTAATTGTTTTCCGCAAAAATAAAAAAAACCCTCTTGTCATTTTGAGTTTGGGCTATTTCGTACAGGACTATCTCAGCACAATATAATATTGCGTATCTTTTATAATATTTCAAACAAGTCTCGAAGATGTCATGCAGGACGTCTGTTAATTTTATTAAAGTTAATTTTAATTAAAGAAAGGATACAGTCCCGGAATTATTATTGTTTCATCTCGTCACAAAGTCGTTCATTAAAGAAAAAATTGCAATATCGCTTTGATGAGGGATTATTTTTTCATTTTGCTTTCTTTATTTCACAACGAAAGTGTAATTGGCGTAATATTTCTAATATTAAAACGAAAAAAATTGTTTCTGCGTTTTTCTCAAATATGTTCTGGACGAACGCGTTTTAACAAAACTCAAAACGAACGACTTTGTGGCTTTCCCAATTGGGGAATATTTCGAGGCTGAACGGAGTAAGGAGGAGAAGGAGATTGGGGATAAGAAGGTTGGGAAGAACCTGGCAATTAAAATCTTAATTAGCGATATAACAATTTTATTTATATTGATTTTTTAACAGTTTTTTTTAAATTCATGGGATATTATAATGATTGTCTATGGCATCACCCCGAGTGTTTCTCTACGTATGGTGACTTAGCAGGGGTTCCCAGGTTGTTAGAATAAGGTTTGTCCGGAACTTGGATGCGTGTGCGTCTGCCCAACAACTGCGTGACAGGCCGGATCGGGAAAGTCTGGTTGAGGGAGTCCTTTTGACCTCTCCAGCAGGACTCTCTTGGAATATCGCCTTACACCGCAGTGGCAGGAATAAATTGATGCGTCTAAAATGTACATACATATTAACATTAGTTTCACACAGGAGGCCCCGAGGAAAATTATTTCCCTCAAGAGCCTACGTAATCTTTGGGGATAGTTGTGGAGGGTTTGTTTAAAAAAGGAATGAAATGAAGTTTTGTGAAGGAAAAAGAACAGGGGTGGGTAGGAATCTGTGGTCAATATGTTAAGGCGGTCAATATGAGGGTCGGATGGGGAATTAAGGAGGAGGGCTTCGCGGGAACGAGGACGAGGGAGAGGGGAAGGCGGAGAAAGTTGAAGCAGAATGCGTGAGGGGGAAGGGAAATCGCGAGAAAGGGAAGAGCGGGTGAGGGGAATAATATGAGAGGGGATACGGGGAAGGTGAAAATGGAACGGTGAAGGGGTCGCGGGAGGGAAAGGGGACGCGGGAGGGGAAGAGGAAGGGGAAGTGTATGGGGAACGGGGACGAATGGGAAATGACACGAAGGGAGAAACAATTAAATTATTTAAGTAGCATTGAACGCATGCCGGGTATCAGCTAGTTATTTATAAAATGTTTTGACTGCCAGGACACATTTATTATACTTTCATTATTATACATTCGAGGAAATTCACAACAAATTCATGAATTTAAAATCACATGCTATTTTCGAAATCATTGACTAAAAGAACTGAACACCGAAACTTACTTTCTTAAAAGTTTTCAGTCGAAATTCTCGAACACAATCGCCTGATTTTGTGTATCAGGATTCAGGACGTATTTTAAATTCCAAGGATTGAAAATTTCACTCACTCAATGTCTATTCAATTACTTCAGTAGGGAAAGGTCCAGGTTTAAAGAAGAAAAACAGAAAGGGAAGTTGGGGAAATTCGGAAACCTTGGGCAAGATTTAAAAGTTGTAATTTTTGATTTTTCCTAGTAAAGCATAAAAAAGAAATGTTTTTTTATTAAATCATATATTTATTGAATACCGGCATGCGTTGCAATGCTAATTAAATAAATAAATTGTTTCTCACTTCGGGTCATTTCCCATTCGTCCCCGTTCCCCTTCCGACTTCTCCTCCTCTTCCCCTCCCGCGTTCCCTGCACCACCTGCATTCCCCCTCCCCTCTCCCGCTCTCCCCTTTCTCGCGAACCACCCTTCCGCGAAGCCCCCCTCCTTAATTTCTCAACCGACCCTCCCGCATACCCCTCCCGCAGACTTTTTTCCCTGCCGCCTAAATCCAAAAAATACACCCATTTTTACAACAACTCGCTTGACCTATTGAATTTTTTATGCAAATTTCATAATGCCAGAGCTCACCAATATAGGTATAGAAGTATTCACGGGCATGTTCACAACAATTAAAAAAAACTTTAATAGCAATCGGATGTAATTTTAATCGCAATCTTATGAATAGTATAGGAAATAATTTAATAACGCAAGAGCTCACTATCCTATAGCCATCCCGGGTATGTGCACATCACATTTGCAAAGTTTCATTGCAATCGGATGAATGGTATTGCCGCGCATAAGGTACGAATATACAAACATTAATTTTTATATTATAAACTACACACAACGGAAATGTGCTTTCTTTATTCTGTTATCATTGCATCTCCTCGAAATGTGCAATCAAGTTCAGTTGAGTAATTTTTACTCATTACGGTCTTATCATTAATTCATTTTTGTATTTCCTTATAACTTTAGTACCTAATAACAAGTATTACAAGTTTTTTCCAGGGTTACATATATGTATATAAATATATAATATATTTTTCTACTAATTACACATGTATAAGTATTTATCGCGCGAAGCACTGGGGGGGAAGGTATGTAGGAACTGTGATATTTGCACTTTTTAGCGATGCAAACATTCGCGACAGATTCCTACACTGGCAACCCTTCTGCGCAGACCCGAGTGCGCGGGACGCAACTCGGGCATTCCAGCTTCGATGATCTAGAGATAAACTGACTTTTGATCCTCCTTCTGTAAATTTAGTTCGCGGTAACTTGTAACTTGTAATAACCCTGTGATATTAAATAAATAACCAGCAATAATAAAACGTGCTTTATCATTTACAAACCCGTGAACATAATCCGTAGAATATGAATCCACGTTTGAATATCTTCCACTATTATTATTACTGAGATATTTTTTTTTTCTTTTTTTTAAATCCATTTTTCATCCACTTTGCCCAATCCTCCTCCGTGTTTTATTATTCAAGACGGCTAGCCAATTAGGCCTGTCAGCATTGGCTATACACTTCCAAATTAATTACATTTCTACTTCTATTTTCAATTCCTCTCTTTTACAACGATAAATTGCCTTTCAATCGGAAGGTGTGATTTTTTCCTTCTTTCGCGATTGGATTAACAGCTTACGATTAGTCATTCCTACTAATTTAAATTTACGTGGAATACTGCTTCCCTTTAGTCATAAATAATAATACTAATTATCATTGAAGGAAAAGATAAAACAGATAAATCTAAACGTAAATATGAAAAAGAACAAGACACAGAAAAATAAAAAAGATAATGGTCGCAACTTGGACTCGAACCCAGGATAGATCGTCTTACCGGGACAAACGCCTCTACCAATTCGGCCAGTAAGACCTCTTATTTTTAAGACATCTAATTTCAATCTCATATTTGAAATTCAGAATTGACAATATTATCTTCGATTTTTTTTTTTTTTTTACATTAGCTCCACACAGGAGGCCCTGAGAAAAATAATTTCCATCAGGGCCTATGTCATCTTTGGGGATGCTGTGTGCAGGGTATTTTAAGGAAAGTAAGGAGTGGATGTTTAGGGAAGGAAAAAGGTATGAGAGTTGGGTAGGAATCTGGGGTTCACTGTGTCCAGATCATCCGCCGCCAAGACCTAGACAAACCTCACCCCATGAACCCGGGCACCCCTGCTAAGTCACCAAACGTAGCGAACCACTTGGAGTGACCAATGGCAGAGGTGTTGATTATCCAATAAATGGATCCTGCGGCGGCGGTACCCATTCCCGCCTCCCAAAATGAATATTACTCGACTCGACTATTTTGGATAATATTGTAATTTTTGAATTTGAAATACGAGGCAACAGCCATTGAAAATTTGCGTTAAAAAAACGATGATGCGATTAAAAGTTCTTGGTCAAAGTTGATACAGTTAAATATGACCGAAGGGGATAGGGTCGAATTAGCTCAGTGGTAGAGCTGAGCCCCGGTAAGGCAAGGGTCTTGGGTTCAATTCCTAGATGTAACCGAAACTTTTTCTGATACTTCTGTAACACACTTTCGTTTGAGAGTCGCGAATATTGTCTTCAATCTATATTATTTATATGCTATCGTCTGTTGTACACACTCGCTCCACGTACTAGATACAAACGGAAGTGCTGCCATCTAGAATATTCAAATAGAACTATCGAAGTTTTTATAATATAGTTTTCTGGCAGAATCGGATTTTTACCTGCTAGTCAGTAAATATTACAATATTTTGTATTTAAAAGTAACCCTTTTTTAAAGAAAAAAATTGGCGTATTTTGTCAGAGGCTAAAAATATTCCCGTTTTGCAATAAAATCCAAAAAAAATGGATATTTGTTAACGTATCTGAAAACTAAAAACTGTTTTCGAAAGGAGATGAAATAGGCTTTAAATTTGGATACGTTTTTAGATTTTCACGGCCAAAAGCATTTTCGTTGTTTGTTTTTGGGGTGTTGTGCCGTGTTGCGCTACCTCCTTCTTTAGCCGACGTTTCGGACAGCGTTGCAGTATCCACCATCAGGGCAGATCCGGCAGATCCGACGATGTGTGAGAAGATGTAAAGAAGGAGGTAGCGCAACACGGCATAACACCCCAAAAACAAACAACGAAAAAGCTTTAAATTTCAACACGTAATTTTTAAATACAAAAATTTTGAATGAAAACTTTAAAAAAGTTTAAAAATGGCTCACATTTTGTCTAACTATGATAATGACAAAAAAAAAACAACTACATGTTTCATTAGATAAATGAAATCTCAATGTTACTGTCACCTCATTTTTTTGTCGTTTCATGTAAAAAAAAAACTTAAAAAATCTTTTTTTTTTTAAATTGCGATCGGAAACTTTGGTTTAGAAAGGTGTATATTTGATTTTTTTGTGTTTAACTTTTAGATTGGATATATAGCGTGTTGCAATCTCTTTCCAATACTGTTAAGATCATACTTTTCAATATGATAGTAAGGGAGACACAACGATTTTCATGAGAAATATGGTCCTCTGTGATTACGGGTTAAGTTATTCCAATTATCAAATATGCGAATATTATTACAGTTTGGTTTATATTTTATGATAACTTACTCATTTAGATTGGAAAAATCTAATATTTTCACTTCAATACAAAGCCGTCATCAAAACATATTTAAATATACATTTCAATCTTATTTTGAAACAATACGGTAAAGCTAACCTTGTATAACCTTTCCATGCCAAAAAAACACTTCGACATCACGTAAACTTCAACCTTCAGGCTAAAACACATATTGTTAAAATAATATTTATATCTACTTTTATGTAAATTCATAAATTACATAAAATTTCATGAATTTCTCGAGAAATTTTCTAAGGTTTTAAAAAATTATGAAAACAACAGTTTGTTTTTATCCACTTGTTTATTTAAATATATTCACCAACTTGAACCAGATTATTTTTTTTTACTCGAAAAATAACGGTTAATATTATTATATTAAGTTCGTAGTTTAAAACAAATTCATAACTTTATTTTAAACAATAATATGTCTAACTAGAAGGTGATTGCTTCATATGAAAAATGCATATGAATATGCTTATCGGACAGAAGTATCTTTACTGTCTTGGTATTTTTATATAAAACTAGCTTATACCCGGCACGCGTTGCAATGCCACTTAAATAAAGAAAGTGTGTGTCTGCGTGTCCTTTCCTATTCGTCCCGAGTTCCCTTTTCACCTCTCCCACTGTCCCCCTTACCGTGAACCTCCCTCTCCCGAATTCCCCTTTTACCTTCTCCACCTCCCCCTCCATCCTCCCTCCAGCGAACAACCCCTCCTTCATTTCCCTCCGCCCCTCCCGGATTCCCGTCTTTTTTTCCTGCCGCTAAACTCCATAAAATACACTCATTTTTCAAACAACTCGAGTGGCCATATTGCATTTTTTTTGCAAATTTCATAACCCATGAACTCGCTAATATAGAAATATTGCTACATAGAAACCTTCACGGGCATGTCTACAACAACTCACCAAATTTTTATCGGCATCGGATGAATAGTATAGGAAATATCTCTAAATATATCAAACGCGCGAACAGCAAAAGTACGAAGTCAAAATAGTAGTTTAGTTTTCTGAAATTATCCAATTTTCTAAGCACTTTTCTTAATTTTTCTTTCAGTAAGAACCTTCTACAAAGTATTAGGAAACTTAAAAAAAGATGAATGAAATAGGTAAAGTCGTTCTGAAGTTATGACGTGATTAAGGAAAAAGGGGATTCATTTGTATATATACATATACATATATATATATATATAGAAGATATTTAATTATATATTTGATAGTCCAGAATTACTTGTATAGATATGATTTCGAATTCCACAAAGTAATTCTAGAAATCGGGATTTATTTCAGTGAGAAAATTCTGGGACTAACTACCATTCGTGTTCCTCTTTGCCCAGAATACTAATGGAGGGAAATAATTATACCAAGTCAGAAGACATCTTCTATTTTACACTTTACAAATGCAAAATGTTGTTAATGAGGCAGTTCAGTTATGTACAATCAATATTGTATAATTTTAACTATAAGGTTTATTGAGGCCATAAAAAGGGCGTTAACAAATAAATAAATAATATTTTGTAGAAACTCAATAATGAGAAGAACTAACCGAATTTTGTAAGTGTTAGTTGTGACGAATCCAATTTCGTCAAAAGTATATTTAAATAAGAGCATATCCAGCGTGAGCATTCGAAGACAAAGAAGGTGTTAATAGACATGGGTAGCAAGTAAGAAGAGGAAGAAGAGAGAAGTGTGGGGTAGAGCCACGAATCTCACCGGTTAAGATCAGAGAGTCAAGACCGAGAAGGGAAACAGAAGGGTTGGAGACAGGAGTGGCGGTGAAGCAAGCATTTCCCAGCAAGGAAGATGAAGAAGTCAGTTTTACGTGTTTGGTAAAGTGAATCGCAAGACATGTGTTCCTCTTCCCAGCGACGCTCGTATAGCTGCGTGGGAGACGAAGAAAGGGGCAATGTCCATACGCGGCCGGAGGCCAAAGTCCGAAAGCAATGGTGCTGGCAGGAGACCTGGTAGAAGACTCGGCTAGGAAGGCCTGAGCTGCAGAACTGCGGGAGCTGACGGCCTCGACCTTCACTTCGACCCACGCAAGGAATTCAGTGACAGTAAAGTGAACAATGACGAAGTAATCAATGTAGAAGCAACTCCGAACCATATATGATAACTAGTTAAGATTTAGAAATAAGTAGATCTAAGTATAATATAAGGTTTTGTATTGACATGGCTCAACCACATTAAAATCCATTCATTTAAGTAATTCTTTGCAATCAAATAAATCCCAATTAGGGATGTTACGAACATTCGCAATCGCATTCGCATATGCGAATAATTCGCATAATTTTAAACATTCGCATTCGCAACAATCGATGCGAATGTTTAGCGAATGCGAATGTGTGCAGATCATGTCGTGACTCGCCCACTGTCCACGTGTCTTTTGTTTTCTGTCTAAGCAGTCTAAGGCTGTCTAAGCAGAGTAACCAGAATGGTAAACGGCATTCAGCTTCAGGTGCTAAAAGGTTGAGGACTTCAACAAGCAACATTAATAAGCCTTCGACAAGTTCTGTTAAAACTCTTATACGCAATCTGGCAGGAATCCTAGATTCCTCAAGTGATAGCGAAAACTCCGACGGTGCAGAATCTGGAGACACTATGAGCTGTGAAATCAAAGCTCAATTGAAGGCATATCTTAAAGAAAAACGAGCTTCTGTTGATGAAAACCCCTTGGACTGGTGGAAGACTAAATTGAAATACGACAAATTGACAGATCTGGCTCGTAAATATCTGTTCAATTGTTCAGTGCAGCCGGCCTTATATACGAGCCCCTTAGAAATCGCCTTATGCGAGAAAACGCTGCAAAATTGCTTTTTCCGAAATATAATATGCCTCTTTTGAACTTCGATTATTAAATTGCTTAATTACGATTATAACTTACAGTATAAGAATTAATTTATAGTTTTTATTAAAACGATGATTAATGTTGACTAAAAAATTTTTTTTATGTGATTCCTTAACATTCGCATTCGCATTCGCACATTCGCACTCTGAACATTCGCATTCGCATTCGCAATCGCGAATGTGAAAAATATCACATTCGTAACATCCCTAATCCCAATTGTCCCAACCCAAGCTATCCAAATTAGTGAGATGGCAGAGAGGAGAAAGTACAAAGGTAAAATATAAAACAGCATTTATTTAAATATACGCTAATTATTTCTGAGCTAGTTTCCGGAGCAAAAAATATTCTATGTTACATTGTGTAATCTTCATTATGAATTATTTGGCTTGGTTTTTACTCATACCTTTTTAGGCATATCTGGTGACCAGATTTGAAATACCAGACACTCCAAACCCTAGTCTTCCTCATCTCCTTCATTCTCCACTCCTTTCAGGCTCACAACAGGCCCCAATTGGGGATGCCAAAGACCCACTGGGTCCATACAGTAGGGACTCTAGTACGTTAGCTGTTTTAATTAGATAATTAAATTTACCTGTACCAAAAAACAATTTGTCTCGAGTAGTGTCAGATATTTAGTTTAAACATATAACATAATAAGAAATAATTTATTAAAACAATTTTAAACATTTTTCCACTTAAAATATTACTGACCCTAACTGGTTTCGGCCCGTTAAGGCCATCTTTAGACTGGTAGAATTATTCCTTAAACTATAGTTTATACACATTTTTATTAAAATCAGTTGCATTTCCTATGTTTGTTACTACGTCGTATTCAACGCTTGAAATTCCAGTTATTTGGTGGTTAGACACAATTACCTTCGGTTAATAGTTTACTGAAATATTTATTTCGTTATGAATTTTTACCAATCTGTTATACTGTTATCATATAAAATATTTTTTCACCAGACTTTATGTCCGGGTTAAATTTTCACCACAGTAAAACTTAACCCTTACACAAACTTAAAAAAAAATGATCATCTAGAACATCCACGCTATGCAAGTGTATTATATAAGTATAATTAATACAAAACAATACTAGAAAAACATGTTAACCTACCAGACTATTAAATGGGAAAATAATTCACCGACACCAGATATTATCATATCAAACGGTTCGGCTCGGTGTAACTCCTAATTTCACCGATAAATCTTACTGATCCCTAAATATAAATATTTAAAAAATCTTTCGTAATCCTACATGTATTTAAAATGACTGATTTTTGCATTTTTATATACAAATTCTTTGACAGATCTAATGCCAAGTTCTTTTAATCTCATTTCTAATAATTTTATAATTATATTCATGAAAATATGGAATTAAAAAAATTATTATTATAAAGGAATTCCACCACGAATTGAAGAAATGTACGAGTAAAGAAGATTTGCAGAAGTTCACACAAAATATATTGTGTGCTGTAAACCTTGTATAGAAAAAGTACAAACAAAGCTAACAGGAATGAGTGAGATTCAATATTTTTTTTTTTTTTTTTTTTTTTTTTTTTTTTTTATTTATCAAAAAGAACAGGAATACATTATTATATAAACTATTACATATTTATTACATCCAGAAAATAACATGAATATATTATATTATTACATAGTAGTATTGGTTACTTTTTATATTTTTCCTTTTTACCTTTTATTTACTTACTTTTATTTTACACAGTAAAGTTAATAATATATTTTAGTGACAATAACATTCAATTAAAAAGTTAATAACATATTCATTAGTCAGTTAATAACTATAAGTTAAAAACAATAAGATTGTTATAGGAATAATGTTATAATAATTGATGTCACTAGAGTAGTATCTAATAGGAGAAAAAAATAAATATGTATGTAAGAACGGTCATATAGAAATAGAACAATTATAATAAATATATTTGATGTTGTGCATAGCCTGCCTCACTAGGCGAACCTGTATTGAGGCAGAATTTTTAGAAAATTGTTTCTCGCATTTTGTCTACAGTTTACTTATAATGTATTCATATAATGTATGGTTCCTATAGTATAGAGCAATATATTATATTAGTTACGATATTCATATTCACAATACATATTATGTACATGTACACAATATAAAAACAGCAAGATAATTACTTTGATTATATAAATGTCTAGATAGAGCGCTCGAGCGACGAAACGCCAAAAAAACATTCAGCTAACTGTTCGCCTTAAAGCTTGTCCTGTCCGCTCAGATGCGAAAGTATCGTTGGGCGGTAAACACGTGTTGTGTGACATTTGAAAATGACGATTTGCGCTTTAACAGTGTGCAGGAATTACAAAGGACGGTTGAAAACAACTAAAAATGTTACCTATCATCGGTAAGTTACCTTAAAATAACCATTTAGTTAAAGAAATAATTCAGTTTTAATAGTGTAATTTGGTCTTAGAACAACGCCATTTGACGCCATGTTTACGGGGTTGCCTGTTCTTTAAATAACATTTTCCCATGAGTGCGTTGTTAATTTTAAAATAGGTTTTTAATAAATACCCAAAAGTAGGTACACTATACATAATAATGTTATAAATGTGAAATTTGGTCTTTGTGTTTAAGTGTTTTTTAATTCTTCACGTTGACACTATATTTAAAAAAGTTATTAATACGAAATTTGTTTATCCATTAAAATTACAAAAAATGTGACAGGTTTTTTTGGTGAAGTATCAAGTAAACTTTTAATTTTATTCATACATATTTTACAGAATACCTAATGATCCTATATTAAGAAGTAAGTAAATAGAAATAATAAGAAAAAGCCGCGGAGAGGACGTCTGGCAACCACCTAAAACAACTGTCATTTGCTCTGATCGTTTCCGTGCCAAAGACCTGTATTTTGTCAACAATCAAAAGCTTCGAAGGTTAAAAAAGGAAGCGATCCCGTGTAAGGTAATTTTTTAAAATTGTAATTTTGTTTTTAGCGGCCCGTACCAAAAGGTGCCAAATAACGTAAGTCTATTACTAAAATTCTGCAACCGTCTTTTCGTATTTTTGACCTTACTAAGTAAATTTTATTGTTCTTTGTAGTTTTAATTTGTTGTTCGAATAAAATATAACAATAATAAAAGTAATATGTAAATGATTTCTAAAACTGTTTAATAAGTCTTTATTAGTTAACTAAATAAAACCGTTTCTAATGATTTTCGTTGTCTTTATTTGTTAAAAATAATCAAATAAAAATAAATCTCTTTTAACAATGATTTTCTTTTCATTTATATCATTATTATATGTAGAAAACTATTTTACTTAAATGAATTCAAAATTAACGAATTATAGGTCCCGCAAAACCGAAACATATTTTTTACCCACTTTTATGGGAAATATTTGGGAGCTGGTATCACTCAACACGCCCGCAGCGCTTGTAAAACAATACAAGTTACGCATACTTGTGTGCGTGTCACGCACACTAGTGTTTCAAATCTGGCCTGTTCTTTTTGTTGCAATTACAGCGCATCACTCTATCTAGACATTTATATAATCAAAGGATAATTATTACAATAACTGTCAATGACAAGGAGTTTGGGTGAGGGCATTGAATTACATATAAAAGTGAAGTTGCTTCCTATTGTTTATTCGTCGACAAAGAGCTTTGCGCGTTTACAGCGCCCTTTTGAATGAAAATATCTTCACGAATTACCTTTCTCTCTTGCTTATTATATCTTGAAAACTTTTCTTTACTACAATACTCAACACGTGAACAAATATTTCTCTAACAAACATGTTTTTCCCTGTAGTAATCCACCTGTCAAAACCAAATTATTTACTCCTTCGCTTTTTTTTTACATTAGCTCCACACGGAGAAATATATTATTCTTAAATACCATCATTTTATTTGTTAAAACGGGACTGAAGTTCTTACGAACAAATTAACAGTTTTTCTATGTTTATTGACGGGAAAATGAAAGAATAATTTGTTTGTATACGTACGAAATTACATATAACAACAAATCATTCTGACATGTTCCCGCCAATAAACATTGAAACCCTGTTCATTTGTTCGTAAGTACTTCAGTCCCGTTTTTAACCGTTTTTACGAATAAAATTATCGTAATTTAAAATAATTTTTTTCTCCGTGCACATAAGAAGCCCTGAGGAAAATATTTTCCCTCTGGAGCTATTTCTTCTTTAGGGTGAAGGATCTTTTTAGGGAAAGCAAGGAAGAGGAAGTACTGGGAAAGAAAATGGTGTGAGGGAGGGAGTAGGAATCTGGTGGTCAGTGTGTTCAGGATCAGGAGTGACGGACTTATAAAATAATATAATATATAAGAAATTTGCAAGACAAAGAGTTGTAAATATTCAACCTCGCACATTTTTCGTTTTTGTTAACCTTATTATTGGAGTGTATAGGAGTATGTATGTAGTTTAATTGTCCTTCAACAGATTTCGTCAGTATAGGTATTTACATGTAGTTTTGAGGTGTCTCAATAGATGTCAGTAAAGTTGTACTATACAAGATTGTCAACTGTCGCCGGTTTTTGTCTAATACTGGAACGGTTGCGGATATAGCCGATGATATTCGACAGACAGCTGGGCACCTTCAGGACGATTGGTCCAGTCGAATATTCATTAAGACGATGTATTAATGTCTGGCGAACCGAGTATCGTCAAAACTCCCCATCATTTGTAAGTATTGTTAAGCAAAGAAAATCACAGAACACCGCGTTTATACAACGTAAATGATAACATAAAAAATTGAACTTCGGAACTTAAAAAGAGCACACATTTTTAAGAGCCAATGACCAGCGGCTGAGAATAAATGTTTAAAAATGCTAGCAACTGTAAAGGGAGGTTTCGATGAGAAAGATCGATTATTCCGCGAATGAAATTTTTAAAAATAAAAATTTAATATCGATTTATTTCATTCAAAACTTGCTTTAATATATACCTACATTCAAGTAAGCAATAAATATGCTCAAAACGCACGATGATACATTATTAAATATCGTGTACTTTTTGTAAGTATTTTTTGATCATAAGTATTTATGATTTTTCAATAATGTCTAAATAAAATAAGTGTGTAAAAAAAATCTGAAATATTTAATTTTTAAGACCTTTTATAAATAGAAAAACTGCGGTATTTTCGTCACACGTTCTCGGATTTATTTTTAAAACACTTTAATTTATCTAAAATTAAAATTCTGAAAAATGTGTTTACTAAATTATGTACTGATTTATTTTGTTGTATTATTTATATGATTATAAATTTGTGTTGTAATACGTCGTTTGAAAATTGAACAAATCTGCCAATCTTTAGTTTATTAAAAATGAACTTAGTTTTTTGAAATTTAAAAAATGCGTTTACCAGATAAAATAACAATCGTTCAAAATCAATTTATGTTTTTTTTTTAAAGGAGTCAATACGTTTAGAATTTGATTTAAAAATGACAAATTTCCTGTATTGTTTGTTAATATCTACCCTCTTAAAATGAGTATTTTTCCCAAAAAAAAACGTATTCCAGATTATAACAGAATTTTGTCATTCTAATTAACTTGAATGAAATAGGGGACTGTTTCAAACACAAAACATGTACAAAATAGCACCAAAACACTACTCGTGAGTTATGTCAGTATTACGTGATACGAATCACGGCTTGTGTTAACAATTTGTATTCTTTTTCATTAACCGACTGAATTTATTGCAAAAAGGAAAAGGCCATTCAAACAAGAAACAAGAGTAATTGATCTCTTAGAAGATCGAAGACCAGTCGGCGAATTTAAGAGTACTCCATAGTAATCTGGTGCTATCAATTTATCCAGAATGTAATTGATTACAAGTATTAAAATGTCATTAAAAACGTGTTTTTACCAAATGTTTTTTTTTAATGACAGTGCTGTCATCTCACGCCACAGTTTTGAAATATTAACATTTATTATTTGATTTAAAAAAAAAACAGTTGAGTAATAATAATTAATATCAAAATTATAAATAGTGACGGAATGAATGATATTATCTTCAATTAATTTTTTACCATATTTTTGGCTGCTATCTTTTTTGAATGATTTTTTTAACAATATCTCCGCTCTGGAGGCCCTGAGTAAAAAAATCCCACTGGGCTTATGCCATCTCATCAAAATATAAAAAAGCTATTCCAATAAAAATTTTTATTTATTTTATTTTATTTATTTATTAAAGAATTTTATACATAGTGTACATATTGTGTTATTTCGCCCGCCATGCTAGGGATGTCCCTGTGTTATGGCGGGTGAAGTATGCAGATTATATGGGTAATGAAGTACATTTACTGATTATATAATAATTATGATAATGAGGTTTACAGTTAATGCAGCAATGAATTTATGATAATGAAATTTACATATAATATAGTAATTGATGATAATGATGTTTACAGGTAATACATATAACAAGGAATTTATGACAATGAAATTTACAGATAAAATAATAATTGATAGATGAAATTTAAGATAATATAACATTGAATTTATGTTAACGAAGTTACAGATAATAAAATAATTGATGATAGTGTAGTTTACAGATAATATGACAATGAATTTATGGAAATGTGGGTTACAGATAAATAATAATTTATTTATAAGTTACATAGTATGATGGTTGATAAATTGAATTATAATTTACTAAATTATACAAATTAAATTAAATTAAATTACAAATAATATACATCGAGGTTTCTAAATATTTTGATAATAATAATTTATAATAATAGGTTAATTATAATATTGATAGATATTAGAGTTATACAAATTAATTTAAGTAAAAAAAAGATTATATATCATAGTTCCTAAGTGTGACGATCCATAGAGATAATTGTTTTTTAAAGTTATGGGGTTGGGTTTCAGTTTTTAAGTTGTCAGGGAGAAGGTTAAATATTTTTGGAGCTAGGTACATGAAGTGTCTTCGAGCTGACGTGGTATGTAGTGTAGGTACATTGTAGTTTCGGTTTGTTATTGTTCTGGTGGTGTAATTGTGTTGTAAGAGGGTTTTTTTCGTATATTTAAACAAGAAATGAGTTAGTGTAAATTTTAGATGGAGTTGCCGTATGTTTAAGACGTTGTATTCAGAGAAGAGTCGAGTGGAGGAGTATCTTGTCGGTCGCTTGTTGATTGCACGTATTATCGTTTTTTGGGCTTTTTGTAGAGGATCAATAAAATTACGAGCACAGCCGCCCCAAATTATGATGCCATATACTAATTGGGATTGGCAGAGAGCATAGTAAACTGTTTTCAGTATTGTAGGAGTAAGGATATTTCGTAGTGTTCGAAAGACATAAGAGAGCTTGCGAATTCGGGGAGTTAGGGTGGCTAAGTGCTGATTCCAACGAAGATGATGATCAATTATGACCCCCAGGTATTTTATATGGGATACTTTTTCCAAGTTTGGGCAAGTACAGGAAGAGTATGGTCTTAGACAAGAGTGAATTGTTAATTTCTGATTATCAGTAGGTTGGGTTGCAGCAGTTAGACTGAAGGTTAAGAATTTGGTTTTACCAGCATTGAGGGTGAGGAGATTGTCATCTAACCAATTCTTCACAAGGCCTATGTCGTGTTGAGCTATGTCGAATGCTCCTTTCCAGTTTTTATGTCGAGCTATAAGCACAGTGTCATCAGCAAAGGATATTAGTTTTCCAATTATGGGTAGGTTACAGAGTTTATTGATGTATATGAGGAACAAAATAGGGCCTAGAACACTTCCTTGTGGGACTCCGAATTGGATTGGTAAAGGGTTACTTACAGCTATGTTGTTAATTTTCACAGTTTGTGATCTATCAGTTAGGTATGAGGAGAACCAGTTGAGAGTTGAGTCCCGGATGCCTATTTGAGATAGCCTATCTAGAAGTATGGGGTGGGAAACCGTGTCGAATGCTTTGGATAAGTCCAGGAATATGGCTAGGCAGGAATCGCCTTCGTCCAGGCTGTTTGTGATATTCTCAGTCAAATCTAAGATTGCAGATTCCGTACTAATTTTTTTTTGGAAACCAAACTGATTGGGCGAGAGAATCTTCTGGGTTTCCAAATGGGAGATAAGTCTGCTTTTAACAATTTTTTCAATGATTTTGGATAAGACACTTAGCAAAGAAATAGGTCTATAGTTTTCGATATTTGTTTTGTCGCCACCCTTATAGATTGGGATAACCGTTGCATGTTTTAGTTGGTGAGGGAAGGTGCCGCTTTTGAAACTAAGATTTACAATATGCTTTAATGGTTTGGTAATAAAGTGAGCTACGTGTTTTAATATGTAAGGTGAAATTTTATCAATACCTGCAGCACTATTCGTTTTTATAGAGAGTATTGTGTCAACAATTTCTTTAGTGGATGTTGGGGCTAGGATAAGTGCGGGATGTAGATTGTTCTGTTGTCTTACCCGTGAAGCTTGATGATTTTGGGTTTTATTTTTGGCATTATGAATTTTGTTGGCTAAGTTTTTTCCGATGTTACTAAAATAATGGTTGGCGTGATCGGCTAAGGTTTTTGGGTCATCGTGGACGAGGATATTTTTCTCGTTAATAACAAGTGATTGAATATTAAGTGAGGTTTTTTTATTTTCTGAGATGTCGTTGACTACGTTCCAGATAACTTTACTGTCAAATCCTGAATCTTCAATTTTTTTTTTATAGTATTTTTGTTTGGTTATTATTATTAGGTTATTGCAAATGTTACGATACCTTTTGTAAAAACGTAATAATTGGGGGTCCGGGTTATTTAGTGCTTGTTTATGGATTCTGTCTCTTTTACGTATGCAGAAGATAAGGCCGTTCGTAATCCAAGGTTTCAGCTTCTTGTTTTTGTTAGAGGCTATTTTGGAGGGGAAAGAAGCGTGATTAATGTGAGCAGTTAGTGATGCCGAAAACATTTCAAGAGCTGTGTTGACATTTTCAGAAAGCAGGGTAGACTCCCATTTTTCTAGTTCTACAGACTTTATCAGATGATCCATATTTAGAATGTTATGAGTAGGATTTCTGGACTTAGGGGGGGGAGATTTTGAGTTGTGTAATTCTAGGATGGTTGAGTAGTGGTCTGTGACAGTAGATTCAAATACAATTGATTTAGCGGTTCGTCTTGTTCTAACCATGATGTGATCTATGCATGTCTTAGTAGTGAGTGTGACTCGGGTAGGTATGTTGATGTATGGTATAAGGCCATGCAGACCCATTAGGTTTAGGTATTTTGTAGTATGGGGGCTGGCTTCGTTTAGGATGTCTATGTTGATTTCGCCGATTATGATGAGATCCTTAGTTGCGTCATCGATTATTTTTTCGAGTGAGTAGAGAAAAGAGGATACATTATTGGACTTTGGGGAGCGATATATGGCGAAGATATTTAAGTTATCAATTGTGACTTTGAGGCAATTTGCATGGTCAACTGAAATTTCAGACACTATAGGGTTTAAGTGAGATTTTATATAAACTATGACCCCGTCGGATTGGGACCTGTGCTGCGTTGTATTGTAGACAGAGTAGTTGTTGATTATTTTCGGGATATAATTTGGATTTATCCAGCACTCTGACAGAGCAATTATATCAAATTCATTTCCTAAGTCAGTTAGGAGTACAAGTAAATTGTCGAAGTTTTTGTTGAGGCTGCGAATATTCATGGCAAATATTTTTAGTGCTTTAGGTTTGGAGATAATTTTTTTATATGCATTTGCATCATTTGTCGTTTGTACCGTGATGTTGAGTAAATTATCGATAGGGTCAGTCGGGTCCATTATAAGCGTCGATGTATGGTGGGGGTTCGAATTTGTCAGTGATATTGTGAGTTAAGTGGGTATATGTAGCTAAGGGAAAACCATAGCAATTAATATTTGAGATGTTTATGTTGAGGAGAATCTTAGATATAGTATGAGTAAGTACACTAAAAAGAACTACGATCATTCGGATAATTAAATGTATAGAAAGTATGAGATTAAGGATTTTAGTAAGGATGACACGAACTAAGACAATTAAAATAGTTAATGGAATGTAGAGACATGTATTAAAATCGTATAAATATTTGTAAAAGTCATAGTAGGTTATCAATAATATAGAATAAATTGAGAGAATTACATGAGATAATGAGTGTAGGACAATAGGAAGAATGTGAGTAACAATAAAAATAGAACAATTTAAATTTGTTGAAAGATAAGACACATTGAGATAATCAAAATAATTTAAACAGAATGCACGATTTAAGGTGTTGAAAAATTGGAAATTGTTAAAACAAGTTTTATAATTACGGTTCAGGCGATTAGGAAAGTTAAGAGAATGAAAGAAGAGTTTTATTATTTGGACATATAAAAAGATTAAAATTAATTGTATAATAATTACTAGTTGATGTAAGGAAATTAATAAATATAAATATACAACATTTAAGAGATTTTGCAAAATTAAACTTATGAAAAGTAAAAAATGTTCAGGAATAAAAACAATCAATGGGATAGAAGGAATCAAGTGGTTAGATAATAATATGGAATGATTTAAAATAGTTGGATTCAATTTTTGAATAGCATTATTGAGGGAAGTTAAGTGAGTTAATTGATTTAAGTAACATAGTTTTATTTTATGATTTAAAAAAAATAGGAATATCCAGGGAATAAAATCAGTTAAGTTAGTTGAAATAATTACATACTTTATAACAATCAAATGTATCACATATATCAGATTACTTGAAATAATTAAATAATTAAAAGTTCTTAAGTAAATTGAGTTTAATATAATAATCGTATAGATTGTAGTAGTGAAAATAAATGAATACATGGGAACAGTTATATAGAATAGAATATTTGGATAGTTTAGACAAATCAGATAAAAGGGAATTATGGAGTAAGTCAAGATAAATATTTGAAGTAAGTTGATAAATTTAATAAGATTAATAATAATTATAAATTGATTTGAGTATTGAGCAAAAGTGATTGTGGAAAAAATATAAATGAAATTTATTAAATTAATATAGGTAAGCAGTTTAGGTAATGGGTTTTTTTTGTTGACCTCGAGTCACATTTTTTTAATGTCCGATTCATATGAGATTTTAAGGATTTTGGAGTCCTCAGACTTACGAGCAAATAGGTGTCCCTCCTTTGACCAAGTGAATTTATAGTTTTTTAGTTTTGCCTGTTGTTTTGTTTGTGCCAGGAGGAATTTTTTTCTTGATGTCAGGTGGTCCGATATATAAATGGGTGTGCTGTGACCCATCTGAGCATGTGGTAGTCCTAAGGATGATGTAGTAATTCGGCCTTTGGTTTTAATATGTTCCTTAAGTTTGGCCAGAAATAGATCACGCATTAGTTTTGAGCTGAGGGTGATTATAACATCTCTTGGTTTAGTTCGGGTGTCCTCGGAGCGGTTCCTACCTCCCACCCGCACTACAGAAGTCACATCTTCGGGTTGCACTACCGATTGTATCACGTTAGTTGATAGGTTGTGGAATATACTAACTAGATTTTCGTGAGGATGTTCTGGGAAGTTGCGCAGTTCTAGATTGTTCGACTGAGACTCGTATTCCTGATGATCAATTTTATTCTCAAGGTACTCCACTGTTTTTTTGAGGTCTTGTTGTTCCTTTTTGAATGTTTCGATTTCGGTTTCAATTTTTTGGTTTTGGATTATGGTTTGGTCGATTTTTTTTATTAGGTCATCGTATTGTTTGCCGACGAACTCTATACTTTTTTGCGTTTCTTCCTTGAATAGTTCCATTTTTGTCAATATTTCTTTTTTCATATTATCCATTTTTTTATCAATGTGTTGAATAATTTTCTCCATGTATTTGTCTTCAAGTTCCAGCGCACTTTTACCTCTAGTTACCATGATTAATATATATTATTGTATTTCAAATTTTCGGTGGCTTAGTTGGAGTTTATAGTGAATTACCAGAGTAATTCTTTTGGCTTTTGTTTTGTTTGGCACTTAAAACACAGAACTACAGATGCTAGCAGCAAATTGTGCACTTTTTTTAATATTTCTGTCGCTTGTATTGTATTTTTTTTATTAATTTTGTGAGAGCAAATCAAAACTGACAACTGTCACTTTGAAATATTATTGTTGTATATTAATGGATACATTACTGTTAAACTTTTAGAATCTATCTTTATTAAATTTGAACCCGTGGTGTATCTAAAAGCTTCCGGCTTGTAGACATAGATGGCAGTGCTAAGAGCTATCCTTAGATTCCGCTAGATGGCAGGTAGGTTAGTACCTGTGGGAACCAAGAGAGGGTCAACGAGCTCTGAGAGAGCGTTCACTGGTACACACGGTTTAGATTCCATTTAGTCAGCTTCTAGTTAGGTCGATCAACGAGATCTACATTGTAAATCGCGAAGTGTATAATAAACGCAGATAATAACAAAGTATCTATTATTCCAAGAAGTAATCTCCATAAGTATTGGAGAATCTGTTAGTGTCTGAAGTAAATAACAGAAAGCTACAGAACCCTTAATTCTATTTCGAATTTTTATGATAATTATACATATTTAGTTCCTAATGTTATTTTGCGCTTTAAAAAAGTAAGAGAAGATGCCTTATTAGTGGCCGCCAGGGTGGTAGATACTTTCAGCATTGCCCTAGTGAAAAACCACTACAAAGGATCAAAACGTTGCTAGAAATTTAGCGTTCGCCTTGTTTCGTGACTAGATCTGAATGACTCCTCTTTCCTATCCCTCATTTTAGGTCACCTGACCATCGGATTGGGACTCGAGAGTCTTACCCTTGGACCACGCCGGTCGTCAAATTATTAATGCAAAAAAATATATTTTGATACCTTGTTCATCATATGCTTGATAAGTAATTCCAATTTTGATATAAAAGTTCCTTGAAATTAAATAATGTTAAGCATTATGCAGGAATACTTCACATTCTTACTAACGTAACCATGCACCAACAACCGACGTTAATTTGTTTAATTGTTGGAGTGTCCGAGAGCAATATGGCCTCCCACAACTTAACTCCACACGTTCAATTAGTTCCGAAATGAATTACAAGTACGCTCGTGCGTTCTTTGCGGTTCCGGTACAAGTGGGAGATTTCTCAACGTTGCACAAGTATCAACGATTCAGTTATCAATTACGTTAGTCTTTAAGCGGGCAAATTCAAGTGTTAACACTATAGTTTTCACCACTGAATATTATAATCCCTATTTATCATTTTTAATGCATCCCTAACCACGGGAGTTTTTCCTGATTTGTGGAAAGAAGCACATGTTGTACCAGTTTTCAAATTGGGAGACCAATCTTTAATAAAAAATTAAAGACCAATTAGTATACTGTCCTATTTTGCTAAGGTCTTTGAATCTATGATATATAAAAATATTTTACACATTTTAGGCCCCTTCTCTGCACTAGGCAACATGGGTTTGTACCCCACAGATCTATTAACTCAAATCTTATGGAATTTTGTAATTATGTGTGTAATTCTTTTAATGAAAGATTACAAGTAGATGCAATTTATACTAACTGACTAACTAACCATCACGCCGTTTCCCCGCAGGGGTAGGCAGAGAGGACGGACTGCCAAACAACTCGGTGTTGGCACACACTCCTTGCCTCATTCACATTCATACTTATTCTCATACATACTCTTCTATTATTCTGACTCTTGACATGGCCCGACTCAAGTATCTAATTTACTTGATCGCCTGTGTCTTCTTTGGGCGTCCTTGGCTTCTTCTACCATTCACGTTCGCGTCATAAATTCTCTTTACACTCCTTTCTTGCATTCCTTCAACATGCCCAAACCATCTAAGCGTCCCTTTCTTAATCTTACTTATTACGCTCACATCAGCCTTGCATTCTTTCCAGATCTCCACATTCCTCACTTTATTAAATTTACTCACTTCAATTTATACTGATTTCCAAAAAGCTTTTGATAAAGTTAACCACTCCATCTTATTAAAAAAACTTGAACAAATAGGAATACATGGAGACCTATATCGCTGGGTGAAATCGTATTTATATAACAGAACTCAATTAGTTCTTATTAATGGATACAAATCATCCCATATAGTTGTAACTTCTGGTGTACCACAGGGTTCAAATCTTGGCCCCCTGCTTTTTCTTATATTCATAAATGACCTTGGTTCGAAATTAAAATGTGATTACGCTTTTTTCGCCGATGATCTTAAAATTTTTCGTAAAATTAAGTCTGTTTCCGATCATCAACTGCTTCAAAATGACCTCGAAACGCTCAATAACTGGTGTACTGTCAATGACATGCACTTAAATGTTGAAAAATGTTAAATTTTTAACTTCAATAGAAATCGAATTATAAAAGATTTTTCCTATGTCATTGATAGTATTATTCTCAATAAAGTGTTTTTTAATAAGAGATCTAGGAATCATTCTTATTCTAAATTCATATTTGATGCACACATTAACGACATTAAGTGCAAATCATTAAAAATTATGGGATTTTTTCACAGAAAATGTAAACCTTTCAAAGATCCTCAATCAATTCTAACCCTTTACAATGCCTTAATTAGAAGTAAACTTGAATATGGAAGCACTATTTGGAATCCACATTACTGTAAATATGAAAACATAGTAGAATCAGTTCAAAAAATATTGCTAAGAATGTTATCCTTCAAGTGTTGACTACATGACCATCTTAGATCATACGATGTACGTCGTGATTACTTCAAGACTGATACACTTAAAACTAGAAGGCAATTGACTGATCTAATATGTTTACATAAAATCATTCACGGCCATCTTGATACTACACTTTGTCTTAGCAATATTGAAATAAATGTCCCCAATTCCCATTGTTTAAGACGACATAACATTTTTCACCTGAATAGATTTAAAAATAATATCGCTCACTTTAGCCATCTGACCCAGATGTGTCGACTATATAACAAGATAGAGTGTGCTGAAGTAGATATTTTTGTCGATAATTTATACGGATTCAGAAAAAGTTCTGGCGCTGTTAAAAAATATTTTTAACTAATTATATTGTGTCATTTGTCTCTCTATGCATGCTTCTCGTGTTTCATATGTCTCTTGCCTCTCGTTGTAATATGTGTTACTTGAGTGAGCTTGTATGTAATTTTGTATATTTTTTATTTGTGATGTTTCTGTTTTTCTAATTGTATGTCTGAATGTATGAATCAAAATACAATTTATCTCTAGATCGTCGAAGTATGAATGCTCGATTTGGGTCCCGCGCACTCAGGTCTGCGCAGAAGGGTTGCCAGTGTAGGAATCTGTCGCGAATGTTTACATCTATAAAAAGTGCAAATATTACAGTTCCTACACCTCTTTTCTTTTCTATTTTTTAGGGAGGCGAAACCATGGGTAGAAGTCACAATAAAACTCTACTGTAACAAAAAATGTGACACGAACAACATACCAATATCGAATATTGGATTCCCATTCTTTAGGTTCGCAAAGTGATGGTTTGACGTAAGTCTGTTATTTATAATGATCAAACACTTTGCTGTACAAACAAAACCCCTCCTTTGTACGAGGGTCGTTGGATTTAAAATTTACCGCCGGAATCATCCCCTACATCGATTATCGTATTTATATCCTTTTTTCCACCCTTAGTTGACTTTTTTATTATTCTTCGACTCGCAACAAACGAGTGTGCAATAAATTGATGCGTTCGGAACAATGAATTTATTAAGGGTCTATTTTAGAATTTTTATGTTATAAATAGCACAGACCGATGAAAAAACACGGGATATTATATTTGTAGATTTTTGAAACTGGAAATATTTGACTCAGGATCATTTCTTTTCAACAATAAATATTTATATTTTATTTATGACAAATTAGAGAGACGTCAGAAATTTACCTTTCGAATGAACAGTTATTTTTTTCCTTTATGTATATATTCAACAATATTATTATTTAAAATGTAAAAACAGCTTATTTAATTACAAGTTTTGCTTTGTAATTCTTATTACTCGTGACAGCTGTTTCGCCTTCTGAATGCATTATCAAACTGTGGTTAGGACACTTAGGATATATTTTATTATTTCTGTGTCGGTACTTATAATGAAAAACCAATTGCATTTATTTTTTGATTTCCAACTAAAATATCGGAAATTATTGATTGAAATTTCCCCAATATCTGCATTGTTTAAAATTGACTAAAGGTCAATACGTGTGGGTTTCCTGATGATGACTTAGCGGTACCTATTTCTCTGCATAATTAAGTCATTTTTTGTTCTCTAATATTTAAATTTAGCTTAACCACTTGAGCGCTTTTTGCCACATTATGGCATTATTTCCAAAACCTCGGATTGCTTTGTTGCCAAAATGTGGCAAAATAAAAATAAAATCTTTGAGTGGAGAGCGAATTACTTACATATTTTTGTTCATTTATCACACTAGGCATAAAAGACATAGATATATATTATACGAGCCAATATATAAAAATAATACAAATATGTTGTCTGTAAGTAACCTACCCTAACGTAACCTTCCTAAACCTTTAGTTGGTAATGCCTTGAAAAGAGCGAAACAGCTGTAACGCGTAATAATAATAAAAAAGCAGAACAAGTTTATAAATAAACTATGTTTATAACTAGAATAATAATACTATGAAAATGCACAAAATAATTTGCAAGGCAGACAGAAATGCACAAAATAATTTGCAAGGCAGATAGAAACATTGCACGTTTAAATTTATGCGACGAGAATGCCAACATTTTTATTAATACTAACCAGGAATTATTAGATTCCAGTCAAATTATATTATTCACGCAAAACAATTCAATTATCTCAACTTTCGTCAAACAAATGTTTGAGTATTGGAGAGTTGAGCGCAGAAATAGAAGAATTTGTGCTTGCTATTCAAGATAGAGTCATTAATACTAAAAATTATAGGAAGCATATAATCAAAGATACAAATCAAATTGATGATTTATGTAGAAAATGTATGGCTTTTCCGAAAACTATAGAACATATTATATCGGGATGTTCTAAATTAGCGCCGTCCGATTATACATTTAGGCACAATCAGGTTTTAAAAATAATTCACCAAAGTTTGGTAATTAAACATAACTCGATTGACTGCCATAATATAGTACCATATTATAAATACAAACCAAATTCATTTTTAGAAAATGAATTTTGGTAGAAATTTTTTCATTTTTAGAAAATAAATTTGGAAGAAAATAATTTTTAGAAAATGAATTTTATAAAATATATTATGATTAAACTATAATAACAGACAAAACAAGTAGTCATAATAGACCCGATATAGTTTTACATGACAAAATTTTAAAAAATAACTTATTCATTGATGTAGCTATTCCAAATTCGGGTAATATTGAAAAATCTATTTCTGAAAAAATAAGAAAAAATACAGATTTAGGAAATGAAATTAAATGAATTTGGCATTCTCAGACTATAAAAATATTACCATTTATTATTTCGACTACGTGCATTATACCTAGCTCTCTCATAAAAAATGTATTCGTATTAGATTTGTTAAAGAATTTATATATAAAAATGCAAATATCAGTCATTTTAAATACATGTAGGATTACCATAGATTTTTTAAATATTTGTATTGAGGGATCAGTAGGATTTATCGGTCCAATTAGGAGTTCCACCGAGCTGAACCCTCTGATATGAAAATACCTGGAGTCAGCGAATTATACTCCCATTTGGTACTCTGGTAGGTTAACATGTTGTTCTTGTATTGTTTCGTATTAATTATACTTATAAAAAAAGTGGAAAAGTGTGTGAAAGGGTTTACTTTTTCCTATGGGGAAAACTAAACATGCACCTAAAAGTTTGGTGCGTAAATTTTATAATTGAAAAACAGATAAATGCAGGTCTTCAAATTAAACTTGAAAATATAATAAACCTAAGTTAACGTTAAGTGTAAAATAACGATATCTACAAAAAAATTAAACTAACACACATTACAAGTACAGAATTATTATAAAAATTTAATTATATTTTGTGCCCATTTATTTCATCGCTTGGTTCCCACATATTCTAATTTTGATGATTATTAAAAGTTCATGGAATGTGAATAATTTTACGAACTACGCAGGAATATAACATGTCATTTCACGCATGCACCGATGCGGCGACGAAATTAGTTTGCTCAAATTTAATTTTATGTCAAAATAACTTTTCGAGATAATTAAGTATAAAATGGCAGATAATTGGAATGGATTTAATGTATTTAAATTATTAAACTATTTTACTTTGCATTACAATACCAGCAGAGAAATAATTTATTTGACATAAATCTAATAAACTTTAACAATTATGATTTCAGCTTTTAATTTATAGAATACTAGCTGATACCCGGCATGCGCTGCAATGATACTTAAAAAAATAAAATGTTTCTCCCTTTGTGTCATTTCCCATTCGTCCCCGTTCCTCTTCCAACTCCTCTTCCTCTTCCCCTCCTGCGTCCCCTTCCCCTCCCACGTTCCCCTTTTACATGTCCCCACCCCTCTCCCACTGTCCATTTTCTCGCGAATACCCCCCCCTTACGCATTCCGCTTCCACCTTCTCCGCCTTTCCCTGTACCTCGTCCCCTCTCCCGCGAAGCCCATCTACTTAATTTTCCATCCGACCCACCCGCAAAACCTTCGCCCAACAACTGCCGCTTAACTCCATAAAATACAACCAATTTTCTAACAACTCGCGTGACCTATTTCATTTTTAAAGCAAATTTCATTATGCCAGAGCTCACCAGTATATATATGGAAATATTCACGGGCTTGTTCACAAAAATTAAAAAAAAAAAAAAATAGCAATCGGATGAAATTTTAATCGCAATTTTATGAATGGTATAGGAAATTCATAACGCTAGAGCTCACTATCCTATAACCATACCGGGTATTCGCATTGCGCACATCATATTCCCTAAGATTCGCCGCCATCGGATGGACGGTATGGCCGCGCATAACATACGAATACACAAACAAGCAAACATTAATTGTATATTTTTTGTTTTTTTTTGGAAATAAACCAAACAAGTTTTGTGGTTAAATTAAAGATTTGCTTATTTTTATTCTACGTATTAATAAAAAAAACCTTACTTATTTTAATAAATAATTGTTTTACTATTACATAAAAATTTTAATTATATATCAGCTGCCGTTAAGCAAACCGAAAGCCCAAAGTATTTTTATTATACTTATTGGATAACCAAGACTCCTGCCACAGGTTGCCCCAAGTGATTAGCTAAATTTCTTGTCTATGCATGGGAAAGGGGTGAATTTTGTCTCTAGGTCTTAGCGGCTACCGACAGTGTGGCAAACTGAATCGGGAGAGATTTGTTGTGGGAGACCTTTTGACTTCTTCAGCTGGACTTTCTCAACCCATTGCCTTGCACCGAGGGATGGATTCATATATGTCCGACACTTATGGGCACACGCCTTATACCCTTTTCCATCCCAGAACTTACTCTCCTTCCTTTCCATAAAAAAACTTTCCACACAACATCCCCAAGATGAGCGATATTATGACATAGGTTCTGATTGGAGCTGATGTAAAAAATATCTATTCTCTGCGTTAGTAGTCCAAAATACCTGTTTTATTTTGTAAAAACATAATTATAATATGAAAAGTACCTAAAAAAAAGTAATTAAAAATATAGAAGTACGCAACCAGTACGTGTAAATTACATTTTAAATAAACTAACTATAAAATCATGTAGGTATTCTTACGTGTAAATGGTTTTGTTATGTTTTTGCGCAGTTGACAAAAAATCGAATAACTTGGATAATTAGATAGTATTAAAAGATAGACTTGTAATTATGAATATAAACTTGATTAAGAAAATTTACCTTAAAATTAATAACTTCTTAAACTTAAGTTTGAAAATACCTTAATACCAATCAAGCATTTTTACAATTTTATCTAAAAATCTAGATGTAGCCGGAGATAAAAGGCAGTGGACGAGCCCCAATGAGACCCTTGTGTTTTAAATTACTAAGAGAATACTTAAGAAGTGTAGAAATTAACAGAGTAAGAACTAGAAACTCATTTGTCAAGGACACTCAACGTTGAACTACAAAGGAAGAGGATGGGGAAACGCCATATAGCGGAAATTGTTCAAATTAAATAATGATAAGTGAAAAGATTTCTTTTTGAAGTCTATTGTGAATACTGGCTAGTACCTATATTTCAATTTAAATTTAAAAAAAAACTTGGTATACACCACTTGTATAATAACAATTATTGATATCTTCGTCAATTGAGAACATTGAACTTCAGCCAAAATTATTATAGAGAGCGGTGATTAACTATTTAAAAATATCATTAAAAACAATTTTATAAAATGAAATATGAAAATTATTTTAGAATATGTAAACAATACATTATATATTAAAATAATTTTTTTATTAGAAAGTCGGTTTGAACCTTTTCGACTTAACCGGTCTTTCCCTGCTAATGACTTTGAAATCCCTAATTCATATAAACTTCCCCCACCCTTACCCCTTCCCATTTCTTCTAGCCTTTCCTCCCATATGTGATCTATATTTATTTTTTATGTTTAGTATACGTTTGATCCTGATGATGTGAACATCGTCCATGAAACATTTAGATTGTGTATTAATAAAAGTTATTTGGCTTTTCAAAATAAAAATTATTAAGTTGGGAAGACTTCGGTGGCTGGGTAATGTGGAGAGAATGACCGAGCATCAAGCACCAAAGTCTCTTCTAAAATTTAACCCCTAAAAAAATTGGCGTATTTTGTTAGAGGCTAAAAATATTCCCGCTTTGCAATACAATCCAAATAAATGGAACATTTGTTAACGTATTCGAAAACTAAAAACTGTTTTTGAAAGGTGATGAAATAGGCTTTCAAATTACTATATTAAAAATTACTATGTTTTTTTTTTAAATATAATTTTTTTTTGCGAAAACTTTAAAAAGTTTTAAAAATGGCTCATTTACTTTTTTTTCTAACTAAAATTACTGATAATGAAAAAGAATAAAACCCATACTTATTTCATTAGATAAATGAATTATAAACCTTATTGTCACCTCACTTTTTTTCAGTTCATGTAAAAAAAATATTAAAAAATTCCCAAAGTTTCATAATTTTTTTTCAAATTGCTATCGGAAACTTTGGTTTCAGAAAGGGGTAAATTTTAATTTTTTTGTGGTTTTCTTTTAGATTTGAATATATAGTTTGTTTTATTCTCTTTCCAATACCGTTTAGATCACATTTCTGACTATGATAGTAAGGGAAAAACAACGATTTCTGTGAGACCTATGTGAGCTGGGACAAATATGGTCTCCTGTGATTAAACGGGCTAGACCTGTAGTGCGAAGGAGCCTGGGAAGGCCAAAATTAAGATGGAGCGACAACGTCCTCAAATACCTGTGCAGCTTGGAGTTTCGAAACTGGAGAGAGCTGGTACAAAACAGAGATGAGTGGAGGAAGACTCTTGAGGAGGCCAAGATCCACCACGGGTTGTAGAGCCATTTATGATGATGATAAAGAAATTTGTATACAAACTCAATTATGTTAGAACAATGGGGAAATCTGATGTTTATAAATACATCTTAACTTAATTTAATTTATTTAGTGAAAAATATCTTTATAACAAGCATAATTTCCTTGAAGTCTTAGGAAATGATTTCATTAACAACGGTTGAGGCTTTGTGAATAAAAGGTTCTTGGAAAATATACATATTAATTTACTATATTTTCTCGGAATGCCTTAGCGTAATAATTGTGAAGGTAGATTCTTCTATGGAATTTGCAAGTGAGGCGCATCGTGGAGGCAAACTTTTTGTAAGTTTTAGTTTATTAATTAAAAAATTCTTTCTAAATTCCTTCGCCCATTTTCAGAATACAAAAAAAAAAAAAATGCCATGTGTAGTTTGCTTCCTTTTTATATAGTATTTTAGTCAGCTTTTAGGCATGGACAGAATTAAACAATTAAAAATATATATTTACACATATTTGGAGTGTGTTAGTCATCAGAATCACAGAAAAAAACAATATTCTTAATTGTTTCTTATATAATTTATTTGGTGACATATCCCGTAATATATTACATTGCCAAGATGTTACAAATCTTTATTCTAAATATTTTATTACAAAAAACAAAACTCACAATTTAACCCGTTTACTTACAGGAGACCACAGTTATCCCAGCTCACACAGGTCTCACAGAAATCGTTGTACCTCCCTTACTATCATAGTGAGCAGTATGCTCTAAACGGCATTAGAAAGAGAATGCAACACGCTACATATTCAAATCTAAAAGTTAACCACAAAAAAATTAAAATATACACCTTCATATAACCAAAATTTCCGATCGCAATTTGAAAAAAAATTACGAAACTTTGTGATATGAGGTGAGTTACGTTTATAATTCATTTGTCTGATGAAATATGTGGTTTTTCTTTTTTTCTTAACCAGTAATTATGATTCGAAAAAAGGTAAAGTGAGCCATTTATAAAACTTTTTAAAATTTTCATTTAAAATTTTTATAGTAAAAAAATTACATGATTATCTATAATAACAAAATTAGAAAGCTTATTTTACCCCCTTCCGAAAACAGTTTTTAGTTTTCGGATACGTTTAGAAATATTCCATATATTTGGATTTTATTCCACAGCACCAATATTTTTAGCCTCTGAAAATATACTCCAAATTTTTTAAGGATAATTTTAAAAGAAGTAATACTATTGTTTTGTTTTGTTGTAAAATGTTTGTCATAAATGTCTACTTTTCACATAAATTCTTCATCTTTTCAAAGTAAAATTTTTATGAATAGTATTATGAAGTTTTTGTTTTACAGTACCGAAGGTTCTATTCAGGGTATTTGAAGAAAGATCAGCAACGTGAGCCAATGTTTATTTATTTCGATGTATTTTATTTTATTTTATTTTATTTTATTTATTTATTTATGTTTAAACGCCCATAGAGCTTTTACATACATAAAGCAATACATGTTTCGATTAATTATAGTGAAGAGTTAGAAGTGAATAAAATACAGGTAAGTTACAGAAAATATAAAGACACATAATATAGGTTAGATAAAATATGAGTTGTAGGTAATACAGAATATAAATAAAGTAAAAATATATAGCCTGCCAATATCCTCCAAATCAATAATAACAGGTATTAATAAAAATGTGTAAAATTGGTATTTACAATAGTTTATGATTTAAGTAAAAATAGTTCGCACATACGTTAAAGTTTGTAAATTCAAATTGTTGTCAAATACATCAATATTGTTTAAATATTGGTTACCAAGACTATGTAATCGTTGTATTGGGGAATGCAATTTATAGCTAGAATGAGATGTGTGTATATAAAATGTTAATGTTTGTCTAGTAGTTCGTGTCGGTACATGTAGATTTATTAAATGCAAGAGTTCATAGCAATCAAATTTAGAGTTTAATAATTTTAATAAAAATGTTAGGTCAGTTATTTTTTGTCTTTTTTCTAAAGTTGGAATATTTAAAATATTCATTAATGATAAGTAATAATGTATCAGACACAGTTCTAAAGCTTGATGAAGGTACTGCTGAAGATTCATCTTGTACTTCATTATGTTCGTCACTTTCGATATCGAAATCTGTTCACAATATTGAAAGTATTGTTAACATTTCTTCAATTTCGCTAGTCTGTTGACAAATTATAAAATATGGAATTCAAATGGTTTTACTACATTACACAAAACTATTATTATAACAAGTGAAAAATATTCTTTTAATCAGAATTATAGAGCAAATACTAAAAAAATATAGGTACATAAAACGAAGATTAACACTTGGCGTTGTATGTCAGGGGATGCACATTCAATCAAATTAAATTATCTGCAGGCTTGGCAGTGTATAATAATGGATCACACCATTTTCGAATGCAATATAAACAAGATTTGGCACATTTCTGCTACAATATTGTATTTATATTGTACATTGAAACGGTATAAACTTGCGTTTTTTCGAAAAATTACTATACTCTTATATTATCTAATAATATAGGAAATATATACAAACCCGTTACCAACGAATTAGCCGCGCTTCTTCTGTGGTTTGTAATTAAACAGTAGATGGCTCTAGTATTACTGATTTTCAAGTAAAGAATATGGTTAAGCAGTTTTAACAAAAATCTGTCTTACTCGTTTACCAGTTCAACACACTTTGATCGGGAAGGGCATTTCTGTCTTATTTCTGTTTATTTTTTTTAAAAGAAAGACAAACATTCCCGGATTACGAATAACCCAACAACATTTGAAAATCTCCTACTACCACCACACTAAGCGGAAGATGTTGCTTGTGTTGTGGTGGAGGACTTAGCCAGCCGAGGAATCGAACACGGAACGCCTGGGTGGGACCCAAACGCGATGCCCACTGAACCACTGACCGGTTATTGACTGTCAAATATTTTTATACGATTTTTGTACACCAATCACCAATTTCTTTATAAGGGTATCGAATATTAATATATGTATAAAATATATAAGAAATATATTTCTGTATGTGATAGATACAAGAAGGGGAAATCTTCTTGTCTCCTTGTCTTTTGTGTGGAAGGATATTTTATCAAAAGTAAGCTTACTCTTTGACGCTGTAGGTAGAATATAATTTTTTTTGTAATGAATACACCAAAGCGATTTTTTTTTTGTAATCTAATAAAATATGTAATTTTTTTAGACATAAAACGCCACTAAATGGCCCAGCGCTGACTTTATCTTCTGTTTATGGATTCTATGTCTTTATTTAGTACAATAATTTTATAGTTGTGGTGTGGTGAGCAGTATATTAAAAAATCATTTAAATAAACTTCTTATTTTCAAAGATATGTCGGTTTAAAACAAATTCCATTTTCTCGAACGGGTACCTTGTTTTCGCCCGACTGAAGCGACTTTTAAGAGATATTTTATTTTAAAACCATATACTTATATTATTGGACACAATGCCAAGAAGAGTTTTCCATCTGATATGCCCTAATGATGGTAGGTGGTCCGAAACCAAGAAAAACTTGCAAAATTAAGGTGATATAATTTCATCAGGTATGCGGAGAGTTAAACTTTAAATTAAACTTGAGTTATAGATACAAATTAAACTTGGTAACAATAAAGATGATACGTGTATTTTCATTGAAAGCACTCACTTCATGGTTTGACGTATCATTATTAATTGACACAAATACCTTGTTTTTAACCGCCAAATTATTTAAATTTATTCACCAAACTGTTTGGCTTGGATAAAGCTTTATCAGGGTAGAAACTGGTTACCTGGTTGGTGAAAAAGTGGTTAGTGGTTACCCAGGGTATTTATTGTTGATTAAAATCAAATAAATTTGTAATAAAAACGTGTTTATTTAATTTAATAATAAATATGTAATTTTCCATTAATCTAAAACCCATTAAGATTCCCAGTTAGATCAGGGACTGCACTGTCCCTGATCTATTCCAACTTGACTAGATATAGGAGGTAGAGTTCTAAGAGCGTAATATATTTCCAATTACGGCTGAGATGAACCTGGCTCTATCGATCTTAGCTCACTGACTCTGGTTACGAAATGGGATATTTGTTATATGTTACAAATCTATAACTTATATAATAACGATTTGCACAGTTGAGAAATGCAATTCAATGTAATTATTCAATATAATCAGCTTTTACATAATTTAATAATTTTGTGTTTTTATTTGATTTTTTTTTTTGGACCTTTATATAGATTTATGAAAATGTATAGTATGATGCCTTATTCCACGTAGATTTTATTTATTTTCGAAGAAAGCAAATACTTTGTGGCTTGAAATTATACAAAATGAAACTAACATTTTGTTCAGATCTAGTATATTGTATGTTTATTGTCCTGAACAAAGTTGAGTTTAACCGAAATCGGTCGAAGAATATAAATTAAAAGTGGTTTAAATTAAAGCATTTGTTTCATTTTGTAGATTTTATTTGTATTTTTTTTTTACAATAGAGCCACACAGAGTCCTGACGAAAATAATTTCCCTCAGAGCTTACGTCATCTTAGGAGATGCTGTGTATAGGGTATTTTTAAGGAAAAGGAGGAGAGGAAATTCTGGAAAGTAAAAAATGTATGAGATATAGGGGTAGGAACTAGAGATCAGTGTTTCCAGGAGTGACGGACGTATGAATCCATCCGTAAAGCTAATGGGAATGGAATGGGTCGAGAGAGTCTGACTAGAGAGATCAAAAGGCTTCCTAGAACCAGTCTTTCGTTCCGGCCCTCCACGCAGGTGGGCAGATGCATTTGCCACCAAGAAAAAACGTCCCCCCACGAACCTGGGGACCCCTGCTAAGTCATTAAATAAATAAATATATTTATTAGTGTTACTGTCTTATGATAGGCACTCTAGTAAAAATAAAGTTATTAATAAAGCAAAGTTTTTCAAGCTAGCAGTCCACAATGGAGTACTGGTACCTACCCTGATTTATGGCAGTGAAGCATGGAACTGGCAGAGAAAGGATGAAAGTAGACTAATTGCTGTAGAAATGAGATCCCTGAGGCGTATGTGTGGTAAAACCGTGTATGATCGTGTGAAGAATGTGGAGATCTGAAAAGAATGCAAGGCTGATGTGAGCGTAATAAGTAAGACTAAGAAAGGGACGCTTAGATGGTTTGGGCATGTTGAGCGAATGAATGAAGAAAGGAGTGTAAAGAGAATTTATGACGCGAATGTGAACGGTAGAAGAAGCCGAGGACGCCCAAGGAAGACGTGGCACGATCAAGTAAACCAGAGACTTGAGTCGGGCTATGTCAAGGGTCAGAATAATAGAAGAGTATGTATGAGAAGATGTATGAATGTGAATGAGGCAAGGAGTGTGTGCCAATACCGAGTTGTTTGGCGGTCCGTCCTCTCTGCCTACCCCTGCGCAGAAACGGCGTGATGGTTAGTTAGGTAGTTAGTTAAGTTTTTCAATTGAAACATATTTATTTCATACACGGTATACTGGTACAATATTGTAACAACTACGGGGTTCTATCTACGCCATAAATTCACCTCTAATATCATTTCGGAGGTCAAATAAAATATATCAGTCTAAATCTCAGTATTTCATGGCCAATATTATTTAGTTTATCCCACTCCAAAGTTTAAACTACTCAGGACCAGTGATGCTTAAATTCGTAATTTATCACATCGATGTCGTTAGATCAAGCGTGATAGAAATCTACTTTGAAATCAGATATATATAGTCATAATTATTCCCATTACCATAATTAATCACCTGTTTAATTACACATCAAATAATAGTGATGGATGATAATTAGGGGATGCGTGATTCATATAAATAATATTTAGGACAGATCACACATTTTGCACGTAAATGGCCAAAATTGAAATTGTTCTGAAATATATAATGTGTCGCTGTTTAAATTTAGGCCAATCTGTCAAGCCGAATCTGGTTAAGCCGAAATAGTAGCGGATTTTCACTGATCTGATAATAAAATATCATTAAATCCTCTCATTTTTGTAAAAAAAAAAATTCAATGTGGATATCGTAAGCCGAGTATAAAAACGTATTGTAAAAACACAAGATTTAATAACACCAATTTCATCTCTTTTGATTGTGTATTATAATGGTAAGATAAAATTTGACATATGTATAGTTATCGATTTTTTCAGAGTAAGTCAAAGTTCATGAACACCTTTTTTCAATAACCAAGAACCTGCCAAATACTTCGTTTATGGACACTACTTGGTTATTTGTAGGCTTTTTACTGCCACACAACTGATAATTAAACTATGAAAGAAAATCAAATATTAACGATTTGAATAATTGATTTTCTCTCTACGTAGTCCGACTATCTCATTACAAACCGAGAAACAAAAAATTAAACAGTTTCTCCAATCTTCGCAAAATTACTTTGTGGTTTCATTTTTTATTAAATGAAACAACTGACTTTGTGTACACCACTATATGTATATTTTTGATCTATACTTGTGTGTTTCTTTTGTTACTTCATGTTCTTATTATCCTGACGAAGAATCCATCGGTTTCGAAACATGTCGATAATTATGATTATATATAGTGGTGTACACAAAGTTAGTCGTTTCATTTAATTAAATTAAACTATAATCATTAAAATATAATTTAAACACAAACAAGCATGTCCAATGTTCACATTAATCACGACATCAATAAACTTTAAAAAATGTTGGATATTGTAAGAATCTCTTTGTCTAAAATGAAGCAGCAAAAACTTTAGAACACTGAGAGTATTAGGTAGGTATACCTAATCAAATGTGTCATGAGTAATAAAAAATATATCGCCTTCATAGTTAACTAACTATACAGAATGTTAAGGAACGTATTTGACTTGACCAGTGATTCCTGACATTATTTGAAGAAAAAAATGTTAATGATATTTTGGTCTCAGACGACTTTTTTATGTCGGTTTGTCTAAAAATTTTTTTTTTCAAATCAAACAAATAAAAAATTCTTCCAAATGTCGTCATTGGTCACTCTGCCGAGTAACCGCCCAACCCCCTACCCCGACCCTAACTGTCAAATACCTATTGATTTTTAAAAATGTTTTTTAGTTAAAGAAAAAATCATCAGGAATCACTGATAAGTAAGTCAATTACGTTTCTTAGCAACCTGTTGCGACTGCTGTTTCTCCACCGGGGTACACAAAACACAAATATATTTAAACTCTCGACTTGACCATGCTCAAGGATTTGATTCACTTGGTCGTGACATATCAGGCTAGTGCCTAATAACCTTGTAGTTTTAAGTAGTATATGTACTAAACGTAGGTATATGTTCCAATTGCAAGTTACTTCGCTCGAATTCCAAATAGAAACGCTTCGTACGTAGCCATATATGTAGGTACTTTAAACAAAACAATAATAGGAAACAATTTAATTTAATATGACCCCAATAAAGTAATTTGAAATAAGCCAAACAATGTGAAAGTATGTTTTTAAAAACATAAAACGGCCAAGTGGAACATTTCTAATGCCTTTGAGTTCTTTGGGTAACCCATTATCGTATAAAGGTACGAAACAAAAACAAACACAATTTGATTCAACGGTCCCGTGTACTGTTTTGGTGCGGACGTTAACTCCGGGTACGATAATTCCCACACCTTAAAGCTTATGCCTGCCTAATCCTTGACCCTTTTTGAAATCCTTAGCCTAGACACAGATGTTTATAAATGAATTAGACACAGCGAAAAAAGTGGCAGGTTGAAGGTTGTTTACAGTCACAATACTCATAATATTAACCAGATTTTTATCAAACAACACTAAAAATATCCCATTAAAATATACCACCAATCTACAAAGAAACAAGTACTAAACAGTTAAACTTTATAACTACGTATCTACTTTGTTGAAAAAACCTGCAGGGCCTGCAATCTCTATTATCGAGTGGTAAAGCTCTCAAGTAGCAACCCGGGGGTCACGGGTTTAAATCCCGCGTGTAATAAATTTTGTTTGATAAAATCGTGTTATTCCAACATTAATTCATGTAAAATAAAATACTTGTAGACTTTATTTGAATAAAATACTTGTAGAAATTATTTGAATCACATTCCAGAGTAGAAGATATTCTCAGTGTCGCCCTGATGTAAGACCATCGTTAAAAACATGATGTAAAAAATGTAGCTTAAAATGGCTTTAAGTTTAGCCATATTTGGTGACAACATCTGAATACCTTGTTATTTTTTTCAACCATATTATTCACAACATTCTTCCTATCCCATGTCAAGAGTCAGAAAAACAGAAGAGTATGTATGAGACGATGTATGAATGTGAAAGAGGCAAAGAGTGTGTGCCAAGACCAAAGTGTTTGGCGGTCCGTTCTCTCTGCCTACCCCTGCGGGGAAACGGCGTGATGGTTAGTTAGTTAGTTAGTTAGTTCATCAAAGTTGGAAAATGCCGACCCCTTTGTTTTCATTTTATTGACTCGTCGTTAAAATAGTCGACGAAACTCAGAAGGTTAATCAGCCTCGTTCTCGCTTTAACCTTTGCCGTTAATGAGTCACTTTTACTTAAGGCTTTCACACAGTGAAAAGGTTCTATTTAAGCATAAGCAATTTGATAAAGGTTGTACAAATATTATTGACGAACTCATCAATGTTTGACATACAAAATGTCGATAGGTTTTGTTAGCGCAAACATCATCGTAAAGGTTAAGCTTTATCGGTTTTGTCTTGTATTTTAGGGGAGCAACGTAAATAACAAAGTTAAAATTAAGCTTTTGAAAAAATAAAACCACAAAGGACATTTTTTGTTATAATTTACATCCCCATACCAGTTAAATAAACGGTTTTAAGAGCGATTGACCAGCGGCTGAAAATAAAAGTTTAAAATGCTTGCAAAAATTTAATATCGATTTATTTCATTCAAAACTTGCTTTAATATATACCTACATTCAAGTAAGCAATAACAATGCTCAAAACGCAGGATGATAAATTATTAAATATCGTGTTCTCCTTGTAAGTATTTTTGGTTCATAAGTATTTATGATTTTTTAACAATGTCTAAACAAAATAAGTGTGTAATTTTTTTTTTAATATTTTAGTTTGTAAGACCTTAAATAAATAGAAAAACTGTAGTATTTTTGTCACAAAACATGTTCTCGGATTTATTTTTTTAATGATTTTAATTTAATTAAAATTAAAATTTTGAAAACTGTGTTGACTAGATTATGTATTGACTTATTTTGTTGTATGATTAAATGATTTGCAATTTGGATTTGTTTACTAAAATCTATCGTTTGAAAATTGACCAAATCTGCCAACGACCAACGGTATAACCTTAGTATATTAAAAATACACTTAGTTTTTCAAATTTTTAAAACTGCGTGTACCAGAAAAAATAACAATCTTTCAAAATCAATTTATGTTTTTTTGTAAAAAAGAGTCAATACGTCTAGAATTTGATTTAAAAGGATTAATTTCCGCTATTCTCTGGTAATACCCTCTTAACATGTTTTGCACAATTTTAAATTAAACGATTATTTCGAGTAAGCAAATAAAATAGCAAGTAAAGCATAAAAACATTTTCGTTGTTCGTTGTTGGGGTGTTATGCCGTGTTGCGCTACCTCCTTCTTTAGCCGACGTTTCGGACAGCGTTGCAGTGTCCATCATCAGGGCAGATCCGGCAGATCTGCTTTTGGCCGTGAAAATCTAAAAACGTACCATAAAAACATTGTTAATTCTTAATTTTAAATATGAGATTAATGTAAATATCTTTAAAAAAAGAGGTCTTACTGGTCGAATTGGTTGAGGCGCTTGTCCCGGTAAGACTAAAGATCCTGGGTTCGAGTGCCAGTTGCGACCGAACGTTGAAAAGGAACAAGATACAGAAAAATAAAAAAAGGTTATTATTTTTCTGTATCTTGTTCCTTTTCATCTTTTCGTTTAGATTAGTAGTATTATCTTCTTCTTCAATGATATATTACATTGATGGGAATAACTTTCAAAGAGAGTGGGTTTAATACAAATTGAATTTTTCCTTTGTTTCATTTCTGTTTTCTAGTTTTATTTTTCAGCTAATCATTCATTGTTGTTTATCTATATATCTATGAATTTATTTTATATAATACGATCATACCTATGGCCAGTGGCGGCTCGTGATTTTTGATGAGCTAGAGTGCTAATATTATTAAAAATGTCGTTATTGATGTCGCTGTAGCCGAAAAACAATATTTATTTTTTTTGAAAATTTGTTTTTTGTATGAAGATTTTCAGGAAATCCATGTGGTGCACGGCAAAACTGAAATTTCCTGAAAATATTCATATAAAAATCATTTTTTCCAAAAAAAAAAAAAATATTTTTCGGCTACAACAACATCAATAATGCCAATTATTTTAATATTAACACTCTAGCACAAATAATAGTCACGAGCCGCCCTGCCTATGATATGTATCCTTGTAAAGTCTGACGACCTCCAAATAAGTCACCAAACGTAGCGAACCCTTTGGGTGAACTATGGCATAAGTGTTGGTTATCCAATAAATGGTTCCCGTGGCAGCGGTACCCATATCTGCCTCCCAATTTAACTATTGCTTGGAATTCACAAAAAAAATGTTGTTTATTTTTTCTGAAAATTATAGTCAACATGTTGGTTGTTGAAGGAACTTATCTTCAAAGAAGTAGGACATACAGAAGTCATTTTCACACATTGACTTTTAAAACCAATTGTTGGAATAAAAAATAATAGTTTTTTGAAACAAAATAATCATTGACCACTTAAAAATCCCCCAGAAAGAATGTATAATAGAGAAGAATCATTAAAAAGTTGTCAGACTCACTTAACCCTTATATTCAAAGGGGTGCATAGGGTCATGTCATGATGAATTCATTCGAATACTCGAAAACTAAATATAAATACAATGGAAATACTCCTGTTCCTGTTCGTGTTCGCGTACTGTAGAATTGTATGGGATTGTGTATTTTTTGGATGAAGATACTACAGGGGTAAAATCTAGGGTTTCATTTTTACATTAGCATCCTTTATATCTGTCCCCTATTGTTGCTTGAATAAAGGGATGTAATAAAGTATTCAGCGATGCTAGAATGTTCACTGGCAATTTTCATTTAGAGTTTTTCTTTATATTCGTTCGTTCATCCACAAGAAAATAATATTATTGTTTTGCAATATCAAGTTAATTAACGGTTTATTTTGCTTTGAAATCTGAGAGAGCATACTCGTATTCAACAATATGTTTTCATTCAAGAGCCCCTGTCTACATTAGTTTTCATTGGTGTACATATTATTCATTGATATTGCTTAAGTTAAGTGATAGCCCTGATATATTAATGTTGATTCAATTTCATGGACCTATCATAAGATCAAGGTCCTCTAGTACGTATTATCGTGACAATTATATCACAGTCTCAGGATATAACTCAGTTATAAATATGTTGCAAACACTTGGGAACTTTTATGCTAAAATCGCTGATGTTCTTAATATACCCCTTGTGAAGTATAAAACTACAAACATTTTAATGAGGTCGCTGCATAACAGGTGTTAGTTTTTGCTTTCGTCTTTCTTAAACTTGTTTTATTTTTTAAAGTTTTAATATAATTATATAATTTTTCACTCATCAAAATTTATGTACTATGTCTGAGCAAAAAAAAACCTATGTATGCAAATGGCACTGTTCCGTAAATTCTAGATAAATAAATAAATAATTAAATAATACAGAGTGAAATGATTTACTACCATACTTACTAAAAAGCTTTAGTAAGTAATAAAGGGGTAAATTACTATAATATTTATTGAAAATAGATGCTATTATAGCGTTCTTTTATTTATGAAAATATATATCACGCAATTGAATGCGTCAGCTACCTCTGCAAGTATTCCAAGTGCAAATGAATATGTAAATGACTCAACCCTGATATTACTGTTACATTTAAAAATAATTATGCAGGTATAACTGGTAACATAAACATTTTTTTAATATTACCACTTTAACTTCTCGGTACAGGTTCTGCAAATTGTTTACAAAACATTTCAAAATAAATACAGAGAAACAAATTCAAATATTTTAATTAATGAAGATAATATAAGTGAAACTAAATCGAAAATCTGAAACAGAAAAATATATTCACATTTAACCCCAGAAAGATGATCTGTGTAAATTTTACGCGTGCGTGTTAGAAACATTGCTCTCCTTTTAATGTCGATTTATTAATTCTACGTATAGTATAATAAAATTTACATATTTATAATCAGCGTTTGTTGATCCATTTGAATAAATACATACACATTTTTAGGCCATATATATTTTTCGCTAATTATAATTATCATTTATAATTTAAGTGGCAGAAATCGCCCAATCAAAAAAATTATTATAAGGGTAGCAGTGCTGCATTTTCAATTTTTTTTTAGAGCGATATTGATACCAATTTAAGCTCTTCAATTATTGTATTTCACATTTTGTAATAAATTGACAATAATTCGGTGGTTGGTGTGGAAGGCGTTAAAAATCACTCCAGTACAAATTTTAAACTGAATTCTTTCTTCCATTTTGTATAAAAAATCTTAAAAACAAAATTTGTAAGTAGTTTAAAAAAAATTAGACGGTCTGTCTTTAAAAACTAATCGAAAACAATATGTTAAAGTTTAAAAAATCCATGGATGCCAGTGGATACTAGGTTAACTTCCTAGTAACCACACCTCCGATATCTCGTCAGGTAATCTGAACCACGTGTTAACACCCAGCAAGCTTTTGGAAGGATCTGGGATTCTCCGATTCAAGAAGATGCAGATGTTACAAAAGCGCCGCGGCGCGCCGTCTAGAATAATTACCCTGCAATTTTCATGTGCGTCGGCGTCGTATGGTTGAAATACACCACACGATTAATTATTGTTAAACCATTTGTCCTATTACCTTTTACTTTTCCTCTGTGTATTATATTATTAAGACTGTTTATGTTCCTAAAATATGTAAAAAAAAATAAATTACGGAAGTGGAGGTCCCGCTGTCGATAAGGCTTAAAGCTCGTGAAATATTCATTTATTCACGCCCTAATGGGTCTTTACATGAAAATTTTATACATTGGTTAAAGTAATAAGGTATAAAAATGCAGTTGTAATAATTGTAAAAAAGCAACACATATGTATGTAACAAAATTTAGTGCAAATTAGCTAAATACTAGAATGTTGGTGAAATATAAGTAATGTGTATGTTCTACTGGTATTTCAAAGGAATGTATTTGCAGGGAGTTAGCGCGGGAGAAATCCTCAGTATCACCATTGGGAAAGTCCATAATTTAAGATGCATAAGAGTAAAATTTTATTTCCGAAGAAAATGTATTTTAATATTGTTGATAAATTATTAATCAAGCTAGTTTTTCTAGTCTGTTATGAATATATTCTACTATTTAAGTTTGTTTTAGTTTTGTTAAGAGTTTATCCATTTTCACCAATAGAAGGATGTGTAAAATGAACGCTTTGTTTTACTTGTAGGACAAGATGTGTTATTTACAATCTGTAAATTAAGAAACGTTATTTATAAGTTGATAGTTTGGTGACTGAATAACAATCACATATTAATTTGAAGCCTTTCAAAAATAATTTTTAACCCGTGAGCATTTTGCTCATGTTAAATTTTATTGTGATATTTTTCGATATTAGCGATACCATAGTGTTTCAAAGGTCTAAGTACCTTTCAAAATATTCACCCCCTCTCCCCTGGGGTAACTTACACGTTATATATCACGATCTCAAGCCATTCTAATACTAAAAAGTTGTTATTTTAATAATAATATGAAAACAGTTTACTTTGTATATATATTGATGTTTTTTTTATTCACATCATTCAGTTTTTTTGTTTATATTTATATATAGTAAAATCATTACATTTAAAACAGTGTGAAAATTTTGCTCCCACATGCCATTCCATCTAATTTTAGACACGCCTTCTCACGTGTTAGTACGTTAATATTCATGACACCGGTGTTTTACGGTTGCTGCATTAATATTTCAATAATACCTAATGAAATCACCATCGTCATCAATATTAACCAACACTTGAGGAGGCGCGCCTAAAATTACAACATACTCTTCCAAAATTATTCATACTTTTTGATTATTGTAAAATAAACTGAAATTAGCCTCCAAAACCGAATACTCTGTACGCTTTGTTAGTAGGCCAATAAACACTTAAATCGTTCAGTCTCTGATAGCGTGAATTGTACTCTGAAAATACAGAGCAATTTTAACATATTTACCACATGTTTCGAACTGCAAAATTGCAGATAAATATGTTATTTATAGTACCTGGACTTAATCGTGGTGCATACGTTTGTTTTAAAGCCGTAGCTCTAAATATTGCATGTTGAGGTAGTTAGCCGAACTTCCGGTGAAACTTTTTAGTAGTTGTGTAAAAGTTAGGATAGTTTGCTTAAAAGCCTTATACTGCTGTAATAAAGGGTTCAACGAGAGATGTTCCGGAATTCTGGGATGGCGATTCAACACTGCTAAATACTCGAATACATCCAGCAAACTGCAAACTGCGAACTTTGCTGTTTCCGCTGCTCGTGTAATGAAATATATCGTTTTTAATTAGTGGAGAAAAGAACTACTTGTTTTGCCAGTGGAACTGTGATAGTTTCATTTCCCGTTTGGAAAATGTTGCAAAGTTGCAGGAAGTGGGGTAGGAGAAGGATAAATAAAGGTGAAGGTTAGGAAGCGCCTGGCTATTCAAATCTATATAACGAAATTCAGCTCAGAACAATAAATGGAACAATATATTTGGACCGTGAAATCTTGTTTCTCATCCACTATTACGCCAAGATCTCGCATTACCTTTACTCGTTCTAAATTTATTTCATTTATAGAATAGTCGAACAATAGTGATGGTTTTTTTCTGGAGAGGTCAAAGTTTTGCATTTATCTACATTTAAATATGAATTATTTTGTGAATACCAGTTATTTAGCACGTCTATATAATATTGAAGAACTTGACAGTGATTAAGGAGAGTTATTTCTTTATATAATTTAATGTCATCGGCGAATAACAATACATTGACGTCTTTAAAGTAGTTGACTATGTGGTTTATAAAAACAAGAAATAAAAATGGGCCAAGATGACTACCTTGCGGTACACCACTACTGGCGGAAAATGGTTTAGATATTAATGTTATTATATTAAAAACTTTAACTGAAACATATCAAATAAAAAATGTAATAACACTCTGCTTATTTATGGAGGCACATCAAATACATATATTATATAAATAATCACTATTTAAAAACATATATTTGTAATCTATGTATCCTTTTGTAATCAATAAAAAAAAAAAAAATATATATACATAGAAAAAATAAAATTAAGATAGGGTTGTATTAAATTTTGATTATTTCATAACGAAACAATTGTCTAATGAAATTCTTCTGCAAAATTATTTTCATAATTCATAAGTCAATCATTATAATGATAATAAGGCCATCCACTGTTAGTGTGATGATACACACGGTGATCGTTCACACAAAAAAGTTTTATATGTTTTGAATTGTTTGTTCTTATCTAAAAAATAACAATTTGAATTGTGTCGATCTTCCAAAATTATAGCGTTTTCTACAAAATAAAATTGGAGTAAATTGTATACAAAAATGAGCATAATTCCTGTAAGTTTCTTATTATTTTCTTTATTTAAACAGTGCTTTGTCAGAACTCCAAGTTATTCCTGTTAGCTTCAGTAACGGAGTATATGGCGTTATTCTTAATCTCGCGCAGGAGAGAAATTTGGATCAAGGATACCATTTATCTGCGGCGAGAGAAATAAGATTAAGTTTTCCTAGCCAACTGTATGAAGATATATTTTTTCCATGACTTGGTAGAATAGAATAAACAAAAGTCCCTGAAAGTTCAGGAAATCCTTGCCAATTATTTTCGAACTCAATTCATTGTGGTGTTGTTTATACTTTACGAGAACTTGTTATGTTCAACCAACCGGTAAAATGACTATTATTTAAACTTATTTTAAAAATATTATTTTAAGTCATATGATGGACAAATTTTATAAGTGTACTAAAAAACTATTCAATTAAAATTTTGTAGATACTTTTGTTTTATTTTTTAAATGAACGTTAAAAAATGGCGATGATTTGAGATTTTTACGGCATTATAATGATTTTTTTGTTTTTGGTTTTAAGCCATGTTTCGGTACCTCCTTATTTAGCAAACATTTTGGACACTGTAATGCTGTCCGAAATATTGACTAAAAAAGCAACACGGCAAAATAACCCAAACATAAATCATGATAATATTCATAATATTGTTTACACCGTTTTTAAATGAATACAAAACTGGAGCCAGTGAGACTTTGGCATCCCCAATTCGGGTAAGTTGTAAGGCTGAAGATAGTGGGGAGGTGAATGATATGGGGAAGAGGAAGGTGGGGAGGTACCTAGCTATTCAGATTTGGACACCAAACACGGTAAAAACCTTTTCAGGCCACGTTTCACTTCTAAATGGTGCACTTACACCAGGAGGGTACTGATGGTATCTCCCACTCTGGAACATGTCGCAAAAATACTATAAATTACATTCATTAAATAAATTGTAAAATAACTCTAACTCTAACCAATCAGTCAATTCATCAAATAAAATTTACATACGCTGAAATTTGAAACCGTGACCTTCGGATTGCTCTTCGAGAGCCTTACTCCTCGACCACGGAGGCCGTCAATTACACTTTAACGATTATCGGAAGGATGGCAACCTTTTAAATGGCAAAAAATAAGCTGAACAGCCATTGCAACATCAGATATGGGGAAGAGGAAGGTGGGGAGGTACCTGGCTATTTAGATTTGTACACCAAACACGGCTAAAACCATTTAAAGTCACGTTTCATTTCAGAGTGGTAGTCTTACAACCGAGCGATACTGAGAATATCTTTCACTCAGAAAAGTGCCGCAACATACTATCATATTATTTTTAATTAATAAATTGTGAAATTACTCAAGTAAATCAAACACAATCAACTTGCGCATGCCGGGATTTGAACCTTAGTCGAGGACCTTACCCCTTGACCATGGAGGCCGCCATGTGTGTATGAAATAGCAAAATTTCTCAATCGCTAAGCTAGAGCACACACTGAGAAAAATGTCATTCGAAAAAACGTTAATTTTAATAGTAAAAACGGTTAAAAACGTGACTGAAGTTCTTACGAACAAATTAACAGTGTTTCAATGTTTATTGGCGGGGAAATATAAGAATAATTTGTTAGTACACGTACGAAATTACGTATACTAACAAATTATTCTTACATGTTCCCGCCAATGAACATTGAAACCCTGCTAATTTGTTCGTAAGAACTTCAGTCCCGTTTTTAACCGTTTTTACTATTAAAATGATCGTTTTTCGAATAACATTTTTCTCCGTGCAGAGCAGCAGACCACATTTCGATAAAACCAAGTAATTGTTTTGTTTTGTCTACTTTAAAGTTTAGACGTTCTTAAAAAATAAACATACAAAAACCCATCAGAAAAGAGCTGCGAGATACCTACTACGATTTTAAAATCTGGCTGGATGAACAAAATGTTCTTTATTTTCCACTCCCTTAGCTTTTTTGTTTTTGTGTCTGGCAGAGCATAGATACACATTTCTAGAAAGAGCTTTTTATTTTATCACTTTCAACACCGAAATATATTAGCAGGGGAGCTTCCAGACAAAATACTGAAGATGCGTGGAGGCACGATACTCAAAATCGGTTTTACAAAAGTCATTTAAATAAAATCCCATCGTATTGCCTAAAATAAGACTTGCAAAATGTGAAGTTAGAAGTTAGAACACAGTAATTTACAAGAAGTAGTTAAATAATGTGTTTGATATAAGATTAGAATATTTTATAAAAGGCAGTAGCGGCCCTCGGAATCCAGTTTTAGAAGGGTACATAATTTTTTTTAAAATTATTTTTTTAACATTTTTTGTTATTAATTTTGTTTGCTACATTTTTGTTTTACATGGTTTTTCGACTACCAAGCTAGGCAAATGCCCTATAAATATCTAGATACCAAATAAGTAACTACCTAAAACTTTGCAAAACAGCGTTATAACAATATGATTTAAGATTTCACGGCTAAAAGTATTTTTGTTGTTTATTTTTGGGATATTATGCCGTGTTACGCTAACTCGTTCTTTAGCCGACGTTTCGGACGTGATGATGGACACTGTAATGTTGTCCGAAACGTCGACTAAAGAAGGAGTTAGCGTAACACGGCATAATATCCCAAAAGTAAACAACAACAAAAAAGCGTTACAAGTTCAACGTAAAATTGACGTTATTTGCGATATTTGACTCTAAATGCCTCCGCTCGCGAGGCAAGTGAAAAAAACAGTTTACAACTAAACTCCCTATCCTCGATATGTTAATAGGATGGTCCGCACACTATACAACTTCTCAAAAACCCGTTGTCCATGGCAATGCAGGCAGTGACTCGCGAGTTGCCAGCTGCGTGACATGACAGCTGATTGTTCTTCGTCTATGGTTAAACAAGTTGAGATAATTATTGAAATCGTAAAATTGAGTAGAAAGTTTGGTTGGAAACCATAGCAACAAGCGAGTTTTAGTTTGATTTCAGTTTCTTCAGTGAGCTGATCGCCTCAAGCGTCAGATTTTTATAGATGCTCTACATGTAAAACGGCTTGAGAGAAATTACAAAAAACTAAATAATTGACTGATACGGTCAGCAAAGTCCTATTTTAACCATTTATCATTTCATATGCCTAAAAAAATATTTGTTTTGTTCCGGTTCCGATTTAAGATGGTAGCCGTCTGACTTCTTTTTTTCCCACCAGAGTTCGCATGATCGTGGACTATGAGAAAGTTTTAAAAATAATTGTCATTGAGATGGTGACATTTCTTTGGACAAATTGTATGATTCCTTATTTGAAAAAAAAAATGTTACGAAAATATTTATGGTTTGCAATTTAGTAGGTAGGTGTTTATACGCTTAATTTTGGTTTCGAATAATACCATGAAAAATTCATGGTATTTTTTTATAGGAGAGGTAAAAACTTCTCCCCCAACCAGTCTTTCCAAATCCCGCCCGCCACACAAAAGGTGGGCAAACGCGTGTGCCGCCAAGACCTAGACAAACTTCACCCCATGAACCCGGTCACCCCGGCTAACTTAGTGAACCACTTGGGGTGACCTACGGCAGGGGTGTTGGTTATCCAATAAATTAATCCCCGCTCCGCAAATTAAAATTTTATTTTACCGCATAACAAACATTAAAAAAATCACGAGCCACCACTGGCTTAAATAACACAATACTTGCTTGAAATAATCTCAAAGACAACCGATACGAACCAACCGGTGTCAGTTGTTACCATACCTGTACGTAATGCAACCTCACAACCCTAACCCGGCGTAACCCGGGACATGCGACGTGAACGTAAAACACCCACGTAATTCTCGGCTACCCTCCGCCAATCCAAACGATCTCCTAATGAGCGGTATTTCTACACCGTTTCAACGTGTATGTATTTTAGCGTACCTATCTGAAATTCACCGGTTTAATATTTCGTTACTATATTTTGGCATTGGCTTGGTATTTTGTTCCTAGGCAAGTTCTGTTGATTGTAGTGCAAACGAAACGAATACATAATTTGCGAATTTGAAATTTTGAAATTGCACCTTTTGTAACGCAACCTTCGGTGTGATACATTTGTTAGGTGCACTATTAATTCTAAATAATTCAATTGATTCTACAACAATGGAAAAAATATTAACATAATATTTTCGTTGTTTTTCGAATCAAAATAAAATGAGAATATTATTTTAAAATAAGAGAGTTTTCTAGTTTCGGATACAGAAATGACTTCTTCAGATAATTAACAAATATACTTACCTACTAGTGGTTGTTATAATAAAAAAGACCGTTTCGTAAAATAGTTGGCTTTAAATACAAGTATGAAATCACTTAAATATTCTTGCCAAAGGATTTAATTTACAACATTTTTGTGTCATAGAAAATTGTTAAAATATTCGTAAACACATACGAGCAAAATAAAATACTTTAAAATTTATAAAAAAATGAATGTTGATATCAAATAAAGATTGTCAAATCTCATGGTATTTAATTACTATAATTTCGTTAGTACAACATTAAGTAGTAAAAATCATGTAAATTAAAGAAACTCTTCTAGAAACTCTGCTAAATTTATTTGATACATCTAAAGAAATAGAGATTTCGCTTCAGTGAAAACCTATTATTGGTTAAGTAATTTGCACATATTTTGTCATACATTTTAAAATGTTATAACTTTTGGTTTTCCAAATAAAAAAAATAAATTAAAAAAAATAAGTAAGAGAAAAAATTCTACATGAGGGGGAATTTCCCTAGACATCGCATCAGTACGACAGCTGTCCCACGCCTTTCAATGTAACCATTAATCTAAATAATATGAAGTAAAGAAGACTTTAAGAAAAATTAGATATGGGTATGTTATTTCGTTTTGAATAAGAATAAAGATGAAGCAAATTCAAAAGGTTTTCATTTAAGTATTTGATATATGTAACAATTCAACAGGAATTCATAATGCTTCATAATAATTGAGCCTACCGGCTGCGCCAGTTTGTTGTAACTCAGGGTTTATCTCACTATATCTTATATAAAATCTCCGTGGTCAAAAAACACTTTATTTTTGATAAATAACAATAAGCCCGGATGGTTTATTTAGCAGGTGGTACGAATGATTCTGGCTCTCGACCTTGAGGTTGCAATCGTATTTATTTAAGTCTAAATCGCTGCATTATCGACAGCACGTGCTATATATAAGTAACCTATCGAATTACTATTCACTCTTCTTTCACTCAATCTATCCCCTTATTCCCCAGTCTCTCTAGGTTGCTTTCTCTGGGGCCTATCTGGGTGACATGATTATTGGTTTATTGTTTTTCTAAATATTTTATTTAAAAATATTCCACTTATTGCAGTTTTCGGGACAAATTACAACTTTATATCGACAATATTGCAGCTATATGCTCTCTACCTACCTGGCAATCAACAAATTATTTTTTCAGCCCAGAAGCACATTAAACACCAGCGATAGTAGCGTCATCTAAACCAACTTTATTACCACCAGTTGTACTACAACTCTTTATTGCTTCACTCTTGCTTATTTAGTAAAGGGGATACCCGGCGGTGATTTTTCCATACAAACGTATTCCCTATTTATCTCTCTGGATTTAAACAATAGAGAAAATATTGTTTTTTCCTAAAATAGAAATCAACTACTAGCGTGTCGGTACTTTAAAAAAAAAAAAACGTATAGACGTAGAATAGTTTTTCTTATGTAGGTGGTAAAAAAAATAATTGAAAATTAGTCCATTTTTGGAGGAGAAAAGTGGGGAATACAAAACCTCGATTTTAGTTAGGTATTAGTAGCCCGAGGTGCATCGTCCCTTTCGCTCAATATCCGGTAGAGTAAGAGCAACAGTGACAGCGACAGTTTAGTAAAATCAATTTTTTAAATTTCTCCACCACCGGGTATCATATTAAGAACATATATCAATGTATAATTCATTACCATCGTGGTTCTGAGTGAAAATTTAATAATACCAAAGCTTTCATAATGATTTTAATTATATATGTATTATAAACCAGAAGTTTTTTTTATGCAAATTTGAATGAAAACAAATAATGTTCTATTTGCCAAACCCTCCAGGGATCCGTCTTACTTACGCTCGCCTGAAATTGTAGATTTCCATCACATTTGAATGCCAAAAACAAAGCTTTAAATTGGAAATGTAGGCCCAAACTGTGTCTGGGCGTTTTCCAAAAAAGATGTCGGTGACGTAATAGGAATTCCACTTAAGTGAGATGCTGCATTTCGATTAAAAATATACGTAAATTTATTAAAGAAAGGTTGAACTTCATGACAAAAAGTATTTAAATAGAAAATGTCAATAAACTTCGAAAATAATTGCAATTTAAGTTTAATACTATTGCTAAGAAATTCTTTTACGTCACTTTTATCATAAAGTTTATAAAGAAAATTAAAAGAAATTCATTATTTCAGAATTTTATTTACGTCACTTTTATCATAAAGTTTATAAAGAAAATTAAAAGAAATTCATTATTTCAGAATTTTATTTACGAATTGAAAACACAATCAGTCTCCTAAAAAATATGAATAATCAAGCTTATTGAATTGAATATTAAGTTTTTCAATAAAAATATTCTTTTACGCTACTTTTGGACACTTTGTACTGTATATTTTGCGTTCTAGAAAGACGAATATAAGTTTTTGTTTTACGAATGTTTAATTATAACAAATTAAAAATTAATCATGAACTATATCAATAAAAAAAAGAACAAATTTCTTTGGGATACAATAATTGATCTTAGAAAATAAATCACAGCAATAACAGGACAGTGGCGTAAGGGGAAAAATTTGGTAACGTTAAGGAATTCTAAGGCCTCGGCCAGACTGAGAGGCTTGCCCGGTAGCGACAGCGGGCGCGAAATATCAGTCGTATGTGTACGCACGTTGTGGCTACACTGCTGAAGGCGCGACAAGCGACTGGTATGGGAAGAGTGGAAGATACTCTCAGTATCACCCTGGTGTAAGACCACCATTCAGAATTGAAATGTTGCTTAATAATGACTTTAACCGTGTTTAGTGACTAGATCTGAATAGCCAGGTACTTCCCAACCTTCCTCTTCCCCACCTTCCTCTTCCCCATCTCCTTCCTGTCCCCACTTACCTTCAGCCTCAAACGTACCCCAATTGGGGATGCCATAGTCTCACTGGCTCCAGACGGGAGCAGTTAAGACTCATGTGAGGTATTCTCTATAAAAAAGGGCGATTTTACGTACTACCACCACCGTGGAAGGCCCCCCGCGCAAGTACTTTTTCTTCCACTTGTTCTTTTTTCTTTTCTTTTTATTTTCGTTTCTGTTCTCTCCAACGTCTTCTTTTTTCTATTCTTCTTTGGTTAGCTCTCTGATTATATTTTGATGTTATTTTTGTCTTTGTAACTCTTTTTTCATAAAGGCTTCATATTTTTCAGGGTCGTTTTTAATTTTGTCTCTGTACCTTTTTGATTTTTCTGCAGCTTTCAACGGCATATTTGAACATAAAATTAAAATAAATTATTTATAAAAATGCACAAATAATTAGATAGGTAATAATGGGCTACACGTGCATACCGTGTATAGCCTGAAATAGGTAACTAAGCTGAAAGGGTAATAAAGTACTTGTTAATGTACACAACTTTAATTAGGTACAGGATTAACTAAAATACACAGGAACATAAATCATGCTACATTTTATACTTACTTAATTAAAATTGTATGAACCAGCTGATTTTATACTGAATTTCAGAGTTGCCTCTACAGTAATAGTTGCTCATATTGCTGTATATATTAGTACTTCGACACCATTTCGACTCTTTCAGAGTTAATCTTTAATAATCTTAATTAATAAAAAAAAGAAAAAAAATTATACACATAAAAATTAAATAATTGTTTCTTTTTAGCTATGCTGTTCTTTTTTTTCAATGCTACATATATCACTCAACCCACATATCTACATGTAATAGTTACATTTTGAAGATACATGCAAAATATAAATTTAATTAGAAAATTGTAACACACCCAAATACACTAAAAGACGGATAGAGTGAACCGACCTTTAGAATTCCATTACGTCACTTTTAAGTTCCATTCACGAGACCGTTGCGTAAGAGAAGTAGCGTAATCGCGTCAATATTTTTTCGAAATGTATTTATCAATAAATTATGAAACTTCTGTTTGTTCTAACTAAACATTTCATAAAACAATAAATGAATCAATTTAATACAAAGTAGAGTCTAATACATGCTGGTAAATTACATGGAGAAATACGGAAGCGTTGGTGGAACACTTTTTTAGTACAGCCGAGAACGACCACTTGTGTTACGATTTCTTGGCAAACTGGCTGTAAAAAACCAAGCATGGCCGCCCTTCATAGACTAAATAGGGTTGCTATTTTCGAAAATATTCATCGGTTTGGTAATATTTTTATTGGAAGACGTCAATAATGTGGTGGCGTAGGCGGAAATTCTACCATACGCTATTTCGTAGGACAACTCAATATCTGGTATTTAAATTATGGTTATTATTATGGTTGCAAATCGAAAATATTATCATGTACTATTAGTAGAATTAGAAATAAATACTGGGATAACATAAAATAACATTAATTTTTGAACTCTTACTGGTAGTGGTAGGTGTAGGACATACCAGAAACAGTGACCTGTAGTCTTACTTATTTTAAAATAATATCGAAATTTAATAGATTTATTCATTATTTTTAGTCCATAAAGGTATTTATTTGTTATTATATTGGTAAAATATATGGTTGGTCATTAAAACCGACACAACAAAAGTTACTGATGCTAAAAGTGATGGGACACTGACTTTTATCTATGTACACTTTTTTTGAAAAACGCCCGTCTACATTTGTATTACGAAAAACGTCCACAAGGCACTTCTTGTGTTATTCTCTTTTCTAAGATTACAAATTACAATAAACCAACTACTGTAACTAATATAATATAATAATGAATATTTCGCGCAATTGAATATAATAAACTACGTAATAAATACCCTTGTATGAGCAAGACGGCCGGCATAGTCCAGCGATAGGGCATTAGACTCCCAATCCGAAGGCCGCGGGCTCGAACCCGGCGTGCGCAAATAAATTTTATTTAATTGATTTGTGTTATTTCACAATTTAAAATAATATATATATATCTCCGACGAAAGCAAATTGGCTACCCTTTGATAAATTAGAATTAATGGCTATTCTTTCGAGGTATGTCTTGACCGGTGCATTTATGTCTCGTTCTCGTATTTGTATCTTCTACTACCTTCCTGGAATTCATTTGATTTCACGCAGTTCCTGCTACCTTATTATTACTATTATTTTTGTTTTTGCTTCTTGCTATCTCTTACATAGTACTACATCTAATTACATTATTTATTATTTACTATTATTATATATTTCTAATACTTGTATCATGTACTACCGTTTTGGAATTCATTTGATATCACGCAGTTCCTGCTACCTTTTTGTTTTTGCTTCTTGCTATCTCATTCATAGTACTACATCTAACTACATCATTTATACCATATATTTTATATTACACACATTTACCACTGTAACTACATTTGAAATCGCATTTAATCACTTATTACTCGGGAACCAACTTCTATACAACACACAGCCAACACATACTTATGATTCAATTGCATTATGATACCGGAAATGATTCCGGTATAGACCTTAACATGAATGTTATTGATGATCTGAATAATCTAAATAACTATAAGTGGTGTGCTTACGGTGTTAAAATTATACACCAAAATATAAGAAGCATTTCTAATATTGACGATTTTTTAATTTTTCTGGATCAATTCAATTACCAATTTGATGTAATAATTTTATCTGAATGCTGGCTTAATAAAGATTACACCTCAAAAGTTATTCACAATTACTCTGAACACCACACAAATATATATCTCAATAAGTCTAGCGGGATTGTTGTCTACATCAGAGACGGACTTCAAGCTCAAGTTGATGAAATATTCTTATCACAAGCCAACTGCTTAAAAATTGTATTGAATAATAACTTATGCATTTTTGCAATATACAGATCACCCTCTTTTCAAAATATTGACACTTTTCTGAATTCACTCCAATCAATTATCAACAGCTCAAAAAAAATAGAACGACAAATAATTATAGGCGACCTCAACATCAATAGGATTACCGAATACCACCGCCAATCCAACGATTACCTATGTCTGCTAACTGAAAACGGGTTCATTCAGACAATTATCAGCCCTACTCGTGAGCAGGGCAGGAGTAAATCTTGTCTTGACCACATCAACGTCAAAAAAATTAACCATGTTGACTCATTTGTCATTCACTCTACAATCTCAGATCACTATACAACAGCACTCTGCCTTAAAAACAAACCTCCTAATCCTGCTAAAATTAAACATGTTGCAAGAATAAACTATAATAACTTAATTGAGGACTTGAGCTCAGAAAACTGGCAAAATGTTCTAAACCAAACTGATGCCGACTCATCAATGAATGAATTTATCACTACATTACATTCATACATATCTAAACACACAACCAATAAACCTATACCACATAAGCAAATAAAACTCACGCCATGGATCACCCCTGGCCTTATCAAATCGATTAACATTAGGAACCAACTTCATGAAAAGGCGAATAGGTGCCCAGAGAATATTACAGTACAAGCTCATTACAAAAAATATAGAAACTTTTGCAAAAAACTAATAAAATCGGTGAAAGAAAATTATTATAAAAAATTCATTTACGAAAATAACTGTACTCCAAAACGTTTATGGGATGCGTTTCGCAATATTACTAAAACAAAAATAAATAAATCTTCCGATATTAAATCATTGAACATCAATAACGTAAACACCTCAGACCCAAAAATCATTGCGAATTTTGCCAATAATTATTTCACGTCAGTAGGAGTCACACTCGCGAAAAAAATTCTCAACAATCTTAATACAACAGAGTCCGATCTCGCTAATTTAACCATCTCTAATTTCGGTCATAAAATAGACAGTATCCAAACAACTTCAAACGAAGTCATGATAATAATTGACGAACTCAAGTCATCGAATGCTTGTGGTCCTGATAACGTCTCATCAATTCTGCTCAAAAGTACTAAATCCTTCATAGCAACTCCAATCGCATATATTTCCAATCTAAGCTTCGATTCAGGAAAATTTCCAAATCATTTAAAACACTCTATCGTTATACTGCTTCACAAAAATGGAGATAAATCGCAGATACAAAATTACCGGCCAATTTCTTTGCTCAATTCTGTCTCGAAAATTATTGAGAAAATCGTCAAGAATCGTCTTAGTCATTACCTTGAAAAAAATAACATCCTTTCCAATAGACAATACGGCTTCAGACCAGGATTGAGCACCGAAAATGCCATTACAAACCTGACGAACATCATCTCCAACAATATCGATAGAGGAAGAAAATGCATTGCGCTCTTTTTAGATCTAGCCAAAGCGTTCGACACTATCTCACACAAAATTCTCTTTAAAAAATTACAGCGCATCGGCATTCAGGGTCAGCTACTTAAGTGGTTAGGTAGTTATATAGGAAATAGGAGCCAAAGGGTGAATATTAACAATAATCTAAGCGATCCAGCTGATATTAACTTTGGTGTACCTCAAGGAAGCACTCTAGGACCACTTTTATTCAATATCTATATAAATGAATTATGTAACAGTTCATTTGCCGATCACATTATCACCTTTGCCGATGACACGGTATTAGTATTTGAAGGCAAAAATTGGAATGAAGTTCGTAATAATTCAGAAATTGGCGTTAACAAGGTAAAACAATGGCTTGACAATAATCTTCTCACTCTCAACACTGACAAAACTAAATTCATCCACTTCAGTGCAACTCAAGCGGGACAACCAAGAGAAACGCAAAGAATCATTATACACCATTGTAATGACACAAACATTTGCAATTGCAATACCTTAGAACATGTGGATAGCATAAAATATCTAGGAATTATCATAGACAAGAATCTGAGATGGAATGAACATATCAACTCAATTTCCACAAAGGTCAGAAAACTCACGCATCTTTTCATGGCTACTAGAAATATTCTACGCGCAAAAGATCTGAAACTAATGTACTATGCCATGTGCAACTCATTACTTGAATATGCATCTTTAGGATGGGGAGGATGTGCCAAATCAATACTGGACCCCTTAGCCAAAGCACAAAAATGACTTCTAAGGGTCATTCTTAAAAAACCATTTAGATACCCCAGTAATGATTTATTCAAAGAGATAGGAGTTCTGGATGTGAGGCAACTATTCATAAGAAAAGTTATATTACACACGCAAAAATATCGTCACCTCTTCCCCTCCGCAGTACATTATCACGACACCCGACATGCAGGGAGGAAACCAATAGTTCCACTTACTACTAGGACATCTCTTGCTCAAAGACAATACTCTTACCTAGGTCCAAAAATGTTCAATCTTATACCCGGTTCTTGGAAATTGAAAAGTGCAAACGTCCTGCGTAAATTAGTCAATGATTGGATTCTGGACTTAGGGAGAGTTGAAAGTGAACATATGCTGTTTAACTGATAAACAAAATCACCTAACTTTCCAGATAACTATACCAAAATTCCTACCACACTTCATTGAGTCCGATATTGCTTCGCAATGTTCCGTCATCCTTTTTGATGTTTTTATACCTGGGATTTTATGGTTGTGCGCCCCTTCATACTTTTGCACAGAGTAGATGACTTCGTCGTATCATGCACGCACACACTAGACTAGCTGTGTGAAACTTGGTACCTTACAGCGGTGATTATTTATAATAAATAAACAATACATAGCACAGCATGTATGACGTACGAAGCAATGCAACAATTTCACAATATCTTTACCAAAGTAGCTCTAAATCAGGTACTATTTATTTGTATTCATAGTTTCTGTTTATATTCTATATTTATAGTTATTGTTTTTATATTTCAGCATGAGTCGTTCAAAACATGAGCGCGATGTATACTCATATTGTCGTATAATATATTTTGTACTGAAAACATGTTTTAAATTAGTGAAAATAATCATGCTTATATCTATATGTATTATAAGTTCACACTTCTCAACACATTTCTATATCTTTATATTGTAAATCTTATTGTTATTCCTCTATCTTGTTATCAGATACCTTGTTTACACTTTTCAACACTCCCAACTTACATACTTATCCCATACTCTGTAACTCTGTAATTCTGAATATATTATTTGTTACCAGGTTAATTCGGTAAATCCGAATAGCTAATATGCTAACAGATTACTTTTTTGCATATTCACAAAAAAAAAATGTATGTATCTTTTTTATATATTTCTTCATAACACAACTCAATTTAAAAAAAATGAATTTTCTTGTTTTTATCTTTGTTTTTATTTTTGTTTGCAATTATGTACTTAAGGAATAATATGAACTAAACCTGTCAATTTGTCTGTCCTGGAACGGGAAACTTTCCTAGTTGGACAGGCAAAGCTTCCTAATGTGTAACTTGTACTTTCTTTTGTATCTATATATAAATAAATAAATAAAAATAAATAAATAAATTTGCGGCACGTTCCAGAGTGGAAGATACTATTAGTATCGCCCTGGTGTAAGACCACCATTCAGAATTGAAACGTTGCTTGAAATGGCGTTTAGTGACTAGATCTGAATAGCCAGGTACATCCCCACTCTTCCCCGTCTCCTTCTCTTCCCCACATACCTTCAGCCTCATAACTCATAACATTCCCCAATTGGGGATGCCTCATAACATACCCCAATGGGGATGTCTCACTGGCTCCAGACGGGAGCAGTTGGGACTCTTGTGAGGTATTCACTATAAAAAAAAATATGTATATATAACAAAAAATAAAAAAAATCATTTATACAACCTAGCCCATTTAATCGCAGGATACCAAATTTGTCCTATGTCACATAGGTTTCCTTATTGTGACGGTGATAAGTATTATCTAAACGATGTTGGAAAGAGAACACTCCACGCTTTATATTTAAATCAGGAATTTAACAAATAAAAAAATACCATGGATATACAAAAGTTTAAAAAGGGCATCAAACATGAAGATGAGGAACTAATTAAAATTATTAAGTAACCCCAACGCAACCTACAGATAATAAACATAAACACTTTTTGCTTTATTTATTTTTATTTCGTGGAAACCAACAACAATGATGAGGAAATCATGATCAACACCATACAACAACCTTCAGTCCACTTCGGAACAGGAATTCCTAGTGAGAAGGACTGAGAATAAAAAACTTCACTTTGAATTGTTAACTTACTTAATATTGTATTTTAATTTTAATTTGTATTGTCATTAAATAAAAAAAAATAAAAAAACGAAAGAAATTTTGTTATATTCTATGAAACCAATATTTTCGCTAACAATTTGAGTAAAAAAGATTAAAATTTCGAGACTTTTTTATTAATATTTTTTTCATGAAATGACACAAATATGAAGTATTAATAAATAATAAATAAGAGAAACCTCACAACAGTCCCAACTGCTCCCTTCTGGAGCCAGTGAAACTATGGCATCCCCAATTGGAGTATGTTGTAAGGCTGAAGGTAAGTGGGGAAGGGAAGGAGATGAGGAAGAGGAAGGTGGGAAAGTACCTGACTATTCAGATCTAGTCACTAAACACGGCTAAAGCCATTATTAAGCAACGTTTCAATTCTGAATGGTGGTCTTACACCAGGGCGATACTGAGAGTATCTTCCACTCTGTGCCGCAAATATAACATATATTATTTTTATTAATTAATTGTGAGATAACACAAATTAATCAAATAAAATTTATTTGCGCACGCCGGGTTCGAATCCGCGACCTTCCGAATGTGAGTCAAGTGTCTTACCACTCGACCACGGACCACGGTGAGTGTTTTTCTTTTTTTTCGTTAGCAGTAATTTTACTTAGAAAAAAACACAAGGTGAGCCATTTTACAAAACTTTATAACGTTTGCATTAAAAATTTTAATTTTTCAGAAAGTGTATGTTTATTTCTAATAATAAAATTAGAGAGAATATTCTAAAAATTTTCAAAAATAGTTTTTAGTTTTGGTATACGTTCAGAAATTTTCGATTTTATTGAAATGCGCGAAATTTGAGGGGCTGGTATATAAAAAACCCATTTGGGAGTGGAGAATAAATAAATAAATATATTAAATCCAACGCAAATTTGAAAATCATTGACTTATTTATTAGCGTTTGTTACAGTAACAATGCACAATCAATCATCCAGAAAGGGTTGGTATTAACCCTCCCTAAAATTGATGGACAAAAGAAATAGATGAGCAATGAAAATTGATTTGCAGTTCATGTTTCAAAAGGTAAACTTTCGTCCATTTGGCCCATAGCGGTAAACTCGCACAAAACAAACGCACTTTGTTTGGCCCAATTGAAATGCATCGGATGGTCTGTGGCCTATGGTTTAGCTAGCTGCTTTATGTACCTCGGTTAAATGTATTTCCATTCGGTTCAGGTAATTATTGAGTGCGTGTTTGCGTTTTAAGATGGTGGTGCAGAAATAGATTTTACTAAAATATTGCTGTCACTGTTGCTCTTACTCCACCGGATATTGAGCGAAAGGGACAATGCACTGACACCTAACTAAAATGGAGGTTTTGTATTCCCCACTTTTCTCCTCCAAAAGTGGACTGATTTTCAATTTTTTTTTACCAACTACATAAGAAAAAACTATTCTATGTCTGTACGTTTTGGTTTTTTAAAAAAAAACATTGTCTGGTTTGTATACTGAACATCTTTTGACGGCGTTTAAACCAGTCAATTTTATTGATTTTTGGAAGGTCATAACTTCTATAAAAAGTAACTTATCAAAAAAAACAAAAAGTACCGACACGCTAGTAGTTGATATCTATTTTATGCAAAAACAATATTTTCTCTAGGGTTAAAATCCAGAGATATAATTAAGGAATACGTTTGTATGGAAAAATCACCGCCGGGTATCTTCTTAAGGGATGATTTTGTGTGGCAACATTCTAAGTCAATACATCGATAGTGTATCATATTTCAATCTCTATTGAAATTAATGATATTTATTTGACTTTGTTACATGTACGCAATCGCGTTATACACAATATGTAGATGCGTGGTATAAATCTCAAAGTGGTAAGCCAAAGACAAGGCAATTGTATTGACTAAGATTTCGTACTTTTAGTATTCAACCGCCACGCATCGCGTAAGGTCGTGTCCTACCAGTGAATAAATTGCATTAAAAAAAACGCCAAAATGTCTTTGTGTGTGATGAGAAAATGTTTCCATTGCAACACTAGTAAAAGCCAAGGAATCTAGTTTAATATTTATTGAAAATATTTACGAACCTAAGGGGGTTTCTCACCATCCTCCCAATAGCTTATCTACCCTAATAACGAATACTATTAAAATTAAAATAAAATACTCGCAGTGGTTAGAAAACTCGGCCAACTTATCCAATATATTATATCCACTATTCATAGGTTCGAGTACCGAATTATAAACTCCAACTTAATAAATAAATAAACCGTAAATCGTAAATCGAAAATATTCGTTATGAGTAGATAAGCTATTGGGAGGATGGTGAGAAACCCCCTAAATAAACTAACTAGTAATCACTCTAACCTATAACTTTTCTAAAAGATACCCAACACATCTGTTGTCTTATTTGTTGGAACCCATATACAAGCTTTCTTGTGACAGCTTTGTTGTACCAACTTATTATTTGTAATGAATAATTTTCATTTCACGTCCCCTTCGCCTCCCGCGTTTCCCTTACATCTTCCCCGTCTTCCAACCTCCCTCGTCATCTCATCCCGCGAACCCCCCCTCCTCCCTTCTTTTCTTTCCCGCGCTCTTCTTCCACCTTCCCTACCTTGCCCCTTCCCTAATCCCGCGAACCCACCTTCGTTCCCCTATCCCCCTTTGGACTCCGCTCCACCTCATGCCTTCCATACCTGCCGCTAAACTTTATGAAATACACACGATTGCATTTTTTATGCAAAATTTCATAATGCCAGAACTCACTAGCATATATAGAAACCATCACAGACGTGCACACAACAACTCACCAAAGTTTCATCGCAATTGGATGAATGGTCCAGGAAATAATTACATAATGCCAAAGTTCACCAATAAATATATTTATTTATTTAGGAAAATCAACAGATTATTTACATCTATTACAAAAAACTTAATAATAAAAATAAAATTCAATTACAGATTTTCACATAACTTAACATTGTAATAATAATAATAAAAGTAAAAAAAAAAAAAAAAAAAACTAAGGGTCCTGTACCCGTGGGCTGACATAATTACAAAAAATACAATATTGTAAATATTAGATAAAATATAATAGAAGATGTAAGAACACAAATAAATAACAATTTAAATGTAACTAATCTACTAATAACCAGCTAAATTTCAAAACATAATGTATTATAAACTTATCTTCATTACACAATAGCAATAATAACAATACATAAATAATAATAAATGTACAAAATATATATTATACATATATAGAAACCTTCGCAGGCATGCGTTTATCAAACCACCAAAGTTTCATCGGATGAGTGGTTTAGGAGCTCATAAGGGTCAAACAAAGAAACATTCATTTTTATATATTAAGAATACATGTTTTTTTTTTTAATTGGTGGCGATATTTGCAATTTCAGTAGCGAGGCCCACGTGTACAAACTGTACACGGCAAGTTATTTGCAAAGTGAGTACACAACATGAGTATCGGATTCTAATATTTTTGGTGTATTTTTTACAAATTGTTTATTCTATCCAATTTTTCAATTTTGTAAAAAATTTGCATATCATGAATAATCCGAATATGATGCAATCATGCACAGTATAATGGAATTCACCATGCTATGTTTATAATATTAGAACTACGAATGCAATAATATTAACATTCCTTTGATGAAAAGCAAATTGTTTCGGTTGCGTTTCCAGTAATTCCACAAAATTACTCAGAGGGGATATTATTATTTATACACATCCGGTTCTGCCAATATCCGGTATCCCGTTTCCACTCGGAGATTGGCTAGATGGATTATATTACTGCAAAACGTACACTAATTAGCCAATACTTGCTGGAGGTACACTCTACGATTACCAATCATTATAGCATGGATAACATGAATATATCCACTGACTGTGAATTTCTTGTTATAATTTTTCAGTAATGAATAGGGACAATAAAATTACGTGTTATTTTTGTGTTTGAGTTGATGCGAAAAGCGTTGTCATTTTTCAGAAAAAGTTTGCAACAAAATATGACATTTTTGTGAACTCTTTTTTTTTTCAATTAAAAAAAGTCGCGTTTTTTTAAATTAGCTCGACATAAGAAGCCCTGAGGAAGAAAAAATCCTCAGGAGATCTACGTCATCTTTGGAGATGGTGTGTCTAGGATCTTTTTAGGGAAAAGAAGAAGAGAAAGTCTGGGAATGTAAAATTTATAAATACTCACCTCCCAAATTGAAAATAGCAAATCCGAAATGTTTAGGTATCTCATAATGAATCGATAAAAAAGAAACTGTACCTCTAGCACACTCGACTGATAGCATAACTTTAGGAAACTTCTCATCGTTCCCTAGCATGACTGCAGATCCCCAACGAATAAGTGACAGTACACAATTACTAAATATCCTTAACATATTTGACATCAACTGTTGTTTGTACGTTAGCGACGTGCAGTTGTCCTAGGGAACGATGAGAAGTTACCGAGAGTTATCCTATCAATCGTTATCGATCGAGTGTGCTAGGGGGCCAGTGAGAGGCCATATATACGTCATCGATGAAAAAACTTCATTTTCACACGCCTAGTATGAAAATGAAAAGAACAAAAGATACTATAACGATGACGCCATATACAACATCTCTCTGGAATACTGTATGCAAATAAATTTTTAAATTATATTTTTTTTTGCTAATGTGCTCCACTTTATTTCTGTCAGAGTTATAGTTTTCTTTGCTTCTATTTAGCAATACATCACAACGAAAAGATGGTGAATTAAATTACTTAACCATCTTTAATGTTCATTTTACAGTTTCCGACAATAATGAATGCTTCAAAATACAGTAACATGGGTATCTAGCACGGTCGATCGATGACAAGTTACCGATATTATCGATAAATCCTATATAGATCGTGCTGGGTACACTGATATTATTGAAAATTAGTCTATGGTATATCATTAATACAATACCCGGAGTATGTTTTTGATGAAAGTTTATTTTAACAACCATATAATTCTGTAAATAACAATAACTAAGTACAACGAAGTATTTTAGTCTCTGCGTGGTAAATACAGCGAGATGGAATTAATAAGTAATTATTTTGCGGTAGAAATTATTTATTTTGTGATGTATTATTAAGCATACTAATTTCAGCCGTCTGACCCCGTTCTGACTTGGCGAGTAAATTAGTTGAGTAACTCGCCACTTGACTGACCAATATGCTCCTACTAACTATTAAATTTATGGTGTTCGGACACGTTTGATTACTAAAATACTCGCTACTCGACTAAAATACTAACCTAGTCAATACGGGCCATCTGTGATAGATATACTGTACGTAAGCATGTAGTGTGTAATATTCCTTTCTAATGCTAAACTTTTTTTTTATGTTTATTTATTTCATATTCTCCTGACGAAGGAAGTATTCTTCCGAAACCGGTAGAGTGAAATTAAAATTTAAAGTGGTCTAAAACAAATTTATATATTTTACTGTAGTTTATTTATTTATTTGCGCTATAAACAGTCTATATATTTATATATGACAGGGAATGAGTATGTTTATGTTATTGACCAATAAAATAACGACATTTAGATGCAAGACCATAATAAAAAAATACGCAACAATATATCTAATACAAACAGTTCTGATTAAGTGCATCTTCAATTTACTAAGTGTTTTATGATATACATATTTCTAAGGTTTACATTAAAATTTTAATGGATATCAATAGATAGATAATTTTGGAACTACATATCAGTGAAGCGATTGATTAATTAAAAATAATATATAGCATATTTGCGGCCCTACCCATCTACCCATCTGCCCATCATAGACCCGAGTCTATGTACACATTAATAATTAATCCGTCAATATTATGTCAATATTGTCAAAATATGTTTCTGTGGTTCCATTTATTTTTCAATATTTATTTATTTATTTATTTATTTATTTATTTACACATATACGGCACAACATGTGCCATTAACATAATTGACATAACATATAAATAGTACAACAACATGAAGAATAACTAACAGTATAAATGTAAGTTAAATATAAGGAAAAAAATGTAAAAAGTAAGTAGTAAGGTAATAAGTAGTAGGAAAAGGGTAAAATATAAATGTAAAGTGAAAAATATGGTACAAAGTATAAGTATAAAGTACAAGCTTGTATATTATATTATATTGAGTGTAGATTCTGGTTTTACCGTGGTAACTAGTTTCTTTCTTTGTGAATAGAACCTTATTATGTACAGATTTCCTGTGTTACAATAGTAAACGCTCTCTTTAATTGAATATAGCGATATCTATAGATTTCTGTCTTATAATATCAATCACGCTTATTTTGTTTTTCCGAGACTGAATCTTTTCTCTTGAAATTTGCAAACTCATCGAACAACAGCTTGTGGCCAAAGAGTTCTACAGTTTTTACTGTCATAAAAGGAAAAGATTTAAAAATTAGTACATTCAATGTCCTGAGGAAGAGAACATCGTTCTCGAAACATGTCGATTTGTTAAAATAAAGATTATCGTGGTAAAAACAAAGTGTTATAATGTTTCATTAATAAAAGGGTGCCACAAAGTGAATTTGCAAAATTTGAAAAAGGAAAAGATTTTATTAAAAATGTTATTACCCTAACAAACATTACTACCTTTATTTGGTAGCCGAAGAGTTCATCGAAAATCAATTCATCGAAAGCAAAATTCATCGTTCGGTTAGGTTAGGTTAGGTTAGGTTATTTTAGGTTAGGTTAGTTTAGGTTAGGTTGGGTTAGGTTGAACTCGTTTTCGATGAACTTGTTTTCGATGAACTCACCGTGAACCCTTTATTCAATAGATGTAATTGAGACAAAGGTAAGATAGAATGCCGAAAAGAGTGTAAGCGAAGATGCTGAAAAAAAATCGATAAAAAATGTGGGAACGACAGAAGCAGACCGTGGATACTAGAAATTAAAGCAAACATTTTTCTCTCTTTTATTCACTATTTTAAATGAAGAAATACGTGATAATATAGACAAACTATTGGATTGGATGCGATTGCTTTGCTGAGTTGCATTTTTTCAAATGCCAGAATGTCCGAAGATCAAAACGAATGTTGCAGAACTTTTCTCTGAGCTTTGACTAAAAGCTTTCAAGACGCGGGTGAGGTAAACAATGGAAGCATAACTAAGTACTGGGAAGGAAATTTTTTTTGAAAGAAAATACCAAAAGAGGAAACAATACAAAACTTTACTTTATTTTAAAAGAAGGCATTCAATTCTATTTGATAACATATTTATGTTGGGGTAGTAAAACTACGTTTTAATTAGTTTGGGATTTATCTAGCTGTTTTAATTTTTTTTTTTTTTTTTTTTTTTTTTTATTGGCAAAATTTTTTGATACATACATTTACAAGTAGATACATACATAATAACATAAATGAAAAGGTAACAAAAAAAATCCCACAAAGGCGAAGCCTGTGCGTGGGCATTATAATATGTGGGTATAAAACAGTGGTGGTTAAAATAAAAAGATTAAGAATTAAAAATGTAGTACATATATGTGCAGAGGTAATTGATGTTGCAGGAATTTCTGTGATTGTATTTTTATATTTAGATGTGTATATATATACATATATATATATATATGTACACACATGTACATACACATATACACATGTATACATACTCATACTCATACATATATACACATGTATACATACTCACATACATGTATACATACTCACACACATGTATACATACACATACACGCAATTTTATATATATTTTTTTTTTAAATCTAACGATTCGGAAAGACATGGCATATTTTAGTTATTTAAAATGTAAACAGTACAAAATTATAGGAAAAAATTATTTACTTCCTTATTTTTTAACCAACTTTTAGTATATTTTTTATATAAGTTCAAGTTTTGGCATGTGTTGATGGAATTGGGTAAGGAATTGAACAATTTTGGGGCAATACAGTTAATGTGCCTTTGGGCCAGCCTGGTTTTGCAATGAGGCACTGTGTACATGCAAGTGGTGAGTCTTTGACTAGAGCGATTTGGGTTTTTATCGAAATTGTTAGGACGAGTAAATATAAATTTGAGACATTGTAAACAGTAGATCTGCCTTAGTTCCATAATTTCAGTTTCCTGAAATAACTGATTAGTGGGATAAGTTTTGGTCTTCTGGTACATTATTTTAATGATGGACTTCTGGGCAGTTTCTAGAGGTTTCACATGGTTATTGTATGTTCCTCCCCAGGCGATTATTCCATAGGTGATGGATGAAAGCACCAATGCATCATAAACAATTTTCATTATTCTTATATTGACAATATTGCTCATCCGTTTGAATATGTAACTTAGGTATCTCAGTTTATTGACTGTTTTCTCTAAATGGTAGGTCCATTTGAGTTGGCAGTCTATAGTTACACCTAAGTACTTAGTATATTTTCCTAATTTCACATCTTCGCAGTTTGGGCATGTAGCAGGGTTACAATTTATATTATGGAACTTCAGGTTAAGATTATTTTTAGGGGATGACTTTAGGGAATTATAGAAGGGAATACAAATGGTTTTATCAAAATTTAGACTGAGAAGGTTTCTATCCAGCCAATCTTTGACTATTGCAATGCATTTGTTGGCTTTAGTGGTTGTTTCTTCCCACGTTTTACCTTGTACTGTTATTGCAGTATCATCTGCAAAGGAGACAATTTTACCGGGTATTGCAATATTGCATAGGTCATTGATGTAGATTAGAAAGAGAATTGGCCCTAAGACAGTTCCTTGAGGAATGCCATGTTTTGCTAGATCATAAGTGCTTAAGCTTAACCCTATTTTTGTGCATTGTTGGCGATTTAATATATAGCTTTTTAATAGCATGAGACTTTTGTTTTTAATACCAACGTTTGATATTTTCTTTAATAGGATTCTATGGTTGACTGTGTCAAACGCTTTCTTTAAGTCCAAGAAAATGGTTAGAGTTTTAGTGCTATGGTCTAGATTTCAGTATATGTTTTTAGTTAAACTAAAGACAGCATCGTCGGTGGACAGGTTACTTCTAAACCCATATTGATTAGCTGAGAGTATTGAATTAGAATCTAGAAAGTTCATAATTTGTCCCTTTAAGCACTTTTCAAAGATCTTGGATAATTGTGAAGTTAAGGTTATTGGTCTGTAGTTGTCTGTTTTACTTTGGGATCCGGATTTATGTATTGGAATAATGTGAGCGAGTTTAAAATAATTAGGGTAAATACCGAGCCTGATGCAGTTGTTGAAGATGTGACATAATGGGATGATTATATGTTTTTTAATTGATTTAATTTAATTGTGATGTTGCTTAAGTTATCGGGGCCATTTGCAGATTTCTCTTTAAGGTTTTCATCTTAAACTTCGATTGAATCATACATTTTGCAAATTATTCATTCAAATTTGATTGCTAGAATACTAGGTTTTTTATAACAGATATTTAAAAAGATTAAAACAGTAAATCCACAGAAAAACGTTCAGACAAAGATAATGAACCGCCGAACAACTCGGCTTTGGAACACACTCCTTGCCTGATTCACATTCACACATACTCTTCCGTCTTTCTGACTCTTGAGATTACTTGACGTGCCATGTCTTCCTAAGGGTACCCGACTACTTCTATCGAATACAAATATTTTATTTTTATCTTAAATCAATAATTATAATTACTATATATTTGAAATCCCCATTTCTTTCGCTTGACAGATCTAAACGTGAAAAATGATTTTTAAAGTTTACTAACGGTTTTTTTCGTTGTTTGTTTTTGGGGTGTTATGTCGTGTTGATCTACCTCCTTCTGCCCCTATGATGGATGTGCCGGATCTGCCCTGATGATGGACACTGGAACGCTGTCCGAAACGTCGGCTAAAGAAGGAGGTAGCACCCCAAAAACAAACAACGAAAATGCTTTTGGCCGTAAAAATCTAAAAAAGTATCTTTACTAACGGTGTTCGTTCGAATGGTAAACAATTGCTGATCGTCTTAATTTTTGAAAAGCAAATACGTATAATATTTTAAATTTTATATTTAATGATATTGTAAAAAAACTTTAGTAATATAATTTTTTTAAATATTTACATTTACTCGCAAATAATTGTCCAAGTTACCTCTAAAATCATAAAATATTAAAATGTTTAATAGCCGATATTTTATAAATTAAAGCAAAAATAAATACTGTAGATCATATCCGAGGTTTTGTATGAAACCAGCCGCGCAGCCGTTCCTTTTAAATAGCCTTGACAATTTGGGAGGCGAGCATGGGCAATGCTGCTCCGAGAAACATTTATTGGATAACCAACTCCCCTCCCATAAGTCACCTCAAGTGGTTCGCTACGTTTGGTGACTCAGAAGGGGTGCCCGGGTTCATGGGGTGAGGTTTGTATGGATCTTGGCGGAAAATGCGTTTGCAGAGATTGGTTGAACTAGTCCTAACCTAGAACTCTCCGGCCAGACTCTGTCAACCTATCGTCTTACACCGCAGTGGGAGAGATGGATTCATATGTTACTGTTGGACTCACTGACCCCCAGATTCCTACTTACCCCTGTTATGGAACGCCCTATAGTTGTGGAATCAAACCTAGCAACAGTCCGGTTGAGACTCGCCACAGCGTTCCCGTTCCCCACCGTTTCCTGCATCCCCCTACTTCCCCTCTCCTACTCGGCCGCGGCGTACCAACCGGCCGCCAGTCGCAAGCTGCGCTCTGCATCGGACGCACACGAGTTGAAAGTTGCTTTCTGGCCGAGACGCACGTAGACACGGTCGAGAATCACGCTCTGTTTCGGGCCCCCGCAGAATGGGCCGAATTGATCTCTAAGCCACGGTAGAATCGGTTTTGTCAAACATCGGTGTTATAATGGTTCGCGGACCTCTGGAAGACTGTTGAACGTGCTGGAAGCGGAGGACTTCACCCCCACACATGTAAGCTGAACACCAGATTTCCCATTCTTTCAATGTGTCTGTAAAAATACGATAGGGCCCCGCGTAAAAAACCATAACTCAGAGAGTTTCGATGCAGAGATCACGAGGTATAAACACTTTAGCTAGGTTTGTGTGACATGCATTCTTGTATTGCCCTGTACTGAAATAGCCTGTATACTGTGTTCTGAATTGTCAATATATGAATCTATTTAAACATATCTTGTTGTCAATCTGCTCCGGCAGGAGAATCTCGTAGAGTAATAATTCCCCAGGTGACCGAGGAGGATTGGAGTTATGTAAGCATTCATTTGCGACCCATGCCTGAGATAGAGGGTGCCCATTGCTCCCGTTTGAGCTGGCTTTGGGGCTTGTTTGGGGTAGCTGGAGCTGACAATTGGCGACCAGAGAAACCCCGTAACAATTGGCACATAACGTGGGGCTCCGAATTTTTTTTTCTATCCCGGTCGCTATGCGGAATGAAAACTTGTCGAAATCCTCCCCGCATAGGAATTGTTTTGTAAACATTAATTATGCTTTTGTTGCTCAACACCTAGTGAACAGTAATTCTGAAAAAAAAACCACAGAAATCTATGTGTAAATCGGATACATACATCGCAGTTGGAATAACGGCCATCTTGGACGCCCAAAAAGCACCAACCGTTTTGACCGCGAAATTGACTGCGCATGCGTAACCCCTTTGTTTACCGAGTTACGGTCAACTTCGCGCCAACATCAACGGCAAGTGTTCACGCAGTAGATACCTATTCTCTAGATTGCGCGCGCAAATGTATTGTCTCGCGCCAAAACCCAACGGAAAAAACCCGTCGAACAAAGCAGTTGCTGGTTGCTATGCGTTTTTTATAACCAAAACGTGTCGCATAACCAAATCAAATTTGGCAATGAAAATGATTTTTATAAACTTGATTCTGGAACTACAATCATTTTGTGAATCCTCTGATTAGAAATCTCAAACCTACGTTTTTTCTGCACAATACACCAATAGGCCCACTTGTCTGTCAAACTGATACAGTTTATACCCCACCAAATGGACAAAATAATGATTTTTCTTCCCCATTCTATGTTGTAGGCACCGTAAAATTTTTTTTTTCAGCATAAGTGAATTGTGTTTTTTCCTTACATAAGTGAATAGTGAATTGTGTTTTTTCCTTACATAAGTGAAAAGTCAAATAATAATAAAACCCATGATTGGTCCCATGAATAAATAAAATAATTTTAATATGGTTAACGTATCAAATTCCATATTCAGTTATTTTCTTCCGGAAGTTTATCCCCTATTTGCCAGAAAAGTGCCTTTTATGAATTTTAGTGCCTTTTATGAATTTTAGTGCCTTTTGTGAATTTTAGTGCCTTTCTCAGTTCAAAGTGATTTGTGGAAAATAAAAAACCCATTTTCTAAGGGTCAGTCCTGGCCAAATTTTCAAAAAATAAATAAATACTTGTGAATTTCACAATTTTCCCAAAAGTGGTCAGTGAAACAAAAAAACTTTCACCACTAAGGTCTGTCCACGCAAAATTTTTTTTTCACTTCCTCTTTCCTTGGACAAGAATTTTGGTATCATGTATACTAAATTGTAGTGTGAAACACAGTTTTTCTATAACTATTTTGGAAGTGCCAACTAGTACCAAGTGAAAAGTGCCTCACAAAAATTAATTTTGCGCTTTCTAAAGGAAACCCCTGGCCAAATTTTTTTTCACCACCCGGGAAACTCACAATGGATAATAACCAAGCTATTGCGTCATCCAACCTGGGCATAATTCCCAACGTGCACAGCTTATCCAAGGCACTCCTACAAACTGCTTTAAAGGATAGAGGACTCTCGCCATCAAGCAAATCCAAATCTACATTAAAAGCATATGCACTTTTATTCAACAAAAAGTACATTAGGAGAGTAAACCTCGCTCCCGCAAGCGAAAATAATTCGTGTTCAGCCACGCAAATGTTGGATAATCTTGCCCCTAACAAAGAACTTATGCCGCAAGTATTGATAAAACAGGACGTCACACCCACCTTGACACAAGATAAAACTTACGATTTATCACCCTGGAAAGTCAAATATAATGGCGTCTCCGATGTGCTGGATTTCATAGACCGTATTGAAGAAACGGCTACAATTAAAAATATCCCATTCGAGATTCTACGGAAAAACTTTATAGAACTCATCTCCCCAGAATTAATACCCTGGCACCGCATTAAAAAAACTAAATGCAAGGACTGGAATAAACTCAGATCTGCCCTAATCTCCAGCTTCGGAAAGACGGAGGCCCAGCACCGGATCAAATTATCTTTACTATCTATCAAACAGCTAGTAAATGAACCCGTGGCATCATTCATAGAAAGGGCTGAATCCATTAACATCAAACTTTCACATCCTGTCTCGGAAGCTGAACTATTACCAGTCATAACTGATGGCCTTTTAAGCAAATACGAGAACATCATTACCTCACAAAAAATTGCATCCCTGGCCCAATTAAACGAAGTCTGTCTCCTTCTGGAATCGTACCAGGACAGAAAAAACACAGAAAGTCTGGAAGTGAGGAGTCAAGTAAAACTGCCCCCACCATCTCAGCAAACTTAAAATAATCCAGTGTGTACCACCACAACCTTTTGTAAGCACATCAAGTCTTGCAATGGCTGGCGTGTAAAGTGTCAATTACATGTCCACCCTTTCGTTGATAAAACGAATATTGTTTAAAAATCACTTTTGTAAATTTATGTACACTCCACGGTGTAGTTTGCTCCCGTTCATGTTCTTGAATTGGCAACCACCGTAATTTTGTTTCACACGTCCTTTTATTTATTTTTTTTCTCTTTTCTCACCTGTTCTAAAATTGATCACTTTAGAGCAGAGACACCCTTCGAGTCACAATGTTTGGGAAGTCATGAACCCAATCATTGCCTCTCAATCCCTCACACTACGCAACGTTCATGCCATGGCACGCTTTGCTATGTCATGCAATATTGTAATTTTCACCATTTTTGTTTGTTGTTTTTCATCATATCGGAAGGAACCTCTTCAACTTTTTCTTTTTCCATGAAAATTATGTTCTGCAAGTACTGGAGCGTCGTTCTAAAATCGGATTTGGTAAACTCCAAAGTGTTAAATCACGAACCAGGACTAGTTAACCATTTTAACACGCTCCATATTTTTACCTATCATGGTAAAGATAAGTGGTTACTCACATAATCACATTCCTTGTGCATAGTAGTTTTCAATTTTTCTTAAAAATTGATGGCGTCCTACCCGAGCTCTTTGCTAACAAATTGGATTTTGACACGTCCATTTTGAAATCATATGTATATAAATAAAGTAAAAACCTTTAAATTGGTCTTTCCACCCTTATGCAAATCCTCATGGGCTCATTTCAACTAAAGTACGTAAAACCAAATACTCGGTCTTTTGTTGTTATAAGAAGTCCTCGATTTGTCTTTTCTCTACTATTATAACATGTATGTCTTGTATTACATGCTTCAACCCCTTCGGAAAAGGTTAATAACGGCAACCTTGATTTCCGTACATAAATAACTACAGTTTAACGTAAATCATCAATGTTTTGTTTGATCATCGTTTTACAAACATCGGCACTCATCTCCAGTTCCGCCATAACCTGGTAGGTTTGTAACTGCACAAAGGGTATGTAAAACCATATTTGGTCCCTTTCCTTGGTCTTCCTCACTGTAGGTTGCCACAACAAAGAGTGTGTAAAACTATAAGTCCGTTCTCGTTGTTGTCACATGGTGTAAACAGGAATGTACCCTGTCATCACCCCGCCCTTATAACATATGAAGTAACATAAATTGCTTACCTCCTTGTTATTCTATCGTACGCTCTTGGGCTACGGAGTTAGTTAATCTAACAAATCTTTATAAATTGTGTCAAAACGACCATTGTTAACGTTTATTGTGTTGTATTTAAACGTAACCATGTTACATTATAGGAGAGATCCTTAGAACATCCACCATTATAAGAGGGATCCTTAAAATACCTGCCGCGATACGAGAAGTTCGTCATAATCACTTTTACTCATAGCTAAATGTTATTGAGTTGGTCGTGTGACATATTTGTCATGAGTACCGTTTTGTATAATCTGTTTTGGTCGTGTGTCATTTACTTGCCATGAGTACCGTTTTATGTATAATTGTGTACAACCCTTGCACACGAGACGTGGAGACGTTAAAATACTTACCGCGATTCGTGCGAACGACATAATATCGGCTTTGCCATCTTCTTTAAGAGGCATTGTATAAACTCTTTGACTTCTGTCTATAATTGAGTTATATCTTGCATGTATTTGCATATTTTGTACACTATACGTGGAGACGTCAAAATACTTACCATGAGTCGTGCGAACGAAATAATATCAAACCCTTTGTGTGCGATCTACGAGATGTAGTCCACAACCCTTTGTTGTTATTCAACGCCAATGCCCGTGGACTTCCTGTTTTTTTACTTCTTTGCAAAAAGGAAAGAAGCCCAGGAATATCTACTATCCCAAAAGGACTAGTTAGTAGCTTCACTGCTAACTATGGGGCATAGTGCTGTGGGAGTTAATCGATTGAGCACAAAACCACCTAACTCGTTGTCTGGGGAACGAATAAGAAAACCCCCAGGTTTGTGAAATTAGAACGAGGGTCTGTCTTTTCTCACAATCATGTAGAAGTTTTTAAAATGACTCCTAATCTTTTGCCCAATACACGCGAAAGATTAGCCTCTTTGATATAAGGTGTATTCAAATTTCTCCTCATCCCTTTTTTAAAATGTAAAGAGTCAGGAAATCTGCTGGTTGATTATGTTTCATCCTCACATAGAGTTTGAATTGGAAATTAGTCCAGTCTCTAGCAAATTTCGTAACTCGTCTCCTTTCTCCACTCCTCCCTCCCATCCCCCATGTTCTCAGACTTATGTTATGAAGTGAAAAATCTGTCGTTGACCATATTTCGCCCTCACTTGGAGTTCGAATAGGTAATTGTCCGGTTTGTTCTTACTCTTGCTATTAATGCCAACTTTGTCGTCTCTTGCCTGTCATGCAGTGATGCAAATATCGTCTTGTGTAAACCATTATTACCTTGACCCTCCAGTATTCGCTGAATGCGTACCAATACAAGTTACCTTGAGCTACATTATGCTTCAATAACTATTATATACGATCCGTGTGTACCATAATAACACTTAGGATTCGTACTGGCATGCCTGCAGATACTGGACTCTTCTCTTCAATGACCTCTGTAACCATAGTCGCGACACAGCAACCACAGTCTCCATTTCGTGAACTTCAACGTCTTCGACAAAATCAAGTGTTTTCTAAGGCCTAAGTGTACTCCTGAGTGTTATCTCAAATGGGTCTGATTGCAGTGATAATGTAATCCTTAGAATCTGTGAAATCACGTCCTTTTTCTTCGAAATTCTCCGAAACCAAACAAATCCACGCTTCGCAAACTTAGCTCCCAGACCAATGAAACCTTAGAGTCACATTTTTTTCTCTGCTCTTGTACAAATGTATTGTTGTTTTTCAATTGCATAACCATGTACTGTTGTTTTTTCAATTGCATAACCATGTATTGTTGTTTTTCAATTGCATAACCATGTACTGTTGTTTTTTTCAATTGCATAACCATGTATTGTTGTTTTTCAATTGCATATCCTTGTATGTTGTTCTACACCATGTACTTTTCCCAAAGTTGTCTTTTCCAAACATTGTATGTACCCCGACCCTTTCCCTACAAACATTGTGACCTAAACTGTATGTTCTAGCTAGGCAACTCTCAAGCAACGAACCTCTCAAATCCCCGATGGAAGCATAAGAGGATTTTTTTTCCCTACAGCTCCATTGCCACGTCGCTTTTTTTCCAAGCGCGGGGGGAAGTGTTATGGAACGCCCTATAGTTGTGGAATCAAACCTAGCAACAGTCCGGTTGAGACTCGCCACAGCGTTCCCGTTCCCCACCGTTTCCTGAATCCCCCTACTTCCCCTCTCCTACTCGTCGAGAATCACGCTCTGTTTCGGGCCCCCGCAGAATGGGCCGAATTGATCTCTAAGCCACGGTAGAATCGGTTTTGTCAAACATCGGTGTTATAATGGTTCGCGGACCTCTGGAAGACTGTTGAACGTGCTGGAAGCGGAGGTCTTCACCCCCACACATGTAAGCTGAACACCAGATTTCCCATTCTTTCAATGTGTCTGTAAAAATACGATAGGGCCCCGCGTAAAAAACCATAACTCAGAGAGTTTCGATGCAGAGATCACGAGGTATAAACACTTTAGCTAGGTTTGTGTGACATGCATTCTTGTATTGCCCTGTACTGAAATAGCCTGTATACTGTGTTCTGAATTGTCAATATATGAATCTATTTAAACATATCTTGTTGTCAATCTGCTCCGGCAGGAGAATCTCGTAGAGTAATAATTCCCCAGGTGACCGAGGAGGATTGGAGTTATGTAAGCATTCATTTGCGACCCATGCCTGAGATAGAGGGTGCCCATTGCTCCCGTTTGAGCTGGCTTTGGGGCTTGTTTGGGGTAGCTGGAGCTGACAATTGGCGACCAGAGAAACCCCGTAACACCCCTCATGTCTTTTTCCTTCCCTAAACATCCTCTCTTACTTTCCATAAAAAGACCTATCAATCAGCATCCCAAAATATGACATAAGCCCTGAAGGATTTTTTTTCCTCGGGCGTGCTAGCATGGTCGATCGATATGAAGTTACCGACCGATCGTCGATAACTTCTCATTGTTACACAAGAGACAACAGCAGATCGCGAACGAATAGGTAACAATTAGATTAAACAAATAACTTTGTATAAAAGAATAGGTAACAGTTCACAATAACTAAGTGTCCTTAATATATTCGATATCAACTGTCGTTTGTATGTTAGCGATCTGCAGTTGTCCTAGGGAACGATGAGAAGTTACCGACAAGCTTTCGGTAACTTCATATCGATCGACCATGCTAGCACCCTTGGACCTCCTGTGTCGAGTTAATGTGAAATTTTTTCGTTATTATTAAAGGGTTTGCACTAATAACAAACTATTCATGATAATTATAAGTATTACTCGATTAATATAACTAGAAAAAATGTACGACTGTAAAAAATCTCTTGAAGTTTCATTTTAAATGAACGTAAATTTGAAAAAGTGAGCAGGTGTTGAACCGTGGATTAATTGGCGAAGAAAGTCGTTTGGTAGCATTATAAGGGTATTGAATGAATGAAGAAATATCTAGTGGGTTTATTCGTGATAAGTGAGTTGAATAAGGATGAAAAAGTGACTCCCTATGTTCAATTAATTGCGCTACCATTCGAAGCGATCGAAAGAAAAGCTTAATTGGAATTTAAAAGCCTTACGTTTTTTAGTAGGTAGGTCATTGATTGCGGTCAAAACCAGGCTTTGATGGAGCTTTTATAAAATAATTTAAATTTGATTTTAGATATTTTGTTTTCAAGAGTTTTATTTCACATGTACATTTGTTACTTAATGTTTATTTTAAGCAATAATAATTAGCCTGAAACACTCTTCCATATTAACCGGTCAGGAGTTCTACCATTAAGCTACGGCGGGTTACCTCCTACCCGCCAAATGATTCAATATATACCTAGTGTTTCATTCAACAATTATCGCGTATTACATTTTTTTTACCTGCAAATGCCTGCCGTAGCTTAATGGTAGAGCTCCTGACCGGCAATCAGAGGGGTGCGGGTTCGAGTCCCGTCGGCGACATGTATCTTTTCTCGGGAGATTTTTTCAATATCGATGAGTGTTTCAGGCTAATACGTATTGCTTATAATAATTGTTACCCTTTGTGCTATGCATAAAAAATCTTGTCTTAAACATTAGTTTATCAATTTAAAAAAAAAAAAATCCTCTTCTAATAATAAGCTCCTCACCGGCAATCAGAGGGGTGCGGGTTCGAGTCCCGTCGGCGACATGCATCTTTTCTCGGGAGATTTTTTTAAATATCGATTAGTGTTTCAGGCTAATACTTATTGCTTATAATAATTGTTACCCTTTGTGCTATGCATAAAAAATCTTGTCTTAAACATTAATTTATCAATTAAAAAAATAATAATAATCAATACTTAATGTTTATTATTTATCTGCTACCGGTTTCGACAAATCCATGTCATTCACTAGCTAACTAACTTCAAAATTATACAGATATTATTAGATTTTATTAGGTGGGGTAGTGGGAGTGGTGATTTGGGGGAGGAGGAGGGATAACGATGGGAGGAGTCAACACAAAAAGGAAACATTGTCAATAAAGGCGGCTTACAGGATGCTATTATTTTGTTTACGAAATAATTTTTTTATTAATTTTTTTTGTTTTTTTTCCTTAATAATTGGTTTTTATAAAAAATCATTTTAATTTGAGCACTTTCGCTCTACACATAGATAAATGATCATTTTAATAGTAAAAACGGGACTGAAGTTCTTACGAACAAATTAACAGTGTTTCAATGTTTATTGGCGGGAAAATGTAAGAATAGTTTATTGGTATACGTACGAAATTACTTATACCAACGAACTATTCTTAGATGTTCCCGCCAATAAACATTGAAACCCTGTTAATTTGTTCGTAAGAATTTCAGTCCTGTTTTTAACCGTTTTTCCATAGACATATGAATATGTCTATGCGTTTTTCTTATTAAAATGATGGTTTTGTTCGAATAACATTTTTCTCCATGTAACCATAACAATACTATAAGTACCTATCTAAGTAATACATTATATTTGTATTATTTTAACTTTTTTTTAATTAAAATAAAATAGTACGAATAAACTCTTAATTGCTTTGAACCAAATTTTCCCAAGAAACGCTTTCCTTAAAGCTATTTATTGTAGAGTTAGTTATATATAAGAGCTTTAGGAGTTATTCAACATATTATTGGAATAAACGTCAAAAGCTCTTGACACCTCACAGGAAAGTTCGACCTTAATTTTATTTGTCCGCCCACAAATTCTATGAAATAATCAATATTCCTGGTCTAATATTTATTTGGTGAAACTGAACAACGCTGAGCCTCGGCTAATGATGAACCTATAACTAATGCCACGTCACGCTCTAATCACGTGACCTTCAAAAGGCGACCGTTATTTATTCTAATTTTATTCAAACGTGATTCGGATATCACTTTGGGCCTGTCAAATAGTTCTTTTGAAGATTTTTCTTAGATTTGCTTATGTCGTAAAAGGTTTTTTTATTGGAAACTTTCTCGGGATTTGAAAATTTTGAGTTTAATATGACTTTATTCATAAAAATATGAATATCGAATTTCATTGCGCTAGCTTCGAAAAATGATTATTCCATTTTCCCTAAACAATTACATATAATTTTTTTTTAATTTAATATTTGTATGTTTTTAACAATAAATATACATGAATAATAAATATGCTTGGCCCGGATTGCCATAGATCCTGGGTTCGAGCCCCAGATGTATCCGTATCTTTTTCTGATTTTTCTGTTTCGGATTTTCAATTGACTTTCTTTAATATTATCTTCATTAATTAAAATTATAAATATACATTTTTACATATTTAGACAGTGTTTGTTACAAAGGAAAAAAAGAAAAAGCCATCCTCACCGTAAAGAGACGAGGCTCTTATGTTTGGTGAGGGAATTCTAGCTCAATTATACACGGTGTCCGGAAACTCGTAGTACAACCAAGAAACTGGTGAGTCTATATCATATAGGGAACCCAAAAAAACTTTATTTTTTCGATCTGAGCATTTTGAAAAATTAAAAAAAAAACAAAAAAAATCGGCAACTAAAGGGTTAAAAAAACTTTTCAGCAGGGTCGATGCTTTTACACACTTTAACATACATTAAACAGCTGATATTAACCCCGTAACAACCATTTTGACAATTCGACATTCAGATTTTATCTAATAATTTCTAACTTTGGTCTCGATTTATTTGAAAAGTAAAGCTCAAATCAAAAAAAGTTGTACCACAAAATCGACTCTAAATATGATGTTGATTCACCAGTTTCCTGCTTGTACTATGAGTTTCCGGACACCATGTATAAAATCATGCAAGTAAGTAAATAATAAAATATTGAAAAAACAATGTGATTAGTAAGAAAAAGGTAAGATTTATTATCAATAAAAGATTTCAAGATTTGAAATGGTAAATTATAAAAATTAGTAAGTGCAAATTGTTTATTTGCGTCGTTGTAGTACGGTTGTAATGGTATATCTGCAACTGGGCAACGGCCTGGACAAGAGTGTTTTCCGATCACCGGTAGTGGTGACTCGTTCTTGCTACTCTGTGACGCATTAAAGCAGCGAACTCGTGCACCCTTCCCTCTGCGAACATCTGCGAGGCCCTGCAACGCCAAGGGAGGTTGAACAGCGCCGTTTTTGTTTATTTTTTAATAAATTTTTTATTTTACCCGCAATTTATTTACACCTTGCATCACAAATACGTCAGTTTTATTTATTTTATTTTATTTACATTAGGTCCACACAGGAGGCCCTGAGGAAATCAACTTACCTCAGGGCCCATGTCATCTTTGGGAATGCTGTGTGGAGGGAATTTTTAAGGAAAGGAAGGAGAGAAAGTTCTGGGATGGAAAAAGGTATGAGGGTTTGGTAGGAATCTGGGGTTCAGTGTGTCTAGATCTTCCGCCGCCAAGACCTAGATAAACCTTACCCCATGAACCCGGGCACCTCTGCTAAGTCACCAAACGTAGCGAACCACTTGGGGTGACCTATGGCAGAGATGTTGGTTATCCAATAAATGGTTCCCGGGGCGGCGGTACCCATTCCCGCCTCCCAAATTTAAAACTAGTGGTTGCTCAAAAAAGTTATTTTACTTGATTAATATATTTTTTTCTCGGATTGCTGAAGGAAATTTTTCCGCCCATATAAAAAAAAATCATACCTCCGAATTTGAATATGGAGACATACAAACTGCTTATTAGTTCTATGTAGCCAATGAATTCCACTATCTTTTGTTTATTATCACATATTTGTAAGATTTATATAAAAAATATAATTGAATCTTTAATCTTAAAATATTTTAAAGAATCCAGAGAATATTTATTTTGTTATATTTTAAATGTATTATATAGTCGTTTTAATAAAAAATTTTTTTTTGAAAATTTGCCACTTTTTGGCCACAAAGCAATCCGAGGTTTTGGAAATAGTGCCATAATGTGGTTAAAGGTTTACGCTAGTTAGATTAGATAATTAGCAACTTTCACAGGTACGTTAATCCATTTTTACTATTACGTCATTTGTTTAAATATACAACAACTCTGTGCATAAGCTAAATTGATTATTATTTCACAGTAATATTGTATACCCTCCACATGGCAACAGACCCCTACAATCTTGAGATTTGAGTCTTAAATACAAATACCACATTATAGCTGCTACAACAACACCAATAATGCCATTTTTTAATATTAGCAAAATAGCACACCAAAAGTCACGAGCCGCCACTGATTTATAACTACTTTTATTACGGAATTATGACAAAATGTAAATGTGAAAGGCAGGAAGGTGCTAAGTAATATGTAATGTACCGTAAAAGGATTCCATTGTTTTAGTTATGATTGGACAAAACAAAACATAGCATGCTTTTGCTATTATCGTAAAGGCAAATAATTCTTCATTTGCTTTATTTATTCAAAGGTATCAGAAGTAGGTACTTACACCCACACTAATTAGCTAACACCTTTTCGTGAAAAGAAAATCTTTTTTATGTTCGCAATTCGGGCTTCTACATAAAAATAGTTAATATTTTTTTTTTTTTTTTTTTTTTTAAGGCGGAGACGGTTTACAAGCAGTTCCCGTGAGCACTTAGGCCATAGGCCCATTGTGCTATCTCCCATTTTACCTCAATCCTTTAATAACAAACCAGTCCCTTTAATAAAGTTCACCAGCGTTGTTATTGGATATGTGGCTATGTCTTCTGGTTCTACTGTATGTCTCCCCAGGTATCTGAGCCTAGTTCCCACCAGGGCAGGACATTGGCACCATAGGTGAATTGGAGTCTCTTCATCCTCTTCACATTTTCTGCATATATTAGTGTTTTCCACTCCCAATATCTGCATGTGTTTCCTGAGATGGCAGTGTCCCGTTAATAGTCCTACCAGTTCTCTCAGCGAGTTTCTGTCCATATCGAGTAGTTTCCTGGTTCGTCTAGGGTCCGGTCCTTTTATGAGAACTTTGGATTGTCTCATTCCGGGTGCCCTCTCCCATTCTTTGCAGTGCTGGGATTTGACCCACCTATCGATATGTAGTTTTGTGTGGCAAGCTGCTACTCCTACGGCCGGCTCGGATCCTACAAGTGGTGCTTTCGCCCCTTTCCTTGCTAGTTCGTCAGCCCGCTCGTTGCCCTCAATACCTTTATGTCCTGGTACCCAAATCAGGGTTATTTTATTGATGTTAGCGAGTTCTGTGAGAATAGTCCTGCATTCCATCACCAGTCTAGAGTCGCATCGGTTACTTCCCAGTGCCATTAGGGCAGCCTGGCTATCAGAACATATGCTTATGTTCTTATTCCTGTACCCGATGCGTATATTCTCCTGTGCGCAGGCCAAGATGGCTTTCATCTCAGCTTGAAACACAGTACAGTGTGTTCCTAGAGGTATACTGAGTTCCCTCTTGGATCCCTGCAGACAGACCCCGGCCCCTGTTCCTTCCTCCATCTTGGACCCATCTGTGAACCAGATTAGTTCCTGTTTGAAGGTTGGACCTGGAACCGTGTCCCATTCCTCCCTTGTGGGATAGATCACCCCGAACTGCTGTCTGAAGAAGTAGTCGGCTTGTTTGCCGTCTTGCTTCATTCCAGCTGTCGGGCTAATTGCCCTCAGTCTTGTTCCGATCTCCGTATGACTGTTTTTGGGCAGCTCACCTCTCCATTGACCTTTACACTGTAACCTGTAGGCTGCCGCCATCGCCGCCCCCTCTATTTCTAAGTTTAGTGGGGGCAGGTTTAGCAGCACTCCCATGGCTAGTATTGGAGTGGTTCGCATAGCTCCCGTGATTCCTCTACATGCAAGTCCCTGTATGTGGTTGAGTGTGACCATCACTGTTTTCAGTGTTGTTCTCCTCCACCAGACCAGGGCTGCATGCATGATCCTTGGTTTCACAACGGCTGTGTACAGCCATTGCATCATTTTAGGGTTGAGTCCCCACGTTCTGCCGCAGATCCGCCTAGTTGCCCACATTAGTGCGCATGCCTTTCTGCCCACAGTTTCCACCTGGTTTTTCCAGCTCAATTTGGCATCTATGATGACTCCGAGGTACTTAACCGTGTCTGAGGGTTCTAACTCCTTTCCGTAGAAGGTTGGATTATTCCATCCCTCTAGTTTCCTTTTACGTGTGAAGATTACTAGTTCTGTCTTGTCTGGATTGACCGACAGCCCTGTTTCTTCACACCATTCTTCCACTGTTGCCAGTGTTGATTGTATGAGGCCTCTGGTTGTGTCTGCATCCCAACACCTTATTATGGTTGCGATGTCATCCGCATACCCTTGTGTATAGAGGCCCCTGTTGTTGAGTTTCCGGATGAGGTTGTCCACCACTAGGCTCCACAGCAAGGGTGATAAGACCCCTCCCTGTGGACACCCTCGTGTCACCAGTACTCTGATGTTCACCTCACCCCTTGTCACCGTAAGTATCCGGCCTGAGAGCATGTTCTTCAACCACCTTCTGGTGGTTTTGTCGAGTCCATGTCTTTCTGCCGCTTCATCGATGGATTTAATAGTGGTGCAATTGAATGCTCCCTCTATATCCAGGAAGAGTCCTACCGCCAGTTCTCCAGTCGCCTGCGCCTGCTCCAGTTTGTAAACCAACCTGTGCAGTGCCGCGTCGACCGACTTGCCTGGTTGATACGCAAATTGCAACTCATGGAGGGGTTTTTTCCTCAGTGCCCCGTCCCTTATGTGTCTATCCATTAGCCTCTCCATTGTCTTCAGAAGGAAGGAGGTGAGACTAATTGGACGGAATGCGCCTGGTTTGTCGTAGTCGGTTCTCCCAGGTTTTGGTATGAACACTACTCTCGTTTTCCTCCATGATACGGGGATGTATCCGAGGGCGCAGCACGCCCTCAGGATCTTAGTCACCGGAAGTAAGATTGTATCTAGGCCCCTCTGTAGAAGTGCCGGAAAGATTCCATCTTCTCCCGCGCTTTTAAAGGGATCGAACCCTTCGATTGCCCATTTAACTCTGGAGGGAGTAACTATTTTAGCCGCAGTGTCCCAGTCCTTACCTGCCCGTGTAACTCGGGCTGGTGGTGGATCGGTGTCACCTGCTTCTAACTTTTTGTAGCCGGGAAAGTGTTTTCCCAGCAGTTCCTCCAGCTCCTCCTCCCAGTTATTGGTAAAGCTTCCATCCGCTTTCCTGAATGGGCCTTTGGCTGCCCCTGGGTCTTTGGCAAGAATTTTCTGAATTCTCGCTGCCTGGGGGATGGTTTCCACCTCCCCACAGTACTTCTCCCAGGAGCCTGTTTTGGCTTTCCGGATTGATTCTTTGTACTCTTTCTGGTATTGCTTGTGAGCATCCCAGTTTCCAGATTTTTTGGCCCTGTTGAAGGCTTGCCTAACTAGTTTCCGTAGCTCCTGCAGTCTTCTGCACCACCACGGTGTTTTGTCACTGGTACTTGTCTTCAGAGGGCAGCTATTTTCGTATGCCCTTATCATTGAGTCCCTCAGTATTTCTACTGCGTCCTCAATTTCTTCGGGGCAACCGTATTTAGCTGGAAATCTTGCCATTCCTATGCTTAGCTCCTCTGAATACCGAGTCCAGTCGGTTGCTTTTGGGTTCCTATATGTATCGGTCCCCGTTCTGCTTGTCTCTCCCTCTAGTTTAAATTCTATGTGTCGGTGGTCCGACAGGGATGGTTCATCCGACACTCTCCAACCTGATACTCTCAAGGTTCCCAGGGTTAGGTCTATCACCTCCTGTCTGTTGCTTATAACAAAGGTGGGTTCCCTACCTCTATTGAGAATCTCAAGGTTCACTGTCATCAGGTATTCCAGGAGGGCCTGTCCTCGTTTGTTGATGTCCGTACTCCCCCACACAGTGTGGTGCGAGTTAGCATCCATACCGAGTATCAGTTCCCTACCCTTCTCCCTGCAGTCTTGGATGAGTCTCGTTATTTCCCTTGAGGGTGGTGGTTCCGTAGAGTCGTAGGGCATGTATGCTGACGCCACCACTACTTCCCTGCTTCTTTGGTCCAGCGTGATCTGCAGCTTCACAGCTACCAGATCCCTGCTGCAGTGTTCGGGGAGCAGTGTGCCAGCTATCCCTCTGATGAGGACGCAGGCCCTGGGTCTGTCCCCCGACTCGTTGTAGTAGAGTAGACCTTGGTTCATGTTTAGTCCTCTGACTTTCCCCCTGTACGTCCAGGGTTCTTGAATCAGTACGACCTCCACACGGTCCCGGGTAACTCTCCTGTTGAGCACGGCAGCCGCTGCTGGGCTGCGATGCAAGTTTATTTGGATGAAATGTAAGTTTTTAGCCATTTTTAGGGGTCTAATCCTTACACTTTATACCCTATATCCGCTCCTCGGTGTTGGGTCCGCGCACCGTGAAGGTGGCCTTCCTTATCCCGATGTGCGCTGTCATTCCCATTTCCCGCAGCACCTTCACACTGTCCTCGTCCACGCTCATGATCAGGCGGTATCTATCATTCTCCCTGATCGAGTCGTGGACGATCCACTTTTTTGTGTGAAGCCGCGGGGTCTGGTTCTCCAGCTGTTGCAGCAGCCTCTCGGCGCTTACAACAGCATTTTCAGGGATTATTGCCTTGACCTTCACGTACTTTGGCAGTTCATCTAACCCCACCACCTCCAGGTCGCAGCCCTGCCATTTCCGTAAGGTCGGCACCATCTCCCTCAGCCATTCCTCTGACTCCTTGTTGGAGCAGGTCATTCTCAGGACGCCCTTCTGAATGAAGCACTCGTCGAATCCAGGTCTGAACTGTCCTTTTGGGATGTTCAGAATGATATCGCTAGCACCTTCACTCACAAGGGCCTCCTGCTCCCTTGTAATCTCCTCCTCCCTGTTCCTATGGACAATAGCCACCCTAATTTTATTATCGGCGGCTTCCGCATAGGTGGCAGGGATAGGAGTTCCTCGGGGCTTTTTCCGGGCATTTTCCGGTGTTAGCCCGGAGGTTTTGGGTTCCGGTGAGGACCTACTCCTCTTCCCGGCCTTTGGTTCCCTGGGCATTCCTGGTCGCTCCCGGTTACCCTGTAGGGTCCCCGTTTGCTTCTGGTCTGTCCCTGGTTTTTGGGTCCCGGCACGACTGTCTTTCGAGGTCCCTGGCTGTCCCCAGCTGACTTTAGAAGTCCCTGGTTGCTCCTGGTATCTCTTTAGTCGCCAGTTAACTCCAGAAGTTCCCGGCTTTGCCTGACCGGTTCCTTGTGCCAGAGGGCCCCGGTCAGAACCCTGCCTCTCCTTAGTTAATAAGTACGTTCAATAATAGAAATACTAATTATGATAACGTATTTAATCCTAGCTACTGGAATGGCACATATATTTTTAATATGTTAATACGCGCGAGACACCTAACTCCTCCCGTCTGAAGCAATAATTGAGACTATGGCATCCCCAATTGGGGTTGCTATGAGACTGAAGGTAGTGTGAATGGGAAGGAGAGGGGGAAGAGGATGTTGGAGGAGTACCTGGCTATTCCGATCTCATCACCAACAACTGCTAAAGCCATTTCAAGCCACGTATCAATTCTAAATAGTAATTTTAAACCAAGGTGATACATGGAGTATCTTCCACCCTGATTCGTGCCACAATATTTGTGGCACGTTCCAGAGCAAAAACGAAAAAAAACTAAATGCCACTCTCCAAAAATGATGAAATTGAGTTACAAATGACAATCTATGCCCACTGTCCTAAGCTACAAGATGGTTTTTGAGATCTTTAGAAAAATCAACCGCAAATCATGGAAAAATCGAAATGAAAATAGGGTTTAGATGAAAAATCACCACTCTCCACAGCGAATAACAAGCAAAATCACCATTCTCCACAAAAGCCAATCACAAGCCTGAAGCCAAAATAAATTCAACATGACCAATAATCTATCTTACTAATATTATAAACGCGAAAGCCTATATGGACATATGTATGTTTGTTACTCTTTCACGTAAAAACTACTGAATGGATTTTAATGAAATTTTATGATAATATAGCTCTATAACATATAGGCTATCATTTATAAAGCTAGCTATTTTCCATCTATTACAAATAATAATTTTATTGTTTAATAGAAAATGTCAAAATTCGAGAATGGCATTTTGAAAAACAATGATTGTTAAATCAGAATTCTATTTTAGAAAATATTTCAATTACTGTTGTTACTTTAAGAACTTGCCTAATAATTTGAATCTAATCCAGAATTATAGATATTTTAAATAAATAGGTTAAGAATTTTGGTATAGACATAGATGGGACCTAGGAAAGGAAAATAGGCTACTCGAAGTACTAATCCTGCGCAGACGAAGTCGCGGGAAGAAGCTTGCATATAATAATTCACTATAGGTTATACTTGTTAAGTTATTACAAAAAAATCACACGAAAAATGCGTAGTAATCTTTGAATCTGTTTTTTGTGATTAGTCGAATTTTTTTTTTGCTTTTATACCCCTCGAGTAAACTATTTATTTCTTCAATATTTGCAAAATTACTTTGTGGCATCATTTTAATTAAATAAAACAAATTAGTTTGTGAAAACCACTAATCACATGTTATAATATCTAAATGTTTCAAAACCAATGGTTTCTTCGTCAGGATAAATTTATTCATGTAATTATCCTGACGAAGAAACCATCGGTTTTGATGAATGTAGATATTATAACATGTGATTAGTGATTTACACAAAGTAATTTGTTTTATTTAAACTGTTTATTATTTGAAATAATTTTAATTAATCAAATAATATTCACTTGCGAATGTCTTTTTTTGAACCTGCGACCTTCGTTTGTTCTATAACCATTGTAGCAATGTAAGTTTTTATTCCAAAAAATTAGAAAAAAAGAAATTACAGAATAAAATTACACTTACTAAACTAGAATTTCAAATTATTTACTTTACAAAGAAGAGTGTTTCGGGCTAATAATTATTGCTTTTAATAATTGTCACCCTTTATGCTATGCATACAAATCTTGCCTTAAACATTAGTTTATCAAGTAAAAAATAATAAATATACTTTTTAAATTATATTTGACATTAAATGTCTATAAAGGCGATGCACCACGTTGTGTAAAATTCGAAATCGGGCCGCTAACAAAAACATTCCCCACGTAGATGGTGATAAGGTTTAATTAGATTTCCTCTTAACACCACCACCTGTATTGATTTTTATGATTCTGGCTTTCACCCTTGAGGTTTTTCTTTCCTTCCAAGGGTGGTGAAAAAATAGAGGAATTGTTGACACCACGATTTTGATGGGATATACTTTGTATTGAGGTCTATCTAGCTACCTTGGATTGACTAGCAATGTGCCAATATTCTGACCAATTATTGCGGGATCTATCTTTGAGGATTGAAAAAATGTCAGATAGGGGAATGTGGTTTACGAGGGTTATAATAGGGTTGGAAGCTCCTTGTTTTGTCAAGGAATCCGTAATATCGTAACCCACGATGCCAACATGTCCAGGAATCCAAATCAGAGTTGGAGGCTATATCAGCACTCGACTAAGGCGTACAGAGTGACCACCAGGATGAAGAAGAGGGGTGGATTAAAACCATGTATGATCGTGTGAGGAATGTTAAGATCCGAAAATAATGCAAGGCTGATGTGAGCGTAATAAGTAAGATTAAGAAAGGGATGCTTAGATGGTTTGGGCATGTAGAGCGAAATGATGAAGAAAGGAGTGTAAAGAGAATATATGACGCGAATGTGAATGGTAGAAGAAGTCGAGGACGCCCGAGGAAGACGTGTCACGATCAAGTGAATCAGATACTTGAGTCGTGCCATGTCAAGAGTCAGAATAATAGAGGAGTATGTATGAGAAGATGAATGCATCTGAATGAGGCAAGGAGTGTGTGCCAAGACCGAGTTGTTTGGAGGTCCGTCTCTGCCAACCCCTGCTGAGAAACGGCGTGGTGGTAAGTTAGTTAGTTAGAATCCACGGCAAATCGCACCCACGCCCAGAGGTCTGTGTTTCCACCTACAAACGCATAAATTTCATTGTGTAAATGAAAACCAACAAAAAAAATAAACCAAAAGCGTGGTTCCACCACATTGACAGCTCCACCAGTTTAATCGTAGCTATGTGACAGTTGGCACGCTTCCATGCCATTTCTCCCTGTGTTTTTATTATCTATGGTTAGGTTACTGTTGAAAAAAAACCACATCCAACCATTTTTCACGTGCCAATTATCAACACAACAGCATAAACAGTGTGCCTACTCTCAGTATTGCCTTGGAATAAGACTACAATTCAAAGGTGACATGTTGCTTCTAATGGTGATCAGAATTTAATCGCCAAGTACTTCCCCACATCCGTAGATAACCAACACCTTTGCTGTACGTCACTCCAAGTGGTTCACTACCTTTGGTGACTAAGCAGAGGTGCTCTGTTTCATCAGGATGCGCCTACCAACCAGCAGTGTGGCAGGCCGGATCGGGAGAGAAGGGTTGGTAAGACCATCTGATCCCTGCAGCCGGTCTCCACCGACCCATAGTCTTACACTGTAGTGGGAGAGATGGATTCATACGTCCGTCACTCTTGGACTTACTGGCTCCTAGATTCCTCCCAACCCCTACCCACCCTTTCCTTAAAATGACTCTTTACCCTGAGGAAAATTATTTTCCTCGTGGGCCTCTTGTGTGGGATTAATGTAAAAATAAATTCTTCTCTTCCCCACTACCCTGAACCTCATAACATACTTCAATTAAGGATTTCATAGTCTCACTGGCTCCAGACGGGATTTGTGCGATTTTCACATAAAACCAAAATATAAATCATAGTTGTTGTTGACAACTTTACTGACAAATATCCACAGTTAATAGTGTTTTACCAGATACTACCGGAAACTAGTTAACTCTTTTTTACAAAAAAACATAAATTGATTTTGAAAGATTGTTATTTTATCTATTATATCTATTTATATTTTATCATGCGAATGCGAAATGTGCGAATGAGACAACTCTCAAATTTACCTACAGAATCGCTCGAAAACGGGTTTATGGAGAATACACTTTTCTACACCGAAACTTTCACGAAATTGAAATTTAAAAAAATACATATTTTTTAGAAAGAAGAAGCTACGTCGGTAGCTTTTTATAATTTTATAATTCTTTATGAGAGTTGAGTTAGCAGCACTTCTTCCTTAAATAATATTTTTTGATAAATCGTACATGTTTGACAGTGAATGTTTACGTTAATACGAAACACATCGAAAATTCGAAAACATACCGACATAGTTTTCACCTTCTAAAAGGCAGTATAAAAAAAATATATTCATTTTGTGCAATTTTCGATGTAGAAAAGTGTTTTTTCCCGGGCGTCATTTTTGTATGGGCTGAAAAGCGAAGTCTATCATCTTAATGACAACATTTTGCATTAAATTAAAAACTGTTAACAAAAACGGAATAATGGATTGCTGGATATTACCTCTTAATTATTTTGTGTAAATTTGTCTATGCACGCCCCCTCGGGGCCCGCTTCCCAGTACGCCCGACTGCTCGTCGCTAATTGCCGAATTATTTGCCAAATCGAATCGCCCGTTTCAAAGTCATGCCGGGAATTAATCATCGAACCAGTACGTGGAAGGAATCAAAGGTAAAGACGAACGTGATGGTAGGGAGGTGGTGGGACGTTGAAAACTTACCTGGAAACGTAGAAATACCTACCTATAACTAAGTATCAAACTGGTTGAAAGAGGTGATTGATAGAAAATCAATCGATTAGGCGTTTTCTTAGAATTTTAACTAAGCTTTATTTTGATGGCGTGTAGAATGACATTTCAGAAATATTTACTAGGTGTTCGGAAGGTTATAACATTAAAAAAATAAATCTTACTAATATTATAAACGCGAAAGTTTATATGGATGTATGTGTGTTTGTTACTCTTTCACGCAAAATTTACTGAATGGATTTTAAAGAAACTTTACAATAGTATAACTCATACTTCAGAATAGCATATAGGCTATAATTTATAAAGCTACCTAGCTATTAAATTATTTTCAATGTATTGGAAAGAATAATTATTGTTTAATAGATAATGTCAAAATTTGAGAATGACATTTTGTAAAACAATGATTGTTAAATCAAAATTCTATTTTAAAAAGTATTTAAATTAGTGAATTTATTTGAAGTACTCACGTAATACTTTGAATCAAATTAAGAATTAAAAATATTTTAAATAAATTGGTTAAGAATTTTGGTATAAACGTAGATTGGATCTAGGAAAAGAAAATAAATTACTCGAAGTACTAATCCTACGCAGACGAAGTCGCAGGCAAAAGCTAGTAATAAAATAAAGGCAGCAGATTTTTTTTTTAGGTTAAAACTTTTTTAAGCTAATCTCTGTTATCATATGCAATCCGATATGTTAAGAGGTTAATTTTTATGTACCTAACAACTATACTCGTAGGAGATCCCATGCACTTTTTTATGCTCCGAATAAACAGAGCGACTCAACTGCTTAGCATATTTTCAATGTCACTTACAGATAGTTCAGCAACTATCTTTTAACACATGTTACAAAATAGTAAAATTGCCCTCGTATACTTTGTAATTTATAATCTTCTCCATGATATATTGATGTATAACCGTTTTACGGAGAACATGAGAAAATAAATAAATTTGTTTCCTCCAGAGTACGGTAAAATTATTTCTGTATTTCTGTAATGTCGTTACATTGGCAATACATTTTAACGGAAATAAAGGTAGATACTTACGATAGGTAAAGGTGAGATGACTCCTCTGCTTATACATAGATGATATTATGGTTCACTAAATGATTTCACTGAAATATTCTGCGACTATAATATAATGCGACTCAACTGCTTAGCATATTTTCAATGTCACTTACAGATAGTTCAGCAACTATCTTTTAACACATGTTACAAAATAGTAAAATTGCCCTCGTATACTTTGTAATTTATAATCTTCTCCATGATATATTGGTGTATAACCGTTTTACGGAGAACATGAGAAAATAAATAAATTTGTTTCCTCCAGAGTACGGTAAAATTATTTCTGTATTTCTGTAATGTCGTTACATTGGCAATACATTTTAACGGAAATAAAGGTAGATACTTACGATAGGTAAAGGTGAGATGACTCCTCTGCTTATACATAGATGATATTATGGTTCACTAAATGATTTCACTGAAATATTCTGCGACTATAATATAATGCGACTCAACTGCTTAGCATATTTTCAATGTCACTTACAGATAGTTCAGCAACTATCTTTTAACACATGTTACAAAATAGTAAAATTGCCCTCGTATACTTTGTAATTTATAATCTTCTCCATGATATATTGGTGTATAACCGTTTTACGGAGAACATGAGAAAATAAATAAATTTGTTTCCTCCAGAGTACGGTAAAATTATTTCTGTATTTCTGTAATGTCGTTACATTGGCAATAAATTTTAACGGAAAGAAAGGTAGGTACTTACGATAGGTAAAGGTGAGATGACTACTCTGCTAGATGGTATGGTTCACTAAATGATTTCCCCGTGAATAGTTAGTTCCCAAATGAATTTTTCAGCGCGATTTTATATGTGTTTTTGTTAATGCAATGCGACTGCATTCCAATCCGGATTATTATATTATATATCAACAATATTTACATAATAAGGCAATCAATGCTCATGTTAAATTTCGGGAACAGGCTGTTAACAATAACACTCCTTATGTAGATGGTGATAAGGTTTGATTTATAAATAAAAAAAAACATCGCCAAAAAGCATTTTATTGTTTGTGTCTGAACTTCGCAACACAAACAATAAAATGTCGTTACAATAATTTTTAACGAATTTCTATTTTTACCTTATACAATAAAAACATAACCGATAAAAGGTTCGTAAGTAGGAGATTTTATATGCCGGATACTTTATTTTTTTCTGGACTAAAAAAAAAAACTTCATTATTTAAAAGGCATTCTCTTATGTGTTCTACTCGCAGTATGTCATTAATCCTCTAAAGTATTTCTAAGCGATCTGATTTTCAAACCAAAAACAAATAATTTTGCATTACTTAGTAGTAAATTGGTTAGTTTCACGGAATTTGAAGAATTCATAAAAACCTCAAGTTCTGTGAAAGTAATATTTAAGTTCTGTTTTAATAGTAGATCGATAGTTTCACAGTGCTTGAATAGTAACAGAAATTGAATAGAACTTGAATAATTACTATCCCCGTCCCCGTAACCCTTCCTTAATTCGATAGGTAAATATCTTCTTTTAAAAGGCAATAATCCTGGGACAAATATTGGAAAGAAAAAATACTTCCAACATCACAAATCCTACTCTTATAATATCCCGTTACTTTTAGTCAATACGTTAACAGACCGGTCAGTGGTTGTGTGGGCATCGCGTTTGGCTCTCACCCAGGCGTTCCGTGTTCGATCCCTCGGCTGGCTAAGTCCTCCATCACAACACAAGCAATATCTTTCGCTTAGTGTGATGGTAGTAGGAGATTTTCAAATGTTGTTGGGTTATTCGTAATCCGGGAATGTTTGTCTTTCTTAAAAAGAAAAAATAAAATAAGCCATTATTTTTTTTATGTGTATTCCGCACAAGAATTCCTCAGAACTGCTCCCCACTTTTTAAAGCTAGTGGGACTACGACATCCTTTTTTGGGCTACATTGTGAGACTGAAGGTAGTGAAGTCGGAAAATAAATGGTTAAGAAGAAGATGTGGAAATGCCTCGTTTTATCTGGTCACAAAATACGGCTAGTCTTTACAATTAATATCTCGATCCTGAATGGTGATACGAAGAGCATCTTCCACGCTGAAACTTGCCGGATGTATCACCACCGGTTGGGCAAAATTTTATTGCGGGTTAAGGTACAGTTTGTAGGAAGGGATTTATTAATGCGGGTCTTGAAGAGGCTTACATTATAAGAAGTAGGAAAACAGTTGCCGGTAACTCGACACATGCGTAAAAAACCACGCGTGGTCATGAAACCAGCATTAATTATGGGTGGGTGTTCCTTAATGCATCATCAGCAAAAAACGGCGTCAAAATAGAGAAGTATGCACACAGAAAAACCATTGATTACTGTAGTGTATCTAAAAGCTTCCGGCTTATAGACATAGATGGCAGTGCTAAGAGCTTTCCTTAGATTCCGCTAGATGGCAGGTAGGTTAGTACCTGTGGGAACGAAGAGAGGGTCAAACAGCTCTGAGAGAGCGTTCACTGGTACACACGTTTTTGATTCCATTTAGCCGGCTTCGAGTTAGGTCGATCAACGAGATCTACATTGTAAACCGCGAAGTGTATAATAAACGCAGATAATATCAAAGTATCTATTATTCCAAGAAGTAATCTCCATCCAAAGTATTGGAGAATCAAACAACAGAACCCTTTCCCACCTTTCGTAAAGAGTTGAAAAAGTCTTAATAAATTCCTACTCTCTAATTAATTGAAAAATTGTAAAGACAGCCAGGGTGAATGCTTTTAAAAATAATAATATTTCACAAATTATACTGAAAACAAAGATATTTCGTTGAAAACAAGAAACACAAGGCACAGGGACATAAAAAAAGCTATTAATTTCGCGAAACCCAAAACAATTTTTAGGTTTCCTTATTTAAGGCCTTGCGTGATAAACCTCGCTTTCACAGAGAAATAATTATTGTTGAAAACACTAAAGGTGAAGATAGAGAAATTCCTAATTAACATTTCACATTAAAACAACAGGTAGAAACAACGTCTTCTTACCTTTGAGGAATGTCGCGTGCTTTGAGCATGTTTCAAAGGCTTCCAGTAAACACATATTTCAGTGAAAGTATCCTCTAAATGTTTCAGCTATACAGTAAACAATTTTTTATATGTGTCCATGACCGTTAAATCTTTACGAGCTTTTGCCTGTCTTCTTCCAAAGCGCTGGGTTGTTTTATGAATAAAATTTTGGCTATCGCGGACCCACACACGCCATTTTTAGAAAATGTATGATTATTTATTCAAAATGTTACCCGGCGTAAAGTTACGTGTTTCAAAAATAAATATGGTGAAGAATTTATTCACTCATCATATTTGCCATCGGTGCAGGGTAGTTGTTAAAAGGTTACTTGTGCATTAAGAGTGATTGGCTAGCGGCTGAGAATAAAGTTTAAAAATGCTTGCTACTGTACAGGGAGGTTCCAATGAGAAAGATCGATTATTCCCCGTATCAAATTTTTTAAATTAAAAAATTAATATCTTTTTATTTCATTCAAAACTTGATTTAATATATACCTACATTCAAGTAAGCAATAACAATGCTCAAAACGCACGATGATAAATTATTAAATATAATGTACTTTTTGTATGTATTTCTTAATCATAAGTGTTTATGATTTTTCAATAATGTCTAAACAAAATAATGTGTAAAAAAAAAATTGAAATATTTTAGTTTGTAAGACCTTAAATAAATTGAAAAACTGAGGTATTTTTGTCACAAAACACGTTCTCGGATTTATTTTTTAATGATTTTAATTTAACTACAATTAAAAAAATTAAAACTGTGTTGACTAGATTATGTATTGATTTATTTTGTTGTATGATTATATGATTTTAAGTTTTTGTTGTTTAATAGAATCTATCGTTTGAAAATCGAACAAATCTGCCAACGACCAACGGCATAAACCTTAGTATTTTGAAAATAACAATCTTTCAAAATCAATTAATGCTTTTTTTTTAAAAGAGTCAATTCGTCTAGAATTTGATTTAAAAGGGACTAATTTCCGGTTTCTCTGGTAATACCTCTTAAGCGTTACTTTTAATATGACAAAGCGTCAGCGAAGTGTGAGTTTTGACTGTCATATTTTTAGTAATTGATCAGGCCGGCACGGTCGAATGGTAAAGCTCTTGACTCCCAAACCGAAGGTCGCAGATTCGAACCCGGCGTGCGCAAATAAATTTTATTTGATTATTTTGTATGATTTCGCAATGAATTAATTAAAAATAATACAAAGTATATTTGCGGCACGTTCCAGAGTGAAAGATATTCTCAGTTTCGCCCTGGTGTAAGACCACCATTCAGAATTGAGTTGCTTGAAATGGTTCGAGCCGTGTTTGGTTACCATAATAGCCAGGTACTTCCCCACCTTCCTCTTCCCCATCTCCTTCTTCTCCTTAATACTTTCAGCCTGACATACCCCATTTGTGGATGCCGGCTCCAGACGAGAGCAGTATTTGTGTGGTACTATTTTTAAAAAAATTTGAAAAACGATGGAAAATGTATTTTAGTTTGGGAACCAGACGTGCACTTTGGATTTTCTTTGCCATTTGTAGCTTATATCTTTTTTGAATATTTGATGTATTTTACAAGAATTTGGTTGATAATATATATGTCCGATTTATACAGCGCCGTTTTTGTGATAAATTACCTCAAGGGCGCTGATAGTACAGGGGTTTGTTGGTGCGAACTGATAATTTAGGTATCACTTGAAAAAAGTACCCGTAACTATGCTCTCTGACTTTGTAAAAAGTATTCGTCATAACTTGAGAACCTTTGCTAAATTACTGCTGAACCACTTCAAGTGATCATATCTGAATAGTTGGGTACTTCCCAACCTTCCTCTTCCATTTGGATGGGGATGCCATATTCCCACTCCAAACAGTTAGGATTATTATTCAGTATTTAAAATTAAAAAAGGCTCTACCTACTCAGTTAGATATTTCATATCTTATAAATAAAAAAAAATGTTTATTCGTATTTTATGCGCTGCCATACCGTTAATCCGATTGCGATGATACTTTGGGGATTTGATGTGTGCATGCCCGCGATGGTGAGTCTGGCGTTATGAAATTATTTCCTAAAATTTTCATCCGAATGCGATGAAAATTTGGTGAGTTGTTGTGAACATACCAACGAAGGTTTCTATATTGCGATATTTCTATATTGGTAAGCTCTGGTGTTATGAAATTTGCAAAAAAAATTGCAATAGGACACACTCGAGTTCTTCGAAATGGGTCGAATGGATCTAATTTATGGAGTTTAGTGGCAAGGAAAAAGGCGGGTGAGGGAGGGGAATCCGGGAGGGGCGGAGGTTAATTAAGAAGGGGGGGTTCGCAGGAAGGATGACGAGGGAGGGGAGAAGGCGGAGGATGTGGAAAGGGAATACAGAGGGGCAGGGGGTTGGTTCACGTGAAGGGGAGGGGGAACGCAATGAAGGTGAATGGGGAACGCGGGAGGGGAAGAGGAGGCCGAAGATGACGAATGGGAAAGGACACGCAGGGAGGAACAATAAAAAAAACAAAAAGGAGTTTTATTTAATTGGCATGCCGGCTATCAGCTAGTAATTGATAAAAATATTCCAAAACAAAAAAATCTCGTAAATGATTTTCGATGCTTGAGGTTTTTATCTACTTTTAAAACATTGCATGAATTTTGATAATGTAGGGAGTAAATCTAATCTTGTTTTCAAACATTAACTTTAAATCGGCCCCACGAACCAATAAAACCGGCCACATAAAACTGAAACTTTTAGGGCGATACTTAAAAATTTAAACTTTATGATACGCGGCATCAAATTTTAATTTTATTCTCCTTATCAGATCCATCCTGCGGTAGTTTGGTAGTGCAGTTTAAAAAGTTTTAATAAGCTAGGAAAGTAGATAAAATTTATCTAAAATTACCAAAAAAATTATCACGAAGCCTTTTAAAATTTAACTAGAGAGTTGAAAAAGTTGGAAATTAATTTTGTTGTGTACTCTTATATCCTTCATACACATTCACTATCATTTGTGTGAACATTACACTTCTCTATTAAACTACATTGCCATGTACTGCAAACATTCATTTCTTATATTTAATTATCGATAGTTTCTTGCAAATATTTATTTAGCTTTAAGTATTTTTAAATAATTTAATATTACAGTTAAGACTCTTGTTTGGTAGTTATTTTCACAAGAGTCCCAACTGATCCCTTCTGCAGCTAGTGAGACTATGGCAACCCCAAATGGGGTATGTTGTGATGCTGAAGGTGGTGGGAAAGGGAAGGAGATGGGGATAGGAAGGTGGGGATGTACCTAGAAGTTAAGATCTGGTCATCAAACACGGCTAAAGCCATTTAAAGCAACGATTCAATTCTGAATGATGGACACCAGGGCAATACTAAGAGTATCTTCCACTTTGGAACGTGCCGCAAATATACTATATATTATTTTAAATTAATTAACGGTGAAATAATACAAATTAATTAAATACAAATTATTTGGCACGCCGGGGTTCGAGTCGAGAACTTATCCCTCGACCACGGAGGCCGTCACTGGCTCCAGACGGGAGCAGTTGGGAATCTTGTGCGGTATAAAAAAAAATACACTCACATCATTCCACGTAAGTACTTTAAAATATCTGTAATACTTAGTTTCATTTTCAATGATCAAAATATCTGTTCAATGATATTTCGTTATTAGATATAAACGGTAAAATTTTTCTATAAATGCAGATGATATCTACTGCAATATTCTATTAAGGTAAAGATCCAAACATCCTACTAGAAATAGCACAAAGTGATCTATAAAAAAATTACAGTTCGTTAAAATCAAAAAATATCCTAAATATGAATAATGAAAAAAAACAGGATACAAGATTTTCCAAAATTTTACAAAATTTTCTACTGAAATTCTCTTTTCAATATTTAATGTACCTACAATAGACAAAATATATAAAAAATATTCAATTCTACAAATTTACAAAGAAGTACAGTTAAATAACTTACCATTCCATTCATCAGCAAGATATCAGAATACTATCAAAATCCCTAAATTTAGTACAAAGCACACACAAAATACTTATCTCTATGTAGGTATAACATATTATAACAAACTACCATTATATCTGAAAGTTATCGAAAATATTCAGGAATTTCAGCAAAAATTAAAAAAATACCTAAAACAACTATAAGAGTCTATATCTCACTATTATTATTATTTCTTTCAAATCCTTTATTGATAAATCTTGCAATTTCTTAATTATGCCTTGTTTTTTGCCATATTGTACTACGTATTTACTTTCACACATTATATTGTATAATTGAAATATAATTGAACTAACATTCCCTCACCAAACACAAGAGCCTTGTCTCTTTATGGTGAGGAAAAGCTATTCTTATCCACTATTTTACCACTGTATAAAATGTAAAAATTGTGATAATAAAAACCTTTAAACATAAAAAAAAAAAAAAAGATAAAACATGATATGATTGATAATGTACTTTAATGTAATGTAAAAAGTAATGTTGTGTAAAACGTAATGTAAAATGTAATGTAAAATGTAATGTAAAATGTATCGTAAAATTTAATGTAAAATGTAATGTAAAATGTAATGTAAAATGTAACGTTAAATGTAATGTAAAATGTTATGTAAAATGTTATGTAAAATGTAATCTAAAACGTAATGTAAAATGTTATGTAAAATGTAATGTAAAATGTAATGTAAAATGTTATGTAAAATGTAATGTAATTCAGAATTCTAGTTACCTAAGTGAAAATATTATTTTCTTTTTTTCTGGAATAAAAACTTTTTTAATCTTTACCTTAATTGACAAACCATGGAAGTCAACTTTTTGGCGATTTTCAGTTGAATATGCAGACAAAATTTCAGTATTTCATTACATTATTGGATGAAACAATGAAATCCATTAATAGTATATTAACTGATTTATCTAATTGCAAATCCACTGGAGTCCAATTTACTTTAGAGGATAAACCAAATATATTCATAAATTGACATATTTGCCTTAACCATGGTAAAAAACGAATGAAATTACGAAATATACCGTTCACAGATCTTAAGTATTGCAGTAAGTAAAAAAGTTATAGACCTTCAAAAGATCAATTCACAAACACAAAAATCGCTTTTCTGAACAAAAGTCCAAAGTGGACTCATGTGGTTTAAGGGTACAGAGAAGTAGGCATACCAAAGGAAACGGATGTTTCTCAGTGACGTTTGGCAATGGCACTGACGTTGAGTAAAATGCACTAATACACACAATCATAAATGTGAATTGCTTGGATCAACTTTAATTGCATGTTCTATTACTTTAACTGTTAAAATAAAATTTATTACGTAAGCATCCTCCAACAAGATTTCATCTATTGATTTTCCACCCTACTAAAGCAGTTAAACTAATTTAACAGTTAACTGCAGCAGAGCGGTCAGAGTTAAGATTCAAACCTCTTTAGCCTAACGAGCCGGACGTTAAACTGCCGTTATCGATTGAACTTAAACCTATCGGTAACGAGGGCAGCCTATTGAAGGGAAATTTACTGGATTTTACCTCACGAATATTTCGACTCCTAATTGGCTAGATCAATACAGCGCAGCGTTTTGTATTTTATTTTCAATTTGTAGTCGGAGAGGAAATTTAATCTTACCGACAAATATCTTTTAATTATTTACACAAGTACTCGTATAACAAAATAAGGAAAAATAACAAGTCTATCTGTGCACCTATTTGGCACGGCGTAAGCACGCTTTTAAGTTTACCAGAGGCCCTAGCAAGCTTGCTCTATATCGATCGGTAGGATAACTATCGTTAACTTCTCATCGTTCCCTAGGACAACTGCACATGGCTAACGTACAAACAACAGTTGATGTCGAATATGTTAAGGACACTTAGTCATTGTGAACTGTCACTTATTCGTTGGCGATCTGTAGTCATGCTAGGGAACGATGAGAAGTTACCGATAGTTATCTTACCGATCGATATAGAGCAAGCGTGCTAGGGCCTCAGGAGGTCCTAAGGAAAATAATTCTCCACAGGGGCTATGCCAGCTTTAGGAATGCTGTGTGGAGAGTCTTTTTAGGAAAGGAAGGAGATGATGTTATCGGAAAAATGTATGAGATGTGGGTAGGAATCTGGGAGTCAGTGGGTCCAGGAGCGACGGACATTTGAATCCATTCCAGTTGGGTTGAGATAATCTCGCAGGAGAGACGAAATGGTCTCCCTCGACTAGTTTCTCCCGATCCGGTGTGCCACGCAGTTGGTGGGTAGAGGTATCCGTCGCCTATACTTAGATAAACCTCACCCCATAAATCCGGGCTACCTTGCTAAGTCACCAAGCAAACAAATTGGGGTGATTCACGGGGCGGCGGTACTCATACCCGCCTCTCAAATTGAATATTAATAGTGTCAAATCATATATTTCTGTAGAAACAAAAATCATGTTATGTTTCATTATAGTATCAACAATATTTCTCTCAAAACATGTCTCATATCAAGGATCTGGGTATCGTATTTGATGAAAAATTAACGTTTGTTCCACACATTAATGAAGTTACTAATAAGGCTATGAAATGTTTGGGATTTATTTTAAGAACAGTCAAAGATTTTATGTCACTTTATTCATTTGAAATACTCTTCACTGCCTTAGTTAGAAGTAATTTAGAATACAATTCCACTATTTGGTCACCATACTATAAAGCACATCAAATAAAAATTGAGAGAGTTCAACGTAAAATTTTAAGGATCATTAATTTCAAACTCTCCATACCCATTGAACAAATCAATTATGATAAATTATTGAAATGACTTAATTTAACTAACTTATCTTGTAGAAGAACAAAGAGCGATATGGTATTTTTATTCAAACTAGTTAATGGCACAATTGACGCACCAGACTTAATAAAACTAATAACATTCCGAGTACCAAATCGTAACACGAGGCTTCCAGATCTGTTCTTTGTTTATCCTTCGATAACTAACTAATTCATTAACTCCCCAATCCAAAGGCTACATAGGCTTGGAAATAAATTTAGTTCAGTTGATATTTTCGTTTATTCATTACCTAAATTTATTTCCGAAATTTCAATAATTCTCTTTCCCGTTTACTAAACTATTATTTTTGTATTGTGATTATTGTAAAAGCCCTAAGGACGTGAATAAATAAATAAATAAATATGGATATTACTGAGACTATCTTCTATTCTAGCTGAGTTCTGGGATGAGAGGAACAGCTTAACCAAATGCAACTAGTTATATAAAAAAAAATCTTTCCGTCTCACTCTCATACTGCTGGAGTCATATTTGTTCTTTTAATATCAAAATTATCATCCAAAACCATCCCAACATAAAAACACCCAAGTGAGAACCTATTTGCTTATTATATGTAGTGTTAAGGGACGTACTTGACTTACTTTAAGTGATTCTGAGATTGATTCTTTTGATGCCTTTTTAAAATATTTCATAATCATCATCATAATTAGCTCTACAACCCGTGGTGGGTCTTGGCCTCCTCAAGAGTCTTCCTCCACTCATCTCTGTTTTGTACCAGCTCTCTCCAGTTTCGAAACTCCAAGGTGCACAGGTCTTTGAGGACGTTGTCGCTCCATCTTAATTTTGGCCTTCCCAGGCTCGTTCGCTCTTCGGTCTAGATTTTAGCAGAGATTTTAGTGCTTGATGCTCGGTCATTCTATCCACATGACCCAGCCACCGAAGTCTTCCCAACTTAATAAATTTTATTAAGTTTTGTTCCTTAAACAAGATATAGAGCTCACCGTTGTAACGTCTACGCCGAAATCCATTTTCAAGAACCGGTCCGAAGATACGCCTTAAAATTTTCCTTTCAAAGGCGTCCAGAGCTCGCTCATTCCTCTTAGTTAGTACCCATGTCTCAGCTGCGTGTGTGAGCACTGGTCTAATAAGAGTTTTGTACACTAATGTCTTGGTGTTATAAAATATTTATTTCGAAATAAAAAATAAAAACTTTCACGTGTTGCCCCAACCCATCACCCCAACCCCAACTGTCCAAAACCTACTGATTATTTATATTTTAAGTTGGAAAAAACATAAATAATTCACAAGAGACCAACATTTTATTTATATTTTTAAATCCAAATAATATCAGGAATCAATGGTTACAGTAAGTCAAGTGCGTCACTTAACAACCTGTATATATCTAATGGGGTTTTAACGTGACAATAATGTATGTAGCCAGTAATGAAAAAGTATTTTCATATCTAGTAATGATGATCACTTTAATATGTTTGTTTTGCTTCTTTTTATGTAGATTTGGATATGGGTGGTACAACATTCTGATGTCAAACTAACAAAAAACTCTGCATTATCAGAAAATTAGTGCCAGATGAACGCTTTCTGAATAAGACATGGTACAAGGTAGGATAAATCGATCAAGTGTAGAAGATACTCCACGCTGGCCGGTGGTCATGTCAAGGGCTGTAACATCCAGGAGATAAATGCAAGGAGAATTCAACAAGTGCCTACAAGTGCAAATACTTGACAGAGGGAGAAATCGACACATAGTTTCACGCTGTTCATATGACAGCCAGGCATCGACCTGGTATTGTATAGATAGGGCTTGCCAATCTTAAAATTGGTGCAAGAAAATATTTATTTATTTATTTATTTACACATATACCGCATAACATGTGCCATTAACATAATTGACATAACATATAAATACTACAACAACATGAAGAGTAATAGTATGAATGTATGTTAAATATAAGAAAAAAAGGTAAAAAGTATGTAGAAAGGCAATAAGTAGTAGGTAAAGGTAAAATATAAAGAGAAAAATATGGTATAAAGTATAAGTGTAAAGTGTAAAGTACAAAGTACAAACTATGAAGTATTAAGCAATCATAAACAATTAAAAATGAGAATGAAATAATAAAAAAAATAAAAAAAAGTTAAATGTAGAAATATAAGATATCATTACAAGGTAGATACAAAGATTTAAATATAAATTATAAAAAGTAAGAAATCCTCATAGGAGCAAAGAAAAAAAAATAATAGGTAGGTACTATGGATTATAAATATCAACCGATACAATACATTTTTCAAGTACCTATGATTTCTAATGAATTGATAATTTTAGAGTGCAAGTACTGGTAAGCATACTATGTTTACATGGTACAAGAAAGCAAATTTTGTTTGATGCATCTATTGTATGAGGCGAGATTACCGGCGTGATCGATTTTAGCATATTTATTGCCAAAAGTATGCAAGCGTTTTATAATTTGGTAGGCGGGTATGGGTACCGCCGCCCTGGGAACCATTTATTGGATAACCAACACCTCTGCCATAGGTCACCCCAAGTGGTTCGCTACGTTTGGTGACTTAGCAGGGGTGCCCGGGTTCATGGGGTAAGGTTTATCCGGGTCTTGGTGGCGGATGCGTCGACCCACCTTCTGCGTGGCGGGCCGGATCGGGAGATGCCGGTTGAGGGAGACCCTTTACAACTGGTTAACGCTGTCCGGGCCGCTCGGTAGTACAGGGGCCCGACCCTCAGGCTCACGACTGAGGGTGGGCTGCCCCATCAACGAGTGAAAAAACCCCGCCGCTGCTGTTGTGCCGGTTCGTGACCGGAGGGGACCCAGCAGCAGCGTTTGGGGCGCATTGGGCGACCTCTCCAGCCGGACTCTCCCGGCCCATCGCCTTGCACCGCAGTGGGTGGGATGGATTCATACGCCTATCACTCCTGGACACTCTGGTCCCCAGCTTCCTACCCATCCCTCATACCTTTTCCTTTCCCAGACCTCCCTCTCCCATCATAACCTTTACATAAAAATACTTAAAATCATGAATATTACAACCACAACTACTAACATCCTTACAGCGGCGGGTAGCAGGCGTCCCCGGTGCAGGCCAAGACTGTTGGTGAATTTTGCCAACATTCGCGGCCTGCACACAAATATAAACTCCGTCCATCACCACCTCCATTCTCAACGTCCCAACCTTCTTTTCCTCTCTGAAACACAGATAGCTCAGCCTCTAGATGCCTCCTATCTGGACTGCCCGGGCTACGCCCTCGTCGGCAAGTTCAGACCCAAAGGAGGTATCTGTCTCTATAGCCGATCTGACGTCAACTGTGTGCGACTGTTGAATCTGGAAAACTCCAGATTTGACGTAATGTGGGTGCGCGTCAATCTTGCCAGTACGGTAAGGTTCTATGCGTGTCTATACCGCTCACCGAACCTTAGCGAATCAGACACGTCCGAGCTCTTCAAACATTTAAGCGAAACTATTGATGATCTCTTGCCCCGCTACCCCTCGGCCGAGTTTGTGGTTCTGGGGGACTTCAATGTTCATAACGAACCATGGTTGAAGTTCTCGGGATCAACAGACTCGGCTGGCCGACAGGCGGAATCCTTTGCCCTTTGCCACGGATTGGAGCAAATGGTTCAGGAGCCTACAAGGGTTCCTGATGTCCAGACTCACCGCTCCAATCTGTTAGACCTATTTCTAACCACTGTGCCACACGGTTACAAGATTGAGGTCACAGCGCCTTTAGGATCGTCCGACCACTGCCTGGTGACGACCTCAATCCCCGTCAACTTCAGACCACCAAACGAGAGGCTGAAGAGAAAAGTATGGCACTATAGGTCAGCAGATTGGTTCGGTCTGCGGGCACATTTCAATGCTTTCCCGTGGTCAGCTGTCTGTTTTCGGACTTCGGATCCCTCAAGATGTGCCCAGGAAATTGGTGAAGTCATCACATCCGCAATGGATGGCTTCATTCAATCCACTGTCAAGGAAACTGGTGTGGGCTCAAAGCCGTGGTTCAGTCGACAATGCTCCGAAGCAGTTCGGCGAAAAAACGCGGCTTACCGAGCCTACAACACATCTAGAACATCCGAAAACAGAGCAGCATATAACAAATTGGCAAAGGAATGCAAGAGGATCATAAATAGGTCAAAGTTCGAGCACGACCTGCAGATCAGCAAAAAGCTGGCTGCATGCCCGCATGGCAGCAGAGCCTTCTGGTCGCTTGCGGGCTCAATAGGTCGCAATTTCTGCAAATCCAGTCTGCCACCTCTTACCAGACCTGACGGCTCACTAGCAAACACCGCCACCGAAAAGGCAAACCTATTAGGTAAAATGTTTGCGGATAACTCAACCCTCGATGATCAAGGTGCAGTCCCGACGTCGGTTCCTCACTGCGGTTTCTATATGAAAAAGCTGAGGATCCGGCATCGGGATGTGCTCCAGGTTTTACGAGGGCTTGATGTTAATAAAGCTAGTGGGCCTGACGGAATCCCCGCCCTGGTATTGCGGAGGTGCGCTGCAGAAATAGCTCCGATTTTGACGAAGCTTTTCAAAATGTCCCTGAATTCTGGCTCTGTACCCTCTGGTTGGAAAAAAGCGGTTATCCATCCTATCCCAAAGAAGGGTGACCGCTCCAACCCGGCCAACTACCGCCCCATAGCGATCACATCAGTTCTATCCAAGGTGATGGAACGGGTGATCAACGACAAACTGCTCACATACCTCGAGAAGAACAAAATTATTAACGACCGTCAATACGGATTCCGGCGGAACCGCTCGTGCGGTGATCTTCTCGCGTATGTGACGCATGTTTGGGGGCGGTGCCTGGAACGTTTCGGTGAGACCCAAACGGTCGCACTGGATATTTCCAAGGCTTTTGACCGGGTCTGGCACCGAGGACTTGTCAACAAACTGCCTTCTTACGGACTTCCCGCATCCTTGTGTACGTGGATTGCCGACTTTTTGAGGGAGAGGTCGATTCAGACGGTTGCTGATGGCTTCACCTCTTCCTCGCACTCGATAAATGCTGGCGTCCCACAGGGATCGGTTCTGTCTCCGACTTTGTTTTTGTTGCACATCAATGACCTTTTGACATGTGCACCAATTCATTGCTACGCGGATGACAGTACAGTCCATGATAGCTTTTTGTTTGACAAGCCCCCAAAGGGTGCACAAATTCCAACGGCTCGGAGGGCTTTGAAGCAAAGAATGGACGGTTACCTCGAGAGTGTTTTCTCTTGGGGTAAGAATAATCTCGTCGAATTCAATGTTTCAAAGACCCAATCATGTCTGATTACGTCTAAAAGGGATCGAAATGACAATCTAGTCTCCTTCAACGGTAGCATTCTTCCAAACAGGTCCTCCATTGATATGCTCGGTGTAACTCTAAGTGACCAGCTCAGGTACGGGGGCTCCATCGAGGCCAGAGTTAAGTTGGCCTCTCAGAAACTGGGCGTACTGTACAGGGCCCGCAGATACTTTAATTGTACACAACTGCTAACCCTGTACAAATCGCAAGTGCGCCCCACTGTTGAATTTGGCAGCCATCTCTGGTCTGGAGCCCCGATGTACCTGAAAAACGCCCTCGACTCTGTGCAGAAACGGGCGGTCCGCTTGATAGATTCTCCTGTCTTAACAAACGGATTGCAATCTTTAGAGCACAGGCGTCGGGTGGGAATGCTATCCTTGTTCTACCGGTATTTCAATGGAAGATGCTCCGAGGAGCTAGCGTCATTGATCCCCTCGGCACCGGTGCATAGTCGGGAAACACGCCAAACGCGCGCCCAACATATGTACACAGTTGACATTTGTCACATGAGAACGGGACGCTTCTACGACTCGTTTTTGTGTTCAACAGCTCGGCTGTGGAACGATTTGCCGGCCTCTGTGTTTCCTCCTTCCTATAACATGGGTCTCTTCAAGACCCACGTTCACTCCTTCCTCTCCTCAAAAAGACCCTCCTCACAGCATCTTCAAAGATGACATAGGCCCTGAGGGAAATTATTTTCCTCAGGGCCTCCTGTGTGGAGTTAATATAAAAAAAAAAAAAAAAAAAAAAAAAAAAAAGCGATTTATTGTTGAATTTTGTTCTGCGGTAGTTCCTGAATTATTACAATGGAAAGGTGTTTGGAGTCGAGTTGGTCTACAAGGTGTATGATAATATATTAAAGAGACCAATTCACGGGAGTCAAACCAGTTATTGATTATTTTAAATTAAAAAAATAAGATCATATTCTTCTATCTTTTAACGATAAGAGTCGCATTTTTTGTAATAAAGAATCATAGTTTATGTCATCCGCCGGAATCCCTAATTTGAAATTAATTGATCTGAGAAATTTATGTTGGATTCTTTCAATGGAATTTGCAAATATATATAAAAAAAGGTCGCAATCGAAAGATTGAAAGAAACGTTGCTTTTTACCAATGGCGTAGATATAACATACACATGGAGGAGTTCGTTTCTAAGGGTGGGTGGATTCTAGGGGGTGGTCGGTAAGCGAAAAACAGAGGGAGGGGTGGAAAATTTATTAGAAAGTTTTTTGGGACGTCTACTTACCACGACTTATTATTTATTCCACTATGATAAAATAGATGATGACCGGTCAGTGGTCAAGTTAGCATCGTTTTTTAGGTCCTCCATCACGACATAAGCAACATTTGCGCTTACTTTGGTGGTAGTATGAGATTTTCAAATGTTGTCATATTACTTTCATTAAAAAAAGAAATCATTGTTGTATTTTCCACGATCTACGTAATAATACCACTCTATGTTTTCCCGTACAATTCTATGGCCGATGGAGGGGGGGGGGGGGTTGAACCCCCTAAGCCCTACCACCCCTTTAAACATGCCCTTGCTTTTTGCCTTGTGTTGATCTGCACGGAGCAAATTTTATGTTCTAGGGGATTTGCAATTAAAACTATGATTTTGATGCGAGGCTTTTAATGGCATTTGGTTTGTATCATGAAATGGAACTTATATTCTTTATCCCCTCGAGCGCTTTTTGCCACAAAATGGCAAATATTCTCTAGATTTTTAAAAATGTTTTGTGGTTAACGATTTAATATATTTTTTTAACAAATTATACGAATATGTGATAATAGACAAAGGATAGGTGAATTCAATGGCTATATAGAACTATAGTCAGTTTGTATGTCTACATATTTAAATACGGAGATATGATTTTTTTTAACGTGGGTGGAAATATTTCCTTGAGCAATCCAATACAAGTTTTAAATTGCTCTGTCGTCCCAGTGGTTAAAATGTTTATCTATTAAACTTGTTAATATTTGGTCAATATTAACGATATATTTTAATGTACATTTATAATTTTTATTATTATTTTTTAATGTGAATACCGCATAAGAGTCTCAAGTTCTCCGAACTGTATGAAGCTAGTGATACTGTGGAATTCTCAATTGGGAAATGATGCTATGGCGCTGAAAGTAATGGTTAGGGGAAGGAGATGTGGGAGAGGAAGGTGTGGGAGTCACCAAACATGGCTAAAGCAATTTCAAGCAACGTTTCAATTATGAATGGTGGTCTTACACCAGGGCGATAATGAGAGCATCTTCCACTCTGAAATAATAATGCACTATATTATATATTTATGTAATGTGAGATAATGCAAATTAAACAAATAAAATTTACTTATGCAAGCCGGGGTTTGAACCCACGACGTCCGGATTGCGAGTAGAGAGCAGACCATATAGGCGGATAGCAATTCTAAACCCCTCATTATTTCGTTTGCTAAACGAATGAAGTCAGTTTGGTCCTTTAATAAATACTCTTCTCTCTCTACTTGTTGTCAATGAAATTTAATTTTAATTTAATATTTTTAATCATTCTGAGGGTTCTCCTAATATTTGATATTAAAGACATTATTAAATTTCCTAAATCTGATGATTCTGACTACCACATTTACATTATTAACCATTACAACAAAATCTACAAAATATAAATTTAAATAAAATTTCTTCCAACTTCGTAGTAAACCTGGCAATCACGTAGATAAACCATTAATTGCGAAAAAGGTACAAAATTATCCAACGTCATAAAATGGTCATAAATTTATAAAAATACTTAAGATAAGTAATTTTTTGTCCTAATAAAACAACGATACAAAACGTATTAAACGAGAATTATTTGATACACGGTCGGTTTGATAAATCCCTCTTCGCTCGTAGAATACAGATGAGACACAGTTTTCAAAATAACCCAGATCAATTAGGCTCTATCTTTTAAAAATATACATTTTATTCTCCTATGCAAATTCCCTGGACACTGAATTATAAAAACTCAAACGTTAATGGAATGAATAAGAAATTAGGGTTTCTTTTATTCTTGAATTTGTAAAACCCATGGATTATGAGCTTTAATTTGTAAAGGAGCATTTTTAAATTATTTTTAAGACGAACAGAAAATACAAAGGGATCCATTGGAATGTAGGGAATTTTCTTAGCAATTCTTATCTCTAATTCTGTGTGTTTTATTTTCTAATAGCTGATACCTGGCATGCATTGCAATGCCAATTAAATAAATAAATTGTTTCTCCCTTCGTATCATTTCCCATTCGTCCCCGTTCCCTTTCCGACTCCTCTTCCTCTTCTCCTCCCGCTTCCACTTCCCCTACCACGTTCGCAATCCTCTCTCCCGCTCTCCCCTTTCTCGCGAACCCCCCTTCCCCCTCACGCATTCCGCTTCCCCTCTCCATCGTCCCCCTTCCCGCGGAGCCCACCTCCTTAATTCCCCAACGGACCCTCCCGCATACCCCTCCCCATAAAATACACCAATTTTTCCAACAACTTGCGTGACCTATTTAATTTTTTTATGCACATTTCACAATGCCAGAGCTCACCAGTGTAGATATAGAAGTATTCACGGGCATGTTTACAAAAATTCAAAAAAATAATAGCAATCGGATGAAATTTTAATCGCAATCGTATGAATACTATAGGAAATAATTTCATAACGCCAGAGCTCCTTATACTATAACCATCCCGGGTATGCGCACATCTTATTCTCATAGATGAACGGTATGGCCGCGCATAAGGTACGAACAAACAAACAAACATTAATTTTTATATTATAGATTTATTCTTACCTGAGTATACATAATTGTCATGCTTTAAGAAGCTAGACTTTGAACCACACGCGGAACACCCGCGACTGTCATTCTGTCCCGCTCACAATAAGCTCACGCACACTTACAATACATGCGAATGCGAAATGTGCGAATGAGACAACGCTCAAATTTACCTACAGAAATCGCTCGAAAAGGGATTTATGGAGAATACACTTTTCTACACCGAAACTTTCACGAAATTGAAATTTAAAAAAATATGTATATTTTAAAAAGAAGAAGCTACGTTGGTAACTTTTTATAATTTTATAATTCTTTATGAGAGTTGAGTTAGCAACACTTTTTCCTTAAATATTATTTTTTGATAAATCGTACATGTTTGACAGTGAATGTTTACGTTAATACGAAACGCATCGAAAATTCGAAAACATACCGACATAGTTTTCACCCTCTAGAAGGCAGTTTAAAAAAAATATTCATTTTGTGCAATTTTCGATGTAGAAAAGTGTTTTTTCCCGGGCGTCCTTTTTGTATGGGCCGAAAAGCGAAGTCTAAATCTTAAGAAGATTTTACAAGTGATGGAAAATATTATTATCTTTATTCTTAGCAATACTAATGATGACCAAGATGCTATGATAGCACTGTTCGATGGCATACTAAGAAGCATGCTGGAGTACGTGAGCGATGTTTGGGCACCATACCACCGGAAATGATATATTGATATGTTGGAGCAAATCCGGAATTAATTCGGCAGGTATGTCTATATGCGAACGCATGGAACCTATCCCAGGTTCATGCACCATATAGACTTACTTGAGGAAACTGATTTTGTGAGTCTGGAAACTAGGCGGAATGCAAGTCTAGCTATTATGTCTTTCAAAATTTGTAACAATTTTATCGATAGCCCATGACCTATTCGGAGTACCTACCAAACTACAAAACCGACGTTCTGGCAACTCATAGCGTGACGAGGGAGTGTTGCTGTTAAATAAACTCGCAAAGATTTTGGATGTAAGTGACTTTTTTTTTACAGATACCTCACAAGAGTCCCAACTGCTCCCGTCTGGAGCCATTTGTCATTGCCATTATGTCATCCCCAATTCTGGTATTTTGTGAGGCTGAATATAAGTGTGGAAGAGAAAGAGATGGGGAAGAGGAAGGTGGAAAAATACCTGGCTATTCAGATCTAGTCACTAAACACGTTTTAAAGCAACATTTCAATTCCGAATGATAGTCTTACACCAGGGCGATACAGAGAGTATCTGCAACTTGCCGCAAATATAGTATATATTATTTTTATTAATTAATTGTGAAATAACAAAAATTGGTTCCCACAATATCTCTTCTTAATAATTTTGTCGGACCTAGAAATATTATCACGGAAACATATTAGATGTTTACTGCGGTTAAAAACCAATGAATTCAGCCAGATTTCAAAGTTTTTCCCTTATTTTTAGGTTCTATAAAAAAAATTAAAAATGGCTGAATTTATGATTTATAAAAATCCATTAACCTAAATTTGGGTAGCCATCACTCGAGTGGCAACTAACGATATTGCAACACTATTCAAATTTAGAACCATGACTTTATAACCCAATTCGTGCAACTTTTTACAACTTTAAAACTGAAGTTTGATATATGGATGATAATCAGAAAATACTTGCAATTATTTTTGTGATTTTCTCTTTAGTTAAAAATGATATGGGAATTAATAAAATACTCCCATAGCCAGACCATAAATATTATTTCGCATTGCCTAAGACGTTGAAAATGTATGAAACATAACTTTTTTGTCGCTAATTAAATATATTATTAAAAAAAACAATTGTTCAATAGTTTGATACTGGTTAAAATGTATGTCAGTATAGACACAATGGAGGTTTGTACACTACTTCTTAAGAATTTTGAGTTTTGTGTTTACCCTATCACCCCGTGTGCTACTGGAGATGTCTGGATCCTATCCCAATAAAATATATCGCCTACGGACAAAGACATTTTATAGGTAGTACGTAATTAAACTGTATAATGGCAAGCCTATACAATTGAAACAATCCAAACAGAGTTAAAAAATTATTTATCTTTATTCTTTATCTTTATTTTCTACCTTGATTGCTGTGATTTATATACTAATAATTCCTTAAATTTCTCTTTTCCATTAATTCTTTAACTTCTTCATCTTATTCTTGTAATCCTATCTAACTACATATAACTTTTTTATTGTAGAAGAATTGTGAGCATAGTATTAATTAATGAAAATTACCAACCAATAATAATGAATGTATATCCCCAAACTGTAAAATTCACCCGCCATAACACAGGGTCATCCCTAGCATGGAGGGTGAAATATCACAATAAACTATATGTACTTTCGATAAATCATGTATTTAAATAAATGAATAAATAAATAAGAGTACTCGTACATCAATACAATATAATATAATAAAATATAATGTTTGGATAAAAACAAAAGGTACAGTCATATTTATAATCATACCTTAATAATATCAAAATAACACATATTTAAAAAAAATATATGTTAATCAAATTTAATAATGTTATTATGTTCTGCAAGCATTTTAGTTTTTATTATTGTGACAGCTGTTTCGACGTTCAAATCCATTTTCAAACTGTCAGTTTGAAAATGTCGATAATTTTGAACAGTTTGAAATGTTAAACAAATTGTTTTAGCAGTTCGAAAACGGCCCTAAACGTAAAAACAGCTGTTGCAAAAAGAAAAAAAACTAAAAAAGGTATTTGCAGAACTTAATAATAATATTATTCAATTTGAATTACAATATTTTTTTAAATTAAATAGAATTTGAATGCAGTATAAACAATCAATACGTTAAATAGTAATAAATCTTACCCCTATTTTTGGGCTTTCTTAAGATATTTTATAACATTCAACATAATTAAATATTTTATTCATGACAATGCTATTTCAAAAACTCAACACCTCATCACAATAGGTTTTCTTAGTGAGGTGCTCACGAAACAATGTACCGAAAATAAAAAAAAAATAATTTACAGTACACAACATCATTCTTAATTGACGCTACGTTATAATAATATATGTACATCTATAATATCTCGTGTTTCTATTAAAATATATCCCTCCAAGAAACGGTCTCAAATTTTTTTTTTTTTTTTAATCTGAAATATTTGAGAACACTTTTCCATTCGTATCATCAAAGACCCTTTTTTCTTGCCTTGCATCTCCAAATTGGTGGAACAAATTTAATTAGCGGGATCCTCAACCGGAGCCATCATGGCGCCATTGATGTTTTTTACTGCAAACTCCACAAAAAAAGCAATCTTCTCAAAAAAAAAAAATCGCCGCAAAAAAAGCAAATCGCAGCAAAAAAGCATTCCCACAAGAAATAGCGGATAGCCGCGGACTTGCAGAAATTAGTTGGGAAATGATTTGGATTGGCCTCTCGTGGCCAAATATGACCATGTTGAATTAAAACCAACTATTTGAAATACATTATTAAAAAATCTTTTTAACAGGCCATTTTCATCTTTTAAGAACGATACAAAGGCGGCTTCGTACCTACGTTAAAAATTCATTTATCGAGTGGACTTTGTACAATTCTATCACAAATATAATTTATTCTTATTATAGCTAAAATTTCGAGGAGGAAATCCACATGTATATTGCTGTTTGGGAGGTTGGTATTTGTCCTCGGACCAGTTGCGTGGCAGGCCGGATCGAACTGGACTTTTGATCTCTCAAGCAGGACTCTTTCGGAACATCGCCTTGCACCGCAGTGGGAGGGATAGATGTAAGCGTCCATCACTCCTGGGTGCACTGACTACCAGATTCCTACCCACTCCTCATATCTTTTTCCTTTCTAGAACTTACTCTCCTTCGTTTCCTAAAATGTCTCTCCACCCAGCATCCCCAAAGATGAGCCCTGGGGGGGGGGGGGGGGGGGGAATTATTTTCCTTAGGGCCTCCCGTATAGAGCTAATGTAAAAAAAAATTGGTCATATTTATGGTGCACAAAAAAAAAAAAAAAACTGTTTTTTTCCCGAATATATGTTATAATAAATAAATAAATAAAACGAGTGGATTGAGGTTATTGCAATAATGTAAAATTATTATGTTATACCTCGAGTTTATAGTTGTATAAAATTATGTATGTCTACGTTTTATTAAAATACGTTTTCACCAAGGGCGCTTCTGATGTTTTTTGTTCGACATTGAGATAATACATCAAATGTCAATTTCATGTGTTATCTCAAACGATCATTTATTTTAAAATTCATTTCCAGTAGTGCGTATAGTTGGTTTATTACCAGAAGTCATAATAAGTGACATTTTTGTCAGAAGTCAGAATTCACAATCTACCTATTTTTTTCATGCCTAATCCAGTAAATATCCAATAGTTAATGTCAAAAAGTCACTGAAAATTAAATAACACACTTTTAAAAGTGGGTAATGTGTGGAATAAACAAAAAAACGCTGAGGTGATATCACATGGAGTTTTTAAAAAGTCACTATAAAATTAAGATAAAAAATATAAATAAATCAATTTTTTTTTTTTTTTTATTGTTTTAAATTGGATATAACTGACTAAATTTGGCTGAAAATGTATCGAATTAAAAATTGTGTTATTCTGGCATTGACGGTAACCGTATGCCAAATAACATTTGTTGAAAATTTGCTATAGGAAATTTCTATATGAAAACAAATGAAAGGTTCACCTAGTGTGTTCTAATTCAGCGAGTAAAAGCGATAGCTTCTCTCAATCTAATATTTTTTTCAACGGCAGGCGAATTAAGTACCCAGGTCCAGATGCAAAATTAGATTTTATAATTATTGCTCCCCATTTTTTTCATCACACAAGAAAATCTGAATCATTGTATTTCCTGGTTCTCGTGATGTCATATAAGAAGATTATTCTTTTAACACTTAAAATTATTCATAAGCTTTACTTTCTTAGATGGCGCTTTTTAAAGTATATTATTATTAAAAACCTTTTTGCAAGTTATGATTTGATGCCATCGCAAATGCACAATACCTAATATTATTAGCAACTTACTCTGCTGATGTATTTTGTTGCCTTTCCTCGTGACAAATCACTTGTTGATTTGAATTCTTGTCAAATCAATTTCTAAAACGACACAATTGACATATATTTTGGTTGACATACATATTATGGGTACATTTAAATCTACACTACTTCCACTTGAGACAATCCAAAAAATATTAATAAAAATCATCTTAAAAAAGCCTTATTACTAACTAACAATAAATGTTTTCCAAGATTTCCCGGTTCCCCCACTTTCAAAAATTTATGACAGAATTGCACTCCTTCAAATACATAAAGAATTTTTTGATAAAAATAATATCCCACAATTAAATATAAGCAAAATAATTATTTCTGTTGGAGGGCTAACCATACCTCTAGTACAAACTTCAACAGCACAGCATCACTTTATATTTAAGGGTATAAAATTATTTAACAAATTACTTCTAGATATAAGAACGGAGGAAAACAATGAGAATTAAAAAAAATATATAAATTAAAATTCTCTAATACCACATCATAACATTTCTTTTTGCTTGATATTATGTTTTGCTAATTATTTCCTTGTATCATTTATAACTAACCTCTTTATATACTTTTACTGTATATTCTTGTTTTGTATCATTTTATAACTTAACTATGTATTTATTAGTTTCGATGAATTTTCTTATAAAATTACTAATAGTTTTTTATAATAATTTTGTAATTTAAATAGATGTAAAAATTAATATTTGTCCTCTCCTAAACACAAGCAACTGCTTTATTAGGAGAGTGATTCAAGTGTTATATTAAGTTGTAAATATTGTAACTCTAAATATGTTTAAATTAAAAAAAAATATCTTTGGTTTTTTTGATTTATTCACAGTTGCAATTTTGAATATGACACTTAAATTCAAAGCAAATTTTAGTTCGCGAACCAGAATAACGCAGAGCCCACAGACAACATAAAATTGGTATTTTTTTATAATTATTATCGGAGACCAATTCTCTCTCTATTTTCAATTAGCTTAGAGGGTAGAAATTTCATTTAATCCTATAAAATAAATTCTTCCTTTTAGCTTTAAGAAATCAACCTTTTCGTAGACTCTTTCAGAATTTAAAATCATCTGGTCCATCCATGCCTTTATTAATGGAACACTGACTTCTGGCTCATCTCAAATTCTGGATCTTTTAATTATACACAGGCTGCCATCTTTTGATCTTTATTGTATTTAATGCAGATGAAAGACGAAGCCTTTTTGTCTTAAAGTTGAAGGATATTGTTACAGCAGACGTTAACCTTAACTAATAAGTTACCTGGCCTTTTCAAGGCGCTCGACGTTTATCAACTTTGTTTATTAAAAAACTTGACTGACTACCTGTGAAAATCACAAGAAAGCCTTTTATCATAATTTGAAAATAGTGGATTAGTTTTGACGACCTTTGCAGTACATAAAGAACCTAAACTCTTTTATTCTGGGCACAGAGGTCACGAGTTCACAACTTGTTTTCAGATAGGTTTTAAAAGATTGTATTTTCCCCCCGTTTATTATGACGGTAAGTAAAAAACGTTTCTGTATAGATAATACTTACGACGCCAAAGTGTTTCGTTTCGTGCAAGTTAGTTTGTAATCAAATACTTTAAACCCACCTGAGGGGTATAGTTAACCTTCATATGAAAAAATGGATTTAAAAAAGATATACCTACTTTTTTCAATATTTATTTATATATTATAAAAAAAATTATCTTTTGTTTAATTTTTGGTAAAATTACCTTAACGCGCATTGTTTTTTTTTTTAAATAATAATACTGTAGGGTAGGATATATTAGTGAAGGGGTAGGGGGAGAGCAACAACTTAAAACTGAACTGTCGGTTAATTCGGTTTGTTTAAAATTTTTCAATTATATTTAATAGATTTTGATTCATGTTGTTTATTTTTGGGATATTATGCCGTGTTACGCTAACTCCTTCTTTAGCCGACGTTTCGGACAACATTACAGTGTCCATCATCAGGGCAGATGTGTTATTGAAAGTGGTCAATACTATGCTTAAGTATGTCTAAGCGATACCGTGTTGCCAGCTCCACTCCCCTGTGAGCTGGTAAGACAGTATAGTTCAAAATTTGAACAACAAAAATACTTTTGGCCGTGAAAATCTTGAATCATATTTGATTTTGATTAATTTTTAATATTTCTAAATTATTAAGGCTTATTCCTATTCTATGTTTATTTGTTACTTGGACCAGTGTATCTCTATGAAGTGCATGGTTATTATCAATTAAATGATCGCAAAATCTAAAAAATGTGTTATAAAAAGAAATGTGTTTGAGATTAATGGAAGAGGAGTACGAGACTGTATGGTTTTATCTGTAAGAAGTCGTATCTCGGGGTGGACCTTATGCAGGCGGCTGTGGATACTTGTGTGAACAGGGGTTATATTAAATTAAACAATAAAGTGCTTTTACACTGAGAAATTTGTCTATTTAGAATTAAACAGATAGGTACACAAAAAACATGATAAATTTAACGAGGGCTAAACTAAATAATTGGGCATTAAAATATGGAGCGGTTTTACCAGGTAGAATTGTGGATAAGGAGTTGAAGTTCACTTGCGGGCGATCCAAACTGCCTTGGCGGCTGATGAATGCTATAACGGCGGGTTGGAGCAGCTGAAAGGGCTCCAGCCCCGCGGTACCTGGCGACGTCCAGTCCCAGGGCGGTTGTTAGGCAGCCGACTTCAAGCTGAAGATGTGGCCGGAAGGTACTATGATGTCTTCAAATGATGGATGTCCATTTCCATCAGAAATAGAAGTCTCCCATGGTATTCCAAAGTCACTCCAGGATTTTGATAATTGTGGTATAATTATTCATCATCTGATGAAACTGATGTTGGTCGATTTCAAATGCAAATTTGAAGTACAACGAAAATGGCGAGGTGATGCTTCGACGTAAATGGGGAATCACCTGTGGCTGGCCAAGGAATGCCAGCTTAAGTCTTCCTATGGTGAACTTCTCTGCCTAGTTGATCAGCCTAACCAACTGTGCAGAGAAAAATAATAGCATTATTGCCAACGTAATAAGTCTCTAAAAGTTCTTATTTGAATAGTAAAATTGTCCACACCCTGAGAACTGATTCACTTAAAATGTGTTACTTTAATACGTAACAAATGCTTAATTAACACCCAACGTGTTCTTTTAGTCTAAGGCTGATAATTCTGATAGAAGTTTAGATGTGATATTTAGTAATATAATATTATAAACCTTCTCACTTTTTTTGAGGCGAATTACAGTACTTCGCTGCTGTAGATATATTGTTGATAGAGTGTATATTAAAAATATAGATAAGTTTGTAGAGCACTTCTACGTGGGTTTACTATATTCGCTTTCCAAGTAATTGCTTTAAATTTTCATGACCCGCTCATATTTACACCATGTTAATTATTCCCAATACTTCCACGCATATCAGGTTTCATCATTAAAAGTGCCACGTTTGGAAACAGAGGTCGTTTAATGTGTGGATCACTTTTGTAACCAAATATTATATTATCCGTCCGGGACTAATAATTAAGGCTTAGATATTAACGGGGACTCAAGGTTGGAAAAGGTTATGTGTGATTAGGTATACCAACTAACTTTGTAAATCTTGTAGAATATTTATTTATTAATACAGATACTTTCGGGATTTGGTATGTTGGAAAGGGTTATTTATTTATTTTTTTTTTAAGTTAAAAGAAATATACATATTTTGCTTTGTTAACTTAATACATTGATACAAATAATATTAATAATGATGGTTTACTACCTAATACCAAGTAACACATTTTTTTAAGTTAGAACATTTTGGTTTTGCTCATTAATTTTGAGAGTAAACAGTTTTTTTTTTTAAATATACTTATTTTATTTTCAATTGTTAGGCTATCAGGAAGGAGATTATATATGTTCATACCCTCATAGCCTATGTTTCTTTTGCCACACTCTGTCTTTGTTGAATTTGTTTATAATTTATTATGTTGTCTTGTGTGGTGTTCATGTACTTGTGATGTTTTCATAAATGTAGTATTTGTGTGTATAAAGCCATTTTGAATTTTGTAGATTAATAAGCATATGTTGTATTCGTAAAGTTTTCTGATTTTCATTAAGTTAGTTTCTTTGTATACTCTATTGGTGGGGGTATCTGGTCGATAGTTAAAAAGTTTTTTTATAACTTTATTCTGAAGTATTTGAATTTCGTTTAAGAGTGTGATATTTGTGTTTCCCCATATTTCTATGAGGTAATTAAGATGGGAATGAATTAAACTAAAGTATAATCCCCTCTTTACTTGTATTGGTAGAAGATGGGCTATTCTACCAAATACACCAATTTATTAAATAAATAAAATATCTAATGTAATATATTATGTAAAATTATTAGTATATATTATGTCAAAATAAAAGATAGGTGCTTAAACATATAATCCTGCAGCCTCTTCTTATACACTAAATAACAATAGTCCAAAATGAAACAAAACAATTTATGTCTGCACCCTCCCAAAGGAAACATGCAATCAATATCATATATCCCCCTCACACATATAAAGAAAATGAAACGCAATATTTATTTATTTGCGTTATAAACAGTCATTATATATTCATATATGACAGTGATAGATATGATACGCTTTTAGATTTTCACGGCCAAAAACATTTTCGTTGTTTGTTTTTGGGGTGTTATGCCTTGTTGCGCTACCTACTTCTTTAGCCCACGTTTCGGCCAGCGTTGCAGTGTCCATCATCAGGGCAGATCCGTTGCAGTGTCACTGCAACGCTGTCCGAAACGTCGGCTAAAGAAGGAGGCAGCGCAACACGGCATAACACCCCAAAAACAAACAACGGAAAATGATAGGTATGTTTATGTCATTGACTAATAAAATAACGAAATTGAAATTCTAGACCATAGTAATAAAAATAAAAAAAAAACCTAATTCAAACAGTTCTGATAAAGTGCATCTTCAATTTGGTGCTATATGGTTTACATTTAAATTGGATATCAATAATTTCTTTGAGAAAGTGAAATTTGAAATACAAACTAGATACTAAAGAGGAAATGTGATGAACTAATAAAAAAAGAAACCAATAAAATATTAAGTTTTTGGTTAAATGTATGGCATTCGATGGAGTGTCATTTTTTTATGAGTGCTGTGAATTTAGCAAGGTTCGTGTTAAACACATCGATGTTTGGGCATAATCTATTAAATGTCCTACAACTTCTTCTTATAAATACACTTTAAAGATAATTTATATTGCTCTTAGGCATATTAAATGTATTAAGAGATCGAGTTACTCTTTTTGGACATCTGAAATGAATATTTTGTAGTAAGTATACTTATAGTTACGACAGCAACGGCACGGCGACGGCAATGATGTTTAGTTTCTTTAATACTTGTGAGGGAGATGCATGATAGAAAAATTTTCATCGTTTGTCTTATTTTCAATATCGCTTTCTTAGGTAGGTACATACATTTATATTATTAATATTATTTGGGAGGAGGATATGGCTGCCGCCATACACCTCTATTTACCAACAACTGCTTAAGTGGTTAGTTTGGTGACTTAGCAGGGGTTCCGTGTTCATGGGTGAGACATATCTAGGTCTTGGCAATGGACGCATCTGTCCACTTTCTGTGTGGTGGGCCGAATCGAGAGAGGCTCATTGAGAGAGATCTTAAGGCCTCAATTAAAATATGAAAATGCACAAGACACATAAAAATAAAAGATAGCAGTCGTAACTGGGTCTCGAACCCAGAACCTCTTGTCTTACCGGGACGTGCGCTTTTTCCAATTCAGCCATTGCCACTTATTATAAAACCGTCATATTTGTCAAACTCATATTTAAAATTTTAGAATTAACATTATTATCTTCCGTGGATGGGAAAAAGCATCCGCCGCCAAGATCCAGAGAAACTGAAACCCACGAAGCCAGCCACCCCTTCTAAGCCTAATTTAGATTAAAAAAGGCCAAAGCGAAGAAGGTAAGTATTTTATCATCCATGTCTTTATTTACCTTCCGTTTTCAAATATTATGTTTTCTCAGAACGGATGTATTCTTTTCCTGTAAATAATTCGTTATTCCTTCCTCTTCTCCACAAGGTAAGACGGTAATACATCGTCCGCAGATAACGAATTGCTCCGCTATTTATAAATCAGAGGTAATTTTTTCGACGCTTTCGGGATTTTCACCGGTGATTTATTGCCAATTTTATAATACCACCTACAAATAAAGTCTTATTATTTTCGGCTAAAATTGAAAAAGATACATTTTCAGGGGTGGCTGGCTATTGATGATTTATTGACCTTTGTTTCATATATTTTTTTTTGTTTTAGCTGGACAATTTTTACGTAATATTTGAAGAGGATATTTTGGATATTAGATTTCAGATATATAACAGTCAAATTATTTAAAGTCTGGTAAAAACACTGAGATATTAAATATCGATACTTGAAAAAAATGAAAAAAATACATTATTAAAACGAACGTGCGAATTACTTTCTGTATGAGAGAGACCAAATGAAAGGGGGACCAAAATGTAGGTAGGTATATAAGATTATTTAAGGTTAAGCTGTCTCTCTTTCTCTTCCTGACATCATACAACGCCATTCCAACTGATTTAACAGCATGCAGTAAGAAGAGTTGTTTTATATTTGAGCCCTTGCCCGGAATAATGTTGTATCCAACAATAATCTTGTTCCGAGATAAATGGAAAAAAACGTAACCAGTTATGTTTCATAACATTTTATATTTAAAATACAATAAACATACAATTCTTAAGACTTTTAAAGGAAAAGTCGTGGAAAAATGCTATTTAATTAGAATTTATTACAAGAAATTGTGCTAATTTTGGGGAAAAATGTTGTATATAAAAATTTCACAGGCAACATTATTCCACAAAATGGATTTTTTTACTTTTCGTACCTTTAAAAAAGCACCATGCTCTTCTAACAACTATTTACATATGTCATTGATGCATTTGAGCTGAAAAAGCAAAAAACGATATGAATAAACAAAACCATTTACATTCGAGAGATTGTCTTCAGAACAACATACAACATTATTCGACAAAGCTGTTTCAACGGCTAAAAAATAGCCTTAACAATATTTTTTCTGGAAAAATTCTACTTTCCTGCATTCTTCAGCTTCTTGGCTTGAAAGTATTTCTAGATGAAGCCATAAAACATTCGTTTTCTCCATTTATTTCTATGAATTAAACCACAATCCGTGATTTTGATAAACGGAGTTATACAACATTCTTACACAAACCAATATTTAAAATGCTTCCACAGGCCTAAAAAAATTTTTACTACCCTAATCCCTATTTAAAAGATGCGTAATAATATGCCCAACATTATTTCATCATTAACTCAACATTGGTAGTTTTCTTGGATACAACATTATTCCGGGCAAGGGCTCATTTGTCGATATTAAACATCTTATAATTAACTACCTACTCCTAGAGTAAAAAATATATTTTAAAACGTTGTTGTTTGTCTATGGCAGTCATGCATGGGACTGAGAGATAAAGGATGAAAGTAGACTGAATGCTATAGAAATCAGATCCCTGATGTGTGTGCTCAGTGATTCTGTGAGAAATGAGAGATTCGCAAAGAATGCACGGCTGATGAAAGCGTAATGAGTAAGATTACGAAAGGGACGTTTAGATAAGACTTGAGCATAGAGCGAATGCAGAAAGAAGGGTAAGCATATGAGGTGAATGTGAATGGTAGAAGTCGGGGATGCCCGAGGAAGACATGGCACGATCAAATTAACCAAATACTATTGAGTCGGACCACGAATCAGAATAACACAATGTGCATGAGACGATGTGTGATTGCAAAATAAGCCAGTAGTGTTAGCCAAGATAGAGTTTGTTGTTTCTTTCTCTCTGCCTACCCCGAGGTGGTAACAGCGCGGTGGTTAGTTACTTGGATAGTTAGTTCATTCATTAGTTAAGTAATATTTTTTTAGTTACTTTTTAACCACCTTAACCCGTTTAATCACAGGAGACCTATTTATCCCAGCTCACATAGGTCTCATAGAAATCGTTGTATCTCCCTTACTGTCGTAGTGAGAAGTATGATCTAAACTCTAAACGATATTGGAAAGAGAAAACAATACGCTATATTTTCAAATCTAAAAGTTTGCCAAAAAAAATTAAAATGTACACCTTTATGAAATGAAAGTTTCCAATATTTTTTTTTACATGAATTGTCAAAAAAGTGAGGTAACAGTAACGTTTATAATTCATGTGTATAATGAAATATTTAGGTGTTTTTATTTTCTTTCATCAGTAATTTTAGTTAGAAAAAACGCAAAGTAAGCCATTTTTAAAACTTTTTAAAAGTTTTCATAAAAAAAAAATTATTTTTAAAAATTTACATGGTTTTTTTAATAATAAAATTTGAAAGCCTATTTCATCACCTTTCAAAGAAAGTTTTTAATTTTTGGATACATTAACAAATATTCCATTTATTTGGATTTTATTGCAAAGAGGGAATATTTTTCCCCTCTGACAAAATACGCCAAATTTTTGAAGGACTGAATAAATCTAACCAAAAAACTATCGAAGAAAAATATAACAATTTTTTTACTCAATACGAGATTCCCAGTTAGGGTAACATCGATATAAAAAAAAAACCATTTCAATAATTATGATTTCAGAGTTTCAGGGCCAAAAGTATTACAGTGATTTATTTTTTGGGAATTATGTCGTGTTGCACTACCTCCTTCTTTAGCTCAACAAAAATAATACCCCAAAAATAAATCGTCGTAACTGTCGTTAGTGGTTCATTTAGCTTTCTATGTTTTATGATTGGATGTTTAGGAAACGAATTTAAATTGAATTTCTTCTTCTTCTATGGTGTAAAACTTATACGGTGAAAAAATTAAGCTAATTTTCCCGCATAACGTATTTTGTTTAGCTTATTTTTGCAACAGAGCAATCCAATCCGCTTTCTTTCTTACAGCATCTCAAGACGTGAGCTATCATGATCCGAGGAAATCTCATTATTAACGAATTTCTGAGATAAAAAAATCAACATTTATCACGACATGTGATGGGGAGTCTTCGGGTACTATGCAACCGACATCCAGACAAAAAGCAAAGGAGCGCTGTTGGCCCGTTTTTCCGATGCAGGCCGTTTGAAAAATCACAAATAACTCAACAAAATACACTTTGATAATGTAAAACGGATATTTTATTCCTTAAGTGCCTCTGCTGACGAGGCAACTTAAAAAAAAACAGTTTGTCATAACAATTGTGTTGTATTATTTTAATGAAGTTATTTTAATTAATTAAAATGACACCACACATTGATTTTGCTATCATTGAATACTAGCTTCTGCCCGCATCTTCGTCTGCGTAGGGTTAGTAGGTATTTCGAGTAATCTATTTTCTTTTCCTAAGTCCCATCTACGTTTATACCAAAATTCTTAAGCTATTTTCTTAAAAAAATTCTAAATTCTTGATCCGATTCAAAGTATTAGGCGATTACTTCAAATAAATTCACTAAATTAAATATTTTCTAGAATAGAATTTTGATTTAACAATCATTGTTTTGCAAAATGTCATTCTCAAATTTTGACATTTTCTATTAAATACTAATCATTATTTTCAATATATTGAAAATAAATAGCTAGCTTTATAAATTATAGCCTATATGTTATTCTGATGTATAAGCTATATTATTGTAAAGTTTCATTAAAATCCATTCAGTAGTTTTTGCGTGAAAGAGTAACAAACATACATACATCCATACAAACTTTCACGTTTTTAATATTAGTAAGATTGTTTACTTTAACCACGAACCTTTTTTAAAACACGTAGATATTCTTGATGACATGTTAATTACCCAAGTTACTTTTGTGCTAATGTTAATGAAAGTCTTATTTTATAGAAAAAAATCTAAGATTTTCACAAAGTTATTGAATTTTCGACAAAAAATAAACTGTTCATTACGTGAAATATTCAATGTTTACATTGGTATTAGACCTCCTGTGAAACAACAAGCCCCGCTATGCAAAACGTTAGGGTTGTCGGAGCGGGTGATAAAAGGAATGTCCCATATTCATCCCCCACGTCCCATCATCACATTCCCCCCACATTGCCCCCTGCCGGTCCCCCCGCAGCGGGAGACGGAACACTGTTTCTCTGTCTCGAGGCGTCGCGGCGCGTCGCCTCCCCTCAAGAGCGAGAGATAAAATAAATGCTTCTTTTTAATCGAAATCTCGCGGTGGGAGATATGCGCGATAGCTACGCCATTATGGTAAGAAATACATCCGCTTTTTAAATTTAGAGAATTTTGTGGCAATTTGTTTAAACCAACAACATGTTTGTATAATATTTCTCTTAAAAAGATGTCTCATATCAAGGATCTGGGTATCGTATTTGATGAAAAATTAACGTTTGTTCCACACATTAATGAAGTTACTAATAAGGCTATGAAATGTTTGGGATTTATTTTAAGAACAGTCAAAGATTTTACGTCACTTTATTCATTTAAAATACTCTTCACTGCCTTAGTTAGAAGTAATTTAGAATATAATTCCACTATTTGGTCCCCATACTATAAAGCACATCAAGTAAAAATTGAGAGAGTTCAACACAAATTTTTAAGATTCATTAATTTCAAACTCTCCATACCCATTGAACAAATTAATTATGATATATTAATGAAACGACTTAATTTAACTGACTTATCTTCTAGAAGAACCAAGAGCGATATGGTACTTTTATTTAAATTAGTAAATGGCACAATTGACGCACCTGACTTAACTAAACTAATAACATTCAAAGTACCAAATCGTAACACGAGGCTTCCAGAGCTGTTCTTTGTTTATCCTTCGAAAACTAATTATTTCAATAACTCCCCAATCCAAAGACTACATAGGCTTGGAAATAAATTTAGTTCAGTTGATATTTTCGTTTATTCCTTATCAAAATTTATTTCTGAAATTTCAAAAATTCTGTTTCCCACTTACTAAACAATGATGTAACATAATTTGTATATTATTGTTTATTTTTCTATTATTTTTGTATTATGATTGTTGTAAAAGCTCTAAGGGCGTGAATAAATAAATAAATAAATAAATAAATAAATAAAAAAATGTTACATGACAACAGAGCATTGAAGAAGAAAAAAAAAACAAAATTAAACCAACAAAACACAACATAATGTATTCTTATATCAAGCTTTGTTTTTTCATCGCTCTGTTTTTCCGTTTACCAAAGAAGACATGAAAACATTAAAGGAAAATTTTAGAAAACTTAGTGAGTAAATCCTCAAATGGTCATATTTTAATTAATGAAGACAATATTTGTGAAACTCGATCGAAAACGTAAACAGAAAAATCAGAAAAAGATACGGTTACATCTGGGATTCGAACCTACGATAAACCCGCAATAAAATCCATTCTGATTGACTGTAGAGATCCTCGAATCACCGCTATTGAAATAGAACCAGCAAATTGAACTCTCCTAAACGTCACGGTTTGTATGCCGACCTATTCAGCTGACAACATACCGGAATTATGAACATACGAAACATGAGGAACAAAACAGCTCCAACTCTTTTTCGTTGTTTGTTTTTGGGGTGTTATGCCGTGTTGTGCTACCTCCTTCTTTAGCCGACGTTTCGGACAGCGTTGCAGTGTCCATCATCAGGGCAGATCCGGCAGATCCGTCGATATCGATAGGAGGTAACACAACACGGCATAACACCCCAAAAACAAACAACGAAAATGCTTTTGGCCGTGAAAATCTAAAAACGTATCCAGCTCCAACTCAATTATTATAGGAGGTTTTAATGCAGATCCGAGGTCACTTTTTGGCCGTGAACTTGCATAGTGCACTTGCACTTGCAATTTGGTTTTCGGTCAAATAAGAGCACTGCCGATGCCATTATTGCTGTTACAGACTTTCTTGTTTCAAATTTAGATAAGGGTAAAAAATGCATTTCTATCTTCCTAGACCTCTCAAAAGCTTTTGATACCATCTCCTTTGACATCCTTATTAATAAACTAAATACCATTGGTATAAGAGGGAAAGACCTAGAATTTCTTCAAAGTTACTTAACTAATCGAACTCAAAGTGTCAAAATCGAAAACAAATTCAGCCAACCCCTCCCTATAACCTACGGAGTTCCCCAAGGAAGCGTCTTAGGCCCTACTTTGTTTCTCATATACATAAACGATCTTTGTAACCTAATGATAGATGGAAAAATTGTAAGTTTTGCTGACGATACTGTGCTACTCATTCAATCAGACACTTGGTTAGACGCATACAAAATGGCTGAGAAATCAATTAACTCTGTTAAAAAATGGCTAGATATTAATTCTCTTGCACTAAACACTACCAAAACAAAATACATTCCTTTTAGTATGAATATCGTTGGCCAACCTAATCAAGATGATGAAATAAAAGTACATGAATGTTCTTGTATTCACGATACATTCTGTCAATGTCCTTGCCTAGATCGAACGGACCATATCAAATACCTTGGTCTTACATTTGATCAATATCTTAAGTGGAATACACATTGCCTACTTATCACGAATAAGCTTAGAAAACATGTTTATTTTTTCAAAAACATTAGAAACATACTAGATTCCAAATCTATGAAAATTGTTTATTACTCTCTTTGTCAATCAATCATTGAATATGGAATAATCGCATGGGGAGGTGCAACACTATCAGCTATAGATTCATTATCGAAGGCACAAAAATTAATTATGAAAGTTATTCTTAAAGTTCCCATAATAACAAGTACTGTAGATATATTCAACAAATTCAATGTATTAGATATTCGACAAATATACACAAAAACTATCTTAACTCATCTGTTTAAAAATAAAACACATACATTTTATAAAAATACCCAAAATATTGTAAACACGCGGCACAAAACCAAAGAACTCATACAAATACCTAAAACAAACACAACATTTGGTCAAAGAAATTTCAAATACATTGCGTCTAAAATATACAATAACCTACCTGACAAAACAAGACAATCGAATAATATTAAAAAATACAAAATCCTGATCAAACAATGGATCATCGAAAAAGGTCGTGCAATAATTAGTCACCTCACCCAAATATAATCGTATATCTCATTATTGTTACCACTACCTACCAACCTGAAAATTTTGTCAAATATTTTTGCTTTATTGAAAAATGTACTTCATATTATAATTAGAAAATATTTGTAAACTAGTCTGTCTCGACACAGGAGTTCCTAGTGAGACAGGCAAGGCCAAAAAAAAAATGTAAACCTTATTATATAGATTCAATAAATAAAAAATAAAATAAAAAAAAATAGTTCTGCACAGAAAATAACTATACATAGGTACTCTGATATTGTGTATTGGAATGGAATCACCAGATGGCTTGATCACTGCATTATGACGCAGGGGATGAATAATGCAGTGAGAACGGTAAAAATCACAGCCAATGCAACGTGGTTAGATCATCTCCCACTAATTGTTGAAATAGATCTAGACCCCTTTTATTTCTAATAGACAGAATTGACCAAGGGATTTTGGAAAATGGACGGTGAAATCCGAAAATGACATTCAACGCCATGGCCAAAAAATTACTGTTAAAAATAAAAACCCCAGATACCGTAAGAAGGACTTAATTGTGATAACGAGGCTCATAAACTTGAACTAGATTCTCTCTATGGCAGTATTGTGAATATACTAAGGAACTCCGCCATAAAAGCATTCAGAAACAAAGAACCCAAAAAAAGTATGACATTGTTCCTGGGTGTAACAATAAAGTATCCTCTTTGTACCGCCATTCAAAGCATACATTCCTCTGCTGGGTTCAAGCCGGAAGGCCGTTTTGCAGACGAAAGGAAAACAAGTAAGAAATCTTTTATTATTGCTCTACGAAAATGCCAACACTCGGAAAAGAAAGCACGATTGGACAGCATTGCCACGTCTATGCACAACAAAGATTTCAGAATGTTTTAGCAAAAAAAAAAAAATTTCTTTTAGCTAGGATTAATGAGATACCACGAAACCTTCGATAATGATGTCCACCTGCTGCCAATGATGACCTGGTCATAAATGTTACCCTGAAATTATTGAAAGCGCGATTAAGCAAACCGCCCATGGTAAAAGTCCAGGGTACGATGGCATTGGTATTGAGATCATAAGTTACGCAGGAGATCAACTTCATACTATTTTAGCCGCACTGTACTCAAGACTCCTAAGTCACACACATTTGCCGATGGACATGAGCCAAACTATTATCGTACCAATCCTGAAATCCAATCAGGATGCATCGATATTAGGTACTTCTACAAAAAAATAAAAAAAACACCGTTTATGAGTGTTTTCTTGATTTAAGCAAGGACTTTGATCGTGTTTCCCTTCAATTATTATATGAAAAAACTCATAAAACGAAATGTCCCAGCAGCACTTGTAAATATGCTGGGTATTTGGTAGGACAACAGGAAAATCATGTTCAATGGACAAGAGCTTCTTCTTCCTTTATTCCTCCAAAGCGGAGTGAGGCAAGGAGGAAATATGTCTCCAACTATATTTAATGTGTACTTTAACGACCTCTTACAAGAGTTGAACGATTCACGAATAGGTTGTCATATCTGCGGACAAGGCAGTAATAACATTAATTACGCGTATGGCATGGTACTTCTGTCACCTTCGATTAAAGCGATGAGACGACTTGTGCAAATATGCGAAGAGTATACAAACTCTCATAACTTGATGTACAATTCTAAATAGTCAGTCATCGTCGATTTCAAACACAAGAAGGAGCCATTAAATATTCCTCTAACATATCTACAAGGAAATGAACTGCTTGTGGCCTCACAGGTTAAATATCTGGGACATGTCCTAACCGAAGACATGAAGGTATAGAAGATATGGAACAACAAAGAAGAGCAATTAACATACGGGCCGGAATACTCTCAGGGCAGTTCTACCAATGTAGCGACGATGTTAGAAAATTACTATTTAAGACATAATGCACTGCCCTGTATACATCTGAACTGTGGATGCAATACCCTGCAGCGCAATGGGACGAACTAAGGCTGTGCTAGCAACTTATGCAACTACTGAGGTTCTGCAGTGCCTCCACGATGTTCACAGAAGGGAGTGTGTACTCATTCCCAGCCTTACTTCGCCATCGACTAGCCAGCTTCTGGAGCAGGACATGGATATCAACAAACATCATTGTCGTGGCTGCATCCGAGTGGCTCTGTTCCTCGCCAAATGAGCGATGGATGCAGATGATGAGGCTCCCTCTGTATTGTTTATTTTAAATTTTGTAAAATTTTTTGTTTTATTTAATTTTATGTTTTTTTTTTCTATTTGTTTTATTTTATGTTTTAATTAGGTTGTACCTACCTAATATGTTATCTAATTTTATTTCTTCTCATCTTTTAGAATTTTATTTTACTCTGTGAGTATGTTTCTGACAGATGGCGGTGTGAGCTAATTTATTGACACAACAATTGGTTATCTAGGTTAGCTCACCATCCAGTAGCTGTTGTTATCTTTCGTTAGCCACAGCAACACGCGGCCGGGTCAGCTAGTTTTTTAAAAATATATATTTAGATTATATATTTTAATATAAATCTAATTTTAAAAATATATCAGTATCCACCTGGAGAGTGCAAATACAATTAAAATTTTATATTAAGCCTAATGAATAATTTTCCTTTGATATTCCACAAACTAAACATAACACAGGTAAATTGTAATAATTTTACCTTTACACCTCCCCGATCAAACGCAATACTGTCCTGTCCATTTTATGGGACGTACTTACGTAAACGTGAATAATTCCGTGAATACAACGCTTAATTTACGACAATTCTATTAATATTGGCAATATTTCATGGATGGATTATGAATTATATTATTAGTCATGTTTGCTCAAACAGAATACGGAAATATCCGTCACACGTTTGATTAAGTGGATTATTATTCATTCGTAATTCGTATCACTAATGACTTTCACGTATTTGTTTTTTGTGAATACTGCACCAGAATTTTGTGAATCCTAGGAGCAGGCTATAATAGTACCTCCTACAAGGTTGTATTTATGTATTATGTGAGGTGAAATACATAAATCTAGAAAAAAAAACAATAATATGACGTACTCCAAAAATGCAGTGATTCATTATTTTAATCTTTTTAATGAACAACGTTGGATTGGGTGCGAATATGAACAATCTAAAAGTTTTTTTGCGTTATTAATAGTATTTATACATGCACTACCTTCTGCCCGCGACTTCGTCTGCGTAGGATTAGTACTTCGAGTAATCTTTTCCTAGGTCCCAGCAACGTTTATACCAAAATTCTTAACCTATTTATTTAAAAAATATATAATTCTTTATTCGATTCAAAGTATTAAGCGAGCTCCTCAAATAAATTCACTAATTTAAATATTTACTAAAATAGAATTTTGATTTAACAATCATTGTTTTGCAAAATGTCATTCTCAAATTTTGACATTTTCTATTAAACAATAATTATTATTTTCAAAATATTTTAAATAAATAGCTAGCTTTATAAATTATACCCTATACGTTATTCTGATGTATAAGCTATATTATTGTAAAGTTTCATCAAAATCAATACATCCATACAAACTTTCGCGTTTATAATATTAGTAACATATTTATTTTTATTTCATTTACCAATAAAATATTCGTCATTCAAAATTCAACACAAAATAGATTTTTTAAAAAACGAAGTGTGCCTTAGAACACACGACTGAACTAAAACTTGTGTGCGCGCACTGCTCTCTCTTGCTACTACAGTGTGATACAGACAATAGGCCTGCACTGTGTCTTATACGAAACGTAACTGGCTATGAGAGAAAGAAAATGTCTCTCTCATACCCCTACAGTAATATACGAAACGTAACTCTTTCTCTTTCTATCTTCACTAACTTATATCTCCCTCTCAACTTCCGTTCGCCTCGCCCGATCACACTTTCGTAACGCTCTCGTTATGAATTCGCCGGCTTACTTCCCAAGTCAAAGCTGCGCAAAGAAGTTTTACTCCAAAAATAAACATACCACAATTGTAACAATATTAAACGGTTTTTACTTCTGATGAAGTGCATTTACTTATACTACCAAATGTGTGAAAAATTTCCTAGGTTTAAATTTAATTAGTGTGAATAATTACAAGAAGACGTAGTGATGTTATTCAATTCAAACTGCTGAAAGCAAAAAAGAAATGTGGTGAACACAATAACAAAAATTATATAATAATATTTCTATTTTATTAAAAATATTACCATTTGTTATTTCGGCTACTGGCATTCTCTCTCATTAAAAATTTAGGCGTATTAGATTTGTCAAAGAATTCGTATATAAAAAATGCAAAAATCAGTAATTTTAAATACATGTAGGATTACGAAAGATTTTTAAAAATATTTATAGTAGGATGTATCGGTTAAATTAGGAATTCCACCGATCCGAACACTCTGATATGAAAATATCTGGTTTTGGTGAATTATTTTCCCATTTAATAGTCTGGTAGGTTAACATGTTGTTCTTGTATTGTTTTGTATTAATTATACTTATATAATACACTTGCATAGCGTGGATTCATTAGATGATCATTTTTATGGAAAAGTGTGTGAAAGGGTTTAGTTTTCCTATGGGGAAAACTAAACCCGGACCTAAATGTCTTGTGCGTAAAAAAATCTCTTTTTGAAACTGATTGACAAGCTGAAACCGGTTACGGTCAATAAATTAAAAGTGGAAAAAGTTTTAAATTTGTTTTATTATACTATTATAATGATATAATAATGTACATACAGTATAAACATGCACATATTCGACCAAATGATATTTTTTAATAATATTGTGAATTTAGTATTGTGGGTTGGTGTTAAACACGTGTCTACCAGGCCCAAATCTACCAGAAACCTTAACATATTTTGGACCGAATTTTTTACCAATAATAATGGATATTTTAATCCTATTTTTAGAATGTCTAGATCATACAATGATCTTGCTAAATCACACACTATAATAGATTTTTTTTGAAAATATTATAACTTGTTTCAAGAAATACCTCCACGATTTGTGCACCTTAAAAATAAAAATAAAAGATTGTTTGTTGTTTTATTATTTTTCCATAAATATTTCATGAATATTTTGTACTTATTAGAAATATTATTTTTTTATTATAATTAAGTTTTTTTATAAAAATACATACTGTATAAAAATACTGACATTGTTTTTCATGTGTTTGCTTCTGTGTATATGCAAATATGATTACTGCAGACACATGTCTAGGGATATTTATATTTTTATTTTTATTTGTTTTATATTACCAACAAGATATCATGTTTGCGTCTCAAATAAATAAAATAAAATAAAATGTCCATGCATAAAGGTGCTTCTTCTTATAAGTAACTAAGTTTAAAAAATAATTAGTATTGCTCTTTGAAATATAGAATATATCCGGAGATGGAGTAACTCTTAATGGACATCTGAAATTAATATTTAGTGATAGGTACAGGCTATCAATAAAATTGTGAATTATTGTTAATTAACTTGTGTATTGCCTATTATTATATTCCTTTCAGGTCCTGTACTAACGTAATGATTTCATCTTGGTATTAAACAGAACATTTGGTGGTATGCTGCAAAAACCATAATATTTTAGTTGTGCATGTCACGTGGCCATAACAACCCCAGAGCCGGGGCCAAATTGTCGTGGTTCGTGTTCAAACCGAAATACGAAACAAAATAAAATGTCACATCAAAATTTTGAATAAAGTCATAATTTATATTATTTTCAACACATTTTTTGCTGCAAGATGTTTACGTTGATTAAACCATGTGGAAAGGCTCGTTTGTAAGGGAAGAGCGTTTTGGTTAGTCGTAAAGGCGGTTTACGGACTTTGACATTCCACACTTTTGTGAATTTTAATTTTAGCGATAATACACAGAGTCAATATTTTAAATATAATTTTAATTACTTCATAATATAATTATTTTTTATGATGAACACTAATTAATCACCTCGTTTTGTAATTTTTTTTTTTTTAACTAGTGGAGTGCTTTTGGCCATATTTCGTCCAATTTGCAAACAACATTGAGCGTCCGCTGGCCAAAATGTGGCCAATTTGAAGATATATTTAAAAACCTTTATTGGAATTATTTCAAAAGTTCTCGCGTGGGTTACGTATAATTTGATTCACAAAGATAACTTGGTGGTATTTGTTATTAACTGAAATATATTTTTTTCACGTATCAAGTGTTTATATATTAAAAAATGCATGTTCGAATTTAAAAAAATAGTTAAGATGATCAACTAGACTATAAACTACAAATAAAAGTCATAAAATGTAAAATTATCCAAATAGCTCCTTCGTACGCTAATTTAATGTAAATAATTCAAGCGTTTTTAAATTTAACGATTTTAAAATTTTTTTATTTACTCGAAAGCTTTTTGCCACAATATGCCACTGTTTCCAAAATCACGGATTGCGTTGTTGCCAAAATATGGCAAATGTTCTCTAGATTCTTTAAAATGTTTTAAAGTTAAAGTTTTTTTTTTACAAATCCTACGAATATGTGATAATGAAAAAGATAGGTTAATTCATTGGCTATATAGAAATATAATCATTTTGCATGTCTCCATATTCAAATTAGGACGAAATCTTTTTTTTAAGGTGGGCTCAAAAATTTCCTTTAGCAAACCTAGAATTTTTTTAAATTTCTCTGACGCTCCAGTGGTTATGAATCCTAAAAATATGGGATAAACCATTTTAGGTCCATTCAATGTCTCTATAACAAAATAAATAGTTTATAAGTCATGATATTAAAATTATGAGGTGATTCCTTTAAAGAGGGTGAAAAATTTCCAAACCGAAGGCTCGAAAATTCCCGAGAGCTCAAGGAGAAACCGATTGTATAGTGGAATGCTCCAGTGGAAAGGTAAATAAAAAAGATGGAACCTGAATAATTTTCCACCTTACGCAGGAATATTTCATGCTGCCCACATACCAACAATCTAAAATAATTTTATGTTTTTTAATTAATAATATTGTTTCTTGTAATTACAATTCCAGTTCTATTACTTGGCACCACCGAACGGTTACATTTTAATATTATCAATGTAATTAGCATTTAACAGTATATTCAAAGTCATTTTACAATTAGTTATCTACCTGTCAAATTGCATGACGTAAAGCTGGGTTGGCTTGGAAATAATGTTGTTAATGTAAATTTTGTGATACGTTTAGAACGAAAAGGTTTCATTTTAATTAATTATTTCGCATTTCAAGAGGAAATGACAGTACTTCAAACTTAATTTCACATTTGTGTACTAGGAAAGCTTTACATATGAACTGGGACTGTTTGGAAATATTTTAATTAAAATCAATTCAAACTTCACAGGCAGTAAAATTTTAATGCCATTCGTATGACACTTTGTTGGTTTATTTCGTAGGCTTGTTTTTAATTTTACTTGTTCCTAGAAATTGATTCACAAATGCTTTATTGCCTATAACGCGAAAAAAACATCTTGTCAGAATCGCGCTGCCTGTTGAATTGTGATAATTTAATAAGCTTAAGACCACAACGGACGTGCTTGTTATGAAATAATTAATAAATATGTATTAAAAGTGTACCAAACTTCATAAAATGTAATGATATATTATGTAATGATAGCTGTTATATTAATCTCCCACTTGTTATAATAAGTTTTTTTTGTTGTTTTTAAGTAAAGTGTTAAAATATTTAGATAATATCGAACGTCCTGGATCAGATATGCTTTATGTCTGTAAGAGACAACAAAATCACAAATCTTTACTACACTTTGATAAAATCATTATCACATCTGTGTAGTTACTGTAAAAAAATCGACGTATAGAGCCAAAGACATTAAGAGATAACAAGATCTCAAGTTTTTACGATGCGGTTAATATTTTTGATAAAACCATTAACATATCTGCATGATGGAAAAACGATACTATAATATACCATTGGATCAATCCTTGTCCCGCCTCCTTAATTTGTGACTGCTGTAATTAAAATGAATGGTTTTCGGCCTCATCAGACGTTTAAAAAATAATGTTTTCCTTTGTTCAACACAGTGAAGAGATAAGGATCACCACTGTTAAAATAATTACTCTCATTGAACTCACATGTGAAATTTAATGTACATTTTTTGTGCAATAAATAGAGAAGTAACTGGTACGAATAGGCACTCATCGTCCGACACCACTCGGGAAAGTAGAAATTGTTTTATTTAATTGATAATATTCCCTCTGTTCCTGCAAAGGTCTCGTTACTTTTACAAACTGGACTCTACCTGAGCAACTCAGGGATCATGGTGTCCGCGTGTGCCGGTGCCCTATTGAATTTATAGTATTTGTGTGGGCTCCACTAACTTGGTTTTTTGAGGAAATTTTATATATAAATTTTATATACATTTCATTGAGGAAATCTATAATTGGTTTCTCAGTTAGGTAAATTACACATGTATAAATTAACCACATTGTAAACTGTTGATTTCCCTAAAATAAAATAAAAATATAAATAAGCATAAAATAACTAAATCTCACTTGTTCTAAGTTGTTAAATCTATGTAATGTGGGTGTGACGGTCACCTTTCCCGGCCTTAAGGCAACACCTATGACTTAATATTTTTTTTTTAAAGTAAAGAGTAACTCAGATCGTTTTTGGACGGAAATAACATTTTAAATCGGAAATGACGTTCGATTTATATTTCATCATATTAACGTCGTAGATATGGCAACGGTGAATGTGACGCCTAACATCGAATAAAAAAACGTCAAATCAAACTCAATCGTCAGACGTCATTCATTTACCTTATTTACTGATCTTTTAGGTAAGTTCAACAGGTTTTTGTTATGTTTTGTTGATTGTTATATGATTTAACGAAAGATTTTAGCTGAACATTTCAACAGTTTGTCTTATTTTTCTCTCTGACTCTTGTGAATTGTAGCTGGTGAAGTAAAAAGTGGCAAAAGGATGTCAATAAAAATACTGTTGTTAATAATTCAAATAACGGAATCGCAGAAAATTTTACAAATTCGTCTATAAATAATAATAAAAAAAAAATAAACAACCTTATCATGTTCCGCCCCCTAAAAAATGTAAGTTTTTATTTGGTCTTTAGTTTTTAAAGAAGAATTAAAAGAAGGTTAGACACACTCAATATTTTTATTTTTTTTATTCATAAAATATTTTTGTGTACAGTTTTTTTTTAGATGCTTTTCGACTACCACACTAGACACTTGCCCATATTATGGTAGTCGAAATTTGTATATATAATTATATAAATTTAATATCTGTTAATTTGTTAATATGTATATTGTTTTGTTAAATGCCGGGAAATTCTGGAACCGGGTTTTCTATAAATACTGCTGTCTCTCTTCGTCATATAAAAGGTTTTTATGGTTTTCATATTTTTTTTGGTTATGATTTATGACATTTCTTGGTTTCTTAGTTTTTGCTATTATCTCAATTGTTTTTTAATAATAATATCGATAACGCCTTTGGGGTGATTTTTTGCAAATACACCGCTACACCAATCATTCAAATAGTTCAGGAGAAATAAAGTTTTATTTTTTCAAAAAATCATCATCGCGTTTCTTCATTTAAGTTGAATTGTAACGCATTACGGGTCAGCTAGGAATATATAAATAAAGAAGTATAACGCATCACTAGTTTTTCTACATTTATATAAAGCAATGGAATTAAATATCCCATTTGAATTTCCGTAAAATGCGTAAAGCACTTTTTTTATTTCTTCATTCTTTGCAAATTAGCTTTGCTATATAATTTTATTTAAATGAAACAAATTACTTTTGTGTAAATCACTGTATTCAATGTTATAATATCTACATGTTTAAAAGACCGATGGTTTCTTCGTCAGGATAATAACACGAATAAAAATAACAAAAGAAACAAACAAGTGTAGACAAAAAGAACAATAGATTATGTTAACATTACATTATTATTTGATTATAGTAGTTATAAAAAATATTTTAGAATATGTTATACATCACACTATTATTTGATTATAGAGGTATACACAAAAGTAATTTTGTTTCATTTACTTATTTTTTAAATTATGTTTAGGAATGTACTAACTTCTCTACATTCCTGTATAAAAATCTTATTATTTTCTCTCAGCAAAGCAATAATCCGACAATAAAACCAAAGCCGCATAGTTTTATAGCCCTTTCTAAGCCTGCACTGAACTGTTTTATCGACGGAGTCAACCAAACGAACGAAACTGTCGCAGTGGCCCAATTGCACAAAAAGTTGCCCAGATTAACCCAATCCTCGTTTCAGCGAACAAATGGTGCGGAATAAATTGAGAATGTAAGTCCAATACACACGTTTTGGAGGGATTGTTTTAATTCCTACAAAACTGTAATGAATTTTTGTTGATAGCAGCGTTTTATAATGTTTCGAAATTCAGTAATTTCGTGCTACTTACATTAAATTTAGATTTTTAAAAATATAATATTACTAGCTAACCGGGCTATGCGTTGCGGTGGCTAACAAAACACAACGTCATCCACTGGATGGTTACCTATCCTAAACAATTTACAACACTAACCAAGGTGGATTTTCCCGACGTTTGTTAAAATTTTCGAAGTAGTTATTTGGCATTCTTCTAATGTTGGCAAACATCAGTCAAAATCAATTCACGTTTTTCACATCAGTTTGAAATTTTTACGGGAGTCCCACAGGGGCCACATTTGGGCCCAGTGTTATTTTCCCTGTTTATCAACGACATAACTAAAATCTTTGATGGAGTTATGATCCTTTTTTTTGCGGACGATTTAAAATTATACAAAATTTATGTGAGGCTACAAGAGTGGCGCACCCTTAATGAACTCTTTCTCAATGTTGAAAAATGTCAATCAATAACTTTTACCCGAATCAAAAATCCCATTAAATATCAATACAGCATCAGCAACAATTTCCTAAAAAGAGTAAAACAAATTAAGGACCTTGGCATAATATTTGACAGTAAATTAACTTTTGTTCCTCATATAAATGAAATAACCAGAAGGCCATGAAATGCCTGGGGTAAGTTCTGAGGACGATAAAAGTGGGAAGTGTGTGCCTCTTTGCTGACTGTAAAAGTTTGACAACTTTTTTATAATTTTTTTAAATATTTTGGAAAGGAAATTTGTCTTGAATCTTGCAAAAGTTAGAAATGTGTTAAAAATTAGTATATAAATATTGGTGCGCCTGGTATTCTTATTTGATTCGATAATATCTAATGATATTTTATGACATATTATTAAATACTGATTGTTCTGACTATCTTGGTACGAGAACACAAGACAGCAAATGGATGGCAGCAGGATAACAAACTCCAAACTCTTCTTTTTCCTCGAAACAATTTATTTTAATATCAAAATTACTAAACCAAAGGGTCTAGTTTCCCTTTGGTTGTGATCCACACGATCACCAAACTGATCAAAGAAAAGAGGTCTAATTTCCCCTAATCTTTAGGTACTCATGTACCTATCAGTCAGAGTCCAAATCTCTACACTGCAGTAGGTACCAACATGTACCTCCGAGTGTAATTCTACAACAAGACTCTACACTGCAGTAGGTACCAACATGTACCTCGCAGTGTAAATTTAAAACAAGACTAACTTACAAAACTACAAGTATCTAATTTTATAGCTAAAACATGCAATAAAAAATTGGAAAGCTGTAGGCCGTCCGCACAGAATAAAAAATAACATTGAAAAATAAAACAATACAAACTATTTGTCGGCTTTTAACATATTTTTAACGAAATTTTATGCCCGTACAGCATACACACAGAGAGACAAAAAAAGGAAAGGTTTTACGATTGGGCAATTGACAATCCTGTTATTTGAAATATTCCGTCATGTCATAAAGGCCGACGATCCTAAACTACAAATAATAAAACAATTATACCTCAGCATGCTACGACTTAAATTTAAAGGAATTTTAAAATTGCATTTCTTTTATGTTTAGTCTAATGTGCCCTTTACTAGGCAAGCTGCAATAAAAATTTACATTGATAACGGCTTCTAAGAACCAAACACAAAACAACAAATAAAAATAATATTGTACATCAGCTGGAAGGTAATGTATCTATACAATAATAGGCCATCATAAAATACTAGTTACTATTTGCGTCTGGGTTGAAAGCTCCGACCCGGTTGAACACGTGTGATAATACTAACAGATTTTAAACGAGAATTCGGGAAAAAATATAATTATTGCGAATAATTATTTGAAATTGGTAAATCGCATTCTGGAGTGAACACTGATTTTAGAAGCAGATTCAACATAAACATAAACATATCCAGATGTTTGTCTTTTATATTCTCATAAAACCATACATACTTAACATTATGAATATTATATAAATATATACACAAAAAAGGACCAAAAAGTGCCACAAGAGTATAAGAGGCACACGACATGTCGACGGGCTATATTTGAACATCAGAACACAACAGTTTAAAGCCCCTTGGTGTGGTTTTTATGTTTGCTCCGTGTGTTCTCGTGTGTTGTGGTTTCGGTGTAAATACCCTTGAAGGTACTACCCGAGCAAACTTTGAAAAAAGGCAAAGTCAAGCTTTGGAAAGCCAACAATCCAGTAACTTCTGGCAGATTTTAATGTTTTTTGAAATTATTATTCATGCAAGTTGACGTCGACCTGACAAAAATATAAAACGAAAAGGAAAACTCTATATTCATTAGCTCACTTATTTGTCAAAGGGCAAATTTTAAGTATTTACTTAGTAATCTGTGCTCTTTCTTTGCGTAAGTGCTAATGAATGTGCCCTCAATTGCAAATAAAATAATTATCTCTACTTCCATCAGTTTCAGCATTTTCCCATCCCATCCATGTCCCACCCTTTCTTTATAACTACCTTATTCCTATATATCTTCACTACTCCTCCTCCCTCCGTCACCTCTCTACTCCTTTGCAATTCCTGCTCTATAATTTACAAATCCTTTCCTCATCCGTACAATCAAGTGAACGGCCTGACTTGATATCTTTTTTGACATCAAACCACCCTTATAAATATTTTTTTATTAAAGAAGATGATAACAATAATAATCTATATGGCTATTAAGCAATTAGCAATTTATTGTAATAGTATTACAACAATCGTATAATAATCTCATATTATATAAAAATTAATGTTTGTTTATTTGTTTGTTCGTATTTTATGCGTTGCTATGGCTTGCGTTGCGTTCATCCACGTTGCGTTCATCCATTTTCAATGAAACTTTTTGGATTTGATGTGCGCATGCCAGCGATGGTTATAGGATAGTGAGCTCTGGTCTTATGAAATTATTATATTCTATATTCATCGGATTGCGATGAAAATTTTGTTGAGTTGTTGTGAATATGCTCGTAAAGGTTTCCATGTAGCGATATTTCTGTATAGGTAAACTCCAGCGTTATGAAATTTGTAAAAAAATCGAGTTGATTCAAAGATGGGTGTATTTTACAGAGTTTAGCAGCAGTAAAAAGGGAGAGAGGTGGAGGGGGATCCGGGAGGGGTTGAAGAGAATTAAGGAAGGGGATTTTCCGGAGTGGTGACGAGGGAGGGAGGGAAAGCGGCGAAGGTGCAAGGGGAATGCGTGAGGGGGGGGGGCGGTATCGAGAAGGGAAGGAGTCGTGGGAGTGGAAGATGAGGCGGGAACGAATGGGAAAGGACACGCACGAAGATATTATTATAATTTCTTATTTTAAGTTGCATTGCAACGCATGCCGAGTATCAGCTAGTAACAAATAAAATTTATTTAAAACAGGATATTGGGTCGTGATTTGTGCCTAAACTGCTTTCTAGTAGCATAGGTGCATACGTAGGCACCTATCTGACGGCAGTGTTATAACCTTCTGTGGGTTTTGTAATAATGACAAAAATGTACATGAAACAAAACCGTAAAAGAAAACCGTTCTAATTTTAAAAAATAAATACTTCTTTACCCACGCTTGAATAGAAGGGTAAACTGGCGAATGTGTAACGAAAAGTGAAATGCGTTGCGAAGCGAACTATTTTTTTCCTTTCTCTCTTCCTCTCATAGCCAGGGCATGAAATATTTCAGTCAGTATTTTGAAATACCAGTGACGCGTCAAACATCGATGCGCACGGATTGATCGGGCGAGGCAAATGATAATAAATTTAAATAAATATTTGTAGAAACTCATATATGTATATATTTTATCCAATCTGGGAGGAGGGAATGGGTACCGCCGCCCCGGGAATCTTTAATTGGATAACCAACACCTCTGCCATAGGTCACCCCAAGTGGTTCGCTACGTTTGGTGACTTAGCAGGGGTGCCCGGGTTCATGGGGTGAGGTTTATCTAGGTCTTGGCGGCGGATGACCAAGACACACTGAACCCCAAATTCGTACCCAACCCTCATACATTTTTCCTTCCCAGAACTTCCTCTCCTTCCTTTCCTTAAAAAATACCCTCCACACAGCATCCCCAAAGATGAAATAGGCCCTAAGGGAAATAATTTTACTCAGGGCCTCCTGTGTGGACCTAATGTAAAAAAAAAATATATATATATATATAAAAATAAATATGGACATACATATATAGATGGAGCTAAATAAGTATTTACTTCAGTCGTGTGGTCTAAAGCACACTCGTTTTTTAAGTGTAATTTTCGTAGTGCTTCCAGAAGTACTCGTGGGCCGCACTAAAAAGCCTCGTGGGCTGCAGTGTCTCCACCCCTGAGGCCCTAGCACACTCGCTCGAAAACGATCGATAGGATAACTATCGGTAACTTCACATCGTTCCCTAGCATGACTACAGATCGCTAACGAATAAGTGACAGTTCACAATGACTAAGTGAACTGTCACTTATTTTAATTGTCACTAAACATATGACATTCCATCGAATGCCATACGTTTAACCAAAAACTTAATTTCATTTTTTTTTTTTTTTTTTTTATTAATTCCTCACATTTTCTCTTTAACTTTTAGTAGTTTGTATTTTAATGAAATCTTTTCCTCAAAGATATTATTGATATCCTTTAAAATTTAAGTGTAAACCTTAGAATTATGTATATATTTTATGTATCACTTTGTAAATTGAAGATGCACTTAATCAGAATTGTTTGTATTAGGTATATTGTTGCATTTTTTTTAAAATTATGGTCCTATATTTAAATGTCGTTATTTTATTGGTCAATGACATAAACATATTATTCACTGTCATATATAAATGTATAGACTGTTTATAACGCAAATAAATAAAATAAAAATAAAATAAAACATATTCGACATCAACTGTTGTTTGTACGTTAGCGATGTGAAGTTGTCCTAGGGAACGATGAGAAGTTACCGATAGTTATCCTGTCGATCGTTATCGAGCGAGTATGCTAGGGCCTCTGATCTACGACGTTACTTGATTTTGCAAAAAAATCATTAGAAAAAAATCTATTTGGCCATTCAACCAAGCTCACGGATGTATGCCCCTTGCACACAAAGCAGATCGTGCCAGTTTCTTTATGTAATTCCTTTCTGTATGTATTATTCTTCCACTCAACTTTCCAACAGGTTCAATAAGCTAATAGCTCGATGATTCATCATTCCATACGTGACCACGAACCTTTGTGGCATTCTATAACGGTATGATGACCGCCTTTCTTCAAAATAATGGCATGCAACCCTCCTATAAACATTGTTTAAAACCTTTAAAAACACATGGATACGTTATTTGCAGGAAATAAATCAAAGAATAGCTTTCGTTAATATTTTTATGTTTAGGGCCTACGTCATCTTTGAAGATGCTGCATGGAGGGTCTTTTTGAGGAGAGGAAGAAGGAAACACAAAGGCCGGCAAATCGTTCCACAGCCGAGCTGTTGAATTCAAGGAGTCGCAGAAGCGATCCGTTCTCACACGGAAATTTTTTAAATTCTAAAATACGATTATTTTATTTGTAAAAACGGTTAAAAACGGGACTGAAGTTCTTACGAACAAATAAACAGTGTTACAATGTTTATTGGCGGGAAATTGTAAGAATAATTTGTTGGTATACGTGCGATATTACGTATACCAAAAAATTATTCTTACATGTTCCCGCCAATAAACATTGAAACCCTGTTAATTTGTTCGTAAGAACTTCAATACATTTGCAATATGATAACATTACATTTTTCTCCGTGTCATGTCAACCATTTTATGTTAGGCGCGCGTTTGGCATGTTTCCCGACTATGCACCGGTGCCGAGGGGATCAATGACGCTAGTTCCTCGAAGCATCTTCCATTGAAATACCGGTAGAACAAGGATAGCATTCATTTCCGTCGTCCGTGCTTTAAAGATTGCAATCCGTTTGTTAAAACGGGAGAATCGGACGGACCACCCGGCGCCCGTTCCTGCACAGAGTCGAGAAGGTTTTTCAGGTACTTTGGGGCTCCAGACCAGAGGTGGCTGCCAAATTCAACCGTGGGGCCCTTTTGTGATTTGTACAGGGTTAGCAGTTGTGTACTATTAAAGTATCTGCATTCAAATGACGAAATTGTATCACAAAATTAATCTCAAGTCATAATAAAAAAAAATTGAGTGCGTCAAACCTTTACGTGCGGTTCAACCGATTCCAATGACGATTGCAATGTAACAGTCACAATGACTAAATGTCCTTAATATATTCGAAATCAACTGTCGTTTGTACGTTAGCGATCTGCAGTTGTCCTAGGGAACGATTTGAAGTTACCGACAATCCGTCGGTAGCTTCATATCGATCGACCATGCTAGGACCCCTGGTATTATAATAGAAACTAATAACCCTGAAAATCAAGTTATAAAAATGTTAGAAGTCACATTATGTTTAACATTTTTTCTCTCTTGTGAATTCTAGCTATTGAAGTAAAAAATGGGAATCGAATTTTTTCCCTTGCAAGAAGTTATCCAAATTTCGATAAAAATGGTAATTGTTGGGGCAAGGTCCGGAGAGTACGGTGGATGTCTTAGACATTCCAATTGAAGCTCCTCTAATTTGGTAGCCGTCTGTTGTGCAGTGGTCTAGCGTTATCATAAAGTAGCTGTGGCCTAGAGCGATTAACCAGCCTCGGTTGTTTAGCAGCTAGTTTTTCCATCATTGTTTGCAGTTGCCGACAATAGACATCTACCGTAATAGTCTGGCCAGATTTAAGAAAGCTGTAGTGAACGACACCATCACTAGTCCACCAAACGCTCACAAGTAACTTTTTTGGAGTCAATTTTCGCTTGGGGCATGGTTTGGCTGGTTCGGCAGGGTTCAGCCATTGCGATGAGCGCTTCCGATTATCGTACAGGATCCACTTTTCATCACAGGTAATGATTCGATTCCCTTCATTATTGTGCCGGTTGAGTAATGCAACGCAGCAGTCAACGCGCGTTTGTTGATTTGCTTCACTCAATTCATGAGGTACCCACCTTTCAAGCTTTTTCACCTTCCCAATTTGCTTCAAGTGGATTAAAAGAGTTTTATCACTAACACCGCAGCCTGCAGTTAACTCGTAAGTGGTTTGCGATGGATCCGCTTCCACAATAGCCTTCAATTCTTCATTATCAACTTTGGTCTCTGGCCGTCCACGGGGCTTGTTCTGCAGGTCGAAATTTCCAGAACGAAAACGTTGGAACCAAAAACGCACTGTGTTTTCTTTTGCGGCACCGTCGCCATACACATCATTAATCCTTCGAGCCGTTTCTGCAGCACTGGTGCCACGGTGGAACTCGTACTCGTAAATAATGCGATATTTCAAGTTTTACATTTTGTAAACTAAGTGACGCAAAGAAAAAAAACAATTAAGGAAAAAACAAATTAATTATAATTTTAGAAACACAAATACGTGAGTAAATAGCTGTATAAATTTGGATTAAATTAAAACAAATAACTTTGTTTAAACCACTAATATAATCACAATTACCTACATGTTTCAAAACCGATGGTTTCTTCGTCAGGGTAGTAATGACATTAATAACAAAATAAACAAACAAGTATAGACTAAAAAGAACTATGGACAAAAATATTTTAGAGAGAGGTGATTAATTAATTAAAAATATCGTAAAAAAACAATTATTTAAAATTAAATATAAAAATTATTTAAAAAATATGATAAAATTACATTATATAAATTATCAAAACATAATAAAGATGTTTAAACAACAAAAATAAATTATTTTAAATAAAATTATTAATAAGAAAATAAATTTAAGAGATGGCTATTTTTAAAAAATATTTGGTTATTAATAATATTTAATTTACTATTAACACTTTTTCTAATTTCTAAAATTTCTAAGTTTGCTAATTGTAAATCTGTTGAGTTTGTGTGTAAAATTTTTAACCCTTTATTTATATCAAAAGAATGATTTGTTTCTAAAATGTGATTGGCAAATTCAGAATAATTATTATTATAATTATTCTGAATTTGAATAATTATAATAATAATTTGTTTCTAAAATGTGATTGGCAAATTCAGAATAATTATTATTATTCAAACATTATTTTATTTTTGAATAATTATTATTATTCAAACATTATTTTATTATTATTCAAACATTATTTTTCTATACTTGTTTGTTTATTTTGTTATTAATGTCATTACTACCCTGACGAAGAAACCATCGGTTTTGAAACATGTAGGTAATTGTGATTATATTAGTGGTTTAAACAAAGTTATTTGTTTTAATTTAATTCAAAATGACGCCACAAAGTGATTTTGCGAAGTTTGAAGAAATAAAGTATAAATTTGGATTTGGAATTCCTAACCAAAGAGAAGATATTTGAGATAAAATTTGCCAGTACGGCAAAACGCCAATTTTATATGTAAGGACCTAATATATTAAAAATAAACTTAGTTTTTCAAAATTTTAAAAATGCGTTACCAGATAAAATAACAATCTTTCAAAATCAATTTATGTTTTCTTGTAAACAAGAGTCAATACGTCTAGAATTTGATTTAAATGGGAATAATTTCTGGTAATACCCACTAAACTTTTAACTCATGCGCATTGCTAAATGTGAATACCGTACATGAGGCCGTCTGGAGCAAATGCGACTATGGAATTTAGCGGAATGGTGGGTCTTACACCAGGGCGGTATTGAGAGTATCTTCCACTTTGGAATTTGTCGCAAATACTACACATATTATTTTTTTAAATTTTTTAATTGTTAAATAACACTAATTAACCAAATCAATTTAATTTGCGCAAACCGAGATTTTAACCCGCGATCTTCGCATTGCTAGTCGAGAGTTTTACTCCTCGACAACGGATATCGTCAAAAACTACTATTTAGACCGGTCAGTGGTTGAGTGGGCATCGCGTTTGGGTCCCACCCAGGCGTTCCGTGTTCGATTCCTCGGCTGGCTAAGTCCTCCATTACAACACAATCAACATCTTCCGCTTAGTGTGGTGGTAATAGGAGATTTTCAAATGTTTTTGGCTTATTCGTAACCCGGTAATGTTTGTCTTTCTTTAAAAAAAAAATAAAAAAAAAAACAAAAATTGCAATTAAAATTAGTTTTAAAAAATATCACCACTTGGTGGGGATTGGCACTCAATCAAATCTATACCATTATTATATAAACTGTAAAATATTAAAAATGCCGATCTTGAAACTACGCACACATGTGCCCCGATTATGAAAATTGTAATGAAACGTTGGCTAAAGAAGGAGGTAGCGCAACACGGCATAAAACCCCAAAAATAAATCGTGAAAAAATCAACATGTCGTATTAATTGTATAAACTCATAATTTCCCATTTGCCCTAAAATAATACCCATAATAAAATTAACTATTTATTTGTTTTTTTCAATTAATAGGGAGTGTACACCACTGTTATAAGCAACATCGGGAAGAGGCGTTTTTCTGGAATTTTATTTTTTTTAAATAACTGCATGCAATAGTTGAAAATAATTGTTATCACGCACGTCAACACAGCTTCGAATAATTATTTTTATTGTTTAAATGCATGTGAGAACTGTGTTGTAGATTTCTGGATTACAAATAGCGTGATCTTTTTTTTACACGAATGTTATTGAGGTAGAAATAAATAATGAGGTGGTTTACTGATACAATTAATTTTGTTGCTTTGACATTTAGGCATGCTAAACACCGTTATTCTATAATCCACATGTTTTGTTTAAAATAATTAAATTTGTATTTTATTAATGCTACAAGTATAAATACAATCATTGTCCATTTCAATATTGATTCCTGTTCCGAGGCAGAATTTAGATGGTTATGTTGGTTTTTGGGTATGATTTCGTCATATTCATGTATGTTGATTTCTTCATCTTCATGTTTGTTATATTTCACCATCTTCATGTTTATTGATTTCATAATCTTCATGTTTGTTGAGTTCATGACTGTGTTTATCGAATTCCTCATCTCAATTTCGTTTTTTTGGTGTTACTTCATACATTTTATTGTTTTGATTATTTAATCTCCATGTTCATATATGTTGATTTCATCATATTTATTTTTGTTGATTTCTTCATATTTGTGTTTGTTTATCTTCATGTTTGTTGATTTCATCATCTTCATGTTTATTAATTTCATAATTATCTTCATGTTTGTTGATTTCATTGTCTTTGTTGATTTCATCATCTTCATGTTTTTTGATTTCATAATATTCATGTTTGTTATATTTCATCATCTTCATGTTCATGACTGCGTTTATCGAATTCCTCATCCCAATTTCATTGTTTTGGTGTTACTTCATACATTTTATTGTTTAAAATTAATTTTAAATTATTTAATCTCCATGTTTATGTATGTTGATTTCATCATATACATGTTTGTTGATTTCTTCATCTTTGTGTTTGTTTATCTTCATGTTTGTTGATTTCATCATCTTCATGTTTAGAAATTTCATAAACTTTATGTTTGTTGATTTCGTAATATTCATGTTTGTTGATTCCATAATATTCATGTTTGTTGATTTCATCAACTTCATGTTTGTTATATTTCACTATTTTCATGTTTATTGATTTCATAATCTTCAAGTTTGTTGATTTCAACTTCTACATGTTCATGACTGTGTTTATCGAATTCCTCATCTCAATTTTTGTTGACTATATACGTTGTGTTGGTGTTACTTCATAAATTTTATTGTTTTAATTGTTTTTTAAGTATTAAATCTCCATGCTATTGTTAATTTGATATAAAAGGGCTTTAGATAATTTTGCAGCGTGGACTTTATTGTTTTCTGGCAAAAATATGTATTTATTATTTTGGCCAATTTCAACATCTGGACATTATTTAAACCGATATTTTCAAACTATGTCCTAGCCCCTCTTGAAAATTTGCAGTAGTTGCAGGCATTCAACATTTAGATTCAAATTATTTTTTTTTGAATCATGTTTTCAATTGTTCTACACACAGATTAGTTGCCTCAGGATTTTGTGTTTACTTATTTGCCATTTAATTTGCGTTCCCTGTAGCGTTACTCGGCGTAATTCAGGCCTGATACGAAAAGATAATAGGTAATTTGATATTATGACGAGAAGATATCTGTCAGATCGACGCTAATGACTTAAAAAACACAGCTTTCCGAGAAGACTTTCGGAAGCGGATTTAATTATACTTGCAAACGGGGCAACTTGCAGCTAATCAATTTAAAATTTCGGAATGTTTCTTTATTCAGAAACTTAAAATTAAAAGCAGGTTATTAAAACTTTCGACTTCCATACTACATCTACTTAATTAATGTAGTATTTTGCGAGGTGTTCGTAAACTAATGGTTCAAATGGGAAACTTGTGAATCTCAATATGTGACGTAGATTCAGCAGTTGTGACAATACTAATCTAAGTCGTTTCGACTAACACTGCGGGCAAGTAGAAGACTAACACTGTAAAGCTGTATGTGCCGATTGCGCTAGTTGTCCATGCCAAGTGTAAGTGCTTGAGTTTTTATGTTAAGAGTCTTGGTTCATATCTTTTTTTAATAAATATGTAGGCACTATACTCTTTATTCAAAAGATTTTCGATTGCGTCTGCTAATATTGTCTTAATTAATTGAAATCTTAAAATTTAAGGTTTTACTCATTAAGTTAAAAATTATTTTAATTTAACACGTTTAATTTACAATGTTCTAACATCACTTTGAACTTTTTGCGATTGCCATATTATTGTTTGTATCTGACAGTTGATCGGTGTTACGTAGTTTATTTCGGTTCTTTGGTTGGATAGGGTTTTCACTTCGCCTTACCATGTTCTAATTCCAAAGGCTCTGTCAAACAGAAGGCGTATTTACCGCGCGTCGAGGCGTCAGCGTAACGTTGCGTACTTTCTATTTGAACGGCTTCGACGCGCAAGCCAGAGCGTTCGGCGTCAGTAACTGTCAGTCAGTTTTCGTCACGATGTCCAGCGATTTAGATGAAGATAAGTAGTTACTGCTATGTGCATTATCACGTTCCCGTAATAATAGAATATGGGTGCATGATATTAATAAGAAGAAGAAAGAATTTGGAGAATATCATCGTTTATTCCGGGAGCTTTCATCACATGAAGACCGCTTCTTTCAATACTCACGTATGTCACGCGAAGAATTGCATTCCCTTCTGCAACACCAAATAAGTAAAGGCACCACAAATGCACTGCTCCTCGTGTCATACAAACAAGGATGTTTTCGGACACATTCAATTAACTTTTCAGCAACCATTTTTACCACAGTCAAGCCAGAACTCCCGGCGTCAAAGGAAATTTTGTAACAAAAATACAACGTGGCGTTCTGCCGCTGCGGCAGAGTTTCGCGTATTGCTACACGCTCGCTCTGTTTGACCGGTTTAGACAGGTTCAGTACAACACAACGTAGCGTTATACGTCCGGAACGTTTTAACGCCTTGACGCGCGTAAGTACGCCTCCTGTTTGACGGAGCCTTAAGGTGTCAAAGTTTGCAAAGAGGAATTCTATTAATCTATTTAACAATTTTGGATTCAATCCTGTTTATAGTATTTTAGTTAAGCAGTTTTTCAAGCAAAATATTTAAATAGAACGTGGCCGTACTTTGGAATAGCGATAAGGAAATGAGACTTATTTTTTTTTTAAAGTAAAAATTAAGCTAGAGTAAGCTGGTGGATGCGTGACGAGAGCGTTACGAAATGTGTGATCGGGCGAGGCGAACAATAATAAATTTAAATGAAATATTTGTAGAAAATTAATATATGTATATGTACCTATAATGTATATACATGTTAATATTTTATACATGTAAACATGTATAGATGGAGCTAAAAAAGTTTTACTTCAATCGTGTGGTCTAAAGCACATTTGTTTTTTTTACATTAGCTCCACACAGGAGGCCCAGAGAAATAAAATCCCTCAGGGCCTATATCATCTTTGGGAATGCTGTGTGGTGGGTCTTTTTATGGAAAGGAAGGAGAGGAGAAGTTCTGGAAAGGAATAAGGTATTAGAGGTGGGTAGGAATCTGGGGTTCAATGTGTCCAGAAATGACGGACTTGTGAATCCATCATGGACAGTTGGTGGGCGGAAGCATCCGCCACCAAGACCCGGATAAACCTCACACCTAGGACCCCTGGCACCCGTGCTAAGTCACCAAACGTAGCGAACCACTTGTGTGACATATGGCAGAGGTATTGGTAGTCCAATAAATGGTACCTGGGGCGGCGATACCCGGTGAAAATGCAATGAATTCTGTCTCTACGTTTAGGTATATCAAAAATTGGTAAAATATTTTCCTATAAAACTTGTCCGCCCAAAATCCCTACTAGATTTAACCTCAAAATCAGAAATTTTTCAAATAGGTTATCAGAAATCGTCTTTGTAAACATTGACACCTCATATCTCAGAACAAGGTAAAGTAAAGTTAGAACTCTAACGAACGAAATGTATAACGCTGAGGGCGTTTTTAAGAGATTGATATTAATAATAAATAATAACTAATCTAATTGGTTCTCGTATTTACAATAAGTACGCTATCGGTGTAGTGAAAAATAAAAGTTAAATTGCTTTCCCCGGGATTTTAACTTGCCACAACTATGCCCAGAGAAAATAGGATATTACTGCTCTGCAACTAAAGCCTTTGATTGGTTTATCGTACAGGATCTTCTTTATTATCGGAACCACTCTAAATGAAAAAAAACAAACGTGCATAAAAAAACGTCACGTCATTGTTAAATAAATTTAACATAATTTTATCAGCAATTTCAAAATCAGTGCATGCTGCCCCTTGTCTGGTTAAATTTCCGCAAATTTGTATGTCGGCCTCGTGCGGCGGAGTGTACGCTGCCTGTATCCCTAATTAATTATATTTGAATGACTGTACGCTAATGTCGCCGTGTCACGCATATAAGTTTGGGTAATGGTTGAAAAATAATCATTTCATATTTCAGGGACGCAGCGCAGACAGTTTAGGAGTGAGGGGTTAGAAGCCTTATATAAGAGGTAGCTACGTAGGTGTCAGAACGAAATTAAACACGCGTGAATTTTACGTACCAATTACACTGTTAGAATTACACACGGAGGGAATTACACATGGAGAGAATTTCACGTAGTTAATCTTCCCATAAATGTTATATCAACAGTAATGAGAGAAGTAATGCAAACTCATGCAATGTCCAGTGTTTTAAATATTGTGTTCTCTGTGGCAAATTCGTAGCAATGGAGAGAAGCAATCCAAAATCATGCAATGTCCAGTGTTTTAAATATTGTGTTCTCTGTGGCAAATTCGTAGCAATCGAGGGAAGCAATGCAAAATCATGCAATGTCCAGTGTTTTAAATATTGTGTTCTCTGCGGCAAATTCGTACTAAGGAGAGAAGCAATGCAAAATCATGCAATGTCCAGTATTTTAAATATTGTGTTCTCTGTGGCAAATTCGTAGCAATGGAGAGAAGCAATCCAAAATCATGCAATGTCTCTGTTTTAAATATTGTGTTCTCTGCGGCAATGGTAACGGCAAATTCGTAGCAATGAAGGGAAGCAATGCAAAATCATGCAATGTCCAGTGTTTTAAATATTGTGTTCTCTGCGGAAAATTCGTAGCAATCGAGGGAAGCAATGCAAAATCATGCAATGTCCAGTATTTTAAATATTGTGTTCTCTGCGGCAAATTCGTACTAAGGAGGGAAGCAATGCAAAATCATGCAATGTCCAGTGTTTTAAATATTGTGTTCTTTGTGGCAAATTCGTAGCAATGGAAGGAAGCAATGCAAAATCATACAATATCCAGTGTTTTGAATATTGTGTTCTCTGCGGCAAATTCGTAGTAAGGAGGGAAGCAATGCAAAATCATGTAATGTCCAGTAGTTCTCTGTGGCAAATTCGTAGCAATGGAGAGAAGCAATCCAAAATCATGCAATGTCTCTGTTTTAAATATTGTGTTCTCTGCGGCAATGGTAACGGCAAATTCGTAGCAATGGAGGGAAGCAATGCAAAATCATGCAATGTCCAGTGTTTTAAATATTGTGTTCTCTGCGGCAAATTCGTAGTAAGGAGGGAAGCAATGCAAATTCATGCAATGTCTCTGTTTTAAATATTGTGTTCTCTGCGGCAAATTCGTATCTTTTCCAAGCATAATCTTTCTAATATAAGTGTGTTTATGAGATGTTACCTTCCTGGACCTCTAGCACACTCGATCGATAAGGATTGACGGGATAACTTTCGGTAACTTCACATCGTTCCCTAGCATTACTGCATATCTCAACGAATAAGTAATGACAGTTCAAAATGGCTATGTGTCCTTAATATATTTGATATCAACTATTGTTTGTGCGTTAGCGATCTGCAGTTGTTCTAGAGAACGATGAGAAGTTATCGAAAGTTATCGATACAATCCTTATCGATCGAGTGGCCAGGTGTACCTACCTGATTTTTTTTTCTGTACCTGATTATAAATAATAGAGTTTGTAAATGTTTAGATGGAGCCTAAGAACACATAATACATTGTATAATGCCCTTGTTGTGATTTTTCATTAAAAACGACGCTCTACAAATTATTTAATTATTAAATTAAAAGTACTGGAATTAAATACGTCAAAACTAGGGTGTTAGAGAGATTGCTAAATAAATTTCGTATTAAAAAAAGTTAGGTTATGCAGGATAACTAAGGTTTGGTTAACGAAAGTTAGGTTTTTAGACGTATGTAATTCCGGTAGGTGTAATTTTATCATGCGAATTCGTCAGTGTGTAATATTGCTATTTAAAATTCACACCGGTGTAATTTTGATAGGTACCTACACTATGTACATTATGTAAGATGATTTTTTTTTTAAATACTTCAATTTTTTTTTATAGTAGCTAAACTTAGAATGCTTTCTGGAAAAAGATTCCCTCAGGTGCTGGGGGTCTGTATGGAGGATCTTTTTAGAGAAAGGAAGGAGGAAAAATATGGGGGTCAATGTGTCCTGAAGTGACCGATGTATAATTCCATCCATCCCACTGCGGTGTAAGAGGATGGGAGAAGAGGGACCGGCTGGAGAGTTCTAGCTTAGGTTTCCCTCAATCAGTCTCTTCCATTCCGGCCCGCCACGCAGTTGGTAGGCTAACACATTCACCGCCAAGGTCTGGACATACCTCAAACCAAAACCCTGGGATTTCATCTTGACATAATATTTTTATTAAAATAATTAAATTAAACTGTGATATGATAAATAAACGAAAATAATAAACTGTGTTTAAACCACTTCTTCCTTGCACTGTCCCAATTCATTGCCTAGGTAGGCTGTTGGGGTCGGCTCTTCTCGTTCTCAGGTTGTAGCTTCTTCGGTTCTGAGTATCGCTTTCATCCAGGCCGTTTCTATGTAGAATTTTGGAGCATTGAGTCATCCAAGAGTTCTTTGGTCTTTCTCCGGATGACTGTCGATGAAGCTTCTTAGACATTTCCTGCTTTGTGTGGTCTGGTGCTCTCCGTCTTACACGCCCATACCATCTCAACTGTCGTTCCTCCAGCTTACTGTTTATGTCAGTGACACCCAGGCTACCACGAATGCGTGAATTTTTAATTTTATCTTTTAGTGATATTCCAGCCGACCATCTAAGCATTCGCATTTCTGTTGTTTAGAGTTGCCTAGAGCAGGAGTCTTATTATCGCGGGTCTAACCTTAGTCTGGTATATCTTTCCTTTAAGTTTTATAGGCATTTTCGTGTCAAACACGATTCCTGTTACGGATCTAAATTATTATATTATGGATGTCTAAACTACTCTTTAGATTTAAAAAAATTTCAAAATGCTTTGAATTCAAAACCAAAGGTTTCTTCTTCGGGATACAAAGTTAGTACACACTAATTTTGTTTTTATCATTTATGTAATATAAAATTATGACACAAAGTGATTGGTTTAGAGAAATAATTAACTTTATTACCACTAGTAAATGTAATTATTCTTACAAAATTCCTATTCTAATTCCAAAACTCAAGAGACTTGGCTTAAATTTTCCAAATTAAAGAATAGATTCTATTTGTTTGTTTATAAAAGCTTTCTTCTAATCGCTACTATCTCAATACTATGAGATCGATTATTAGGTGTAATTCTTACAAAAATGTAATTCTTAGGCTCTAATTTCAAAACTCTAGAAGAGTCTTATAACTTGATTGGCAGAAAAGCAAACCAGAAACTACATTATTGTTTGGGGCTCTCGGCAATAAATAAACCAATACACTGCGGGCTATGAACGGTTGAATCTAAACAATCAATCAACAATTTACAACAATCTAAACAATCAATCAACAATCTAATTGAAATAATAATAGATATATTATTTTTTTAGTTTTTTTTTTTAAATTTATTCCAAATTTTTACATTTAATATAACACACAGTGAAATAATATAATTCTGGGAAGCCACTAAGGCGCAGCCTGTGCGTGGGTAAAATAATTGTATGGGTACATTTTATTATTGTATCTGAAAATAAACAAACAGTGTACATATAAAGAAAATCAGGAACTTATAATTAAAATTTGTCAAAATGTTTGTACAAAAACGTTTAGAAAAGAAGAAAATTAGAATAAAGTAAAAATTAAATTATAATTTTTAATTGATAAACTAATGTTTAAGACAAGATTTTTTATGCATAGCACAAAGGGTAACAATTATTATAAGCAATAATTATTGCTATGCATAAAAAATCTTGTCTTAAACATTAGTTTATCAATTAAAAATAATAATTAATATTTGACGAGTTAAATTATTTCACCAAAAAATGTAGGCATAATATGTCTCGACGCCATCTAGTGGGAAAGTTAGCACTAGCTTTCCCATATAAAATAAAGTTGGTTGTTTGCAGGTGAAAAAATACAGGGCCCGTAGATACTTAATAGTACACAACTGCTAACCCTGTACAAATCGCAAGTGCGCCCCACGGTTGAATTTGGCAGCCACCTCTGGTCTGGAGCCCCAAAGTACCTGAAAAACACCCTCGACTCTGTGCAGAAGCGGGCGGTCCGTTTGATAGATTCTCCCGTCTTAACAAACGGATTGCAATCTTTAGAGCACAGGCGTCGGGTAGGAATGCTATCCTTGTTCTACCGGTATTTCAATGGAAGATGCTCCGAGGAACTAGCCTCATTGATCCCCTCGGCACCGGTGCATAGTCGCGAAACACGCCAAACGCTCGCCCAACATATGTACACGGTTGACATTTGTCACATGAGAACGGGACGCTTCTACGACTCGTTCTTGTGTTCAACAGCTCGGCTGTGAAACGATTTGCCGGCCTCTGTGTTTCCTCCTTCCTATAACATGGGTCTCTTCAAGACCCACGTTCACTCCTTCCTCTCCTCAAAAATACCCTCCTCACAGCATCTTCAAAGATGACATAGGCCCTGAAGGAAATTATTTTCCTCAGGGCCTCCTGTGTGGAGTTAATGTAAAAAAAAAAGGTATATATTGAATCATTTGGCGGGTAAGAGGTAACCCGCTGTAGCTTAATGGCAATATGTATCTTTTCTCGGAAGATTTTTTCAATATGGATGAGTGTTTCAGGCAAATAATTATTGCTTATAATAATTGTTAAAAATTAAATAAATAATTTTTTGACATCTGTATCTTTAAGCCGTATTTTTTACTATTTTAGGTATTGAGGTAATTCAGTTTTCTCTTGATTTTTTTCGGTAAAAGACTGAAAGTATGCATTAGTTTGGTATTCATTCGTCATTAGTTGCTTGGTAACTGTACATATTATTTGTGGATTTTACCAACACCGTGTTAGTCACATGCCCGTATTGTGGTGGTCAAATACTATTTGATTACTAGATGTAACTCTTTCAAAAATGCCTACTCTAATTTAAAAACTCAATATACTATGTTAAATGTTGTTTATAAAAGCTTTATTATAACTCGATTGAACGAAAAACAAATCAGAAACTGCATTAATGTTCTGGGCTCTAGCAATAATTAAGCCAATACAGTGCGGGCGACTTGTCAAGCGCCCATATTTATGACTTTGGCTTCGACAAAGGATCATGCCATAGGCCTTAAATGACCACTAATGGGATTACGGCCTGAATCGGTTGATGCCCCCGCAATATCTGATTAACCCCTCGGGTATTAGGCGCTCGGTATGAATATTCATATTCGACGTTCCACTTGCTCCCGAGAATGTATACCAATGTGTATAACGCAGTATATTGATAGTATAGAAAACAGGGAACTCGATTATGCCTTCAATATGCCTAAGATTCTGAAATAATTTGAGTTATCTTTTATTTAAACTTTTGAAACTAGCTATAACTTTGCGGTTATCCATTTTATAATTAAATGAAACAATATAACTTAGTTACAACCACTGATTTATTTAGTTAAACGCCGCCCGGTTTCGGAACAACCGTTCCTTCTTCAGGCAAACATATAATGATGAAAATTACAAAATAGTGGGTACAATTTATCAGTAGGTGTTGTGGTAGGGGTGGGGGCGTGGCTAGAAATTAATGAAGAGTAAGAGGGAACAGAATGGACATCGAAAGGGAAGAGATTTAATATTGGGCCATAGGTTAATATTTTTTGTTTTTTGATAATCGATTCATTATTTTTAAGGGATTTTTTTTTTATTTCTAGAGCTTCTAAGTTATCTAAGCGTTTTCCTTTATTATTAATATGAAGAATAGTTATCCCTGTATTTTTTTCAAAACTGTGGTTATTTTCAATTATATGGTTAGCGAAATCAGATAAATTATTATTATTAAGACACCATAAATGTTATTTGATTCTAATTTCGAAATTACGCGTTGTTTTCCCGATTATTTATTATTTATTTATTAACGGACTTCATCCAATTTACAATAAAATAACACAACATTTGGTAAAATGTACACTATAAGAATAAATAATAAAAGCAAAAACAAAACAGAGAAAAACTTAAAAAAATAGGAGTAACAAGTCAAGTCAAGACTTTGCTAATATTAAAAACAGATGTAAAATGTCTTCAATTGTTTAGTGACCGACAGAAATCATTACGAGCCATTGACCAGCTGCTGAGAATAAAAGTTTAAAAATGCGTGCAACTGTACAGGAAGGTTCCAATGAGAAAGATCGATTATTCCCCGTATCAAATTTTTTAAATAAAATTTTTTAATACCGATTTATTTCATTCAAAATTGCTTTAATATTTACCTACATTCAAGTAAGCAGTAAAAATGCTCAAAACGCACGATAGTAAATTATTAAATATCGTGTACTTCTTGTAAGTATTTTTTGATCATAAGTATTTATGATTTTTCAATAATATCTAAACAAAATAAGTGTCTAAAATAAATCTGAAATATTTTAGTTTGTAAGACCTTAAATAAATAGAAAAACTGAGGTATTTTCGTCACAAAATACGTTCTCGGTTTTATTTTTTAATGATTTTAATTTAAGTAAAACTAAAATGTCTTTTCTAGATTATGTATTGATTTATTTTTCTGTATGATTATATGATTTGAAATTTGTGTTGTACAATACAATATTTCGTTTGAAAATTGAACAAATCTGCCAACGACCAACGGTAGACCCTGTATATTAAAAATAAACATAGTTTTTCAAAATTTTAAAACCGCTTTTACAAGATAAAATAACAATCTTTCAAAATCAATTTACTTATGTTTTTTTGTAAAAAAGAGTCAATACGTCAAGAATTATATTTAAAAATGACTAATTTTCTGTAGTCTCTGGTATAAGTGCCCTCCGCTGATGAGGCAACTGAAAAAAAAATCAGTTTGCAACTAAACTGGCCACCGTAACACGGGCATGTGCCTAGTATGGCGGCCATAAATTCCACAAATGTTATATTTACTATTCAAAGAATAAAGAAACATTAAAAATAAAAAAAACTCGCTATCCAGTGTATGTCAATGTGATGGCCCGCATACTACACAATTTCTCAAAAACCCGTTGTCAATGGTAACGCAAGCAGTGACTTGCGACTCGCCCTGCTAGTTGCTATGGCCGGTCGTCGCCAGTTTGCTCGGTTGTTATGGTTGCGCCAGTTTTGTGGTCAGTTTTCTAGTTTTTTCAATTTGATAGCGACAGTTGACCACGATGACAGCTGTTTGTTCTTCGTCTACGGTTAAACAAGCTGAGATAATTACAGAAATTTTGAGGACAATCTTAATAATCTTATAGAAAATTTAATTTTGGAGAGTGGAATCTGAAATAGACAACTAATAAAAAATATATTTATCTATCTTAATTATATACATGAGAGTTTGGGAGTGTCTGAGAGTGTGAGAGTTGGAAAGGGCGGGTGGGCGGACTCAGTACCGGCTCGGATGTGGCGTGGATTAGCTTTTTAAGTAGTTTTATTCCAATATTGATACAATTTTGCAATCTTGATCTTCAAAATGAGAGGGGCAGAGCAACTTACTTATTAGAAATTGGCGTCCTGAAGCGATGGTTGCTGCGAGGAGGGTGGGGATAGTCACATTCGAGAGGGAAGGGCTTGAAGTTTTATCTCCGCTTAGTTTATATAGGATCATGGAGTGGACGAAGGCGAAGCGCGCGTTGGCTGCCGAGGCATTTTTTCGGTCAATTATCGCCATACAAAGTTTCATTCCGTACCCATTTCAATATTGCGCACCATGGTCGTGTTCTGGCTGGCAGTCAATTGCTTCCACGAGACTCAGAATGAGCAGACAGCCTAACAGCAGCAGAGCACAAAACAGAAAGCCTTACCATGTCAACGTATTGGGATGAACTTACTGTTCGTGAAAACCCTTTTTTTCTTTATGTCACCAGTTTCCCTGAAGTTGTTTGTCCATGAAACAATCGATGGAATGAATGAATTACAATATAATGAATTACAAACACCAAGGCAATAATTAGTTATTTCCAGACAAATTCTTGTAATATTATAATTTTCGTCAAACACGAACCTGTAGAATAAATTAATATGGAAACCATAGCATGAAAATAACTTGATCTGGTTTATGTAACCCAATACCTAGATAAAATGAACTTAGTAGTATGTATACAAACTACTAAGATCCTCACCACGTAGTTTACTGTCAAGATAAGAGATACAGTTGTAGGAACATCATCGTGTCGTAGGTAAATTTAGATTACCAAAATATCTATTAATTAAAATTCTATCAGTAATTCATTTATTTATGTATTTATTCATATTTAAACGCCCATAGGGCTTTTACATACATAAAGCAATACATGTTTCGATTAATTACAGTGAAGAGTTAGAAGTGAAAAAAATACAGGTAAGTAACAGAAAATATAAAGACACATAATATAGGTTAGATAATATATGATTTGACAAAATGTAGTATGTAATATTTATATCAAGTAAATAAGACAGTACCGGCAATAAGAACATTTATTTGTTTTGTTATAATTAAAAATCAATTAGTACCCCATTTTTATCCACTTGGGCTACCCAAAGTCTCACTGGCTTTGAACACTGATACACTTATATCGCGACAGAAAAATCCTTAACTATCCAATAATATCTCATGAGTTTAATATTAAAGTGTAAGTAAGTATTTCCACTTGGATGGGTAAACATGGTTTTAATGTATTTTTTTCTAAAAAATATTTTTTTTTATATCACTAAAACGATAAACAAAACAAGAGACAGAAAATAAAATTTATAAAATCGATCGCAACTAGAACTCGAACCTAGAAAAGGGACACAGCGCCTTAACAAACTTGTCACTGGTTAAAGCGCTTAAGAGGGTATTACCAGAGAATACCGGAAATTAGTCCTCTAGAAATTAAATTCTAGACGTGTTGACTCTTTTTTACGTGAAAAAGTGTTTTTTTTATCAGGTAAACGCATTTTTTAAATTTAAAAACTAAGTTTATTTTTAATATACTAAGGTTATACCGTTGGTAGTTGGCAGATTTGTTCAATTTCAAATCATATTATATAATCTTACAACAAAATAAATTAATACATAATCTAGTAAAGAAATTTTCAGATTTTAATTTGAGTTAAATTCAAATCATTAAAAAATAAATCCGAGAACGTGTTTTGTGACGAAAATATCTCAGTTTTTCTAATTATTTAAGATCTTACAAACTTAAATATTTTAGATTTTTTTTACACACTTTTTTTGTTTAGACATTATTGAAAAATCATAAATACTTATGATCATAAAATACTTACAAAAAGTACACGATATTTAATAATTTAGCATCGTGCATTTTGAGCATTTTTATGGTTTATTTGAATGTAGGTATATATTATATCAAGTTTTTAATAAAATAAATAGATATTAAATATATAATTTAAAAAATTTGATACGGGGAATAATCGATCTTTCTCAGCCGCTGGTCAATGGCTCTTAAACTAAATATTTAACCAACTCAGCTATTGGTTAAATGTCTTATAATTTAATGATGGGTTATTCCTTCAATAGTTATTCCAAGAAAAAATAAATATTTTTTATGTTTAATTTATTAGAGACTGCTTTCATGTTAAACTAAAGCACACAAAAAGAAAATAAAAGATATCCTCAAAAGGTTTTTTCGATGAAAACATCAACACGCTACCTCTGTTTAAATTTTCCAAGATATCACGCAAAATGGTCATCTTTCTCGAAATATTCTTCAATTTTCTGTAAAACGTTACGGAAAAATATATAACAGGTTTAAGTAAAGGTCCTAACATCTTATCAGTTTTTTTGGATTTTTTATGAGGTCGGCTCAGTAATTTATTAAAATGAATAACTAATTTGAAAATACTTCTTTAGCACTTTTAGAATGGAGTCATGAATGCCGAATTTTAATTGTATAGTCCTACAAATTTAGATTATCTCCTCGTCTAATTATTTTGCAGACCTACCAAAGTTTAGTTCACTTAAAACCTTATAAGATTATTATGATTGGAAAAGTTTTGTTTGTCAAAAAGTAAACTCGTGGCAGTTCATAAGACAAAAAAAAAATTAAATCGTGAGAAATCAAGAGTAAATTGAAAAACTTCAACTTTTATATACAAATAAAACATCAAATTATAAATCATTCCAAGACAAATGATCCGCTAGAGTTTGTCCCGGCATTTTTATACCCATTCGGTTTAGGAAAAACACGCTATATCCACTTACAAAAAATAAATCTATGTATCACCGAATAATCCAAGTATAACATAACTTATTTTCATTCAAATGTATCAAAGATAAGACTACTTGTCTATAATATATACATGGTGTTAAGTATCGTTCTTGACTTACTTTAACCAGTGATTCCTGACATTATTTGAAGCAAAATATGTTAAGAAAATTTTGGTCTCCGGTGACATTTTTTAACTTTTTTTTTTCACAAAAACATGAAAATTAGTAGGTATTGGGAAGTAAGGGGTGGGGTCGGGGGTTGTTTGGTTACTTGGCGTAGTGACCAGTGACGACACGTGGAAGATTTTTTTCTTTGATTTTAATGAAAAATGGTTTGAAAAAAAAAGTCACAGGAGACCAAAATTTTATTTACTTCTTTTACTCCAAATAATGTCAGGAATCACCGGTTCAAATAAGTCAAGTACGTTGCTTAACACCCTGTATATATATTCGAGGGCCGGCGTGGTTCAGGGATAAGGCTCTTGACTCCCAATCCGAAGGTCACGGGTTCGAACCCGGGGTAAATTTTATTTGCTTAATTTGTGTTATTTCATAATTAATTAGTTAAAAATAATATATAGTATATTTGCGGCACGTTCCAGAGTGGAATATACTCTCAGTGTCCCCTAGTGTAAGACCACCATTCAGAATTGAAATTGCTTGAAATGGTTTAATCCATGTTTTGTGACTAGATCTGAATAGCCAGGTACTTCCCCACCTTTATTTTTCCCTCTCTTTCCCCTCCCCACTACTGTCAGCATCAAAACATACCCCAGTTGAGGATGATATAGTCTCACTGGCTCCAGACGGGAGCAGTTGGGACTCTTCTGTGGTGTTCATATTTAAAAAAAGTTCTTACGAACGAATTAACAGTGTTTCAATGTTTATTGGCGGGAAAATGTAAGAATAATTTGCTGGTATACGTACGAAATTACGTATACCAACAAATTATTCTTACATGTTCCCGCCAATAAACATTGAAACACTGTTAATTTTTTCCTTTGATTATAGACATTATATAATCAAAGATTTGTTCATTTGTTTGTTAGAATTTCAGTCCCGTTTTTAACCGTTTATTACACGAGGTTATTTAATTCCTACATAAAAGGTTAATGGTACCTTACAGCGGTGATGATTTATTATAAATAAACAATACATAACACAACATGTATGACGTACAAAGTAATACACTAATTTCACAATACCGTAATCAAATTAGCATTAAATGAGGTATTATATATATATATATATGTATATTCATAGTATCTATTTATATTTCTACCTATATTTATAGTTATTGTTTTTATATTTTAGCAGGATTAGTTCAAGCGATTAGCGCGGTGTATATTGATTGGTATTGTCGTATGAACTGAAAACATGTTTTAAATCAGTGAAAATAATCATGATTGCACATAATTTATTGCACATCGTAGTTACGCTTAGGAAAAAAATCATATATATTATTGCATACTTAAATTATATCTAATATTGTAAATTTTAATGTACTATGTATTATAAGCTCACACTTCTAAACCCGTAACCTAAAATAACTTCATATTTTTATGCTGTAAAATTTTTATAATTCCTACATCCTGTTATCACATACCTGGTTTATACTTTTCAATACAGAGTTTTGGTTTCAGAGAAAAATAATATTTTTTTGTTTTTTATGGTTTTCAGTTTTTTGTTATGTAATTATGTACATTTCTTAAGGACTAATAATATGAACTAAAACCTGTCAATTTGTCTGTCCTAGAACGGGAAACTTTCCTAGTTGGACAGGCAAAGCTTTCTTATATGTAAAATGTACTTCTTTTGTATCCTTCTATAATAAATAAATAAATAAATAAATAAATAAATAAATAAAGTTCGTTTTTGTCTAGTATATTTTTTATGTTCTTCAGAACTTAATAGTGTTTTAGATTAATTTCATTATTTATACTATGAACGGTTAAATCACATTTGATTAATTGAACAGCAGTATTCTGTGTGTCACCTGAAGTTTCACTAACACCCGTTTTTAATGTTGTTCAAATTAAGTTCACATTAAGTCAATTACAAAATACCACTTGAAAGAAGTACGGTTTCCACGAACGTCGCTAACTTAATTTAATTCACGATCTGTGGTTTTGTCTTTGACTTTGAACTAGATCTATTGTTACAAAAACTTTCCTTTTATTATTTTTAACTTAATGAATTAAACCTCAAATTGATTATTTTTTTTAAAGTGATAAACTAATGTTTAAGACAAGATTTTTTATGCACAGCACAAAGGGTAACAATTATTACAAGCAATAATTATTAGCCTGAAACACTCATCAATATCAAAAAACTCTCCCGAGAATGCTCAAATTATAATATTTTAATAAATGAAGATAATATTAGCGAAAGTCAATCGAAAATCCGAAACAGAAAAAGATACGGATACATCTGGGACTCGAACCCAGGACCTCTGGCAATCCGGGCCAACGCGCTATCCACTGCGCCAACGTATCCCTATCCGATTCGGTCATTTTTAACTGTATAATACTTCGACCGAGAACCGCAGTGGATAGTTGGCACAATGGAAAGCGCGTTGGCCCGGATTTTCAGAGGTCCTAGGTTCGAGTCCCAGATGTATCCGTAACTTTTTCTGATTTTTCTGTTTTGGATTTTCGATTGACTTTCGCTTATATTAGCTTCATTAATTAAAATATTATAATTTGAGGTTTAACTTGTTAAGTTAAAAAGTTAAAAATAAAAATAAAAATATTTCATCCTAGACCTGCAGAAATAGTCAATAGATGTCGCATATTAATACAAACTGATAAAATGTATCCTGACACTATCTAGAGGGCATTTATTTCGAGTTAAATCTTGCAATCATACGTAAAGATAGCAGCCATTAAAAATATGCGTTGAGAAAATGAAAATAATGTTAGTGGTTCTCAGTCGAAGTATGATACAATTAAAAATGACCGAATCGATTAGGGATACGTTGGCGCAGTGGATAGCGCGTTGGCCCGGATTGCCAGAGGTCCTGGGTTCGAGTCCCAGATGGATCCGTATCTTTTTCTGTTTTTTTCTGTTTCGGATTTTCGATTGACTTTCGCTAATATTATCTTTATTAATTTCTTTTTATTATTTAAAAATTTTCGGCAAGCAAAAGCAGGTAATTTATGTTTTTTTTAAGCCTATGTTTTTGTTTATAATTTTACAAAATATCTTACCTTGTAAAACACGAATCTTCCCGAACTGCGGAACATCCTCAGAGAAGTTCAAGTCTCCCACCACATTATGTTGTGTTCTAGTTAGTTCGAATCCCATTCCGTTCGGTATGTTGTTTGCTAATTAATTAATTAATTAATTACTTAATCAGTTACGACGTCAGTTATACGTCGTAAGGTTGCCTGACGTGTTCGTTACGAAGGGCGATTGACATCTCTGTCATTATTGGAAGACGTAAGATAGTAATTGTGTGGTGTTTTGGAAAAGGGAGACGAGTCAAAATTAGTCAATAGGGATGTTGAGTGAAAAATATTTTGACTCTTAAAAAATATGTTCATGTAGATGAAAACGAAAAATATGTTCATGTAGATGAAAACGAAACGAAACTTGCAACAGTTCCTAACTGTTGAATGCACTTTTTTCGAAATTCCGGTAACTAAATTAATTAGTACTACTTAATATCTAACTACTACAACTTTTTAAATTTATTTTTTTCGTCCATATTAAGCTTGTTCCAGTTTTGTAAATATTTTCCCTTATATTTCACACAATCAAGGACCTGGTGACGTCACGAACGCTGCCGCACGGTATTATACTCTTGCCGGCGTTTTCGCGGGTTTACTAAAATTCAAACTTGTAGAATTAATTTAATTATGAAAACGAACTTTAAAAAAAATACTAGTATCAAGTTTGCATCTGAACATTGATAAAAAAAAAATAAAAAAATGACCCAACTTCCTTATTATAATGAAGAGTCGATTTTGTTCAGTCTGAGAATAAGTTTCTTCTTCAGTTCTGGGAATAATATTGACAAAAATTCTAGTTTTTTAACTGTTAATTCATGGTGGAATTCCATTGTGTTAGATATGAAATTAAACATTTTTTTCACTTTGTTCCACTTGTTTATTTACACCAGGACCGGTTTCGTCCTACTACGGTGTAAATAAACTACTACTGGTGTAAATAAGCAAGTGGAACAAAGTGAAAAAATTGTTTAATTTCATATCTAAGACAAAAAAATTGTTTCCTACAATATTTTTGTTTTCAACAAAACTATCAATGTGATTTGTTGGCTAGTTGGGTATGTTATTATGCATCTTTAAAGGTACGGATTATGGAAATAAAATAATATTTAGGCCCGTGGCAGCATTAATAACTCAGGTCCGGGGCATACGTCATTACATTACTATGTCTACCTACGTTAAATTGTCGTGAAAACAAGCTTAAGTGCCCAAGCGGTTTTAAAAGGGTTTGTGGAAGAATGCGGCATACGTTGTTTGTCCAAATCATTGAGCTCTTTATTGAAGATTAAATATACTTGAACATGTAGAAATCAATAAACGAACGAATGACCCTAATTTAACACTAATTAACACAGTACGGAAAATAATTTATTATCCCCTTCTTAGTATTTTTACAAAACCTAAGCAATATAACGCTTTCAAATAATTCATAGCAATAACGTCATTATTAAACAATTGAAAACGCATTAATAATTAGTGGGGAGAAAACATACGTTGGTTTAACCCTTAACCAGTAATTAATCAATTTATGCACGTTCAAAATAAACATTTAAAATCGTGTATGAGACGTTCTAACGTGGTTTCAACCACAGTTTGAAAATGGCCTTGTAAGCCGAAACAGCTGTAACGAATATACAAATCTGTAATACTTGCAGAACTTAATGATGAAATTATTAAATATAATTTAAATTAAATTGAATAAAAAAAATTAAACGGAGTTCTACGAATAAAACACAAAAACAATAAATAAGTAAATCATTTGTTTTGTTGCACATTAAAATATAAATGAATACATTTATCTAAGACACTATCTAGATTGAATTTAGTTAGGGAAGAATCTTGAAATCGTATATATAGGTCAATAAAAATATGGTTTCCTTTAGCAAGCCAGGTGTTTTTGGAAAAAAACTGCGCGAAATTAGCTTCCCGGATTTTGCTCAAATATCGTATAAAAACAAAGGAATTGTTTTTTTGTGATTGTTTTCTGTTTGCCAGATAATGTACCTTATTATTTATATATATTTCATGATAACATCGTTACAAGTTTTCCCAGAATAGCTATTTTTAACAAACAAAATGTATGAAAATATTTCCCATTCGACAAAAAAATGTAAATAAAATATATTCATACGAAAATGATCATTTTTTTTTATTTCTATACAAACCTGAATAGACACCCTACATGAAAAAAACCAATTGAAAGGTGTTTTCGATGAAGTAATGACATAAATACTGGTTTGAAAATGAAATGACAGTTGAAAACCGTTTATAAGCGCCTCCGCCCACTGAGGCAACTGAAAACCAACTAAAACCGGCTGTTTTCTCTGTCTTGATTGGTCAAAAAGCTTGTTTAACCATAGACGAATAACAATCAGCTGACAGCTCGCAACTAGCAACGGCCGGCCAGGGCAATGAGCAGTGACAATCGCAAGTTACCGCTTGCGTTACCATTGACAACGGGGTTTTGTGTGATTCTGTAGTGTGCGGGCCATCACATTGTCATACAAAGACAGTTGGCAGTTGAGAGTTTTCAGTCGCCTCAGTGGGCGGAGGCGCTAAAAGTGACGCCAAGTTGACCATAGATATTTATTATAAATTTTCAGGTGGGTTGGCGCTATGCGGATTTTTGCTATGTGAAGCCGAGAACGGCGCAAGCGATTCTGACCTTGTTTGACTGACAATTTTTTTTTTTTTTAATTTCGACTCGCGGCAACCAGTGGGCGAACGGCCATCGAGAAGTTAAGAAAATAAAGATCATGTTGGTAGTTTATTTAGGTAGAGTCCCGGCAAGGCTAAGGTCTTAGGTTCAATTCCTGGATGCGACAAAATCTTTTTCTGTATCAAATTTCAGTTTTGACGGTCACTAATAATGTTTTCAATGGGTAAATCATTTGAATATTTCATATTCTTATTTGGTGCTTAACTCAAATACATGAATTACATGTGTAAATTTCTGTTAGATGAGAATATTGCTTTCTAGAAAGCACATTTTCAGTTAGGCTTTCTTTAACACAACAACTCAAATTATCTCAAGTGCTTGTTTATGAACACTAGCATATCTTCAAATATTAACATGGTAACATGTGAACTGCTTACTGTGGTTTAACCACTCGAGCGCTTTTTGCCACAATATGGCACTATTTCCACAACCACGGATTGCTTTGTTGGCAAAATGTGGCAAATTTTTTTTTTTTTTAATTATAGCGACTATATAATATGTTGTACATTCAAAATATAACGTAATAAATATTCTCTAGATTCTTTAAAATGTTTTTAAGTTAACTATTTAATAATATATTTTTTTTATAAATCCTACGAATATGTGATAATAGACAAAATATAAGTGAATTCATTGGCTATATAGAACGATAATCAGTTTGTATGTCTCCAGAGTGGAAGATACTCTTAGTATCGCCCTGGTGTAAGACCACCATTCAGAATTGAAACGTTGCTTGAAATGGCTTTAGCCGTGTTTAGTGACTAGATCTGAATAGACAGGTACTTCACCACCTTCCTCTTCCTCGTCTCCTTCCCTTCCCATTATTACCTTCAGCCTCATAACATACTCCAATTGGGGATGCCATAGTCTCACTGGCACCAGACGGGAGCAGTTGGGAGTCTTGTAGGTATTCACTATATTTAAATTCGGAGGTATGATTTTTTTAATGTGGGGGGAAAAATTTCTTTTAGCAATCCGAGGAAAAAGATTTAAATTGCTCTGTCGTCCCAGTGGTTAAAGCCAGTGAATTCGCCTAGATTTCACTTTTATAGGTACCATATTTTTAAATACAATTTTTTTTTTATAAAATTTAATTTGAAAAATCTCCTTTTTGTTTTTTTAACATTAGGTCCACACAGGAGGCCCTGAGGAAAATAATTTCCCTCAGGGCCTATGTCATCTTTGGCGATGCTGTGTGGGGGGTATTTTTAAGGAAAGGAAGGTCTGGGAAGGAAAAATGTATGAGGGTTGAATAAAATAATGAGGCTCTCTGTCGTATTTTTACTGACTTAGTTCACTTTTCCAAAACACCATTGAATTATAATAGGGATTATTATCAACTAATAACAGATAACGGCCTATCAAGCGAGCAGCTGGTGAAGAGGTGCGGTTAGGTTACAAATGCGGAGGATGATTGTACAAGGTGTCTCAAAAGAAAGTTTATATTTAGTCGACCGATTTAAAAAAAGTAAGGGTTCTATCGAAAAAATGTTTATTCAATATTAAAATACACAATTTGGAATTTATTTCTTAACCTTTCCCTTACTGTGCTGAAAAATACGCCCGCTCCGGTGCTGTGTAATCACTACACAAGCAGAAATGGTCGATTTAAAAGCCGAAAAAAATGAATATTTATAGCAAATAGCTATATTTCATTATAGTTTAAGTCAAAAATGATAATAATTGATATTTGATTGCTGAAAACATGAAAAAAACATCGGTAGCTCAAAGAAACGATGCTCATACAACATGCATCATGTCAAGAGACCACCGCGAATGAATGCCGAGCGGCGACTGGCAGCCAGTCCGCGTCGTCCGCGGGTGAAACCGAATGAACAAACACGATTGACGACTGACCAGTAACCACACGGTTCTCTTCCTCGCGCTTACTTATATCGAAATAGGTGAGAGTGAGACGTGTATAGTGTCGCACTAGCCGCACGCTTCACACATTTGTACGTCTTACCCGCAGCGCTGATCGTATTGCCAGACGTTTGATTGTATTGGTGAATTTATTTTCGAGTCTCACAAAATACCTGTGATGTGCCCGAAAGGTACTGATTATTATTTTTTTAATTTTTTTATTTAATGGTTAAATGTATAACGGAAGATTACTTAAAATCTGAACTTAGAATGTTCCATATTTACGGAGATATTAAAGGTGCAAGAAGCAATGCGTAGTAGATACACATCGCAGGCAAGGGAGGTTTAAAAATAATATCGTCCAAATGTAAACCCTTGCGTTCGAGGCATTCATTTAATCGAATAGTAAAATTTCCTATAACGGCTCAGCGGGTGGCCTCCGTGATGGCTGCCATTTTGTGATGAATATTTTCTTTTATTTCACCAGGGAAGTAGGATTGTTGGCATACAGTCACTTTAGGTGATTGGAGAGGTTTCTAATGCTTGCATTTAGGATTTGTTGCACTCCAGTAGCAACCGTTTTTCTTATTTACGAGTACATTAAGATGGAAATAAAAATAAAAAAACGATGTGGGTAAACCTTAAAAAACGCTCAATCATTTGGTTTACGAAGTCAAGCCCCTGACCCGCATCCTGGAGCTTTAATTATTGCATCAACTGAATTTTGTAGGAGTACAGCTTTGGGTCTTTGTGCAAAATACGGTATAATGATGATCTAAGCACTTGCACGCTTCCGAATCGAAATTTTTGGGTCATCACAAACAGAAACATTAAGACTATGTACTATTTTTATTTTTAACTTTTTAACTTAAAGAGTTAAACCTCAAATTATAATATTTTAATTAATGAAGATAATATTAGCGAAAGTCAATCGAAAATCTGAAACAGAAAAATCAGAAAAAGATACGGATACATCTGGGACTCGAACCCAGGTCCTCAAAAATGACCGAATCGGATAGGGATACGTTGGCGCAGTTGGTTAGCGCGTCGGCCCGGATTGCCGGAGGACCTGGGTTCGAGTCCCAGATGTATCCGTATCTTTTTCTGATTTTTCTATTTCAGATTTTCGATTGACTTTCGCTAATATTATCTTCATTAATTAAAATATTATAAGACTATGTACGTTTTCTACCGTTCTCAATGACCTTGGTCACCGGATTTTGGTTTTGTCAGCGTTGTAACGGTCTCTTAAAACTGTTTGATCCATTTTCGAATGAGAGAATGCTTGGCGCATCATTTTAGTAACGAAAGCTTCGAATATTGCAGAATCTTCTACGCGCTACAGTCGCCGAATCACCATTTTTTTAAAACTCGCGAACGCACAACGAGCGATCCGCTCCCTAAAAACACTCCATAGCGACAGAATTCCCAAGAGCCAGGCTACCGGTTGACATACCCCCCGCGCCCCTTGAAAAAGTTGCGTTCACTCAGTAAGCAAAACAAATATAAACTTTCTTTTGAGACACCTTGTATTATGTAGTTGTTATTAGTGTGGAGAATTTGGCTAGAACCGTTCTAATTATAGATTTAACAACTCTTAGTTTGTGCAACCGGAATAATCAATACATACATATCTCCTGAAAATGATGTCTCTGTGAAAATTAATGTTGTGTATAATGCGCGGTCTAAATCATTATGTAAAATAAGAAATTCAAGTTTTGGGCGCAGCCCTTAATAATTATTTAATTTAATTTAAGCGCCCATATAATACAGTATATCTTATTTTATTAAAAATTACAATAAAAATGAAGAGTGCACAAAATACAGGTAAAATAAATTGTAAGCAACAAAATATAGGTTACATAAAATATAAGACTTGACAAAAAGTAGAATATAAGCGAAGTAAAAAGAGATAATCTGCCGATAACCTCCAAATCCACGATGATATTACTAACAGTGATTAGAATTTGTGTTTGAAGTTTGCCAAATTCAAATTATTCTTCAAGTATTGATGTTACCAAGACTATGTGGTTGGCCCTTTACACAATCCACAGCTACACCTACATACATATATATATATATATATATATATATATATATATATATATCGTGAACTGCTGTACTTGTAGTTAGTATTGTTACATTTCCTATCATTCTCCTATAGCTGTCATTTTTTCTATTATCCACATCCAGTCATTAATCGACCCTCATCGCGTGAACATCTCTACATCAATAATCCACTTTTTGCTCTTCGCCGCCACTTAAAATGAAACCCTGTATTGGAGAAATTTGAAAAATGGATTTTACTAAATTGTTTCTGCCACTGTTGCTCTGACTCCACTGGATATTAAGCGAAAGGGACAATGCACCTCGGGCTACTAATACCTAACCAAAATCGATGTTTTGTATTCCCCACTTTTCTCCTCCAGAAGTGGACTGATTTTCAGTTTTTTTTACCAACTACATAAGAAAAAACTATTCTTTGTCTGTATGTTTTGCTTTTTAAAAAAAAAAAATTGTCTAGTTTGTATACTGAACGTCTTTTGACGGCGTTTAAACCAGTCAATTTTATTGATTTTTGGAAGGTCATAACTTCTATAAAAAGTAACTTATAATAAAAGTACCGACACGCTACTAGTTGATATCTATGTTATGTAAAAACAGTATTTTCTCTAGGGTTAAAATCCAGAGAGATTAATAGGGAATAAGGTTGTATGGAAAAATCACCGTCGGGTATCCCCTTAAGAACGTGCCGCAAATAATACAAACATTTCTGCTATAAATGCAGCACAAATGATGAACCAGCTCGACAGTGTTGTCAGTATAAATAAATCAGAAAAATTGTGTTAACCTCAAGTGACCTCCCAGGTAAGTATGGTCCTGTATTTTGTCTGCCTATACAGAGTATGTATTGTCTGTCAAATAAGAGTAGAAAATATAGGAGGGCGACACTGTTCTTCAAATGGCAAAACTAAAATTATAACACACGGTGGAAATGTAAAGCTGTGTAAGCTACAATTTTATAAAAGAACAAAAACACATAAAAATGGGGAAAATATTTTTTCATTGCTATATAGATAGAGATTATCTTAAAAAATAACCCTTTTAAGAAATTAAAAATTTAAATCGAGGCAAAAAAAAAACTCGCGCCAAATCTTAATTCAACGATATTTGATTCTTAGATTTACAGATAAAAAAAAATAAGACATTGGATCGGCAATCCCTCACATCTCAAATAGGCAGGTCGGCAGGGGTCTCGGGTTCGACTTCAAGGGTAACAAATGTTAATTTTGAGCCGTTCACATGGTTGGTAGGTAGGTACAGCATTCGCCTCTCGCGGGTTGAATCCCGGGGAACCGTAAAATGCCCACTTAATGACCGGACCCGGTCGCCCTTTGATACTGACCGGTGACAACTCTAAACCCTCTAGTAGCCAGAAAAAATCTAATAGTATAATTATCATTAGGAGAAGATCTTAACGAAAATATGCAAAAGAACAAGACGCAGAAAAATAAAAAGCTAACGGTCGTAACTAGGACTCGAATCCAGGATCTCTCGTCTTGCATTTTTGTGAATCTCATATTTAAAATTCAAAATGAACAATATTATCTTCGACTAATTTTTTCGCATATTTTTGGCAGCTACCCTTTTAAATGGCAATAAATTTTCGAAAAACTTGTTTGACTGTAACTCTTGTGTCTTGGATAGTGTATCCGATTTTATTTATTTGGAAGACCTATTGACATTGACGAAAGTGCCACAAGTTCCGCTGTAAGTCATTTCTCTCCTTTCCTTTGCCTATGACATATTTTCTACTTGTGCAGTGGTTTCATTAAATTACACAAATTTTCATACAATGGTCCTTCGATATACAAAATAACAAAAACACACATCAATATGTAAACGATGTTTTGGGGAATGCTAACTATAACTGGAATGAGATGTAGATACATATATAACATGTTATTTTTTGTCTAGTTGTTCGTGAAGGTACCCAACTGAAGATGTATTAAAGACAAGAGTTAACAACAATTAAATTTTCAGTTAAAATAAATAATATAGACAATCCAGAGCAGTTGGAACACTTTGAGGTATTTATATTCATAAAAAAAACATCGGTGTACTTGGTTCCTTCAGAAAACTTCAAACTTTTCCGTAATTATCACTTTTAGATAAACCTTCTACGAAGAGTGGAAGGGTCTATCTTGAACTGATTTAAGTTGGAGAATTACCAGGAAGAAGGCTTCTTGACTTTCCAGTAACTCGAACCATCGAACAAACCACTGGAAGGAAGCTACCGAACACCCCTACCTACGAAGTTACCGAATTGAAATGAGAGACAGTAGTTGGTTCAGAGGAATTAGAACAAAGTAACTTATTTAACCTTAAAAGAAGTATTGGATTTTTCAAAAATATATTCAACTAGATTCTGCCCGCGATTTTGTCTGCGTAGGATTAGTACTTCGAGTAATCTATTTTCTTTTCCTAGGTCCCATCTACATTTATACCAAAATTATTAACCTATTTATTAAAGATGTACAGTATTAGGCGGTTACTTCAAATAAATTCACTAATTTAAATATTTTCTAAAATAGAATTTTGATTTAAAAATCATTGTTTTGGAAAATGTCATTCTCAAATTTTGACATTTTCTATTAAACAATTATTATTATTTTAAATATATTGAAAATAAATAGCTATCTTTATAAATTATACCCTATATGTTATTCTGATGTATGAGCTATATTATTGTAAAGTTTCATTAAAATATATTCAGTAAATTTTGCGTTAAAGAGTAACAAACATATATACATCCATGCAAACTTTTGCGTTTATAATATTAAGTAAGATTTGCTTATTCTTGTTCTATTTTCGAGGTCAATGAAAATTTTAATTACATTTGACTGTTTGTTTGTTTGTTTTTTAATTATTTATTGTAAGTACCTGCTAAACTGTCAAAGCAGTAAGTCAGTAAGTCAATTTCGCATTTTTAATTATACTAAAACACTAATATAAAGTGAAACAGTAATACCGAAAATAGACACAAAATAATAACATTACAAGTGACTACAATATAGCCAACTAACCATCACGCCTTTTCCCGCAGGGGTAGGCAGAGAGGACGTAGCGCCAAACATCTCGGTCTTGGCACACACTCATTGCCTCATTCAAGTAAGCAATAAAAATGCTCAAAACGCACGATGATAAATTATTAAATATCATGTACTTTTTGTAAGTAGTTTTTGATCATAAAGATGTTCAATAATGTCTAAACAAAATAAAAGTGTAAATAAAAATCTGATATATTTTAGTTTGTAAGACCTTGAATAAATAGAAAAACTTAGGTATTTTCGTCACGAAACACGTTCTCGGATTTATTTTTTAATAATTTTAATTGAACTCAAATTAAAATTCTGAGAAGTGTCTTTACTAGATTATCTATGGATATATTTTGTTGAATGGTTTATATGATTTGAAATTTGTGTTGTATAATACAATATGTCGTTTTAAAATTGAACAAATCTGCCAACGACCAACCGGTATAACCTAAGTGTATTAAAAATAAACTTAGTTTTTCAAAATTTAAAAAATGTGTTTACTAGATAAAATAACAATCTTTCAAAATCAATTTACGTTTTTTTAAAAAAAAAAGAGTGAATACGTCTAGAATTTGATTTAAAAATGACTAATTTCCGGTATTCTCTGTTAATACCCTCTTAAACACAAAACTCGTAACTTTCATTTTCTCCGACGCTTTGATAGTCCGTGTAGTCTGGTCTTAGTTCGACGACAGTCGTCACGCTTCCAAGCCATATCTTCCTACAACAATCAATTATTTGTGATAATACATACCAAAAAAAAGCCAACAGTAGACCGATTATTACTGTCTTGGTTGGTTTTGTGGTAGCAGAATATTATAAAGTGTAACTTACTAAAAGTCGGCTATGCTCTGCGGTGTGCCGCTGGTTTATGACGTGGTTTACGCTGTAAATGCGCTGTTTCATTGTTATTATATTGCTAGAAATTTTATTACGCAGTAAGTCGTTTAAAACCACATATTATTTTAAAACAAGGTGCTAACGTCTCATCACAGACGATATTGCCTTAGGATTTTAAACTGATGTCACTGCACCTTAAACGAAAAATTTACATGAATCACCGCTGCGTCTATTTGTATATTTACGCACTGAATATTAGACTACATAATCTACTTCTTGTTAATTGTAAGAAATTGAATGTGCCTACAAGCATCTTTGTTTATTTTGTTAAAAAAGGCCTAGTTCTTTCGCAGAAATTCAAATGTAGCAATGTCATTAAGAGGCTAGACTTTGCACCGTCTAGCCTCTTAATCGCATCAAAAATTTAAAAACATCCCAACATAGCGTTAGCTTCTAAAAGGCAATTTAAAAAAATTATTCATTTTGTACAATTTTCGATGTAGAGAAGTGTTTTTTGTATGGGCCGAAAAGCGAAGTCTATCGTCTTAAATGGCCATTCAGCGTCATTTTTTTTGACATTTGCAAGGTTCCCGTTAAACTTTGATTCTAGGTGCGTTTCAACTTTCTAATAATTTGTAATATGTTGATAAGTTTAACATCATAATAGTTGTCCTCTTTTGCTGATTATAATTTGATCAAAACTGAAACGAACATAGAATCTGTATTTCACGGGAACGTTTAAACTATCAATAAATAAAATGGCGCTGATGACCCACTGATGACTTTGTCACACGTGAATTTCTGCGAAAAAATTGGGCCTGAGTATTTTTTAAATTTGAATTTGAATTTGAATTTGAATTTGATTTGCTAACGTAGTTTTCCCATTCTTGAGGGTGAATAAAAAAAATATCCAAGTAATCAAATGAATGACGCTTAAAAGCATTTGATAGATAATATCAATCACATTACCTCCTGCTTTATCCAACGTTTTGGTCAGCATTAAAGTCTTCATGGTCTTCATTTCCACGACCGTCCGTGGTCAAGTGGTAAGACACTTGACTCCCAATCGGAAGTTCGCGGGTTTGAACCCGGCGTGCGCAAATAAATTTTATTTGATTAATTTGTGTTATTTCACAATTAATTTATAAAAATAATATATACTATATTTGCGGCACGTTCCAGAGTGGAAGATACTCTCAGTATCGCCCTGGTGTAAGACCACCATTCAGAATTGAAACGCTGCTTAATAATGGATTTAGCCGTGTTTAGTGACTAGATCTGAATAGCCAGGTACTTCCCCACCTTCCTCTTCCCCATCTCCTTCCCTTCCCAACTTACCTTCAGCCTCACAACATACCCCAATTGGGGATGCCATAGTCTCACTGGCTCCAGACGGGAGCAGTTGGGTCTCTTGTGAGGTATTCTCTATAAAGAAAATTCGGGGCAACGATTCACAATCTGCTATGATGATCGGCACTGTAATGCTGTCCGAAACGTTGGCTAAAGGAGGAGGCAGCGCAACATGGCATAATACCGTAAAAATAAATCACAAAAATAATTTTGTCCCTGAAAATCTTAAAACAATATTATTTATGTTGGCATCGTTGCATATAGCAGTGCTGTTAAATTATTGTAGACCTGACCTCACAGGAACGAAATTAATTAATATCAGTTTAATTTAGTTTAATTAAAAAAATAATCATCATCATCGTGCGGTCATCAATAAAAATCGATTTCACCATTCTCAGTAGTACCTAGTGAATGACTAGGCGATAGTAACACAGAATAATTTATCGGGTCATTCAAAAGTATACTTGTTTTACTAAAAGCATTGAAATAGATTGGAAAGGGTTCTTTTCATTCAATAATAGGGGCAGGGCTCTTGATTAGAAATCCGGAAGAAGACGATAACACTAATAATATAAATTAAAATATGAATAAAAAACAGAAAAATAAAAGATTGCTGTCGCAACTGGGATTCGAACCCAGAACCTCTCTTCTTACCGGGACGGACGCTTTAACCAATTCAGCCATTGCCACCTATTCTAAAACCGTCATATTTGTCAAACTCATATTGAAAATTTCAGAATTAACAATGTTATATTCAAATGATTTTTTTCATATTATTGGCAGCCACCTTTTTATCTTAGCCTATAATTATCCGTAATTTCGTACGTATACCAACAAATTATTTTTACATTTTCCCGTCAATAAACATTGAAACACTGTTAATTTGTTCGTAAGAACTTCAGTCCCGTTTTTAACCGTTTTTACCTAAGAGTATGGATATTAGAGAGACGGCATGTGAAGTGTGCCCGCGCTCTCCAAGTGTGCCTTTTCGAGAATTTTACCCAAACGGCTTACATTGGCTGCTGGTTTTTGGCGGTTTAATACGTTCCGACAGCTGCCATTTTACATGGTGACAGCCAATGTCCGCCGTGTGGGTAGACTTCTCGAAAAGGCACACTTGGAGCGCGCGGGCACACTTCACATGCCGTCTCTCTAATATCCATACTCTTAGGTTTTTACGAATAAAATGATCGTATTTTATAATAACATTTTTCTCCGTGTAGTTATGTATTTGAAAAATGTTTTAAGTGTACATTTTTAATCCTATTTTTACGTGCCTGGACTTGAAAAATCTCCTCTAGTGTTCAATTTTCCATCAACGTAACAGAATATCCGCGGTGTTTGCGCATAATTAATTTAATTTGTGCGAAACAGAGGGCGCTGCGGCCGGTTTTAACTTGCTTTAGGGTTCGGGTCTCGGATAACCGATGCCAGCCCCAAATCTGAAATAATAAAACCAAACCTGTGCAAATGATCGGCTTTATTAGTTTTTAGGGATTTTTTGACGATAAACTTCGCTTTTCGGCCCATACAAAAAGGACGCCCGGGAAAAAACACTTTTCTACATCGAAAATTGCACAAAATGAATATATTTTTTTTATACTGCCTTCTAGAGGGTGAAAACTATGTCGGTATGTTTTCGAATTTTCGATGCGTTTCGTATTAACGTAAACATTCTCTGTCAAACATGTACAATTTATCAAAAAATATTATTTAAGGAAAAAGTGCTGCTAACTCAACTCTCATAAAGAATTATAAAATTATAAAAAGCTACCGACGTAGCTTCTTCTTTCTAAAAAATAAATTTTTTTAAATTTCAATTTCGTGAAAGTTTCGGTGTAGAAAAGTGTATTCTCCATAAACCCCTTTTCGAGCGATTTCCGTTGGTAAATTTGAGCGTTGTCTTATTCGCACAGTTCGCATTCGCATGTATTGTAAGTGTGCGTGAACTTATTGTGAGCGGGACAGAATGATAGACGCGGGTGTTCCGCGTGTCGTTCAAAGTCTAGCCTCTTAAGGGGTTTTAGAAGCGCTAACTAGGATTTTAATAACAGTTTGGATGGTTCAAATTACTTGTAATCGGAACCGGTTAATTGGGTAAGCGGTGCAAAGTAGTGTCAAGTTTCAACTGGCGTTGTACTTCTTTGCTAGATTAACCCTTCATCATTGTTTGAAGAACCCTCTCGACTTATAAAAATGGTAGTTGTAGGTTTTCAGGTTGTCTGATTATAGCCAGCATAGCCTTGGAATATTTGTCTAAGGTTAAAATTATCTTAGAGTTAACTTACTAATATTTTCTAATTACTAATTATAATTTAATTAAGAAGTTAGATAATAAAGATTTTTCAATTTTCTCGTGTCGGTTTTCTTCGTGGTAAAAGAGGCAATTTTTCCGCTCTTCACTTAACACCCGTTAGGGTGGGTCGAAAAAAATCTTATCTTTTTTTCGACCCACCCTAACGGACAATAAACATCACATAATTTATTTAAAAAAGGTATATATATTCGGCTAGGCTTAACAAAAATGGTAATACTTTTATAGTCTGAGAATGCCAAATTATTTTAATCTCATTTACTAAATCTGTATATTTTATTATTTTTTCAGAAATAGATTTTTAATATTACAGGAGTTTGGAATTGCTACATCACTGATGTAAGTAAATTTTTAAAATTTTGTCATGCAAATCTAAATCGGGTTTATTGTGACTAATTGTTCTGTCTGTTAGTATAGTTTCACATAATATATTTTATAAAATTAATTTTCTAAAAATGAATTTGGTTCGTATTCATAATATGGTACTATATTACGGCAGTCAATCAAGTTATGTTTTGGTGAATTATTTTTAAAACCGGATTGTGCCTAAACGTATACTCGGACGGTGCTAATACAGAACATCCCGATACAATATGTTCTATATTTTCCGGAAAAGTCATACATTTTCTACATAAATCATCAATTTGATTTGTACCGTTGATTATATGCTTCCAATAATTTCTAGTATAATTGATTACTCTATCTTGAATGGCAAGAATAAATCTTTCTATGTCTGCGCTCAACTCTCCAATACTCAACCATTTGTTTGACGAAAGTTTGTCAACATGCTGGGTTGAGATAATTGAAGTGTTTTGCGTGAATAGTTTGATTTGACCATAAATCTAATAATTCGTGGTTGGTATTTGTAAAAGTTTTGGCATTCTTTTTCTATTTATAAGCAGTATTATTATATTCATCAGTACTTTTATAATTACTAAATATGATTCTTTTTTTTTTTTTTTCGTAAGAAGCAATCACATTGTGGTTAGGCATTATATTTTAAATAAAACAAACACTTAGTATTTAACCACGTATATTTATTATTTGATATATCGACCGGTTTCGCTCCGACCGAGCTTCATCAGGATATAATAATAACTAAATACTAAGACAGAGTTGTTGGTTATATATAGGTTGAGTGGGAGAGGGAGAAAGAATATTACAAAAGAAACATAATTAGACAGAGACAAATTCTTAGAAAGAGATAAAAAGGATTATCAATAAGTGGAAGGGAGACAACAATATATGTGTATCACATTTACATTTATAAACAACAGTTACTGGTAATCATAGACATATTGAAAGTTGGATCTATTATACAAGATAAAATTATACAATAATATTACATATTACTAGTCAAACATCTCAGAACAACAATGTAACATATATAATATCATGGGTTGGAAAAAATGGCAGGAAACAAGTTGAAGATAGGGCTATATATATATAGGAAACAAGTTGAAGATAGGGATATATCAAATAATAAATATACGTGGTTAAATACTAAGTGTTTGTTTTATTTAAAAAATAAATATGATTCAGTAAATAGACTAGCTCCCCATTTACATCCGAGATTATTTTTTTACTAACTAGGTAATTAAAATAGTTATTGAATTTTATATTACTAACATACTATTATTTAGTAAATTAAAAAAAAAATAACTGACAAGCTCAAAATGTAAACAAAATTAGCAAATAATTTATATATATTTTGAAAGCGTTATTAATAGGAAGGTAAAATCATGCGTTTCGAGTATCTAATGTTCATAAACCATTTGTAATCCTCGCGTATTCACACAGTAAAGTACCCACTCAGCTAAAAATAAAAGTTACCTCGAGTTACATTTAATTTTACGCCTAGTTGCGCTATATCTGAAATATCTCAAAATAATGAAACATGCTCCCAGCCCTAATGTAAGCCACGCACCCAAAATTATCAATTTGACCTCATATTCCGTCTATTCAGACCCAAAACCATTGATAAAGGACATACCAGTTGGACCTTTGTACCCAATAATAACCTAAATGAATAATGGGTCTACTTTTGGAATAGATTTCAGATTTCATCGCTCTGGAAAACATAATATTACAATATGGCCCGGTATATCACTTGATATTAAGCTCGGCTAGGTTGGAATGTCAAGCTTAGCACAGCTTTGAACATAATCCGCATATGGGTCGAAATCATAGATGTCACCAATATTACGTGTATTGTCTATGAATTTAATAAAGGAATATGTACCTATCTTTTTTCTCCGAAAAACAAACTATCTATTCTCTCGCACTCTATTCACCGGGAAATCGCGATATTATAATCGCGATCTTTGTTTTTAGGAGGTTTTCAATTTACGAGTTATTTTTTTAATTAAATTCCCCACATCAATCAGCATGGTGCTACACGTGAATACAATATTTTATTGAGTCTTTGTTTAGCTAGAGTCAGTACACTATTATTGAAATTAATCGCTGGAAAACACACTATCCTGACGTTGAAACTTTTAAAATCCCTTATCAGACTGGTTTTTGATTGATGAATATAATAGTTGATGCTTGTAAAATTAGGCAATATACGTACATTTCGTTGGGAAGTATTAAAATATTATTTACTTAAATGTCAGATTTGGCATATGACTGCTAACGCTTCAGCGTCTAAAAAATTAACTTTTCTGCGGCTTATTGAAGCTTGGGCGGTAGATTTAGCACGCTTAAATTGGAGCGAGGAATGTCGTACATAGCAAGGATACGGACTGGCTGATATTGGACCAAATGTATTTATTATCCGACGAAATTATGAATTACTAGTCGTTAATAATAAAAAATCACGGGATATAATTGACTTACTAAGATTAAAATAAAATATTATTCTTTTCACAAAATAAATCAAATATTGAATAATAAAAATAGTTAAAAAAATATCTTATATAATGAAAGCATACTTTAACGCTTGTCTAGGTTTGAAAAGTTTATTTTTCTTAAACATTGTTTTTTAATATAAACATTTCAGTTCCAATAATTATGGTTTGGTTCTGATAAATAATTTGTTAAGTGAACCATACAATTTCACATAATATCGATTATGGATGGACGAAGAATGAATTAATGATGAATGTAAGTAAGTCTAAAGTCATGGTGTTTGAAAGAGAGAGTACGAAAACAGTGTGCAATATAGTTGTGAATGGTGAATACTTGGAGCAGGTGGATGAGTTTGTATATTTGGGAAGTATGTTTACGAGAGATGGGAAGGCTGATAGGGATATTGAAAGAAGGGTGAATGCAGGTAACTCCATTAATGGAGAATTCAACGCCGTTTGAGCTAACCAAAAGTTGTCCACAGAAGCGAAGCTAGCAGTCCACAATGGAGTACTGGTACCTACCCTGATGTATGGCAGTGAGGCATGGAACTGGCAGAGAAATGGTGAAAGTTGACTGAATGCAGTAGAAATGAGATCCCTGAAGCGTATGTGTGGTAAAACTATGTATGATCGTGTGCGGAATGTGGAGATTCGAAAAAAATGCAAGGTTGATGTGAGCGTTATAAGTAAGATTAAGAAAGGGACGCTGAGATGGTTGGGGCATGTTCAGCAAATGAATGAAGAAAGGAGTGTAAAGATAATTTATGACGTGAATGTGAATGGTAGAAGAAGCCGAGAACACCCAAGAAAGACGTGGCACGATCAAGTAAATCAGATACTTGAGTCGGGCCGTGTCAAGGGTCAGAATAATAGAAGAGTATGTATGAGAAGATGTATGAATGTGAATGAGGCAAGGAGTGTGTGCCAAGACCGAGTTGTTTAGTGGTCCGTCCTCTCTGCCTACCCATGCGGGGAAATGGCGTGATGGTTAGTTAGTAAGTTAGTTAGTTAGGAAATAACCTCACTTTGAGATATATATATATATATATATATATACTTATTTAACGCCCTTAGTGCTTTTACAAACATAATAAAACTAGACATTTTACATAATACAAAAAATGTAATATATAACAGTACATAATATCAGTAGGTACAAAAAACTTTTTATGTTACTTTGTAGTTACATGATCATAGATATTTGTTCAACAAGGGTATAATTTTATGAACGTATCTTTTTACTCCTGTTACTTTTACATAGACTTTTGTATTTTTTATACAATATATTCATTATCAACTGGAAAGAAAGACAGATTTTTATTTTATTTTTACTAGCCATAAAACAAAGTTATTTTGTATAAATCAGCTCTATTGGATTACAATACACTTTTAAAGCCAGCTTATATTGCAATATTGTACGTAACTAAATATATCTACGACATAAGAGCATATCTATGGTTTCCTAATTTTATTAATCTCATAGGCGTATAATATTGCGACTACAAATAATAAATGGTATTATCTTGTAACTGTTCTTTCTCAATTTACTGTACATTTCAAATTCAAACAATGCCAATCGAAAACTAGGTTTGGCCGGTTTGAAGAATTTATCAAAAAATACCTACATGCATAGGAATATTTTAATATGAAAAAAACTATTATAATTAAGCGAAAATCTTTAATAAAACACGACTCGTTTAAAATAGAGCAAAAAATCTCGCGAAAATGCTTAAGTTGGATTTAAAGATACACTGTCAGTTTTTGCATAGTTAAAGCATGTTAACCACTCGAGTGCTTTTTGCCACCTTATGGCACTATTTCCAAACCCACGGATTGCTTTGTTGCTAAAATGTGGCAAATTTACATTTTTTTTATTTATTTAACAACTAGGTATATAATATACTGTACATTAAAAATATAACGAAATAAATATTCCCTAGATTCCTAAAAATGTTTTAAGGTTAAAGATTTATTTTTTATAAATCCTACAAATATATGATAATAACAAAAGATAGGGGAATCCATTGGGTACATAGAAATATAATCAGTTTGTATGTCTCAATATTCAAATTCGGAGGTATGATTTTTTTAATGTGGGCGGAAAAATTTTCTTTAACAATCCGAGAAAAATATTTAAATTCCTCTGTCGCTCCAGTGATTACATAACAGAAAAAAGTGTTTTTAATAATTTTCGGATTCGTGAATTTTTTTATCGAGTGAATTTCATATTATTAACGTTTCGGCTCGACAATGCACAGATTTCATTTATTATTATTTTTAAAAACAATAATAAATGAAATCTGTCCAAATAGGAAATTAACCAGTTTTAGGACAGTCAAAATGAGCAGATTTATTAAATGTAATTATTATTTGGTCTATTGTAGTGACTTTTAATTAAATAATGTACTTTATATAAATAAATAAAAAAATTACAAAAAAATTACTTGTTTATATATTTTTCATATTACGTTGACTTCAAAAATAACATATATTTATTCAGGATCTCAAAAATTGAAAGTGACAAGAGAAATATGTTTCAAATCGGTGGAAATGCAGAATGCCGCGGCTTAAATGCTGCATCCAGGTCTGTTAAATGATTTGAACAAATTATGACCATGTCTAATGTCTATGTTTGTCAGTTGTTCACAAATTGACCAAAAGCTAAAAATGATCTAAAATCGGTGTTTAATAGAGATCTTTCAAGTTTGAAAAAAAAAGAAAATGGCAGTGACCGGCCATTTGATAAGAATGATACATTTTAATTTCAACCCAACCTAAGTCTCCGATAACCAGTTCCATCATAAAAAGGCATATCTAGTACGCTTTATCTTTGCCCAAAAGTGACCTTTTCCTGTACTGGCCAACAATAAAATTCAATTATGAAAAGTATCCGAAGCGTAAAAGTATAACGACCACTAATTTCGGTCCTCGTTTCAATCCTCGTGGGAACCCTTCCGGTTTTGAAATCTTGGAGGAAAATAATAAATTATTTTAATTTTTCACGGATGGAAAAATCGCTGGGTCAATGTGAAAATGATATTATTAACAGCGAAATTTTGATAAATTTATATATGTGAATATCCAGATACGTGAAAAATCATAGGAAAATTTGAAAAGTCTAAAATCGTGATGTTTGAAAAAAATAGTACTAAAATAGTGTGCAATATACTTTAGGTTTTGGAGTTTTAATTTTCAATATACCTTCGTTACTTAAATTAGAAACGAACGTACACTTGAAAATTAAAACTCTTCAAAACAAAATGTTTGGAAATTGTTACATAGTTAATGCCCAAGAAATAAAAAAAAATTGCAATATAGTTGTAGTTGAATGCTTGGAGTAGGTGGAAGAGTGTGTGTATTTGTGAAGTATAATTACGAGAGGAAAAGTCTGATAGAGATATTGAAAGATGTGAACATGTAGGTAACTCCATTAATGGAGGACTGAACGCAGTTAGCGCTAACACAACCTCTCCAAAGAAGCGAAGTTAGCAGTCCACAATGGAGTGCTGGTACCTACCCTAATGTACGGCAGTGAGGCATGGAGGCATGGAGATTGCAGATGAAGGAAGAAAACACATAGCCTGAATACTGTAGAAATGAGATCCTTGATATAACCTCCTTGAAATACTTGACACGTGGAGATCCGCAAAGAATACAAGGCTGATGTAAGCATAATGAGTAAGGTTAAGAAAGGGACGTTCAGATGGTTTGGGCAACGACAAAAGGAGTGAAAGAAGGAAATATGACACAAATGTGAATGGTCAAAGAAGTCGGGGAAGCTCGAGGAAGACATGGTAACGATCAAGTGAAGCAGATACTTGGGTCGGACCGTGTCGAAAGTCAATAATAGAAGAGTATGTATGGGCATGAGACGATGTATGAATGTTAATGGGTCAAGGAATGTGTGCCGAAACCGAGTGGTTTGAGGGTCTTTCCTCTCTGGGGCGTGATAGTCCATTCGTAAGTTAGTTAATAACGGCAGTTACAGTAGTATCTTGATGACTCCACAAATTGACAAAGTTATGAACTTTCAAAGTGAACTTGGGTAAAATAGTGCAATACTCTCATCAGACGTCGCATGATGATTTTCATCATAAATCATATTGGAAGGAAATAATGCTGATTATTACACAACCGACTGTTTTAAGAACGACGGCGTATGTTCCTTATAATATGTGCCTACTTAAATAATAAAAATAAGAAATATATACTTTTAAAAATTTTATGTTGCGTATACACAATATATATGGAACGGAAAGTTTACAGCTAGATATGTATACACAACCGAAATAATTATATTGTTGCAGCGAAGCCAGAATTAAGTTAGCCTCTCAGAAGATACGATACGAAGTACGATATAGCCCGCAGACACGATAAAAGTGCCTACACACCTGCTAACCCTGTACAAATCGCAAGCGTGCCTAAGTTTGAATATGGCAACCACCTCTGGTCCTAATACCTAAAATACCTGAAAAAAATCCTCGTCTCTGTGTAGAAACGGGCGATTCGTTTGATAGATTATTCTATCTTAACAAACGGATTGCAATCTTGAGAGCACAGGCATCGGGTGGTAATTCTGTCATTGTTCTATCGGTATTTCAATGGAAGATGTTTCGACGTACTAGTGGGCCAACGCGGGGCCAACATTTACTTCGAGTCGCCTCTACGACTCGTCCTTGAGTTCAACAGCTCGGTTATGGAATGATTTACCGGTATCTTCAAGACCCAAGTTCACTCCTTTCTTTCCACAAAAAAGACTTTCCACACAGCCTAGCCAAAGATGACACAGAGAATAGATGACATAGATGTGGGAAATTATTTTCCTTAAAGTGTGGAGTTCAGCAAAAAAAAAAAACATTATACATTGTTAGCAATAATATTTATATTGAGCAGTGTTTTCATTTATTAAATACCGCAAGTCATTTCACGGTAGACAGATTGATGTACGTGCCATCAGATTATTATTATAAATCAATATAGGCCCAATCCGTTTAAATATAAAAACATTGAAATTTCACCTGCCTTGTCGCATTCCATTCGAAAATATATAAATTACATATCCGTGCACCGTTACCTGTCGTAAATTAAAATTTTATTTCCCTGTTCGGAAATCTCACTAGAGGGAAAAAACTGAATTGATAATTATTTTTTCAAAGCGTTTTTCCGCTTTACTTTCGTTTCTAAAAATAAAACGTTTTGTAATTAATTTTGCAAAATGATTTTCAGGTGCCTATAATGTACATTATATAATTATATTTCTATATTTGAAAATTACAATTCGTGGAAGAATTCCATTATATTAATTTTAAACCTTTTTATACTTAACTAGCTGATACGCGGCATGCGTTGCTATGCTAATTTAATAAAAAATTGTTTCTCCCTTCGTGTCATTTCCCATTCGTCGCCTTTCCCCTTCCGATTCTTCGTCCTCTTCCCCTCCCGCGTCCCCTACCCCTCCCGCGTTCCCTTTTCCCCTCTCCCTCGTCCCCCCTCCCGCGAAACCCCTCTCCTTAATTCCCCAACCGACCCTCCCACATACCCCTCCTCCCAGCCTTTTTTCCCTGCCGCCTACCTCCATAAAATACACCCATTTTTCCAACAACTCGCGTTAATTTTTTTATGAATAATTCATAATGCCAGAGCTCACCAGTATAGATACAGATGTTGACAACAATTCAAAAAAAATATAATAGCTATCAGATGAAATTTTAATGAATAGTATAGGAAATAATTTCATAACGCTAGAGCTCACTATCCTAATACCATCCCGGGTATGCGCACATAATATTTCCAAAGTTTCTTTTCAATCGGATGGACGATATAGCTGCGCGTAAGGTACGAACAAACATTTTTTTTTATATTATCGATTTATTTGAGACCATTATTTGTACCATTTAGTATTTGTACTAGTCTGATGATGGCTTTGAAATTTAAGTTTTTTATTATTTTCTACTGCCTCTTCTTCCTTAACTCTCGTAGCTATAGGTGCACTTTAGCTCCTGGCTCCGGGCGGTTGGGATTATTATGCGGTATGTACTAAAGAAAAACTGAACTTATATTTTTTTTACATTAACCCCACAAAGGAGGCCCTAGGTTTAAAATGTGGGACTATGTCATCTTTTTAGATGCTATGTAAAGGATATTTTTAATGAAAGGGAGGTAGGGAAGTTCTGGGAAAGAAAAAGTATGAAGGGTGGTTAGGAAAGTAGGGTTCAGAATGTGCAGGAGTAACGAACATATGAATCCATCCCAGCAAGACGAGAAGTGGAGAAAGACAAGCTGGAGAGGTCAAAGGGTCTCCTCAAACTAACCAGCCATGCAGCTGAGGACAGGCGCATCCGCCTCTAAGATCTGAACACACCTCACCCGACAAAGCCGGACTCCTCTAAAAACGTATTCAATTTTTTTTCTTCAAAATCAAACAAATCCAAATTCTTCCACTCGTCGTCCCTTGTCACTTAGCCGAGTAACCGCACAAGCCCTCACCCGCCCTAAATACCTAGAGATTTTTATGTTTTTAGTTGTGAAAAAAAAAACATCAAAAATGTCACCGGAGACCAAAATCAGTCGCTCTTTTTACTCCAAATAATGTCAAAATCACTGTTAAAGTAAGTCAAGTACGTCCGTTAATATCCCGTTTTCCAGTTACCGAATACCAAAATACCAACAAATCCATTTGATTATTTTTTTAATTGATAAACTAATGTTTAAGACAAGATTTTAAGCATATCACAAAGGGTAACAATTATAATAAGCAATAATTATTAGATCAATATTTGCAAAATTAGTTTGTGGCATCATTTTAATTAAATAAAACAAATTACTTTGTGTAAACCACCAATCACATGTTATAATATCTACATGTTTCAAAACCGATGGTTTCTTTGTATTGATGAAGAAAATATCGGTTTTGAAATATGTAGATATTATAACATGTGATTAGTGTTTTACACAAAGTAATTTGTTTTATTTAATAATTATTAGCCTTAAACACTCATCCATATTGAAAAAATCCTCCCGAGAAAATATACATGCCGCCGACGGGACGCAATATAATATATATAATATAACTCTTCACTGTAATTAATCAAAATATGTATTGCTTTATGTATTTAAAAGCCCTATGGGCGTTTAAATACAATAAATAAATATGGAGGAGTGTTTCAGGCTAATAATTGTTGCTCATAATAATTGATATCCATTTGATTTGACTTTAACCAAAATGAACGCTTCATTTCAAAGTAATTCCTACGTCAGTTTCCATATCAAATTTTGCATGTACAAAAGCGTTTTCTGGTTGGTTTGAGCATTGTTACAAATGGTTGTAGAACTGGTTAACCTCAACGGTTTTGCTCGATTACCGCACAAAACAAATAGTGCAAGCTTGTGTTTTGAGAAACTTGTTCTTCCACGTTCATGCATCGTCTACTCTTCTGTTAATCTGAATACTGATCCAACTCGAATATTTTATTGTATTTGGTTTTACTCCCAGCTGGGCTTTTATATAGTTGATTATAATAGAATATCTTACCTAATTAGCTATTGACAAATATGCAAAACAAAACTGACATAAAACAATATTAATAAAATACGTAACACTGTTGAAATAAATTGTAAACTAAAATAAGACTATCAAACAAAAAAAAAACATAAACTACTAGCAAAATTTGTAGATTTCAGCAAAGTGCTTTTGATTTTGAAGTAAATACTTCTTTACGCACGCTTGACTTGGGGGGTAAACTGGCGAATGTGTAACAGAAATTGAAATTCGTTGCGAGGAGAACGGGTTCACTGTAGAAACAAGAGAGATTTTCTTTCTCTCTTACTCTCATAGCCAGTGCATGAAATATTTCAGTCAGTATTTTGAAATACCAGTGACGCGCCAAACGAGGGGGGGAGGGGAAGTCGATGCGCACGGCTTGATAAGGCGAGGCGAATGATAATAAATTTAAAAAAATATTTGTAAAAAATTAAAATATGTATATATTTCATACATATAAACATACATATAGATGTTGCTAAAGAAGTATTAACTTCAGTCGTGTTGTCTAAAGCACACTCGTATTTGTTTTTTTACATTAGCTCCACAGAGGAGCGCCTGAAGATAATAAATTCCTCAGGGTCTATATCATATGTGGGGATGCTGTGTGGAGGGTTTTTTAGGGAAAGGAAGGATAAGAAGTTCTGGAAAGCAATTGAAGGAAGGAAATCTGGGAATCAATGTGTCCAGGAGTGTCGGACGTATGAATCCATCCCTCTCACTGTGATGCAAGGCGATGGGTCGTGAGAGGCCCGCTGTATTAAATTTAATGTGTAGGTTTATGTTAGGTCTCTTACAATTATGCCCGCCACGCAGTAGGTGGCAAAAGAATTCGCCGCCAAGACTTAAAAAAACCTCACCCCATGAATCCGGGCACCCCCGCTAAGTCACCAAACGTAGCGAAGCACCTGGGATGACTTACGCCAGGGGTGTTGGTTATCCAATGAATGGTTCCCGGGGTGGCGGTACCCATACCCGCTTCTTAGATTAGATTAAATATACTAAGAGTGCCTACTGGTGGTGAATTCCGAATGGTGGTCTTACACCAGGGCGATACAGAGAACTACTTCTACTGAGAACTACCAATATTATCTTAATTTGGTTAAAGCATATTTTTATTGGCTGCTATCTTTATGAATGATGAGTCGAAGTATGATATAGTTAAATATGACCGACTCGGATAGGGACACATTAGCAAAGTGGTCAGAGCAGCAGCCTAGAAAGCCGAAGGTCCTGGGTTCGAGTCCCAGATGTGCCCCAATCTTTTATAATTTTTCTGTTTCAGATTTTCGATTGAGTTTAATTTTGTCTTCAATAATTAAAACTTTTTATTAAATTGCTTAAGCGATAAGTCTACTGTGGTTATGCATCCCTAAGCACAAAGTGTTTCAAAAAAAATATTTGTTTTTTAGCCATTTTTCTATGTGAAGAGCTGTGACGTCAGCCCACCATCAAAATAAGATTTCAATATTCGAACACTTTGAAATTGATTTTAATAAAAAATAAATATTGAAAAAACATTTGAATGAGTTCGGATTTGAAATGGCCGCCATGCAAATTAGGCTTTGATGAAATTTTTCCGTGAGTGATTGACAGTGCTAAAAATATCAGAATTGAACATTTTCATTTAAAATTTGTAGGCTAATGACATTTGAGTCAAATAATTTATTAAAGAATTTCGATAAGATCGGTTAAATTTAATTTGCGACTGTCTTTTTACTTGGTGAATCAATTTTTTTGTGAAATATTCTAAAGATTCTTTCTACGAGTGTTGTTAGATAAAGCTAAAGCCATTTCAAGCAACTATTTGATTCTGATTTGTGCTCATTAACCAGGGCGATACTGATGAAACTATCAACTATATAATCTACCATCATTTATTGGAACCATTTATCCACTCAAGCGCTTTTTGCTTTATTATGGCACTATTTCCATAACCTCGGATTGCTTTCTTGCCAAAATGTGACAAATTTTCAAAAAAAAATAATTTATTAACGATTATATAATATATTGTACATTCAAAATATAACAAAATAAATATTCTCTAGATTCTTTAAAATATTTTAAGGTTAAAGATTTAATAAGAAGATAGGGAAATTCATTGGCTACATAGAACTATAATCAGTTTGTATGTCACCATATTCAAATTCGGAGGTATAATTTATTTAATGTGGGCGGAAAAAAATCCTTTAGCAATCCGAGAAAAAATATTTTAATTGCTCTGTCGCTCCAGTGGTTATTGGATTACCAATATCCCTGTCATAGGTCACTCCTAGTGATTTGGTTCGTTTCGTAACTTAGCAGGGGTGCCCGGGTTCATGGGTGATATATTTTTAGGTCTTGGCGGCGAATGCGCATGGCGGGCAAGATCTGGAGAGACTGGTTGAGGGAGATCTAACCTAGACGTCTCCAGCTGGACTCATCGCCTTGCACCGCATTGAGAGGGATGGATTCATACTTTCCTCAAATCTGCACACATTGATTGATTGTTTGAAAGAGAGAGTACGAAAACAGTGTGCAATATAGTTGTGAATAATGAATACTTGGAGCAGGTAAATGAGTTTGTATATTTAAGAAGTATGTTTGTGAGAGATGGGAAGGCTTACAGGGATATTGAAAGAAGGGTGAATGCAGGTAACTCTATTAATGGAAGATTGAACGCCGTTGCAGCCAACAAAAAGTTATCCAAAGAAGCGAAGCTAGCAGTCCACAATGGAGTACTGGTACCTACCCTGATGTATGGCAGTGAAGCATGGATCTGGCAGAGAAAAGATGAAACTAGACTGAATGCTGTAGAAATGAGATCCCTGAGGCGTATGTGTGGTAAAACCATGTATGATCGTGTGAGGAATGTGGAGATCCGAAAAGAATGCAAGGCTGATGTGAGCGTAATAATTAAGATTAAGAAAGGGACGCTTAAATGGTTTGGGCATGTTGAGCGAATGAATGAAGAAAGGAGTGTAAAGAGAATTTATGATGCGAATGTGAATGGTAGAAGAAGCCGAGGACGCCCAAGGAAGACGTGGCACGATCAAGTGAATCAGATCAAATTAACATGAAATCAAATAATATAGTTCCTTTCTATTTTTTCTCACCTTATTTTTGTACTGTGTAAAATATTTTTACTACAACGCAATTCATAAACATTATAATAATTAGTTTGTCGTAATAATTAGTATTTTAATATTAAGTATTATATTTAGTATTTACTATGTAAGACTGAAAAGTATACTGTATTAAATAATTAGAAAAAAATTAGAGATTTCTTACAATCAAACTGATTGATCAGTTTCGTAAGATTTGTAAAATAAGATATAGTAAAATTAATACTGAATAAACATATTAAAAAAAAAAGATACTTGAGTCGGGCCATGTCAAGAGTCAGAATAATAGAAGAGTATGTATGAAAAGATGTATGAATGTGATTGAGGCAAGGAGTGTGTGCCAAGGCCGAGTTGTTTGGCGGTCCGTCCTCTCTGCCTACCCCGTCGGGGAAACGGCGTGATGGTTAGTTAGTTAGTTAGTTAATAGACCCACATATTCCACCCACCTACAATACATTGTCCCATAGCCAAAAATACAAAAATCAACATTCGAATTCATGAATTTTTATTTTATTATTGTAAAGATAACGAGTTAAAACTCTGAGAACATTTGTCATTTTTTCTTGCAAGACGGTCATTGGCTAAATATGCCAAATATGCCTCCTGTGTGGAGTTAATGTAAAAAAAAAAATAAAAAATGCGCCCTCAACTTTGGGATTACCGGTGGCGACGGGCAAATCATAATATTATTTTTTTCATTTTGTCATTCAAGCAAGACGTATCATTTTCCCAAATATATCCCGTTTTTACCATCAAACCATAATGAAATCTACTGGCCCAGATATGTATTTTGAAATTATTTTTAAAATATATCATTTCTTTCTTTGGTTTGTCTGTATGATGTCTTCAAAGTTGTCCCCTAAATTTCACGCCTGCTCGGAGAAAAAATTTATTCTAAAATTCGATCATTTTATTTGTAAAAACGGTCAAAAACGGGACTGAAGTTCTTACGAACAAATTAACAGTAATTCAATGTTTTTGGCGGGAAAATGTAAGAATAATTTGTTGGTATACGTACGAAATTACGTATACCAACAAATTATTCTTACATGTTCCCGCCAATAAACATTGAAACCCTGTTAATTTGTTCGTAAGAACTTCAGTCCCGTTTTTAACCGTTTTTACGAATAAAATGATCGTTTTTTAGAATAACACTTTTCTTCGTGTCATTAACGTATTTCTCAACTTTGAAAGCGTTTTAAAAAATATCTCCAAATATCTCCTCGTAGTTTTTGCATTTTATTTTAGGTCTGTTAATAAATTTTTATTTCCCAAAAAATTGGCTGCATCTGTCCGCGACCAAGGTTTTTATAAATTTTTTTTCAGACAGAGGTAAATCTATCAAAAAGTTCGAACTCGCAGAAGTGAGCGTCGAGAGCGAAAAATACAATAGACTAAAAAAATACAATAGGTTGTTTTTCACAAATTATGTTTACTCTTTAATCTTTTTGACATCGAAGATGAACTTCGGGACCAAGTTATGTCTTTTAGCAGACTGTTTTGTTTAAAATTTAACGAAAAGCTGGAGGAAGTTGTTCGCAATCGCCGGAAATTCCGATTACGCAATGAGACGCGGCTAAACCAAGAAATACAGTTCCCATTGTGTGTGACAGCTCTACTAGACACAACCAATCAGCCTGTACTAAGTTGTACTCGCGGGAGACCCCAAGTCATTCGAAGACGTTTCGGTCATGACGAAGAAAAGGCGCATATCGGAGCTCGTATCTGGTAGAACTTCAGACGAGTTGCGGTTCGTTGCGGATGTCACTAAAGGTACACCAGTGAAGAACGAGACATCTTCACTAACTCCTCATCAAGAAGAAGCTCTGTATCTCGATATAGATCTATCAGAAAATAGATACAGTGTTAAAAGCTGCAGTAAATGCTATGCACCCAAACTGCTTTCCTACTCTTTATCAGCTTTTGACTTCTGAACCTCTCTTATCATCCAAAAGAAATATTAGCACAAATAAAGGCGTGAGGATGGATGGAGAGGTTTAGAGGACCATTTTATAATTAAATGAAACAATATATCTTAGTTACAACCACTGATTGCACTGAATGCACGAAACCGGTCGGCGTGTAACTAAATAAATCAGTGGTTGTAACTAAGATATATTGTTTCATTTAATTATAAAATGGATAACCACAAAGTGATAGCTAATTTCAAAAATATAACATTGGCAAGTACAGCCACAAAAGCTAAAATGTATAATATGTTTGCCCTGAAGAAGGAACGGTTGTTCCGAAACCGGTCGGCGTGTAACTAAATAAATCAGTGGTTGTAACTAAGATATATTGTTTCATTTAATTATAAAATGGATAACCACAAAGTGATAGCTAATTTCAAAAATATAACATTGGCAAGTACAGCCACAAAAGCTAAAATGTATAATATGTTTGCCCTGAAGAAGGAACGGTTGTTCCGAAACCGGTCGGCGTGTAACTAAATAAATCAGTGGTTGTAACTAAGATATATTGTTTCATTTAATTATAAAATGGATAACCACAAAGTGATAGCTAATTTCAAAAATATAACATTGGCAAGTACAGCCACAAAAGCTAAAATGTATAATATGTTTGCCCTGGAGAAGGAACGGTTGTTCCGAAACCGGTCGGCGTGTAACTAAATAAATCAGTGGTTGTAACTAAGATATATTGTTTCATTTAATTATAAAATGGATAACCACAAAGTGATAGCTAATTTCAAAAATATAACATTGGCAAGTACAGCCACAAAAGCTAAAATGTATAATATGTTTGCCCTGAAGAAGGAACGGTTGTTCAAAAACCGGTCGGCGTGTAACTAAATAAATCAGTGGTTGTAACTAAGATATATTGTTTCATTTAATAATAAAAATAAAATTAATCTTCCGCCATATCCAGCATAAACTCCAATCTACATAAAATATCGGTCATCAATATTTCCCTGAAATATCAATTAAGTAGACTTGCTTTATTACCCCTGGTAATACGGTCAAGATATTGGAATTTTCTTGTTCGAAAGTTGTTTGGAAGACCTAGGGATCCACAATAGGCTCTTGACTATCTGCCTATATCGTATTTGAGGACACTTTGGATACGTTGACCGCCAAACTGAGGACTCCAACTTTGAGAGACTCATGTTCACTGGAAACGTGGAAGTCAGAAGAAGCAGAGAACGTTCACAAATGCGCTGGAGAGATCAAGTATCACTGGCGTCCGGTACGAAGGTGTCCACAGTTCTCCATGCAGCGCAAAACCGCAATGCGTGGAGGAGCCTTATCCACCATGAAAAAAAATTGTAGCAATGGTCATGATCCTCAGCAATGAGTAGAAATTGTTGCATCTTCTACAGTTCATAGTCCGTAGTTACACAACTAACTTCAAATTCATTCCAAGAAGATTTATTTTTATTCTAACATTACTTTGAATTGTTCTTTTCTTGAAAGTTCACAGACATTAATTTATTATCCCCCGGATAGGACATAAATTATCGACTGAACTGTTGGCAACTACTGTGTTTTTATACCGGCAGCGGGAAGGGCTATGCGCTTGCTCTGTGCAATGCAAGCAGTGGCGTGCAGCTCAGAAAAGTTGAAAAGCTATACCTTTATCTAAAAGACCAGCTTAATAATTGTTTTAAAGATTGTAAAAAAATAACAAATTCTTGTTAAAACCTGATTATTTATTGATTTAGACTTAACGGCAAAAGTGTTATTTACATACACGTTTTTTTAAACAGTCGCACTACAATACAAAAAGAAAAAAGATAAGGCAAAATATTAGATTACATAAATAAACAAAATAAAAGAAAAAAAATGTACATTAGTACAACAGTAGTTTTATTAAAAGCAGTGAAGAAGAAAGAAATATGAAAACAAAAACCTTTTATTTTTTGAAGAAGAAGATGAGCTGAGCTCGGCCTTTCTTATCACTGAGCTGTAGTGAGGACGCAGCACACAGCTTCCCGCACTTATTCTTCGATACATTTTTCAAAAAACTTTTTTAATTATTCCTATAAATGCGGGTTTTTATTTATACACGAAATGTCACTTTATAAGTTGTCTTAAATAAATTAAAAACACTACCGTCAATTTAAAAGCAAATACTGTCATTACTTTTTTTAATAATGCTACCGAATCAAAGTCTCCATATCTTTGTTATGGATTTATTCCATAGAAATAGACGTAACAAAGACTACCGTTTTTTTTTTAGAGTCAAGTTTGTGAACAGTTGTACAATTTATATAATTCGGTTTGTGTAACAACCCATCATGTCGAAGAAGACCAATATATCGCTAAGGGGGAAAACAAATTATTTAACGAGGACCTGGAATTGGAATACTATATTGTTTCCGTGTCGAGAATAAAGTAAAAATTCAGCAACAAAATTTTTTGTTGCTGAATTTTGTATGCACGATTTCTACAAAAAGCTACAGCTTACCCTCGGTCAATGAGCAATGCACGCCACTGACTGCAAGTATGCACATGCACTTGTTCTGTGTGCAGTACCGAACAGGACAACGGAGTGTCGTACGACGTGACGCTATTATTCTAAGGTTCGAGATCGTTGCTGTGCTAACAACGCGAATTTTTGCTCTGTCGGAGGTTGCAGCCATTTTTCAAGTTATTTGTATTTGTAAAAATTGGTTTAATCCGAGCACTCAGGTTGAAATAAATCAGTTAGTCATGTTTCTTCTACATTATCTTGTAGAATTTATTCCTTTTTAATTTTTTCAGGGAATGAAGGATAATAGGCTCCTCTTTAAAAATCAGAGGCTTGCATTAATATCGATAGCGGAAATTTGAAATGCTGTGAAGAGCGAGAATAATTCGAAAAATGGGTTGAATTTTTCTCCGTTTTATTTCTTTGGATCTGCTTTGTCGAAATATTTCTATGAAAATAAGTGTGTTCCTCTATCCCTTTCAAGCCTGAAGTTTTTTTTTTCTAAAATCACATTTTTTTGCAGTGATCTTAGAAAAGGACCTTATAAGGCTTATGCAAAAAATAATACAAAAAATTCTAGCCACCCCCAAGGTCAAATACGACCCCTGCACGATCGTGACGTTTGGGCTAATGCACGGTTAGACTTACGGATTGTATGTGCTTTTTTAACAGAAATAAAAGACAATTAATAAAAAAATAGTATTAATTATTTACGTAATCAAATTATACATTTTATAATCATAGTGACAAGATGTTGAAGATGTTAGAATATGTCTTTAATGTATTTGTGTAGCTAGAATTGAAATCAGACAAAAATATTATTTTCCCAGCTTACTTAATAATAAAAATTCTTCTAGTTTTTAGACTTGAAAATAGCGATCTATAATCTTATTTTTGTGATAAAGGGATATAGAGAGAGCTTCTTTAGCAACATGGTTATTCTTCATCGTCATCCACGCCACCCATTTCTGAATCCTCCAGTTGCCATCATCGGTTGCAGTACCAAATCACTATTCAGCTCCATCTCTGCCAAAAATGTGAATAATAGTGATAAAATCAATGAAATATTAGTCAATTACTAAAAATACATAAAGTCACGTCAGGCCTAACCGTCACGATCGTGACTCTTGATCCAAAAGGTGTGATAATATTTACAAATCACAAGTTTCGAATGTAAATACAACCACCGGCATTACAACGACAAACTAATAACAATTGCTTCATGTATCAATTAAAAAATGTACAAAATAACATCACTTACGTCTACCTCACCAATGTCAACTGGTCGGCCGATGAGGCGAATAATCTAAACTAGTGAGAAGCTAATTTCGTGCACTATCGTATGCCGCTGTCTTCGTTCCGAAAAGTTGATTAGGCAAAGCGCGGGAATTTTTTAATTGAATGTGCACGATCGTGTTAGAGCGTTCTGAAAGGGTTATACGTCATGCTTTTTAAGGTGGTTTTTTAGTATGAAAATTGAAAAATAAATTAAATTCTGCTGTCAAAGAAATAAAACATTTTTTTGTAAAAAAGAGTCAATAAGTCTAGAATTTGATTTAAAATGTAAGGTACCTGATCAATAGAACTTAGAACGTAATATACGATTTCCCGTTTTCCTTCCTACCCTTTCTGGATAAACGTGTCATATAATTTTCCAGGCATTGCTATCCTACTACCCTGTACTTCAGAGGAAAGGAAATTTTTATTTTTTCATTGATGAATTAATGTTGATTAAATTCGCCAGAAAATGATTTTCGGTACCTGATCAATAGAACTTAGAACTAATATACGATCTTCTTTTTACCTTCCTACCCTTCACTAGGACCTAACCGATTACTGGATAAATGTGTCATATAATTTTCCAGGCGTGCTACCTACCCTACTACCCTGTACTTCAGAGGAAAGGAAAGTTTTATGTCTTTTTGATCGGCACTAAAACCATTCGATCTGCGGAGAATACGCTTCCAATACTTCAAACTAATTCAAAGAAACTTCCGGAAAACTTACGAATTACTTTATTTCTTGGAAGTTACTTAATGCCTTCGCTGCTCAAAACTGCTAACTGCCTTGCTTTAAGTGTAAGAAGGTATAGATAAAATTTCTAAAGATATTGTATTAAAGTGTGACATTGACGAAATTTAACCTGTTAACCAAAAAATAAAAATACTTAACTAGGATGTGACTAGCACATTCTGTACCACAATATGGAATCGTGGCTTGGGGGTGCATTTAAATCTACGCTACTTCCACTTAAGACAATTCAAAAAATCTTAAAAAGCCTTACTACTATCCAACTACAACTGTTTTCCGAGATTTCGCGTTTCAGCCTCTTTCAAAAATTTATGACAAAATTGCACTACTTCAATTACATGAAGAATTCTTTGATAAAAATAATATCCCACAATTAAATATTAGCAAAATAATTATTTCTGTTGGAGGGCTAACCGTACCTCTAGTACGAACTTCAACAGCACAGCATCACTATATATTTAAGGGTATAAAATTATTTAACAAATTACCCCTAGATACCCCCAAATTACCCCTAGATATTACCTCATAACTTTTCTTATTGTTTGATATTATGTTTTGCTTATTATTTCATTTGTTGCTTTTATATTACTTTACCTTTGTATTACTTTTATTGTATTTCCATGTTTTGTATCATTTATAACTCACCTATGTTTTTATTACTTTCGATGCATTTTCTTATAAAATTACTAATAGTTTTTTATAATAATATTTGTAATTTAAATAGATGCACAAATATATAGTTGCACTCTCCTAAACACATGCACCTGCTTTATTAGGATAGTGGTACAAATGTTATATATATATTAAGTTGTAAATATTGTAACACTAAATATGTTTAAATAAATAAAAAAATGTGATTTCTGTGAATCACTTAATTTGAGCATGCAAAATAAATTGAAAAAAAGTATGTGGGTGAATGACAGGTGTTCTTTTTTCCCGGTGCCGAGGTGATGGGAAGGAAAAAAGATTTGAGGGGTGGGTATGAATCTGGGGATAAATATGTCCAGGAGTGATGGACGTGTGAAGCCATCCCTCCCACTGCGGTGCAAGGCGATGGATCGAGAGGGTCTGGTTGGAGAGATCAAAAGGTCTCCCTCAACCAGTCCCTCCCGATCCTTCCTGCCACTCAGATGATCGGCAGACGCATCCGCCTAAAACCTAACCCCGTGAACCCGGGCACCCCTGCTAAGTCACCAAACGTAGCGAACCACTTTGGGTGAGCTGTGGCAGAGGTGTTGGTCGTCCAATAAATGCATCCTGGGGAGGCGGGACCCAAACCCGCCTCCCAAATTGGAAATAAACAGAATTTTATACATGCAATGCAAATTCAATTTTTTTTAAATTTATACTAGGTACTTTATTTCAGCACCTTACAAAATGTCAGATTCTTTAAGTGTCAGGTTTATGACCATCATTAAGACTAGAAAAATAGCTTGAAATGGCTTCTGCAGTGTTTGATTACCAGATCTACATAAGCAAGTACTTCCAAACCATCCCTTTTCCCATATCCTTCTCTTCCCCTTTTCCCACGATACCTCGAATATTAACTTATTACAAAGGGTTCAAAATGTTTAATCATATCTCTACACAAATCTTCCTTGAATAGTTCCTCGATGTTTTTATAGGTAAATTTTAATATTTTTATTTTTATTTTTAACTTTTTAACTTAAAGAGTTAAACCTCAAATTATAATATTTTAATTAATGAAAATAATATTAGCGAAAGTCAATCGAAAGTCCGAAACAGGAAAATCAGAAAAAGATACGGATACATCTGGAACTCGAACCCAGGACCTCTGGCAATCCGGGCCAACGCGCTATCCACTGCGCCAACGTATCCCTACCTATCCCTAAGGATACGTTGGCGCAGTGGATAGCGCGTTGGCCCGGACTGCCAGAGGTCCTGGGTTCGAGTCCCAGATGTATCCGTATCCTTTTCTGATTTTCCTGTTTCGGATTGTCGATTGACTTTCGCTAATATTATCTCCATTAATTAAAATATTATAAATTTTAATAGTTTTTGTATGATACAACATTTTCAGGACGAGGTAAAAGTTAATACATTGTTGACGAAGCTATGTACATCTTCGTTCCTCCATCCAAACTACTACCTATTTACCTATCCTCTGACAAGGTGTTTAACCAATATAACCTACACGTGATATTACGGAAAAATAAATCAAGAATCTATCAGTCTACTGAAGTAACCAGTGCAATTTTTACCTTTTTCCTTTTGTGTTATTTTTGTTACTTTAAGTAAATAATAATATCAAAAGTTGTCTTTACAGAATCGCCATTCCTATCCATTGTAAGAATATGTACTAAATGCACAATTTAGCTGTCCTGAAACGGGAATCCTTCCCAGTTGGACAGACAAAGGATCATTTTGTATTGTATTGTTTGTAATATATAAATAAAAATAAATAAATAAATAAATTGGATGATTTGTATAGCGCCGTTTTTGTGAAAAATCACCTCAAGGGCACTGTAAATAATTTTTAACCTCAACACAGGTTAAAAATTTTTTTGTGAACTGTTATACCTAAAATGTGAAGAAACAATAAATAAATATAATAAATGATTAACTCCTTATTGATCTCTCAGTGATTTTATATCGACTACGTTAAAGAAGCCTCTGTGCAATGAGCATCAATCTAGTATTCTCTCAGAGTCTAATTGAAGAAGAGGATAACACTAATAATCTAAATTAAAATATGAAAATGACCAAGACACAAAATAAAAGCGGTCGCAACTAAGACACGAACCCAGAACCTTTCGTTTTACCGGGACAGACTTCGGCCATAGTCACCTATTATAAAACCGTCATTTTGTCCCAGTTGCGACCGGTATCTTTTATTTTTCTGGTGTCTGGTTTATTTTCATATTTAAATCTAGGTTACTAGTGTTATCTTCTTCTTCAATGATTTATTAAATTGAAGGGAATAACCTTGAAAAGTTATAAAAAGAGATTTTTTAGTCTCTATTAAAAAGCCCAGGCAATTATCATCTCCTATGGTGATAATATTGACCTATTACGAAAACTTGTGTAGTGTACCCATGGTGCCATAATATTGAATCTCACAAAAATGTGTTGCGTAAAAATTAAGGTAAGTCAAAATCAACATTTGCAACTACACAGCTGTTTGAAACTTTTAAGGTTCTGAGTTTAAACAAGATCTTCCAAAAGAATGCATTGCTACAAATTCACAAATACCATTTTAATACAACAATTTCCGCAAAAACAAGTAATCGACCTAGATCCCGGGGTAACTTAGAAATTCCTAAATATAAAACTACTGCTTCTCATCACCATTACACTTACCAAGGTATAAAGTTTTTCAACGCCCTTCCAGATAAAATCAAAACAGAAAAAAAGTATAAAGTTTACAAATCTCAAATCAAACAACTATTAGATAAACCAAACACTAATTACAAAATTTTAATTTCATAGAAAAAAGTCTACATATTTTTTATTGTATGTACACTTATTAGTGATAATTGATTTCAGTATTAACTATAATATGTAACTATTAGTATGTAATTAATCACTTAACATAATTACTAATTTATATTTAAAAATATTTATATTTTTCCTTTTTTGAACATATCCTCTACAAATATTATATCAATCTTTTGAGACAGTGCCTTACCTTACCAGTACTATACCTATGTACTGTCATATTGGTAAACGATAATTGTTGCATTTCATTATTATGTACCTTCAAATAAAATATTTATCAGCGGCTGAGGCCAATTTCAATGTTTAGAACCAACTGTATGTACCTATCTATTAATTAGTTTATTAATATATGTTTATTTCTACAACATTTATATTCAATTTGTAACTTTTATTTTTCATTCATGTAGATTGTAAGTCAATTATTGTAAACAATAATTAAAACATTATAATTTCTAACTTTTTTTAATTAAGAGGCTTTACTCCCCAACTCAAACACGAGAAATTTTTTCTCCGTTGAGTTGAGTAGTTTGTTAAAAAAAACATCTATTTGTAAATAGCTTTTAAGAACCAACTGTATTTATTTTTCTAAATCTTATGTATATGTATTTTAAATAATAATAATAAAAAAAAATCATTGAAAATGTCCACTGTCTAACCAAGCTCTTCCCATGGTTGTGTCACTTACAAAAAACATAAAACTGCGGTTGACATAGTAACGCTGGTGTCTTTTTTAGCATACAATGATTACAAATTTTGTGCTCGTTCAAAATTCAAAACTTTAAAAATTGAAGTCATTCCCTGTCTCTGCTACGAAATTCGTAGCGACATAAGGGTGCCATTTATGATAGCGCATGCCTCAAACATCACTTCCAACTATGAGAAACGCCCGGAGTGGTGGGATGTACATTGTTCACGGTGGCACAAAAGTTGTCATCTGATGTTCTTTGACTGTAAATTTTTTTTTTAATAAAAAATATAATTTTACTTTTGAATTGTATTTACTTGAAATCTAATTTTTTTTTCATTAAGTCGAAAAAATGACATCGGCAAAGGGGCCGCCGCCAGAATAGTTACCATACGGGCCCGATTTATGTCATTTACCATCACCATAATCAATATCATGTAAAACAATTGGCTCGCTTAAAGAAATAGTTTGTATTAGATTCTAAGACAAACAATTTCTAACTTCATACACTTTTATACAGGATGTTAAGGTACGTACTTGAGTTACTTTAACCAGTGATTCCTAACATTATTTGGAGTAAAAAATGTAAATAAAATTTTGGTCTCCGGTGACATTTTTGATATTTTTTTTTTTTCTACAAAAACATAAATAATAGTAGGTGTTGGGTAGTTGGAGGCGGGGTAAGTGGTGGGGCGGTAACTCGGCTGAGTGACCAATAAGGTCATGTAAAAGATTTTTTTTTTGTTTGATTTTGAAGAAAAAAAAAATTGAAAAAAAAAAATCACATAAAAAAAGTTAACGGAGACCAAAATTTCATTTTCATTTTTTACTCCAAATAATGTCAGGAATCACTTGTTAAAGTAACTCAAGTACGTAACTTAACACCCTGTATATATATATTTATTTTTATTTTTATGTCATGTTACACCTCTTTAGGCTATATCTCTTATCATATGAATGTATACAATATTTTTTTTTATGAAAGTAAACAATTATTTTTTAATAGTTAATTTAATTTTTGTTATAATCCATTAAGTTAAAAGAACCCATTGACAAACTTCTTAAAAGTAGTTTATTGGGACTTTTTCTCTGTTTTTGTATTATGTTTTTTATTTGATAAATATGTATTATTATTTGTTTTAAATGTTTCTTTAAATAAAAAAAAATTAAAAAAAAAACCTTCCGGTGATAGTTTCTCACATTCTTGACGGATATTCTCTGAGGGCTTCAATAGTCTGAAACTTGTTGATATAGACTCGTGATTTCAAGAAACCCCATAAAAATAAGGCTGGAACTATTAAATCGGGTGATCTTGCCGACTAGTGCAAATCACCAAACGAGAGTTTTGGTGATTTGCAATGGCCGGTGTCACTCAAAAAAACATTTTTCCGCGTTCTTGAGGAAAACAGCAAATCATATCTTGTTGACGTGTATTTTGTATCTGTTTTATTCACAAATGTCAAAACATAAATGACATTTGCCGCCATTTGCAAAAATTATGGCGTCTTCCGATAGGGTGATTACTTTTGCGCCACCTTGTACATACCGGGAATAGGGTACAGAGTACAGCGCTATAAGGGTGTAGCGTCGCGTGGCCCGTATATAACACGAAAGAGTTTTATCGTTGACGTCGCGTAGTAATGGTGCGGAGACATAGAACGATGTAATGACCAGATGTAACATTTACGCTTTACCTTGTCTTTTTTGAAAAATAACTTCATGTAGGTATACCTACAAGGAATAAAATGTGTTTGGAAACAAACGTGATTGTTGCGCAGGGCCTCTTTATAATTTTTATTATTTATTTTTTGTCTCCCTCCCACTGTGATGTGCAAGTCGATGGTTCCGGAATTAGAGGTAAAATGTCTCCATCAGTCAGTCTCTCTCGATTCAACGAATGTGTCGCTAAGACCTTGACAATTCACGCACCATGAACCCGGGCACTCCTGCTAAGTCACCAAACTTTACGAACCACTTAAGGTAATCTATGGCAGGACTTTTAGTTACCAAATAAATAATTACCCGCCTCCCAAATTGCACAAGAGTCCCTGTAGCTACGACATCCCTAATTCAGGGTGTGTTGTGATGCAGAAGGATATGAGGAGGGGAATGTGAAGGAGAAGAGGAAGAAGAAAGTTAGCCTACATTTGATTAAAGCCATTTTATGCATCGTTTCGATAATTGATTGTCCTTAAGATGATACCCGGTGGTGGAGAAATTTGAAAATAAATTTTACTAAATTGTTGCTGTCACTTACTGTGAAGACCGTGGACGGTTTCTCGTTGAGTTTCTGGACTCCCGTGGATGGATCCAGAATCCTTTGTGTGATAGTCTCAGTACAGGGGTGACTTAAATAATAAGTCGTAGGTAGACTATTGATATTTATTATGAGGTATGTACAGTGTTCTTTCTTAGGAAGTCTAAAAACAAAGAGGACAAATGGACGACAATCATACCTTTTATGCGTTACTCATGCTATCTCACTCATACACGCTTGTCTCTTTCATACCGCAAGACATACGTTCATCATACTTGCTCCACCGTATATCGAGCGAAAGGAACACTGCACCTCGGGCTACTAATACCTAACTAAAATCGAGGTTTTGTATTCCCCTATTTTCTCCTCCAAAAGTGGACTGATTTTCATTTTTTTTTTACCAACTACATAAGAAAAAACTATTCTATGTCTGTACGTTTTCCTTTTTTTTTAAAAACATTGTATAGTTTGTATGCTGAACGTCTTTTGATGGCGTTTAAACCAGTCAATTTAATTGATTTTTGGAAGGTCATAACTTCTATAAAAAGTAACTAATCAAAAAAAACAAAAAGTACCGACACGCTAGTAGTTGATATATATTTTATGTGAAAACAATATTTTTCTAGGGTTAAAATCCAGAGAGATAAATAGGGAATACGTTTGTATGGAAAAATCACCGCCGGGTATCCCCTTAATTGGGAAATTCTTCCTAGTTTGACAATTAATTGCTGAGATGAAATTAATGAAAATGAACACGTATGAATACGGTGAGTAATAAAACTGGATGGGAACAACTCATTATCTTTACTTTATTATACACAAGGCACGTGTCCTGATGATGGATACTTTCACGCTCTCCGAAACGTTAGCTGAAGAAAAAAAAAAGCGTAAAATGGCATAATAAACCAAAAATTAATCACGATAATTTTTAGTATTGCCTCCCATGGTGGCCATGATAAAATTTTATCACTTAGATTGTCGAGTAGTCATGAGAAAAAAATACCCCAAGGCTAATCTTTGGGGATGCTCTGTGGAGGGTCTTTTTAAGGCAGGAGAGGAGAGGAAGTTCTGGGAAGGAAGAGGGTATGAGGGGTGGATTGGAATATGTGGGCAATGTGTCCAGGAGTGACGGGCGTATTTATCCAACCCCACTGCGGTGCAAGGCGACGGGTCGAGAGATAAGAGTTGGGCTCGAACAGCAGGTGGACCAACGCATTTGCCGCCAAGACTCAGACAAACCTTACCCCATGAAGTCGTGCACCCTTGCTGAGTCACCAAACGTGGCAAACCACTTGGGATGGCCTATCGCAGAGGTGTTGGTTATCCAAATAAATGGTCTGTTTGGTTATCCATTGTTTTGTTGTTCATTTTAAAGAAATACAATAATTTTAAAAAGCGAAAATTTTATACTATTTTTCTTACATTTATCACGCGAAGATGGCATTAAACACCGTGTAAAAATAGTTGTAGAGTTGTCTAAATTCTACGGCGTAGCCCTTCTACGCTGGCTCCTGTGTCGTAGATGCGGCCTGCAACGGAACCAAGTGATATACGGATGAGGTGCTTCTGACTAATGTTCCATTCCTATACTATTTTACTTTGCGGAAATAAATAAATGGGTTTTCTGCTAAAGCATTTATAAGTTCCGCCTTGTGGGGGAGCGGGGGTAGGTGGATCCGTATCGATCCAGGGAAAGTTATTAATTATTCTACCACGGTTATTCTGTTAGAAAATGCGCTGTGGTTTATTCATTTGTGTAATAATGGTTATAAACTGGCAAATGAATGGTATTCCAATAAAGATAAAAAACTTTTAGCAATGTCTTGAAATTATTTCTCTATTTGTGTTAAGCGAAACCTCGCTAGAAACAGAACATAATTTAACCACTTTAAACGTGGCTTCAACTATTCACACTCAACAATAAGGCACTCTTACAACTCGTTCAATACCAACGACTGTGTAAGAAAACTAGATATTAAGAAATTTCTTAATAAATATCCGTCTCTCAATAACAAATCACATGTTATCCACTCAAACGTTCGCGTCAATAATTGAAATACATTTCCAGCGTCCGGGATTTCTGAGCGTCCGATTTGGAGATTTTCTGCCCCCATTAAAAATATTAAATCCCTGAATTTTTAATTAAGAGACATATAAGCTATTTATAGTGCTAGAAAGCCATTGAATACACCCATATTTAAACGATTCATTCATAAACAATCGTTTAATTGATAAACGCATGATTTTTGCGTATTATTTACTATAAAATTGGCGTATTTGGAGAATTTAAATATTGTGACTTCAATATGTTGTTTATTAACTCAGGTACGGGGCATACGTCATTCCTATGTCTACCTATGTCAAATTTTTGTGAAAACAAGCTTATGCGTTCAAGCGGTTAAAGTCTTGTTAATAATCACGGACATAGGTAAGTTTAAATTCAAAAATGAAGTATTTTATTATTTAACACTAGCTTCTGCCCGCGACTTCGTCTGCGTAAGATTAGTACTTCGAGTAATGTATTTTCTTTTAGTCCCATCTACGTTTATACCACAATTCTTAACCTATTTATTTAAAATATGTATAAAATTCTTGATTCGATTCAAAGTATTAGGCGAGTAGGTACTTCAAATAAATTTAAATAAAATATAATTTAAATATATTCCAAAATAGAATTTTGATTTAACAATCATTGTTTTGCAAAATGTCATTCTCAAATTTTGACGTTTTCTATTAAACAAAAATTATTATTTTCAATATATTGAAAATAAATAGCTAGCTTTATAAATTATAGCCTATATTTTATTCTGATGTATGAGCTCTATTATTGTAAAGTTTCATTAAAATCCATTCATTAAATTTCGATTTAAAGAGTAACAAACATACATACATCCATAAAAACTTTCGCGTTTATTATCATTAAATTTTATATAATATCCATTCATTAAATTTCGATTTAAAGAGTAACAAACATACATACATCCATAAAAACTTTCGCGTTTATAATATTAGTAAGATTTAATTCGGAGGAGATGCGAGATATTATTGTTGAAAAGTAAAAACAGTAAGTTATATCTAAGTACATATAAAGCGAGAGAACTTTTGAAACAATTCAAAAAAATGTTTAAAATATCTCTTCAAATTAGCCACATTTTGGCCAGCGATCGCTGAAGGGTATTTGCAAATTGACCAAAATATGGCCAAAAACGCTCAAGTGGTTATTCATGATTCAGTAAATCTATACATTCTGCCTTAAGAGGCATTGACAAAATGTGTTTACTAGATTATATGTCGATTTATTTTGTTGTATGATTATATAATTTGTTAGATAAAATAACAATCTTTCAAAATGAATTTATGTTTTTTTGTAAAAAAAAGTCAATAGGTCTAGAATTAGATTTAAAAAGGACTAATTTCCGGTATTCTTTGGTAATACTCGAATAGATAGATACTGTAACGCTGTCCGAAACTTTAGTTAAAGAAGAAAGAAGCGCAATACAGCATAATAATTCAAAATTAAATTACGATTAAACAATACAAGTTTGTTTTAATTCTTTTATAACGGAATTTTTTACTAAGGGATTTCATTCCGGTTTACCTTAAACTACGTTCTAATCAAATAACACATTACAAGTAATGAACATTCACTTACTGTTTAGTTCCACCATATCATCTAGATCTAGTTGTGTTAATTATCTTTATCTCAAACCACAACCCCTTATTCGTATAACAAAGGCTGTTATCAGTCTAAATTAAATCATAACATCAAGTACTAGTTACGTACTTCAAGCAAGTATAGCACAACTGCTTGAACGAAAATATTAAAAGCATCCAACTTTCTCAGAGCCTCGAAACATAAATCATAATCATGTCATTAATTAATTATTATCAGAGTATAATATCATTTAGATACAAAGATGACGAGATCCACCAACTTTGAAGAACACATAACAGTCTTCAAGATTCATAATCTAGAAAACTTTACCAAATTGTGTTCAGAAACCTCATTGCGTGCGAAGAGTAAAATTTTAATTATACGAACTGATTTCGCTTGCTGAGGGTTGGTTTGTACTATGCCCATTTATGGTTTTTTTTTAACTGTAAATGCACTAATATTATTCATATTTTTATCTACTATATCCACATACAAAAAAAAAATTACCAGCGGGAACTTACATTTTAAACATCACTTTTTGCTCCATAGTAAATACAAAAAAATTAATCATCATGTACATTGGCATTGACCATTGGCCAATTTTGGCTAATTGTCAAATTTTTTACTATTATGTACGTGTATGTAAAAAAATACTAATGTTTGATTACTCCGTACATTTTATTAATTCAATTGACAATACTAAATTTTCTCATTTCCAATAAAGAATTTTATTTTTTCTTATTATTTATTAAATCCTTATGTATGTGAATATCAAATTATTATTGTTTGATGTGCCATAGGATGAAATTACTCTTGATTTGGCATATCTCTGCCCAGTGGGCGGATGCAGTACAAACCAACATTAAATATGGTCATGGTACAAACCAACATTATTTATTACGATGAATATTAACCATTTTTATCTATTTCGTTTAAAAAAAGTGTCCTTTTACGTTCTTGATTATGCTTTTATACAAAAAAAAATCTCTTTTTTAAACATCAAACTTCGTTTTCTCAAAACGAGTTTTTGTGGACATAGTACAAACCAACCCTCAGCAAGCGATTTGTCTGAAACGCGTTCATTTTTCAGCATTTTCAATGATGGGTGGTATTTTTCAGATAGTAACACCAAAGGGTCTGATAAAGGGGAACTAAACGTTAGTTGGTGTGATATCTGTGTGAATGAGAGCAAGCGAGACAGTATGCTTGCGAAACTCTATAAAAGGCGATGCGTGCTAGAAGTATACTTACTCGCTCTTCATTGCGTACTACTACCGACTCCACACATATCTTACAACTGTATATTACAGTTGGGTTACGGGCACCCAATTGCTGTTTTGTTAAGTATTATTTAAAAAAAAAAAGGCTGATTTGTATTATTTATTACGATGAATATTAACCATTTTTATCTCTGATTCTTGTGAATTCTAGCTATTGAAGTAAAAAGTGGTACTAGTGTGACAATAAAAATATTATTGTTTAGAATTCAAATGGCTGAATCGGAGGAAAATTTTATCCCTTCGTCTATAAATAATTATAAACGAAAAAATCAATAACTTAATCAAAGAAATTTTACTTCAACCGCACGTAAAGGATAGACGCACTCAATTTTTTTCAGAACTGTTTATTTATAAATGAAATATTAATATCTACTATTAAAGATAAAAAATCATAAATTAAGATGGTGTCCTACAAATTTATCTCGATAACAATAAATATGTTTTGTATTTTTGCCCAAATAGTAGAATCAACAAGGTAAAGGAAGGAGAGAACGCTGTCTACCGGAAAGTGTAATTTAGAAATAAATCCGATGAACAGAGATTACGGGGATAAACAAAGCCGATGATTTGACAGAATGGAGGGGAGCAACACACGAGTTGTTTGTTTATCTGCACGTAAACACGGATGAGAATGTTGCCAGATATGAATTATTTTTACACTATCTGAAGCACGTTATTTTTTTAAAATTAAATGTTTGCTCACAAGAATCGGATTAGATTTTTTTAATTATTTATTTTATATTATGGAAAAAAGCAGTACATTAGTTACAGTGATGAGTTTACTGATCCAATATATAAAATCTAATGTTTATTTGTTCGTACCTTATGCACGGCCATACCGTTCATCCGATTGCGATGAAACTTTGGGAATACAATGTGCGCATAACCAGAATGTGAGGATAGTGAGCTCAGGTGTTATAAAATTATTTCCCATACTATTCATACGACTGCGATTAAAATTTCATCCGATTGCTTTAAATTTTTTTGAATTGTTGTGAACATGCCCGTGAATACTTCTATATATATATATACTGGTGAGCTATGGCATTATGAAATTTTGCATAAAAAATAAATAGGTCACGCGATTGATTGGAAAAATGGATGTAATTTATGAAGTTAGGCGGCAGGGAAAAAAGGCTGGGAGGAGAAGTATATGGGAGGGTCTGATGGGGAATTAAGGATAGGGGCTTCGCGGGAGGGGGGACGAAGGAGAGGGTAAGGCGAAGAAGGTAGAAGCGGAATGCGTGAAGGGGGAGGGGAGGGGGGGGGGGGGGGGTTATCGGGAGAGGGGAGGGGCAAAGGGGGAAGGTGAAATGGGAACGCGGGAGGGGAAGAAAAAGGGGAACGGGGATGAATGGGAAATGACACGAAGGGAGAAACAATTTATTTATTTAATTGGCATTGTATCAGCTAGTATCAATTAAATAAAATTTCATTGTGGGTACCTACCTATGATGTGTTTCTTTTTAATGTCTTATTTGTGGTGTGTATATTTAGTAATTACCGGGTGATGTGCGTAGTGTATATTAGTGTGTATATGTGTGAGTATATTTGTAGGTGTGAGAAGTGGTGATCTGTGAAGGGATATGTATGCGCAAGTTCCTAGATATGAATTATTTTTGCCGAAAAGGAAATATGTATTTTTTTATTTATATAAGATGTTGACGGAACTATATACATCTACCTTCCACCACCACAATCTTATGACCTAGCGATATCTATATCTGAATGTGTAGACAATTTATCTTCGTGTGACATTTGCAACAAGAAATCATGGTTTAATCCTAAGAGTATGGATATTAGAGAGACGGCATGTGAAGTGTGCCCGCGCGCTCCAAGTGTGCCTTTTCGAGAATTTTACCCAAACGGCTTACATTGGCTGCTGGTTTTTGGCCGTTTAATACGTTCCGACATTATTACGACAGCAGCCATTTTACATGGTGACAGCCAATGTCAGCCGTGTGGGTAGAATTCTCGAAAAGGCACACTTGGAGCGCGCGGGCACACTTCACATGCCGTCTCTCTAATATCCATACTCTTAGGTTTAATCAGTCTATTTGAGAGGCGGGTATGGGTACCGACACCCCGGGAACCATTTATTGGACAACCAAAACTCTGCCACAGGTCACCCCGAGTGGTTCAGTACGTTTAGTGACTTAGCAGCCGAGTTCATGGGGTTAGGTTTGTCCGGGACTTGGCGGCGGACGTGTCTGCCCACCATCTGCGTGGCAGGCCGGATCCGGAGAGACCGGTGGAGGGAGACCTTTTGAACTCTCCATCCGGACCCTCTCGACCCATAAGCTTGCACCACTGAAAATTCCTACCTACCCCTCAAACCTTTTTCCTTCCCAGACTTCCTCTCCTTCCTTTCCCTTAAAAGACCCTCGACACAGCATCTTCATATATGACATAGGCCCTAGGGGATTTTTTCCTCGGGGCCTCCTGTGTTGAGCTACTGCTATCCGCCGCCCAGACCTGGACAATCCTCACCCCCTGAACCCGGTTAAACCTGCTAAGTCACCAAACTTAGCGAACGACTTAGGGTGACCTATAAGTGTAGGTGATTTATTAAATGGTTCCCGGGGCGGAATACCCACATCCGCATGCCAAATTGACGTCTTGAAAGGCATCAGTAGTTTGGAAACTAGGTCAACTATCCTGGAAATTGTAATAATATTGGAATCTAACACTATCGTATTCAATATTTCATTTCAAACTCATATGGCATCATCATACGCCTAGATTCAATAGAATTTATAGTATTAACTAGTTTTCAACTAACATAGAACTGATCTGGTTAGTGAGAGTTCCTGAGACAAAAAGACTGTCGTTACACCAATTCTCCATCTACCAGAAACTCAAAACCAAAATATCTGAATTGAAACTTGACTGACAACTATCAACATTTTCTTAACGCGTATACAATACATAACTTAGGTTATACTTGACAGTAAACTGAATTTCAATAAACGTATCGACCACATAGTCAATAACGCATCTGCTAAGCTGGGTTTCATAATCCGTTCCTGTAAACAATTCAAAGTTCTTACAACTTTCAAAATACTGTATTTCTCGTACGTTTGTAGTAGCCTTGAATACGCATCAGAAGTATGGAACCTGGGCTATGCAATACATAAAAATGGAATTGAAAGTCTTCAAAATAGATTTTTAAGGTACCTTAACTTCCTCTCTTTCCGATCTCATGTAATGAAGACTCTGCAAAGTTTTTTTCATATACAGACGTTAACTTGCCAAAGAAATATAGTAGATCCGGTAAGGTTATTTAAAATTACACATAACTTAATCGATAGCCCTGATCTTCTCCAACGCTTGTCATTCCACATTCCAAATCGCAACACCAGACAGTCGCTTATTTTTAGTCTCCCTCTTTTCAAGACCAACTCCAAACAAAACTCATTTATCTACAGATCCACACATTAATTTATCTTAAATTATTACCATGTTGACATTTTTAACTCGACTTTACGCGACATAAAACGTAAAACTCAATAAGCAACATGACGAATTCTAGAAGTTCAATCCATATATACTCCCGTCCTTAGCCTCTTAATCCTAATCGTATGTTTCCTCCTCCCCCCCCTTTTCATATATTGTAACTAAAAAATAAATTAATTAAGAAAACAACCCTACAATCATTCACTATCATTAAAGGAAAGTTCATAATTGGCGTAATTAACTATCTTATTATTATATAATCTCAGATTTGTTATAAACTTTCTCTAAAATAAATAAATAAAATAAGCATTCGAGTCCCAGAGGTGACCGTATTTTTTTCTGATTTTTCTGTTTCAGATATTCGATTGACTTTTACTAATATTTTCTTCATTACTAAAAATACGATTTTTTTGTTGCGTGACTTAGTTGGAATGATTTTGGATATCAAATTATTTGTTAAAAATAGATAAATAATTATTTTTATTTTTATTTTTAACTTTTTAACTTAAAGAGTTAAACCTCAAATTATAATATTTTAATTAATGAAGATAATATTAGCGAAAGTCAATCGAAAATCCGAAACAGAAAAATCCGAAACAGAAAAATCAGAAAAAGATACGGATACATCTGGGACTCGAACCCAGATCCTCCGGCAATCCGGGCCGACGCGCTACGGTGGTTTTCAGTCGAAGTATGATACAGTTAAAAATGACCGAATCGGATAGGGATACGTTGGCGCAGTTGGATAGCACGTCGGCCCGGATTGCCGGAGGACCTGGGTTCGAGTCCCAGATGTATCCGTATCTTTTTCTGATTTTTCTGTTTCGGATTTTCGATTGACTTTCGCTAATATTATCTTCATTAATTAAGATAAATAATTATCTTGTTAAACTAGTGAGTCAATTTTTTGTATGGACCACTGGTATAAATGATTTGATCTTTCTCTATTCCTTGAATAAATTCAATCAAATGTACTATCATCGCTTTACTCCCGCGTGAATCGGAAACATAAAATACAATAACCCATTTTTCTAACACCAATAGCAACATTCCACATTATTTTCGCCTCCTCGCTCAGTACTCGAAGTCTAGGAATAATAGCATCACGTCCCACCACGCTCCATCGCAACTACTTATCAATACCAACAGTCCCCGGGTAACGCCGGGTTATGCAGTGTGTACTGTACACAACTGTGCGGGGTACGGCGGTGCATGTACATCGGTACCTCGGGTGCATAATGCACAATCGGTGCTAACGTGCATATCGGAACATCTGCCCTGTGACAGTAGCGTTCCCATCAACGCAGGAACTATAGGATGAACATTGGGTAATTGTCAAAAGAATTCATATTCTACACTTTCATAGATGGCGCGCGTATAATTATTTTATGTATAAACGCTTTTTATAAGTTATGCTTTGAAATATTAAGAGAAATTAATTGTTTGCGCAAGAATACGTGCAATATGAATATGAATATATTGTTTTGTCAATTAAAAAACTCAAATCTTTTAAGAAAGGCTAATAATATAAAGGCTAATAGAAAGGCTAATAATGTCAAATAATACACTATTGGATTGAATCACCAAAGGAAAGAAGGGAAAGAAGGGAAAGAAGGGAAAGAAGGGAAAGAAGGGACAGAAGGGAAGAAGGGAAAGAAGGGAAAGAAGGGAAAGAAGGGAAAGAAGGGAAAGAAGGGAAAGAAGGGAAAGAAGGGAAAGAAGGGAAAGAAGGGAAAGAAGGGAATAAAGGGAAAGAAGGGAAAGGAGGGAAAGAAGGGAAAGAAGGGAAAGAAGGGAAAGAAGGGAAAGAAGGGAAAGAAGGGAAAGAAGGAAAAGAAGGAAAAGAAGGGAAAGAAGGGAAAGAAGGGAAAGAAGGGAAAGAAGGGAAAGAAGGGAAAGAAGGGAAAGAAGGGAAAGAAGGGAATAAAGGGAATAAAGGGAAATAAGGGAAAGAAGGGAAAGAAGGGAAAGAAGGGAAAGAAGGGAAAGAAGGGAAAGAAGGGAAAAAAGGGAAAGAAGGGAATAAAGGGAATAAAGGGAAATAAGGGAAAGAGGGGAAAGAAGGGACAGAAGGGAAGAAGGGAAAGAAGGGAAAGAAGGGAAAGAGGGGAAAGAAGGGACAGAAGGGAAGAAGGGAAAGAAGGGAAAGAAGGAAAAGAAGGGAAAGAAGGGAAAGAAGGGAAAGAAGGAAAAGAAGGGAAAGAAGCGAAAGAAGGGAAAGAAGGGAAAGAAGGGAAAGAAGGGAAAGAAGGGAAAGAAGGGAAAGAAGGGAACGAAGGGAAAGAAAATATGTGCGAACTGATTAAAAAAAATAATTTTATGCGATAGAAGTCGTTTTGTTGTATATAATTATTTAATGTTAATTGAGTAAACTTATAATTGGCCCACGTAAAATATGCAAAAAAAAAATATTACTTCTTATAAACTATGTCAATTATTCGAACAGCCCATTTTTTTTTTTAGGCAATCATTTTAATTATTCTTAAATTTATTTAATTTCAAGTATATGTAAAAAATTATGAACTTTTGATAGAAAAAATATAGTTTAAATTCCTATAAACAGAACCAAACTTCAACACAGATTAAAATTATGCAAGAAAAACTATCTTAAGACTTGGTTTTCATGACAGGATAAGATTTTTCAATTTCTTAAGTAGGTTAATGCCTTCTGGCTACGAAAGCACCGCAGTACCCGAGACTGCCACTGGGATACTATAATCTTGCACTTATCTCTTTTTATCCACTTCCTGATAATTAATTTTTAAACACCCTGTTGTAGCACGCCACTGCACTTAAGGATCGTCGGAGCATGCAACTCGCGGGCAATACCTTTCTCCCAGTGGCGTACACTAACAATGTATGAGTAGGAAGGGGCTGTGTTCATGGGCGTAGAAAAATAAACAGCATTTATTCATGGGTCATGAACATTTGTCACTGTTGGGAAAATTTATTCTAGTGAGTTTAAAGCGCGCTGGCCCCGGTGCACTTTTTATTTTCCCCGATAAAGCATGAAATTATATGCTTTTTCTTTTATTAGTTGAAATAAACGTCGCTAACTGCACATAATCACTGGAATTCAAAACATTTTTCTCCGATTGCGCAAGATTTTGTGGTGACCATTTTGAAAATTTTCGTCCCAAATTGAAAAAAATCATACCTCCCAATTTTATACGTAGATATATAAACCGAATAAAGTACTTTATAGCCAATGAATTCACTTATATTTTAATAATCATCTCATGTCTTTAGGATTTATACATAAATTATAAAAAAAACGGACATTAGAAAAGGATATGTTCTCTTGATTTTCTAGTTATAAACTGCCGCGGAAGTTCATTTTTGCGTCCACATTAAATATTTTTTTATGAAATTTCATGTAAATGTTCTAATTAATGAACACATACAAATATCTATAATTAAATTGACTTTTATAAGTTATAAGGAGTTTAAATGTTTTGCATGAAAACAATTTCGTCAGAAATTTTGGTCGTGGAATGCACACACTTAATTGTACTAAAATGTATGTTACGGTATGTTTCCATTAAACAATTAATAATTTCCTTTTGTCACTTTTGATAACCCATTAGTTTATATTATATGTTGGTTTTTTCCCAATTCATTTGTATTAATGTATCCCCACTGTTTGTAATAATTTTCAATTGTTGTCTCTTTCTATAATGTAAATATTGTTGTCTCTCTCTATATGAATATATAAGCACACATTTTGTAGTTATTGTTTAGTATTAATTTGCACCCTGAAGATGCTTGAGTAAAGCGAAACCGGTCGGTAAAGTAAATTAATACATATCATGGTTTTAAAACAAAAAAGTGTTTCATTTTAAAGTTTTCAATTTTATTTGGAAATTTTATTGCATTAGGTACCTTAAAAATTACTGTAATGATTTTCGAATACCAGTGTAAATTTGAAAAGATTTCCGAAATAACGAAATGAGTGCTTTCGTTAACAAACAAATTAGCTACGTAACTACCATCATTATTCAATATTTCCCGTCAAACTGAAAAAAAAGAGATTAATTACGCTGTAAGCCTTATTTATATTCGAGGGATGAATAAATTATAAATTGTTTGGCAAAAGCTCGGAAAGCTCCGCTCCGCCCTTGTTGTCTTGTACTGTCGAGAGGGGTTACCTTTTGTGTGGGAAAATGTCGAAGGGTCGAAACCTGCCATAACTCGGCACCGTACACGTGCAATGTACACGTATACTGGCAGATTTACGGTACGGTTGAGGTGTAATATTCACAATTCGTGATTCACGACGGCATCTTTAAGTATTTTTTTTGGTTTTCCAAATAATCTTTTGGACCTCCGATGAGAATTTTCATATAACTTATTTTATGAGTAGTTTTAAAAAAAACTCAACCACTTAACTAGGCGAATGCTTTCCTTATGATGGAAACGTAATAAAAAATGGAAATAAAATAAAACAATAACAAAAACAACAAAAAAATAACAGGTTTTGTTCGTGTTTTTTGTTTTAATTTTAGAGAAAATATTAAAAGTCGTTTAGGATCAATATATTTCTAACTTTTTTACAGACGTTTAGAAAATTATTGTAAAAGAATCTTCAATCTTTAAGAATTTTAAGCAACATATTTGAATACTAATTTTTAATGACGGTTAATCAGGGCGGTATTGACAGTATTTTTTTCAGATCTACAGTATTTATTTGCTGAATATTTAAAGTAGATTTAAAAAATATTTACGTTTTAATTGGTTATTTTATATATAATTTCCTAACCTAACTATAAGATGCAATGCATACTGCATACACCATATTGTATTAGACATAACATACTCCTGTTGGGGATACTATAGTCCCACTATTCCGAAGAGTAGAGATTGAAGATGACGGTACTTACGTAGCATTACCGTTAAAATTAAAATTAAACATACTGTTTTCGATTGTTTAGCGTTTGATTGACCATCTGTGTGTTGAATTAATTAGTGAAATTACCCCCGTTCAATGAACTCAAACTTGATTTAAATTTAAGTGATATATTGAAAAAATTTGAAATGATTGTATAAAGAATATAATTCAGACAAGCAATATAAATAGGTACCTACCTATTTTATGTTAGTTTATTAATTAATTATTCTATATTTAAAATGTTGATTACTTTTATTCGAAATTTTGTCAGATTTCGCAATTTTGCAAATTTAATAACAGTGTTCATTCGAAAAATAAATTTCTGATCGTCTCTCTAATTTGTCTACAAAAACTATAATTATAATATTACTAGCTGACTCGCCCACGCGTTCCTGTGGCTAAAGAACACAACGCCATTTACTTGATGGATACCAAACCTAGATAACCAAGTGTTGTGTCAAGAAATTAACTCACACCGCCATTTTTTTTTTTAAATTTTTTTTTTTTTTTTTTTTTTTTTTTTATTATAAATACATTTGTACAAAATAAGGGTAGTCCCACAAAGCTGTCATATGGCAGCTTTAGGTTCTATTCTCAGTCTGTAGGTTCTACAATTTATCACTCTTAATATTATACATAAGGAAATATTTGTTAATACATATTATATAGTTTTAAGGAAACATTAGGATAGATCACATAATAATATTAGATTATTTGAATTACATCTATAAGATATTTCAATTTACATGCCTAATAATAACATATATAGGCAGCTACATTAAGATAATCAATTCAATATCTGTCAGAAACTTATGGAACTAACAAATAATTTCAAATAATTGTCCCATAAAAAAACATTTCATTCGCAATAATAAATATTGATTTGAGTAATCGAGTTAAAAATTGTCCTATCTTTTAAGTTGGACCAAATTACACACAATAAGCCAAATTTCATTAAAATCGGTTAAGTAGTTTCGGAATTTACTTCGGACGAACATTTTGACACGAGATTTTTACATATAAAGATTATCCAAGGCAAATATTTAAATCAACTTTACAAATCCCAAAAATAAGCTTCTGCGCTAAAATACATAAAATTGATACCATTAAAAAAAACCTTAGTCCACAAGCTGTTTTTACGTGATTAATTTCGTTAAGATCGTATAAGAAAGTTGTATAAAAATTTCCAACAAAAGTGAAATTGGACGCAAAGGAAACCCGTTCAAGGCATTTGAAGCATTCTTCATCTTCGTCCTTTGGTACTGAGCAGATGATATTTAATCCTCAGAACCTTTCATGCTTCCCAGTTCGCTGTCTGTTTGTACGATTCTCTTCAAGCGATGATAATAGGAAACAAGCGGAATGCGATGTTGCTTAAAGAAAACGGCTAAAAGAGGCGCTTTATGCCTGGAATATACCTAATCATTCAAAATGCTTTTAGGATTAATATTGAATGGACGAATGAATAGAAATCACAGTTGGTAGGCACTTTAGATAGAAAAAACATGTTTTATTTTAGTGAATTGAAATACCTATGTTTCATGATTTTATTTTGGTAAAATCAATATTTCTTTTAATTTTCTTGAAGTTTTCATTAAGCATTAAACGGTAACTTTACGAACAGTAACCTTATAAACGATAACCTTACAAGCAATAACCTTATAAACGATAACCTTACAATCAATAACCTTAAAAACGATAACCTTACAATCAATAACCTTATAAACGATAACCTTACAAACAATAACCGTATAAACGATAACCTTACAAACAATAACCGTATAAACGATAACCTTACAAGCAATAACCTTGTAAACGATAACCTTACAAACAATAACCGTATAAACGATAACCTTACAAACAATAACCTTATAAACGATAACCTTACAAACAATAACCGTATAAACGGTAACCTTACAAACAATAACCGTATAAACGATAACCTTACAAGCAATAACCTTATAAGCGATAACCTTCAAAAAAATAACCTTATAAACGATAACCTTACAAACAATAACCGTATAAACGATAACCTTACAAAAATAACCTTATAAAGGATAACCTTACAAACATAACCTTATAAACGATAACCTTACAAACAGTAACCCTTTAAACGATAACCTTACAAACAATAACCTTATAAACGATAACCTTACAAACAATAATCTTATAAACGATAAACTTACAAACAATAACCTTACAAACAATAACCTTATAAACGGTAACCTTACAAGCAGTAAACATACAAACAGTAACCGTAAAAACGGTAACCGCTAACCTTACAAACAGTAACCATATAAATGGTAACCTTACAACAGTAACCTTACAAACGGTAACCTTACAAACAGTAACCATATAAACGGTGACCATTCAAATGGTAACCATACAAACGGTTACCTTAAAAACGGTAAACTTACAAACGGTAACCTTATAAATGGTAACATACACGTAAAGCAAAAGCAATATTTTATGATGGGCGGTACAATAGTACAAAGATTTGATTTAGTATTAATTTATCTTCCTAAATGTGATTTGTCTCTCAACAAGTGAATAGCCAGGTACTCCTCCTTGTCCTCTTTCCCTATCTCCTTCCCCTCACCACTTACCTTCAGCCTCAAAACATACCCCAATTGGGGATGCCATAGTCTTACTGGCACCAGACGAGAGCAGTTGGGACTCTTGTGAGGTATTCACATAAAAAAGAGACAGATTGGGGTGTAAGGCTTCGATTAATATTAATCCAATAAGAAATATTATGTTATTTATTTTGGTTTTTAACACTTCCACACCGGACTGGGGTTACAAATCTATACTAACTAGGGTTTTGCCCTGTATCTGAGTGATTTTTTAAACCACGTACTCAATAATTTAGGTAATCCTAGAAACATTATCCAGTTATCGATCTGCATTTTAAAAATGTATATAACAGTACTACTTTTTTAGATATTAAATATGATATCGAATTCTGGCGAAATATTTAATTCCCCCGCCCCACCTCATATTGTGGGATCGCGTGAAATTTCCCCGTTCGTATCCCCACCATATACCGGACTTCAAGTAACTAACCCGCGCTTGTAGCCGATCGGTAAATGTTGCAGTTTAATAGAAAGGGCTGTATCGTAATAAGTGAGTCACGCTAGCTTCCTTATTATCGCTTTTACCATTTTGCCTTACCAGTTTGCGCCACAAACTAGCCACGTTCGCGGACGCTGTAATCGCTAATCGCCAGTCCAGAAATGTAAATAAGGAGTGATGCTCGGTATCGGCCCGCCTTCTCTGTTTTCTATGAAAAAACATGCGTTATGGTTTATATTCATTAGAATATTAATGATAACTTTATTTATCGAACGATTTACATAATTATTAACTATTAATAGAAAAAATTACATAAAAATTTGTCATTAACACCCATTAATAAGCAAAACAAGTTGGGGCCCGAGTGACCCCCCTTCGGATCATGTGTGATTTTTTTTCTTTCCGGTACGAAAAGGTTAACTTAATGGTTTTAAACAAGTAAAACCTTAAATTGTTATAATTAATCACCGAAGGCATTATTATCATTAATATTAGACATTATTCAACTGTTTATCGAAAATTTTAAATATTAAAATCAGAAAAAAATGCCGATTTTTTTATTTCAAATATTTCGATTAAGATTGGCCACTGTTGTCCTCATCGATTAGGTAATATGATTTGTGGTTTTATTCTTTAAGTTAAAATAAATATAAATATTCATCAGAAGCAGATTTCTTGTCGCATATAATACAGATTTTTTTATTATTCAAATAAAATTATGTATCCTCAATATATTTTTATTGTTCGGTCAATCATAAAACATTTTCGGCTGTATTCAACATTTAATCTCGTTAATTGAATTTAAAACTATTGATAAATAAACTTAAAAGCCTATTTGATAAATTTGCATTAAGGTACGTTTGTTTTTAGGAATTTACTCGTTGGTAATAGCAAATTTAATATCAAACAATGAATATTTTAAATTAACATCAAATAAATAATTCCATATTAAAATTATTCAGTTGACTTCACAAGTTTATGTACATTTAATCGAAATTATATTTTGATGTTACTCGTTGTTATTGTGCTAACACTAATTATATTAGAATATTGTATTTTGTCAAATACATCAGGTGTTTGAAAAGCTCGCTATTGACAGGTAAATAATTTGATAGAACAATAATTGAAATGCACGTTTATTATTCGAAAATATAAACTGATTTGTGATATTCCGTATTGTTTGTTTCAAAACTGATCAACGAAATCAAACTTTAACAAAGGCAACACGGTAGCACATACAGGATGTTAAGCATCGTACTTAAGTTACTTTAACCAGTGATTCCTGGCATTATTTTAAGTAAAAACTGTAAATAAAATTTTTGACTCCGATGAAATTTTTGAAGTTTTTTTTTTTTTTCTAGAAAAACATAAAAAATCAGTAAGTATTGGGAAGTTAGGGGCGGGGTGAGTTATTGGTAGGTTACTTGGCTTAGAGACCAGTGACGACATGTGGAAGAATTTTTTTTACTTTGATTTAAAAAAAAAATTTTGAAAAAAAAAATGTCATCAAAAAAGTCACTGTGACCAAAATTTCATTAACATTTTTTACTCCAAATAATGTCAGGAATCACTGGTTGAAGTAACTTAAGTATGATGCTTAACACCCTGTATATACAAATAAACACACTCTTCAATATTGTACGTAATAATAGATGTATGGAATATTTCGCTGATGCAATACAAACATGAAATTTTTAAATCATTCATGTCAGAACGTGAAATCAGACGTGTTTAATATGAGTTACTGTTATTTAAAAGATTCCATAATATTTTGATTTATCATATTTTTATAATGTAGGAGCTGTTGCACATATTTTTGTATTATATCTGTAGCGGCCTACCTAGTTACTGAACGGCCGCACCTACCTGCTACTTCGCTAGGCAATTTAATTTCGACCACCTTCTGGAAAGAGCTCGGACCTGCCACACATTACACACAGCGCTGCGTAGCCATATCGAGAAACTTCTCGCGTGTGCATATTTGACCTACATTCCGAGTACCTTTAGCCAAGCCTATATAAGGGCTCGAGTAAGCGAAATCAAGTAGTCGATCTTACTCAGTCTTCGCGGCAACAAGCCAGCGGCCTAGCAACTAAACCTCGCAATCTGCGGTTCGCGTGTCGGGAATAATATTACGCGATTTGTAAATACTCTTCATTTGTAAATAGTGCACTATGTAAATCATGTAAATACATCATCTTATCATCAACAATCATTCTCGTGTTATTTTCCCGACCAGCACGCGCGGAGATATCACGACACACCGTTATCTCCTCAATCTACCGGAGGCCCATTCATCACCTCACATAGGAGACACGCATTCTGCCTCCAAATATCTATTTATCTATAATGTAAAAACTTGTGGCTCTCTTTTGTTTTTCTGTATTGTAAACTTTTTCTTGTATTACTCATCTGTAAATTTCTAATATTAACTTACACTATATATTATTATTTGTATGCCATCTGCAATTTAAAAACTGGTTTTACTTTAATTTATTTTTACTTTGTTCTCTTTTATTATAATATAATATTTTTTACTTACTTTTATACCTTCCATTTTTATAATGTTCATTGTTAAAAGTTTATATTTCTTATTTAAACATTGTATTACATATATATCACTGTATTATATACTTATTATGTAAAAGCCCATCAGGGCGTTGAAAATTAATAATAAATAAATAAATACAACAACACATATGCCCTTGTAGGAACTGTAATTTGCACTTTTTAGCGATACAAACATTCGCGGCAGTTCCCTACACTGGCAACCCTCCTGCGCAGACCCGAGTGCGCGGGACGCAACTCGAACATTCCAGCTTCGACGATCGAGCTATAAGCTGATATAAAACTCTCCTTCTGTAAATTCAATTCGCGGTAAGTGTAATAACCCTGTAATCTTAAATAAATAACCAACAATTATAAAGTGCTTTTATTATTTACAAACCCTGAATCAATGTAGGGACCGGCTCAGGTATGTACCGTAGAATACATAACCCTAAAGTGGTGACCCCGACGTGATCTGAATACGCAACCTTCTGTTCTAAACCCTAATGATAGACGCTGCGCGCTGCAAGGCTGTCTGAAACGTTGGCTAAATGAAGAAAGCGCAACACGACGTAACTTCTCGGTATGGTGTAAATTACAGTTGGTTATCCAATAAATGTAACCATTTATTGGATAACCAACACCTCTGCTCCACCTTAGGTCACCCCAAGTGGTTCGTTCAATGACTTAGCAGGTGTGTGTAGCAGGGGCGGTCCGTGCAATCCGGCGGAATGCCAAGATTGAAAAAAATCGACGTTACTGATGTTATTGTAGCTGAAAATGTTTTTTTTTTTTTTTTAATTTCAACTTATTATATAATTTCAATGACGGCCGGCGTAGTCCGGCGGTAGGGCGTTGGACTTCCATTCCGAAGGTTTCGGGTTCAAACCTGGCGTGCGCAAATAAATTGAATTATTTAATTGATTTGTGTTATTTCACAATTAATTATTTAAAATAATATATAGTTCCAAACACGTTCCAGAGTGGAAGATACTCTTAGTATCGCCCTGGTGTAAGACCACCATTCAGAATTGAAACGTTACTTAAAATAGCTTTAGCCGTATACGTTTTTAGATTTTCACGGCCAAAAGCATTTTCGTTACAACACGGCATAACACCCCAAAAACAAACAACGAAAAAAGCTTTAGCCGTGTTTAATGACTAGATTTGAATAGCCAGGTACTTCTCCACCTTCCTCTTTCTTGTTTCCTTCCCTTCCCCACTTACCTTCAGCCTCATAACATACCCCAATTGGAGATGCTATAGTCTCACTGGCTCCAGACGGGAGCAGTTGGAACTCTTGTAAGGTATTCACTGTAAAAAAGAAAAAAAAAACTTTTTGTATGCAGATCTTTCAGTTTATGAATGCGGCGCATCCCCAAACTGAAAGAATTCTAAAGATCTTCATACAAAATTGAAATTAAAAAAAAAATTAAATTTCAAATACAACATCAGTAACGTCGTTTTTTTCAATCTTAGAACTCTAGCTCGCTGAAAACTAACGGACCACCTTTGGTGTGTAGCTCTTGGCGTCGAATGCGCCTGTCTACCAGGTGCGTCGCGCGTTGAATCGGGAGAGGCCGGCTTGGTCAAACCCTTTGACTCTCCAGATAATCTTTTTCGACCCATTTGTCATGCATCGCAGAGCGAGGGATGGATTCATACGTCCATCGCCCATGGTTACACTGACCCTAGATTCCTATCCACCCTTCATACCTTATCCTTCCCAGATATTCTTATCCTTCCTTGCCTTCAAAAGACGATCTACACAGCATCTCAAAAATGACATAGGCCTTGAAATAAATTATTTTCCTTATGGGCTCCTGTGTGGGGTTAATGTAAAAAGGAAAAAAAAACATGCACCCTAAAAAATTAATAACGTTGATTATTATTTGATAGTATCATCGTGGGAGATATAATATACTCGTATATATATATATTTCTAGAAAGCAATGAGTCACTTAAGGGTTTTTTGATAAATTATGTCAGTATTTTATTTGGTTATGCATTATAATATGTTTTTTGTTTGTTCGAAAAACTAATTAATATAATTTTTATAATACAAAAATGGTTGTTACTGACAGTGTTTATGGATTTCAGGGTACTAATATGTATTGTTAGAATAATAGTGAAGTTGTAGTCACAGAAACTCTCTCATGGAAACTGTCGGCATGGAAAATGTTGATATGAAATAAACTCTCTCTCCAACATTTTGTGGTTTCGAGCATGTTGCATTTTTGATTAACTATATTTCCGTCATGTAAATGTGACATTACATTTATTTTTATTTATATATTTATCATAGATAGATACAAAAGAAAGTACAATTTACATATTAGGAAGCTTTGCCTGTCCAACTAGGAAAGTTTCCCGTTCCAGGACAGACAAATTGACAGGTTTAGTTCATATTATTCCTTAGAAAATGTACATAATTACATAACAAAAACTAAAAACCATAAAAAACCAAAAAAAAATATTTTTCTCTGAAACCAAGTTGTGTAATGAAGAAATATATATATACATTTTTTGTGACTATGTAGAAAAAGTAATATGGTAGCATATATTCTATTCGGATTTGGTTGGTATTTCTGTTTTTCCATCGAAATTGTACGGATAGCCATTTTCTGTAATATATATTTGTCCATTCATTTGGGTATTACGTTTTAAGGGTATTAAGTTTTTAGGTATTACGCTCAGAGAGATCTGAGACTATTTACACGCCCCAAACTCGCATATCGACAAGTATGTATGTTGTACATATATATCAATTATGGTCGCAATTATAGTAAAAAAAAATGTTTCTGCTGCCTTAATAAACATACGACTCACGAATAGATCAATTTTATCAATAAACAAATTAAAAAAAATTATGGTCTTTCACCAAGAATTCTATAAAATTATTAATTTATGAATCAATATTCTTAACCAAACTTATTCCTAGATTAATAATACACGAGGCAGAACCTATAAAATATCTGCGAAAAAAATTCTAATATGTTAAAGTTCAAGGCAGACATGATGTTAGGTAACGCTTAGAATTAAACGAAGAATCTCGCATCTTAAAGTGGTTTTGACTTAAATTCGTGTGGCTTTAAAGAATAATTTATCGCATAATCTGGTATCATCGTTCATCTTACTCGCTGCATATTCTTGGATGACACTGATGCCCAGTGGCGTCGTAAACCATTTACTTTAAAATTTTTAATCAATATGATACTATTCTTCTGCATGGCTTCTGACTTTTATTTTACTGCAGATTCTAAACTGTTTACTTCTGATTTCTGAACTGTCAGATGGAGGAGTGTTGGCTGATAAATGCGTAATCTTTTACAATTTTTATTTTTTTATTATAATTAATATATTTTATTATTTATAAATTATTAATTATTATAAACCTCTAACTGGCAGCCCTCTTTCAACATATCCTAGCTATAAGTACTTACCGTGCCATTTCAAACAAGTATAGTTTTGTGGGTGACAATACTCAATAATCCCAATACAAAATTACTGTAAACATTTCAATTTCTATAATTTAACGAATGCAAATAAAACTATGTATGTATGAATAGATTTACACTTTTTTGTATATAAGGCAATTCACCCTAAGAAGAGTGCTTTGTGAATATACTTGATGTTATTTTTTGAGATATATTTCGATATTATTTCAGAGTACGTATTTTGTTTATAATCTGTTTCTCTCCTGTGTATCATCGTAAACTTATGTATCACTTTAATGTAGAAGCCTTTTATGGCGTTTAAATAAATAAATAAATAATTTCAAATACTTTTAATCAATAATTTAGTCATCCAGAGGAAGACCAAATAACTCCTGGATGACTCAATACTCCAAAATTCTACATAGGCCTAAATGAAAGTGATACCCAGAACCGAAGAAGCTACAGCCTGAGAGCGAGAAGAGCCGACCCCAACAGCCTACCTAAGCAATTAGTTGGGACAGTGCAAGGAATATGAAAGAAGAATCAATAATTATAAACGATTTTCTCTACCGGTATCGAAAAACCTTTGCCTGCACTAAATTTCTTATAAAAGAGACGTAATTTTCTGAAAATAAACTGAAGATGAGTTAAAATTCTTCACTGTAGGTAAATAATACATAAAAAAATGAAATAAATTAAAACAAATAACTTTGTTTAAACCACTAATATAATCACAATTACCTACATGTTTTAAAACCGATGGTTTCTTCGTCAGGGTAGTAATGACATTTTTATCAATAATTTCAAAGACTTTTAATCAATTCCAGTCATCCAGAGGAAGACCAAATAACTCCTGGAGATTCAATGCTCCAAAATTCTACATAGAAACATAATATTATTTTATATTAGTGGTTTAAACAAAGTTATTTGTTTTAATTTAATTCAAAATGACGCCACAAAGTGATTTTGCGAAGTTTGAAGACATAAAAAATGTATTACTTAGAAGTATTTGAAATTATAAACTCCCTAAATAATAATGCTAGTATACAGGATGTTAAGGGATTTATACATTTACATATTTGACTAACTAAGTTAACCTTATTTCGGACGAAATGAGGTATTTGAGAGGAGTGGTAGGGGTTACGAAATGGGATCATATAAGAAACTCAACGATCCGAGATGATCTAAGCATTGAACCACTGTTATTCTTCATAGAAAAATCGTAACTGAGGTGGCTTGGGCATGTACTAAGAATGTCTGATGACCGAATTCCGAGGAAGATACCGAGTGCGATTCCAGAGGGTAGACGTCCAGTGGGCCGCCCCAGACACAGTTGGGCGAGGCAACTCCAGAAACCGTGTGAGGAGAGGATGGGTCTGTCATGGACGGAGGCCGAACAATCAGCGCAAGCGGAGCCTTGTCGATGCAGTGGGTCCCCGACCTGGATAGGACAAAGGGAAGAAGATGATGATGATAAAGTAAACAGAATTAATTCACTAGGTATTGGACGGTTAGGAACGAGAGGTTGGATGGTTACTCGGGTGAGTGACGGCATGTGGATGCATTTTTCTTTATTATTATCAGCCTGAAACACTCATCCACTAACTATAATTAATAGGGACTCGAACCCGTGTGAGTGTTTCAGGCTGATAATTATTGCTTATAATAATTGTTACTTATAATATTTTTATAATTAAAAATTAAAATCAATTTATTTCATTAAAAACTTGCTTTAATAGATACCTACATTAAAGTAAGCAATAAAAATGCTCAAAACGCATGATGATGAATTATTAAATATCATGTACTTCTTGTTTTATTTGATCATTTATGATTTTTCAATGATGTCTAAACAAAATTATTGTGTAAAAATTTTTTTTAATATTTAAGTTTGTTAGACCTTAAATAAATAGAAAAACGGAGGTATTTTTGTCACAAAACATGTTCACTGATTTATTTTTTAATGATTTTAATTTAACTAAAATTAAAACTATGAAAACTGTGTTTACTAGATTATGTATTGATTTATTTTGTTGAATGATTATATGATTTGAAATTTGTGTTGTTTAATAGAATCTATTGTTTGAAAATTTGAACACATCTGCCAACGACCAACGGTATAACTAATAAAATGTTAAAACTACGTGTACCAGATAAAATATCAATCTTTCAAAATCAATGTATGTTTTTTTGTTAAAAAGTATTAATATGTCTAGAATTTGATTACCAATTTCCGGTAATACGCTCTTAATTACTCCTTACCATTTGTTGGTGGTTCTCAGTCAAAGTACACGGAGAAAAATGTTATTCTAAAATACGACCATTTTATTCCGAAAAAACGGTTAAAAACGGGACTGAAGTTCTTACGAACAAATTAACAGTATTTCAATTTTTATCGGAGGGAAAATGATAGTTTGTTGGTATACGTAATTTCGTACGTATACCAACAAATTATTCTTACATTTTCCCGCCAATAAACATTGAAACCTTGTCAATTAATTCGTAAGAACTTCAGTCCCGTTATTAACCGTTTTTACGAATAAAATGATCGTATTTTAGAATAATTTTTTTCTCCATGTATGGTGCAGTAAATATGAACGAAAGAGATTGGATCGTATTAACTAACTGGTTAGAGCAAAGCCTCGGCAAGGCTAAGGTCCTGGGTTCATTCCCTAGAGGAGAATAAAACTTTTTCTGTTTCTAATTTTCGTTTCAGAGTCACTAATATATGTCTTCAATGATTAAATACTATGTTATCATTAAATACTATGTTCATCAGCGTACCAATTTATCCAGTCGCTTATATTTTCCGGTCGTCTACTGCCCAGTGTACCTCGTGTCTGCTACGCCACTGGCACTACCCCTTCATCACCGCAGACTATACGTCATCCCCCGATCCACAGATCCGAGAGTATATGCAGGGATGCTGCGGTGAAAACCTTCACACGTCCAAGCAATTTACTTCGATACCCGAGTGATCGATCTTCTATATGCGGCCGGGTTCGGGTTCCGGAATGAGGGACGATACTGAACTTAGCAATTTGGAACAGACGTTCTAGGATTACATGCAAATTACTTGTAATCTTTCAGACTAGATCGATAAATTGTCAAGTAATAATATGTTGAACCCGGTCGACTCTTGCTGTTCGTTGAAGTATTGATTTTGACAACCCTTGTAAAACTTAAAATTAGATCGGAAATAATGCCATCATTTTTTTGGGTACCCGGCATTTGATCCTCCGACAATAGGCCTCCGAAATTGTAATTATTAGAAAAGGATATTTTTTGTGTATTATTTACCAATTTCAAAACTAAAATCGACTTAAAAAATATTTTCCACAATAACTAGGTATCGATATCAAATTATTTATTTACATTGTCGATACTTTTACGCTAGTAAATAAAGTTATGTAGAAAAGAAGTTATTTCCTTTATTTTAATTTTATTTTTGTAGTGAATACCTCACAAGAGTCCCAACTGCTCCCGTCTGGAGCCAGTGACACTATGGCATCCCCGATTGGGGGTCCCTAGTGACCCCGAAGGGGTCACTAAGGACCCCCCGAATATCACGAAGCGATTGTGTCTCTTAAAATTCACGTTGCCATTTCCAGTAAGAATCAGATATTAACTAAACCTATTTTTTTTTATAGAGACACTCACAAGAGTCCCAACTGCTCCCGTCTGGAGCCAGTGACACTATGGCATCCCCAATTGGGGTATGTTATGAAGCTGAAGGTATATGGGGAAGAGAAGGAGACGAAAAAGAGGAAGGTGGAGAAGTACCTTGCTATTCAGATCTGGTCACTAAACACGGCTAAAGCCATTTCAAGCAACGTTTCAATTCTGAATGGTGGTCTTACACCAGGGCAATACTAAGAGTATCGTCTACTCTGGAACGTGCCGCAAATATACTATATATTATTTTAAATAATTAATTGTGAAATAACACAAATCAATTAAATAAAATGTATTTGCGCATGCCAGGTTCGAACCCGAGGCCTTCGGAATGGGAGTCCAACGCCCTACCGCTGGACTACGCCGGCCTCATGCATTTGAATGAAAAAAATATTTATAATTTTGTTATAAGTTGGTACATTCTCTTTATTTGGTGTAGTGTATCGAATTGTCTGTGGACCATCCTGGATTTCCGATTGCTATCGGAAACACCCGAGAGTTTTGAAATAGTCCGAGTGCCTGACTAAGGAAAATTCTTCAGCGTTTGGCCTCATGGTAGCCATAGTTAAGTACTAAGTTGTATAAATTATATCTACAATTCCTACGTCAGAAGCCATCCAAAGTACGCTTCAACAATGTGGAACCCTCATTTTTCTACTTTTAAAGCATATTTTTTTAGAGAGTTCAGACAAGGTTTATCAAATATGTCTCTTATCGCGTGCGAAATGGTGAACACTACATCCCGATAAACATTAAATCTCTTGATGAACGCCGAGATATCAGAGACCTATTAATGTTCTATAAGATACTTCATAACTATATTGATAGCCCATTCTTACTACAAAATATTCATTTCAGATGTCAAATAAGATTTAGTCGATCTCCGGACACATTTTATATTCCCAAGAGCAATACTAATTACTTCGAAAATGTATTTATACGAAGAAGCTGTAGCACATTTAATAGATGCTAAATTCCCAGCATTCGTAAAAAAATGAAACTCGATCGATTGTCATATATTTATCCAAAAACCTAATATTTCATAGATTTCTTTTTTTTTATTTAGTTCATCACATTTCCTCTTTTACTTTTAGTAGTTCAAAATAGAATAAAACCACTTCCTCAAAGATATCATTGATATTCATTAAAATTTAAATGTAAACCTTAGAAATATATCATAAAACACAAATGTAAATTGAAGATGCACTGTTTCAGAATTCTTTGTAGTAGATATTGTGGTGTATTTTTTAAATATGGACTGGAATTTTTAATGTCGTTATTTTATTGGTCGATGACATAATTATACTACCACTGTTATATATGAATGTATAAGACTGTTTATAACTCAAATAAAAAAAATAAAAAAATAAAAAATACAATTACGAGTGTATACCTAGGAGTGTTATTATTATAAATAACCATTTGATACTTGGAGATACCAAGGAGCAATATACAAGTAGAATTCTAGGAGGACAATTCCTGGCCCACTTAGTCAAATCTTATAATAATTAGTAATATTTTATGTCAGTAGATAAACTGTATTTTCCATAAACCGAATGCATATTGTATTCAAGTATGCCGAGGGACCAACTGTCAGGGGGTCAAATGTCATGGAAACGTTGTTCTAATTAACTACGAGTACCTAACTATATTTTCAGGCGGCCGTAGTTCTGTGAACAGTAAGGCCATGTTTTTTTGCGGAGAAATTCAAATGTTACGTTGTCATAAATTTGCCATTCAATGCCATCTTGTTTTTTTGCGGAGAAATTTCAATGTTACGTTGTCATAAATTTGCCATTCTACGCCATCTTGTTTTTTAGCGGAGAAATTCAAATGTTACGTTGTCATAAATTTGCCATTCAACGCCATCTTTTTTTTGCGGAGAAATTTCAATGTTACGTTTTCATAAATTTGTCATTCAACGCCATCTTGTTTTATTTTACATTTAAAAGGTCTTTGTTAAACGCCGATTCTAGGTGAATATCAGATTTCTATCAAATGTAATAAGCTTACAATCTAACAACATAAACAAGTATCTCACGTCTAAAAAGTATGTTGCAATTTTTTTTATTTATTTTAATTTCATTTAACTTTTCCACCAGTCATTTCACATTTCAAAATATAATTTTACTAACCATTATCCCGTCGCGGTCGTGAGCCGCTAAATTATCCCCGCGAGCCAACTGAATCTATTTTCGCAATAATATAACTACACCGTCCTACCTGGTAATTGATACACATATATATATATTTAAGCAGTTTATATTCGACTAAGTATATTCCCCAGTACACACTTATTTTATTTTTATTTTATTTTATTTGGAAAACCAACAGTTATAACATTTTATAAAGTATAATAAAACATGGGTAAATCATTTAACCAATAAAAGGTTTCCACTGAAGTATCTTAATTTTTTAGTGTAAACAAAGAAAAATAGTTACATTAGCATATGGGGATGGGATGGTGGGAGGGAAGGGAAAGGGATGGATCTATTCTGTATAATTAGTAGGATGTACGTAAGTTATGTAAGTAGTTATAATAAAGTATCGAGAGATTGCCTGTGTGACTTTAAGGAGTGTGGTGCAGAGTTAAAAATGTCGTATGTAGTAAGTATTGAAAGTGTGTGATGCACGATAAATGAAGGAGTTTTGCTTAGAATTGGTGTTGCATCGAGGGAGGCTAAAAATTTTATGTGATCTGGTTCGTTTGTTGGGAACTCGTAGTTGGATTCGTTCTAAGAGTTCCGGAGAAGAGTTATGTTCAGAGAGATGATTTTATTCAGAGAGATGACCACTTATAGTCAGAGTGATGATTTTATCGTGCCTATCGGCAATTGCAGCGCATGACAGGTTAAAACGTACACCATCTTGAACCGAAACCAGATCGTGACAGTTAAATTTACAGACAGATGAAATGCCAGAAAGTCGAGTTAAAACAAGTAACGCTACGCTTAGACAAATAATAGATGTTTTAAAACTAACTAAATATCACGAAGTTTCTCCGCAGGGGTAGGCAGAGAGGATGGTCCGACATACAATTCTGTATTCATCGCGTCATTCAATTCATTCTCCTCTTGATATGACCCGACTTAAGTATTTGGTTTACATGATCGCGCCACGTATTTCTCCGGTATCTCTGACTTTATCTACCATTCTCAGGAACAGTATTTTCGGAATGAATTCGAAATGATTTTATTCAGTGAGCTTTAGTAGAAGATTTGCGCAAATGAGAAAAAAACACTCAATGGAGATAATCTTGTAGTTCTTTGTTTGCAATTTACTCCGCAATATTCGTCGTTTTTTTATATGCGAAAGGCCCCGTTTCACTTGCTTCTACAATAAGAGAGAGGCTATCAAAGTATATTACACCCTGAAGCTGTGTAATATACCCATAAATTCCCCTAATACCTTAAAGCATGGCTGTAAAAAATGTAATGTTACAAAATCACATATTCATACGGTTAAATGATAGGAAAATTTCTCGTGAAGATTTCATAATCTCCTTCGAGAACTTCTAAAATGAGTATTTTTTTTGCTCCGTTTTATATTATTATTTTGTGAAGCTACCAGATTTAACAGATTTTTTCAGTGTCGAGAAAAAATAAAACTTTAGTTCACCTTTTTTGGCATTTTTCAAACAAAAATTTGAAGGGGAAAATGCGTTTAGTGGTAAAAAAAGAGATTTAAGGGATTTGTGCCCTGTTATCAAAGTAAATAATGCATCTAAAATCGTAAACAACATTATTAGATTAATATAATTTATTTTAAAGTATCTACGCAACACGTGCGTTCGTGTGTGCAATCTTTTTCATGAAAAAAATTGTAAAACAATTTAAAATAAAAAATTTTGCCTTATAAGATTGTGTTCTACGTATAATTTAATGTATAATGAAGATATTTTCAATTCTAACGAAAATAAATATGTCTCGACGAAAAATGTATTCGTATCCCAAATTACCAAAAGTATACCAAATGTAATTATATATTTCTAGCTGATACCCGGCATGCTTTGAAATGCCAATTAAATAAATAATGTTTTTCTCCCTTCGTGTCATTTCCCATTCGTCCCAGTTCCCTTCCGACTCTTCTTCCTCTTTCCCTCCCACGACCCCTTCCTATCCCGCGTTCCCTTATCACTATCCTGCGTTCCCCCTCGACTCTCCCGCTCTCCCCTTTCTCGCGACCCCCCCCTTCCCCTCTCTCTCGTCACCCCTCCCATGAATCCCCCCTCCTTAATTCTACAACCAACCCTCCCGAATACCCCTCCCCCAACTTTTTCCCGGCCGCCAAACTCCACAAAATACACACATTTTTCCAACAACTCGCGTGACGAATTTAATTTTTTTATGCAAATTTCATCATGCCAGAGCTCACCAGTATATATATATAGATGTATTATCAGGCATGATCACAACAATTCAATTTTTTTTATAGAAATCAAATGAAATTTTAATTGTATGAATAGTATAGGAAATGATTTCATAACGCTAGAGCTCACTATCCTATAACCATCCCGGTATGCGTACATCATATTCTCAAAGTTTCATTGCAATCGGATGAACAGTATAGCCGCGTATAAGGTACGAACAAACAAACAAACAAACCTTAATCTTTATATATTATTATAGATGTGCATATTGAAAATGAATAACAATCCATAGTGAAAATAAATAGAATAAGTAAAACCTTAGGCTTTTTAAGACCTGAAATATCTTTGCAAAAACTTTTGGAAAATTAAACAGCAGTCAAGGATTAGCAGATGAAATGTGTCTAAACACTTACGAAATCAATTAAAGATTAAGACCAATTAAAAAAATATAACATTTTAATTAATGAAAACAATATTAACCAAACTTAATCTAAAGCTGAAACAGAAAAATCAGAAAAAGATCGGGTCACATCTGGAGCTCGAACCCAGGACCTTCGGCTTTCCGCAGATGCTCTAACCACTGAGCGAACGAGTCCCTATCCGATTCGGTCATATTTAACTGTATCATACTTCGTCTGAGAACTACAAACATTATCTTCATTTTTTTTAACGCATATTTTATTGGCTGCTATCTTTATGATCAGATCACGATTAAAAAAAATTGATAATTTATCCACTATCTAGATGGATTTTAGTTCGACTTGCCATCATTATGCTTCGTCTTCCATGAATATTTTATTGGATTACAAATTTGGATTTTTGTATTTATCTTTTCAGATAATACAACTAAGAACACATTGTGTTTTTTTCTTCATTTTTCTATTAATATAAGTATTTTCTTCTGAAGGTAAGCAAAACTTTTTAATTTTTTTTTTAATAATTTATTGAGTTAAACCTAAAATTGTAAGATTTTATCATTGAATTATTTGCGACTATCAAATAAAAATCGGAAACAGAAAAATTAAAAATCAGAACCTTAGTTTTGCCGGGGCTCTCCTCTAACCACTGAGTTAATTTAACCCTATCCCCCTTGGTCATTTAACTTTATCATACTTCGATTAAGAACCACCAGCATTATCTTGATTTTCTCAATGCATATTTTTTGGCTGCTATCTTTATGTAAATTGTGCAAGACGGGTTAAATTCCTAACGGCGATTGTAGTATTTTCTAATTTTTCTATTTCAATTTTTTTGTTTCAAAGTGGCTAATATTGTCTTTAATGATTAAATAAATAAAGTATACATTTATAAGGTGGTCCGTAATAAATCGATATTCTCGAAATTTCATTGTATAATTTTACAATTCCACACCAACCTTTGACGATTTTTTACTTCATTCAATTTTTATCTTTTCTCCAAACCAATATGGCTTAAAGAAATCACATCCAAATTTTGATTTGGATGTGATTTACTGCGGAAATAAATCGTCGTCATCTTTGGGGATGCTGTGCGAAAGGTATTTCAAAGAAAAGGAGTGGAAGTTCTGAGAAAGAAAAGTAAAGTAGAATGTAGAAATCTGGGTATCAGGGTGACCAGGAGAGACGGACGTATAGATCTATCCCCCCTCCCACTCGCGATGTTTCGAGAGAGTCTTGCTGAAGATGTCAAAAGGTCTCCCTGAACCAGTCTATCCCCATCCGTCCCGAGTAGTAGGTGGGCAAACGTAACCGCCACCAAGACCCGAAAAAACCTCACAATATGAATCCGCGTAAGTCAGCAAACGTAGCTTATCACTTGGGATGTCCTAAGGCAGGGGTGTTATAGTTAACCAAATTGTTACCATTTCGTTCAAAGTACAATTCATCATTACCACAAATGTTAATTTTGCTGTAATTTATTGGAGTGTTAAATAAATATTAATACAAAATCGGTTAGCTAAATTTATTAAAGGACTTATTATAATTATGGTCCCTTTAGTATTAACTGACTGCCATAATGATATTCAGCCTAAATACAGTATTACCGGTATTACGGTATTACCGTCTACAATATTTTTTTTTCAGATTTCCTAGAATTAGGGTTGGAGGGTAGGCTGTATTTGTTTAGGTTTCGCCTTAATGATTTAGGATGCTGAATGTATATTTGATATAAAAAGGAAAACAATTTAGTTATTAAAGCAACTATGGGATGCACGTGTATTGAGTATTTAGGATGAAAATATTTTATATTTATAGAACATTATTGTTGTTAATATAAAACGAAATTAAAATACAAATATAAATATCCCTAGATGTCTGCAGTAATCATATTTGCATATACACAGAAGCAAACACATGAAAAACAATGTCAGTATTTTTGTACTTAACTAAAAAAACTTTATGATAATAAACAATAAATTTTATAATAAATAAAACATATTTATGAAAAAATAATAAAACAACAAACAATCTTTTATTTTTATCTTTTAGGTGCACAGATACTTCTTGAAACAAGTTATATTATTTACAAAAATATCTATAATAGTGTGTGATTTAGCAAGATCATTGTATGATCTAGACATTCTAGAAAGAGGATTAAAATATCCAGTATTATTGGTAAAAATTTCGGTCCAAAATATGTTAGGATTTCTGAGGCCCTAGCACGCTTGCTCTATATCGATCGGTAGGATAACTATCGGTAACTTCTCATCGTTCCCTGGCATGACTACAGATCGCCAACGAATAAGTGACAGTTCACAATGACTAAGTGTCCTTAACATATTCGACATCAACTGTTGTTTGTACGTTAGAGATGTGCAGTTGTCCTAGGGAACGATGAGAAGTTACCGATAGTTATCCTACCGATCGATATAGAGCTAGCGTGCTAGGGCCTCTGGTAGATTTGGGCCTGGCGTATAACTTGATTTGATTGACTAAGTTACTATCTACCCGATAATCCACAGTTTTAAAAAGCATTAATTAAGATGTCATTTATGTTACGTCTTTTAACTAGACTCTCTAATTTGAAATATTTTAGTCTTTGTTCGTCTACAAAATGGTACACACCTGATCGATACGACAAGATCCGTGTATAAATAAACATAATATTTAATGCACTTAAAAAAGAATTGAATAATTTACACACATATTTTTAGATCACTGTGGCATATTATTCACTTAGTTGATTGATCGTTAATATCTTTCGTTACATAATAAATTTATATACATATTTGAAAGTTCTGCAACATAAAAAAAAATATACCTGCATATTTTAGAGATAACAGTATTATTTTGCTTTTGCTAATAGGATAAAATAACATGAGGTTTATCCGGGTCTTGGCGGCGGATGCGTCTGCCCACCAAATGCTTGGCAGGCTTGTTCGGTTGAGGGAGACATTTTGACTTCTCCAGAAGGGCTCTCTCGGAACATCATCTTGCACCAAGGTGGGAGGGCTGGAATCATTCATCGGTCACTCCTGGACACACTGACTCCTAGATTCCTACCCACCCCTTATACCTTTTTCCTTTCAAGAACATCCTCATCTTCCTTTGATAAAATAAACTCTCCTCACAGCATCCCGTCGAAAATCGTGTGTTTTTGATTTGAAAACTTGAATAAATTTTTGTTTTGAAACATGCAGTTAATTGTAATTATATAAGTTACTAGCTTCTGCCCGCGACTTCGTCTGCGTAGGATTAGTACTTCGAGTAATCTATTTTCTTTTCCTAGGTCCCATCTAAGTTTATACCAAAATTCTCAATCTATTTATTTGAAATATGTATAATTCTTGATTCGATTCAAAGTATTAGGCGAGTACTTCAAATAAATTCACTAATTTAAATATTTTCCAAAATAGAATTTTGATTTAACAATCATTGTTTTGCAAAATGTCATTCTCAAATTTTGACATTTTGTAATAAACAATAATTATAATTTTCAATATATCGAAAATAAATAGCTAGCTTTATAAATTATAACATACATGTTATTCTTTTGTATGAGCCATATTATTGTAAATTTGCATTAAAATCCATTCAGTAAATTTTGCGTGAAAGAGTAACAAACATACATACATCCATACAAACTTTCACGTTTATAATATTAGTAAGATTTGCTTTCATTTAAATAAAAAACATAACGCCACAAAGCGAATTTGCAAAGCCTGAAGAAGTAATTATAACTGTTCTTACTAAATTCGAATAAGACACACTGTAACAATAATCTAGATCAGACGGATCAACTTATCCGTTAAATTTAAATCGAATCGGTAATCGTTTCAGAATTCAGCGTCAGACACAAAGTGCCTCATCCCCATAGGAGTATCAGTAAGGGATGAATAAAAACCGGGGGCTTAAAGAAACTGATTTCCAATTTTATGTTGATCCCCGGTCTTGAAGAAACTCAACGAGGTGCTTATGTAGGTAGGTTAGATGAGACTGCATTTAAAATTGAAGCTTTCTTTCAGCTGATTGGACTCGACGGGAAGAATTTAATAAATGGATTTATAAAATAAAAATGTATCACAATTTAAAGGAATTTAATGTATAATATAATTTAATAGCTAGTAGTTGTTTGAGTGTCGACCTAGCATCCAAAATTATGTTTCTTATTTTCTCGTTTAATAAATCAAAAACAAAAATTTCCAGAGAAATCGTAAGATTAGTTAGTATGTACTTAAATACCACCGCTATAAACCTTGTGATTTAAAAGTTTTATTTTTATATTTTATGTCAAATAAAGAATTATACAGAGAGATAAATTGCCAAACTGTCGAGTTAAGATAGGTCTTTACCACACAATTATCAGTATATTCAACTCGACTTTTATTTACGTAAGCCTTACGGTAATCTTTTTTATTATTATAAGCAATAATTATTAGCCCGAAACACTCATCCATATTGAAAAAATCTCCCGAGAAAAGATACATGTCGCCTACGGTCGGTAACCCGCCGTAGCTTAATGGTAGAGCTCCTGACCGGCAATCAGAGGGGTGCGGGTTCGAGTCCCGTCGGCGACATGTATCTTTTCCCGGGAGATTTTTTCAATAATGGCTTAAACATGTCAACTATTTGGTTAAATACATCGCTATTAATTAATCATACATAATTGTAGAAGAAGATAACACTAATAATATAAATTAAAATATGAAAATGAACATGACACAGAAAAACAAAAGATAGCGGTCGCAACTGGGACTCGAACCCAGAACCTCTCGTTTTAAAGGGACGGACGCTTTTACCAATTCAGCCATTGTCACCGATTATTTTAATTAAATACATAAATATTTTTACAAAATTTCGACGTGTTTCGAAACCGGTGCGGTGGTTTCTTCGTCAGTTAATATTCTGAAGAAAAAAAAAATTATCCCAAAAAAGAGGCATTTGGATTATTTGGTTTAAAGGTGTAAAGGTGAATACTAATTGATTTATTTTCATTATTTGAATTAATAAAGATAATATTAGCGAACTCAATTGAAAATCGGATAAAAAAAGATACGGATACATCTGGGACTCGAACCCAGGACCTTGGGCTTTCCGGCCCGGTGCTCTACCAACTATGCTTATGTATCCCTCTCCGATTCGATCATATTTAACTGTATCAGATATTTCATACTTTAACTGAGAACTACCTACATTATCTTCATTTTCTTATTTCCCTTGACTCTCACGTATTTAAAAATTATATTTATGAAACTAATTATGTTTATTTGCTAAAACTTGTTTATTTTATCCGTATTATGTTACCATTAAACTTTTAGGATCAATCTATATGTATGGTCACGTGATTTTATTTCCCATCACACAATTTAATAACTTTCTTCGTAAACATATCTACAATTCACATATATTTATTTATTCTTAATATATTTATATTACCAAGGTATAGTATATTGTCCTCAACGCCAGGAGTTCACTTGTGTTTCAGAGGACATTTTTCAATTTTAATTATAATTTGTACTTAAAACAAACAGTGGGCAGTATATAAAAAAATAAACAATAAAATATAAAAGTTAAAATATAAAATGGATTTCTACACAGTTTTAACAAACTAGATCTGTCTTGTTAGTTATGAGTCCTGCTAAGTCAATTAAATTGGCATGTCAACAGGTGCTTATAGTTTAGTTACATAATACATTTTAAGAGTTATAATTTACATCTTATATCTACAGATTCAATATATTTTCATAAATATCAATATATATATTTTTTAAATATAAATAATTCTGAGTTATAACCACTCGAGCGCTTTTTGCCACATTATGGCACTATTTCCAAAACCTCGAATTGCTTTGTTGCCAAAAAGTGGCAAATTTAAAAAAATATTTATTTATTAAAACGATTATATAACATATTGTACATTCAAAATATAACAAAATAAATGTTCTCTAGATTCTTTAAAATGTTGTAAGGTAAAAGATTTAATTTTTTTTTTTTTATAAATCCTTCAAATATCTCATAATAGACAAAGATATATGGAGTTCATTGGCTACATAGAACTATAATCAGTTTGTAGGACTCCATATTCAAACTTGGAAGTATGATTTTTTTAATGTGGGCGGAAAAATTTCCTTTATTGATCCGAGAAAAAATATTTTAATTGCTCTGTCGCTCCATTGGAGATTGTAGCCTGTTTCATGTGTGTGTTTTTTTTTATTCTGTAAGATTAGATGTTTACACGTTAATTATACATGAACGTTATATAAATAGACACATACAAACAAATTTCCTTTATATTAGAATGCTCCAGAACAAAATGAAACAAAGTATAGACAGAAAAAGATGTAGGCATTATCACAAATGAAGAAAGGCTGGATTACTGCTGAATAAGCTTATAGATAGAAAACAGTTTCATTTCACAGAACAGAATTTAAACAGCCCCGATTAAACTTATCCCGAGAATAATTAAAACATTAAAGTCGCTGCTAATAAATAAAAGGATAATTTATATGTTTTGCTCTTTGTTCATAAAAAAGGCAATAACACCGACACATAAATCAATCCTACGTATGCACTTAAAATCTTAAAAATCCATTTCCCAAATCCACTAAAGTCGTTATAAAAGAGATTTTGAGGGAAAAAATAAACCACGAAACAATAAAATTATAAGCTCTGGGAGGACTAGCTGAATAAGAAAATACGAAAATAAGGGATGAAAGGAAAGGTGAAAGGAAAGTGCTTAGAATGGAGATGAAAACGCTTAGAACAGAAATTGGGAAGGGAACAAATCGCAGCCTGGGGCAACATTTTTTATCGTTTCCCGATGTTCAGGTGACAGAAATTTTATAGATAAATATTTTTATCGGTTTTGAAAATGATAATATTATCATCTATATTTTTCTACGTCTTTCACAATATACATTATTTAAGTACCTTAAAATCTACACGACATTTCTATTTGACAATGTATCTTATTCACATAGACACACTACTCACCAAGTTAATCGAATACGATAGTGTAGAAACAAACTTCAATTCGCTTCGTGCAACCTCGCCTCGCTTCGCCAGACTTCCGATTGTTGTTGGTTTTTGCGCCGAGTCAAAGGACTCGAAGCGTTCCGAAGTTCGAACACGAAGCGTCTCACTGCACTACTTGGATCAACTTCGCGAGTAGTGTATTTGGGGCTTTATGTATAAATTTAGAGTAAAATTATCATCGTATTAGTTAGCGCGTGATTAATGAAACTTATAACTCATCTTGCGCGAATTTTACGACCATTGTGCGCGTTTTATGAATTAATTACAATAATATTGGATGATTTTTAGAGCGCCGTTTTTTGTGAGAAGTTTACTCAACGACGCGGTACAGTTTATAATGAATTCTTAAGCCGTATCTAATTGTATTATTTACAAATGGATACAGAAAACATACTAACCGGCAGGTCACATCCGATAAACACATATTAATTAGAATGTTTATGCTTGGAGAAGATATTACTTTACATGCGGAGGACATTATATTTAAAACACTGGACATTGCATGACTTTTCATTTGCTACCCCCATAACTATTGATATTACAATAATAAGAAGATTAGTGGAAAAAGTTGAGTTAATATTTATTTTGAAAGACTGGAGAATTTAGGACTTTTTAGTACTGGAGAATTTTTAAGAAATTACAGAAGCTTACAAATAAGAATTTTTAAAATATTTTTACCAATTAGTTTTTTTACAATGTCGCGGACTTTGAAGGTGAAGGTGAAGTTGATAGGTTTTTGACTTTATAGATACGATTACCCGAAAGGGGGAGTTTTAAGTTTAGCTCTAAATTCCGCGAAGCAGTTGGTTATTTATCATTGAAGAAGAAGATAACAATAATAATCAATTTTTTTATAATGTGAAAATGAACAAGATACAGAAAAATAATAGAAGATAATGGTCGCAACTGGGACCAAATAGTTAATCATAAAAGTTATTTCGAAAGAAACATGGGAACGTTCACACCATTTCTATGGGAATACAATTTAAGACGTTCGACAATCCTGTATTTTCTTTTTCGATTTTGTACAAGACGACGTAAAGGAAGAATTTTCAAAAAAAACGAAGAACGCCTCGTAGGACAATCGTCAATTACATACATTCGATGTTGGGCTGGAACAACTATACATACTATTCTATTCTATGAAATCGACCGTAACATGCGTTCTTACATGACTTTTTACATTTATAGTTCTTTCAACCACTTACCTAAATTTATCCGAGCCAGCAATAAGCTATATTTATAAAATAACTGTGTTTTTCCAGCCCGGCACTAACTGTGTGCGTTATTGCTGTAAAAATAAATAACACGAGGCCTCATAACACCCTGGAGGGTGTTTTTACTAGGCGGATACGCGAGCTCCTTCAGGGGCCCTTCTTTTAATCCTTACCATCTTCAATATAAGAGGGGAACTCTACAGGAATATCCATATCTTTAACCCTTGAAAGATAACCTTTTTTTTAACCTACGTTATAGATAATGATACGTCTTAAAAACGTTCTGAAATTTAAAAGTGTATATGTGACATATTATCAAACTTCAACAGTTTAAAGGTAGTTAAATAATTGGTTTAGGGTTTTGTACTTCATGTAAAACCAAAATTATAATAAAAAATATATATTGTAATTAAAAAAAAAACAAAATGCTATAAACCAAAACAAATTGGGTATAATTTATTACTATGCAATTGTAAATGTTCTCCAAAATGCCCTGGAAAAAATCTCAGACTTGTTATCTCCCGAAAGAAACCATTCATCTGTTCTGTATGAAATTACTAATGTTATCCAAAATGACCCTGGTAAAATAATTACACCTTGGCGATTCTTTCAAGGAAAAAGAAACAATCCCGTCACTACAAATGCAACTACTAATGTTCTCAAAATTTGTCTTGACAGAATCGCCATTCCTTTCCATTGTAAGAATATGTACTAAAACACAATTTGGCTGTCCTGAAACGGGAATCCTTCCCAGTTAGACAGACAAAGGATCATCTTGTATTGTATGTTTGTATTATATAAATAAATTTATTTTTATTAAATAAATAAATAAATTTATTTTTTTATTTTAAGGAAAAATAATTCTTTATTTTATGTCTAAATACATAGTATTTTTATGTTATGAATGTTTAAATGCTAATCAATCGTTAAACTTAAAAATAATACCACTTTTTACGCAAAAAAATTATTAAAGGAAGAAGTCCGAAAGTTACACAAAATATATAATTACACACAGACATACGTCTTTCGAGCGTATGTATGTATTTCAGTGCATGTATGTATATCTCTGTAACTATTTTACTCACGTGGTGACAAAGCCGCCATGCGCAAGCTCTGCTCGACAACAAAACTAACTGAGATAGACAGCGCGCTATGTTGCGAAAAAAAACAGCAATACTTGTGTCACGTTTACGCCGCAAAGACGTATATTATCTTTGTAAGGTTAAGGTCGTAGTAGTAACTGGTAAGTAATAGCTGTGTTTCCTGTACCTATAATTAACACAGTTTATAAGTGTTTGCGCCGATTGAAGGGGACAACCCGACAAATTGTTTTTGTGTTTTGATTGAGAATAAGGGTTTCTTCTATGGCAATAAATTATTCCTTGTGACCTTCCTCTCTTTCAATTTACTCCCCCCGGATGACTATTCGTGTGGAAGGCAGTCGCTGTGTAGTGCCAAAACGCATTTAAAATCGCATCGCGCGGTTCAATTGTAAATTAACTTTCAATCAAGTGATATTATTTAGTGAACCATACGCAGATAAATCACCTCACTGTTCAGTGAACTACTTTGCGGAGAATTCATCTCATCTTTCAGTGAACTACATTGCAGAGAATTCATCTCATCTTTCAGTTAACTACATTGCAGAGAATTCATCTCATCTTTCAGTGAAATACATTGCAGAGAATTTATCTCATCTTTCAGTGAACTGCAGTGCAGAGAATTCATCTCATCTTTCAGTAAACTACAATGCAGAGAATTCATCTCACCTTTTAGTGAACTGCATTGCAGAGAATTCATCTCACCTTTCAGTGAACTACATTGCATAGAATTCATCTAAAATAATTGACAAACATTTTATAAAATATGTAACTAAAAAAAAAAATCAATATCCAGTATGGTTTAATCAGCAATTGATTGCTCTTCTTAAGAGAAAAAACAAAGTTAGACTTAAGATAAAAAAACATGGCAACGAATCAGATTATAGAGAATTCTCTTATTTAAGGAAATTTACCAAAAAAATACAAAGCGAATGTTATAAATCATACGTCAACTCTGTCGAAAATGGTCTGCAAGGTAACATAAAGGTGTTCTGGTCATACTCAAAATCATTACGAAAAACCAATTGTATTCCTAAAGTAATGCATCATGACGGTATTTCCACAAATGACGGTGAGCACATAGCAAACACATTCTCTAAATATTTTTCATCTGTTTATACTGAGTCGGAACCATCCACTCATGATTCAATGCCAAATATAACTGAACACAATCAAAGCAATCTGGGTAAAATACATATTAGTTCAGATGAAATAAAATGTTTTTTGAGTAAAATAGATTCCAAAAAAGGTCCAGGTCCTGATAATATTCCTCCTTTCTTTGTCAGTTGTTGTGCAGACTCTTTATGTTTACCGCTTTTTATCATTTTTAATGCATCCCTAACCACAGGAATTTTTCCTGATTTGTGGAAAGAAGCAAATGTTGTACCAATATTCAAATCAGGAGACCAATCATTAATAAAAAATTATAGACCAATTAGTATTTTTGATATTTTTGTCGATAATTTGTATGGATTCAGAAAAAAAGTTCTGGCGCTGTTAAAAAATATGCTAAACTAATTAAATTGTGTCATTTGTCTCTCTATGCATGCCTCTCGTGCTTCATATGTCTCTAGCCTCTCATTGTAATATCTGTTACTTGAGTGAGCTTGTATATAATTTTGTATATTTTTTATTGGTGATGTTTCTGTTTTTCTAATTGTTTGTATCTGTATTTAATTGTATGTAATTGTAGATTTTTTGTAATTATGTATGTTTTTTTGTCCCTATTTGTACAATAACTGAGTTTTTATAACTGGATTGTTCTCATGTAAATGCGAACATCTGTAAAAACCCAGTATAAATAAATAAATAAATAAATAAATAAATAAATCTCATCTTTCAGTGAAATACATTGCAGAGAATTTATCTCATCTTTCAGTGAACTGCAATGCAGAGAATTCATCTCATCTTTCAGTAAACTACAATGCAGAGAATTCATCTCACCTTTTAGTGAACTGCATTGCAGAGAATTCATCTCACCTTTCAGTGAAATACATTGCAGATAATTCATCTCATCTTTCAGTGAACTACATTGCAGAGAATTCATTTCACCTTTTAGTGAACTACATTGTAAAGAATTCGTCTCACCTTTCAGTGAACTACATTGCAGAGAATTCATCTCACCTTTCAGTGAACTACATTGCAGAGAATTCATCTCACCTTTCATCAAACTACAATGCAGATAATTCATCTCACCTTTCAGTAAACTACATTGCAGAGAATTCATCTCACCTTTCAGTGAACTACATTGCAGAGAATTCATCTCACCTTTCAGTGAACTACATTGCAGAGAATTCATCTCACCTTTCAGTGAACTACGTTGCAGAGAATTCAATTTAAAAATATCACGAATATATTTTGAAAATTCTTTATAAATTTTACCCGAAGTTTACTTTACTACGGGCAAGCAAACACGACTATAACATTCATTTGTCTACAGTAGCTTTTACATACACTCTTATATAAATTGACTTTAAGAGCAGATCTTCAAGAGTTTATGCAGTGTCCAACAAGGTCCTATATTGTCATTTGACTCACTTTGCATGAACACGATCGGTTTTTAATAAAACTGCTCTTACTTCTTTTGTATATCGCGGTATCGAGTTCGAAGCGTTAAATAAATTGAACCGTTTATATTCATATTCTTTTAAACATGAACGCGAGCGCTTTTAAAATGTATTTGTCGTCTCCATAGAATTCCCTTTGTTTGGTTAGATTGTATGAATTTTACATGAAAACAGTGGTTAATATTGCAACAGTTTATAGTAGAGAACGTGATGCAATGAAACAATTTTATAGCGCTCTTTATGCAATGCCGTTCGTTTTTCAATAATATTTTCTGTAAATATATTTCAGTGTTGAGACAATGTTTGAATCTTCAATGTCAGATTTTTCCCAAAACGTATTGTTTTTGTTCAATATACTAGCGTTATTATTTAGGGATTTTTAAATAATAACTCAAGTATATTGAATAACCAAAATAATTTTTCGTTTAGTCCCATTCTAGATATATTTCCAATAACCCGGTCTTTTGTTACCGAATTAATTCCTACAATTACCCCTTCCCCTTTGTTAACCTCCCACTTAAACACCTACATTTCTTGTATATGTCTGTCAATATTTTGTATTACAGGTTAGTTTTAATATTAATTTGGTTTTTCAATATGTGCTAGTATACTTTGGTTGCGGTGACTTGTCGCGGATCCGTGATTGACCACCTTCAACATGACAATATCTTGGTTAGTAGGTACATACATGAAGCGCTTTCCTTATCTAAGTTTCATCGCTAGAAATGGCGTGTGAGTTCCGTTGCGGTGACTTGTTGCGGAACTTCCAATGAATGTAATAATAGAACTGTTTCGCGATTGACCAACTTCAACATGACATTATCTTGGTTAGTAAGTACCTACGTGAAGCACTGTCCTTATCTAAGTTCCATCGCGGTAGCTTGTTGCGGAACTTTGACAAATCCTATAATGAGCATTAAAGTTTTCCGCAAGATGGTTGCCCATATTCAATATAATTAGTCTTGGATTGAACTTGTGTGACGCTTCTTATCTAGGTTCTATTGCAGCAGCTTGTCGCGGATCTTCGAATGTATCAAACAATTACGAGCGTCGAAGTTTTCCTGTGTGTTTGTAACCCGATTGGCTATACGGCATACGTTTTCTCTACGGCCGAGGCTCCTAACGCGCCATGAGGGGTGTTAAGCAAACGGTATCTTTGTTAATTTAGCTCCATTCGCAGCCGTGGCTCCTTCGGTGAGTGCCCATTAATCTTACCGCCCAGGGATTTATCACAGTTCCACCGTGTGAGATATCGGTGGTTTACTTGTGAAGCTCACGCAGAGTAGACCCGAAATCTACAGCATCAAAGCAAGCTTGTTTAGTAGATGAATATCTTCTTACTCGTATTATTAACGCGAAAGTTTGTATGGTTGTATGTATGTTTGTCACTCTTTCACGCAAAAACAACTGAATGGGCTTTAATGAAACTTTACAATAATAAAGCTCATACATCAGAATAACATATAGGCTATAATTTATACCCAAAGCTTTCTATTTTCCGTGTCTTCTTCTTCTTCCTTGCACTGTCCCAACTCATTGCCTAGGTAGGCTGTTGGGGTCGGCTCTCCTCGTTCTCAGGTTTTAGCTTCTTCGGTTCTGGGTATCGCTCTCTTCCAGGCCGTTTCTACTTAGAATTTTAGAGCATTGAGTCATCCAGGAGTTCTTTGGTCTTCCTCTGGATGACTGTCGATGAAGCTCCATAGACATTGCCTGCTTCACTGTGTGGTCTGGTGGTCTCCGTTTTATGTGACCATACCATCTCAACTGTCGTTCCTCTAGCTTATTGTTTATGTCTGTGACACCCAGGCTACCACGAATGCGTGAACTTTTAATATTATCTTTTAGTGACACTCCTGCCGACCATCTAAGCATTCGCATTTCTGCTGATTCAAGCTGCCTGGTGTAGGAGTTGTACATGGTCCAGCATTCGGAGCCATACATTATCGCGGGTCTAACAATAGTCTGGTATACCTTTACTTTTAGTTTTATAGGCATTTTTGTGTCACACAGGATTCCTGTTACGGATCTAAATTTACTCCATCCCACACCTATTCTGTGGTTAACATCTGCTGCACATCCTCCATCTTTCCATTTTTCTATTTTCCGTGTATTACAAATAATAATAATTTTTTAATAGAAAATGTCAAAATTTGAGAATAACATTTTGAAAAACAATGATTGTAAAACCAATGAATGTATTGAATGTATTTTGGTAACAGGTTGTTTACTATTTTATGGATATCATCGTGTTCATCATCTATTTCACTGTTCGCCGATTTAGTTCCTTTAACATTTTAATTTATTTACTTTTGAAAATCTAATTCGCCCAAGGAAATATGAATATTACTAGACGAGAACATACAGGCCAGGGGTAAACACCAACTGTAGCGAGACGCGGAGTGGTGAGTTGACTGTGATTTGTCAATAAATCAATCTGACAGTATATAGGCATCTCGTATTATAATATCACCATTTAGTTCTTAAAAGTAAAATCTGCTTTTGAATGAATAGACCTTTTTACATGGGAGCGCGAACTACTCGCCACGTTTTTAACAAACTCGCGTATTCCAAATGCGGCAAAGTAAAGTTCGTAGCTATTATTCGAGTCGAATATTTTGTTGCTGTATTTCGTTAAGACACTTTTACAAATGTTTCATAATTTACTTACCCCAATAAACAGCGACGATCACACTCCAAAAATGCCTCGCCAGATACATCGCGATGTCGTAGTATATGTTATTAAACTGATTATATGATCTGAATAAGCTTAAAATGTTATAAAATAATGCTTACCTATGGAATGTAATACGAAAATTGGGTTTATTCTCCTTTTCACTTCCATTTTACACGTTTTAATAGCACAAGCCACCATTTTTGCCGTGTTATTTCGTAAGATGTACCGATGAGAGCTAGACGCTAGTTCGCAAAATAATGATGACGTCACATTTTATAGATTCACAGATTGAAGCCGTACGCGAGTCCAGCCGGCTCCAAATGGAACCGGTATTGGGAGGGGGAAATAATACGCTTTTATGACTTAGGGCAGGACTAGTAATATTCATATGTCTATGATTTCGCCGAAGTATTATTCTCATTGCCCTATTTTGGAGAATTTGAAACTTATTTTGTTGACGACCGTGCGTGGTCGAGTGGTAAGACTCTTGACTCCCGTTCGGAAGGTCGCGGTGTGCGCAAATAAATTTTATTCGATTAATTTGTGTTATTTCACAATTAATTAATAAAAATAATATATACTATATTTGCGGCACGTTCCAGAGTGGAAGATACTCACACTATCGCCCTGGTGAAAGACCACCATTCAGAACTGAAACGTTGCTTAATAATGGCTTTAGAACTTTTTTTGGAACTTTCCCACCTTCCTCTTCCCCATCTCCTTACCTTCCCCACTTACCTTCAGCCTCACAACATACTTCAATTGGGGATGCCATAGTCTCCCTAGCTCCAGAAGGGAGCAATTGGGACTCTTGTGAGGTTTCTCTATAAAAAAAAAAATCTCGCTTGGTTGAGTGGTAAGACACTGGACTCCTAATCGGAAGGTTGCGGGTTCGAACGCAGCGTGCGCAAATAAATTTTATTCGATTAATTTGTGTTATTTCACAATTAATTAATAAAAATAATATATACTATATTTGCGGCACGTTACAGAGTGGAAGATACTCACAGTATCGCCCTGGTGAAAGACCACCATTCAGAATTGAAACGTTGCTTAATAATGGCTTTAGCCGTGTTTAGTGACTAGATCTGAATAGTTAGGTACTTCCCCACCTTCCTCTTCCCCATCTCCTTCCCTTCCCAACTTACCTTCAGCCTCACAACATACCCCAATTGGGGATGCCATAGTCTCACTGGCTCCAGACGGGAGCAGTTGGGACTCTTGTGAGGTTTTCTCTATAACAAAATAAAAAAAACTCAGGAAAATAATAGTTGAGCAATAGTTAAAATTAGATCTAATCATACATGGCCCAGTCTACTGTAATGTTTAACCTGTCCGTGTTTCCGAAACTAAAAAGATGGACCCTTCTAGTGGCGGGCTGGATTTAGGGGTAGGGAATAATTTGTCTGGGATAATGTTCTCGGATAAGCGGAAAGGGCAGCGAATCCTTGAACAACGAGACTCACAAAGGTATGTATAACAATTATTGCTTGGCAGAATTAATTCTCATCATCACGCTCTACTGGTGGACCGTTATGGTCATCAGGTGTAACGTGCTATTTTTTAAATGTGATGGTTAATTAATCTCACTTCTAACTAACACCACCTGGTGTGCTAGCATAATCGATCGATATGAAGTTACCGACCGATTGTCGGTAACTTCTCATCGTTCAGGACAACTGCAGATTGCAAACGAATAGGTAGCAGTTCACAATGATTAAGTGTCCTTAATATATTCGATATCAAATGTCGTTTGTAAGTTAGAGATCTACAGTTGTCCTAGGGAACGATGAGAAGTTACCGACAATCGGTCGGTAACATCATATCGATCGACCATGCTAGCACACCAGGCCCTCTAGCACACTCGATCGATAAGGGTTGATAGGATAATTTCTCATCGTTCTTTAGGACAACCACTGCAGATCGCTAACGTACAAACAACAGTTGATGTCAAATATATTAAAGACACTTAGTTATTGTGAACTGTCACTCATTCTTTGGCGATCTGCAGTCATGCTAGAAATTATCTAAAGTTAGCATATCAATCCTTATCGATCGAGTGTGCTAGGGGGCCAGGGGGTCAAGCGCAGATTAAATGATAACTTTAAAATATCGTATCGGTAGGCGTAACTTTCATACATTTTATATCGATATACCGAGCACGGTTTCACTGTTGACAGCTGGACCGATGTTGACATGGAATAAGAAATCGATATACGCTGACAAAATTCGGAATTCACATTCCGAAACGACAAACATCTATTAATTACGTACAAATATTAATAAATTAGCACTGTTAATATGAAATACTAACCTAAATATGCATTGGCAGTGTACATTTACTTTTCGACATTAAACGGGAGTAAATTAGTTAATGAGGTCTTAATTCATATTTCATCCATTTTCGTTTCTCAAAGATCGAAAGAAATAAATAATTGCATTATTTAAGTCTATGAATCGCATACACGACTTCTTTCAATTCTAAGAGTTTTGTTAGTTCTATCGACGGACGTCCGTGGTCGAGGGGCATGGCTCTCGACTCCCAATCCGAAGGTCGCGGGTTGGAACCCGGCGTGCGCAAAGAAATTTTATTTGATTATTTTGTGTTATTTCACAATTTATTGAAAGTTCCAGAGTGGAAGTATTCGCAATATCGCCCTGGTGTAAGACCACTATTCAGAAATGAAACGTTACTTGAAATGACTTTAGCCATGTTTGGTGACCAGATCTGAATAGCCAGGTACTTTCCCACCTTCCTCATCTCCATATAATGCAACTATATAATTCCAGTAACAAAAACCTCAATGGCCCAGTCACAGTTTAACTTTCTTGCTCCAAAAATCTTCAATAACTTAACAATTGAAATAAAGACAATAACCAAATATCACACTTTCAGGAAGACGCTTGGAGACTTTTTGATGAGTGAATGTGATAGAATTAGAAGCCTGTTTATATAATCTAATGTACTTTTTTTCTCCTTTCTATTTTCTACTTTTTATTATAATTTTTCCAATATTTAACATGATTTATACTAATTCCATGTTTACACTAGACTTCATATTTCATACAATGTAACTATACTATATTGGTCACCATGATACAGGCAGCCGCCTAGTATGGTGATTTAATATATCAACTTTATGTAAATGTCACAATTATGTAACATGTATTAAATAAATAAAAATAAAAAAATAAATAAATATCATTCCCCTCCCCGCTACCTTCAGCCTCACAACATACCCCAATCGGGTGTGCCATAGTCTCACTGGCTCCAGACCGTTGAGACTCTTGTGCGGTATACATATAAAAAAAAAAATAACAAGTCCGTCGTGGTGCGTAACATTATTATAATTCAGGAATTTTTAATTTTGTAAAATTTTACACGTTTATATTTATAGCTATTTGGGTTAATTTATATAGTGATTAACCTTACAGACAACGCGAGTGGTTACACTGATCTCGGTTTAGTGGACCTTCTGTATGGACATAAAACATTAGACTTAAAGGAATCAGCCCTTACGAAATATGTTTATAGCGCCCTACCCGGTACCTTCGCACTTCATTCGTTACACATTATTATTTTTACCACCAGCTGAATATTTACAATGTGGAGTATTTACAAACGTAGTAAAAACCGATTAAACACCGCGTTGACTGAAAGACAGACTTGGCTTGCTGGAGCCCTTTATATAGCCGGACCTGGTGTGCTAGCAAGGTCGCTCGATATGAAGTTACCGACCGATTGTAGATAACTTCTCAACGTTCCCTAGGACAACTGCAGATCTCAAACGTACAAACGACAGTTGATATCGAATATATTAAGGACACTTAGTCATTGTGAACTGTCACCTATTCGTTTGGGATCTTCAGTTGTCATAGGGAACGATGAGAAGTTACCGGTAGTTATCCTATCGATCGTTATAGAGCAAGCGTGCTAGGGCCTCTGGTGTGCTAGCAAGGTCGCTCGATATGAAGTTACTGACCAATTGTCGGTAAATTCTCAACGTTCCCTAGGACAACTGCAGATCTCAAACGTACAAACGACAGTTGATATCGAATATATTAAGGACACTTAGTCATTGTAAACTGTCACCTATTCGTTTGCGATCTGCAGTTGTCATAGGGAACGATGAGAAGTTACCGGTAGTTATCCTATCGATCGTTATAGAGCGAGCGTGCTAGGGCCTCGGTACTTAAACGGTAGGCTAAAATCGCTGGAAACTTCTCGATATTTCAGCGCAGCGCTGTATTGAGAAGGTGGTCAAAATAATAATTCGGCGTAATACATATGATACATTAAATCACCATACTAGGCGACTGCATGTTTCATAGTGACCAATGGAATATAGTTATTTTGTGAGGTCAAGTCATATGGAGTAATAATTATTTTTGCAAACACCGGAAGAATGAGGTACATGACATACAAATTATTATCTCGCAACATCCATATTTGAATCTGTGAATATTTGTAGCGCAACGTGAAACGTAGTTACATATGTGTATATAAATCAGTACGTTCTTATTTTTGCACATCGGAATACCGGCTTACGACACTCGTTTCCGCATCAATGAATTACACTTTTGACATCCGAGAAATTTACGTTCTTGACAATCCAGCGCGAGAATTTTTACATTTCCGCATATCCGTGATTTCAAAGTATATTATTTTTATTTTATTTTTTATGCGCTTGATTCTATGTAAAATATAAACAAATAATATCTGTATGACGTGCGAGTAGATGAACGAAAAAGTAATCACGAATTAATACTTTCAGGGAATGTAGTGCTCGAGTGTCACGTCAAAAGTTTAAGTAATAATAAAAGAGTGTCTGGTATGGTACAAGTGGTTTTAAATATACAGGGTGATAAGCATCGTACTTGACTTACTTTAACCAGTGATTCCTGACATTATTTTAAGTAAAAAATGTAAATAAAAGTTATGTCTCCGGTGACATTTTTGAAGTTTTTTTTTCGTTTTTTTCTACAAAAACATAAAAATCAGTAGGTATTGGGAAGTTAGGAGCTGGGTGAGGGGTTGGTTGGTTACTTGGCTTAGAGATCAGTAACGACATGTGGAAGAATTTTTTTTCTTTGATTTTAAAGAAAAAGTTTTGAAAAAAAAAAAATCTCATCAAAAAAGTCACCGAAGACCAAAATTTCATTTACCTACAATTTTACTCCAAATAATGTCAGGAATCACTGGTTAAAGTAACTCAAGTACGATGTTTAACACCCTGTATGTATATATTTATTCTCAATATTATTAAAATTATCTTTCTTATTATTTACATAAATAGAAATGGTTTGTAAAATATGCTTAAAAATGCTAATAAAATACTCTCTTTCTCGTGATATAAAATAATTATTATTTCGCAATTCACACAAGCGTTATGCAAGTATTACATTCTTTCGTTAAAATAGCAGACTAACACTTTACCACAAGATTCAAGAAGCAACAAAATAAAATTCCTACCTAAAAGTATTAATGTGAAAATAATTTTGGTACTTTAATATTTATTCTCTAATTATATATTTTACAGCGCCCTTGAGCTTATTTTTCACAAAAACGGTGCTATACAAATCATAAAAATATTATTCTTACCATTATTTAATATAAACATATGCACACTTTAATATATTCTTAAAAAAATATATTAATACTTTTTCTATTTTCTTTAACCACTCGAGTGCTTTTTGTCACATTATGGCACTATTTCCAAAACCACGGATTGCTTTGTTGCCAAAATATGTTTTTTTATTTATTTATTAAGGTGACTATGTAATATATTGCACATTCAAAATATAACAAAATAAATATTCCCTAGATTCTATAAAATGTTTTAAAGTTAACGATTTAATAATATTTTTTTATTAATCCTACGAATATGTGATAATAGACAAAAGATAGGTTAATTCATTGGCTATATAGAACTATAATCAGTTTGAATGAAAAATTTCCTTTAGCAATCCGAGAAAAAAGTTTTAAATTGCTCTGTCGCTCCAGCGGTTAATATCGGAGTTTTCTAATTGTAATCACGTTTGTATATCTACGTAAGACTAAACAGTTGACAACATGACTTTCGAGTACATGAGAGAGACAGGTAGATAACAGGGTATTTAATGGTAAGATTTAATAGTATTGTCTCAGAAAGACGCGCTATCTTTAAACCAAGCTCTCAGCTAGACAATACATACCAATATTCTGTACTAAATGTAATCAACCATCTACGCGTGTTATTTCTACTCAAGAATACAGTAAAACGAGTTTAACAACTCTAGAATTAAAATTTCGAGAATTTTTTTATATGTTATGAAAATTACAATCATTATAAAATTATCTATAGATTTGTTTAAAGTATCCTTGATATTTAAAATATGTACATTTAATTGGTTTTAAAAATAAATAAAAAAACGAATGTGCTTTAGACAATACGACTGAAGTAAAAATTGTGCGCCTGAACTGCTCTCTCTTGCTCCTACAGTGTGATACAGACAATAGGCCTGCACTGTGTCTTAGATATACGAAACGTAACTGGCTATGGGAGAAAGAGAGAAAGAAAATGTGTGCTCGCCCCTCTCTCTCCCTCTCTTGCTCCTACAGTAATATACGAAACTCTCTCTCTTTCTATCTTCACTAACTTATATCTCCCTCTCAACTTCCGTTCGCCTCGCCCGACTACACTTTTCGTAACGCTCTCGTCACACATTCGCCAGGTTACTTCTCAAGTCAAGCGTGCGTAAAGAAGTTTTACTTCAAAAGTTATAATTTCATGTGTTGTTATCATGTTGTCCGGACAATATATCATTTGAAATATTTTAATTTGCTTCTTCAAACTTCGCAAAATCACTTTGTGGCGTAATTTTGAATTAAATTAAAACAAATAACTTTGTATAAAACCACTATTATATAATCACAATTGCCTACATGTTTCAAAACCGATGGTTTCTTCGTCAGGTATATGTCATTACTACCCTGACGAAGAAACCATCTACAAGTTATTTGTTTTAATTTAATGTAATTTGCCATTAGAAGTATTTTTTTAATTATTCTGAAAGGTACTCGGTTTTTTCTTCTTAAATTAATATGATATGATGTTGTTGAATGGCCTCGAATTGCCTAATTGTTCCATTCTTCTGAATAATTCAATAAAAAAAGTTTTGCGATAAAGAGGCTCCTAGCGGCAAGTTGCCCTTTTGAAAAATGATCCTTTGAGGCTAATAACATTACTTTGTTACAAGGAAAAGATTTTAATCTTCTTCCTTTTGATGTCGCTTTAAATATTAATTTATCTTGACAAAGCCCCTTGCTCTTATTTGTGAGAATGATTTTTTTTAAATGCTTCATTATGTTTAATGTTCTCATTGAAAAGTCACCTTGCGTGGGTGTGCTCTTTGAGAAATTTGCCATTTTGAGAGTTTTTTGCTAAAGAAAACTTTGAAATGAATTAATCAATGGAAGCATTGCCTTTGGAAATGCTTTTGGCAACTTCTTAACCCTCCCGAACCGGAAGGGGGTAGGAGACTTCCCCCAAACCAGAACTTTGAGCGATATCTAAGATGTTAATTACATCCCAAACTATAAAATTTTGTGAATCTTAGAATAACTATTCAGATCAATCTGCATTATATATAATATTTATCCATTTCCGACGAAATTACTCTCTCTTCCACCGAATAATCGTCACTATTTTTTTTATTTCCTGTTGTACTGCAAAAGGGAGAATTTTACTTGATATGGGTTACAGCAATATGTACTTGAGTTACGCTTGATTCCGTACTATCTATTTTACCTTTTTGAATTATTTAGTGATGGCTGATGTCTGGTTAAAACAATAGGTCGACCGTCCGTGGTCGAGTGGTAAGACACTTGACTCCCATTCGGAAGGTTGCGGGTTCGAACCGGGCGTGCGCAAATAAATTTTATTTGAATAATTTGTGTTATTTCACAATTAATTAATAAAAATAATATATGTTATATTTGCGGCACGTTCCAGAGTGGAAGATACTCTCAGTATCGCCCTGGTGTAAGACCACCATTCAGAATTGAAACGTTGCTTAATAATGGTTTTAGCCGTGTTTAGTGACTGGATCTGAATAGCCAGGTACTTTCTCACCTTCCTATTCCCCATCTCCCTCCCTTCCCCACTTACCTTCAGCCTCACAACGTACTCCAATTGGGGATGTCAAAGTCTCATTGGCTCCAGAAGGGAGCAGTTGGGACTCTTGTGAGGTATCTCTATAAAAAAAAATAGGTGTAATTAATATCTGATTCTAACTGGAAATGGCAACGTGAATTTTAAGAGACACAATCGCTCCGTGATATTCGGGGGGTCCTTAGTGACCCCCTTCGGGTGATACGATGATTTTAATATTCAGGAACGTAGATGTTTTAATAAAGATTATATTAAAAGGATTGATTTGTATTTTACTAGTAGTTAGCTTGTATACCTGGCATGGCTAAAACAAAAACAATCTTTTAGAGTTATTCATTTATCCACTCGTCCACTAGGTCCACACAGGAGGCCCTGATAAAAATTATTTCCCTCAGGGCCTATATCACCTTTAGGAATGCTGTGTGGAGGGTATTTTTAAGGAAAGGAAGGAGAGGAAGTTCTGGGAAGGAAAAGGGTATGAGGGTTGGGTAGGAATCTGGGGTTCAATGTGTCTAGATCATCCGCCGCCAAGTCCTAGACAATGAACCCCATGAACCCGGGCACCCCTGCTAAGTCACCAAACGTAGTGAACCACTTGGGGTGACCTATGGCAGAGGTGTTGGTTATCCAATAAAAAATTGATTATGGCAAGTTTGTAAAAATATCGTGAGCAATTGCTTGCTACAATGTTCCAATTTTATAGAACCTAAAAATACGGGATCTAGGTGGTTTAATTAGCTATAAACCACAGTAAGCAGTTCCTTTGTTTTTCGTATTCATATTTTAAGGAGTAATATTATATAAATCGAATGACCAAATCAAAAAAAAAAAACCCATCGCTTGAGTGGTTTCATAAACAAATGAAGAAATTGCATGGAATCATGTCGCTGGTACTGTTGCCGAGCTTCAACATAGTTGTACGGACTATCAAATTGGCTGAGCCAATGAAAATTATAGGTTATAACTATAGAAATGTAGGTAGAAATAAAGGTGGGGAGGCGCTGAGCGTACATGCGATTTGCAATAGTTTGCTTTAATTAAATATTACGAGTAATCATAACTTGATCTTTGAAGCCTTTTTATAATCGCAGATAAATAAAGTATCAGTAATAAAGTTGAAAATCTCCTACTTACGAAGGTTTTATTGCATAAGGTGGCAAATTAAATTAGTTAAAAAAATATCTTAATATCAAATAAAAATTATCGCCATCTACATAACGGTTGTTATTGTTAACGGCCTGATTTCAAATGTTTTAAAATTTTTATTAATTTTTTTGCGACTATGTATAATAATTGTACATACAAAATATAATGGAGAATTTAAGTATAGATATTGAATTTTTCAGTCTCCTCACTAGGGAGTCCTGTGCCGAGGCGGACTAAACTTTATAAATTATAATTTATTTGTCTTCTGTGTAGTTTTTAGTGTCTTTATTAGAATTTTATAATTGACCTCTAATTTGTGATTTGTTTTATGTCTTAGGGAAGAATGTTGTGGAGTTTTTTTGCTAACTATGTGCAGTTTCTTTGCCCAAATGTGTTTTTTTAAATTTGTATGTTTTTTATGTCATTTATGTTCAATCTAGTGTAATGGATGTACGGTCTAGTAGAGGGTTCAGTATATTTTTTATTTATTTGTTTGTACATTATGTAGGTATAAAGTAAAATATAAGTATAAATTTTTTGTCTTTTTTCACAGACCTCCTCACTAGGGTTTCTTGTTCTGTAACGGCCTTTTTTTAACTTTTGGATTTAGTTTTGAATTGTCTTTACGTCGTATTCATAATGTTTGTAAGTTGATTATTACGTTGATCTCTCAGCCATATTTTGACTTTTGTTTTAAATATACTCATTTCCTTTATTTTTTGGTTTGATTTGGTAGAGCATTGAACCATTTCATAGCATGGAATTTATTATTTCTCTGTCCAAAAGATGTGTTCAAACTGGGAGTTAACAGAATATTTTCGCTTTTTGCCCTGGTTGAGTATTTATGTTGGGCAGTGGAGTATTCTAAATTTTTTTTTTTCAGTTTAAATAAAATATTTTTTTAATAAAGTTTCTGTACATTGTAGACAAGAAAGTTTTTTAATATTTTTTTCTGTCGGAGATATAAGCGGAACTTTAAGTATTGTCTTTAGTACTCCTTTTTGGGCTATATTGAGCCGCTCTGTGTGAGTGCTCAAGGCAGACCCCCATGCAGTTATTCCGTACTCTATTTGTGATTGACACAAAGCATAGTATACTTTTTTGATATCGTTTATATTGAGGATATTGCGGATGTTTCTAAAGAAGTATATGTACCTGGTTAGTTTTTTGTAATTACATTTATGTGGAGATTATCATCAATTTCAATTCCAAGATATTTGATGCTTTTGGAGTGTGCTACAGTGGGGCAAAATCATGAAAAGCCTTGCTTTTTTTGATAAATTTCTCAATTCAATTACTCAATAGCTTCAATAATGTGTTTTGGCATATATTTATTGTACATTCAGTACGTCAAAGCTGTTGAAAATTTCAATCGAAGGCATTCTACTCTTCCACGTTTCGATTAACTATGCTTATTTTTTTTTCCATCAGGCAGTGGGGTATTCTCATTTTTAATTTTTTTTTTTAAGATACATATTTCGCTTTGTTAACTTAATACATTGATACAAATAATATTAATAATGATGGTTTACTACCTAACACCAAGTAACACATTTTTTTAAGTAAGAACATTTTGGTTTTGCTCATTAATGTTGAGAGCAAACAGTTTTTTTTTAAATATATTTATTTTATTTTCGGTTGTCAGGCTATCAGAAAGGAGATTATATATGTTTATACCCTCAGAGCCTACGTTTCTTTTGCCACACTCTGTCTTTGTTGAATTTGTTTATAATTTTTTTTATTTTATTTTATTTTTTTTTTTTTTAAAGAAAGACAAACATTCCCGGGTTACGAATAACCCAACAACATTTGAAAATCTCCTACTACCACTTTATTATTACTATTTATTACGTTGTCTTGTGTGGTGTTCATGTACTTGTGAAGTTATCATAAATGTAGTATTTGTGTGTATAAAGCCATTTTGAATTTTGCAGATTAATAAGCATATGTTGTATTCGCACAGTTTTCTGATTTTCATTAAGTTAGTTTCTTGGTATACTCTTTTGGTGGGGGTATCTGGTCTATAGTTAAAAAGTTTTTTTATAACTTTATTCTGAATTATTTAAATTTCGTTTAAGTATGTGATATTTGTGTTACAGTTAACTATCGCATCCTTTTCTCAGAGCATATTTTATTGATTAAACCATTAAAGAATTATGACTGTAATAAGGGCGTGGTGTTTTGACATCACTCAACATTCAAAAGTTTCCACCGGCCGCCGATCTCGGTCGGCATTGAGTGTCAGCCAAATTCGCAACAAGAAATTGGTCTCAAGACTGACTACCTTTCCGTCCAAGCTAGTGATTAATGACTCGGAACCAACTGTTATATTGATAAATGAACTCAATATTGGAGTTCAAACCGTCAGGCCTAATTTAGTTGGCCGGGATCCGTCCAATAAGTCCGGGATAATTAATATAAAATGACAAGTTTTACGTAATTACTGAAATATGATTGGATATAAAAGTGCTTTATACGAATATTTTCATTGACTAATAACACATCTTATTAAGGTCACAAGAATTATTAATTTACTGCTTCACACGTTACGCTTTGAAATATTTTTTTAATTTTTTAAATTTAATATTTAAAGGTTTTTATTACAATAAATACACAATTTTTACATTTTATACAGTGGTAAAATAGTGGATAAGAATAGCTTTTCCTCACCATAAAGAGACAAGGCTCTTGTGTTTGGTGAGGGAATGTTAGTTCAATTATATTTCAATTATATAATATCATGTGTGAAAGTAAATAATACAATATGGCAAAAAACAAGGCATAATTAAGAAAATGCAAGATGTATCAATAAAGGATTTGAAAGAAATAATAATAATAGTGAGATATAGACTCTTATAGTAGTTTTAGGTATTTTTTTAATTTTTGCTGAAATTCCTGAATATTTTCGATAACTTTCAGATATAATGGTAGTTTGTTATAATATGTTATACCTAGATAGAGATAAGTATTTTGTGTGTGCTTTGTACTAAATTAGATACTATTCTGATATCTTGCTGATGAATGGAATGGTAAGTTATTTAACTGTACTTCTTTGTAAATTTGTAGAATTGAATATTTTTTTATATATTTTGTCTATTGTAGGTACATTGAATATTGAAAAGAGAATTTCAGTAGAAAATTTGGATGGTTTTTTAAAAATTACTTTAATTATTAATCTTTGAACAATTTTGAGTGGATTTAAAATATTATTATAAGTTCCTCCCCAACCAATAATACCATATTGCAATATAGATTGAACAATTGCATAGTACACTCTTTTTAAGTTTTCTAATCTAAGAATATTTCTTAGTCTTATAAATATATAAATACATTTTCGAATTCTTTTGACAAGTTCACAAATTTGTTTTTTCCATTTAAAATGTTGATCTATATATTTATACCAAGATATTTAATTTCAGAAGTTGGACTAAGTATTGAACATGCTTGATTGCACTTTGTTCTGTTACATTTAAGTAAATTTTTAGTTCTGGTTTTAATCTTAATTTATTGATAGAGAATGGGATAAATTTGGTTTTATCAATATTTAATGAGAGGAGGTTTTTGTCGAACCAATTTTTCAGTATATTAATATCAGTATTTGCTAAGTTATTAACAGTATTCCAATCACAACCTTCAATTATTATGACAGTGTCATCAGCATATGATATTATTTTTCCATTTAATCTTTGAATGAATATGTCATTTACATAAATGATAAACAGTAATGGTCCTAGGACTGTACCTTGAGGTATGCCAAAGTGAATTGTTTTTTGTTGACTAAATACATCGTTGATTTTTACGACTTGGGGGCGTTCGAAAAGGTAGCTCTTTAACCATTCTAGAGCTGTATCATTTACTCCAATGATTCTTAATTTCCTAATAAGTTTATCATGTGATATGCTATCGAACGCTTTTTTGAGATCTATGAAAATTCCAATGCATTTTAAAGATTTATCTAATGAATTATGAACAAGGTTAGTTAATTTTGCAATTGCATCCATAATAAGATTAATTAATTGTTTGCGCCAGCACATACGCAATATGAATATAAATGAATACTTTTGTTCATAAGCAAATTAAAATCTTTCAAGAAAGACTTATAAATACAATATTGGGTTAAATTGTAACAGTTTGTTCTACGAGCGCCTATTTGACCGCATTAAAGTAAGTACCTGCCTGAGCGTTTTACAAAATCATGCTGTTGGCGGGACTGCTCTGTCGAAGAATTTACGCATCGCTGCAATCGGTTTGGAATAATCAAGCTTGGAGTGAGTTGTTGTTACCTGCGGAAACCAGCATGGAAGAAAATGTCGGCCTACATCGTCCATCAAAATCATAATAGTTTAATTTATTTAAATATTTTGGTTTATCCTTTCTTTATTTAGATACCTTAGCCGTTAGGTTAATAAATTCACATTTTGAAATGCTATAGAACATATTAACGGTCTTGTGATGGCAGCACTGCACTTCTGGCAGGGTCCTATTTACAAGCGATGGAGCCAACTCCTGATGTTATAGTTTTAAAAAAAAAAAACTTTTTTTTTTGTTTTATTTTATTTATTTATTTTTTTTTCTCTGTTTTAATTTTATTTTGTTTTATTTTACTATGTGTGCAGTATCGCACAATGTATATATATATTTAATATTAATTTGATAATATGTTCTATGTGTAATATGGAGCTCGTGGGATTGCACCACCCTCCCCGAGATCTGGAATAAACAATAAAAAATAATAATAATAATAATTAAATCTGCAAGTTTCCTTTGGGCTTGCACATGACCCGAGATTATTATTCAGAGTCTAACTTAAATCATGCTTACCATTATCGAATTATTGTGTGTGCATTTATAAATAAAATTAACATTGTTTCATAAACTTCTCTTCATTATGTAGTTACAGTATTCACGCACATATTCCCCTTGTATGTCGTACATCTTTTGATATAGTTCAATCTTAATTTAACCTAAATTACTTTCAATTACAATAAAGTCATAATCTTTTTAAACCGTAACATTTGCATTTCCCGCCAACAGCATGATTTTGTAGAACGCTCACGCAGGTACTTACTTTAATGCGGTCAAGTAGACGCTCGTAGAACAAACTGTTACAAAATTACCGATCATCATCATCATCATAATTGGCTCTACAACCCTTGGTGGGTCTTGGCCTCCTCGAGAGTCTCCCTCCACTCATCTCTGTTTTGTACTAGTTCTCTCCAGTTTGGAAGCTCCAAGGTACGTAGGTCTTTGAGGACATTGTCTTTCCATCTTAATTTTGGTCTTCCCAGGCTCCTTCGACCTACAGGTCTTGATTTTAGCAGGGACTTTGGTGCTTGATGCTCTGTCATTCTTTCCACATGACCCAGCAACCGAAGTCTTCAAAACTTTACAAATTTTGTCACTTTTGGTTCCTTAAACAGAGTATAGAGCTAATCGTTGTAACGTCTACGCCAAAATCCATTTTCTAGAGCCAGTCCAAAGATACGCCTTAAAATTTTTCTTTCAAAAATGTAATTCCTCTTACTAAGTACCCATGTCTCAGTTGCGTACGTGAGCACTGGTCTAATAAGAGTTTTGTACACTAATATCTGCGTGTTTTATTACTAAATAACCTATCCATCTGTGAAAGAGTAGATTTGGAATTCTTATTATGTTGAATTTCTAAAGCTTCTAGATTATTCAGGCGTATTCCTATTCTATTTTTATGGATTAATTGGACTCCTGTATTTTTATTATGCATGTGGTTAGAATCAACTAAATGTTCGTCAAATTCTGAGAAACATCATGTTCTTCAACTCTAATATTTACATTACGCGGTTGCTGGGCGATCGTTGCAATTTAGTCTGTAGACGCCAGAGTGACTTAATTTTGTATTTAGGATTGATTAAAATTTTAGCTAAGTTATTGTTAGTATAGAAGGTCGGTCTTATTGACCCACTCCTCCTTTACCCCTCCCTTTGCCCCTCTTTCTACCCCCTCACCAATCAGTCTCTGATGTTCTCTCCCTCTCCTATATGCATTCTCTTTCTATCGTGTTTACCTATTACTATTTCTCTGTACTATGATTTAATTTATATATTATTGTCCTGAAGAATTTCAGCCGAAACCGATCGACAAATATAAATCATATATTGTTTCACATTGTTAAAAAATAAATTCTAAAATTTGATGAAAACTCCTGGTCTTTTTGATATCTTTATTTGTATTTGTTGTTCACATAATATTAAATGCAATACCTACAAATTATATTTATGGTTGTAAAGTAATGTGTTTTCTTTCATTAAGTTTTTATTCTTATACGATAACTTACCATTTTTATGTTTTTGTCCTACAAATACCATAATTAATAGGGTTCCATAATTTTGTTAAAGAAAGACATGTAATTATAAGAATACTTTTTTCAATGTGTACGAAAGAATTATTCATGATTAAATAAAATCTATTGATTTTCGATAAAACCTGTAAAAAGTGTGAGTGGTTTTTTTTTTTAATTCTTTTCTTAATTATTCGGCTTTATCGAAGCCAGAGTTAAGTTAGCTTCTCAGAAACTGGGCGTATTGTACAGGGCCTGCAGATACTTTAATAGTACACAACTGCTAACCCTAACGCATGTGGCCGCCACCTCTGGTCAGGAGCCTCAAAGGACCCGAAAAGCACCCTCGACTCTGTGCAGAAACGGGCGGTCCGTTTGATAGATTCTCCCGTCTTAACAAATGGATTGCAATCTTTAGAGCACAGGCGTCGGGTGGGAATGCTATCCTTGTTCTACCGCTATTTCGATGCAAGATGCTCCAAGGAACAAGCGTCATTGAATCCCTCGGCACCGGTGCATAGTCGGGAAACACGCCAAACGCGCGTCCCGGTTGACATTTTCCACATGAGAATGGGTCGCTTCTACGACTCGTTCTTGAGTTCAACAGATCGGCTGTGGAACGCTTTGCCGGCTTCTGTATTTCCTACTTCCTCTTCAAGACTCATGTTCACTCCTTACTCTCCTTAAAAAAGGCCCTCCACCCAGCTTCTTCAAAGATGACATATGCCCAGAGGGAAATTATTTTCTTCAGGGCCTCCTTAGTTAGTATAAAAAAAAATTAACTGACCTTTTTAAAACTGGCGTATACAATGCCAAAGTAGCAAATATTTTTTAAATACCTAGAAGGTAGGTACGTACCTCAAATTTTTCATCAAATTTGTCATGGTTTATATTGTGAGAGCGTTAATATTTAGCGTAATTGCATGATAGTTACACCCTCGGGAAGTCTCAAATTAAATCTAAACCGATAGTTACGTCAATCACCTTTTTTGACAATACATTTTGAATAACACGCTTTTTAATAAAAATGGAACAGACAAAATTAAACATGCGTGAAATTAATGTTTTTTTTAATTTTTTAATCAGCTCCACAAAGGAGGCCTTAAGGAATAATTTCATCTGACATCTTTGATAATGCTGTGTGGAGGGTTTTTTTCAAGGAAGGAAAGAGAGGAAGATCTGGTAAGGAAAAAGGTATGAGGGGTAGGTAGGAATCTAAGACTCAGTGAATTCATCCCTCCCACCGCGGTGCAAGGCGTGGAGAAGTAAAAAGATGAAGAAACCCGTCTCGCCACGAACTAGGTGATAATCCTTACCCCATATACCTGTACACTCCTGCTAAGTCACCATAGCGAACCACTTGTGTGACCTATGGCAGAGGTGTTGGTTATCTAATGATTGGTTCTCGAGGCAGCGGTACCCCTACACTCCTCACAAATGAAAATCTTAAATATATGTACCAATCAATATTGAAAAAATACCATTACACATGGAAGGAATTACACCTGGATAAAATACACTAACTTAAATTACATTTGTTTGAATTACAAACGTCAAAAATCTAGTTTTAATATTAAGTACTTTAAATTTTTAGTGTAAGCTAACTAAATTTCATAAAGTTAGGTTAGGTTGGGTATTTTTTTTTATGTAATTCCAGTAGGTGAAATTTAAGTGTATTATGTTCTCGTAATTCTGTTTTCAATATATTCGATGTGAAATTATTTTATGTAAATTTTTCTTTTTTTAATTCTGGCAGAAGCATTAGTATCAATTAATTGATAATCAGATTAATTTTACTACTCTAGAAATGTTCCTGGGCCTTTTCAAAACTTCATAATAATATTTATTTTTATTTTCTTTTTAATTTTTTTATTTAAGTTTTTATTCCAGCAGGACTAGGAGGATAGTGCAATCCCAGTCTGCCATAATAAAGAACTGATCACTTTAACATACAATAAGAAAAAGGCCCATAAAAATTACAAGCGATCCAGAATGTCAAGCTATTACAATGAATACCAATTATTAAGAAAGGAGTGTTGCAAAATTTCAAAATTGTGTTTTAAAAAAATTATATTCATAAAATTGAAAGTGATATTCGTGGAAACATAAAACAATTTTGGAATTACACTAATTCTCAAAAAAATAATAACTTGGGTATTCCAACTTGTATGAACTTCAATGGAAAAATTGGGTGTAGTGATGAAAACATTGTAAATTTATTCGCTGATTATTTTAAGTCTGTGTATGAAGAGGATATACCTAGCAACGAAATTCCCAATTTCTCATCGAATCTTAGTCTGGATATATCTGAAATACGCATAGAAATAAATGATATTAAAAAGCATGTAAATTTGTTAGATGCTAGAAAAAATGCTGGACCTGATAATATTCCACCGGTTTTAATTAAAGAATGTTTAAACGGCCTAACTGTTCCTCTTTTCCTAATTTTTAACAAGTCTCTAAAAACAGGTTGTTTCCCTGATTCATGGAAACACAGTTTTCTTAAACCTATTTTTAAAAAGGGGGACAAAACGGACATTACAAATTATAGACCAATATGTATCCAATCATCGATACCCAAACTTTTTGAAAAAATTGTTCTCTCTAAAATATCTACAAACATAAAAAAAATTATAACTTCATACCAACATGGCTTTTGTTCAAATAAATCTACATTAACTAATTTACTAATATACGAAAATTTCATATCCAAATCTTTAGCAAACAGATGCCAGGTTGACTCAGTATACACTGACTTTAGCAAGGCTTTTGATAAGGTGTGTCACAAAATATTAATCAATAAATTAGCCTCACTTGGAGTTTATGGTAGTTTATTAAATTGGTTTATTAGTTATTTGTCCAAAAGAAGTCTCAGTGTAAAAATAAATGGCACAAATTCTTACAAATTTATAGCCACAAGTGGAGTGCCGCAAGGCTCTTATTTAGGACCAATTTTGTTTATTATATTCATAAATGATATTGTTGATATATTTACTAACATAAACGTATTGCTTTTTGCTGATGATATGAAACTTTATAAAGAGATCAATGACATAAATGATTGCATTAGATTACAAACTAATTTGAGACGTCTTTTTGAATGGTGCTCTATCAACAAACAAGCATTGAACATAAAGAAATGTCAGTTCATTAATTTTTATCGAATAAATAATCCAATATTTTTTCAATATACATTAAATGATAAAAAATTAAATTGCGTCAGTGAAATTATTGACCTAGGTATTATGTTCGATAGCAAACTAACTTTTTTGTGTCATATTAATAATATTATTAATAAGGCCCTTAAGACTCTTGGATTTGTTTTGAGAGTTTCAAAAGACTTCAATAATTTAGGCACGTTTATCATGTTGTACAAAACCCTTGTTAGATGCCAACTAGAGTATAACTCTACGATATGGTCTCCCTTTTACAATATTCATTCCGCCAACATTGAAAAGATTCAACATAAGTTCTTGAGATATATAAACTATAAATTGCATATTCCTGTAGAAAACATTGATTATAACTACCTACTAGATAAAATGTTCCTATTAGAACTTTCAGAAAGAAGAATAATTACAGATTTAATACTATTACATAAAATACTGCATTACAAAATTGACTGTCCTGAATTGCTTCAATTAATTAATATCCACATACCTAAAAGATCTTGCCGAAATTTACTACCCTTTTATTTTAATAACACCAGGACACTCTCTTATCAAAATTCCCCGATACCGAGACTTCACACTCTCGGAAATAAATATTCTGATCTGGGAGATATATTTCACATTAAAAACAATCAGTATAAACATTGTTTATTTCAATTCTTTTTTATATTTAGACATAAATAGACGTCTATAATCTCTACAATTTTTGTCTACATTGAATATCTTTTGTTTTGTGAAACTTCTTATATTTTTTACCTATGTATCTAATTTTATTATATGCATTTATTGTTATATTTTGTTGTAGATATGTGCTTTTGTTTTACTTTTATTTTCACTGTATTATGCTTTCTTTGTTGTTTTAATTTAGATTTTTTTGAAATCACTGTTATACTCATCTATTTAACTAAAATGTAAAAGCCCATAAGGGCGTTTAATAAATAAATAAATAAATAAATAATGGTTACATGAATGAATTACACAGACGTGAATTTCGCATACCAAGAATTATACGCGGACGGACACCACATTTAATAAAATAGATCTACTTCAATAACACAAGGTCAAAAAAAGTCTACCCTTCCTTTTGGTACTTTTTAAATATGAATGTTTTTAGCACACACTAAAACAGTCTAAATTATGATTTAAGCCTATAAAAAACAGAATTTTAGAAGTTTACAATTCCAGAAAGTAGGTGTGATTCTCTCTATGTGTATTTTCGTCCATAGTAGTGACCTGGCAGTAGTGTAATCTTAATAATATTATAAACGCAAAAGTTTGTATGGATGTGTGTATGTTTGTTACTCTTTCACGCAAAAACTACTGAATAGATTTTAATGAAACTTTACAATAATATAGCGCATACGCAGAATAACATATAGGCTATATAAAGCTAGCTATTTTAAATATATTATAAATATTAATTATTGTTTAATAGAAAATGTCAAAATTTGAGAATGAAATTTTGCAAAACAATCAAATTTTCATTTAAATCAAATTTATATTTTAGAAAATTAGTGAATTTATTTTAAGTACTCGCCTAATACTTAATCGATTAGATATTTTTAAAAATAGGTTAAGAATTTTGGTATAAACATAGATGGGACCTAGGAAAAGAAAAAATGCTAATAAGAAGTACTAATCCTGCGCAGACGAAGTCGCGGGCTTTTACTGAAATAATAGTGAAATTTACGCTTATGAAATTTCTTCCTGACACCCTAGAGACTCCCTATTTTAATAAGAAATCTAATTGCCTCGTAAAGTTTATAGAATTTTTTTTTAAACATTGATTCTTTTGTTCAACGTATTTTATTATTTTTCTTTGTAATTTCCGACGAAGAAATTGTAAAACAAAAAGCCAGTTTTTCTTAGAAAGGAAATAATTTAATTGACTCAAAGCCCAGACTTGTTCTGGAAAAAAGAACGTAGACTCGCTTTGTTGAATTAAAGATAATACTGGGAAACGAATTCTAGAAAAATAATGATGCACTGAAGAAACATAACTAATTGAAAAATTTTCACAATGCCAATTTATTAGATAATGATTACGTAAAATATAATGGCTGATAGAGATATTAGAAGGGTAAATGAAGGTAACTCCGTTAATGGAGGACTCAATGGTGTTGACGCTAACAAAAAAACTGTCCAAAGAAGCGAAACCAGCATCAGAAAATCGAGTGCTGTTGCCTACCCTGATGGAAGGCAGTGAGACATGGAACTGGCAGAGAAAGAATAAAAGAAGACTGAATACTGTAGGTGTGAGATCCCTGAGGCGTAAAATCATGAATGACCGTGTGAGAAATGTGGAGATCCGCAAAGAATTCAAGGCTGATGTAAGCGTAATGAGTAAGATTAAGAAAGGGCCCCTTAGAAGGTTTGGGCGTGTAGAGCGTTCGAATGAACGAACAAAGGGTGTAAAGAGAACTTATGATTCAATTGTAAATGGTAGAAGAAGTCGGTGACATTCAAGGAAAACATGGCACGATCAATTGAATTGGATACTTGATTTTGGCCATGTCAAGAGTCAATTTTTTTTTCAATTAAATTAATTTTAACTTATTTGAATATTGACATCTCACTCCAGAGACAATAATTAAAAATATTAAACCAATATAAAATCTTGACTAAACATTGGATCATCAAAAAATGTTGTTTAACATTCGTCCGGTCAGTGGCTTTGAGGGTGGTGTGGAGGGTCTTTTTAGGGAAAGGAAGGAGAGAAAGTTCTGGGAAGAAAAAAAGCTTGAGGGGTGTATAGGAATATAGGGGTAATAGTGCGTGAATCGACTGCGATGCAAGGCGACGAGTCCAGAGAGTCCGGTTGGAGGGGTATAGGTAAGGTCGCCCTCAACTAGTGTCTCCTGGTCCGGCCCGCCAAGCAGCAGGTGAGCAAACGCATTCCCCACAAAGACCTTGTGAAATCTCACCCCATGAACCCTGGCATCCATGTTAAATCTCCCCAAACGTAGAGAACCACTTAGGTTGACCTATGGCAGAGTTGTTAATTGTCCAATAAACAGTTTCCGAGCGACGGTACCCATAGCCGCCTCCCAAATTGATCTGGTGAAAGACGACGGTGCAATTGCAGATGCAGCTAACGAAGGGTTGTTTCACCGAATTTCAAATGTAACATTGTCATCCAATATCCATTGAACGCCATTTTTATTTTTTGACAGTTGAAAGGTTTCCTTAAATGCCAATTCTAAGTTTGTTTCAGATTTTGAACAGCAGAAGTGGACAACTATCATTGTGTTAAGCTGGTGAGCTTATTACAGTTTCATAGAAAGCTGAAACGCGCCTAAAATTGGCGTTTAAAGCCACGATTATATTGAGCGAGTTTACAAGCAACTAGCCGGCGAATTCACTACCTTCTAGTAAACTCGCTCAATGTAATCATATTTACTAGCTAACTAGCATATTGTAAACAATACGAAGGTGACTTATCAGAAGGTTACTATCAGATAGCGGCTAGTAGCTTGTAAACTCGCTCAATTAATCGAGGCTTAACGGAAACCTTAAAAAAATGCCACTGACTTGTTATTTGATGACAATGTTACATTTGAATTTACATGAAACAACTGGCCCTTAATGTTGTCCTTTCAATATTTCCTTTCTCAAAATTTCCAAACACTCTGGTATAGAATAAATAATATAACACAAGAAGTGCTCCGTACAAATTTGAATGGAAACTGTGCTACTAACTTAGTATCTTTTGGTTCTAGACCATTTAGCACGCGGCATGTCTCTCTTACACTTGCTTTAAATTGTATATCACCATCCAATATGAATTTCGTAAGCATGGTGAAACACAATTTTGGATGAAAACGTAGGTAAAAGCTATAATTGGATCACGAAACACTCCCATAAGGCACTTGTTGTGTTTTTCTTTATAATATGCCCTCTGATTTATTTAAATTCACTTACTTCTTCTATATTAGGGGAAATTTAAAAATTCAATATTTTATTGGAGTGAAAGATGTAATTTTTTTTTGTCAATGGGTCAAATAAAACCAATGTATTTCTTTAAATAAAATTTATTTTAGTGATATTTTTACCTAACGGTCTCAAGATGAAAACACAAAAGAGATAGGTAATAATAGTATAACTTATCAATAGATATCAACAAGGAATAGATTGTTCAGTTATTACATTGAATGGTACATAGATTAATTATATTTACATTTCAAATATAGTTGAATGAATATTGGACAATATTTAATCAATAAATATTTACAGACATAAGTAAATTTATTTATTTTAACAAAAAGCTAACTTTTTACAGATACAATTAATTTTTATTAAATATTGTTCATTTCAATTTTTAAATTTTGTCTAGGAATAGTTTATATGGCAACATGAAAAGTTAGAAATCTGTGTAATAGGAATTAAATTTTGATTTCATGATAACGTTTGATGATCTAAGCAAACACAATTTTAACCATGTGCTAAAAAAATTATTTATAAACAATTTAGTCAAATTATTACGTAAGATGAGGCCTTTGCTTGTTATTAATATATAGAAAATGATCTTGATTAGATATTATACTGTGTTTCATGCTGAAAAGTTTATTTTAATACGAAACATACTTTCGAGGTGTTTTGTAAACACGAGCAAATACAACAATATACAGCACTTACCTGAAAGATTTTAGCCACCTATTCCTGAGCATATTTGGAGTGAAAAATGTCGAAGTTATTTTGAGGTCCGATGGGAATTTTACGCAATGAAAAACAAAATTTATTTTAATAAAAAAAAGATAAATAAGTTTGCTTATCTTTTCATTAAAATAAATAATGTCACCACAAGGTAAAAATATTTAAAAAAAATTATTTCTTCAATCATTGCAAAATTACTTGGTCGCATTATTTTTAAAATGAAACAAATTACTTTGTGTAAACCACTATATAATCAAATGTTATAATATCTACATGTTTCAAAACCGATGGTTTCTTCGTCAGGATAATAACATAAAAAATTATCATGTTTTTAAATTTTTTTTATTAAATAAAACATACAACGATGTTGAACTCCCATGAGTAAGAAACTATATAAAAACTCATTAAGGGATCGCCAATTGGTACTTTTGAAAATTTAAAACCAACCCAACCCAATATGCAAACACAATATATGAAGAAAAATTATACAAAACATTTCACAGAAGCAACATACAGTATATGACAAATCTTTTTACATATATTTCACAGAAACATGTCTTATAAGATTTTATGACTTATTATAACCACTCATTTGATTTATGTTTGGGAGGGGGAATGGGTACCGCCGCCCCGGGAACCATTTATTGGATAACCAACACCTCTGCCATAGGTCACCCCAAGTGGTTCGCTACGTTTGGTGATTTAGCAGGGGTGCCCGGGTTCATGGGGTAAGGTTTATCTAGGTCTTGGCGGCGGATGATCTAGACACACTGAACCCCAGATTCCTACCCAACCCTCATACCTTTTTCCTTCCCAGAACTTCCTCTCCTTCCTTTCCTTAAAAATAACCTCCACACAGCATCCCCAAAGATGGCATAGGCCCCGAGGGAAATTATTTTCCTCAGGGCCTCCTGTGTAAACCTAATGTAAAAAAAAAAAATGTACTGTCGGTGTCAAAAAGTTAAAATAAAGAATCCTCCATGATCGACTATAGAAATGCATAAAAAATATGTTATATAGTATTATTTCATGTTATTATCCTGTCGAAGAAACCATTGGTTTTGAAACTTGTAGATATTATAACATTTGATTATATAGCGGTTTACACAATATAATTTGATTCATTTGAGTAGATAGTAGTAGCCAGCACGGGTCACGTGTTACGCATCCCATCTCGTTCTAGCAGCACGGTAACAAAGGAGAGAGCACATGATCCCGTTGCAACGCATAGCAGTAAGATCAGAGTTGACATATGATAGAAACAGCAAAATGAAATCTATGTTTTTACTCTAAATGAGGTGTGTAGAATCAATTACAGCCATCTCCGTCTCGTTCTAGTAGCACGCTAACAAAGGAGATAGCACGTGATCCCGTCGCAATGCGTAGCAGTAAGATCAGATTGACATATGATAGAAACACCAAATTACATCTATGTTTTTACTCTTAATGAGGTGCGTAGAATCAATTACAGCAATCTCCACTTTTTTAAAAAGTGAACTCATTTACCTAAACGAGCAGTTATTTGGCATTAAAACCAGCTCTATGCGCCCAAGTTTACCGTTGTGAATAAAATTATCAACTTATAAATGCATGAGAATTTCTGAAATGAAAGGTTTCTTTTGGTTTTCTAGGAATAAAGCATTATGGAGATTGCTGCGTTTGATTCTACACACCTCAAATATGCTCAGGAATCGCTTATTAAAATCCGTCATATATTTGCTGTTAGACCTGTACAAACGAATAATAAAAATGATGTCAGTTGAAGTTATTCTATTGCAGAAAGTTGTTAATTGCAGTATGACTGCAAAACGCTGTCTGTTTTTTTTACAACCGAAAGTGAAAAAGGTTAAATCATCAAATCAGCACGTGTCAAACAAAATTACAGAGTTTGCGGCAAACGATTTATTTGGATATCAAACTTATAGACAGGTCTCATATTACAGCAAATTCCAATTTTACAGAACATAATAACGTAGCATAATTTGATTCGAAAGCTTTTTAGATTACCGATCATAAAAAATTATAATATTGGGTTTAAAATTTAACAATATTATATATTATTAAATCGTCCATGATTTTCTACAGACATCCAATGGTAAATAATATAAATAATATTCTGTGGTTGTATTTCCATACGAAGCAATTTTGTTTTAAATCACTGAACAATGGCGTGATATCGCAATGACAACAAGTATAATATATTTTTTTAAATAAACTAATGTTAAAACTTTTTAATTGTAACATTTAAATTTACACTCAAAAACTTTTCACCATTATTATTATTATTTATCGCACCAAATTTAAACGGCTGTAGAAAAACATTTCATTAAAATTTTGCGTTTCACAAATTCTTTTTTCCACTCAAAAACATATTATGTCACATTAATTCCAGCGTAAAATATTGTCTCTTTCCGCTAGAGTGACTACGAGAGTGATCTATTATTTTCAAAATTTATATCGAAATTCTATCATGCAAACTTAACATTACTTCGGAGTTTGTTATCCGCTCATATCAATAGACAAATATTTCTTTTTATATCAGTCTTGATAATATATATTTACAAATTTCGAATACACCTTAATCACTTGTTAAATTTGTTCAACGAAACAAATTATTATTCATAAATTCGTAACACTTGAATTGTATGTACATTTTAAGAAATTTTGAGAAGTCCAAAGTACAATCACTAGATCAAATCATCGAAGTATGAAAAGTCTGGCTTTTGATTTAATTAATAATAATTTGATGCTTTATACTAGAACATCTGCGGCGGAGTCCACCGCATATTTGTCTCAGACATTCATCTCCGGAATTGTCTGATTAGTTCTCGCCGAGTTCTGGTTGCAGGCTTTCTTGTTCTGGAACTTGTGGCTTGGGGCCTGTACTTGAATTCCTGGAGGAGTTTTGGACCTCGGAGGGGGTGGGGTTCTCGGTAAACTCATGTGCATGGCCAGAGAACCATTCGGTGGGTGATTTAACCCTGTTTGCTGGATATCAGCCAAGTTTTGTTGGGGGTTATTTATGAACGTTGTGTTCTTTGGCAACGTCATACAGTTCTGGTTGTACATTTGATTTCCTTGCTGTTGATAGCTGTAGTTCATTTTTCTTGGCAGGGTCATGCAGTGGCCTTGATTACCCATCTTTTGCATCTGCGGACTTGATTTCTGCATCAAGTTTGTCATCTGGATGTTTCCGTGGCAGATATTTTGACAGTTTTGATTCAAATTCGTAAACTCGCTGCCTTGGTTTCTCTGCACGTTGGTCATCATGATGGCATTTTTGTCTTGATGGTCGACATCGACAATAGCGCTAGAGCTTTGCGAGTGTCCGATGAAGTAATGGGGATGTTTAGTACTAAGGTTATCAAAGCTGTTGTTGTGGTTTCTCTTTTGCTGTTGTTGAAGACTTTTAACTTGAAGCCTCGTTTTGTCTCTTTGATAGTAAACTCCTGCAAAAATCAGGACGTTTAAAATCAAAAGCGAGCATCCAATAGCGATGGTAACACTCAAAGCTGTTGAATATGCTGTATATCCTGCAGCTTCTAGGTTGTTGGTAGTTGCTTCTTGGGTTACATTATGGACTGGATGGTTTCCGATGAATGTGGAACCTGAGCGCACAGATATAACGCTAACACAGGTTGTGACAAGAGTATCCATAGTTGTTTGAGGAAGGTCCAGAGTAATATTGGTGAGGGGTCTCCTGTAGAGTTCCAGCGTAGGATCGTAATAGGTTGTTCTGGTAAGGGGGTCAGGTCTGACTGAACCATCGTACATGTCTCCATCATTGTGGTTGCGGAAGAGGTTGTGTTTGGCGATGACGTCCTTCATTCCAGAGCGGTGAAGTTCCGGAATCAGCCGTAGCCAGACTGAGAGCTGGTGAGCCCGGAAGTGATTCTTCATACGGGGTTTCATGCCTGGCGAACAGAAAAAACAGAATTAGATTTTAAAATACAAGGAAGGATAAGACATTTATAGGAACAAGGCTAGGCAGGGTGTAATAATATTGGAAAATAGTTTTACCTGAATGAATTCACCAAAACAATGAAAAACCTGTTTATTTTGCAATACCAGATATAACGTGCATTTTTATATCTTGTCTATAACAAAATATTGATACATATAGGATTATAACAAAAAATCTATTTCGTCTTTCAATCTTATTGGATTTCCACATAATAAAACCCAAAATGAAAATAGATTGTGCAGTCACAGTGGCGAATTTCTAGAGACGTGAAATATTTATAGACATATTAAATGCCATATGGTCAAGTTAACATAATGAGCAGGACTTCGTTACGCACAGTTTTTTAAAAATAAGATGCATTTTAACCAATGGAGCGATTTCGGTCCAAATTTTGACCACTTTAATTTTTCTAGGATTGCTTTCGGTCCAAAAATAGACCGATTTTCGTACCATTCGTAAAACATTTATTGTAATTATTTGAAACATTTTCATGGACTTAGTTGGAAAGCTTCAGTTTTACAAACGAACTTCAAAATAATTTTCAAACCAAACATTTGAACACATATAAAAAAATTGATTTTCTATTATATATTTGCATCTGTGATTATTAAACAGGCCATAGAGAACATAAAAACGTAGAACAATATTCATTATAGATATTAAAAACATCCACTAATTTAAAAAAAAAAATTTATCACTTTAAAAAAAAAATTAGAAGAGTTAGTAAAACATAGGCGAATTCGTTGGCTACATAGCACTATAATTTCTTTATATTTTTCCATACATAATTGTAGAGTAAAGTTGTTTTTAATGTGGGCGGGAAATATTCAAAATTAATTTTCAAAAGTGGCGAGAACTCAAGGCGATTTTTTATAATTCTCTGTGTTGCTCCTGTGGTTAACTTACCTATCTCCAAATACTTCTGATGCAAGGTATCGTACTCATCCCATACAATGCTCTTGTAACGATTTCTCTCCCTGGAGATGGGAAGAACTGATTCCTGACGATGGTATTCGTTGGGATTCCTGAAACGAAAGAGATTTATTTCAATTAGAAACTTATTTATTTATTTATTTATTTGAGACACAAACAGGATATTTATAGAACATTCTTATTGGTAATATAAAACAAAATTAAATACAAATATAAATATCCCTTACTAATGTATCTGCAGTAATCATATTTGCATGTACACAGAAACACATAAAAAAAATCAAATGTCAGTATTTTTATACTTAACTAAAAAAAACATAATTATAATAATAAAAAAGAAAGAAGAAAAAATCTATTAAATAAAAAATGTTTATGAATAATTAATAAAACAACAAACAATCTCTTATTTTTACTTTTTAGGTGCACAAATTGTGGAGATACTCTTTGAAACAAGTTATATTATTTACAAAAATATCTATGGATAGTGTGTGATTTTACTCCGAAACCAAAGAGCAGTAATTCGAAACTTTGATAAACAGTTTATTTAAATCCGTCGGTTCTAAAGATCTACAGAACATTATACGTAGTGGAAGAAACAGACCAGATCACAAACAAATATTTATGAAATAATCCATTTCATAAATTAATAATTCATTTAATAATCTATGTACCTGTACACGGCAAGGGTATTCGGAAACTAGCAGTAAATACGGGCAAAAAAAATAAAAAAAATAAAAAAATAAAAATTTTAAAAACCAAAAAAAGATATTTTAATAGACTGTGATAATGTTATTTTAATTAATGATAAATTTTAATTATTTTAATTAAATTTTAATTAATATTTTAATTAATTTATTAATAAATTATTATTAATTCATTTATTTACATATATAGTTTTTTTATTTTTTATTTTTTTTTATTCGTATTTACTGCTAGTTTCCGAATGCCCTTGCCGTGTACATATATAGGTACATAGATTTTTTTTTTCGTCGGACAGCAAAATGACATCCATGTGTTCATTCGGCACATTTCATCAATTCTCCTTTGTTTAATGTTTAATGTTTGGAGCGGACCCTTTCTTGTTTGAATGCCTCAGGAGGGTCAAAAGATTATACGTTGTGCGGTGTTTAAACACACGATCGTGGAAATAATTCTGGAAACATCCAACCACTAAATTGTACTTATAATTTAAACCTTACCTTTGCAACGAGTAGAAAAAATCAGAGTTCTTTGCATTTTACTAGATTTTAAACTGCTATACAAGGATTGAATAGAACAAATATAATAACTTCAGAATGCTTCTTTCTATGTAAAAAAGTGAATTTTCTCCATATGTGATCATATCAATAATTTTCGTTGTTTGTTTTGGGGTGTTATGCCGTGTTGCGCTACCTCCTTCTTTAGCCGACGTTTCGGACAGCGTTGCAGTGTCCATCATCAGGTCAGATCTGGCAGATCCGACGATCAGAAACGTCGGCTTAAGAAAGAGGTAGCGCAACATGGCATAACACCCCCAAAACAAACAACGAAAATGCTTTTGGCCGTGAAAATCTAAAAACGTATCATATCAATAATTGGTCTTGAGCCAAAAGGGAACTTTATTATGTGAAAACCGCACAATAGACTAAATATTTACGCTACCCAAGGCCTGTGGTACTAAAGTATCCCGAATGATTTTTTCTTACATTAGCTCCACACGGACTTGAGGAAAATAATTCCCCTCAGGGCCTACGCTATCTTTGGGGATGCTGAGTGGAGGATCTTTTTAGGGCATGGAAGGAGAGAAAGTTTTGGGAAGAAAAAAGTTGTGAGCTTGAGAAGTAAAAAAATCTCCCTAAACCAGTCTCTCCCGATCTGGCCTGCTACGCAATCGGTGAGCAGACCCATTCACCACTAAGATATGGATAAATTTCACTCCCATGAACCCTTGCACCCCTGCTTAGTCACTAAACGTAGCGAAATTCTTGAGGCGACTTATGGCAAAGGTGTTGGTTATCCAATAAATGGTTCCTGGGGCGTCGGCATCCATACCCGCCTCCCAAAATAAGAGGCTGGTGAAAAAAAATGGATGATGTTGTGAAGCTGAAGCAAGTGCGGAAGGAAATGGGCAGGAGGAAGGTAAGGAAGTACCTACTTGGCTTTTGTGAGCTAGTCACCAAACATGACGATGTGGCACTTGGAGTACCTACCACTCTTGTATTATAACGTTTATCTTTTATCTGCGCCATTTTTAAACTTATATCAAGTGTTAATTTTGGTTTATATTATTCACAATTGTAATATACAAGCTGATACCCGGCATTATGTTGCGATGCCACTTAAATAAATAAAATGTTTCTTTCTTCGTGTCATTTCCCATTATTCTCCGTTCCCCAACCACCTTCTCTTCCTCTTCCCCTCCAGCATCCCCTTCCCTTCAACTTCCATGCGTTCCCCCTCCCCTCACCCGCTCACCCCTTTCTCGCGAACCCCCCCCCCCCCCTCACGCACTCCGTTTCCACCTTCTTCGTCTTCCTCTTTCCTTCGTCTCCCCTCCCGCGAAGCCACCTTTATTAATTCTTTTTTTCCTGCCGTTTGACTCCATAAAATACACCCACTTTTCCAGCAATTCGCGTAAAGTATTTAATTTTTTAATGCAAATTTCATAACGCCAGAGCTCACTAGTATATAAATATTCCCGGGCTTTTTCACAACAATTCAAAAAAAAATCAACTCACTCTTACTAACAATAACCATCCCGGGTATCGCACATCATATTCCCAAAGTTTCATCGCAATCGGATGAATGGTATGGCCGCGCATAAAATACGAACACACAAACGAATATTAATTTTTATATACTAGATGCATGAATGGGGGAGAGTGTACTCCAGAGAGAATCCTTGTACATGTTATATAAAGGGATGAATGCGTGTCCCGCCACTCTGGTCATTAGTTCATTCCCGAATAAACAACTGTAAAAATCTACCTACACGATCTTCATTCAATACATTATAACCATAGTACAACAAAATGCTGTAAATTACATGTCTAATAAAAAGCACCATTTTTCCAGTATTAATAAATGAATGTACATTTAGAGGTTTCCAGTACGAAGAAAATCATTGTACCTTCGTTATGCGGTCTAACAATACGTGGTTTACTTTAGCCATCCCCTTGTCATGCCATAATAAGGCTGTATAATAAGGCTGTATGGCAGTGGGTCAAGCCTTCAACAACCCTTCAGGAAGGCTGCGCTCCTGGTACTGAGACGGATTAACCTTACAAGACTTTAAAATATAGGGACGCTCTTAATTTATTTTAAATAAGAACTAAGTAAATTGGACGCCGGCCAAGAAAACATTAAATTTGTTCTATCACTGTGTGCCTTTGCTATTTTCGTTGTTTTCCTACAAAGATAAATTATATAAATGGGGTTGCGATATGAATTCTAATTTTGTATTATTATATATGGTGAACATTCAGACTCGAACAAAAGTCATCTTCGTTTAGATTTTATCAGAGCATGCGTTTGTTTTTATTTTACTTCCGAATTGATCGATAAAAATAATTAATTGGCAATATAAAATGACTAAAATGTTACAGTTTGGTAGTTACCTATCTTACTTGAAGTATACAATCTAGGACCAGTTGGTAAAAATGCCAATTAGGGTTCAAAATAACTGACATTGATGTTTTTGACAAAAGGTTGTTTTAACGGTGTTTTAACTTTAGATATTTTGAAAGTGGCAAAATTGATTGGTCAAAAACTGGACAACTCTGTAGGTACCTACTTCAAAACAGAATAATATTCCTACCTAGTAATTAATATTTTTTTTAAAGATTCTTTTTTTAAAGGTCTGTTAGTGAATAATATTAGTGAGTCTGATATTAGTGAACAATATACGATGCTTCACAACACCTAGTATATATTTTAAATATGAAGTTATGTTTATTTTAAAGAAAATTAGGTCTTATAGGGTGTTTTTTATTTAAAATTACAATTAACATACTCTTCACAAATTAGGAACATCAAAAAAAATCGGGAAAAACCAAAACGTCACCTTTCAATATAAAACCAAACATGCCGTCTAAACGAGTAGTTAACCTCAAATGAAAAAAAAAGTAGCTCGCTAAAACGGTATAGAACTAGAATAACACGCGAAAAAATGCAAAATCATACAAAATCTTGTGTTTTTGTTTTGAAAATTTGATCGCTTAGAAATACTATGGATACTTCAATTAAATACTTTTAAGTAGAACACATCTTGACCTTTGAAGTAATCGAGTATTTTTTTGATAAGCCTTTTAATAAGCTTAGAAAAAAAATAATGCGTCTGACCTATAAAAAAAAGTTTAAAGTGAAAAATCTCCTAACAAAACACTGTTGTTGGTTTTGGCTAGAGATTGAGGGTTTTATTGGTAAACGCCCAAAAATCGTTCGCTCCGCCCGATTCCGAATGAGTCAAGGACTAGTTGATCGTCTTAAGATGATAGACTTCGTTTTTCGGCCCATACAAAAAGGACGCCCGGGAAAAAACACTTTTCTACATAGAAAATTGCACAAAATGAATATATTTTTTTTATACTGCCTTCTAGAGGGTAAAAACTATGTCGGTATGTTTTCGAATATTCGATGCGTTTCCTATTAACGTAAACATTCACTTTCAAACATGTACGATTTATCAAAAAATATTATTTAAGGAAAAAGTGCTGCTAACTCAACTCTCATAAAGAATTATAAAATTATAAAAAGCTACCGACGTAGCTTCTTCTTTTTAAAAAATATATATTTTTTTAAATTTCAATTTCGTGAAAGTTTCGGTGTAGAAAAGTGTATTCCCCATAAACCCCTTTTCGAGCGATTTCTGTAGGTAAATTTGAGCGTTGTCTCATTCGCACATTTCGCATTCGCATGTATTGTAAGTGTGCGTGAGCTTATTGTGAGCGGGACAGAATGACAGACGCGGGTGTTCCGCGTGTGGTTCAAAGTCTAGCCTCTTAAGCTATTTTGCGTGTCGAAATCATTATCAACTGTAATCTTGTACTATTAAATATAAATGAGTTTTATACCGACTACAAAACTGCGCATTTTCATATTTCGTGATCTCCTTTTTTAAAGTATTTTTTCTTCTTTAGAAAACGGTACGTTAAAATAAACACTCATTAACATCCTGGTAAAAAATTACAATCAGAAATAAAACGTTACAATTAGTTTTAAAAAGCATTATCCACTCGAGCCCTTTTTGCCATATTATGGCACTATTTCCAAAACCTCGGATTGCTTTATTGCCAAAATGTGGCAAATTTTCAAATTATTATTTTTTTTAATTAAACGACTATATAATATATTATACATTAAAAATATAACAAAATAAATATATTCTAGATTCTTTAAAATGTTTTAAGGTTAAAGATTTAATTATATAAATTTTTTAAATCCTACAAATATGTGATAGTAGACAGAAGATAGGGGAATTCATTGGCTATATAGAACTATAATCAGTTTGTATGTCTCCATATTCAAATTCGGAGGTATGATTTTTTTTTATGTGGGCGGAAAAAATTATTTTAGCAATCCGAGAAAAAATATTTTAATTGCGCTGTCGCACTAGGTACTTCCTTCTCCTCACCATCTCCTTTCTAAATTCCAACCAACTCGCTTTAGCCTCACAACTCACAACATACTCCCAACGAGGATGCTGTAGTCCTATTTATTGCGTTTAGGATATTTGCTTTATAGATATTAGACACTAATGTGTTTGTGTTCCAGATTTGGAATGTTATGAACCCTTATCACATAGGTAGGTACTATTAAAACGGCCTATGAACAATAAAGTTTCTCTTATTAGTGCGTTAGTCCGGAATGAGAAAAAAAACTGCCTTAATAAACCACTTCTTATCTCTCACTCGACTGAGAATTTCAAATATTCAAAGCACTTCCCTTATGAAAATTCTTCCGGCACTAAGCTGTCTGCATGCCTTACGATTGCGTAGGCTTCGTAGGTATATATATATATATATTAAAGGCAATCACACAATATGCATATCAAAGTTTGTTACATGTAAATAATACTAAATTATTAGCACAAATAATGAAGAGAACTAATTGGAAAAGATGTGTTTTTTAAGATGTTTTCGTTCCTTTTTTCTTTTTACATTAGCTCCACACAGAAGGCCCTGAGGAAAATAATTTCCCTCCGGGCCTACGTTATCATTAAGGATGCTGTGTGGAGTGTGTTTTTAAGAAAAGGAAGGCGAGAAAGTACTGGAAAGGAAAAAGGTACGAGGGTTGGGTAGGAATCTGAAAGACCTAGATAAAACTCAACCCAAGATCCCGGTTAGTCAACAAACGTAGCGAACCACTTACGGCGACCTGTGGCAGAGGTTTTGGTTATCCAATAAACGGTTCCCGGGGAGGCGGTACCCATTACCGCCTACCAAATTCCTATCGTGATATATATTATTATCTTTATTAAACAACTAGCGAGTGGCGAGTACCCGTCACGCGTTACAATGCCACTCAAAGTAAGAAATTGTGTCTCCCTGCATGTCCGACAGGTCAGTGGCCGAGGTGTCATCGGGTTTGGGTCCCACCCAGGCGTCGTGTGTTAAATTCCTCGGCTAGCTAAGTCCTCCACCACTACGCTTACTGTGGTGGGAGATTTTCAAATATCGTCAGATTATTGGTAAATCAGGAATGTTTATCTTATAGACCCCGTTACCGCCTCAGTCCCCTCCACCCTCCCGTGTTCCCCTTCGACCTTCCGCGACTTTCCCCGGGAAGGAAATACAAGTCCCCTTCCCCAAACATTTCTTCCTTTATTCCCCTCCCCTCTCCCTGGTATCCCTGCCCATCCCACCTTCTCTTCCTGCCGCTAAACAATACGAAATACCCAAAATTTTCAAATTCAAAAGCCACAATTTTATTATCAATTAATTTACATAAATTTTTTTGCAACTATCTTAATTAACGATTGCAAAGTTATGTTACGCCCTTGAGGTGATTTTCTCATGAAAATGGCGCTATAAAAATCAACCAAACATTATTATTAACGAATTTATTTGTAACCTAGTCTTGAATAATGTCTAACTTTGTAATCCCTCGTAAAGATGCCAAACGTATTGGGAAAATCTGTTGAGGATAATATTGGTAATTCTGAACTTGAATACGCTGTGCGCATACCCGGGATATAGGTTAGTGAGCTCTGGCATTATGAAATTATTTCATATCCTAATATTGTTAATTCTGAACTTGAATACGCTGTGCGCATACCCGGGATATAGGTTAGTGAGCTCTGGCATTAGGAAATTATTTCCTATACTATTCATACGATTGCAATTAAAATTACATACGATTGCTATAATTTTTTTTTAATTGTTGTGAACATGCCCGTGAATATGTCTACATGGTGTACTGGTGGGCTCTGGCATTATGAAATTTGCATAAAAAAATATTAGGTTACGCGAGTTGTTGAAAAAATGCGTGCATTTTATAGAGTTAAGCGGCAGGGGAAAAAGGCTGAGCGGAGGGGTATGCTGAAGGGTCGAATGGGGAATTAAGGAGTGGGACTTCGCGGGAGGGGGGTGAGGGGAAGGCGAAGAAGATGGAAACGGAATGCGTGAGGGGGAGTTCACGAGAAAGGGGAGAGCGAAGGAGGAGGGGGGGGACGCGGGGAAGGTGAAAAGGGGACGCGGGAGGGGAGGAGGGAGAGGGGGCGGAAGAGGAACGGGGACGAATTGGAAATAACACGAAGGGAGAAACAGTTTATTTATTTAATTGGCATTTCAACGCATCCCGGGTATCAGCTAGTTAATAAATAAATAATTCAATTTTTATTAGAACAACTCTCTTTTTATTTAACTTTTGAAGGTTTTTCCCATCAATGTAATATATCTATGGAGATATATATATATATATATATATATAGAAGATGACACATTTATCCGGGACACTATATAGGTTACAAATACGTTCATAGAAAACCTGTTTTTAATGAAAAAGGTGGCTGACGATAATTAAGGAGAGAAAAAAAGTGGAAGATAATATTGTTAATTCTGATATTTAAATTGAGATTGACAAATATGACTTTTAAATAATTGGTGCTTTGGCCTAATTGGTCAATTTGGGAGGCGGGAATGGGTACTGCTGCATTTATTGGATAACCAACACCTCTGCCATAGGTCACCCCAAGTGGTTTGCTACGTTTGGTGACTAAGCAGGGGTGCCTGGGTTCATGGGGTAAGGTTTGTCTAGGTCTTGGTGGCGGATGATCTAGACACACTGAACCCCAGATTCCTACCCAACCCTCATACCATTTTCCTTCCCAGGACTTCCTCTCCTTTCTTTCCTTAAAATACCCACCACACAGCATCCTCAAAGATGACCGGGAAATTATTTACTTCAGGGCCTTCCGTGTGGACCTAAAATAAATAAATTGGAATTGCGGTTGTCCTGGTAAGACGAGAGGTTCTGGGTTCGTGTCCCAGTAGCGACCGTTATCTTTTATTTTTTGTGTCTTGTTCTTTTTCATAATTTCGTTATATATGTATAATCTTCTTCTTCAATTATTATTAATTGTAAACTGAAAATCAATACTAGGCATTTTGTTACGTGTCCAACGGTTGTTAATGATGAAACCTTCGAATAATTGTTTAGTTTCTTGTAGGACAGGGTAAATAAACGTTAACGGCGAGATTTAACGTACAGAGGCTTACATTCCTTAAGGTAAGCGAACAAAATAATTGGGAATCTGACCTCACCTGTCCGTAATCCAGGTGAAACAGAGCTTTGGACTACGGTTAAGATGTCAACAACCGTTTTATTGTTGCATTTTTTAAACATCTATGCGTGTAGATTTTTTAAAAGTTAATTGGCAAATTCACAATTAAAAAATATTGGTAACATATCGTAATTATACAGGCGTGAATTTAACATACCAATTATGCCAGAATTATGGACGGAATTATGCATGAACGGATTCACACACGGACGGAATTACACGCAAAAATACACATGGACAGAATTACACATGGACTGAATTACACATGTACAGAAATACACACGGACGGAATTACACACGGACGAAATTACACACTGACGGAATTAAACACACACCTACATTATATTACCCACAAACCCAAATAGATTATAATTATATGACTGATATTTTACGTACTATAATTTTTTTTTATTGTATTGTATTCCAATTATAGTACAATTTCACCATATCGCTATTTCATTTATTTTTTTGTTAAGAGGAAGGAGATGGGGGAGAGGAAGGTGGAGAAGTGCCTGTCTATTCAGATCTGGTCACCAAACACGTCTAAAGCTATTTCAAGCAACAAAAAACATTTCAAGCTAAAAAGTCGGAGATGTGTGAATGTATTGCGGTGAATACTACTGAAAATGTAGAAAACGAATGCCTGCTCCATTTATTCCCTGGCGGGATTGATGAGGTTCATAGAGCGACGCGTGAGGCCCTAGACTGGCTCGCGGACCTAGATGCACCCCTCTGATCCCCCACTATACGAAAGAAAAAGAAAATTCCTTCATCTCCTCCAAAAAGATTACGATACGGCCGATAAAAGATACGGCCGGCGTAGTCCAGTGGTAGAGCGTTGGATTGCCATTCTGAAGGTCGCGGGTTCGAACCCGGCGTGCGCAAATAAATTTTATTTGATTAATTTGTGTTATTTCACAATTAATTAATAAAAATAATATATGTTATACTTGCGGCACGTTCCAGAGTGGAAGATAATCTTAGTATCGCCCTGGTGTAAGACTACCATTCAGAATTGAAACGTTGCTTGAAATGGTCTTCGCCGTGTTTAGTGACTAGATCTGAATAGCCAGGTACTTCCCCACATTCCTCTTCCTCGTCTCCTTCCCTTTCCTACTTACCTTCAGCCTCATAACATACCCCAATTGGGGATGCCATAGTCTCACTCGCTCCAGAAGGGAGCAGTTGGGACTCTTGTGAGGTTTCTCTATAAAAAAAAGGCCCTCCACACAGCATCTTCAAAGATGAGTAAATGTAAAAATTAAATTAAATTAAAAAGTACACTACTTTTGGAATAACAAGGTTCCAACTGTTGCTTTAAGGTCAAGCGATAATGAACTCTAAGGTAGCTTACCATAGATCCCATAACCGCGTGACGTTTCCGCAACAGATGAAACCTTATTAGGAAGTAACAACAAACAAAAAAAAAGTTTTTTTGGAATTTATTTTTGTTTTTAGTCAACACTCTTAGCCACGGGTTGCCGAACACTTCCTCAGGGAATGTATGGGATTACTCTGGGACCATTTAAGCCCAACTCTCAGGTATAACTTTCAGGAAATAAACATATCTGCGTTTGAAAATATTGCGCCCCAGTCGGCTCAGGTATTTTATACTTTTCACTTGTAATACATTCTAAGGTTACTTCCCTGGGTTCAAACACTCTGACCTTTTAAAAATCGTTAAAGTCGGGAAAATGAAAATTTTGGTTCTCACATTAAATTTAAAACGTTGAAAAAGTACCTACCTTTCTCAACTATTCACACTTCAGTTTCTTTTTAAATTATTTGAAAGGTGAGCTTTGAAAAAAAACCTTTGATAAAGATTATACGATTTGATTAAAGAATATTTATTTCCATGGGTATAAAAGTTCGACTCCCGAAATATTCTAAAATACTTTTAATCGGGTCAATCTCAATCCAACTTTTTTCAATTAATTTTTCTTTATTTTATTCTTTTGAAATTAGCTATCACTTTGTGGTTATCCATTTTATAATTATACGAAACAATATAACTTAGTTACAACCTTTTAAATTTAAATTAAATAATTCCGGAATATATAAACTCAAATGTAATGACTGTTCCTCATTTAATATCGGGAAAACAACGCGTATTTTCCAAATTAGAATCAAAGAACACTTAAGGTGTCTTAATAATAATAATTTCTCCGATTTCGCTAACCATATAATTGAAAATAACCATAGTTTTGAAAAAAAAAAATACAGGGATAAATATTCTTCATATTAATAAAAAAGGAAAACGCTTAGATAACTTAGAAGCTCTAGAAATAAATAAAAATCTCTTAAAAATAATGAGTCGATTATCAATAAACAAAAAATATTAACCTGTAGCCCAATATTAAATCTCTTCCCATTCTGTCACATACAAAGATACTGTGTTATAAAGTATCTTTTCTACTAACACACTACGTAATAAAATATTTCTTCTTACGAACTGCGTGGCAAGCCGGAATGGGAGAGACTGGTTGAGGGAGACCTTTTGATCTCTCCATCCGGACCCTCTCGACCCATCAGCTTGCACCGCAGTGGGAGAGATGGCTTCACACGTCCATCACTCCTGGACATATTAATCCCCAGATTCCTACCCATCCCTCAAACCTTTTTCCTTCCCATGACTTTCTCTCTTTCCTTTCCCTTAAAAAACCCTCGACACAGCATCTTCAAAGATGAAATAGGCCCTGAGGGATTTTTTATCCTCAGGGCCGCCTGTGTTGAGTTATATAAAAATAAATTATAACTAACTCACTAACCATCTCGCCGTTTCCCCGCAGGCGTAGACAGAGAGGACGGACCGCCATACAACTCAGTCATGGCACACCTCCTTGCCTCATTCACATTCATACATCTTCTCATACATACTCTTCTATTATTCTGACTATTGTCATGGCCCGACTCAAGTATCTGATTCACTTGATCGTGCCACGCTTGGGCGTCCTCGGCTTCTTCTACCATTCACATTCACGTCATAAATTCTCTTTACACTCCTTTCTTCAGTCATTCTCTCAACATGCCCAAACCATCTAAGCGTCCCTTTCTTAATCTTACTTATTACGCTCACATCAGCCTTGCATTCTTTTCGGATGTCCACATTCTTCACACGATCATACATGGTTTTACCACACATACGCCCCAGGGATCTCATTTCTACAGCATTCAGTCTACTTTCATCCTTTCTCTGCCAGTTCCATGGTTCACTGCCATACATCAGGGTAGGTACCAGAAAATTAATAGTATGATAAAATAAATATATATCTCATATGCCTCGTCTGGTTAGTTGCTGAGTTGGCATCGCGTCTAGATCTTTCACTATTACATGCGTGCTTCATCAATTTTCTTCTACATTATCAATAATTATATTCTTGTTATCTTTGTTTCTCGTAATAATTGCTTAAATAATAGCGCTTTCTTATTTTTATATAGGATGTACTTAACATATTTTGCCAGCTGATGAAGCACTTTTAATTTACCCAATCTCTTATGCTCGATGTTATTGATGATTCAGGTTGGAGAAGTTCAACAAACAAAACGTTTCTACAAATTTCAGATAGTGAAAAATACCTGGGACTTTATATCGATCTTTTAAACACCACATACAAAAAGTAAAAGAAAAAATTAGCCCACTAATTTGTGTATTTGATAGAATAGCCCATATTTTACCAATACAAGTAAAGAGGGGATTATACTTTAGTTTAATTCATTCCAGTGGCGGTTTTCTCTAAAGTGCGGTTGTGCGGTGAACCCCCATTAAAAATATGATAAAATAAAACAATCTTGTTGTATAGTAATATAAGCGCATCACAGATAGCTCGACATTAAAATTCGGTCTTTAAAACTCGCGCCACCGAAAAATACGGTACCTATCTATTCCCATTTTGTGCGCGTTGCGATCCGCACACATTTGTCCATACGAAAAATCATAGCCGATACGAATCGCTGTGACGGTAGAATGGAAAAAACTACGCAGCTTGGTGCGCTGCTCACGAGTCAAGATGTCACGTGACCTCCGAACTTTGACGAGTCTCGCCGAAACGAAGCCCGAGATTGTCGCAGGATGACCGGCTGACGGTCGACTTTTGCACCGACGGATGCAAGTTAAATGTTATATATTATGGTATTTAACTTTGTAGTCATTTTTGTACATTTTTTATTTTCTTGTTTCTGCATTTCTCCAACCGTTTACTAATGGCATTTGTAAATCTACTATTGAAGTGGACCGATTTTGACTTCTGTCTTCGTATTTTTTTTTATAGATAAGTCGTTATATCCCTTAGTTACGAGTACATTTACTAAAGTTTCGGCAATCAACGTCGCTAGTTATGCAATTTTGTGTTGAGCTTTCCTAGTATTGTTTCGGCTTTCAAATTGAAAGTGGTTGCGTTTATCGGTTGTCGCGAATATTCTGTCCTAATTTTTTCATACAATGACGGAATACAGTGTTATATACAAAAAATAACGCTAATGCTTATGAAAAAAGTTTGGAAATTAAATATTATTATTTTTTGTATACGTGTATAATGGATTTTTAGTGTAAGTGAAAAAAGCTAATTTTATTTCGTGGCCACCTTTATTTGTGTTTCTTGTTTTATGTTTTAAAATATCAATTATATTATATTCTACTTCTACGCAATTATTCTTATTGGAAAAAAACAATAATAATTAGCAACGTACATTGAGTGTTGTAAAAACCATTAAACAATTTAAATCCTATAAAACCATTTTGGTTGTTTAATAATTGTGCCGAGGAGTATCAAGTTATTTAAAAAAACAATAGTACCTATTTAGGTACCCCTCCACTAACTTTATTTAATTTGTGTGACAAGAGTAAATTTTGATTAGACTTATCTTTCTTCTTAGACTATCATTCTTCTCTTGAATTTCTGAACCCCCCGTTAAAAAGACCACGAACCGCCACTGATTCATTCCCATCTAAATTATCTCATAGAAATATGGGGAAACACAAATGTCACATACATCAAATAATACAGAATAAAGTTATAAAATAACTTTTTAACTATAGATTAGATACCCCCATCAAAAGAGTATACCAAGAAACTATCTTAATACAAATCCGAAAACTGTACGAATACAACACATGCTTATTAATCTACAAAATTCAAAATGGCTTTATACACACAAATACTGCATATATGAAAACATCACAAGTAAATGAACACCATACAAGACAACGTAATAAATTACACACAAATTCAACGACAGAGTGTGGCAAAAAAAAACATAGGTTATGAGGGTATAAACATATATAATCTCCTTTCTCATAACCTGACAACAGAAAATAAAATAAATATATTTAAAAAAAAAACTGTTTGCTCTCAAGATTAATGAGCAAAACCAAAATGTTCTTACTTAAAAACATGTGTTACTTGGTGTTAGGTAGTAAACCATTATTTTAATATTATTTTTATCAATGTACTCGTATACTTAAGTTAACAAAGCGAAATATATATATATATATATATATATATATTTATTTTAACTTAATAAATAAAAAATTTAAAAAAACGTTATATTAGGCTTCGGGTGAAAATGATTTATTTTTATTGCCAGCAATGAAAGCAGTGCTACTGCATTCAGGAGATGTAACAGCGAACCAAGAGTTAATGAATTTCTCTCTTTTACCGACACTGGTGTAACGTACATACAACGAAAAATATTAATTATTCAAGTTTTAACACACAAAATTCTCACGAAAATGTCACCCAATCATCCATACTTACCATCTGAACCATATTCCTCTCCAACGAGTAGAAAAAATCAGAGACCTTGGAGTATTACTTGACTCTAAATTACTTTTTAAAGATCATATTTAGAAAAAGCCTACAATTGGGCTTCATTCTACGAGTCACAAAACCATTCAATAAACCTTTTACACTTCAACTAAGATCTCATCTCGAATTTGCATCTGTCACTTGGAATCCCCAATACCAAACTTATATTAACCGATTTGAAAACATTCAAACAAAATTCCTGAAACACCTGTCGTATCGTTTTGAAAATCATCAATTTAATCCTAATGCTCTTTACAAACGGAGAAATTTTTTTGACGTTCTATTTCTATACAAGGTCGTGAACTGCCTTATTGACTCCCCAGCCCTGTTAGAAAAGATTGCATTTCGTTGCCCTGAACACAATACCAGATCGAATACCTTTTTTTATAGACAATATTTCAACTCGAAATACGCACAAAACTCCTTGCTCGGGCGTATCTGCAAATCTTATAATGCTTTAAACGACATTGACATCTTCCACTGTACCCTTAAATCATTTAAAGTCAAGTTAACCTTACAATGTAGCTAAACCAAAACTAATACTTCTGTATTCTTTATTGTTTTCTTCTCAATATTTTTTTGTTCACACTACTACACTACTACTATTGTAACTTTTAACTAACTACTTATTTCAGTAATAATGTTACGATTACTAATCAGTAATCATAAGAAAATATTAGAAAAAATGGAACTTAACTGGTTTAAATTAATATTTTTATTAGAAAAACTCTCTTTTTAACTTTTGAAGGTTATTCCCATCAATGTAATATATCATTGAAGAAGAAGATAACAATAATAATCTTTTTTTTTAAATATGAAAATAAACAAGACACAGTAAAATAATAAAAGATAACGGTCGCAACTGGGACTCGAACCCAGAACCTTACGTCTTATCGGGACATACACCTCTACCACTTGGGCTACTGCGATCTTATATGAGACGTCGTAATTGTCAACTTCATATTTCAAATTTCAGAATTAATTTTGTCGAGGATAATATTGTTAATTCTGAAATTTGAAATATGAAGTTGACAATTACGATAGTCTCATATAAGATCGCAGTAGCCCAATTGGTAGAGGTGTATGTCCCGGTAAGACGTAAGGTTCTGGGTTCGAGTCCCAGTTGCGACCATTATCTTTTATTATTTTTCTGTGTCTTGTTTATTTACATATTTTAAACAATTAGATTATTATTGTCATCTTCTTCTTCAATGGTTTAATTTTTATTTAATTACACTATTTATGTTCAATGATTCATTATAAAACTGTATGTTTCCGGAATAAACTTAAATTTAAAAAAAAAAAAAACACTCTGAGCATGTACCTAATCGTTGTATTTGTGAGATTTAACTGCGTGCTTACTGTTTAAATTCCTCTTTAAAGTTCAGTTATCTGTAGCAGGTTTGGGATAAATTATTTCCTTCTCATAAACGCCTTTTCCGTTCGTTCCCGGAGAGCTTTTATTCCGGAGGTTGTTTTTTTTCCGCGTTTTAATTAAAAGTTCAGGAACAAATCACGGCCAGCGTTGTAAATTTGAAGTTTTGCGACACAAGTTTATTTTGAACACTAATTCACCTCAAGTCAAGGGGGTGAGAGAGAAGTGGAGAAATGAGTGAGCGAAATACTCGCATTTAAGGGTCAAGAATACTGCAGCCTTTGGACGTCCAAAATGTTTTGCTTTACTTCCTACATTTAAGATGGGCACAATGGGTTGCATAATAATGGCTTAAACCGCGTTTAGTGACTAGATCTGAATAGCCAGGTACTTCCGCACCTTCCGCTTTCAACTCTCCTTCCCCTCCCCACTTACCTTCATCCTCACAACATACCCCAATCGGGGATGCCATAGTCTCACTGGCTCCGAACGGGAGCAGTTGAGACTCTTGTGACATTAAAAATATAAAAAATAAAATTGTACCCATCTCGCTCCGATGTATTTATTCTTGATCGTGGTGAGAAAAATTAGAAAAAAAAAAAAATCTTACTTTTTTTACAATACCTCCTTAGGGCCTATGTCATATTTGAGGATGCTGTGTGGGGTCTTTTTAGGAAAAAGGAAGGAGAAGAAGTTCGGGAAAGAAAAATATGAGGGGTGGGTAGGAATCTGAATGTCAATGTGTCCAGGAGTGACGGATGTATGAATCTTTGTAATAATTTTAAATTAATTAATTAATAATTTAATTAATTTGTTAAATAATTTTATACCCTTAAATATATAGTAATGCTGTGCTGTGAAGTTCGTACTAGAGGCACGGTTAGCACTCCAACAGAAATAATTCTTTTGCTAATATTTAATTGTGGGATATTATTTTTATCAAAGAATTCTTTATGTAATTGAAGTAGTGCAATTTTGTCATAATTTTTTTAAAGAGGGGGAACCGGGAAATCTCGGAAAATATTTGTTGTAACCACTTCGGTTAGTTAAGGTAGGTATTTTGATATACAACAAATATTATTTTTGTATTTTTACATGAGCAATAAATAATAGGTAGGCAATGCTTCCATTTACATTAAAAAACCTTACCCACGCATTCAAATTAATATTGTTTCAAATGAGTAATTGTTATTACAAAACTGTTTGGAATCAGCAAAATCATATTATTTTATAAATACAAACCCATTTTTATTACACGCAACACTTGAAAAATAGTTCCATGAATGGGGCAAGCTATTATTATTTTAATAATTATTAATACTGGCAAGCGATAAAAATGGGTATATTTCGAGAGTAATTTGTTATGAAACACATTTTTAAACCTAGCTATTGGAATATTCTACGAATGGATGATTATTTTTCATGTTCTGTGAGTAACAACTATTTCAATTTAAATGAGTCTTCCTTTGTGAATGAACTCCTATTTTCAAAAACCCGAGCTTCCGCATATATATATCATATCATTTCCATGTCATTCAAATGGTTTTATATTCAGAGCAAGATAAATTGCATGTGTTTGTCACACATGCAATTTACGCTATTAGTAATTAATAAGTGTAAAGCAAATATTTCAAACATTCATTAATTACTTTTCGACATGCATTATTATACTCATTTTCAAGTGTGTCAGTGCCGGTAATATTAATAACATACTTAACTAAATATTATGATTTTAGCGCGTATTAGTTCCCATTCATTAAAATAAACATCAAATAGAACGCAAAATAAAGTACAGGAATTTAGTAAAACTCTTTAACACGAAATTATTAACATTATAACACCTTTACATCAAAAACTTTTATCGTAACACTACACGTGTATTGGGAAATACTGACAACAATACTGACGTCAGTATACTGAGATCGTGTAATGGCATACAAATACTGATGGCCGTTCAATATACTGATCAGTAAATGTGGTGTTTGCAACACTGTCTCTTACTCTATGATAGATGGGCGGGCTTTACTGCCGAGCAACGTCCCGAACGTTGACGGAGTTGCGACCCGAAGTGGGTCATTTCAAGATCTTACCGCCAGCTAGGCTGGACGTTTACTTTGTAACCATTAATATTCAATAAACGACGTTCTCGTATAACGAACCTCTATTGTATTAATTACATATACTCAGTGTGTAATACTGAGGATAAGATTGAAGACATAATTAATCCAGTTCCTGAACGCTACAGTAAATACTGATGAATAGTAAATGTTAAGATTAGGACAGGCACACAAAAGTGACTTTTGCATCGCTGCATCAAAATCAGTTGAGGTAGGTATATGGAGGTGCGAACATGTGGTGACGTGACTTTAGTACGACTTTTTATTGTTTTTGTTTAGATTTTTAAATAGTCACCCAACTGTCGCTGCGACCAAAGTCACTCCAAGTATGTGCCTGACTTTTAGAAGTTGAGATAAAAAATCATTGTGGTAATTGGAAGCAGCCAAATAATTATTTTTTTTGTAAGCCTCTTTTTGATGGTCATCTGTGTAATAATTAACCAAAGGTCATTGACCTTTATTTTTAAATTGCACGAAACAAGAACAGGCCTATAATTATTAAATCATTTAAGTAAGGAACTTTCGAAATAATTGCCAACAGTATATTTATAGCCAATAAAGATTAAATTTTATTGAAAATGTTTAATGGCGAATTAATTCGGTTAAAGCTTTTTACGATTTAGATTATGAAGGGAAATCTTCAAACATTGGGCAAACATTAAAATTGTTTCTGGTCGTTCTCCCTGAATTTTGACATACCTTTCAGGGTAGATCTTATCAATTTTGAAAGCCGGTTGGGTGCAAAGTTGATAAGCCTTAATGGTATATTACACACCTTACAACAAAGTTGTGCCTGTTTTAGAGGCTTGCTTTTCTTGGATCATTTTATTGATCATTAGACATCGAATTATATGCACTTACAAAGTGCCAAAATATGATGCAAATATGCAGTAAAAAAGGCCGAAATATGCACTAAAAACTCTTGATATGCCCAAAATATGCACAATGCAAAATCAAAAAACCATTTTTATTTTTATATAAAACAATTTATATTTTTAAAAATTTTCGATCGCATTTTGGTGACGTTTGCCACCCAGTATTAATTTGTATGCCGTAAACGACCGTCAACTGATGGTCACTGGACAAAATTTAAAATTTGACGCCATTTCTGGAGATATCTGTTTAGGCAGGGTATGGACCTGTGCCGTTGGTGTAGGCAATGTTTTTCATGTCTTCAAGACTCGGGTTTTTAAGCAAAATAGCGTCTAACTTTTTACGAATCTTTTCTGATATTAAATTAGGAAGGGCGTTGGCAAGTTTGGTCAATTTTCAATTTTAAATTGTTTGTCAATTTTATTGTTTCCAGTATTTCTATTGATAGAGGAAGGTTTGTTTCCAATTATTCTATGGCATCTGGTAACTTGTGTAAATGTGTTGAGATGAGGGCGATATTATGTTTAATGGATGCGTCTTCAAATGCTAGCTTGCTTGACTGAATTGTAATGGCCTCAGAACTGTCAAATTGATCAAAAATCAACGAAACATGCACGATTGGGAAAAAATGCTAAAATATGCATTAACGCCGTTATTAGAGAGTTATATACATTTGCATATGCAAATATGCAAATGCATAAAATCCGATATCTACTGATCATAGTGCCGAGAGTCTATACAGCTCGGAGTCCGTGAGAAAAATCCTATTACTAATTAAAATGTGACAGAAAATATCTTCAATAAATATATCCAATAGAAAATCGGCAGCATATTTGTGAATGCAAATAATTCTTGGTAATTGCACAATTATTCCTTCAGTCTTTGAAATATTTTTAATTTCGATACGGTGAAATTTCGTATTTCTTTGGAATGCTTTCTAGGTATTTTAAATATGCTTTATATTTCTTACTTGAGAGACTGTCTACCGTGAACTTTTGAACGGTATTTTAAAGATTAAAATAAACAAAAAAATGGCTTGACTGAGGATTGAACCTTTTTTCCCTTGCACTGAAAGTGACACCGCTATCACTTAAGTCAAATCCTTGGATTGAACCGACATTTATTTTCATTAACTGCTGTAAAATTTGAAATGATTTTTTTTTAATGTGTGTACTTGAATATCACCAAAAATAGAATGCATTGCCAACAACAACAAGTCTATCTGCCGAGTTTCAGCTGGATTGGATGTCGAGAAGCGGGGTAATTTTCGCTTATAAGATTTGCATTCATTCATTCACGAAAACAAAATCGAAATTCAATTAAAATGTATGTAAAAATTGGGACCCTAATGCCTATGTTGAAAGTGGTTAACTTTTATGTCCCTAACAAGAATACTCGTGGAAGATCCCGTGCACTTTTTTATGCTCCGAAAGCGAAGACTTCTGCCTATCAGAACGCGTGAATAAACAGAGCGATCAGCTGCTTAACAATTCTTCATTGACCATCGACATTTTCAATGTCACAGACAGACAGTTCAGCAACTATATTTTGACACATCGTCGCTCTAGTTCATTTTTGTCCAACAGACCATTTTTCTTGAAATTGAATTAAGTATGCAAATGTTCTCAAAAAGCCTTTATTTATACGATACTCGTTCAAAAAAAAAATGACAAACAATTATTTAATGGGTTTTCAAAACGCAATTTGTCTTACGTCCTCCAAAATGCATGTGCTTCTATCGTAAAAACAAGTTTAAAGTGCCATTTCTCCCGATTTGCGTTTTGGTCTGTTGGATAAAAACGAATTGAAGCGACGACATGTCACGAAATAGTAAAACTGCCCTTGTCCACTTTTTAAATTGTAATTTTCTCCTTGATATATTGGTGAAAACCCGTTTTACGGAGAACATGTAAAAATAAAAAAATAAATATTAATTGAAAAGAGCGATTAGTAATTAGAGATTAATAATTGGCACCCTAATATTAATTAATGAGAACTTAATAATATTATTAAATTCTCATTAATTATTAAGTTTTATATTATTATTTTATATTAGTATTTAATATTTATAATGTTATTATCGCGTCTCCGGAAGCCGATAGATTCGTTTCGAGTCGCTTCGTCTGCCAGCCGCGCTATCGACCAACTGAATAAACAATGTCGTGAGTGATTGTGTTGGTCGATGTCTTCCTGGAATATAATAAATACTTTATGCTATAATATTTATGCTTTCTGTCTATAATATCCGTACTGTAATCGTTCGCTTGCAGAGTTTTACAATCTATTTTTAAATAATCGAAACGTTGGAATTCTTTCAATGGAATTTCACTTCAGTTAGTTCAGGCCATTGAATAAATAATGACAGAGGAACTGCCCTAATAATACAGAGAGAAAATAAATAAATGATTTATTAGCATCACATAGTTGCACTCTTGCCTTGAAATAGCACATCCTTTGTTAGATAGATAATAGAATAGTTTCATCACTTAATAGGTTTTTTTAAAATTACATAGTCAAATTTTGACCGTCTGCCTATTTGACCGTTTTACGTGTGATGCGTCGTTAGTCCATTCCTTTTGAACAGACAGTCGGCTAATTATCAAATATTAATTTAAAAACAATACAAATTTCAATTAAACAAAACCATATAACTTTCTTAGAACCACTGATTTGTTTAATTAACGCCGACCGGTTTCGGAACAACCGTTCCTTCCTCAGGGCAAACATATAATGATTTGACAATCAGAAAACAGTCGGAAAAAATGTAAACATATTTTTTACTAACTGTTGTGGTAGGGATGGGGGTGTGGCTAAGAATTAATGGAGAGTTGTGGGAGGGAACAGAAGGACGTTGAAATGGAACAGATTTATGATTGGGCTATAAGTTGTTTGTGATTTTAGGGATTTTTTTTATTTCAAAAGATTCTAAGTTATCTAAGCGTTTTCATTTAATATTAATATGAAGAATATTTATCTCTGTATTTTTTTCAGAACTATGGTTATTTTTAATGACATGGTTAGATTTTGAAAGATTGTTATTTTATCTGGTACACGCAGTTTTAAAATTTTGAAAAACTAAGTGTAATTTTAAGATACTGAGGTTATACCGTTGGTCGTTGGCAGATTTGTTCAATTTTCAAACGATAGATTCTATTAAACAACACAAATTTCAAATAATATAATCATATAACAAAATAAATCAATGCTAAATCGAGTAAACACAGTTTGAATAATTTTAATTATAGTGAAATTAAAACCATTAAAAAATAAATCCGAGATTAACTATTAATTTAAGGTCTTACCAACAAAAATATTTCAATTTTTTTTACGCACTTATTTTGTTTAGACATTATTGAAAAGTCATAAATACTTGTGATCCAAAAATATTTACAAAAAGTACACGATTTTTAATAATTTATCATCGTGCGTTTTGAAAATTCTTATTGCTTTCTTGAATGTATATATTAAAGCAAGTTTTTAATGAAATAAATCGATACTAAAATTTTAATTTATAAAATTTGATACTGGGAATAATCGATCTTTCTCATTGGAACCTTCCTGTACAGTTGCAAGCATTTTTAAACTATTTTTCTCAGCTGCTCTTAAGTAAGTTAAAAGTTAACATGGTTTTCGCCAAGGACCTTATTCCTAAAGCGGTCAACCCACCATTTGCTGCGAACAGCCTGACATATTGGGCTGTTAGCAGCTGGCTAAAAATCTAAAGTTGAAGGTTGACTCCTGTCTCTTTTTTCCTCATGCGAACCCGTAACATTCTGTTTCACGTTGCCTTCTATCTCTTTTATTACACAACAAATTCAATATCACCATCTCATTTAAGGAAATGAGATGGTGATAATGAATCTGTGTATTTTATTGTATTGTATTTTTTGGAAACAGTTATTAGTTTACATTTGGTTTCCAAAAATTTAAATGTTAATGGCAAATTGAAACTCTATGTTTTTACCACGATAATATTTATTTTAAGAAATCCACATGTTTCGACAACGCTGTTCTCTTCCTGAGGACATTAAATGTAAAAATAAAGATTATCGTGGTAAAAACAAAGTGTTTTAATTTGTCATTAATAAAATGGTGCCACAAAGTGAATTTTGCAAAATTTTAAGAATTTAAATGTTAGTTTATAAAATCATGTACACCGCATAATTGTTATGTAATCCATTTTTATGAAAAAAAAAATATTTTGTATTCAAAGATACGAGTAATTGTACCTTAAACAAAAAATTAATTACTTATCTAAGTTTTCTTTAATTTGATTGTAAATCTACGCCCATCGTTCGCATAGCTATTTACAAGCGACGCTACCCCTACCTGTCATACCATTTTGCTAGTGCAGCGCCTAGCGGCGATTTCAAAGACTAAAAATAGTATTGAAAATACAGACGAGCGGCGATCGCGTCGCTTGAACGTAGCTTCATGGAGGAACGGCGTTAGAATCAAAAAACTTCACACTCCTATTTTAAACTTTTAAACGTTTTACACCAATTTCCTAAGTGTGTATTTCATTCTTGCCGCACAGAAAATTTATTTTTGAAAACATATATATGACAATAATTTTCTTGAAAATGGATGCTCTGTCAATTGAGCAAACTCAAATGGAAGGAAATCGAAGGGGGGTAGGCAAGTATTTTAACACATAAATTCCACAAATGTGTAGAAAATAATGTGATTTTATAGCAAGTTCAACAAAATGAAAACACACTTTCGCCTAAGAAAACTACATCGATTTTTTAACGGGGTTGGTTGTAAATAATATGAACTTAATAACACTATGAAATTTTGTACTGTAAATGGAATTAATATTCTGTTGTACAATAATAAAAAAATAAATAATGTAAGAGTCGGTTTATGTAAAATTAACGTATTAAAAAGTCTCAGAAAATTTCAATAAAAGACAGGTAGAATCATATCGGGTCGACGTACACAAGCATCGCTACGCTTAACAGTGCTTAGCAACCATACATTGTCTATGAAAATGACCATAGACATCGCGCGTCGCTATGCGTATGGCCAATGTGATTCTAAGGCGCTCCGCCCACTGAGGCAACTGAAAACCAACTAAAACCGGCCTTTTCTCTGTCTTGATTGGTCAAAAAGCTTGTTTAACCATAGACGAACTACGAGACAGCTGACAGCTAGCAAACAGGCAACGGCCGCCCAGGGCAATGAGCAGTGACAGTCGCAAGATGGTCGCGAGTCAACGCTTGCGTTACCATTGACAACGGGGTTTTGTGTGATTGTGCATGTGCGGGCCATCACATTGTCATACAAAGACAGTTGGCAGTTGAGAGTTTTCAGTTGCCTGAGTGGGCGGAGGCGCTAAGGCGCTCCGTTGACGAGGCAACTGAAACCAAACTAAAACCGTCTGGTTTCTATGCCTTGATTGGTCAAAAAGCTTGTTTAACCGTATACGAAGAACAATCAGCTGACAGCTGGCTACTAGCAACGGCCGGCAACGGCAATCAGCATTACGAGTCGCGAGTCACCGCTTGCGTTACCATTGACAACGGGTTTTTGAGTGATTGTGTAGTGTGAGGGCCATCACATTGTCATAAAAAGACAGTTTCCAGTTGACAGTTTTCAGTTGCCTCAGTGAGCGGATCGCCTTAAACATAAATTTTCATAGAAAATGTATGGTTGCTAAGTATCCCAGATATTGTTAAGCGTAGCAATGCATACGTACATCGACCCAGTATGTATTTACTATAAAAAAATGTGCCAAGGTGATTGTAAATGTTTTGGATGAAGGTACTTGTAAAATAATAACGCATCTTAAGAAAACTTAAAAGGACTTGTGTTTTTATTTTCTCTATTCCCAATTACATTGTGAATATCAGGAAGCCCAAACTACCCAAGAAAGACCAAGGAGTTTATTTGTTTACTTGTCGAGAAGCTATTGTTGAGAGAGAAATAAAACCTAAAAAACAGGCTATTTATTTAATTTCCTTGCTCTGAGGGGAATTTGCCCTTACTGACATCTATGGATAATTCTTCCAACTAATTTCTAGTTCTCATAAAAAGACATACAAATCCATTTGGAGAGGTGTGAGTCCTCGCAACCATTCAATCTAAACAATTCATTTATATAAAATTATACAGTGATAATAGAACAATAGCCCCCATCGTGAAAACCCATAATTCTTCATGTTTACTTTACATTACCTTCTTATTTCAATAAATTGTTTGGGTAATCCAGAAAATGGTTTCAAGTTACTAAATCGATTAATATTCAACAACATTTCTGTCGTATCAAATTTACAAATTGCTTTTAAACATAAAATGATTAAGTTGATTCATTTTTATCCCATTAAGTAACGGGGGATTATATTTATCAAAGCAATTATTGATAATCCATTTAGATTTGTAATTTTCCCTAGCACGGGAATATGCAATCTGTTGTACTAATTCCATACTTTAACGGTAATTTTAATGGAGTTATTCGACGTTCAATTTTGTAGGAGATTTATGTAACGAAATTATTATTTCAATTTGTCAATATTTCAATTTTGTGAAGGAGGTAAAATAGTGATATGAAACTGGTGATGAAAGAATAGATTGCGATTGAATTATTTCATGGATTTGTTAATATTTTGTAGAGATATATTTTGAATAATCAATGGAGAAGATTATAATAACAACTGTTAATGAAATAGTAGAAAAATAAATGTGGTGACCTTGAATGGCATGTAGTTTCAATTGTTGTTGATAGATCTGATGTTGGTAGGCTTAAAGCTTACGTGACGTTCCGATAGATGTCGATCAGTTTTACCCGGCGACTAAAGTCGGAGCCCTAGGTCTCAGATTCAATTCCTAGAGAGTTATAGCCGGTCGTAAGACCCAAGAACATATTATATTTTAAAAACCATAGACATATTATGTATAGACCTGCCCTAAGAGCGTTTTATTTCCCCCTCCTTAATACGGGTTCCATGGAACCGGCTGGGCTGGCGTATAGGTTCGCGTGAATCTAGAAAATGTGACGTCATCATTCTTGTGCGGACTAGCGTCGAGCTCTCATCGGTACATTTTACGAAATAACACGGCAAAAATGGTAACTTTTGTTATTAAAACGTGTAAAAATAGAAGTGAAAAAGAGTATAAACCCAATTGTCTTATTACATTCCATAGGCATTATTTGTCTTTATTTTAAGCTTATTCACATCATATAATATGATCAGTTTTATCACACCGAGAAACATGAGCGTTGCCAACCGAAATTCCAGGTCCCGTCGTGTGCACGTTGCTGTTTACCGGGGTAAGTAAATTATGAAACATTTGTAAAAGTGTGTTAACTAAATACGGTAACAAAATATTCGACTATCAAAACAAGCGAACCTTTCTTTGCTTTATGGGGATTACGCAAGTTTGTTCAAACCGGGCAAATAATTCGCGCTCCCATGTAAAAATTTCTATTCATTCAAAAGCAGATTTTTCTTTTAAGAACTAAATGGTGATATTATAATGCGAGATGCCTATATACTGTCAGATTGAATTATTAACGAATCACATATCGTTACAGTCAACTCATCCCTCTGCGTCCCGCTACAGTTGGTGTTTACCCCTTTCCCTTATTTTCTGGTCTATGAATATTCATATGTCTATGGTAAAAACGTAAATATTGTTAATAAATAAATGGATAAGGCAAACACTACAATAAACAAAGGTAACCGTCTCAACTTGAACAAGAACACAGATCCTCTATTTGTACAGGGACCAAAACCATTCCAACTGTGCTACTGTAACCAAATCATAAATTCACTGTTGCAACCGCTACCTGTTTTTTATGTCTTTCTCTGTAACTTTTTCTATAGGACACAGACAAATAAAAACAGTACAGGTCTCAACTTGGACTTGAACTCAGATTTTCTAGTCGTTAAGGGACCAAAACAACAAGTTCCAGTTGGAATATTACCTCTTTTTGTCGAAGGAAGCAAATACTTTGGGGTGTTACATTATAAATTTAAATGCAAAAAACACACTTTTTAAAACACCACTTTCATTTTACATTAATATTCAAACAGCCAACCAGGTTTCACTTAGATATGTTTTTTTTTTTTTTTGACGGATCTGCCGGATCTGCCCTGATGATGGACACTGCAACGCTATCCGAAACGTCGGCTAAAGAAGGAGGTAGCACAACACGGCATAACACCCCAAAAACAAACAACGAAAAAGGTTTCACCTAGCTCAAGCTTCGTCGGGACTTAGTATATCAACAGTTGATATAATAGGCCCTTACGAAGCTTGAGCTAAGCGAAACCTGGTTGGCTGTTGAATATTAATTCAATATAAAAGTGGTATTTTACAAAATGTGTTTTTTTTCATTTAAATATATTATCTTTTTTTAATTTTCCTGTGTTTTCATATTTCATGTTCTATTGAGAGTCGTTAAAATTATGTATCTTCTCCATTGATTAAAATATATTACGATTTGGTTTATAAGCGTCAATAAGTTATTCCTAATAAATTGAATATATTATTTTATTGTGACATCATTTATGCGTTTGGGTTTTTGTATTCATACATAATATATGGAAATTATAAAGATGTTAGCTTCGACGTATTGTTGTTGTTTTTTTATCAAATGATGAAATTGTTTTTTACGAAATTTTTTTTTTTTTTTACATAGAGAAACTTCACAAGAGTCCCAACTGCTCCCGTCTGGAGCCAGTGAGACTATGGCACCCCCAATTGGGGTATGTTATGAGGCTGAAGGTAAGTGGGAAAGGGAAGGAGACGAGGAAGAAGAAGTTGGGGAAGCACCTGGCTTTTCAGATCTAGTCACTAAACACGGCTTAAGCCATTCCAAGCAACGTTTCAATTCTGAATGATGTTTTTAAACCAGGGCGATACTAAGAGTATCTTCCACTCTGGAACGTGCCGCAAATATACTATATATTATTTTAATCAATTAAATGTGAAATAACACAAATCAATTAAATAAAAAAATTCCGCACCCCGGGTTCGAACCCGCGACCTTCGGAATGGCAGTCAAACGCTCTACCGCTGGACTACGCCGGCCGTAGATATGAATAGTCAGGTACATCCTAACCTTCCTTTCTTCAAAACTTTTCCTTTCCTACTATCCTAAGCCTCACAAAGAACCCCAATTGAGGATGCCATAGTCTCTTACTGGTTCCGGACCGGACAGATAAAACAAGAAAAATGAACACATCGAGTTCCCACCCTAACGTACTTGTAGAAACATAAAAATCGAAACTGAATGATTAACAAAAAATTAGGAAAATAATTGTTTTTGTCGAATTCAAACATTGGAATGAGAATTGAGTCCAAAACTCTACATAATAATTTGTTTTCGTTATACTAAAACAGAATAATTTATACAATATGTAAATATAAAATCCTTCGAAAGCTAAAAACAAATTGTTGGAGACCATACTATTCTATTCTTGGTTACATTACCAGAAAATAATTTTCCTTACAAATCTACGTTTAGTTAATAAATTAACGAACCAAAAACTAAGCATTGAAAACAGGTCTATTAATTTTTAAAATCCCTGCACTGTGGGAGATATAATAATGATTATTATTCTTGGTTTTGGATGAAAAACAAAGAGAACAAACACTTCAAAAGCAAATCCCAGCCTTCGGGGTTCCGCCAACTCCCTCTGATAATTCTGTGTCGCTCGCAAGTGTATTTATTATTTTTGGGTATTGAAATGGCTTTGTACACTGTTCGCACCCACATTGAAATGTTAATTCATAGCTTCCTTTAAATTAAATAAAATGTACTAGAGGAGTTATCCGATTTAAAACTGTGAATGAAAAAATATGCCACAAAAGTTTTCTAATTCTGTTGAAGATTTTTAAATTTGTCTATTTTTTTGCATTTAATACTGTATTTCTACGTTTCTATTGATGCCCTTGCGATGCTACCGCTACCTGTCATACTATTTTGCTAGTGCAGCGCCTGGCGGCGTTTTCAAATGCTAATAATAGTATGGAAAATACAGAAGAGCGGCGATCGCGTCGCTTGAAGGTAGCTCTAAAGTCATTCCATGGAAGAACGGCGTAAGACATTCAGATTTGAAATGGTGCTTTATTTGGATATATATATGTTTAGCAACTAGATTTTCTTAACCTTTCTTTTCTTATTTTCTTTTTTGCATTCCTTTTCCCTCTCATTATCCAAATACTGCCACCTCAGAACACGTACAGTTGTTGTAAGTAGAATTCCTCAATAGATTTAGGAAATGTAGACAAATATATACGACACCGACCCATCTATGGTGCTAATATTCTGCTGCGATGCGAAAGACTTATTCCTGAATATCCAATTTATGGAACCAGGAGACATTACCAAACAGCCAATCACAAGTCTGGTGAACTTTATTTGAAGGTCTAGGCTACTGCAAAGACATAACGTGGAACATGGGAGATAACACAATATTAAAATTTGCTAGAAAACTATACTCCGAGCCAAAATAATAAGGTAACATGGGAGATATCGCGATGAGTTTATGGCTTATTAGCAAGGGAGCTACACAGGACTTGCTTTGAGCCAAAGTTATAGGGTGGAACATGGGAGATATCACAATGAGTTTATGGCTTATTCGCAAGGGAGCTATATAGGACTTGCTTTGAGCCAAAGTTATAAGGTGGAACATGGGAGATATCACAATAAGTTTATGGCATATTAGCAAGGGAGCTACACAGGACTTGCTTTGAGCCATATAGGGTGGAACATGGGAGATATCACAATGAGTTTATGGCTTATTAGTAAGGGAGCTGTATAGGACTTGCTTTGAGCCAAAGTTATAAGGTGGAACATGGGAGATATCGCAATGAGTTTAAGACTTATTAGCAAGGGAGCTATATAGGACTTGCTTTGAGCCAAAGCTATAGGGTGTAACATGGGGGATAACACAATGAATTTATGGCTTATTAGTAAGGGAGCTATATAGGACTTGCTTTGAGCCAAAGTTATAAGGTGGAACATGGGAGATATCGCAATGAGTTTAAGACTTATTAGCAAGGGAGCTATATAGGACTTGCTTTGAGCCAAAGTTATAGGGTGGAACATGGGAGATAACACAATGAATTTATGGCTTATTAGGAATGGAGCTATATAGGACTTGCTTTGAGCCAAAGTTATAAGGTGGAACATGGGATATATCACAATGAGTTTATGGCTTATTAACAAGGGAGCTATATAGGAATTTTGACCCAAAGTTATAAGGTGGAACATGGGAGATATCACAAAGAGTTTATGGCTTATAAGCAAAGGAGTTATACAGTTCTAGATTTGAGCAAAATGAATAAGATGGGACATGGGAGATATCATAATGGGTTCAAGGCTTATTTGCAAGGGTTTAGGTTAGAGCCAAAAGGAAAAACATCAGACTAGAGAGATAGCACATTGGGTTTATGGCTTATATGCAAAGAAGCTATAAACTATATATAGGACTGGGTTTGAGCCAAAGGAATCAGGTGATATATGATAGCAACATGGATTCGTGGTTTATTTGCAAAGGAGCTAACAAGGGCTGAAGAAATAAAATTGTAAATAGGAAACTGGAATATATAAGATACAAAAACTTTTCTGTTTAATTGCGTGGTAGCTAATCCGATCGTTGTTAAATCAACAATAAGTAAAACGAAAGTGTTGGAGTCATAAATGGTTATCTCTTTGAACTTATATCATTGGATGCATATAATATTAACAGGTGTTGACTCAGCATTCTACTATTTACCAGTTAAACAAAGCTGAAAATGGCTTTATGAAACGACAATAATAATTACGTCTAATATAATAACAGCTAAAATTCTTGCGCAAAGTTATAATTGATAATATTAAAGCTAGACACTGCAAAGCCTTGTTTGTATTTTACAAATTATTTCCCTAGACGACCTCCATTCTCGCATTTGTATAATAGTGTTGAGAATTTAGAGTTTTGCCAAGGTAACCTACTTTAAGATAGGTATATTAGAACTGTAATAATAACATCGTGCACATAAAAGCAGTAAGTTCATTCGTCTAGCAAATTAATTTGCACCTTTGCTATTCACGTTTTTGAAGTTTGCTTTTTGGTTTTAAATTAAGTATGACTAATTTTACTAAGTAAATTCTTTTCTTTAACGCCTCACATCTGTCGGTTAACTGCTTTCGGAAAGTAGATAATCTTCGTCAGAGGTTAAAAAATAAATGTAGAAATAATTAAATGATGACTGAAAATTGCTTACTTTTTCATAATATAATAAAATAGCAAAACCTAATCCAAATAACAGTGATTTTTCGTGACAGAGTGTATCAGTGAGCTCATACCTAGCAGTATGGTTGCAATTACTTCCGTCACGTTTTGATAATCTGCATAAAATGTTGGATTTTCAAGTAAAAATGGATCCGGTTGAATACCAAAAATTTACTACGAAATGCAATTTTACGATTAGGCGTTTGGATAACTTTTGGTCAGATGTATAGTCTGATGCAGATGACACACAGACGTGGAGGTCTTACCCTTGGCCATTGATTCAATGACGGCGTACTGACACTGACAAGGAATGATATCTTTGCATAAGGTGTGCGGCAATTTTTGAGGAATACATTAATGTTCATCTAGAAAAACCAGAGTAAGAATGTCGAGAATATCGTTAGACACGATTAAGGCTCGAAAAAGCTATTAAATTGGTTTTCTTAGCATCCTCCCTTACCTTAAATGAATTCACTTCTTTCAGCAAGTACTAGGGTTGTTAGGGATGAAAAGATAAACTGTCATTTTTTTATCCTGAGAAATAGGTATCGAGAGGATATCAAACATGGTTACCACGTATGAAAAAATTAAATCTATTGAATTCAAACTTCAGGAAAAAATCATTATATTTTTAGCAATCAACAATAGCATCAGGCAAGAAATTCGACGACGAATTGAAGGATTAAGTAACCTTACATAAATTCGAGCTTGCCCTGTTTGCTTTGTGGCTTTTCTCTGATGAAGGATTGCGCAAAGGCACCAAATCATAATTTTATGGTGTTTTCGCAAAGCTTTCAGATTGCTTGAAGCTAAGAGATGACAGAATCAATGATGCAGACGGAGGATATCTTCTGTATAAAGGTGTACGGCATCGTAATAATGTTTTGGAGAGGACATTCACCATGTACAAAATCATTAAGGGTCACTTTCAGTCGTCGTTTTAGGTAGACAATTGTTTTATGATGGCAAAAAGGCGAATACCGCTGATGCAGTTGTTCTTTTTGGTGAAATAATGCCAGTTCAAGTGTCTCCATACAATTTCGATGGTGACAAATCGATTCAGAAAGGCTGACTAATTTTGAGGCTGATGGCAGTTAAATAGGCAGAAGAAGAAACTGAAGTATTAATTGTCAGCACATATATTTCGATGTGCTCATCATTTGATGCTGTTATCGTCTTTGGCGAAGACGTCGATCTCTTTACTCTACTGACAGCATTAGCACCAATCCAAAGCAGTAAATTACTTTCGCCAATCTGGGAGAGGTAAAACTACAGAAATACCTTATTCTGCGATGCTTTTAAAATATAAGAAGTAGCTGAGAAAATTTTGTTTCTCCACGCGATAACTGCGAAGTAACATTGTCCCTCTTCAACCAAGGAAAACAACATTTTGTCTATTTGCCCAGAAAAGCAAAAGACTTAATGTCATTATTGGCATCTTCAAACTTAAGGATGCAAAACCAGAGGACAAAGCAGACGCTGGAGAATGCATTCTCTTTGCTTTGTATGGTGGAGACATGTAAAAGGAAACCATGTAAAAAGTTTCGAAAAATCAACAACAAAAATCAAATTCAATCTCGCTTCTTTGCCACCAACGGATGGGGCGGAATCCAAAATAATCCAGAAAACTGTGGATGGAAACTTGGCACCAATGGGCTTGCTGTTAACAGAGACAGAGAAACCAGAATCTGAGACCTTATTGATTTTCATTTTATGGAATATTGCAAAACAGAATGCGCGGAGCATGTGGCTGTCTGTAAGCTAGATTGAAGCGTACTATTGTGTGTGGGTTCTATCCCAATTCATATAATATCAATCATGCAAAAATACACCCGATGTTTCGATCTATATCGAGGACGAAGATGAAGAGATTTTGTCATTACATAAGCCAATCAATTATGATTTTGATGCAAGATTTTTATATTTATTTATTTATTGACGCCCTATTGGGCTTTTACATATCGTTACATTTACAAATTTCATTTTAAACAAATGCATAACATAGATAAAAAAGATTACAAATTACATAAATAAAGCAAACACAATATATGTAATATGTAAGAATATATGTAATGCTAAATACAGTTGGATGACTTTAGAGAACTCGTAGGTACAATTCATATACCCACGGGCAAAAAAAGAAAAAAAAAACAAAACATATTAATTTTAACAAAAGAAAATTAAAATAAAAAGAAATTTAATGTTATTATTGATTTCAAAAGTACAAGTATGTCAAGAAAGAATATCAATAAGCAATGCAATAATATGTTTTATGTAGCCAAATTTTTCATAAAAATAAATATTTACCTATAGAAAAATCGTAATTATTTATAGGTATTCATAATTGCTCACATTAAAATAGTTTGTTGTATAAATGGCCAGTTAATCAATTTCATCGTAAATTAGATTTTTATGTTTTTTTTTTAAATGTATGTGCTTAATGTAAAAATAAGTGATGTTCGTGTTATATTTGAATAAATTAGGTTTCTTTTCTCCTTAAAATATTTTGTATAGCACCCTTGGGGTAATTTCTCTCAAAAAAAGCGCTTCAATATGAAAACAATATTTGATTTTGGGGTGAAATATAAGCGTTTATTCCAATGGGTAGATAGTATCAAACGAATAATAAATTAAATTGATTGCTATCGAAGCGTTCAAACTTGAATATATGTCGTATAGTTTAACAAAATGGCTTTAAAATCAAAGGAAAACGTAAATGGCTATTACAATTCGTGTGAAAGTTGTCAAGTTGATCGAGAAAAATACATAAAAATTAATTTATGATAGGCATGCTTTAAGGTGTACCAAAAATTTTATTCTATATTTTTTTACTATTGACATCGTTATCAATAAATTTTATTTTAATTAATGAAGATAATATTAGCGAAACTCAATCAAAAATCTGAAACATAAAAATCCGAAAAAGATACGGATACATCTGGGACTCGAACCCAGGACATTTGGCTTTCCGGGCAGATTCTCTCACCACTGAGCAATGTATCCCTTTCCGATTCGGTAATATTAAACTGTATTATACTTCGACAGAGAACTACCAACATTATCTTCCTTACCTTAACGCATATTTTTATAGGCTGCTATCATTATGTATGATTGCAAGATTCAACTCGAACAAAATGCCCTCTGGAAATTATACTATATTAGTCGCTTATTAAATAAAAAGTTATAAATTCACCCTAACACTATCTGGATATGGATAATTTATTATTTTATTATATTAGTCGCATATTGACTGACACTATCTAGAGGGCATTTAGTTCGAGTTGAATCTTGCAATCATACATAATGATAGCAGCCAATAAAAATATACATTTTGTTACATAGTTAATGCCCAAGAAATACAAAAAATATATATATACACTAAGAAAATGAAGATGTAGTTCTCAGTCAAAGTATGATAAAGTTAAATATGACTGAATCGGAAAGGGATAAATTAGCTCAGTGGTGAGGTCATCTGCCCGGAAAGCCGAAGGTCCTGGGTTGGAATCCCAGATGTATCCGTATTTTTTTCAGATTTTTCTGTATCAGATTTTCAATTGAGTTACGATAATATTATATTCATTAATTAAAATATTGTAATTTAAGGTTTAACGCATTAAGTTAAAAATAAAATATTGAATATTATGTTTTTACTGTGGCATTGGAATGATTTTCTGTATTCTCACTTATCTGTATTGTATAAATTCAATTTCATTATTTTCATTCAATTTCATTCAATTTTATTCAATTTCATTCAATTGCGTTCAATTTCCTTCAATTTCATTCAATTTCACACAATTTCATTTAATTTATTTCATTCAATTTCATTCAAATTCATTCAATTTCATTCAATTTCATTCAATTTCATTCAATTTCATTCAATTTCATTCAATTTCATTCAATTTCATTCAATTTCATTCAATTTCATTCAATTTCATTCAATTTCATTCAATTTCATTCAATTTCATTCAATTTCATTCAATTTCATTCAATTTCATTCAATTTCATTCAATTTCATTCAATTTCATCCAATATCATTCAAATTCATTGCCGGCAACCCGGGCGTTTATTGAGGTAATACAGTGTTTTGTAACTAGTAAGTTACCCGCCTCACTAGACGTTGTCTGTTCTGAGACTGGTAATAATTAAAACATTAAAAAAGATAAAGGTGACAGGAAAATAGTCAGAAAATATACAGAATAAACATAAAATAATCAGAAAAAAGTTAAATATATCAATAAGAAGAAAGAATAAATCTCTATAATTGGAAATAAAACATGTGTAAATAAAGGATGAGGAATTATCGATTAGGAAGAGATTAGCATTAACTTGGTGATGCATAGAGGTAAGTATGGTATTATAACAAACAACATCACCTGTCTATAATTAAATTTGTAAACAACCGATTCATAATATTATTAAAGATGCACATAGGAAATAAATACAGCCACTGTTGATAATTTCGACTAAACAGCATTGAATGAATGTTTTGCGTTTTGAAGGTGTAGAAAGAAACAAAATAATGATGTTATTATTTGCTGATGCCATTTACAGTATAGTCCAGATTATAGAAGAACGGGCTTAGCGACACTTTTGTGCACACGGTTCCTTAAGAGGATATTACCAGAGAATAGCACAAATTAATCCCTTTTAAATCAAATTGTAGACGTATCGTTTCTTTTTTACAAAAAAAACATAAATTTATTTTGAAAGCTTGTTGTTTTATCTGGTACACGCAGTTTTAAAATTTTGAAAAACTAAGTTTATTTTTAATATACTAAGGTTATACCGTTGGTCGTTGGCAGATTTCTTCAATTTTCAAACGATATGTTCTATTAAACAACAAAAATTTCAAATCATATAATCATACGACAAAATAAATCAATACATAATCTAGTCAACAAAGTTTTAACAATTTGAATTTTAGTTAAATTAAAATCATTAAAAAATAAATCCGATGACGTGGTTTGTGACAAAAATACCTCAGGTTTTCTATTTATAAGGTCTTACAAAATAAAATATTTAAAAAAAATTTTACACACTTATTTTCAAAAAATCAATCAAAAAATACTTACAAGAAGTACACGATATTTAATAATTTATCATCGCGCGTTTTGAGCATTTTTATTGCTTACTTGAATGTAAGTGTAGGTATATGTTAAAGCAAGTTTTTAGTGAAATAAATCGATATTAAATTTTTAGTTAAATAAAATTGGTATGGGAAATAATCGATCTTTTTCATTGGAACCTCCCTGTACAGTTGCTAGCATGTTTAAACTTTTATTCTCAGCCACTGGTCAATCGCTCTAAATAATGGTTGTTCGCTTGGCGCGATCGCCTCCCGTCACCTAACGGGTCAGAGAGGAGCGTGGTGTCTTATCTGTGCTTTTGATGGTCTATACTCCCCAACGAATTTGCCTAAATACCAACATTAAAGTAATTTTCACCACTTACAGCCTTTCCGATCCTTGTTTTCACATTAATATCTATGACTCGGTCAAACCAAGAAGTCTAAAACGAAAGAAGTCTTACTCAAAAGTCTCAAACGAAAGAAGTCGTTCTAAATAATATATTTATTTCAACAGTTGGTTTAATATTATTTTCAAATGGTAAAAATCAGGTTTTTAATTAAAATACTTGAATTCACCTATAGCCTACTTCTGCGCGAGTTTCTGTTTGAAATTTACTACCAAAACTACATAGTTTTAAGGTCTAAAACAGTGTTTGGGTTTCCGCAGCGCATTCCGTATGACTTTGAATTTACTGCCAAAACTTGGAAGTTTCGCACCCTAAACAGTGTTTGGGCTCCCGTTGTCCCATTTTACAGTTTAAGTGAGAAGGTAATGATAAGGTTAGGGATGAAACTAATAAATTATTTTGGCCTTTCGTATGACTTAAGCCATTTTAGGGTTTTAAGAATATGACTTACGATAATTAATTATTTTATTTAACCTAATTTTTTACAATGTGAATACTGCTCAAGAGTCCCAACTGATTTTGACTGTTCGGAGGCTTAATCCTTTCAGACCGTGTGTGTATTTCACAAGGTGTAGATTTCTGATTTGCTATAGCGATTAAAAATTTGCGGTTTACGTTTTCCAATTTCTGGTATAACCCGCTTAGCGTCCCGTTTTTTGAAATTGAATTTTCGCTGGTAGTTCAGACGGTAACCATTTTTATATTTTGAATCGTGATTTTTGTGATAAATCACTTCCGATTTTATTCTCCGGATTTTATTTTAAAAGAGTTTTATTTTTATTCAAAGTATGCATTGAAGGTATATGGGTTCTGATGGGTTAAAAAAAAGAAACAAAAAGAGAAGACAAATAAATAAACAAACAAGGATGTACCACAATGAATGATGAATGATAACAAATATAGGGAAAAGAAAAGGAGAAAACAAAGAAATAAATATTGGGAAAAGAAAAGGAGAGACAAAAAACCAATATAGGGAAAAGAATAAGAGAGAACATAGAAACGAATACAGGGAAATGAAAGGGAGAGAACAAAGAAAGAAATATAGGGAAAAGAAAAGCAGAGAACAAAGAAATAAATATAGGGAAAAGAATAGGAGAGAACAAAGACACAAATATAGGGAAAAGAATAAGAGAGAACATAGAAACGAATATAGGGAAATGAAAGGGAGAGAACAAAGAAAATAATATAGAGAAAAGAAAAGGAGAGAACAAAGAAATAAATATAGGGAAAAGAATAGGAGAGAACAAAGAAACAAATATAGGGAAAAGAATAAGAGAGAACATAGAAACGAATATAGGGAAATGAAAGGGAGAAAACAAAGAAACAAATAAAGGGAAAAGAAAAGGAGAGAACAAAGAAATAAATATAGGGAAAAGAATAGGAGAGAACAAAGAAACAAATTGTAACAAATTATTGTTGATTTAAACAAATTGTTGATTTATACAAAATTGTATCTTCCCTACTTGCTACGCTAGCTTGAACCTTGTTGTAGATCGTAGTGCAAAAAAAAATTGCAAAAACACTCTCTTCTGAGGAAAGAAATTACTGTGATAATAACATCTACGGAGAGCTGCTTGAAAGCTCATTATCGTGAGATAGTGATGTATTAAATTAAACCTTGTAGCTCTTGGGTGACAAAAATATAAAAGACAAGTATTTCCTATGAAAGCAGACATTGTTTCCCAGTTCATAAAAGAAACACTACGTGTAATAATATTTTTTTGTGTTATCGTCATTTAAATTGAAAAACATTGTTATGCCTAATATTATTTTAGACCTTTTAGATATTTTTCGTTCTTAGTTTTTCTTTTCATGTAAAAAGGCAAACAAAACGTCTTTTATAAAATTCATTTCATAATATTATTGAGGTAAGAAAAAATAGAGAAAAAAATAATCATTTGATTAAGAATTCTTTGGTGAAGATTTTCAGAAGTATACGCTGAAGAAGTCAGTGATTGTTCGTTTAAGGAATAAGTAATTTGGGACCTCTGTCATAGGCCATTGCAAGTTGTTCACTACGTTTGGTGACTTAGCAGGGGTGCCCAGGTTCATAGGGGTGAGGTGTGTCCGGGTCTTGGCGGTGTATGCATCGGCCCACCAACTGCGTGGCTGACAGGATCGGGAGAGACAGGTTGAGGGAAATCTTTTGATCTCTCCAGCCAGACTCTCCCGGAACCTTGCCTTGCAGCGTAATGGGAGAGATAGATTCATATGTTTGTCATTCTTAGAGACACCGACCCCTCAGATTCCTACCCACCCCTCATATGTTTTTCCTTCCCAGAATTTCCCCTCCTTTCTTAAATAATGCCCTTCCATTTAAAATTAAAAACACCATGGATATACAAAAGTTTAAAAAAGACATACATTTTTGGCTATGTTATGGAATTTATGAAAATCGTTGAGTTTAAAAACCCTCCCTATGGAATGGATTTTCATACTTTTGAGTAAATCAAGAAAAACATTTGGGCTGATGAGTTTTCAAGTTTCCAGTTTGTTTTTTGTTTTATTGAGAAATTAATAGAATAAGCATGACAAAAATCAACCAAACGACCAACATTTCTATGGAAAGAAACTGGTGATCATTTTGAGTTTGTTAAAATACTGACTTCTGATTCAAAATACTCCGTATTTTTTCTCCATTACGGAGTATTTTGGAACTGAAAAACTAGGAGGAATTTGGAAATAATAACAACTGAATTCCTGGTTATAAAACACAAAATATGGCATTCACAACTCATTTTCAACAAAAATTCATTAGGCAGGATATTGGAACTCAACGATTCAAGTAACCCCAACGCAACTTTTTACTTTATTTATTTTTTATTTCGTGGAACAAACTTAGATTAAAATTTAACAAACTAGAAGATGATGAAATCTTGATCAACACCTATACAACAACCTACAGTCCGCCTCGGATAAGGAGTTCCTATTGAGGAGGACTGAGAAAAAACTACCTCCCTTTGTATTTTTCGTTTACTTAAAATTGTATTTTTATTTTTTATTAAAAAAAAATACTACTGGATTTTTTTTTTTAAATATTAACTCCATACAGGAGGCCCTGAGGAAAACAACTTCCCTCGGGGCCTATGTCGTCTTTGAAGATGCTGCGTGGAGGGTCTTTTTGAGGAAAAGAAGGAGTGAACATTGGTCTTGAACAGACCCATGTTGTAGGAAGGAGGAAACACAGCGGCCGGCAAATAGTTCCACAGCCGAGCTGTTGAACTCAAGAACGTGTCGTAAAAAAAATCAGTTCTCATGTGACAAATGTCAACCATGTACAAATGTTGGGCGAGCATTTGGCGTGTTTCCCGACTATGCACCGGTGCCGAGGGGATCAAAGACCCTAGTTCCTAGGAATAAAATGAAATGACTTATTAGACATGACTTATTAGACACGTGCCAAAGTATTTTTCCTGATTTTTGCCTATACAATTCCGATATCCATAATAAAACAAAATTTTATTGAACACATTTATTTACGCGACACTTTTACATATCCAAAGTAAGATGGAGTCTTCATTTTTTTACAATTTCAACAGATTCTCATTTTGAGGTTAAGTTAGAAAGATAAATAAATTAACATTCTAAAATAGAGTTTAAATAATACAGACTCGTAAGTCTTCACAACATAAAATTACTCAATAAAAAAAACTTTTTAATGAAAAAAACACAATCAGCACTTTAACTTTGGCAGTAGAGAATGAAAATTAAATCTTTTTTTAAATAAAACAAACACTTAGTATTTAACCACGTATATTTATTATTTGATATATCGACCGGTTTCGCTCCGACCGAGCTTCATCAGGATATAATAATAACTAAATACTAAGACAGAGTTGTTGGTTATATATAGGTTGAGTGGGAGAGGGAGAAAGAATATTACAAAAGAAACATAATTATACAGAGACAAATTCTTAGAAAGAGTAAAAAGGATTATCAATAAGTGGAAGGGAGACAACAATATATTTGTATCTCATTTTACATTTATAAACAACAGTTACTGGTAATCATAGACATATTGGAAGTTGGATCTATTATACAAGATAAAATTATACAATAATATTACATATTACTAATCAAACATCTCAGAACAACAATGTAACATATATAATATCATGGGTTGGAAAAAATGGCAGGAAACAAGTTGAAGATAGGGCTATAGGGTGTATTTTTTTGATTTGATAAATTGGTTTGGTTATTAAGTAAGTATTCGGACTTATTTGAATTTAACGATTTTCTTATTTCTAACGCTTCTAAGTTATCTAATCTAATGCCTATACTGTTTTTGTGTAACATGCACGTGTCTGAAATTTTATTAAAAGAATGATCTTCTGAGATTAAATGGTTAATTAAATATATCAAATAATAAATATACGTGGTTAAATACTAAGTGTTTGTTTTATTTAAAATATAATGCCTAACCACAAAGTGATTGCTTCTTACGAAAAAAAAAAAAAAAGAAAATTAAATCAGTGTTGCCAACTTTAAAATGGGCATTTGTTGACGGTACCTTATTAATACAAAAGTTGATTGTTTAGGAAATAACACTACTGTACAGAGGAACAATCGTCCAGGGGTACAATCGTCCAGAGGTACAATCGTCCAGAGGAACATCATCCAGAGTAACACGTATTGCCTCTACCTATAAAATATTTTTTTTTTTAAATATTCGCAATAAATCACTTCTTTCATTATGTCTTCATTAATCCTTTTATACTGGTCTGGAGGATTTCAACTAGATTAAGTTTTAACGACAAAAAAGATCGACGGAAAACCGAACACATTGCCCGCTTCCCACGGAACTAAATTGGATCCGTCTTGGAAAGAAGCGGAACATTCACGGGACCAAGTTATTAATTTGATTCATGATGCATGGATTCTGAAAACCATTTAATTTGAGTGCTTTTTTACACAGAGCTTTTTTTTGGTACAGCTGTCTACTCTTAGCTATTCATAATTTCACCCTACATAGAAATGCTTGTTACAAAAGATAGAAAAAGGGCTTATTTGTTTTTATTTAAATATCTATTTTTTTAAAAAGAGAATGCCTCTCAAGCGTCTCAACCGCTCCCGTCTTGAGCCAGTAAGACTATGGCATCCCCAATTGGGGTATGTTGTTAGGCTTAAGGTAAGTCAGGAAGGGAAGGAGATGGGGAAGAGAAGGGTGGGGAAGTACCTGGCTATTCAGATATAGTCACTAATCACGGTGAAAGTCATTTCAAGTAACGTTTCAATTTTGAATAGTGGTCTTACGCCAGGGCGATACTGAGAGTATCTTCCGCTCTGGAACGTGCCGCAAATAAAGTATATATTATTTTTATTAATTAATTGTGTAACTAATAACTTTGAAATAACTAATCAAATAAAATGTATTTTATTTGATTAGATTGTGTCGGTTTCGAACCCGTGACCTTCGGGTTGGGAGTCCAAAACTTTGCCCCTGAACTACGCCGGCCGTCTGTCTAGGTACAATAACAAAGAGAATAAGGCATTATTTTTTTGTAAATAAAACATAATGCTCTTGACATTGTTTTTGCGTTTTCAAATATATTTTTAATTTTTATTTATTTACGAACGTCATTATATATGGTTTCACTCCTGGACATATTGGGAGCACCCCAGATTCCTAACCATCTCTCACACCTTTTTTCTTCCCAGAACTTTCTCAACATTTTAATTTCCAACTGCTCCCGTCTGACTATGTGAGACTATGGAATCCCGAATGGTGGCATGTCGTGAAGCTGAAGGTAATTAGGGATTGGAACGAGAAGGCGAAGAAGAAGCTGATTAAGAATTTGGCTATTCAGATATAGTCACCAAACACGGCTAAAACAATTTCAAGTAACGTTTCAATTCTGAATGATAGTTTATATATTTACGTAATATATCTTACTTTAAATGATTTAATAGTGAAAACACAAATCAATCAAATAAAATTTATCCGCCGGGATTGCACCTTCACCACAGAGGCCGTCTTATTTTTCTTAAAAATACCCTCCAATTCACTCAGTCACTCAGATGACCCGATTTAATATTTATTAAATATATATTATTTATTATTTTACTGTGTGGAGTTAAATATAATAAAAATGTATGATTTTTGTCAAAAATAAGATAAAACTGACATTACTTCGGGCACATCATACATCAAACTTGCACACAACACTGTTATATTAATTGATCTCTTTAGTATTGTAGAGCAGTTATATGAACAGTTCGAAGATTGTATTTTTTAATTTAATTTTACTTTATTCTTTGATATCGTAGACAGTTCAACTTTTACACTTCCAGTTGTTGAGTAAACCGGCTACCCCTCATCCAACATCTTGAATTTTATCGTTCCCATGGTGATCTTTTCGAACTATAAATTAACTCCAGACGAAATAACAATTGCTTGAGGAATAAAAGGTTATTTTATTAACTAAGGGAGATGATATCGTACTAGGTTTTGTTTAGCAGACAATGATTTTTCATGAAATAACCATCTTACCGAAATAGTGATTAGCTTCGTTTGTAACGTTAGCAGTCCGATAGCGTTTGCATCGTCAGCAGCACAGATCTTGTATGGTAAGAATGAAGATAAGTATTAAGTAATATCGAAATATCATCAAATAATTGGGAGGCGGGAATGGGTACCGCCGCCCCGGGAACCATTTATTGGATAACCAACACCTCTGCCATAGGTCACCCCAAGTGGTTCGCTTCGTTTGGTGACTTAGCAGGGGTGCCCGGGTTCACGGGGTTCATTGTCTAGGTTTTGGCGGCGGATGATCTAGACACACTGAACCCCAGATTCCGACCCAACCCTCATACATTTTTCCTTCCCAGAACTTCCTCTCCTTCCTTTCCTTAAAAATACCCTCCACACAGCATCCCTAAAGATGACATAGGCCTTGAGGGAAATTATTTTCCTCAAGGCCTCCTGTGTGGACCTATTGTAAAAAAAAAAAATACATCTGTGTATAAATTCGTAGTTTTATTTGCAATTCGTTCGATTCTAGGAATTGGCTTACACGTACAGAGTAATTAGGTATTAAGTATATTATGACGGTATATGTGACCCTTACGTTTTTTTAATATCGCACGAATCTCCCTACTACCCGAGTCAATGGGTATAAGATATATTTTGAGGCAGAAGTAGAAAAGGGAAGAATACTGGAAAAGAAATGTGGGGAAATATCTTTCCATTTAGATTCAAAACATCAAAAAGGATTAAGCCATTTCAAGCAGTGTTAAAATTCTGAATGTTGGTCTTTCACTACTAGTCCAGTCCATTTAGCAAAATTCCTTGCAAAAGTTCGTATAAATTTTGAGACCATGTATCATTTGGTTTGCCACAGTGACGATAAAATCAAGTTTAAATTCCTCGGCAAACTCCCACACCCGGTGTTACCCAGCAAAAACTAAATTTAAGCACTTCGTCGCCCAACTGCTTAGTTGTCCAAACGAACATTAGCAAATTTTACAGGAGGGGGTTTTCTTTCATTTTTCAATTAAACATTATGATAAGTGTTTAAGATGAAGCTATTTTCATAAAGGTAAAGGTGTTCGCTTCAAGAGAGGAATCAACCTTGATGTTGTTCTCTCCAGACAGAGTCTAACAGCCTTACTAAAAAAAAATACTCCGCGGCCGTTAAACGGTGTTTTTGCGAATCTTTAGATTTGGCAACGCCGTATTTTACTTGTTTAAATTGGAGTTTTCATAATAATCCGCTAGGTGGTGTGATTGATGCGTCTGCGCATTGCTTTCCCGCTGAAAAAAATAGCCGCGAATGCCAACTCTACGAAAAAAAGTCGGTCGCGAATGTGTGTGTGATTAAGATGAGGTTTTAGTTAATGATTTCAATCATTATGAGTAATTCGCACTTATATTCATGTACTCAATATATTTACTATTAATTTGTATTGTTTTTCGTTAGGTTAAGTCAAATTGGGACACAAACATCGTGTGTTCTAAATTGATCTGTCAGAAAATGGTTCTATAGGTTATATTCAGAAATAATTTGCATTATAAGATCTTTATTTTATTGTAAATTCTGTTGTGAAAAAAGTGATGTTTTTTGGTGACTAAAATGTCTAATACATATTTTAGTAAACGTATCAAAGAAATGAATGTCTTAAGATGTGCAAGCAATGTTTTCAAACGTGAGTTTTTTTATTGTAAATTTTTGGGAATGAAAAGCGAAGTTCAAAATTTTTTTATATTTTTTTATTGTGTGAAGGAGTAAATAGTGAGGTGACAGTTTTATTTCAAAATCATTAAATAAAAGGACTGTGTTTTTTGAATTTAAAATTTTTCCAAATATTTCAATTTTTTAATAGAAAGTGTTTGGGGTAAGTAAGTTTTTTTTTTTCAACTTGATGTTTGAAGCTTAAAATACTACAGTTTTTAAACACTTAAGCATATTTTAGATATGAAAATCTTAAAGGTAATTAAATTTTGGTTCTAAAATGGCATTTTTTTTTACGACATCTCAAAAAATAATAAATATATAGGACATTAAAAAACAAAATCAAAATTCGTTGAAAATTACAAATGGAACAATTATATACAACTGATAAACTACCCTCCTTGGCCGTGTAAGCAATGTACATATCTTTCCATGAACAATTTTTTGTCAGTTCTTAATTAGTAAGGATTCTTCATACATGGTTGTTTGACCATTGCAAAAAAATTTCAGAAAGTTTATTAGTAAGGCTGATAAAATACGACGTTGTCAGATCAAAACCATATATTCTGTTTAGTAAGAATTTGAAAAACGAAATGTACTACAGAAACACCGTTTAACGGCTGCGGAGTGTTTTTTTTTTAGTAAGGCTGTTAATGTTTAGCCAAATTTTTTGAGGGTCCTTTTCTGGTTCAATTTGTTCACAAGAAAAGTTTAATTTTTTCTGTATTACTTCTTCCTTATAAATTTTTGTCTTGGCAATGCAAAACTGCTAATTTGCTAATGGTCCAATCCACCATTAGCAAATTTTGCAGGAGGAGGTGGTTTTTTTTCATTATTTCAATTAAACAAGACGATAGGTATTTAAGATGAAACTTTGTTCATAAAGGTGAAGGTCTCATTAGTTAAAATAATTCTTTGTAAAGTGATTAATTATAATTTTTAACAATATGGGGAAATACTACTATAACCAATCTGAAACAAGTCCAAGTGGTACAAAATGCAATTGTAAAATTATTAGTTGTCCCTAATATTTTCAAAAAGAGACATAATACACCGTTGTTGTTTCAGAGTGCCAAAATTTTACCTGTTAAGGCTATACTATGGTACAAAATAATAATTCAGCATATATATACCCCGCAGCATAAAGATAAATTAGAACATAAATATAGCACTAGATTCACGCGCAACGGCGGGTTAATATTTCCGAAATTTAATAATAAGTACGGACAGAGAACATTTGAATACAACATACCGAAGATATTTAATTTATTACCTGACACTATAAAGCAATTTTATTCTATGAATAAGGTTAAATATATGGTGAAAAATTGGCTATCGGAAAAAAATTAATTATATTCTGTATGAAAAATGTATGAAAAAATATTATCTGTAGATATAAGATGTAAATTATGTATATGTTACTTAATTATAAGCACCTGCTGACAAGCCAATTCAATTGGCTTAGCAGGACTTGTTTGTTGATTATAAAAAAAATATAATAAAAAAAAAATAAAAAAAAAAATAAAAATAAATAAAAATAAAATAAAAAAAAATTAAAAATGGAGATTAAACCAAAACTAATATTCGTTTGGACACTTGAGCACTCGGGCGATGATTTTTTCGTTTTTAACTTATTTATATTTAAACTTACTTAGGTATAAAAAAATCATTTGTATCTTATTGAATTTAAAGTATATTCACTAGAACTTGAGAATCACAAGCGTTATATGTATATAGGTTTCGCCGATTTCCTTGTTAAAACTTACAATATCGAAAATTATCTAGAAGAACATATCTACCGCCTTGATAAGTATTTTCCTTCGTTCCTGAGTAATGTCATCCTCCCTCTTAAATAATAATGTATGTTATAATTTAATGCAATCTATCCCGAATTTAGCTCTTATTTGCTCTCTAATTCCTCAATGATAATAGAGTCTCCCCTACACCAACCTCCCTCTGTCTGGGCCAAATAATGCATAAATCATTAGATAGTAATTAATACAAACGCCGTTACCTGCCAGATACATCCAAACATTAGCAGAATTTGCATTTTAGTTAACCCTAACTCGAAGATTAAAGACAGAAGGTAGGTAAGTATGTATTAGTAATGTATCATTAATGTATCAGTAATGTATCAGTAATGTATCAGTAATGTATCAGTAATGTATCAGTAATGTATCAGTAATGTATCAGTAATGTATCAGTAATGTATCAGTAATGTATCAGTAATGTATCAGTAATGTATCAGTAATGTATCAGTAATGTATCAGTAATGTATCCGTAATGTATCAGTAATGTATCAGTAATGTATCAGTAATGTATCAGTAATGTATCAGTAATGTATCAGTAATGTATCAGTTATTTATCAGTAATGTATCAGTAATGTATCAGTAATGTATCAGGAATGAATCAGTAATGTAGCAGTAATGTATCAGTATTGTAGAAGTAATGTAGCCATAATGTATCAGTAATGTAACAGTAATGTAGCCGTAATGTATCAGTTATTTATCAGTATTGTATCAGTAATGTATCAAAAATGTATCAGTTATATATCAGTAATGCATCAGTAATATATCAGTAACGTATTTGAAATGAATCAGTAATGTATCAGTAATGTATGAGTAATGTATCAGTAGTGTATCAGTAATGTATCAGTAATGTATCAGTAATGTATCAGTAATGTATCAGTAATTTATCAGTTATGTATCAGTAATGTATCAGTAATGTATCAGTAATTTATCAGTAATGTATCAGTAATGTATCAGTAATGTATCAGTAATGTATCAGTAATGTATCCGTAATGTATCAGTAATATATCAGTACTGTATCAGTAATGTATCAGTAATGTATCAGTAATGCCTCAGTAATGCAATAGTAATGTATCAAATGTATCATTAATGTATCAGTAATGCATCAGTAACGTATTTGAAATGAATCAGTAATGTATCAGTAATGTATGAGTAATGTATCAGTAGTGTATCAGTAATGTATCAGTAATGTATCAGTACTATATCAGTACTGTATCAGTAATGTATCAGTAATGCATCAGTAATGCATCGGTAATGTATCAGTAATGTATCAGGAATGCATCAGTAATGCATCAGTAATGTATCAGTAATGTATCAGTAATGAATCAGTTATGTATCAGGAATGTATCAGTAATGTATCAGTAACGTATCAATAAAGTATCAGTAATGTATTAGTGATGTAACATAAAACTTAAACATCAGTCTTTTCCAAATAATACCCGTTTTTCCAAAATAATTTTTTGGTTTAGATAAGATACAACGTATATAAGTTTAAATAATATAAAACATAATTGATAAACTACTTATTATTATATTGATACACTACTTATTGCAGGAGAACATTTCTTTGAGGTGAGTGAGCGTTTAATTAAACGTTTAGGCATATTCATGACCATAATTTTTGAGGTGAGAACGCCGCGTACATAATTAATTATTTGTAACATTTCTGAGAGTATCAAACCCACCTTTGTTGGGGCCATTTATACGCTCCACCACCTAGTCTAAATATTGTTTACAAAAATATTAGAAAAAATAACACTTCAGTGATTATTTAATAATCAGAGATCAACAATTTATTTATTATTGCGTATTGCATTTCTGTGTAGTTACATATTTACTGAGTCGTAAGCTACCGGGGAATCCTTTTCCTTAGTAAAACATGTCCAATGTTATTCACACTATACACTTTGTTTTTTGTACTATCAAGAACTGATAATACACGCTCATAAATATTCTGCAGACAATTCGTACAATTTTAAACGATTCTGTTGACGGTTATGCAAATTTCAAACGTTTATTTGCAATTAGCAATTAACAACTGAGGTGGCATGGGCATGTACTAAGAATGTCTGATGACCGAATTCCGAGGAAAATACTGAGTGTGATTCCAGAGGGTAGACGTCCAGTGGGCCGCCCCAGACACAGTTGGGCGAGGCAACTCCAGAAACTGTGCGAGGAGAGTATTGGTCTGCCATGGACGGAGGCCGAACAATCGGCGCAAGACAGGGGCGTATGGAGAAGCCTTGTTGATGCAGTGGGTCCCTGACCCAAATAGAACAAGGGGAAGAAGAAAAAGTAGAATATTTATTTCATAAATGGTTAGATTTAGGAAAAGTCATTGGCTTTAAACGACAGTTAGTAGTGTATCTGTTTTTGAATCATTATTCAGAGATATGATTTATAATGAACGCGGGTGAATTCGATACCAAACCTACAAAAAATTTCGAGCGCTCAAAGCATTTTTTTTTTGTAAATGTCTTAGCGAAATAGTGGATATAAAATTTTAGGCAATGAGTACATCGACTTCATGCAATGTCTTACCATATCACAGGTAAAGAGCTATTATTATATTATGAAGACGAACTCACGGATGTAGATTAAACAAGGTCAGACGTGCCAATGACAGTTGTCACTAATATTGTTGTAAATGGCTTGTTTCGTTTAAGCTCACAACTAATAAAGCTCGGTACGTGATTCTAAACAACTCGTGAGTATTCTAAAGGTTAGGAAATTGTTTTTATGTTCGTATTTTGACAGGCTAAGCGTGTCATATTAATTTTTCTTTCGGAAATATTGGAATAAAAAGCATTGTTTCATCCGAATTGTTTTGAATTGCAGCTTCAGATGCACTTTTAATTGACTGCAAATACTTCCAATGACGTTACAATTTATGTAGACACATTGTAGAAATCTCAAAGTGGCAAGCAAAAAATACGTCAATTGTGGTGCTCGGCAATCACATGTAAAAGCCAAAGAACAACATTTATTTTGTAAATACACAAAATTACTTATTTTTAAAAATTATTTTAAATAATGCAATTGTTTTTCGCCCGAAGATTTTAGGTTAAGATTAGTCGTTAGAGAAAATGCAAGTGTACACGGATAAAAATTTTATTCGAAAAAACGATAATTTTAATAGTAAAAACGGTTAAAAACGGGAGTGAAGTTCTTACGAATAAATTAACAGTTTTTCAATGTTTATTGGCGGGAAAAAGTAAGAATAAACATTGAAACCCAGTTAATTTGTTCGTAAGAACTTCACTCCCGTTTTTAACCATTTTTACTATTAAAATTATCGTTTTTTCGAATAACATTTTTCTCCGTGTAGAGCTACAGGTCTCAACTGCCGAATTACGAAGTTATTGCTATGGATATGTAAGCTTTACTATTTAAGTAGTCTAAACGCTCTGTTTATTTAAATGCGTACAGTTAAATAATATACAAATCTACAGTAACAACGAGTATCAACAAAATCGTCGCCATTTGCATACTATCATTATCATGGAACGGCACTGATCTGATCACTTGACACTACAAAATCAATCAAGTCCCCAGGCCTGTACTCTAGTCGACCTTGAGGTAGTAGTCGTCGCAACTTTTGATTACGAAAATGCCGCCCCAACATATCGTTTATTTCGTTATATACTTGTTTAATGTCTATCTTTGTCATACGAATTAAGAATTTTCTGGAAACAACAATGTTTCTTGTTATTTGTTACATTTTATCATTATTTTTATGAGACAACAGCAAGTGTATTTACTGAAATTGTGTGATAGTATAATATGTAGGATAGAACAAGATATCGAAGAAAAACTGGATGACCAATCACTTTCAGTTCCACCGCGATAGCTTCAATTTGCTATAAGGTAGTCCGCCCACTCAGGCAACTGAAAACTCTCAACTGCCAACTGTCTTTGTATGACAATGTGATGGCCCGCACATACACTATCACACAAAACCCCGTTGTCAATGGTAACGCAAGCGGTGACTTGCGACTTGCTCTACTAGTTGCCCTGGGCGGCCATTGATAGTTGCCAACTGTCAGCTGATTGTTCTTCTTCTATGGTTAACCAAGCTTTTTGACCAATCAAGACAGAGAAACAGACGGTTTTAGTTGGTTTTCAGTTGCCTCAGTGGGCGGAGCGCCTAAGTTATTAGGCGCTGAATTAAAAATATTCAGAGCCTTAACTAAGGCTCTTTTTCCTGATCATTGCTCGAAAGTGACTCTTTTATTCCTGTAATTAATTTACCCTCTTAAGGACTCCTTTATATCCCTTAGCCTGATCCTTTAAAGGGATTATCGTTAGCATAGAGATTAACGAGGACTTAAGAAAAGGAATTCGAGAACTTGATAAAATAAATCATAGTTAAGAATTGAACCGGAAGTCTTGAGCTTAAAAATTTCCAAAGTTACGGCTGAATGTAAAACTTCCTGATTACATTCAAATAAGTTTTAGTTTAGTTTTGGGATTAACACTTTATTAGTTACCTACCTACCTTTTTTTTGTATAAACAAAGTAAAAAAAGTTAATATGTATTATCATACCTTTACCGATGAAATTTCGCGAAAAGTTTTCAGATTTTAATTTCGATTGAAAAAGGAATTTCTACTAAAGTAGGTACATGATTTTATTGGAAAAATCCAATATCAGTAACGCTTAAAAGGTCATAGTGAAAATAATATGGAATTTTAATATTTTCGATGTAGACCTACACCTACTTACAAGGTATAGATTACTTTTTGCGGTATATTCAATATAACTATATAATAAAGCATAATTTAATTGATTATCACCAAATTTTAATCATCTCAGGGATATCACCATCTTCTACCAGCGATTATTAGTCATCCTTAATTTCTTCTCCAATATGAGATGAGATACCCTTTACTTGTTTATTTTTTAAAAGAGTAATTATAAATAATAATATTTATATCTTTACTGAAAGTTCTGCATTAACCCTGATAGCCCTGAAATATTTTTTATGTTTCAATAATTTTGTTTTTTTTACATCCTAAGCAAACCTCAAAGTACTTACCATAAAAATATAAAAAAAATTTCATTTGATATTGTGGAAGGGGGGAGGTGTTCCAATTTTGAACACCTCCCCCCTAAAATGTTTTCTTTAAATTGTTTTTCAGTTGCTTTCAGTGCAACAAAACCGGAAAACGGTTATGACAAATACCGCACAATAGTCCCAACTGCTCCCGTCTGGTACCGATGAGACAATGGCATTCCCGAATGAAGTATGTTGTGAGGCTGAAGTAATAATATGTAGTGTATTTACGGCATGTACCAGAGTTAAAAAGATACTCTCGGTATTGCCCTGGTGTAAGACCACCATGCAGAATTGAAACGTTGTCTAAAATGGCTTTAGCGTTTGGCGACCAGATCTGAATAGCCAGGTACTTCTCCGCCTTCCTCTTCCCCATATCCTTCCCCTCCCCACTATCTTCAGCCTCACAACATACCCCAACCAGTGGCGGCTCGTTACTTTTGGGGTGTGCTAAAGTGCTACTCTTAAAAAATGGCATTACTGATGTTGTTGTAGCAACAAACGATTTTTGTTTGAAAATGTTTTTTTGTATGAAGATTTTGGCCGCGTGTGGACACGGATTCCCTAAAAATCTTCTTAAAAAAATCAAAATTTCGAAAAAAATAATTTTTTTTGGCTACAACACTAATAATGTAATTTTTTAAATATCAGGTTCTAGCACACCAAAAGACATAGCCGCCATTGCAACTCACCCCAATTGGGAATGCCATAGTATCACTGGCTCCACACGGGAGTAGTTAGAACGGTATTTCATATAAAAAATAACAAAAAATTAATGTCTTCCAAACAAGCGACCTAGGTTACAAAATGATTGAACTTTATTGGATTAAAATTTTAAAAATTCAGTTCGAAATGAGACAAGATCAATATTATACAAACACATTCTGTATTATTAGATACTTGGGTATCATTCGTTATCTACGGTAACCTGATATTGATTAATCACGTCTTCACAAAGAGATGTACAACATATTGTGTACAATGTTACTCACAGATACCAGAAGCCGGGAGGTAAGATCCAATAATTTTCTCGTTAATGTTCTCTCTCACAAGATAATCAATTTACTCGAAGGTGGTGCCCTTGACTATATTTTCATATTCTAGACTTCATATTAATATGTTATGTAATTAGTAAGGTAAATACTTATTTGTTTTAACATACGTAGTACTAATTGTTATTGAGTTTGAAACTGTTAACTATGTGGCGACCAGAAATTTTTTTAATTTATTGCACAATTATTTCGCCATCAACATTATTGTGGCACCGTAGTACCTTGCACTGCACTTCCATCTACATACGCTACCACCTACTGGAAAGGTCTAGAGCCGCAATCAATAATTCTCAGTACCCCACTGAATCTTCGCGAAGGATCTTGTGAATATTTTGCTTGCCTTTCCAATAGCTACTAAACAAGTCGGCTATACATACAAGGCATCGGTGGTTCCATGCGAGTCAATCAGTAACCGACCAGGAATATATAATCCATACACAGCTCGAAGCTATCATTATACATAACTCTAAGGGAAGTTACGTACAATCAGTTTTGTAGAATAATTAAAACGTATTAATCCCTCGTCAAGATAAATAAACCAGCGTGCTAAATCAAAAAGCAGCCGGTAATAGAGACATACCAAGGTAAAACCAATGACCAGAAGAGAGTGAGATTATGATATAAACCTGTGCCTGTATTTCTAAACAGAGAGATTTCTTTATCAAACAAAATCGCGAAATAATTTTTCTACAATGTGTTGCAATCTATTGTAGAATAATTATCATTTTGATCATGAGTAACCCAATCCATCTGGAATAGATTCGATCAGGAAAATTAATGTACAATGTCAGCAATGGATCATTCACACATTGACCACTACTCGTGCGCTGTGAATTTAAAAGGTTTCGTGATATTTTCAGCGATATATTGCGTGTCATTTACTCTCAAGATGACAGTACGAACGCTGATGGAGCAAAAATATTTATTCAATAATTATTTCAGTACCTCTATTAATTAATTTGCTACACCTATATTTAGGGTTGCCAGATGGTCCAGATAAAAAAAACAAACATTTTTTATCAAAGATTCTACCAGGGTTTGATGTTTTTTTGGTACAATTTGTCGACAAATCATTCCCCCTTTGATTTTGGCCATGTCAATCAGAGAAAATTGCCGAAAATTAGTGAGGGTGAACACAACGAAACACTTAGTAAACATTAAAACTTATATTTATTATTGCTATTGGTAAGCAAAAAAAAAAACTTTTTAACATATTTGGCACTAGATGCTACTCCTTTTCATAATCGTCTATTGCCTGAAATTGAATCTTTTAATTCAATGTAACTGACATTTAAAGAAGAAAATATATAATTCGCTTTTTACAGTATTCACACCTAGTCGATTTCGGCTGACAGAAACGCCAAAGGCGACGCGACTGAGAGATCGGGTCGGGGGCGTGGGTTGGCGAAACGCACTGTGGAGCGGGGACCGCCCCACTCCCCCGCAAATTTTGCTACCGATGCGATCGCCAGAATCGCTCGCGGCTTTTGCGGTGTAAATTCTCTCGTGAGTGAGGTATATACTTATATCGCGTATTTAAAAAAATATATATTGTCCGGTTTTCCAAAATTTTCTAGACCGGACATCTGGCAACCCTACCTACATTATATAAAGGTTCATTTTAAAAATGAAACTCACTGCCAACAATTTCAGTCACTAGCTATGGTAGATTAGCTTCACTATACCTGGTAAGATCCTCGGGTAAAGGATGGTTCGTATTAACTTCCTGAAGTTTTGGTCAAATTGTTGCTGTTTGATAAAATTTGAACACGTGCACTGCTGCCCGCTATCATCCAGTCAAAATTGTCCCTCGAACGGACACAACCTCCGTAAAAGTATTAGTAAAGGATCTTATAATGGTGAAACTGCTCTAGTTACCATGCTCCCTCAAGTTGACAAACCAATTTGCCTATCTTAACCCACATGGCACAAAAAATAATTATAAGTCGGCATAAAGTTTTAAAACATAACTTTTTTTACTGCTTGTGTTAAGGTACATGTACTAGTCTTTTCGATTTAAACATCAAACAGCATACTTGTTGTAGTTATTTGATTAAAAATAATAATCGAAGTTTGCACGCCACAAATCAGAGAACGTAAGTAAACGTGCATTGCAACACTTTTACAGCATTACTAAAAAAAAAAACACTCCGCGGCCGTTAAGCGGTGTTTCTGTAGCACGTTGTGTAAAATCTGTACATTTCGTTTTTCAAATTCTTACTAAACAGAATATATGGTTTTAATCTGACAACGTCGTATTTTACCAGCCTTACTAATAAACTTTCTGAAAAATTTTTACAATGGTCAAACAACCATGTATGAAGAATCCTTACTAATTAAGAACTGACAAAAAATTGTTCATGGAAAGATATATACATTGCTTACACGGCCAAGGAGGGTAGTTTATCTGTTGTATATATTTGTTCCATTTGTAATTTTCAACATATTTAGATTTTTTTTTTTTAATGTCCTATATATTTATTATTTTTTGAGATGTCGTAAAAACAAATACCATTTTAGAACCAAAATTTAATTTCATTAAAGATTTTCATATCTAAAATTTACTTAAGTGTTTAAAAACTGCAGTATTTTAAGCTTCAAACATCAAGTTGAAAAAAAACTTACTTACCCCAAATACTTTCTATTAAAACATTGAAATATTTGAAAAAATTCAAAATTCAAAGAACACAGTCCTTTTATTGAATGGTTTTGAAATAAATCTGTCACCTCACTTTTTACTCCTTCACACAATAAAAAATATAAAAAAATCTTGAAATTCGCTTTTCATTCCCAAAAATTTACAATAAAAAAACTCACGTTTGAATACATTGCTTGGACATCTTAAGACATTCATTTCTTTGATACGTTTACTAAAATATGTATTAGACATTTTAGTCACCAAAAAACATCACTTTCAAGAATTTGTAATAAAATAAAAATCTTAAAATGCAAATTATTTCTGAATATAACCTATAGAACCATTTTCTGACAGTTCAATTTAGAACACACGATTTTAGTGCCATAATTTGACTTAAACTAACGAAAAACAACACAAATTAATAGTAAATATATTGAGTACATGAATATAAGTGCGAATTAGTCATAAAGATTGAAATCATTAACGAAAACATCATCTTAATCACACACACATTCGCGACCGACTTTTTTTCGTAGAGTTCGCATACGCGGCTATTTTTTTTCAGCGGGAAAGCAATGCGCAGGCGCATCAATCATACCACCTAGCGGATTATTATGAAAACTCCAATTTAAAGAAGTAAAATCCAGCGTTGCCAAATCTAAAGATTCACAAAAACACCGTTTAACGGCCGCGGAGTGTTTTTTTTAGTAAGGCTGTTAAAGTTTATGAAAAAATAAGTTTTAAATCAGCATGTAATCTGCGTTTTTTATATTGTAAAAAAATTATATTTAACGTAATTAAACAATACTTTTGTGTATGAAAATTTAGTGTTCGAATTTTGGTTCGGTAAGGCTATGGCCGTCTAACATGTTTTCTTTAAAAAAAATCAGTTGCTTGTCAGTGCATTAAAAATTGTCTTTCCTGGAAGAAAGTGATGACGTAAACGACCAAATAAGCAAAATTTGCACATAATCACGCCAATTCTGACCTCACTGACCAAGATTTTGGTGAAAAAAATGAGATACGAATTAAAAATTTTCCGGGTTCACATTTTCAAAATGAAGCATTTGTGGAATATTTCGATGACGATGAGTGGTCATTACAATGGAATATTGACATCAGTTAACCTTCATTCTTCTTCATTTTGAAACTGTGGCCCCGGAAATCTTTTAATTCGAACGTCATTTTCATCACCAGAATTTAGATAAGTGAGGTCAGTAAGCAAATTTTGCTTATTCGTCATCACTTTCTTTCAGAAAATTCAGTTTTTGGAGCACTGAGAAGCAATTGAAAAAAAAATTAACGAAACTTGTTATACGCCTAAAACCCTACCGTACCAAAATTGGACTATATCCCCCTCCCACAAAATCAAATGAATATTTTTTAAAATATTTTTATAATACATTGTTATTTTTTTAATGATGAAACCAAAACAAATATATTTAAAAAAGTATAAAAAAATTTTCAAGGTTAACTGGGTTATTTTATATTATTCTGGTTAACTTTCATATTGAAAATCCATAACATTTTTTTATTATTATTTATATGAACGCAGTCTGTTGTACAAAAGTGAAAAAAACATAGTTTATCTTCTGGTGTATAAGTTGCGATAGGATAATGGACGGAGAACGCTGAAGGACCTACCTAACACAGGACAGGGACACCTAGAAGCCCTTTGTCAAAGCGAAGGGTTCCTGACCCGATTAGAAGGAAGAAAACAAAACGAAACTGTTCTTGTAATTGTTGTTAACTGTATGCAATTAAATTATATGAATGTGGCATCAATTTCAAAGACAATCCTTAAATACATATGGCATGGGGCATTATCATTTCTGTACCGACCTGGGGTACACGAAGACCCGTTTATGAAACGGAACAATACCTACTACGTACCCACATCAACCTTAACTTGGATAACCCAACCCTCCTCCGAACAACACCTGTAATATTATTCTACCTGTACTAACACACAAAGTATTATTTTCTTCATTGCAGGGGTCGTGAATCTTTTAAATTGGGAGAAAAAGGTAAACCATTTTTTTATTTTTTGGAATATTTAAGTTTTTTTAAATCATTGTTAATTATGTTTTTCTACAGAATTGAATGGTTTTTCTTTCTAAATATTGCATTTAAGGTACTTTGTAAAAAAAAAAATTTTTTTCAAATATAGAGATGTATTTTATAATAATTTTTTTTTTTTTGTTTTAATCTGACTTCACTAGATGATTCAGTCTTTATTGCCTCATGTTTTTTTGTTGTTGTTATTTTAAACCTACTTAATATTTTATGTTGACATATTGTTATACACCGTTTTTGGACTGTTGGTATGAATTCTTTGTATTTTTATATGTTATCCATTGGAGCGACAGACAAATTAAAATATTTTTTCTCGGATTGCTAAAGGAAATTTTTCCGCCCACATTAAAAAAATCATACCTCCGAATTTGGGTATGGAGACATACAAACTGATTATAGTTCTATGTAGCCAATGAATTCCCCTATCTTTTATCTCTTATCACATTTCTGTGGGATTTAAAAAATATATATATACATAATTATATCTTTAGCCTTAAAACATTTTAAAGAATCTAGAAAATATTTATTTTGTTGTATAATAAATTATATAGTCGTATTAATCAAATTTATTTATTTTTTAATTTGCCACATTTTGGCAACAAAGCAATCCGAGGTTTTGGAAACAGTGCCATAATGTGGCAAAAAGCGCTCGAGTGGTTAAATCACATTCCAATTTGGTAGGTGGGAGTGGGTACCGCCGCCCCGGGATCCATTTATTGGATAACCAACACCTCTGCCATAGGTCAGCCCAAGTGGTTTCGTTACATTTGGTGACCTAGCAGGGGCGCCCGGGTTCATGGGGTGAGATCTTGGCGGCAGATGCGTCTGCCCATTAATTTCGTGGCAGGCCAGATCCGGCAAGACTGGTTGAGGGAGGCCTTTTTGACTTCTCCAGCAGGGGTCTCTCGGAACTTCATCTTGCACCGTAGTGGGAGGGATGGAATCATTCGTTCGTCACTCCTGGACACACTGACCACCAGATTCCTATCCACCCCTCTTACCTAATTCCTTCCCAGAACATCCTCTTCTTCCTTTCCTAAAAAGAACCCTCCACACAGCATCCCCAAAGATGACACAGATACTGGGCCTCCTATGTGGAGCTATTGTAAAAAAAAAATATATTAAATTAGAGATTTTGTTTTGAAGAGTTTTAATTTTAAATGTACTATCGTTACTTAAATTTTAATTATATATATTTTTATTTATGGAAATTGTTACACAGTTAATGCCCAAGAAATACAAAAAATTAAATTAGAGACTTTATTTCACCTACATTATTACAATTACAAGTTTTACATCCCTGCCTGGTTCAAAACCCATCCCAGAGTTATTTGAATGTATAGAGTTAATTTAAATAGATACCTTATGTGTGTTGATAGGGTAGTACAAAGGTAATATATTGCCTCAGGAATAAAAACATTGGGGAGGATTTTTTGTTATCCTACCCCTGTAAATAGTACGTACTAGGGCAAACTCGTAACGTAATTTTGAAATAAGAGTTGATGTGATAATAATGTATCACAGTAATTTTTAAATAAATTATCTATAATTAATAAATCATAGTTCTTATAATATTTAGATCAAAATTTGTCTCACTCTTTTTTATATGAATATCGCACAAGAGTCCCAATTGCTCCCGTGTGAAGGCTGAAGGTAGTGGGGAGGGGAAGGATATAGGGAAGAAGAAGGTGGGAAAGTACCTGGCTATTCAGATCTGGTCACCAAACGCGGCTAAAGCCATTTCGAGCAACGTTTCAATTCTGAATGGTGGCCTTAGACCAGGGCCGCTAGCACACTCCATCGTTAAGGATTGTATCGATAACTTTCGGTAACTTCTCATCGTTCCCTAGCATGACTGCAGATCGTCAACGAATAAGTGACAGTTTACAATGACTAAGTGTCCTTAATATATTCGATATCAACTGTTGTTTGTATGTTAGCAATCTGCAGTTGCCCTAGAGAACGATGTGAAGTTACCGAAAATTATCGTTACAATCCTTATCGATCGAGTGAGATACTGAGAGTATCTTCCACTCTGGAACGTGCCGCAAATATACTATATATTATTTTTTTATTATTAATTGTGAAATAACACAAATGTATTAAATAAAATTTCAAACCCGCGACCTTCGTATTGGGTGTATAGAGCCTTACCGCTCGATAATGCCAGCCTTAAAATTAAATAATGGCTTAGTTTAATGATTGAACATGTTTTATGTTTTAATTAGGTACCTGCCAAATATGTTTTCCCATTTTATTTCTTCTTTTCTTTTAGAATTTTTAATTAACTCTTTATAATTGTTGTTTATGTAATATAGCAGACTAAGATTGCACTATTCTTCCAGTCCTGATAGAAAAAAAACTTAAATAAATGAAAATAAATAAAAAAATAAAAAAAAATGGTTTTGCCTTACGATATCGCCTCACACTAAAACCATTGAAAATGCGATCAAAAACCAAAATTTCATTTACATTTTTACTCTAAATTATATCATATATGGTTAAATTAAGTCAAGTAAGCCCCTTAAAACCCTTTTGTCAGAGGCTAGAAATATTCCCGCTTTGCAATGAAATCCAAATAAACGGTATATTTGTTAACGTATCCGAAAACTAAAAACTGTTTCCAAAGGGGAGTGAAATGGAATTTATAATTTTATTTATTAAAAATAACCATGTAATTTTTTTTTTATATAAAAATTTTGGATGAGAACTTTAAAAAGTTTTAAAAATGGCTCAGTGTACGTTATTTCTAACTAAAATTACTGATAATGAAAAAAAAAACATATACATATTTCATTAGAAAAATGAATTACAAATGTTACTGTCGCCTCATTTTTTTGTCGTTTCATATAAAAAAATATCTTAAAAAATTAAAAAAATTTCAACTTTTTTTTTTTTAAATTGCGATCCGAAATTTTGGTGTTAAAAAGGTTTACATTGAAAAAAAATTGTGGTTTACTTTTAGATTTAAATATATAGCGTGTTGTATTTTCTTTCCAATACCGTTTAAATCATACTTATTACTATTTTAGTAAGGGAGACCCAACGATTTCTATGAGACCTATGGGAGCTGGGACAAATATGGTCTCCTGTGGTTTGAAAATTTGAAAATTAAAGCAGAATAAATCCCAAACAACATTGGATGCTTCATCTAATATTGCTGTAGTTCAAATATGAGATTGTATATTTATGTATGTTGTGGGTTCAAAGTATTCACCTTTAATATTTTGTTAGACACACGGTAAATCATACCAATTTTATTCTTGTTTCTGCAGAATCGCGGAAGATAAATGAACAATAATTTTCGACACGTGTTCAGGGGATGAAATACTAATTTGTACATCCCCCTCCAACCCTTAACATATTATGTGTAACTAACCTTCGAGGAAATGGTATAACTTATTATATACTCAGAACCGGAAACAGGGTGGGACACTGACGCCGGAAGCGCTATCTGAATTGTGACAAAATCGTAAGCTAAAAAGGAAATAAGTATTTTTTATCAATTTCACAACATTTTTAAGATAAGAGTATCTTCAGCGTTTTGACGTTCTAGTACGATAAATTTTTAATTTTATTTTATTTATTTAGACAAACACAGTACATTATGATTCGAATGAACACAGACTCGATAGATCTAAACATAAAATACGATGTCAGACAGTCGTATACATAACGTCATAAACCTTTCACTTTCACAGCGATTAAAATAACTAGATTATAGAATTTAGATCTAAACATAAAACACCATGTCAGACAGTCGTATACATAACGTGATAAACCTTTCACTTTCACAGCGATTAAAATAACTAAATGTGTAAAAAATGTAAGGATCTTTTTAAGCTTTTCGAGGACATTTCATCAAAATTCTCTAGTTCTGAAAAGTCCTAAATTCTTCAGTCTTTTAAAATATATATCAACTTTTACCACAAATCTTCTAATAAATATTATATCAATAGTAAAGAAGGGCCAAAAATAAAATGTAAAATTATACAATGTCAGTTTTTTTTTTTAAATATTCCTACATAGTGTCCTCTGCATGCAATGTCGTAACTTCTCCATGCAAAAATGTTTTAATAAATATATATTTATCGGAAGTTTCCTGCCGTCGTAATTACATTTTCTGTATCTGTTTGTAAATAATAAAACTATATTAATTAGTACTAACCTTTCTTAAATAATCTATATTATTAATACGCTAACGTCTGTCGTGCACACTCAATCAACGTACGAGATACAAACGGAAGTGCTGCCATCACCAATGTTCAAATAGAACTATTGAAGTTTTCACATTACAGTTTTCCCGCAGAAGCGGTTTTTACCTGCTAGTTAAATATAATTGCACTACAATATCCTCATATTGTATTTATAAAAACGGAAATTTTCCTTACATTTTTAAATGTGAAATAAATAAGAACTAAAATGGTCGTTCCAGAGGCAACGTAATTCGCTAGTCGTTAGACCAATGTTGGTGAATGTATGTTTTTTTATATGGAAAGTACGCCATCCATAAATATAGTAAGATTTCTCGGTCATTTTCGTTTCAAAAGTCACCCTGTTGTGGGAGCGCGTTTTCAAATTCGTGCACCAGTTGCTAACAAAATAACTTTCCCGTATCGCGTGTGCGTACAATGGGAACATAAACACACAAAGGAACAACACGGCTACACTGGCTTTGTATTTTGATAACTCAATCAATGACATTAATTGAAATAAACACATCTTTCCGCTAGATAGAAATTAATTACACCCTTACCCATTACATAGAGCAAATTAGTTTAGCCGTATCTACAAACCTACAAGGTAGAATTTTCTCAGTAATGTAATACGAGGTGTATATCCACAAACTGTAGTTGCCGCTTAATAACAATCAGTCAGGCACATTGCCTTAACCGCTGGTTGTGAGCTTGGCTAAATCTCACGGCGGCCATTTTGTTAAACGGCATCGTGTCGAGCGCTCACCGCTAGATGGCACCTGCGTCGGGATGTGTTTGCGAGCTAACGAGACGGGTTTATTCCGCAAATGTAAGGTAAGTGTCGTTTGCGGAAAATTTATGTGGCTTACTTAGGAGGAAAAAACTGTTTTGGCGATGTTTTAAAGCGGTTATAATGGGGCTATAGTTTATGTATGCTGGTGGTGAAACAATTTGTTTAAATTTATTAAGGTGTGCCACTTTTGTGTTGCCAGGGTTGCCATAGAGGTTACCTGTGTGGCATGACTTTGAATCAAGAGGTTATAAAGTCGATTCACACGTAGACCAAAAATTTTTACACACCAGGGTGTGAAGAAAAACCTTACTTTGTATTATGGCAATGGGGTATAGGTAATAGTATAAATTGATATAAGTTGAGGTTAAATTATTCTTCACTAACTATAAATATCTGTTTGAAATTTCAAAACTGTGAAAATGTTAAGCCTGAAAAATGGGTTTAAGATTTATTTTCAACGTTTTCTTGTCAAGAAATATTTATAATTTTTAAATTAATAAAGGTGTTTTTTTATAGGATACCTTTATACACCGAAGGGCCTTATTTGTTATGAATACTTACAACCAATTCTTTGTGAGAAAATATTGAGATTTAATCAAGGATCTAAATTAAATAGTTCAGAAAATTAATATCAAAAATGAACTTCTTAGCCAATCCTGAAAATTCTCCGAGGACGATATTATTTTTAAACATGTACGTACATGTCGTACATTGTAAGTTATTGAGCGAATATAAAATAGATTTAGTAGTGAACTAAGGAGTGGAGAGGAGAGATGAGGCCCTCGTCCCTCGTGGGGCCATCAGGGTACCAAGAATGAGTGTAGATGAGAGATTAAGCCCTCTTCCCTTATGGGGCCTTGAGGGAACTAAGGAGGAGTGTAGAGGAGATATGAGACCTGGGAAAACACATTGTGGAACCAGAAGATATAGCCTTATATCCAATGACAACCCTGCTGAACTTTATAAAAATTACTGGGTTACTGTTAACCACTAGAACGATTTCGGTCCAAATTTGGACCACTTCAATTTTTCTAGCTTTGATTTCAGTCCAAAAATGGACCACATTTTCCTACCACTCGTAATTTTTTTTTGATTTTTTTTTCCAAATGTTCCCGCGTTTTGCAGAAAACTTTGTTTCAGAACTGAAAGCCACTTCAATTAATCATTAACTAGACTTATTTTTTTAATGTGGGCGGAAAATTTTCAAAATTAATTTTCAAACGTGGCTAGCGCTCAAAGCAAATTTATTTATTTGGCGTGATCGCTTGAGTGGTTAAAGATATGATGTAAAAGAGGATATGATACAATGGGCCTATGGCCTAAGTGCTCACGGGGACTGCAAGTAAACCGTCTCCGCTCTTAAAAATAAAATTATATATTTTGGTAGTACAATTAAATAATATAAGTTGTATTCATATCAGGATCGCAAAACTGATTTTCGATTTTTTACTATAGTTAGAATCTTATATTAAATTTTATAAATCGTTTATGATTGTGTTAATTGGTGCGAAGGAACTTTTATATAATCCTTCCTTTCCTATGCCTATCTTTATTGTATAGATATAAGGATATTCAGATATTCCCGAAGAAGAGATATTTGAGTTGAGTATGCAGTTATCTGGTAAAATACTCAGATTACTCATAAACTCAACCATATCAATTATAATGCAGTAAAACTTGTAGCGAATTAAACAAAGTGTTGCTGTTTTCTAGCTCACTAGTAGGATATTTCAAAATGTCATACTAATGTACTGGACCGTTATGCCACCGTGTTATTTTATGTAAGACACATACACATGTAAAAGTAGTATTTTATTTAGGGTGAGCATTCGAGTATTGCTTTCATCATTATCTCAAAACTTCGTATTTGGAGACGTTTGACTATATATAATACTTGTACTAAATTAATTTTTACCTTTTATTTATTTACTTACGATGATCGGAATTGAATAATACAGATGGTATATACGAGAGCCAGTCAAAAAGTAATGGCCCCTATTTTTTTCTACGTAAATAATGTAAGTAAACCACCATTTAAAACTTTTTCTCATAGGCTAAAGGAAATTTGTCCGCCCAAATTAAAAAAATTATACATCCGAATTGGAATGTGTAGACACACAAACTTAATAATTACTATATAGCCAATGAATTCATCTATATTTTGTTTATTATCACATATTCGTAGGATTTATAAAAAAAAATCATTAACTTTAAAACATTTTAAAGAATCTAGAGAATATTTGCCACATAGTTGCAGCAAAGCAATCCGAGGCTTTGGAATTAGTGCCATAATGTGGCAAAAAGCGTTTGAGCTGTTATGTAAAAAAATTGAATTTGATGCTATTCCTCCAACCTTCTTCTGCAATCTGCTGCAGTGGTAACTTTCTGCGTCAACAGGTGGCAGCACTGCAGTCGTTTTCAAAATGGCCAAAATCGAGGTTCGTATCAAACCGCGTTCTGTGCTTGAATGCAGAAGGTGAAACGTCCATTCGCAATCATGAAAGACTGAAAAATGTATACGGTGATGCAACAGTGGATGTCAGCACTGTTGTTAGATAATGGGTTCGTCGCTGTAACGAAGCTGAAGGATAAACGCTGTTGGCTGTCGTAAAGGCAATTCGTGGTGACCGTCGGATAACTACAGATGAATTGTGGTGCATTCTCTTCTTCAGTAAAGGCAGTGTGATGTGGAGCTCGTCGTGAGATTCAATGTGAAAATGCGGAGGCCGTGAAAACGTCCGTGCGTCAACGGCTTATATATGAAGCAGGACTGTCCTTTTTACTGCACTGGAAAACATGCACTTGTTAAAAGATGGACCAAAACTGTAAAAATGAACGGAGAATATATTGAAAAGTGACAAATTAATTGTTAATAGTGTGGTTTTCAAACTGTATAATTGCATTTTAATTTATTGACAATTAATAGGAGGCATTACTTTGTTACTGACCAGTATTAGCCTGATAAGTAAACTGGAGCGATTGAAAAACACGTGTATTCGATTGACCTTTGGAAATTCGATCACGATTCTGAATTTCGCAATCGATTACTCTAGCCAATGGAAAGGGTACATTTATAAATGCTAATGTATTTGATAGATAAAATTGAAACCATTTTCAACAAGATCTTATAGGATCAGAATATTATATAATTTTGACATCAGATCTTCTTACAAAGGAATGTATTCGTATTAAATAATATTTAAAATAATACTAAATTTCTACTTTTTCAATATCACAGTAGTGGATAGGTACTCTCCGAATCGCCTTAGTGTACGGAGAAAAATGTTATTCGAAAAAACGATCATTTTAATAGTAAAAACGGGACTGAAGTTCTTAGAAACAAATTAACAGGGTTTCAATGTTTATTGGCGTGAACATGTAATAATAATGTGTTGGTATACGTAATTTCGTACAAAGAAACTTTTTTGTGAGCAGAACATCAGTCCCGTTTTTAATCGTTTATACTATTAAAATGATCGTTTTTTCGAATAATATTTTTCTCCGTGTGGATAACTACTATTTATAGTGGAAAATTTGTTTAAATGGCTTCAACTGCGTATGGTGACTAGTTCGGAATAGTCAGGTACTTTTCCAAGCCTCACAACAATTCACAATCGGCGATGCAACAGTCCCGTTCTTGTCCGATAATCACATAAACAAAACAAATGGCCAGTTGTTTTTCAGAATTTCGACAATGGTCAAATTTCTAAGCTTACTTTCAAGTTTTAATCAATTTCTGTTTTTATTTTAGTTCTGTGAAACAATTGGCCCATATTGGAATAATAACAAAACTGTCAAATTACCTATGAAATTTGATGAATTGTTCAAATTTTAACATAATATTTCAAGTTCTATATAAGTTCTGTTATCATATTATTGTGGAGATGTGGCTTTATAGAATTGATGTAATAACTGAACTGGAATAGAACTTTAAAATTCAATGAATTAATCAAGTTTTGTGAAACAATTTAATTCAATATTTTACATTGTATAATTATTGTTGCTTCAGCCATACGATTCTTGGTAAAAACACCGATTTATTTGAATTAAGCTAAAAAGCTTTTAATACGTCACATTCATCGCTGTTTACCAAAAAAGAAAAAAAATATAAGGGATGAATCATTAAAAAAAACACCCCTAAAGCAGTGCTAGAGTTGGACACGCCCTGGATGGATGACGAAGCGGTTTTTATCTGTGTTGTTTGTAACACAAGTAGAAAGCAGGTTCTAATGGCCAGACTCAGATAAATTAGGGGTAGGTAGAAATACGTAGAAGAATAATTCATCATCATCTTCATCCCCTATTTTTCTTATGGATTGGAAAAACATTATTTAAGTATCTTGAAAAGGCGTGTCCAAGAGTCATTTTCGTACAGTGGCTCATTGAAATCCAGTGTGTATGACATATACACACAGACCTTGAGTCGAAAAGTGTCTGAAGCCGACGGAATTTGGCGTCTCGTATGTAAATTCCACGTAGAATCAAAATGTATGGTATCCATAATATTGTATTTTTTTTACATGTATCATGCACGATTATCAAGTCAACTCTGCAACCCGGAGACAAAATTACAATTTTTATACGTTGACGGATATTTTATTATGCTGAAAATATACAAATCACATTTGAATTTATTAAAAAAATAAATTAAGATTTTCTCATTTATGTGTCGGAAAAAAAGACCCAGCCCTTGAAAAAACTCTCTTGGTCCATTTCCTAATCCATTTTTAAAATAATGGAATTTCGCAATACTTGAATTTATCATTTTTATGAGTCCAATCGAAAACGAATAATCAACAAGTTATTTTTTGTCTTTTTTAAATTGTTTATTTATGCAAATTGAACATCATCAGCAAGAGAAATTCTCATTCCATAATGTAAACTAAGTTTTGAAAACTGGCGGCTTACGCCGTTCTTCCATGGATCTACGTTCAAGCAACGTGATCGCCGCTCGTCTGTATTTTTTATACTATTATTAGTGTTTGAAATCGCCGCTAGGCGCTGCACTAGCAAAACAGTATGACAGGTAGCGGTAGCTTCGCTTTCAAGTAGCTACGTGAACGATGGGCGTTACTGTGATTTTATATTTATACGACCTTATATTATTTTCCTAAATATCTCTCTCTCTCCGAAAATAGTGATTTGTATTTTGAATCCTTTCTACATATTATAATATGTAATATGTCCAGTGGTATAAGATCGAGTCTGTACGTCGAGAACAATAATTGGTTGTATCTCTCTGTGAGATGAATAACGGGTAGACAATAAGCATATCTGACGTTAGTGTCCAACCTCAAACAGGATTACAATGGGCATCTGGGTCGACTAATAGATCACAATCATCGTAACTCAAATGTCATCGGATGGCGTTCTTGTTTGTAAGATAAAGTCAGAGATCTTCCACAATAGAGATGAGATCAAGACTGAAAACAAACTGGCAGCCATTGAAAGGTGAGAACCACCAAAAACCATCTAGAATGTACCAGCCTTTCTACCCAGTGATCGGAATCAATCGCGCTACCAACCGGGCAAAATCACGACTTGTGAGACCGACATTTATTTCTTTAAGTGCTTTAATATCAGAAGAATGTGTAGATATCCACGCGTGTTTGCATAAAATTCCAACCATAAGTTAAATGAATGCATTGTCATAAAAATCAAGTCTATCTGTCGAATTTCAGCTCAATCGGATGTCAGGAAATAGGTTAATTTCCACTTTTTTTTATTATAGAGAAACCTCACGAGAGTCCCAACTGCTCCCTTCTGGAACCAGTGAGACTATGGCATCCCCAATTGGAGTATGTTGTGAGGCTGAAGGTAAGTGGGGAAGGGAAGGAGATGGGGAAGAGGAAGGTGGGAAAGTACCTGGCTATTCAGATCTAGTCACTAAACACGGCTAAAGCCATTATTAAGCAGCGTTTCAATTCTGAATGGTGGTCTTACACCAGGGCAATACTAAGAGTATCTTCCACTCTGGAACGTGCCGCAAATATAGTATATATTATTTTTATTAATTAATTGTGAAATAACACAAATTAATCAAATAAAATTTATTTGCACACGCCGGGTTCGAACCCGCGACCTTCCGATTGGGAGTCAAGTGTCTTACCACTCGACCACGGACCACTTTCAAGATTTCACGTCATTCACACATTCATTCAATCAAGAAAACAAAAGTTAAATTAAATAGATGTATTTAAATAAAAATTCAGTATTTTTTTTATTAAAAAAAAATATTATAGAAGAATTTGAGAAGATTATCCTGACTTCATTATTCTAAAACACATAGTAAAAGTTCTTAGCTTTATAAGTTTTTTTAAAGAGAGCATTATGAGCTAAATTTCACTTTTGCACCATACAAAGTAACTAAAAAGGAAGCTAAACAAATCGTAAGCCGAAACCAACGAAAAAGCTGTATTTTTGGCTTCTCCATTACACACCTATGTTTTTTAACATTTTATTTATCTTTGTGAGTTTAATTGCGGCGTTTCTAAGTGAAAACAAAATATTTTATTTCCTAAAAGGACTGGGCCTTTACGCATTCAACGCTCTGTAATGTAAAATTATGCCAGTGATTATGGAGATTAACTTGGTTTTTAGTATTTAACTTGGGCTTGGTCTGAAGGTTGAGAACGTTTCTCAGAAGCCTCATTTAATTATTTCGAAAACACAATGTCAAAGGTTATCCCATAAAACACGTGTTTTCGGTTTAATTGTTATATTATATCTCATTGTTTGGCCACTCGAGCGTTCACGTTAGTAATTCACGAGCGTTCACATTTATAAATAAAGAATATTAATAAATTTGCATGTAAAAAACATAACTTTCCAATTTTCTATAATAATGTACAAAACTATGAAAAATCCAACCATTTTAACACTTTGGAAGATAATTATGAAAAAATAAATGAAACAAACATTTCCTCCGACATAAATTATTCATATAATATTTATAACATATATATTCCGGCTACCGGTATTTTTAAGCGTCCGATTGGGAAATTTCCCGCCCTCGTAAAAAAAATTATATTTTTTTTTTGTAATATCGTTAAAGAACGTATATTTAAAGGTTTATACCACACTTATAGAAATCATAAAAAACTATAAACGCATCAATTCTGCATATTGGCTTCCGTAGTAACTATTTGGATAATATAAAACATTGTGACTTCTATACGTTGTCTCTAGCCTAGTTTATAATCACAGATAAAAAAAATAATTTGAACTTGCATATTTTACTATGTAACAAATTAATGATGAATGATTTGTTAGAAATATATTTCAATAATTTCGGATAGCGAAATGTCAATTACAAATAATTCAAAAGAGATGCAAGACAGTTCTTGTTGAAAAAAAAAAAAAAAAAAGTTTTCTTTGGGTTTAATTGAAGTAATATAACGCGATGGAACTTTTGAAATACCTAATTCAAATAAGTGTTTCAAAATATTTCTTCAAATTGGCCACATTTTGGCCAGCCAACACTTGAGGGTGCATATTGGTCAAAATGAGGCCAAAACCCTCCATTGGATATTTGGATGGCTTTAATTTAGGTAATATTTAAGTGAAATCTTAAAACTTTGCATCACTTCATTACTTTATCAGGGCAATTTTTTGACATTCTAAATAATCCCGTCAGCGGCATGTATCTTTTCTCGGGAGGCTTTTTTTTCAATATGGATGGTGTTTCTGGCTAATAATTATTGCTTATTTAAAGGCAAGTGCGGATCTCCTATGATGAGGGGAAAATGTTGGGCCTCACATTGACAAAGGGAGATATCGGTGTGTCGATACCTCCGCGTGCTGCAGGTCGGAATAATAATACTGGATGGTTGTGATTATCAAGATGATGTATTTACAATATTTTCAGTTGCACTATTTACAAATAAATTGCGTAAGATTATTCCAACCCGAGGACTGCAGGCGTGTCCACGGCCCCTTTGCGGATTGCGGAATGAATGCTGCTCGCGAGACTGTATGAACGACTGACTTGGCTTGCTCGAGCCCTTATATAGGCCGAGCCTGGCCGGTACGTGAATTGGAGGCGAAACGTGCCCACGCCCACGCTGGAACATTCCGGAAATTTCGGCGCAGCGCTATGTGTCGCGTATTGAAGATACCAGACCTTTCGAGAAAGTGGTCAACAACAAAAAGGTAGGTGCAGCGAAGCACCGGGCAGTGCCAATTAGTGCGACGTAGATATCTATAGGTAGGTCCTGCCATGCAAGTAGGTAGCGAATGTAGTGCAAGTTACTGGATAGTTCGCATTGATATGTATTGATATGTTGATATACTGATCATGCACCATTGTTGTCTTTATTTGCCGAAAATAAAAAAGTCCCGATTTTAGCAGCATCACGTCTCATAAGATGGTCTATAATATTGTCCGCGTACAATTATAAATTAGTTTTTAAAAAAGGACTGAAAATTCCTCAAGCTGATGTTATGTCACGGTTGCCAAGTGAACAACAATGTAATATAGAGGAATGTAATTTTGTATACATGTCAACACCCTTAATTCCATTTTCAGAAGTTGAAAGTCATTCTATAAAAGATGAAATATTATGTAAAGTCATTAAGTATGTTTCAATCGGTTGGATTGAAACCTTGTCAAGTGCAGAAATAAAGAAATATTTCAAGTTCAGAAATTTACTGTCGGTCAAAGGAAAATGTCTTTTATTTGGTGACAGAATTGTAATACCAGAGTCTCTAAAGTCTAAAGTCCTTAATCTAATACATTATGGTCATCCTGGTATAGTCAGATCAAAAATTCTAGCTCGTTCTTATGTTTGGTGGTTAGGTATGTATCAAGATATTGAAGATATTATTTCTAGATGTGAAATGTGTCAGTCTGTACAAAATGCTAATAAAAATGTACGTCATAATTGGCCTATTGCTGAAAGTCCATGGGAAAGAGTGCATTTGGATTTTTTTTGATTTAAAAGGTTCCAAATACCTATTAGTTTGCGATTCATATTCAAGGTGGGTAAAATGCTTTTATATGAAAAATACTAAATATTCGGATTTATTATCAAAATTAGGTGAAGTTTTTTCCAGATTTGCGTTTCCGAAAACCATTGTTTGTGATAACGGTCCTCCATTTTCATGTAAAGAATTTTCATTTTTTGTAAAGAAAAATCTATTAAATTATTATTTTCTCCACCTTATAATCCTGAGTCAAATGGATTAGCTGAACGATCAGTTCAAACATTTAAAAAGATTGTAATTAAATTTATGTTTTCAAAAAATTCTAAATATTTGTCACCAGCTCAACGTTTAATAGATTGTTTGTATACTTATCGTTCCACTCCTACTTCTGTCACGGGTGTGTCTCCTATGGCTAAAATATTTTTGTATGAGCCACGTACACCACTACACATTTTGTCAGAAGAAAATCATGTAAATAAAAGTAAGGAATCACAAAAGGTCACACAATCGAGGAAAAATGCCATAAAAGAGTATAAGGAAAATGATAGTGTTTTAATCTAATTAAGACATCTAAAAAGTCCGATGAAATGGGTTCAGGGAATATTTGTACTAAAATTAAGTCCATGGGTATATTTAATTAAATTAATGGGAGGAGAAATAAAAAAGGTTCATGTTAACCAGATAAAAAAAAGTTGTTTAAAGTTTAAATCTAATTATAAAAATCCCGAAAAATGGTTCGACTTGGGAAGCCAAGAAAATAAACATGATAGTGAATCTGAACCCAGCACAAAAAATGATGTTATTACTAGGTCTGGCAGAGTGGTGAAACCCCCTGTCAGGTTTAGCCATAGTGATTACGTTTAAGTTAAGTTAAGTTCATTGTGATTAAGTTTAAAAAAAAAAAAATGAAAGGAGAAAAGGATGATATGTATTGATATGTTGGTATTCCATTGTCAATAATATTGTTATGTTGGTAGCCCACAAGCGGCACTTGTAGAATAACCTGGAATGTATCGGAGTATCAATAAACGTCATAATAAGTCAAACGTCTTCTTACTGATTGCAAATCCCAGACATTATACGCTTCACTTATAATAATGTTTACCCTTTTGTGCTATGCATAAAAAATCTTGTCTTATACATTAGTTTTTTAATTTAAAAAAATAATAATGAACAACAAAATGTAAAAATTAACATGTAAGTATGTTCCACAACAAGAAAAAATAACAGAAATAAAGTTCGGGTCAAGTTAAGTAAAGTGAAAACAAGAGGTCCTGTAAATTTTGTAAAGTTTTAGGACTATCGCTAATTAATTAATACGCGGAATCTTGAGACTGCAGTGGATAGTCGACATGTTCGAACAAGGGACGGAAGAAGATTCAGTTCTTGTAATATAATACGTAAACTTTCAGGTTTTCTCAGTAAGCGGCGATGGATATTGATTGTGAATGTGGCCAAGAGAGAATATTCAACATGGTTCATGTATTCATTCATCATGGTATTGATGATAAATTATCATACATATCTCAGGAATATAGTCGTAGGTATTTGCTGTAACATTTTTCTGTTTTGTTTTATTACACCCTACATGATTTGCTTCATAAATCTTATAAAGTGCCAACCGTTGTTTTGTTTCCTAGACTGTTATCCTTTATTTCGCCTCCCGCGTCCTTGCGACTTGCATAAAATGATACTAAAACATCGTTAGGCTCGCTTCACCGGCTGCGTTTTTATTTCTTTTCCGATTCATGCTGCAGCCGTGTGATGGGGAATCATATTACTGTGGTATATGTATATGTTTATATGATATATGTAGACCATAAACAGCACGAAGGCCGAAGCCATGGAGAATTCGTAGAGTGGAAAGTCGTAGAGTGGAAAAGATATTTTGGAAAATACAAACAGTAAATGAAAAACTTAACAAGAAACTGTAGGTAAACAAAAATCTCAAGGGTGAATTAAAAAACACATTGTGTAAATTTCTAATACTAAACATCAATTTGTAAATTTCTAATGAACCACAATAATGTTTGTATTATCTATATATATATAAAAATGTTTAGGGTTTCCAATGATTATGTCAGGTTTCTTAAATATTAATCATTTAAATTCTAGGTATATAATTTAAAATTTAGGTAACATAAATGAAATTGTCTTCCCTGGTTAAAAAAATATATTACTGAAAATTTTAGACTTTTTCTTAACACGTAGAGTCTGGTGTTTACAAAAATAATTATTACGCCACAGATATTTGGTTGAGGCTAATTTCCTTGTCTAATCATTTATTAAATATTTAGCTACAGTTTTAGGTAAAACCGATTTTATTCCGCCAGAATGTGTTTTTAGTATAAATGAGTATAAAAATGTGCTAAAAAAGAAAGCCATCAGAAAAGAGAGCACCATTAGAATTTGAACAAATTCTTAACAATTTCTTACAGAAAATACAAGGGATTTTCCTACAAGGAATTGCGCAAGATCATATTTAAAATTAATATATGGATAAAAATTGCTAGAAAAACACTTTAATTATTTTAGGAAAAAACACTTTTTGTAAGTTATTCTGTAAAATATTAAGATCAATTGTTTGTTTATTTGCGCCCGTAAACATGCAAAATGAATTAAAAAAAAAAAAAAAATTCCCAAGAAAAGTATGAAAATACAATATTGGACTGAAGCAGCGAGACAATATTATTCATTTGTTTGCATTTTTTTAAATAATCGGTTTTTTTATACTCAACTATTTAATATTATTTATATTGCGCATTTACGGGCGCAAACAGACAATCATTCGAATATTTTATTCCATAACTTGCAAAATGTTTTTTTCCTAAAATTAATAAATTTTACACCATCTAAGAATGAGGAGAATATGAATAATGTTTAGTTTATCTTTAAATTCAGTTTTAGATCTTTGCATACTTTCTTTGCCTCATTCGCATTCACACATCGTCCCATGCATACTATTCTATTATTCTGACTCTTGACATGGCCCGACTTAAGATTCTGATTCACATGATCATTCAATGTCTTCCTCGGGCAACCCCGACTTCTACCATTCACACTTGCGTCATATATTCTCCTTACACAAATTCGTATATTAGCTCTACATGCCCGAATCATTTGAGGGTCCCATTTTTAATCTTACTCGTTACGCTTACATAAGCCTTGCATTCTTTGCGGATTATTCATGGTTTTACCTCACATATGCCTAACTCACTATTTGTCTTAGCTAAAAATCAAATATTTTATTATTATAAGCAATAATTATTAGCCTGAAACACTCATCAATAATGAAAACTCTCCCGAGAAAAGATATATGTCGCCGACGGGACTCGAACCCGCACCTCTCTGTTTGCCGGACAGGAGCTCTACCATTAAGCTACGGCGGGATACTTCCTACCCGCCAAATGATTCAATATATTCCTAGTGTTTCATTCGAGTAGAGCTCCTGTCCGGCAAACAGAGGGGTGCGGGTTCGAGTCCCATCGGCGACATATATCTTATCTCGGGAGAGTTTTCAATATTGATGAGTGTTTCAGGCTAATAATTATTGCTTATAATAATTGTTACCCTTTGCGCTATGCATAAAAAATCTTGTCTTAAACATTAATTTATCAATTTAAAAAAAATAATAAATATTTTATAATATTCCGTTGTAAAAGTTTCATAGTTCTATGGCCATAACATTCTTAATATTTCACAGAGCGCAGAGGGGTTCCTAATTCTCAATGCTTTTATTGCCTCAGTTCCAAGGAACAATTGTCACGATCACCGATTTATATGCTAAGCTTTGCATAACCTCAAGCCACAAATAATATCTCGTGAGCTTTGTCCTAAACCTCAAACTATAGATTACGATAATACACCGCAACTAAAAGCTCTGCTTGGAACATGTGATAAATTATCATGACGAATGCATTCGATTTAACCTACTATCCATTGATTTACTGACAGATAAAGCTTTTTTACAGCATTATATCATTGGTTTCACCAGCATAAAAAATAGAGAATGTTTTTGGTTTTTTTTAATTTTTATTTTTTATTATTTTATTTTTTATTTATTTTATTTATTTTTTTATTTTTTTATTTTATTTTTTTTATTTTTAAGAATTTTGTAGGTATGCCTTTTTACAAATGTTATGCAATGCAAAACAACAAAATACCAACTTCTGGTTTGTTATTAGTTATTGGTTAATGTTTCATACAGGTATAAAATGAAATGAAACAAAAAAGTGCTTATTAGTATTACGTAATACTATAGCAAAAAGTCGTGAAAAATCACGGGATATTGTATTTGTCGGTTTTGTGAAGCTGAAAACATTTATTCCAAAATAATTTCTTCAGCATCATTGCCTCTCAAAAGAAAAATTTAGGTGTTGAATATTATTAGTTAACTTGAAAAATTACGACATCTGTCAAAAATTAAATCAACTAAGGAAATAGTAATTAAAAAAATTATTTTGGAAAGAATATCTGAATCATAAGTTGGATAAATTCCTCTTCAGATATAATCTCTTTTATTCAATTTGTACTAGCTTATACCCGGCATGCGTTGCTTAATGCCCTTAATGTTAACTTAAATAAATAAATTGTTTCTCCCTTCGTATCCTTTCCCATTCTTTCCCTTCCCCTTCCGTCTCCTTTTCGCCTCCCCCGTCCCCTTCCCCTCCCGCGTTCCCCCTTTACCTTATCTGCGTCCCCCTTCCACTCTCCATCTGTCCCCCATCTTGCGACCCCCCCTCCCTTACACATTCCTCTTCCACCTTCTCCGCCTACCCCCTTACCTCCCACGACCTCCTTCCGCATTCCCTACCAACTCCAGCCCTTTTTTTCCTGCCGCTAAACTCCATAAAATACAACCATTTGTCAAACTATTTGCTGGAGACCTATTTCAATTTTTTTATGCAAATTACATAACGCCAGAGCTCACCAGTATACAAACAAACCATCGCGGGCTGGTTCACAATAATAGTATAATAAATAATTTCATAACTCCAGAGCTCACTATTCTGTTCCGATTGATTTTTTGAATTATTGTGTACATGCCCGCTATCTATTTCAAATTTTTTAAGCAAATTTCATAACGCTAGATCTCACAATTATATATTATACAAACCTTCGCGGGCACGTTCACAATAATTTTTTTTTAAATTTGCGCAATCGAAATCGCAATCCGATAAATACTATAGGAAATAATTTCATAACGCCAGAGCTCACTATCCTATAACCATCTCGGTCATGCGCACATCAAATCGCCAAAGTTTCATCGCAATCATATTTTTTATATATTAGATTACTCTAATAATATATATTGTGTACAGCTGATTAATCACCACCCTTTCATATCGTTTTCACACATTTATTGAGCCTATTGAAATAAAGTCCCAAAAAATTCAGTTAGAGGCCGCGTTGAACGCCGTCCACTGTAGATAAAGTGTACGGAAGCTCTCTACCTACAAATCCAATAACGTATTTACGCATCAGTGCAAATACTGCTAAGCCTTCGGAGCAGCTTAGCCTGGATCATTCCGCTCTGTCTCACATGTTGTTGTTTGTTATTACTGCCGATTCCTTACATGTACAAGGAAGATAATAGGATAATGCGGGCACAGGCTTTGTTGTGCCTTCCGCCTTTGATTGAAGTGCTAAAGTTTCTGGAGCATACATTGATTAATAAAAATATCACTTTAATTACTTACCTTACCTTTACCTACTTAGGGCCTAAAGTGTTCAACCTCATTCCCGATACATGGAAATTGAAAAGTGCTAGCACTTTGCGTAAATGGATTAGCAATTGGCTTCTGGACATGGGGAGAGTCGAGAGCGAACATATGCTAACATAATGTCACATACCTAATATGTACTAAAAAAATGTATGTTAATGCAAAAAAAAAAATATATATTTTTATCTTTTAGCAATTGTTTAAAAAGTTAGTAAAAAAAATTATACCATTGATAATAGTATGTTAATTCTTATTATATTATCTTCCAAAGGGTTATTTACACTTAAGAAAGATAAGGATCGAAAAGTTACTTTTTATATCAATTTATATATACAATAATTTATAAAATATGTACTAAAACACAATTTGGCTGTCCTGAAACGGGAATCCTTCCCAGTTGGACAGACAAAGGATCATCATGTATTGTATGTTTGTATTATTATATAAATAAATAAATAAATAAAAAAAAAAATAAAAAAAAATTGTATCTTTTTCGCAGCAATTAAAGCTCCATTCATACAATTTTCCGTCCATTTTAATACGTAAAAGTCGATGGCTTAAAGTCAAATAATAACGCAATCTATACAAAAACATGCCATTTTAAGTCCCAAAGTCAAATAACGTTATCTACAAAAAACTATACAAATCGGAAGGCTTACGCCCTTCTTCGATGGAGCTACGTTCAAGCGACGCGATCGCCGCTTGTCTTATTTTCTATACTATTATTAGTGTTTGAAAACGCCGCCAGGCGCTAAACTAGCAAAATATTGACAGGTAGCGGTAGCGTCGCTTGTATGTAGCTCCGTGAACGATGGGCGTTAAAGTTAAACAAAGTTATCTGTAGAAAACATGCCATAACTAATTTATTGATAGTAGGCCTTTTTGTAGATATCGTGGTTTGACTTTAAGCTCTCAAACTATTGTTTTTGTTTTTGTTTTACATAATTTATTTAACAATTATTATAAGCAATGATTATCAGCCTGAAACACTCATCCACATTGAAAAAATCTTCCGATAAAAGATACGTGCCGCCGATGGGCTGATGTCCAGTCAGGTGCTTTAATCCACTGAGCTACGGCGGCTTACCTCTTACCCGCTAAATGATTCAATATATATTAGTATTTCATTCAACAACTACCACTTATTATTAATTTCTTTTTACGTTACACCTTGTGCTATGCTTAAAAATCTGTCTTAAAGATTAGTTTATCAATTATATCATGATAAGGCAAATTCCTTTGTACGAACAAATAATGCTCTCACTAACGGCGAACGACTGTGTATACCTACACGGAGAAAAATGTTATTTTAAAATACGATAATTTTATTCGTAAAAACGGTTAAAAAGGGGACTGAAGTTCTTACGAATAAATTAACAGGGTTTCAATGTTCATTGGCGGGAACATGTAAGAATAATTTGTTGGTATACGTAATTTCGTAGGCACGTTACTAACACATTGTTCTTACATTTTCCCGCCAATAAACATTGAAACACTGTTAATTTGTTGGTAAGAACTTCAATCCCGTTTTTAACCGTTTTTACGAATAAAATGGTCGTATTTTAGAATAACATTTTTCTCCGTGTAGGTTCATCTATAAGTGATGAAGGAAGTTGTAAAACAGAAGTGAAAAGAATAATTAGATTGACAAAAGTATGCTCAGGATCCCAATGGACATTCAGGTTCTCAACTGACTGCCTAAATCGTATTTTAAGATACTTCGGACACGTTGCTCGCCAAACTGAGGACTTCAACTTGGAGAAAGTCATAGTTACTGGTAAAGTGAAAGGAAGAAGAATCAGAAGAAGATCACCAAGTATCACTGGGTAGTCCGGTGGCTGCAGCTCTCCATGCAACGCAGAACCCAGAAGAGTGGAGGATCCTTGTCCACCATGAAAATTTAAGTAAGGGTCACCATCCTCAGCAATAAGGAATCGACATAAGAAGAAGACCCCACGTGACTACTACTACTGAAAATCTCAACTACGCGTGGCCTTTGTTCCTACCTACACAACCAAACTTAACTTAACTACACAATAACTTAAATAATAGGCTTCCTCATGTTGCTAGTCCATGCAGTTTTGTCGTAGCTTAGTGAAATTTGGCATGCTTCCTTGCTAAACCTTTCTTTAATTTTGTTACCTGCGATCGAGACAAATGGATGAGTTACATAGCATTTCAACTTCTTTATTCAGGTACCTGCGCCCGGACATTGCTTGATGAATACGTTAATTAATCACAAATAATTATCAGATACGTTTTTAGATTTTCACGGCCAAAAGCATTTTCGTTGTTTGTTGCCTGATTACGGAGGCAATTGAAATCTACAAAAATCCAATTAATATTAATAGAGACGACGGAGCTAAACTCAACAGCTCTTGGTATCCGGTAATTGACGGCTACACCAAAGCTAACCGCAAAAAAACCCATGTCTAAGTATACTTTAATAACATATAATAATACAATACAAAAGTATAAAACCATTTGTTTATACCTTGATATTGGCTACATTCGCTTCAGATTGGTTTTTTCTAATTCTAGAATTCGCCACAAGATGACACTACTATCGTTGGAGATTTCGTTACATTTCTCCGTGGACGGGCCCCAGGCTAACGTAAATACTGCTCTTTCACCAAATTTCCCTTTCAAAGTAGTTCACTTTCTTCTGAAATGAAGCTAACGGCACGGTATCGCTTCCAACTAAATAAGCACACACTTAACACTACATATTCACATCGACGGATCTGCCCTGATGATGGACACTGCAACGCTGTCCGAAACGTCGGCTAAAGAAGGAGGTAGCACAACACGGCATAACACCCCAAAAACAAACAACGAAAAAACAAATAATTATGTTTCATTTCAACAACTTCATCAAAACTACTGCGCCTATAAATTTAATATAAGGACTGAAAAATCCATGACAAAATGCAATGTTTTTACGTTGGGGCGAAACCGGAACGAAACGTAACCCAAATTTCCGGAGTTACAACTCAAAGTCAAATGAATGTGGAGGTAGATTCCGTTTCGTGGGCTTCGCATTATATATCTTCCTTCAGTATCCCTATTTCCTCCGTCTAAAAAATTAATCCTCATCTGGTCTTTCTCATGTGAGAACATACATAATTTATCGTTTTGTGTGCTAATGGAAGAAATGAATCTTTTATGTCGGCATCAAAGCACTTAGTATCAAATCAACTGAAAATCGTTAATGCGAAATTATTACATTTGCGGGACTGGAGTTTTCGCCATTTGTAGAATAGTTCTGTGCGATTACGAAACTCTGCTTAAATTATTCTCGTCATTATTAATAAGTGGTTAACGAAACTAGGACAGTTTTGGGAAGCGGCAAAATTGCAGCTTGTCAGCAATAATTTTGTGGAATTGTAGAAACGATGATCTAATACGACTGTCTATGTAATGATCCATAAATGAAATTGCTACTGTAGATAGAAATGAAGAAGTAGTGCAAAAAAGTTATCCTTAGTTCGGGTTAGATCATCTGCATGTTTAAGGAAGTAAGAAACAAGAAGTTTTCTGGGACTGAAAGTTATGCCTATTTTTGAAAGTTGTGGTTTCATGAAATTTGTATTCTAGCTTAAAAAACTTATTATTACATATAATATCGCAATATCATTTATGTTCTGAGCATAGAATAAAGAGTAGCATAGGTGGCTTGTGGGTGTGTTTCGTGATATAAATATTTGATTAACCTATAAATCCATATAAAACTGTGTTACCGAAAAACCAATGGGACGAAGATCTTTGATTTCAAACATGTTTAAGTGAGACGTAGCGATAGGCAATTCCAAATAGTAGAGTTAAATTCTAAATGGTTTTTAACAAGTAAAGTGTTTAGCAATTTTACAGTTTTTAAAATCTTTTAAAATCCGTAAGACAAATCCCAACATTTGCATTGTTTTACTGGTGATATTAATTATATTTTGAAGAGAAACATTAATTACGATGTAAGAGAGACAAACATTTAAATAATGTTTCAATACACAGACAATAAAATTATGTCTTCGTAACCACGTACTAACTACGTCGTAACTTCGTACCCACTCAACCACTGTCCTTTTAGAAGTTATGCTTTGAAATATTAAGAAAATTGTATTGTTCGCGAAAGTACGCAAGCAATATGAATATGAACAAATAGTTTTGTTAATTAAAAAACTTTAATCTTTCAATAAAGGCTAACAAACACAATATTGGATTGAATCACCGATGAAATATTGTATTTGTTAGCTTTTCTTGAAGGATTAAAGTTTTTTAATTAACAAAACTATTTGATAATATTCATATTGCTTGTCTACTTTCGCGAATCATAAATTTTCCTTAATATAACAAAGCATAACTTGTAAAAAGTTTTTATAAGTAAAAATACTATACGAGCGCCATCTACGAAAGCTTAGAATATGAATTCTTTTTACATATAGGCACCACGAACAATTTTCACTATCAATATTAGAAACATTAATTGTTAATCAAGCAAGTACTCGTATTATTCCTGTTATAAAAAGCAACGTTGCTATTTTTGTGCTAGCTCTTCTGGATAGCAAGTTTATTGGGTTTCCATTAATGAATCTATAATAAAGAGCTTTATTGACTGTTTTCATCATGGGTTTCAGTAACGCTGTGGTTTAGGCAACTGAAGCCTGATCCGAATGCTGAGTTTGATTCCCATTAGTGAAAACCGAATTTGGTTGTAGGAACTAGTAAATAATGACTTTTGAAATGTGAACCTATATACATAAAATCATTGTTACTTATTACGTCGAAGTTAAATATACCAAGAGATTGAATATAGCCCAGTCATTGAAGTATATTAATACGGTTATGCCCGTACGGTTTAAATTAAGGAACCCGAGTCCGAGTAAATCTCCAACGCCACACTGTATAGAAATCGTTCTGACCCGTCCGTGAACGAGCCTTTTTCCACGGAGCTGCTGCCGTAATATGCACAGTTATCACTCGCTCACATGCGATTTGCAAACGGAAGTGGCGCCATCTATAATACTATATTTAAGGAAAAAAGTATGAAGAAGAAGAAACATTTTTCGCTTTCATTCAATAATAAGAAGATTTATTTTGGGGTGAGGAGTGTTCCTCTCATTAATCACGGTCTTAATGTAAGCACGTCTACTATTGTAAATATACCTATTAAATATAATTATTCTGTGGTTTAATCACGGTCTTAATGTAAGCACGTCTACTATTGTAAATATACCTATTAAATATAATTATTCTGTGGTTTAATGTTAATAGTAGTTAGTTTTGCAAAAGGGTGTTCGATGCCTTATAAGTAGTCACCAACACTTAAACTGGGCGAAGCAGAACGAAAAGCCGCCCGCAAAGCCTAGTAGCAAAAACCCGCGGAGAGGGTTTTTAACTGGTAGTTAGTTGTTAACTATAACTTATAAATATAGAAGTATAAGTATATACTTAAATATTTAAGTACCTATGTGTTGTAAAAGCCTTTTGACCGGGTTTGAAATGTGGAGATCCGAAGAGAAAGCAAGACTGAAAAAAGCGTAAAGAACAAGATTAGGGTAGGGGTGCTTAGATGGTTTTTACATGTAAAACGGATGAAAGGAGATAGAAGTACGAAGATATGATGGTAAAATGAATGGTATAAGAAGTTGAGGTCGCCCAAAGAAGAGATAGTTCAATCAAGTATATCGTACTCGAATACTCCTGTACAGTTGCAACCATTTTTAAACTTTTATTCTCAGCCGCTGGTTTATCACTCTGAATAGTATTGTTACGAAAGCAGAGATGTGGTTTTAATGAATCATTTATTAACAAAATCTAGCTATTTAGGTTGCAGGTGTATTAAATAACATTGTTCAGTAATGAAAAGAGTCCAAACCGTACAATAAATTATCCTTCAACCAAAACACCCAACAGTCTGGATGTTTACCATTGATTAACCTGGATTTTGTTTACGATTTTCCTCCGTTTAATTTATGTAAAGTTATTTTGCTTTACCGGCAAAAATAACATTGTTAATTGACGCTGGCAAATTAATATTGCTAAAGATAAAATAATCAAAAACATAAAATTCTACTTCAATCAATCTATATTCATTTTGGGGGGGGCGGGTAAGGGTACCACTGCTCCCGGAGCTATTTATTGGATAACCAACACCGATGGTAAAGGTCACCCCAAGAGGTGAGCTACGTTTGGTGACTTAGCAGGGGTGCCGGGCTGCGTATTTCCAAATTCTATACCGGTTCAGACACGGCGGTGTCTGAAATGGGATAGGGTTTGTTGTGCGAAATCGCCTTACAAAACCTATACCGGTTCGTTGCTCTGCCCATGCTTCGTGTTGCTGTGACGGTGACGAACATAATTATGGCGTAGATTTTGTCGCGTTTGTTGTTACATTTTTTTAAATGAAAAGACAAATAACTTTGTTTACATCACTTTTATTAATACACAATCAACATATTCCATGAACGATGTTCACATCATAAAATTAACGACAAATGCTACGCCATTATTACGTTCGTCGCCGTCAAAACAACACGAAGCATGGTCAGAGCAACGAATGCCTCGTCTGAACCGGTACAGGTTGTGTAAGGCGATTTCGCACAACAAACCCTATCCCATTTCAGACAACGTTGTGTCTGAACAGAAATACGCGCCCGGGCTCGCGAGGTGAGGTTTGTCTAGATTTTGGCGGTGGATGCGTTTTCCCATATACTACGTGGTGGGCCGGATCGGCAATAGCAGTTGAGTTGGACTGGAGACCTTTTGATTTCTACATCCGGACTCTCTCGACCCACTCAACCGCAGTAAGAGGGTTAGACTCATGCGTCCGAAATTCATGGATTTGATTTCAGAGTGCTCCTAACGGCTTGGGGCCAGCAAGACTGTAGATTCGCAGTTGGGATATGTTGTGAGGCTAAAGATAGTGGGGAGGGGAAGAAGATTGGGAAGACGAAAATGGGGAAGTACCTGGATGTTTAGATCTGGCTACCAAACGCAACTAAATGCCATTTCAAGCAACGGATTAAGTACTTAATAAAAAGGGTTTGAATGTTCTGCTTAAGTGCTTACTATTCACAGAAGGCAATTTTATTTAGAGTATTCTGTAATATAAAATCACTTGAGAGATTTTACTTTTACTGTGGATGCCTTTTGTATTCAGTTAATATATTTCAACCTACAACAACCTGTTTACTCGTCCTTTCAAAATGTTCGAAAGCTTTCAACTAAAAAGAAGTTATCATATTACAACGTTGCGGCTTCACATAATGAAAGAAACATTATTTTACTATCGATTGGTATTTACTCAAATCTGGTTAATTTTGCATGAATATTAGATTACAAGTAATCCTTATTATATTTTGGTGAAGATTATCAAATTATTTCAAACACCATTAACGTCTCGGGGCTTTAAAATAAATTCATATTTTCTAGAATCATATTAAACAAATTGAGTTGGCTTTAGTTCAGAGCATGTGAGCGCATAAAGGCTAATCAAATTTTCAAAGCAATCGAAAATTAAATAATGTTAATACGAAAGGAGTGGAATTTCTTGTGAAATACACTGAAACAACAGAATTGAAAAGGGTGTCTTCTAATATGACGGAAAACATCTTCGTAGAAAATGATTACATAAAATTCTTGTTTGTGACAGTTTTTTGATAAATAAACGATTTATCATGAGATTTTGGGTGTCTCTACATTGTCTACTTGTCTACCCATGTTATTTTATTGCATATTTACTCCTCTTTATGTATTTTATCCCACAAATAACATGTCAGAAAGTTGTCACTTGATGCCATGAAGAAGTTTTATTTAACATTTACGGTCTCTGCCCACTACACCGTTCCAAACCATGACCGTAACCGTAGCGGCGCATGCAAAAAAATATTCTTTGTATCGATCAGTATGAAACGCTGCCCACTAGCCCGTCCCGTCACCGACCAACACCGTCGCATACCATGACCGGACTGACGGCGAATTCTCGATGACAATACTTTGCAGGTGCCGGTCCGCTCTAAGCATGGCACGCGATGGTGTTAGAACGGGGATCATATGCGTATGATCCCCGTTCTAATAGTGATATTATTCTTTTAGTGATAATATTTTCTATATTTCTTAATAATTCATTACATTGGAATGACTAGTTGCTTAAATAACATCCAGTTTTCTCCCTCGATTTTTCTCTTTTTTTAGAACCGTACGCCTATTGAACGGGGATGGTACGGACACTAACCCCAGTGTATACGGGTATCATACGGTCACTAAACCCGTTACGTACGGGTATCATACGGTGTTAGCACGTTCTAGTGGGCATAGTAGGGCGTAGCGTATTTATTTCGTGGCTGATACGTTCATAGTACGGTCATGGTATGGAACGGTGTAGTGGGCAGAAACCTTTAGGCTACCGCAAGGAAATTACGTGTCGTCTTGATGTAAGTTTTTTACGTTGTCACAACCAAAACGTTACGTGACAATTAATTAATCTTACAAACTTATATCATGCTGATTCTCTCATGTAACGTGTTGTATGAGAAAATCAGCATGATGGACGAAAATATAGGTATATAATATAGTGCAAGGTGTCTTTTTGGCGGTTCCATGTCTAATCGGACTATGAGATCTCAGCGTCTGAATTACCATAGTAAATTTATTCAGACTATAATTTTCACATGATAATTCATCACATCATAACTCACATTAACCTACCCTTCCATTCCTCCCCCCCCTCACCTAACCTAACCTAACCTAATCTTACCTAAGGTTAAAAACCCCAATTGTCAGTTTTCGACGCTTTGAGACATGATGAATTATCATGTGAGGAATTAACATCCGATGAAAAGTTTATACTCAATATTCATACACTTCCGGTCACCCTTTTTCGCATCACCAGTCATCGGCGTTAATAATAACAATGGGATTATTACAGTCTCTTTTTTGCCTATTACTACTACATTATATTTTTTTATTATTCATTATGCTTAACTGCCAAAATGGTTTGTCAACAGGTCAATTTAACAATATTAATAATAACACTAAAGCACACGTATAACAAGAAACCACCAATAGAAAATAAATATTCATATTTCATAAAAATTCCATTGGTCACCATAATACAGGAAGTAGCCTAGTATGGTGATTTAATATAAGCACTTTATGTAAATGTCACAATTATGTAACATTATTATATAAATAAATAAATAAATATAGAAGAAAAAACATTTGAAGATTGACAATACAAAGGCATAAACTACATACATAGACAGATGTAACATAGGCAATATTATACTCATCGGCAGATACACACTCAAAGGCACACAACACACTTAAACACACTCAAGGGCACATTTGAACAACAGATTAAATGCGTACAATCAATTGATACTAATGTATAGGTGCTTAAAAACAATATCAGTGTAAAGAAATTACATCTATTAACCATTTTTTAAGCTTTTTTAGAATTTGTCGAAAATAAAAATTAAATGTTTAAAAGCTTCAATGTAAAAGGCCACCATACAAAAGATAAACGCTTTACATTTATATACTACATAATAATATTAGCTATGGGCCGACTGAAGGAAGGACGCACGGAATGAAATCGAGTGCAATACACCATAAGTATATTCCTAACCCTCGATTTTCGGGTTCTCTTATTATAAAAATAGTAGTGCTTCCTTTATATTTTCGTAAGGGTAAGTTGTTGGCTATGTAGCACTCAGAAGTAAGGGGGTGGCAGGAATAAGGGACAGGATTTAGACCTTGGGGAATACCTTCATCAGGATACTCCGTTGTAAGGTTTCCAGGATATTGGCTCATTCATCTGACTTTCTCTAAATAAAGTCTATGAATATTTTTTAGGACAACATACGTTTTTATGTCAAGGAATAAGCAATTAATACATGTATAAATTCTATATTGAAATGTATTTTGCGTATTTACGCTATCGACAAAATTGAAATATTTGTGTACACGGAGAAAAATGTTTTTCTAAAATACGATCATTTTATTCGTAAAAACGGTTAAAAGCGGGACTGAAGTTCTTACGAACAAATTAACAGGGTTTCAATGTTTATTGTCGGAAAAATGTAAGAAAAATTTGTTGGTATACAATTATTGGTAAAAAATATACGAAATTAAGTAAACCAACAAATTATTCTTACATGTTTCCGCCAATAAACATTGAAACCCTGTTAATTTGTTCGTAAGAGCTTCAGTCCCGTTTTTAACCGTTTTTACGAACAAAATGATCGTATTTTAGAATAACATTTTTCTCCGTGTACAAAATCAGGGACTGTGAAATTCAATTCAAATTGTTAGCAATACGTAGTCATTTAGACATAGACTCGTCCTGCGCTAAGTATCTGTTACTGGGTTAAAGATAGCTTAAGAGTATCCTTCTAATGAAAAGTTGTTTCCTCTAAATCCGGTTGGGGCATTGGTACAATCTACAAAAGATTGGTTTATGCAACTTTTATTAAAATTGTGAAAGCGTTTTAATCGCTTTTAGTTTTTTGATACCTAAGTTAGCAAACATTATAAAAAAACGACAGAAATAATAAGCTACATTCGTTAACCAAGTATATATAATTGATGGCATCGTATTCTAATTTTCAGTGTCACGTTGTGTATTTTTGGTGCCCGTGGGACTTCTTCACGAAACAGAACCAAGGCAGATGGCCCATGAAACATAATTACTAGAATAATAATTACATAACGCGCGTCACTAATATTTTTCACTCTACTACTGCAAACCGCATCTGCGCACTGCGGTGCCCAGTCTTTGTTTCTATCAACACCTCAATCGCATAACATTCACTATCTCCGCCGTCCGCTTTAGTCCGAGCATTTTGTTCAAAGTTCGGCAACATTCGGTACGCTTCCTTGCCAAATCTCCCTCTGTTTGTATTTTCTATGGATTCTAATATTATATATGCTTGAATTATAAACCTACTGCGAATAGCACACATCATAAGCCTGTGCTTTAAGTGGGTACCCGGCGGTGATTTTTCCATACAAAAGTATTGCCTATTTATCTCTCTGGATTTTAACCCTAGAGAAAATATTGTTTTTACATGAAATAGATATCAACTACTAGCGTGTCGGTACTTTTTGTTTTTTTTTATAAGTTACTTTTTATAGAAGTTATGACCTTCCAAAAATCAATAAAATTGACAGGTTTAAACGCCGTTCAGTATATAAACTAAAAAATGTTTTTATTAAAAAAAGCAAAACCGACAGACATAGAATAGTTTTTTCTTATGTAGTTGGTAAAAATAAATTGAATATCAGTCCACTTTTGGAGGAGAAAAGTGGGGAATACAAAACATCTATTTTAGTTAGGTATCAGTAGCCCGAGGTGCATTGTCCCTTTTGCTCAATATCCGGTGGAGTAAGAGCAACAGTGACAGCAACAATTTAGTAAAATCTATTTTTAAAATTTGTCCACCACTGGGTTTCATCTTAATCACGCTTTTTTTATAAGCCTAGAAAAAATAAGATAGCAGGCCCATGAAAAATGCTTTGAAATACAAGAACCTCTTTTCGGATATGGTTTTTTTGTAAAATTTTGAAAATTAAGAACTTGAGTAGTTTATGATTGAAAAACATTGTGCCTGAACCTCACAAAATGAAATAAAACATGATTTTTGTTGTTGTTGATTTCGGGTCCCCTGAAGATCTTTAAAAAAAATGTTAATCGCTCATTAATTTCAAATTTTTGATCCTCAAGTTTTGCATACGGTACCACTCGTTTGCGGTGGCGTAAACATGTATCTTTATATTTTATTCTGGCAACTACACCTTCTATCGTTAAATCGTAGATAACAGCGACCTCCTTTTACGCCGATTTATAAAATTTAAGTATGTAGCACTGTAAAAAACATTTTATTTTTTGAACCGGAACTTCAGAAAGTATAAAAAAATTCATTTTGTCGGTTTTCTTGCGCTTTTGTGAATTTTTTTTTTTTTTACATTAACTCCACACAGGAGGCCCTGAAGAAAATAATTTCCCTCAGGGCCTATGTCATCTTTGAAGATGCTGTGAAGAGGGTCTTTTTAAGGAGAGGAAGGAGTGAACGTGGGTCTTGAAGAGACCCATGTTATAGAAAGGAGGAAACACAGAGGCCGGCAAATCGTTCCACAGCCGAGCTGTTGAACACAAGAACGAGTCGTAGAAGCGTCCCGTTCTCATGTGACAAATGTCAACTGTGTACATATGTTGGGCGCGCGTTTGGCGTGTTTCCCGACTATGCACCGGTGCCGAGGGGATCAATGACGCTAGCTCCTCGGAGCATCTTCCATTGAAATTTGACTATTCCTGAATTTCAAGATTATTTTAGAATACACTCCCATCGCTTGATTTATCAGGATTTATTTACATTAGGAGGGCTTTCCTAGGATTTTAATTGTAAATGGGTTATAAAACCATGTTTAAATCTACAAAGCCATAAGTTAAATGAAAATTAAATCCACCACGATTCCTTCCCGCGATTGTACGTAATAAACTGTTGAAATTTTAAAATGAAATTGTGGTTCTTTTACGGTCCCGTTCGAATTAAGCAACTGATTTATTAAAAATAACTATGTTTACAAGGGAAGAAAATGTGAGCTCACATCAAGGCTATGGCGGAATTCGTAAGAATAATTTTGTTTGTAAAATATGAGCTTTATCTCAAGAAATAAATAATTTTGTTTCCATTTTAAATTTAAGGCCGAAAGAGGAAATTATATCAATTAATTAGGATTGTCCGCGCCATTACTTTCAAATCCTGTAGGTATTTACATAAACTAAACAATTTCTTTAAAGTCTTATAATTACAATAATTTTTAATTAAATTATTTGGTGTGAGCTTAACCTTTGGTGTGTGCGATAGAATAGGTGGTAACTTTTGTTTTGTGCGAACTTTTTTTTTAACTTTTGGTGTGTGCGATAGAATAGGTATTCTGCGAGTACAGCGAATAGACAAAGTGATAACGGTAATTCAAGTATACGCGCCAAATGCTATCGGCGAATATCAGTTGTTTATAAACATATTAAGTGAAGTGCTGGCTAGTGAAATAAATAATGAATACGTCATGTTAATCGGGGATTGCGAAAACTGGTGACGGACGTAAAAGCTAAAAGAGGTGCGGAAATTTCAACAGATCACTTCCTGGTAGTGTGTCAGATTAAACAAACACTAAATACACGGAAAAAACCTACAAGAAAACCGAAAGCATGTCACAGGATAAAGTGGGAACAACTTTCCGATGAAAGAGTAAAAGAAAAATACAATAGTACGATTGACCGACTCTTCTCAGTAGTTCCGAGTGTCACATCAAACGCGGAAAACGAATGGGAAATGTTCCAACGTGCAATAGTGGAGACAGCGAAAGAAACCTGTGGTACGAAGCGAGTTAAATCAAGTTTGAATAATCAGAGAACGCCTTGGTGGACGGAAAATGTAAAACGAGCAGTTAACGATAAGAAAAATGCATACCGAGAGTATATTGCTAACCCTACACAAGAAAACCGTATAAAATACTCAGAAAAAAAAACGGTTGCCAATAAAATGGTCAAGGAATCCAAAAAAAGAGCCTGGGAAGAGTTTGGATCCAAATTAGAAGAAAACTACCACACGGCAAATAAAATTTTCTGGCAAACAATACGTCGACTTCGTAAGGGAGACGCAATCGAGACCAGGTGTATTAAAGATGAGGCAGGGAACCTGTTGAGGGAGGAAAATGAAATTCTCAGTAGATGGAAAGAATACTTTGAGAAGCTACTGAACGCCCCCCAGACAGGGACCCAAGAAGAGCTAAATAGCAATGAAACAGACGAAGAAGGCGAAATTTTGTTAGAAGAAGTAATACTGGCAATTAAGTCCCTTAAAAGGGGAAAAGCAGCCGGAGTAGATGAAATAATTCCTCTTTAATAAAATTCCTCTTTTTAAATTTAAAAAATAACCATTAAAATCCACTTTTTTCGAAATTCCGATAAATGAATTGATTAAAACTAGTTAATATCTAACTACTACAACTTTTTTAAATTTATTTTTTCGTCCATATTAAGCGTGAAACGGTTTTGTAAATATTTTACCTTATATTTCACACAATCTGGGACCGGGTGACGTCACGAACTCTCCCGCACGGCTTAACAAAATTCAAACTTGTAAAATTAATTTAATTATGAAAACGAACTTAAAAAAAAAAAAAAAGTATTTAAGTTTGCAAGTGAACATTGATAAAAAATAAATAAAAAAGGAGTCAACTTCCTTATTACCTTACAAGCTATAAGGATACCAATTTTCGTAATTCCACATTACGTAATATTTACATATAAAGCTCGAGATCAGTTCACATACGCTACAGGTTCCCAAGATGCCTGCCTTTGCATCCTCGCCTTCTAATAACATCCGCCGTTAAATCCTGATCAACCTCCCAGGTGCATTCAAGTCATTTAAAGTTCCTTCAACTATTTGCTCGCGTCCTTCCTCTGCCAAGCCGAAGTTTGGCTAATATCCCGTACCTGCATCCTACGGCCCTAAATGTCTTTGACTTTGAGTTGAACTTCTCCGGATTAAGTTGGTCATGCTGTTAAGGTAAACAACATCATCTGGTAAAGTAACATTGAATATATAAGTACATAAGCCGGCATATTATAGTCAATGTAGTGCTACTTGACTATGGTACGAGCATGTACAGGTATATCGACTCTACTAAAGTACACATTGCTTACAGACTTCTTTTACCATTCTCTTCCACGTTACGAATATACACAGTATTACGAGAAGCGTGTATCCATTCATTCGTTTTAAATACACACATGTTTCACACATGTACACAATTCATCCTTTTGGCAATAAATATGCTAAAATCGATTACGCCGGTAATCTGGCCTCAAACAATAGATGTATCAAACAAATTTGTCTTCTAGTGCCATGTAAACATAATATGCTTACCAGTACTTGCACTCTAAAATTAAATTTATTGTATCGGTTGATATTAATAATCCATAATACCTACCTATTAGTTATTTTATTTTATTTATTTATTTTTTCTTTGCCCCTATGAGGATTTCTTACTTTTCATAATTTATATTTAAATCTGTCTACCTACTTTTTAATGATAGATATCTTTCCATCCTTTGTTAGCCAAGTCATCCACGATTGCACGTTAGTATTTTCCACTTTTGTAGAATTATGTGTTCGAGCGACTAAAATATTGTATGTGATTATTCTAGTTAATATTAAAAACAAAACTTCTTGTAAAAATGTTAATGTTAACATACCAACATTACTTTAGTAAAATTGTCACAAAAATGTGGAATACGCCGTTAGCCAAAATTGAATAGAGATTGGATCAAAATTGTTAACTCATTGACCACCCTCGTTCTAAACTTTACTACATAGATATTTAATGTGGTACCCACCTGGTAAATTAAATAAAATTATTGTTTCAACAGCTAAATCTTCTTTAATATATCATCAATTCATTTTATATTAAATAACAGTAGGATACCTTGGTCCCAAGCTTTTATTCTCTCAAGTTCGAAAATTGGAGAAAGAATGTGTTTCTGTATCATAAACAAAAGGAAATGGTTACTATGGTATAACAGGAAATTTAAAATTTTGCTCGCTCTATTGATAAATCAAAGGAACCACAGAGACATCTATTGACAATTAGTTGCATTATTATTGCGTAAATATTTATATCATAGGACAAACCTTTTTTAACATGATTAATATTGTGTACAGTCCTAATTAAATGATACCTTCAGATAATATTGAGCAGCTTAGAGCTCAGACGAAGAGTAAATTAGGTGCCTTTCGGTTGTATAGTCAATAATAGACTGGTCTATATATCTGTATAATAGTTTATACGTCTATAGAATAGTCTATTGGAAGGTTAGTCTCGTTATCTTAGCTTTGCTATCGATTAAATATACTCTAGACTCTAGAGATCAATGTGGAGCTTACTCGAGAGCACGTTCCTAGATGGGGTCCTGTGACGTTTTAATTGGCCAAAGGAAATCGTATCCTCCGCCGCCAAATACTTATATAAATATACGCTGTTTGGTAAATACGGCATGGTAATCTTATACGAAATAATTTAGCATTAAACTCTGCAAAGCAAATTATGGATTTTGATTAAGGGTAATTTTTCCCATTCTCCCACAACCATTGACAAAAAAACATTATGTCACAAATTCAGTGCAATAAAAATTTTCAAACATCGATTTATGCCATTACTGTTCCCCTAAATCCTAAGTTTCTCTTACATAGCCAATGTGTTGGTCATTCGAGCCGGATTTGAACCAGCGGCCTGTGGATTTACGATCACAAGAAACGAAAAACTACTGTCAACCTAAATAAAACCTTTCGGGAAAAATTGAAAGCTAGAAATTCACCTACCAAAGTTGTATTTCAACACACTTTTCCGATGGTATTTCCAGCAGGAAAACGTTGTACGATGAGCAAGTACGTATTACCAGCCGATAAGCTTGCCATCAGGAGTAAGGCAAGGAGGATGTATATCCCCCATCCTTTTCAATGTATACGTGGACGAATTATCAAATCGCCTGGACATCAGAGTGGGCTGTCGTTTTAACATTTTTTTCCTAAATCACACGAGCTATACGGACGACACTATTCTCCTAGCTCCAACTAGCAAGGGGTTGAGAATATTTTTAAAAATCTGTGAAGAATATGCAAATTACCCCAACATGATATGAACTGAATGGATTCGCCAGCCTGATGAGACACCGGGTCACTGGAGCCAGAAATGCGGCTAATGGCCTCCGACAACACGTTGGCGACTGCAGCTCCACTCCTCAAATGAGTGTAAATGAGACAGATCACACGCTAAATAAGCTAAATTGAACATTTATTCTCGTTCAAATTAATATGGAAGAATTTCTAGTTTTCTTCTTAAATCTATGATTTTCAACATATTTTTGGATTTATTAAATAAAATGTGTCCTGTTATTAGTAAATCATGATATGTATAAAAAAATCACTAAATTAATAATGCATCGTGTAAAAATTTTAAGATACAATTTTAAACGAGCTCCCAGTTATCACACTGTTGGTATATTTCCGTTTGACAGATTCCTCTGACGTAACAAATGGTTTGAAATCTTTAGAGCACAGGTATCAGGTAGGTATGCTGTTCTTGTTATAATGGTATAACAATGGAAGATACTCCGAAAAACTGGCGTCCTTGACACCTTTGGCACCGGTGCATGGACGGGAAACACACCAAACGTGCATCATACAAATGTACACGGTTGACATTATTTATTACATAAGAATGGGTCATTTCTATGCCAGCCTCTGCGTTTCCTCTCTCATTCAATTCCTTTCTTTCCTCAAAAAGACCCTCCACACAGCATATCCAAAGATGAGATAGTCTTTTCAAAACTGCGAATTTTTAAATATCAGAATCGGAAAATGAGAAAAAAACAACGGTTCTACCTTCTTTTGCGTTTCCGTGATATAAATCAGTCCTTGTTTTTACACTAAATAATATACGGTCCGCACAAATGCTCAAGGGACGAGATGGGTCCTTAGGGAAACCTTTAAGCTTCCTGTATGGAGTAATTTTAAAAAAAATATTTATGCTACCTATTAAATATTTTTAAAATATCTGGAGAACGTGACGGAAAATTTGTATTATACACATCATAAACACTTGTTGTAAGAGTGAGTTTTAAGCATATTTTCGGTAAGTATTATGTTATGTGGGACCCACATTCTTCCCTTGTGTGCCTAATCGCCACCTCAGTTGGACTGGGTTCTAACTTAATTTTATGTTGTTCTGAGAAATGAGGTGTCGAAGTTTGCAGAAGTGATTTCTAATTATCTATTAACCAATTTCTGATTTTGTGGTGGAATCGTGTCAGAAGCATTTTAGTTGATTATATTGTAGGAAAATATTAAAATAGGACATATACTTAGTTATAACTTTTGTTAGAACATGCAGATAGAACCATATGCAACCATCTAGTATAATTAATTCATTGCATAAAGTTCTAACTATACTTCCGTAACGCAATTCCTAGCTAGTGCCGCGTCCTATTTAAATATTTTATATTAACAATTGATAAACTATAACACTTTATACAAGATTGAACCTCGAAATCAAAAAATATTAAACAGATTACGAAAATTATTCTTTGCAAATTTTGACACCTTAGACCATGGTAAGGTGAAGTTAGAACACTACACACCCAAAGTGACGAGCGATACAAACAAAATAGATATTGTAAGTGATGTTAGAATCTAGTAAAATAAATGGAGCTGGTTTTAGAACTTTTTCACACAAGTATGAAAACATTATATTGTCGGTTGGAACCTTATCCAACTGAAGTAAGTAATATCTACTCGTTTGTACATTCATTTGAATACAGGGGTATATTATATATATACACGCTCATATTGCGTTACCACATTGCGCCCCGTGGTGGTATGGTTTGTACCTAAAGGTACATTATTTATTTTCACGTCTCTCGGCAAAGTCAAAATTATCTCGGTAATTTTATTATAATTATTTTGTAGGCACCAAACAATGGTTAAATATCATTCTCGTATGCGAAGCGTTCAGGTCAGGTTTGCTGAAAATGTTAATTTAAAATTAGTAGTAACTTTATACCATGATAAGGTTTACATATTTAACTTTTGATTAATTTTTTTTTTTTAATGTGTTTAATTAATAAGGTCTCTTTTAATAAAAAGCACTCCGGTTCAAAAAAGTATTCGATATTTATTTATAAAGATCTGGCTCGAAGGACCATATGTTTCATTGATAAGGTATCATTCAATAAAAATAACTCCGGTTTAACCCTTATAATCACAGGAGACCATATTTGTCCCAGCTAACATAGGTCTCATAGAAATCGTTGTATCTCCCTTACTATCATTACTACACTACGTATTGGAAAGAGAATAAAACACACTATATATTAAAATCTAAAAATTAAACACAAAAAAATATTTTAATGTACATCATTATAAAACTTTCTGATTTTTTTTTTTAGAAATACAGTTACAAAAAACATAAAGTGAGCCATTTTTAAAACTTTTTTAAATTTTCATCCAAAAATTTTATGTTAAAAAATATACATGTGTTTTTAAATAATAAAATTGGAAAGTTCATTTCATCACCTTTCGAAAAAAGTTTTTAGTTTTCGGATACGTTAACAAATATTCCATTTATTTGAATTTTATTTCAAAGCGGGTTTACTTTTGGCCTCTGACAAAATACGTCAAATTTTTGAAAGGTTAACCATTATTTATTTATAAAAAAATCCGGCTCGAAGGACCATTAGTTTAATTAATAAGATTTATTAATAAAGATCTGGCTCGAAGGACCAAATGTTCAATTCATTCATTGAAATTCATTAAAAAGCGCTCCGTTTCAAAATAAGTATTCGAAATTTATGAATAAAGATCCGACTCGAAGGACCATAGGTTTAATTTATAAGGTCTCATTCAATGAAAATCACTCCGGTTCAAAATAAGTGTTCGAAATTTATTTTTAAAAATATCCTTTTAACATGACTTGCCTTATCTTTTAATGCTACACTGAATATGATCCACAATGGCTCTGTCCCTGGGATTTAAGACACTTCTTAGTTCACTGGCTGTTTCGGGTAAAAAAGGCGAGTTGAAACCCCACATTGCTTTTATAAACATGGTAAACTCATACTAATGCAAACAAAAAATTCAGCAGTCATGTCAAAATGACAGTCTAGGTTAGAAATCTGTATTACCAACAATACCCGGGGTTTGGCAAAGTGCCGAACCTTCTAATTATGTACTTTATTGCACAGAGGGCAATGAAAGCTAGGTATTGATTTTAACAAAAAAAATATGAATATCTTACAAGAGTCCTATATGTTCCCAACCGCCTGAAGCCAGTGAGACTAAAGCATTCCCAGTTGGGGTACATTGTGAGGTTGAAAGTAATAGGGAGGGGAAGGAGATGGGAAAGAGGAGGTGGGAAAGTACCTGGCTATTCAGGTCAGATCACTGAACTAAAGCCATTTCAGGCAACATTTCAATTCGGAATAACGGTCCTACACCAAGGCTTAAAAAAGTGCAAGATTTATCAACAAAAGATTTCAAATTTAAAAAAAAATTTATAGATATGGGCTATTCAGTATATTTTCACAGATTTCATTCGATAGTTAAATATATTCTTTTGAAAGGTAATGATGATACTGAAGCAAATATTTTTAAATAAAAAATTTCATCTTTTCTTTTTAGCCGGTTTATTTTTTAGCCGGTTTAATAATAACTGATTTAAAAACATCTGATAGAAAATACGTATATTTAAAATTAAATTTTTGACGTTTCATCAAAATAATAAAAAGCAACAAGATTATCAGAAGCGTTTTCTATCATCTATAATGCGCTCACATCATCTGGTTATTCGAGCTAACCTCTCCCGGCGTCGCTTCCCGAGCCTCCAACGTGCCCTAATCGACGTCTTGGCACAAACCCCAGCGTCGCGACGCTCTATCGACTCGTGACGTCATTTGCATGCGGTAAGGCGTCGCCGTTGACTATACTCGCAATGCTGTGCGTGGTTATCAAATCCAAATACTATTCCAGCCAGCCTGCCTGAGACCTGTATTAAGAATTTTATTTTAACAAAATCAACGATGCTTTGAAATGTAATCAGAAAAGGATAACGTTTGGTACTAGTTCTCGTCGAACTACTTATGTAACGGATTATACGCCTTATAAATTATTAATCTAATAACAAATTCATACAAAGTAAAAGTGTGACGCAATCATTGAGTGTATTTGGCATTGGCAAATCGGTAATTGTAATCGTCTGTCGAATAGGAATCTTTTCTACTAAAATCGGTCAAGAGAGGTAACAAAGTATTAGTCTAATTTTGAAATATGAAAAATAATGATTACAGTAGATTTGTTTTAAATACACGAACATTTTTGTGGAATGGGCAAGATATTTCGCAGAAATTCATGTGTGAGAAAGTCATCAAATGGTCATTCGGAGCAATTTTGTTTACCCGTTAAACATTTATCCAAAACCCGTTTAAGCTTTTGAATAAATTGTGATCAGCAAAAGATGACATCTTACTAATATTATAAACGCAAAAGTTTGTATGGATGTATGTGTGTTTGTTACTCTTTCACGCTAAATTTACTGAACGGATTTTGATGAAACTTTACAATAATATAGCTCATACATCAGAATAACATACAGGCTATAATTTATAAAGCTAGCTATTTATTTTCAATATATTGAAAATGATAATTATTGTTTTATAGAAAATGTCAAAATTTGAGAATGACATTTTGCAAAACAATGATTGTTAAATCAAAATTCTATTCTAGAAAATATTTAAATTAGTGAATTTATTTGAGGTACTCGCCTAATACTTTGAATCGAATCAAAAATTATAGATATTTTAAATAAATAGATTAAGAATTTTGGTATAAACGTAGATTGGACCTAGGAAAAGAAAATAGAATCTTACGCAGACGAAGTCGCGGGCAGAAGCTAGTCTATCATATTGTTAAGCTTGTCAACTTATTACATTTGATAGAAAGCTGAAACGCAACTGTAATCTGCTTTTAACGGGGTCCTTTCAAATGTCAAAAAATAAAATAGCTCTGATAGAATTCAGTTAATTTATAAACAAATTTATTTGTTTATATTTATATTACGTTAATTAATTAATCTTAGAATTTTAAGGCATAGCTTGCGAAAATATCTTTTTTATCTTAAAATAATTAAACTATCGCTTTCTAAGAAAGAGTTTAATGTTAATTAATTTTAGTATCATGTTAACTTATTTTTAAATGCCCTATGTCATCCACACTTATAAGAAGAACTACGTTTTCTGAAGCAGCAAATATTCTCCAATATTGAACTCCAGCGTCATGCAACTGGCACAACTCTTTCTATCTGTTTTTTTTAGATCAACACAGCCTTTTTTAGATGGTTATATTTATTATAAATTTAAAGAAATCAAAAAAGACGAGCCGTAATACTGACCAATGCGTTGCGGCACAGTGTAGCCGGGACGAGTTAGCGCTACAGGGTATTGAAAAACACTCTTGTCCAGGCTGACGCCCATTGGCAGGACACGCCCCTACACCTTACACGGAGAATTTCCCACAAGTCTCAAGACTCAAGCCACCCTAGTTCAAGTCCTAATTTGTTTAAAATATTATTTTATTTATTTTACATAAAATTTCAAATTATATAATTAATTTGAATTTATGCTTTTAAATGGCAGAATATTACACTCACCGCTATGTTAAGAGCGATTTATCAGCAGATGAGATTAAAAGTTTATAAATGCTTGCAACTATACAGGGAGGTTAAAATGAGAAAGATCAATTATTTACCTCGTATCAAATTTTTAAAAATAAAAATTCATTCAAAACTTGCTTTAATATATACCTACATTAAAGTAAGGAATAAAAATGCTCAAAACGCACGATGATAAATTATTAAATATCATGTACTTCTTTTAAGTATTTTTTGATCATAAGTATTTATGATTTTTCAATAACGTCTAATCAAAATAAATGTGTAAATTTTTTTTTTTAAATATTTTATTTAAATAAATTGAAAAACTGAGGTATTTTTGTCACAAAACACGTTCTCTGATAAATTTTTTAATGATTTTAATTTAACTAAAATCAAAATTCTGAAAACTGTTTTATAAAAAAGATTATGTATTGATTTATTTTGTTATATGATTATATGATTTGAAATTTGTGTTTAATAGAATCTGTCGTTTGAAAATTGATTAAATCTGCCAACGCCTAACGGAATAACCTTAGTATATTAAAAATATACATAGTTTATCAACATTTTAAAACTGGGTGAACCAGATAAAATAACAACCTTTCAAGATCAACTTATTTTTTTTTTTTTTAATAGTCAATACGTCCAGAATTTGATTTAAAAAGGACTAATTTCCGGTATTCTCTTTATGCCAATTTAGTAATTATTTTTAATATTTAATATTTTAATAAATGAATCATCTAAGAGAAAGTTTGTGCCAAGGCAAATAATTGAATTAGATCCTGGGGCAAAGAATTTTTAAAGTTGAAAATAAAATAAGAAACGTAGCGTCCCCTCGAAAGCAAAAGCAGATAGCAAAGACAAGTTAAGTATAACCCCGGTTCGCAACCGCATCTTTATTCCACATAACCTGCTGGCACCATTTTCAATAGAATATTTGATCTCACGAAGCAGCAGAGTCTGTGATAGATATAATAGCGTTGGCGCTATACGAAAGAAAATGTTTTTTTATGACGCCGAGGGAAAAAATAATATTCCCTCCCCGGTAAAATGATACCTTTGATGTTAAGGGTTATTTCAACCCTTTTAGTATTTTTATGCGTGTAGTTTTGCCTACGTTCTTTACAATTGAATACATTTGCCTACGTGTTTGGTGGCTCAGAAGGTTTTTAAAGGAAGTCTATTACTGTAAAGACATCTGATTTTTCTGTTCAGAATTATGAGTAGATTAAAACGCTAATAATTTTAGTATTAGTTTTTTGATACTTATTTTCACACCTGTATGAGAAAATCCTAATCTTAGAAAATTCGCGAAAAACGCTTATCAAATAATATCTATTTAATTATGTATGGTATTCGTGGAGTCGTGACTGTCTGAAACCAGCAAAGTGAAGAATGGTATGGTGATAGCTAACATTCGATAAGCACCATAAGAAGGAGAAATTAATAACAAGAATGTCACCAGGGGCCGGAGATTTGACTTTTGGTTAGAATTCGAATACCACGAAGATGAAGAAGCATTATTGATGATTTTTCTAAATGATTATTGTAATTGTCTTTGATTGGAATTGCTTGATACTTATGTGAAAGGGAATCCCCAAAAAGCTCAAGGTTCTTCGAAATTACTTTATATATATTATTTGCGGTTTATAATAACTATTTAACTTATTTTATTATTTATTTCTATGCTCTTACATACAGTTTATAAATATAATAACATAGGTGCAAGTAAAACAAAAAATATTCTTAATAAAAAACATAGTAGGTAGTAGAGTGAAATATGATAGGCAACTGTATGTAAATGGTTAAAACGAACGTAGTTATGTTTTATGAACACCTCACAAGGAGAACCTGAGCTGAGGTGTTCGCATGTATTATATGCCGTCATAAGTGATAGCACAGTATCCCCCTTGAGACTCTCAAGGAGGACTCCGTATTTCCACCCATGGTTCCTATATTGTACATATAGTAGGTGTAGGTAGCTGTGTTGACATAGTCATCATAATATTATACAGACACAATGTTGCATGTTGAGGTAAGTTAAGCATCATAATATTCTGAAGACGCAATGTAATACATTATAGTGAAAATAGTGCAGATACATTGTACAAGATTTACAGGGGTAGAACAAGATTTAAACATCATAATGATATGTAGGTACAATGTAGTGAAAATAAAAAAAATAAAGAACATACCCGAAGTGAACTTAAAGAGCAGTTAAGTCAAAAAGAGAATAAAACAAAACAAAAGCAGATGATATTAGTGCCAATATTTTAAAAATATTTCCAAATAGTTAGGCAATATTAAACTATTTTTATTTTTATTTTTAACTTTTTAACTTAAAGAGTTAAACCTCAAATTATAATATTTTAATTAATGAAGATAATATTAGCGAAAGTCAATCGAAAATCTGAAACAGAAAAATCAGAAAAAGATACGGATACATCTGGGACTCGAACCCAGGTCCTCCGGCAATCGCGGCAAGCGCGTCGGCCCGGATTGCCGGAGGACCTGGGTTCGAGTCCCAGATGTATCCGTATCTTTTTCTGATTTTTCTGTTTCAGATTTTCGATTGACTTTCGCTAATATTATCTTCATTAATTAAAATATTATAATATTAAACTATTTTGTTGATCTAGTTGTATAGTTTAAATACTAAGTTAATTATTATTTTTGGTTTGGAGAAAATAGGTTTTGGAAAAGTAGTGTTCCTGTAATTTTTTTCCAGTCTGTGGTCTGTTTTTTTAGTTTATTTGTTAGTGAATTATCAGCAGATTGTTTCAAAGAAGGTGGCATGCAGTTATACAGTTTAATGGAATAGTAGTTAAAGGATCTTTGTTCGTGGGTCGTATGCTTTAGCGGGATGTTAAGTGTTAGGTTTGTTGAAGACCGGCTTGTTATTGAGGACTGAGAAAGTAAAGGGGTGTGTAGTTTGAATTTGAAGAGGTGAAGAAAAGACGATTTAGCATAGAATTTTCTGATTGACAATACGTCGAGCATCTTGCAAAATTTTTCGGAGTCAGTATCATATGCTACTTGAAGAATTAGTTTGATTGTTGCCTTTTGTGTTTTTTCTATTGGATCTAAAGAAATATTACTTGCACTTCCCCAATACATTATACCATACATGATTAAAGATTGGGAAAGAACAACATAAATATCTTAGTATTGTGCGTAAAATAAAATAAATAAAATAAATAAATATATATTGGGCTACGTAGCTCTTCGGGTATTAGACACGAACAGCGACAGTGTTTTTCTATACAACACGACACTTTTTAACGTTAAAAAATAATTATTTATCTGCATAAAACTTAATAAATATTTGTGTAAAGAGTATTTTAAAAAGTACCGAATGTTAATCTAATATCTTCAATAATATTGTACGATTGAAAGAACCTCGTCTTCTCATCGAAATCAAACTTGAAAAAATTGTCGTTCCAGTTTTTATTATTCTCAATATTTATTTGGAATATGTTTGTACACATATTTACGAGTAGGTACATACGTATAATTTCAAGAAAATTCTGTTAGGATTATTGGATATAAATTGTTATTTTAATTACGTGGGCGTCCAATTTACTTTCAAATACAAATATAATTTAAATGAAAACATTTTTACTTAAAAAAAAACTAACTAACTAACTAACCATCACGCCGTTTCCCCGCAGGGGTAGGCAGAGAAGACGGACCGCCAAACAACTCGGTCTTGGCACACACTCCTTGCCTCATTCACATTCATACATCTTCTCATACATACTCTTCTATTATTCTGACTCTTGACATGAATAATTTCCTTTTACTTCAATTTTTGCAAAATTACTTTGTTGCATCATTTTAATTAAATTAAACAAATTACTTTGTGTAAACCACTATAATCCGTGTTATAATATCTACATGTGTCAAAACCTATGGTTCTTCGTGAGGATAATAACCTGAATTTAATAACACAATTCATGTTATTATCCTGACGAAGAAACCATCGGTTTTGAAGCATGTAGATATTATAACATGTGATTGTAGTGATTTACACAAATTAATTTGTTTCATTTAATTAAATGAAAACAAATCGTTTTGTAAAACACCACTTATATAATCAAAATTATCAAATGTTTCAAACCCAATGGTTTCTTCGCAAAACATTAATTTAAAATTAAAATTAAATTTGAATAAGTGAATTTGCGAATACTGAAGAAACAAATATAATTTATTTATATATGAATCAATATTTTAAATCCACTTAAAATTGTTCAAAGATTGATAATTAAAGTAATATTGAAAAAACAATCCAAAATTTTCTAGTGAAATTCTCTTCTCAATATCCAATGTACAAAATAACAATAGAGAAAATATATAAAAAATATTCAACAATACAAATTTACAAAGAAGTACAGTTAAGAGTGATTGACCAGCGGCTGAGAATAAAAGTTTAAAAAGGCTTGCTACTGTACAGGGAGGTTCCAATGAGAAAGATCGATTATTCCCCGTATCAATTTTTTTAAATAAAAAATTTTATATCGATTTATTTCATTCAAAACTTGCTTTAATATATACCTACAGTTAAGTAAGCAATAAAAATGCTCGAAAAGCAGTATGATAAATTATTAAATATCGTGTACTACTTGTAAGTATTTATGATTTTTTAATAATGACTAAACAAAATAAGTGTGTAAAAAAAATTTTAAGTATTTTAGTTTGTAAGACCTTAAATAAATAGAAAATGTGAGGTATTTTTGTCACAAACCACGTTCTCGGATTTATTTTAACTTAACTAAAATTAAATTTCTCAAAACTGCGTTGACTAGATTATGTATTAATTTATTTTGTTGTATGATTATATGATTAGAAATTTGTGTTGTTTAATAGAATCTATTCTTTAAAAATTGAACAAATCTGCCAACGATTAATGGTATAACCTTAGTATCTTAAAAGTACACTAAGTTTTTCAAAATTTTAAAACTGCTTGTACCAGATAAAATAACAATCTTTCAAAATCTATTTATGTTTTTTTGTAAAAAAGAGTCAATACGTCTGGAATTTGAATTAAAAAGGACTAATTTCCGGTATTCTCTGGTAATACCATCATAAACAACTTACAATTCCTTTCATCAGCAAGATATCAGAATACTATCAAAATCCCAAAATTTAGTACAAAGCACACACAAATTACTTATCTTTATCTAGGTATAACATATTATAACGAACTATCATTATATCTGAAAGTTATCGAAAATATTCAGGAATTTCAGCAAAAATTAAAAAAAATACCTTAAACTACTATAAGAGTCCATATCTCACTATTATTATTATTTCTTTCAAATCCGTTATTGATAAATCTTGCATTTTCTTAATTATCCCTTGTTTTCGCCATATTGTATTATTTACATTCACACATGATATTATATAATTGAACTAAAATTCCCTTGTCAAACACAAGAGCCTCGTCTCTTTATGGTGAGGAAAAGCTATTCTTATCTACTATTTTAACACTCCATAACATGTAAAAATTGTGTATTTATTGTATGAATTTAAGATGCGGGGATGGGTACCGCCGCCCCGGGAACCATTTATTGGATAACCCACACCCTCTGCCATAGGTCATCCCAAGTAGTTCGCTACGTTTGGTGACTTAGCAGGGGTGCCCGGGTTCGTGGGGTAAGGTTTATCATTATCAGTAAATGTACTTCATTACCCATATAATCTGCATACTTCACCCGCCATAACACAGGGACATCCCTAGCATGGCGGGCGAAATAACACAATATGTACACTATGTATAAAATTCTTTAATAAATAAATAAATAAATAAATAAATAAATCTAGGTCTTAGTGGCGGATGATCTAGACACACTGAACCCCAGATTCCTACCCAACACTCATACCTTTTTCCTTCCCAGAACTTCCACTCCTTCCTTTCCTTAAAAATACCCTTCACACAGCATCCCCAAAGATGACATAGGCCCTGAGGGAAATTATTTTCCTCAGGGCCTCCTGTGTGGACCTAATGAAAAAAAAAAAACCTAGAAATATTTAAAAATATATATATGATACCCTTTTAATGTCAAAACGGATAGGTTATCCTTTTGTCATAGAAATCAATTTGAAAGTTAAAACTTCACGCTATGATACCTACATTACATATGCTTCACGCTATGATACCAATATTACATATACTTCACGCTATGATACCTACATTACATGTGCTTCACGCTATGATACCAACATTACATATACTTCACGCTATGATACCTACATTACATATGCTTCACGCTATGATACCAATATTACATATACTTCACGCTATGATACCTACATTACATGTGCTTCACGCTATGATACCAACATTACATATACTTCACGCTATGATACCTACATTACATATGCTTCACGCTATGATACCAATATTACATATACTTCACGCTATGATACCTACATTACATGTGCTTCACGCTATGATACCAACATTACATATACTTCACGCTATGATACCTACATTACATATGTTTCACGTTATGATATCAACATTACATATACTTCACGCTATGATACCTACATTACATATGGTTCACGCTATGATATCAACATTACATATACTTCACGCTTGTACTTTAGCTGCAGAAAATTAACGTGATTACAGATAGATTGATGGAACTTTGCAAGGCTTTCCGTATTTAGTTACACGTAGTTACACGTAGGTAGAGAGTTATGTAGGATCCTAACGAATCTACGTCGCTGGTTTCCGTAGTAATTAGTATGCATAGCCCCGCATTTCAAAAGGAAGATCCAAAGTAACTTTATGCCATAACGCAGATTATCTTATCATGGTTGAATTTACGTTAGGCGATGAACGGGAGATGTTGCTTTTCTAGTTTATCTTAAATAGGTTATATATTATTATAAGCAATAATTATTAGCCTGAAACACTCATCCATATTGAAAAAATCTCCCGAGAAAAGCTACATGCCGCCGACGGGACACGAACCCGCGCCCCTCTGATTGCCAGTCAGGAGCTCTATCCACTGAGCTACGGCGGCTTATCTCTTATCCGCCAAATGATTCACTATATATAATACTGTTTCATTTAACAATTACCGCTTATTACATTTTTTTTCTTGCCACCTAATGGGAAAGTTAGCACTTACAATGCCTTTCTCATATAAAAATAAAGTTGGTTGTTTGCAGGTGAAAAAATGAATGAAACACTAGTATATATTGAATCATTTAAGTAAGAGATAAGGTGCCGCTGCAGAGATAAGCAATCAGAGGGGCGCAGGTTTGTGTTTGATGTATCTTTTCTCGGGAGGTTTTTTCAATATGGATGAGTGTTTCAGGCTAATATTTATTGCTTATAATAATTGTTACCCTTTGTGCTATGCATAAACTCTTGTCTTAAACATTAGTTTATCAATTAAAAATAAGTTTATTTATTTATGAGTTTTTCTCTTATTTTTGATAACCAAATTTTTATAGTCATTCCTACATTTGAGATTAGTTAAATTTATTTTCGATGCTAAGGGTAGTTTCTGAATAATATCGTCTGTCTTTAAAATAAATTATAAATCTACCGCTTGAGAAAAAAAAATCTGAACATCATGAGATCCATGGGTGTAGGCACGGTGGGGCAAGGTGGAGCATTTGCCCCACCCCGCCTGGTCGATGATGGGGAGTTTTTAAATTTGTAGTACTTAAAAGGGTGGTTTTTCCGTTTCCGCTTATAGAACCTTAACCACGAATATGTTGTAGAAGCCTCCTTTTTTTACGGTACCTACTCTTGGTTTATTTTTTGACCCAACCTAAATCAAAACCTAGCTTCGAACATGATGACATCGCAACACCGATTCCAGAATTATGTATCTCCATTTGTATTCAAAGAAACAAAACCCCAAAATATCTATTAAGGTCGATCAATAAAGAATGTATCGATAATGTGGTTAACTTATCGTTGTTCCCGAGCCTAATTCCAATCCTCTAAATTATAAACAACACTTCACGTCGACTAATTTAAGAACGCTGAGTCGTTATAAATTGTTATTAGATCGTTGGCGATCTGCAGTCATGTTCGGGAACGATGACAAGAGACCGACATTATCGATAAAATATTTAACGATCGAGCGTGCTATGTCGATTTAAGGCATAAATTGTATTTATAGGTAAGTCGTAAGATTACATAAAAATAATTAAGTTTGTTATACACCCCTTTATGAATTCTAATTTATGCTGTGAGATATATTTAGTTTGGGTCTAATAGCTATGATTTAAGTTTCTTCGGATTGAAAAACTACTTATATGCCGATACATTTTTAAAAAATATAGAGAGAGAAGATAGATTTCAAAAAGATACATTAAAAAGTATCAACTTGTGTATTTGAAAAAGGTTTAATATGCTTTTTATTATTAAAAAATCTTTGAAAGGTTTCAAGTTTATGTTAGTTTTGGTTTTTGTCAATTTCACCGCTTCAATTTTCTTACAGATCCTTATTTTTTTCTTTCTAATTGATTAAAAAACATACTATGAAGATTTATGAAAATATTCTTGAGTTTTATTATATTTTCCATTTCAATCAGCGTTCTTCGCAATGAAGATATGTCATATGGGGCTTTCTTTATTGTTTCTTCATTATTCTATTCATTATTATAATTTCAATTTGGGAGGCGGGAATGGGTACCGCCGCCTCGGGAACCATTTATTGGATAACCAACACCTCTGCCATAGGTCACCCCAAGTGGTTCGCTACGTTTGGTGACTTAGCAGGGGTGCCCGGGTTGATGGGGTTCATTGTCTAGGTCTTGGCGGCGGATGATCTAGACACACTGAACCCCAGATTCCTACCCACCTTCATACCTTTTTCCTTCCCAGAACTTCCTCTCCTTCCTTTCTTAAAAATACCCTCCACACCGCATCCCCAAAGATGACATAGGCCCTGAGGGAAATTATTTTCCTCGGGGCTTCCTGTGTGGACCTAATGTAAAAAAAAAAAAAATTCTCTTTGTAATTTTATTAAAGACATAATTTTATTTTAGGTATAAACGAGGATCTTTCGAGATAGTTTGGTTTTGAAATTTATTTTGTTTCTTTTATAATTATATTCAATAATATTATTATTTTAATTATGACTATTTGATAATGCCTTCAGAAGGCCAAATAGCTATCACGCATAAAACTAAATCGACAGCAAAACTTGTTTAAAAGTGAACAGTTTTGAATAAAGAAAAACTTTTAAAAAACCTTTGATTTGTTTACAAAAATTATTTTAAAACAGGGTGCTCAAACAAAGGACAATAGGAATCACATATCAAATCATCATACTTACTTATTAAATATAATGTTAAACATTTTACCATGTAACTCAGTTTTTATTTAACTCATTACTCCACTCAAAATATTCCATGCATGTTGAACATTAAGCCTTATTTTTTGTATACTTCTTACAAAGCAAATTTCGTTAATAAATCAAATATATAAATCACCGAAGCACGCTAAATGAGAAAATAAAGCTTTTAACTGTTATAAAATAAAGTTCGAATTTTCCAGTCACAAACTTCCTAGACAAACATAATTTAAAATTTCATACAGCAACACGGTGAGATATAAATAAAATCTGCCTTCCTTTATTGGACGATATCGAGCGGTTTTTAGAGGTGAATTGACCAACTGGGAATTGTAACGAGGCTGAAACCGCAGGCCAATCAACTTGATAAACTTTAAAACCATTTTGATGATTTATTTATTTTATAAACACTACTGAGTACGCCAATTAGTATTGTTTTGATTTGTTTATATTTTATTGTGTGCATTTGTAGGGTTATATAAAATAATTTCCCTCAGGGCCTATATCATATTTGGGGATGATGTGGAAAGGGTCTTATTAAGAGGCAATATCCAGCAATCCATTATTCCGTTTTTACAACCATGTTCTTACAACCATGAAGCTAAACGGTATTAGTTTTAAATTTAAAGCAAAATGTAGTCATTATGAGCGTCGCGAACACAAAACTTTGCACGGCCGCATCTCAGCGGCTAATGAACGAGAGAATTTATGTCTCGAACTGCCATAATAATGATCAAACGGGAGATGATAATTGAATTAAATTTTATACCTACTTCTTAAAATTAATTTTTGATAAATGATTTTTTCAATAATGTCTAAGCAAAATAAGTGTGTAAAAAAAATCTGGAATATTTTAGTTCGTAAGACCTTAAATAAATAAATAAACTGAGGTATTTTTGTCACAAAATACGTTCTCGGATTTATTTTTTAATGATTTTAATTTGTCTAAAATTTAAATTTGAAAACTGTGTTGACTAGACTATATATTGATTTATTTTGTTGTATAATTATATGATTTGAAATTTGTGTTGTTTAATAGAATCTTTCGTTTGAAAATTGAACAAATCTGCCAACGACCAACGGTATAACCTTAGTATATTATAAATACACTTAGTTTTACAAAAATTTTAAAACCGCGTGTATCAGATAAAATAACAATCTTTCAAAATCAATTAATGTTTCTTTGTAAAAAAGAGTCAATTCGTGTGGAATTTGATTTAAAAATGATAAATTTCCGGTATTCTCTGGTTAAACACTCTTTATGATAGTTGTCCTCTTCTGCTGATCACAATTTTTCAAAAGCTGAAACGGTCTTTAACGGGGACCTTTCAAATGTCAAAAAACAAAATGGCGTTGAATGGGCAATTGTTGACTTTATATGACTGAATTTCTGTGAAACAACTGGACATAACTGTAATTTTGTGTAGAGGATTTCATTCAGTGTGTCTGGCTCGACGGGGTTTAAATAATATATTATATTACTGGAAATAAATTTCAGCAATCGTCCGAAAATAAACCAGGAATTATTTAATACTAGGAACATGGACATGCAAGCTTAAAGCACCAGTAACTAAAGCTTTCATTTAGTTTCTGTTGCGTAAGTTTTCCCGTACGTATTTTGGTGCGTGTTTGCGAACACGTTTTTTTTCTAATAAAAAAAATACAAACATTTCCGAGTTACAAATTTAATAAACATATAATTTCTAACTCCCTCTGCCAGTCTCTCTCGATCCTGGTAGAGGGAGAGGTCATATGCCACGCAAATGGTGGGCAGACGCATCCGCCGGCAAGATCAGGACAAATCACACCGCAAGAACCCGAGCACCCCTGCTTAGTCATCAAACGTAGCAAACCGTTTAGAGTGACCTATGGCAGAGGTGTCGGTTATCCAATAAATGTTTACCGGGGTGGTGGTACCATACTCGCCCCTATATCCCATCAGATCTGAAAACCAATCTTTTAACCTTCCGCTACCACATCTCTTTCCCTACGCCACTAGCTTCAGCTTTACAACATACTCAAATTGGAGACGCCATAGTCTCACTTCTGGCTTCAGGCCGTTGGGAGCAGTTGGGACTCCCGTGCTTTCACATAAAAAAATGAAAAATTAATGAGGGATTTTATAAAAATTTCCTGTCTTGTTTCCCGGAAGACAACTTTTGTTTTTATGTGAACAGAAAAATCTAATCAACTTTAGTTTTCATATTATTTTCAAAGGTTTTGAATTTCGTAGCAAGTAAAAAAATATATGTTGTTTACATTACATTACATGTTATACATTTTTTCCTCGTACATGTTCATTACGATTCCCCTACAAAAACAAATGTTTAAATTCACATCAAAGGGATTTAAATTAAGAATGTTCCAGCGGGATAAATAAATTTTCTTTTTTAAAACTCTTTTAAAAAATAAAGTGGAATATCATCACGGGGGTGTGAAACACTATGGGAAATTCTACCAGTTCTCGAAAAGCACATACAAAAAGTTTTTTTTAATGTATTTTCAGCTAAATCCGTGATATGGTTTTCGTTATGTTTACAAATTTCTTTGATGTATCCTGCGTGAATATAGCGAAATTGTAAATTTAAATGAAGGAAAAAATATGACTCAGATATAAACGTTATTTTTTTCATCTCATGAATCGCGGTTGCCAAAATATTTTCGGGCATAATAAACGAATATTAAAAAAAAGGGTACGTATTGAACCATATTTCACATTGCTGGTCAACTTTTTATTTATTATTTATGTTCAAAATTGTAAATGGTAGTATAGACAGTCCCGATTTAACTAACCTCATTGAATTTCATATACCTACGAGAGCTACTCGTTCTAAAGTCCTGTTTAAATGTAACAACACCAGGACTACGTATTCCAAAAACTCGCTTGTACCTAGGTTTCATGCAGTTAGTAATAGATACGCTGATGTAGCGGATATATTTAACTGCACGGAAAGTAGATACAAAAGGGCTATGCTATCTTATATTTTCGATCAATATTAATTCAATCTAAGTTTACCTTATTTATACTATAGAATTTGGATATATTTGTACCTATCTCTTGCTCATATCTCTGATGTCATTTCACAATCAAATGCCATAGTTAATTTGTTATTCTTTATCTAAAATGATTGCTAATATTTTCTTATGGTTCTAATTGTGTCATGTAACTACTGTTTATGGTTTATTTTAACGTAGAAATTAAATAAATAAACTCGCCGACAGCTGAAATTAGTATTTTTAATTATTACTAAAATGAATATCTTATATTACATGCTATCCACCAATTTCTCCAAGTCAGCATATATTTGTTTTTCGTCTCTTGCCTGTTGTGTGCGTACTTCATAAAATTTTTATTTAGCGAATTTTTCTTCCCGGGAGCACATAAAACAAGTTCACCTACAAAACAAAATTTCTGGATTGTAAAAAATATTCATAAAGTTCGCCTTTCAACTTCGCCATTATTTGTTTTATATTCTCCTTTGAAGTGACGCGGATCTCTATAGACTTCTGCTATGTATTAACGTCATGATTTATCACAATTGACAAGTATGAACTAGTTTATCATATTTATCTGTATTATTGGGTCGTATTATTACAGACGATCTGAAAGATATCGCGGATATGGAAAGACACAGAAGAGCGATATCCCTTAGAGGAGGTATGCTGTCAAGGCGTTTTCATCTGTGCAGTAGGTACAGACGTCAAAATAATACTTTTCAACGCATTATGTACATCTCTGCATTTGTCGTAACTGTGGGTAAATTAGACTTGCATCCCTGTGGCAAAAGCTAAAACTTCCTTACAATACTGTTTATCGTCAACTATTTCGCCTACCGAGATACTGCAGAGCTACAGAAATGTGCCCGAAGGGACGAGCGCACTCTTTTAGAGGGAAGCTTGGCGCAGACTATGCCAATCGATGAACATGATCATTTTGCTCATGATGAACATGGCTGCCTGGGTAAAGTCATCAGAGAGACAATGACATATCCTCCATTAAGGTGGGACAATACCCTAATAATAAGAGTGTGCTCAAGGCTCACATTTTAGTTATTTCCGAATAAATCGTAACTATAATTAAAAAAATTCAAACCGATACTAACGGATGTAAGTTATTTATATTTAAGATTATTAAAAACAGTACCTTACCATGATTTAAAAAAAAAATAAACGGCTTAAAGATTTTATAACTCGTTTTTTAATTATAAATTTAGCGGTAAGCACCAGATTTTATTTTTGTAGACGATTAATTAATGACTTTTGGAGGGATTCGTTTAGAGACATCTGAGACTTTAGTAATACATGCATCGGAATTAATTAAAATAAACTACGCGGAATTAGTAAATTCTCAGGCCTGCTAGGGCGAATTCGACCGTAGGTCCTTCTATTACGCCGGGCCACGCATCGCATATTTGTGTACAAGCCTTCTTCACTTACGTCGTTAAGATTCTTACATTATTTATTAGGGAAAATTCAATAGTAGGTCCGTCCAGTACACCGGGGTCGCAATCGAATATATGTGTACAAGCCTTCTTCACTTACGTCGTTAAGATTCTTACATTATTTATTAGGGCAAATTCAATAGTAGGTCCGTCCAGTACACCGGGGTCGCAATCGAATATATGTGTGCAAGCCTTCTTCACTTACGTCGTTAAGATTCTTACATTATTTATTAGGGCAAATTCAATAGTAGGTCCGTCCAGTACACCGGGGTCGCAATCGAATATATGTGTACAAGCCTTCTTCACTTACGTCGTTAAGATTCTTACATTATTTACTAGGGCAAATTCAATAGTAGGTCCGTCCAGTACACCGGGGTCGCAATCGCATATTTGTGTACACTCCTTCTTCACTTACGTCTTTAAGATTCTTACATTATTTGTTAGGGCAAATTCAACAGTAGGTCTGCCCAGTACACTGGGTCGCAATCGCATATTTGTGTACACGCCTTCTTCGCTTACGTCTTTAAGATTCTTACATTATTTGTTAGGGCAAATTCAACAGTAGGTCTGCCCAGTACACTGGGTCGCAATCGCATATTTGTATACAGGCTTTCTTCGCTTACTTCGTTAAGATTCCGAGTATATTTTAGCGTATTGTGGCTATGTGCATCAATTTATCTTAATGTAATATTTTTTATTTCTTTTCTGGCTTTATTCATTGCACCTATGTTTTCTTTTGTCTAATTTTTTGTTATTTTTTTAAATGTATTGCATTGAACTACCCCTCCATATATTCTGGAGTAAACTTTTATTAATATTATTATTTATAAGTATAAAGTAGAGACTGTGGCGGGCAGCGGGGATTTGTTTTGACATTCAAAACAAGCAGAAGGTCGCAGATTATACGAAATTTCGAAAAACTATCTACGTCCCCCTTTCCCACCCCTTAAGCAAAATGTTGATGAAATTGCACACCTGACGGCTTCAATTTATGGGGTTGCCATAGTTTCATTGGCTTCGAACAGTTGGGACTCTTGTGCGGTAGCCACATTAAAAAAATCATTTTTAACGTGATGAAAACTCTTGAAATAGACAAGTTTGACGGCCGGCGTAGTCCAGCTGTAGGGCGTTGGACTTCCATTCCGAAGGCCGCGCGGGTTCGAACCCGGCGTGCGCAAATAAATTTTATTTAATTGATTTGTGTTATTTCGCAATTAATTATTTAAAATAATATGTAGTATATTTGCGGCACGTTCCAGAGTGGAAGATTCTCTTAGTATCGCCCTGGTGTAAGACCAACATTCAGAATTGAAACGTACTTGAAGTGATATGAAGAGCTGACAAATAATACGACATTTAATTTTCCTCACGTTTTATAAATTGTCAACTCGTGTAATGTCCAAGTAAATAAGATATTACTGAATAATATCTTTCAATAAGAATATATTTAAGAGCGTAACGCAGGACTGAATACGATTCGAAAGGGTTGTTTTTTTACGGTTGATATCATTGGCGTTCACATCATAATAACTTGAGACGGGTGAGTGATACCTTTACGTCAATGAAGGGATGGATATAATACATTACGTGGTATCCTCTTTTGATAGGTAAATAAAAGAGTGAAAGGGTTGCCTATGAATATTATCGTTTTTTTTTCAAATGAATGAACAAGTAAAACTAGGCAAAGGTCGTATGCACGTATTGCACGTCATCTTGGAGCATTAAAAGGGAACTTACCTGGTTATTTGCTTCTTATAATATTGATGGTAACAATGATATTTTTTCTATGAAAAACGGGACTTTTACAATATATTATGTTTATATTAATAAAATAGTATCAAGTGACAATTTTTATGTATTATGTTTATATACTTTTATAATATATTATGTTTATATTAATAAAATAGTATATAGTGATTCAGATGTATATTATTTTATTTGTATTAATCTTCTATATATATAAAAATGAATCTCTTTTTCCCTTGGTCACGCCATAACTTCAGAACGGCTTTTCCTATTTCATTCATCTTTTTTCATAAGTTTTCGAATACTTTGTAGAAGGTTCTTACGGAAAGAAAAATTAAGAAAATCGCGCAAAAAATTGGAAAATTTCAGAAAACTTAATGACTTTTCGCGATTTGATATATTTAGAGATATTTCCTATACTATTCATCCGATTGCGATAAAAAGTTGGTGATTTGTTGTGGACATGCCCGTAAAGGTTTCCATATAGCAATAGGTATTTCTATATTGGTGAGTTCTGGAGTTATGAAATTTGCAAAAAAAAATCAATAGGGCGCACGCGAGTTGTTTGAAAAATGAGTGTTACTCTATGGAGTTTAGCACAGGAAAAAAACCGGGAGGGGGAGGGTAATCTAGGAGGGATGGAGGGCAATGAAAGAATGGGGGGTGGGAGGGAGGAAGGTGGAAGGGGAATTCGTGAGGAGGGAGGTTAGTGACAAAAATGCGGGAGGGGGAAGGGGTTATGAATCCGGAAGGGGCGGAGGGGAATTAAGGAGGGTTGAGGAGGTTAATGGTTCGCGGGAGGGACGACGAGGCAGGGGTAAGGCGGAGAAGGGGAAGGGGAATTTGTTAAGGGGAGGTTCGCGAGAATGGGGACAGCGGGAGAGGGGAGGGAGAACGCGGCGAAGTTGAAAACGGAATGCGGGAGGAAAGGGACGAGGATGGGGAAGAGTTGGCGAAAGGGAAACGGGACGAATGGGAAAGGACACGCACTAAGAAACAATTTTATTTATTTAAGTTATTTGACGACCGTCCGTGGTCGAGTGGTAAGACACTTGACTCCCAATCGGAAGGTTGCGGGTTCGAACCCGGCGTGCGCAAATAAATTTTATTTGATTAATTTGTGTTATTTCACAATTAATTAATAAAAATAATATATACTGTATTTGCGGCACGTTCCAGAGTGGAAGATACTCTTAGTATCGCCCTGGTGTAAGACCACCATTCAGAAATTGAAACGTTGCTTAATAATGGCTTTAGCCGTGTTTAGTGACTAGATCTGAATAGCCAGGTACTTTCCCACCTTCCTCTTTTCCATCTCCTTCCCTTCCCCACATACCTTCAGCCTCACAACATACTCCAATTGGAGATGCCATAGTCTCACTGGCTCCAGAAGGGAGCAGTTGGGACTCTTGTGAGGTTTCTTTAAATAAAAAAAAAATAAATAAAGAAAAAAAAAAAAAAAAAATAAAAAAATTGGCATTCAAACGCATGCCGGGTGTCAGTTAGTATTTTATAAAACAAAAACGGCTCGTTAATTTTCAAAATAAATAAATAACGCCAGGATTATCTCATTCTGAGTTACAAACAACTTCCTTGTATGAAAATGTAATGGAAAAGTATTTTTCGAAAGAAAATCATTAATAAAAATCTCGTGACAAGACATGGAAATATGATGTAGGTGAAAACGACAAGAAAGGGAACCAGGGAGTGATGAAAACATTTAAAATTAAATTACTGTCACGAGAATGAAGAAAGAAAAATCATTTTCTTGCAAAATAGATTGCTTACCCGTTATGTTATTGTTAGAATGAAATATTGTAATAATTTTTTATTCAGTTCTGAAAGGGAATACAATGTATGAAAGAATAATATTGTGGGTACGATGGAGTGCTTTTACGTCGTGTTTTGGGTATGTTGAAATTTGTTTTCGGATTACGAATTTCTTAGATAAATTATTGTGCGTATACACAACACAGAAATGTACCTTCCCCCAAACCGCAATGCAAAAAATACTATCAAGTTTCAATGTTTTAAGTGTGAGTTATAAGTTTGAGATATTAGCAAACAAATCCTTACCTTAGCAACCAATTAGGTACTTGTTGTATTGCGCATCATAAAATTAGTGATTTTTTCCGAAACATGATTCACTAAGGCGATGGATGTCGCGTCATATAACATTCAAAATCGAGTAGCTAACACCAGCCACATGTTTAGATTTTTGCTAGAGAAAATTGTGTTTTATTTTATTTTAGCGAAGTTCAGGCATACATTATTTTGAGATAATTTTCTAAATAACTTAATTTGACACATTGTACAAAAAAAAATCACAACTGTAAAGGGGTTCGTTAGTAGGAGATTTTGAGCTTTAAATCAGTTTTTTAAAGATATATATGTTTTCTGGGCTTATAAAAAAACTTGCCATAAAATTAATCGATTAAGTCAAAAGCCAAGATATGTTTTATTCGCAGTATTTTTTAATTAAAGTATTTCTTAGCGATAAAATTTTCAAACCAAAAACTCCTGATTTTTTATTACTTCAGTGCACAGCCGTAAAAAATATAGATAAAATATTATTATCAAATATCAGGTTCAAATACTAGCATCTATAAAACGTGTTTCTAGTTATTATGTCAGATGAGTTCGAAATTATATCTAAATTTCCCAATATTCAATAAACAGTGTTTATCAAGTGAACTGCCAGATAAATATGGCCATGTATATTATCTGCCTATATTTACAATATAAACACATAATATGTACACTTGTTTATTTGTGGATGCAAACTGTTAGCTATTAGATGTTATAATAATTTTTTCAGGTCTAGTCTATAGTTAGAAATATTTACCTAAAATCATAAAACATCCATTTCTTTATTGGCCTATACTTTATAATTTAAAACACCAATAAATAAAATATTCACATATTCGACTAGATTTTTACTTCACCTTTTGATTAAAATATTTTTATGAAATTGCAGCCTTTCCACTTTCAAGCCGAAAAAAATTCTCGGTTGAAAAATCGTGTCGTCCAAGACAGTCGATATAGTCGTCGGATAAGAAATGCTACATGACTACAAATCTGAAGGTCGCAGGTTAAACTCAAAATTTAAAAAATATATTCAATTTATTTGGGTCGTTTGTCATTTACAATAATAGTTATACATCTGCAGCACTTTCCAGATAGGACGATTATTTCAATGTCGCACTGGTGAAAAATTACTAATCAGAATTGAAACGTGGCTTGAAATAGCTTATCCGTGTTATTGCTGACTATATTTGAATAGCCAGGTACTTCCTCTTTTCAAACTCCTTCCTTTATCCACTAATTTCAGCCCCACAACATATCCCAATCAGAGTCGCCATAGTCTTGCTGGCTACATACGATTGGGAGCAGTTAGGACTTTTGTACGGTACTCACACAAAAAAGATAACCCAAAAATTAAACACGACAATGATTTTGACCGAAAAAATATCCAGTAATTTATCAGTCAAAAATGTATTTAAAAATATCTTCTTCAAGTAACTAACATTATTAAAATAAGGTTAAATGCTGATATTAGACATTTTCACATAATATTATTATGTACCAGAATGAATAGATTAAATTATAAATCCTTCAATCCTTTAAAACTAATTAAATTTTCAAAACATCGACTAACACCTTGGTACCTTTCTTAACTTTGCAAACTCTAGAAAAGCTTTATTAAGATCTGTCATTTCGTAATTAGAAATTTCAGCTACTTAGCGTTCTGTCTAATTAAGGCATTTCACTAAAATATGACAGCAATTAACGTTCACACAACTTCAAATATTTCAAGTAGCCAAATTTTTTGCTTAATCCTGATGTTTTGATCAAACATTTTTAATCTCCTACTAACTTTTTCGCTTTTGGTAACAGCACATATAGGTCTAATAGAAATCGTTGTGTCTCCCTTACTTACAGGGTGAGAAATATCATGTAAACGGTGTTAGAAAGAAAAAAACCACAATTTATATTCAAATCTAAAATGTAACCACAGAAAAAAGTAAAATGTACACCTCAACGAAATCAAAATTTCGAGACAAGTCAAAGCATTGAAGTTTTGGTGAAGGTCTAAATCATTTTTGTCCGTCGTTACGTTAGTAAATCATAGTTTATCCGTTATATGCTTTAATTTATGGACTTATTGAAACCTTATTTAGGCACAATATTTGCTTGACATTAAGTTAGTAAGTACATTTTTGTCATACTTTTTATCATTGCTCTATTCATGTATATGTTCTCTCCTTTGGCAGTTAAAAACATCTACATTAGTTCAATGTTGTAAATAACTTGTTGAATGTATTAAAAACTCAATACAGCATTCTTAGTCTGCAAAAAGTGCAACGCGTACTTTGGTCACTTGCGGTATTATGTAGGTGAATAAATGAAGAGCTGTCACCTCGGTCCAGCTCGTCGGCGCTACATCTTTGGTCGACCGTAGGTACGTGTGGCTATTTTCCAGCCGTACAGTTAGATCTATATTATTACATATACGAGTAATTATAAGAACCTGATTTTACAGTTCGTTTCCATTGTTCAATATTCGAAATATTATTATTTTGGTGTATCTAAATCTATTGTACCCACCGATCAAGAGGAAATTCAACACAGGGACGTCTTTTTGGATAAAGGAATAGAAATCGATCACCCGACCAGAGTTAATGTAACATTGGTATCTTCATTTAATGGTAACGCTTCAACCCAATGATGAAAAAACTATACAGTATTAAAAGCAAACTAATATGTTGTCCAATCTATTATATTTTGCCATATCGCTTGCTGAGGGTTGGTTTGTACTATGTCCACAAAAACTCGTAGTGAGAAAACGAGGTTTGAAGTTTAAAAAAATTCTATTATGGTTTCCTTTACTCAATCTTATAAATAATAGAAAATATAAAATACAATGGTTGGTCTACATATAAGTAAAAGATAAACCTAATTGTTTGAATTTTTATTTGAATAAAAGCATAATCAAGATCGTAAAAGGACAATTTTTTTAAACAAAATGGCAAAAAAATTAATGTTGGTTCGTACCATGACCATATTTAATGTTCGCTTATACTATATCCAATATCTGGACGGAGTGAGACCAAACCAACAGTAATTTCATCCTATGGCACATCAAACAATAATAATTTAACATTCTCATACATAAGGTTTTAATAAATAATAATAAAATAAAAAATATTAAAAATACTTCATTAGAAAATAGGAAATTTTGTATTGTCATTTGAATAAATAAAATGTATGGAGTAATCAAACATTAGTAATTTTTACATACACGTATAAATAATAGTATTGGCCAATGGACATAGTACACTTCAATCCTCATTTTTTTGTAATTACTATGGAGATAGAACAAAAAGTAATGTTTAAAATGTAAGTTCCCGCCGAAAATTTGTTTTTTTTCGTGTGGATATAGTAGATAAAAATATGATTAATATTACTGCATTTACAGTTTGAAAAAAACCGAAAAATGGCCATAGTACAAACCAACCCTCATCAAGCGATATGTTCATACTTATTCAAGCACATAAATACACCTACACCACAAAATGCAGGACTTCAGACATTGCGGTATCTGAAGGCCGCTTTTTTTCATGTTGACAAGCCGCAGTCTAATCCTGGATGAGGTTTTCTATATTTGTCTTTATTTCCTTAGGAAAATGTGGAATTTTCTCTCCTCACATAATACAGACAGACAAAATATGTGCTTAAACTATATTATAAATGGGCAACTTGCTTGCAGATTGCTGTACAGGAAATAAATGCAATTTTTAGGGTGTTTAAGAAACAATTTTTAGGGTGTTTGAGAAACAATTTTTAGGGTGTCTGAGAAACAAATTTTTTCCCTACTAAAAGAGAAGAAGAAAAAGATTTATTATATGATGAAGCTTGGGCCAAGCGAAACCCGCTTGGCTATCATAGGTGTTTTAAAGAGTGTATTTTTATTGTATATATATATATATACTTCTTTCGTACAAAAATAATGATTTAATATCACATAAGGCCATACTCCTTGTGACTTATTTGTTTAGGGGAAAAAAACTGACTACAGTTTTTAGTAATTTTTTTTTATTTTTTTTTAAAAAGCAAGACAAACATTCCCGGGTTACGAATAACCCAACAAAATCTCCTACTACCACCACACTAAGCGGAAGATGTTGCTTGTGCTGTGATGGAGGACTTAGCCAGCCGAGGAATCGAACACGGAACGCCTGGGTGGGACCCAAACGCCATGCCCACTCAACCACTGCCCGGTCAAATTTGAATTGAAATTTTGAGGTACATAGTAGGTGTAATAGCAAGTACCCGAAGAATTTTAACCAGCGATTTGTCAGCATATTTGAAGTACAAAAACTAGGTGTCGTTTAGTTCTTCAGTGTAATTTTTTAATTAGAAACACAAAAATATATTATTCAATCACACGTCGAAAAAATAAAATATTATCAGATATGAAAATGACATAATTTTTTTTCTTCTTAAAATATTCTCAGGAATCGCTGATTTTTACGATACAATTTGGATACAATTTTACATATAATATATATATATATATATAATAGCAAAATCTTCCGTAATGATAGCGGGATGTATATATATATATATATATATATATATATATATATGTATATATATGTATATATATGTATATATATATATATGTATATATATATATATATATATATATATATATATATATATATATATATATATATATATATATTCATCTTTTCTCTTTTATACTTTTTATACTCTTTATCTTCTCTCTTTTGTATTTTATACTTTCAGTTATAGTTTTTTCAACTTCATTATATTTTTTTCTTCTACAACTTTTTCAATTTTCAAGCATATTTAAATACTAAATCCACATATTATTATGTTTACACTAGACTTCATAAAGTAACCAATTAAACTTATATATAATTGGTCACCATAAAACAGGCAGCCGCCTAGTATGGTGATTTAATATGTCATTTATATGTAAATGTTTTAATGTATATCATGTATTTTATAAATAAAATAAATAAATAAAATAGAGTTCGTGGTAAAAATTAATAAACTAAAAACATCTGTTAAACTTTATGTAAAAATCTGAAATAGTGATCTGATACTAATAATAGGTACGTAAGTATAGCTACAAGCAAGTGAAAAAGAATCTTATAGGTAGTATTGGTGTTAACTTGATAAAAGCAAAAATGTATAATAACGCATTTTTTACTGACGAAAATGAAAAAATTCTTAACCTTTTTTTATATTTCTAGTTTAATATTTCTTAATTATATTATTCAGCCTCTCTTTTACAATAATTTTGAATTCATCTTTCATCATTATGCCGCATCCTCGAATGACATACAGTTGTGTGATCGAAGTTTACCTTCCCTTAATAGGTCCACACCCAAATAAGGGTAGAAGTACATGGTTTCTTGGCCATCCCTTACCACGTGAAGGGTCGGGGTCCAATTATTTATCGTCACCCTTGGAACCGCCAGGGGCGCTCAAACTCTGATATAATTATTTATATTCTAATTGGAAATTTTAGACGAAATTGATAGTCTCTGATAATAATTGTCCCCAATTAGTAGGATCCAATATAATTAACATTACACCAAAATGTATATTACAAAATACGTTTGGCGAAGATATCTCAATGAAAGTCGTTCTGGGAACACCTCCATATCTTCATTAAACTAATTGAATACAAGACTTTATAAGGTATCACAGGTCACTCCAAATGGTTCGTTACGTTTGGTGGTTTAGCAGGGGTGCACATGTTCATGGGGTGAGGTTTTTCTAAGTCTTGGCGGCGAATGTCTTTGCCGACCTGCATGGCGGGCTGGGAGGGAGACCTAATCTAGACCTCTCCAGCCGGACTCTCTTGACACACCGACCCCCAGATTCCTATCCACCCCTTACACCCTTTTTCTTCCCAGAACTTTTACTCTTTTAATTCCCTGAAAAGACCCTCCACATAGCTCTCCAAAGATGACATAGGCCCTGAGGGATTTTTTTTCCTCAGGCTTCCTGTGTGAAGCTGATGTAAAAAAATAAATAATGATTAAGAGGAAACACGGTCACCGAGAAATTTGAGTAATATGTATTTAAGCAAACTTTTGCAGGCACTATCGTTCTTACCTCACCCCCTCCTCCCGAACATAATATACATATACCCTTAACATAAAAAATAAAAATTCTGCAAACTACCGATTTTTAAGATTATTTTTATTAACTATATCTGAGGCCCTAGCACACTCGCTCGATAACGATCGATAGAATAACTATCGGTAACTTCTCATCGTTCAAACAACAGTTGATGTCGAATATGTTAAGGATACTTAGTCATTGTGAACTGTCACTTATTCGTTGGCGATCTGTAGTCATGCTAGGGAACGATGATAAGTTACCGATAGTTATCCTATCGATCGTTATCGATGGAAATATTCTGTCTTTACGTATTGATTTTTTTAAATCGTTTTTTTTTTTATGTCTACTTTGTACCTATAATTAATGTCTGATTCAATCTAAACTTGGCAATTTTACCGATGATTGGAGCATACTAACTCCTTTAAGAAGTAACTTATCAAATAAATAAAAACATTCCAACACGCTAGTGGTCTATATCTGTATTATATTAAAACATATTTGTACTGATGTCAACTTCCAGAAAGGGAATCAGGGAATACGTTTGTATGGACAAAACTCCCCCTGGTTTCCAATGACGGTGACTTGTTGGTTATTCTCAATTATAATTTTTTTTAACTGGCACACTATTTATTCAACACGCAACTATTAAATATGTCTCTAATCAAAACGTACACAGAGGGGTTATCAATGATTATAAATATATGTATTTTATAATCCAAGTTCATTCCGTAGTCGTGTACATTAAATAAAAGTTGAATACCTAGTCTAATGCCAGACGCTAAAAAAGATTTATAGAAACCTACATCCTACATATTATATTTTATTCATTTTTTAATAGTTTATAAAAAACACTTTTGTAATGGTAGGTATGTAATATTAGACAAAGTATTTCTGGTGATTCATATTTCCGATGCGACATAAAAAATGGTTAATTATGAAAGATCAAACAGCCAATCAAAACTCAAAAGTAATAGATTGTAATATCTTGACTTACCCGGTTCTAGCGAAATTTGACAGGAACGAGATGTAGGTTTCACATAGGGCTATTTCCGACTTGGTGTAGTTCTTGGGGAAGTGGTTGAAACCTTCTACGAGAGGGGCCCCGAACAGATATGGAAGTTCCTCCCCGTGGACAGATCCCATACGCTGAAAAAAGGTCAAAGTTTAGGTCAAAAGAAAAGTTAGGTGTTTTATTTGTGATCCTTGTGGTACCCTTAACATAAATATAGTACTTTACACATCAGCCGTGTTCTGTTTATAAATAGAAAAAAAAATACAATAAAAATATATAGCATTGAAGAAGAATAAAACAATAATAATCTAAATTAAAATATGAAAATGAACAAGACACAGAAAAATAATAATATATAATGGTCGCAACTGGGACTTGAACCCAGATCTCTCGTTTTATAAAACGTATGAATTTGTTATAGACGACTTTAATTTATATAATCCTTAATATACCCTTTTCGGAAGAACCCTTCCTTCGTCAGGAGAATATTAAAACTAAGCTATGATAAAATGATTTTTTTTTTATGATTGTAGATCAAACGATGTGCTAAAAAATATAATTTTAAACAATTGTATATTTCATATTGTCTTCTGTTATCGTTTTTTCTTTTTTTTTTTTTTAAAGAAAGACAAATATTCCTGGGTTACGAATAACCCAACAACATTTGAAAATCTCCTACTACCACCACTCTAAGCGGAAGATCTTGCTTGTGTTGTGATGGAGGACTTAGCCATCCGAGGAATCGAACACGGAACGCCTGGGTGGGACCCAAACGCGATGCCCACTCAACCACTGTCAATCTGTCGATTGTTACAAATCTGCAATTAACAATCCTGCATCCTTTGGCCGCTAATAATTTATTAATTTATTTATTTAACGCCCAGGGGGCTTTTACATGTTGTTACAGTACACTTGTTACATTTTGTTGGTAGTAAAAATACACACAAATCATAAAAATACAAGAACAAAAACTGAAAAATACATCGATTAGATAGATTTACAAAAATAAAAGATCTTTTTAGGAATAGTGTTGATATAAATATTTTACATGATCCACAAAACTCGCCAAGTTGATATTAAATATGTCAATATTACTTAAGTATTGATTTCCCATAGTGTATCAGAGAGTGGGCAAAGTACTTACGCTTATGAATGCTGCAGTAGAATAGTGTATTTTTTCGTGTTGTTACTTTGGGTATTCGTAAGTTTATGAGTTGTAGGAGTTCGCAACAATCAATAACGGTTGTAATTAAATTTATACTAATTATCAGTTATAATTAATTATAAGCCAATAACGGTAAAATATACGTTGCGCTCTTTGACCCTGAAAAAAATCTTAATACCCCCTAATGAATATCGTACCTCCCTATTACCAGAACCAATTTGTGCATATATTGTATCCCTAAGGGGGTCCTACTCAAGAAAGGCTATAAAACGACCATTTTGTCATATATCTGTCAGCATAACAAAAATTTCATTTCTACTTCATCCAATATTGAAATCTCCACCACAAATATTAATTTTACGTTCAATAATTACTTTTCTTACCTCTATATTTTTTTCCACCTACTTAAATTTAAATCTTTTTTATACTTCCAGGTCTAAATACTAATATTAATATAACTTCTTTTTAGAAAAAAAAAATTTTAAGTTATTTTTTTAATTTTGTCATGTAAAACTATATTGGGTATATTGTGACTAATTGGTCTGTCTGTTAGTATAGTTTTATCATAGTAAATTTTAAAGAAATTATTTTCTAAAAATGAATTTGGTTCTTATTCATAATATGGTACTATATTATGACAGTCAATCAAGTTATGTTTAATTACCAAACTTTGGTGAATTATTTTTAAAACATGATTGTGCCTAAATGTATACTCAGACGGCGATAATATAGAACATCCCGATATAATATGTTCTATAGTTTCCGGAAAAGCCATAAATTTTCTACATAAATCATCAATTTGATTTGTATTTTTGATTATATGCTTCCTATAATTTTTGGTATTAATGACTCTATCTTGAATAGCAAGCATAAATCCTTCTATTTCTGCGCTCAACTCTTTAATACTCAACCATTTGTTTGACGAAAGTTTGTCAACATACGTTTGGTTGAAATAATTGAAGTGTTTTGAGTGAGTAATTTTATTTGACCAGGAATCTAATAATTCCTGGTTGGTATTTATAAAAATGTTGGCATTCTCGTCGTATTTTCTGTCTGCCTTGTAAATTATTTTATGCAGCTCTGAGCTATTAGCTTTTCTATGGAAAAAAATTCTTAACTTTTCTACTTGGTTGTGTTTCAAAGAAGTTATTTTGACAATACCTCTACCTCCTAAATTTCTAGATAAATTAATTCGTTCTATAGCTGAATATAGTTAAGTTTATTATTGGAAGTATTTTTCTCTCAACTTTCATACATACGAGTATTTTCTATTGAACCTTAACCCTAGTGCCAAAACCTATATAAAATTGTGTTTCGATATTTCCATACAAAAACTTTGTTAAACAACTAAAGTAATTTCAGGATTTTCATATTAAAAATCTTTGCGGAAAGTTCTAAGAAGACGAGGTTTTCGTTTTTTTTATCAAGAGAATCTAATTAAACCTAATAAACAAACAATATGTGAACCATAATTCAGATTGCATTAGATGTTTGACAAATTCATCAAATTTCATTTCAACAAATTACAGAAAGCACTAAGATCGAAACATTTTTTTAACAATGCGGATCAATACTGAAAATTTTAATAACAGTGTTAAAAAATTGATGAAACACGCGATCGGAATAATTGGCAAAGAACAAACAATTCTTTTAAGTAATTTTTGCTTTCGTTAGCTGATTTTTAATGATGAAAGTAACACAATTTCGTTCTAATGAAAAAAGGCTAAGAAATGTACAAACGCGAAAAATAATCATCGTTTTATTAAGTTCCAAGGAAATAATATTGCGAAAAAATACTTCTTAGTCAATGTATTAACTTCAAAACACTCTTGCAAAGGTTATTGTAAAATAATTAAAGAGACTATTTTGAAAATAAAACAACAATTTTATATTTTTCCTTTCTTTTTGAAATTGATGACAGAACATTATTATGTAAAAGCTTCACGTGATCGATGGAGGTATTTAAAGATACAAAAATGGTATGATATTTACTGAAAAAACATAAAAATAGAAAAATAAATTGTATTAAAAAAATAAAATCATTTCAATAATTAATTCCATGATAAAAATGCTTTTAAGTATGATATTTCATACTATTATTGAATGAACAAGTGCTTATTATCAAATTTAGTAACCGAGCGAAATTAAATTACACCATTTTTAAACATCGTCTTTATTTAAACCGTGCGAATAAAGCCTCGGAAATCTAAAAAACACCCTTCAACGATTATTTTTCTAACATTTCTATAGAAGTAAGGCGTTTGCAGAAAAAAAAACTATCAAAGTTTTTGCAAGCCATATTTTTGTTCATTGAACCACTGTTTCATTGAGCATTCCTGAAGTAAAAACACTCTAAAAATTGCCTCCGAAATCTAAAAATAATCCTCTAAATTCGGTTACTTCCATAAGATATGTATAAAATTGTATTCCCGGAAAAACGAGACGTTTGGAGAATGCGGTATTTTCGTGAAATTTTGCATCACTTGAAATTTCAAGCGGTACACAAATATTTCACAGCCTCCCTACGATGGCGGGTAAAAAAGACGACCAAGTACTCGAAAAGCACTTAGAGCAAACCCACATATTGTACTTCTCCCCGTATGTATAGGGGTTAATGTAGACCATACTCAGTCGGGGGATGTCTCTATACGCACGATTTAAAGGCAGGGATAGACATGTAGAACACCTCCGGTTTTCGAACCATAGAAAATTTATAAAAATAATATTTAAACTATATTATATTAATATTTTATATTTTCAATCTTTGCAAAATTACTTTGTGGCATCATTTTAATTAAATGAAATAAATTACTTTCTGTATGTAAACTACTAATCACATGTTATAATATCTACATGTTTCAAAACCGACGGTTTCTTCATCAGGATAATAACATATATTGTTATTATCCTGACAAAGAAACCATCGGTTTTAAAACATGTAGATATTATAACATGTGTTTAGTGTTTTACACAAAGTAATTTATTTAATTTTGTTATATTTTAGACTAATAATGCCAATCGTACTACGCAATCGATCTATTTGTTTTGACATTCTGAATTTTATTGAGCTCTTGCTGAAATGGACATTGAAAAATTTATGACAAAAACTATAAAAATATGTAGTACATAACAGAAACATAAAACTTACTCCGAAAGCTTTTTGTTAATACTAAACTGATTTGGCATTACAGCATTTCGCTGGTTTAAAATGTTAAATTGTAAACAGAGTTAAACAAATTTATTAAATTAACAAAGGGAATGAAGAATTCTGATGTAAAATACAGTATCGTTTGTCGTGTCATGAACAGAAAAAAAAGTTTAGTGTACATTCAAATCTTCCTTATGAAAGAAATGTATGATTCCAAGACGACCATATTTTTTCAACCTAAAAATTAACAATTTTGAATAAAACTTCCTAATTATTTTTTCAAACAACTTGACTCCTTTTTTACAAAAAAACATAAATTTGTTTTGAAATATTGTTATTTTATCTGGTACACGAAGTTTTAAATTTTTTGAATAACTAAGTGTATTTTTAATATACTAAGGTTATACCGATGGTCGTTGCAGATTTGTTCAATTTTCAAACGATAGATTCTATTAAACAACACAAATTTCAAATCATATAATCGTACACGAAAATAAATCAACACATAATCTAATCAACGCAGTGTTCAAAATTAAAACTTTAGTTAAATTAAAATCATTAAAAAATAAATCTGAGAACGTGTTTTGTGACAAAAATACCTCAGTTTTTCTATTTATTTAAAATAAACAATTATTTAAAATAGCAAACTCATATATTTAAAAAAAATTTACGCACTTATTTTGTTAGGACATGATTAAAAAATCATAAATTCTTATGATCAAAAAATACTTACAAGAAGTACACTATATATAATAATTTATCATTGTGCGTTTTGAGCATTTTTATTGCTTACTTGTATGTAGGTATATATTAAAGCAAGTTATGAATGAAATAAATCGATATTAAATTTTTAATTTAACTAGAATAATCGATATTTCTCTTTGGAACCTCCCTGTACAGTTGCAAGCATTCCACTTTTATTTTTTAGCTGCTGGTCAATCGCTCGCAATTTATTATTTATTCACCAACCTTTTTAAACAGAAATTTTGTTTTGAATTCAGTCAAAGATTGCCTTCCCCTATCGCACCGTGAGCGACACTAAACGTAGATGAATGATTAAATATTTATATCAGCAAACCCACGGCGTTAATTTAGTCTTTTACCTGGCGGAGGTGAACCGGCTTCATTTTGTATTAAACGCCCCCCGTAACGACTGCAAAACATCACAGGTGATTTTATTTTGTGACATACGTTGTCAGGTGGGTAAGATAAAAGGGGTAAAGTGAACCGTAAGTATGTTATATAAAAAAACGATATTCTTGTTTTAGATAAACATTCAATGATTCTTAATGCACTCTACGCATATGCTGATAATTTTCATAGAAGGAAGTGATTACGGATAATATCTTAATATATAAAACAATGTCGGGTTAGTTACACCATTTATAACTCAAGAACGGCTGGACCGATTTTTATGATATTTGATTTGTTGGATTTGTCTCCGTCCCGATTAACAGAATAACTATTAAAATATCGGAAAAAATTACGCGAAAAATAATTATGAAGAAAATTCATTTTTTCATATATTTTGTATGGAACGGCTTTTCAAATAATATGCATTGGTCTACATAATTTGAATCAATTCGAACTGTCAATGGTGTAGTGTGACGAACATTTCGTGCTTAGTCAACAGCTCAATTTAATTTTTTGAACTAAGAGTAGGTACCTATTTATTTTAACTTAATTTATTTCAGCCAATAAATTAAACACAACATTTGTTGATTCTGAGGCGGTACGAAGTTTGCCGGTTCAGCTAGTTATAAATAAATGAAATGAAAATACTTTGTTTTAGGTAACTTTATTTTTATTTAACGTCTACCGGTTTCGGTACCTCCGTACCATCATCAGGACTGTTACAAAAATAATGTCTATAAATACGTGATGTTATGAAAGAAAGGGACAGTATACTAGAGTGGGACACAGCATCAGTTGTTGGAGGGAGGAGGGGTATGGGGGATAAGTGAAGACACGAGGAACATACTTAAATTGGACTGAAGGTTAAATTTATTAGGTTATTAATGATTTCTTCCTTAGAATTTACAGATTTTTATTTATTTCTAAAGCTTCCAAATTGTCCTTGTATTCTTTTCATTTATTTAAAATGTCAAGTCACAATGTGTTTGCTTCTTTTGATTTCATTATAGATAGCGGAAATTTTAAATGCTGGTAATTTTATATGTAGAACTGTGTTTCATCATTATTATGAAATTTTCATTTTGATCAAATGGGATGGTTATAATATGATGTCAGGCATGTTTCAGAGAGACAAACGGTACTAAGTCAGCGGTGATAATGGTTTCCATTCACAAGCATCTAAATTAAGTGTAACACAAGCATTTCTGTCATGACGGTATAATAATTATTATTTCACAATCAAAACTGATATCGTAAAGTTGCACGGCTTCCTAAAATTCAAAAATTCATAGTAATATCACATACTAACGCATCCGCGGCCAACGTGACATAAGGCTGGGCTAAACTCGCTCAAAAAGAAGAAGTAGATACACGGTAATACGAATGTTGGATGCTAACAAAAAAAACACGACTCGTTTAAAATAGAGCAATGCCTCGATTTTCTATATAAAGAAATTCAAAATATTGTGCAAGAGGGTACATGAAAATGATGCTATAAAAAACAATTTCGTGGGGGTTGTGTTAAGTAGCAGTTAAATAAACATTGTGAACTTTTTCACACATATAACTTGTAAAATAACAGAAACAAACGTGTTAATAATAGTTTTAGTAACATACTTTGCGTTTTATTTCTAACGAGGGAATTTCATATATAATTATTGTTTCGACGTAGGGAATGTATAGATACCTTCTTTAAGAATAACAAATATTTTTTTAAGAACTTGAAAACTTCAAAAGTTGGAAAATATGTAGGAAGTCAGTAGATATTCGGGATATAAAGCGGCTAAAAAGAACAATTTTTATTTTTATTATACACAATAATTATTAGCCTGAAACGCTCATCCATATTGAAAAAAATTCCCGAGGAAAGATACATGTCGCCGACGGGACTCGAACCCACACCCTTCTGATTGCCGGTCTGGAGCTCTACCATTAAGCTACTGCGGGTTACCTGTTACCCGTCGGCGACATGTATCTTTTCTCGGGAGATTTTTTCAATATGTATGAGTGTTTCAGGCTAATAGTTATTGCTTATAATAATTGTTACCCTTGTAATAATCTTGTCTAAAACATTAGTTTATCAATAAAAAAAAATAAAAAATAATGAACTTTTATTTTTATTTATTTATTTTTTTTAATTATATTAATCATCAACGCCCTAGTGGGCTTTTACATATTTATACATTTTTGGTATTTAGTGTAAACAGATCAGGTTAAAGTTTTAGATAACAGAAAAAAAATACAAAGATGGATATAAAAAGAGGTAGGTGTAGAGGTGCAATTAAATATATGTTTTAATAATATAAATACATATGAGATAAAGAAAAAAAAACAGATTTAGATCTGCAGGAAGCATAAAATATAACATATATAATAATAATATGATGCGAGTTCTTAATACATAATTTACAAATGCCAAATACATAAAAACATTAAAGAAAGAAAGATAAAAACATTAGCAATACATAACCTCTTTATTAAACACTCGTGGCCTTGTCAGAAAAGCAAAGTCATTCAAAGGTAAACGAAGCAATTGTGTCTAAATTTATTATTTTGCAACCAGGATGTTTCAAACTAGAAAGCTTTCACGGAGCGTGGATTTAAAATTTTTCTAAAATATTCCGACAAAGTCCACAGGGTTAAAAACATGTTATATATTTTGTGTGGTCCGTGGCATATGACGACTAAAAACTGACCCATTCGGCCCCGATCCCGTAAAAGAATATAAAAAAGCACTCTCGACGCAATTTGGCAGGATTCTTTCTCTCCTCGACATACCTTTAATTGAGTTCCTAGCCATGGCGGTTTGGACGGGGCGAAAGTGAAAACTCGGCTCGGATTTGCAACAATTTTTCTGATATTCCATTGTGTACAGTTTTTAGGCTCGATCGATTTAAAGAAATGACATCCTGTTTGGCACGTAACATAGTCTGCCTATATATAATTTTTATTATTATTCTTTACCTATTCGGTACCTTACATAGTCTGCCTATATATTCTTTTAACGAGATATGTAGACACCTGAAAGTCATTTATTTTCGACACAGACACCCTCTGTTGTTGATTTCCAAAACCATGTTTTTTCTAATTAGATTCTCATTTCACAACATTATTAATATTACTTATTTTATTTTATTTTAGGGAAATTAAAAGTTTACAATGTGGATCATTTATATATGTGAAATTATTTAACTAACTGAGTAACCAATTTTAAATTTTCTCATTATTACTACCTATTGTATTATGTATCTAAAAATTAAAACACTATACTTTCAACAACTGAAAAAATTACGTTATTATAACAAGAGAGAGATTATTCTATAAGGAAATACTACATAATATATTTATTATTACTACAATTTTGATGTATCTAATTATAAATGAGTAAACTTTACATTAATTATATTTTAATTTTTTTAAATTTAAATGAAATAATAATAGTGAAACTTAATCTAAATCTGAAACAGAAACATCAGAAAAAGATCTGAGGTTTTACCTATTAAGTTAAAAATAAAAGTAATATTTTATTGTAGTTTAGATATTTAGTTGTTGTATTATACAGGGTTTGGCACCAAGGACTTGTTAACAAACTGCCGCATCCTTGTGCAGGTGGATTGCCGACTTTTTGAGGGAGAGGTCGATCCAGACGGTTGCTGACGGTTTCACCTCTTCCTCGCATTCGATAAACGCGGGCGTCCCACAGGGTTCGGTTCTGTCTCCGACTTTGTTTTTGTTGCACGTCAAAGACCTTTTGACATGTGCACCAATACATTGTTACGCGGATGACAGTACAGTCCATGATAGCTTTTTGTTTGACAATCCCTCAAAGGGTGCAAAAATTCCAATGGCTCAGAGGGCTTTGAAGCAAAGAATGGACGCTTACCTCGAGGGCGTTTTCTCTTGGGGTAAGAATAATGTTTCAAAGGCCCAATCATGTCTGATTATGTCTAAAAGGGATCGAAATGACAATCTAGTCTCCTTCAACGGTAGAATTCCTCCGAACAGGTCCTCCATTGATATGTTCGGTGTAACTCTAAGTGACCAGCTCAGATATGGGGGCTTCATCGAGGCCAGAGTTAAGTTAGCGTCTCAGAAACTAGGCGTACTGTACAGAGCCCGCAGATACTTTAATAGTGCACGACTGCTAACCCTGTACTAACCGAAAGTGCGTCCCACCGTTGAATTTGGCAGCCACCTTCGGTTTGGAGGCCCAAAGTACCTGAAAAACACCCTCGACTTCGTGCAGATAGATTCTCCCTCTTAACAAACGGATTGCAATCTTTAAAGCACAGGCGTCAGGTGGGAATGCTATCCTTGTTCTACCTTGTTCTGCCCCAGTTGCGACCGCTATCTTTTATTTTTCTGTGTCTCGTTCATTTTCATTTTCATATTTTAATTTAGATTTTAGTGTTATCTACTTCTTTAATGCTTATTTATTTATTCGCTAGCTTCCAGCGGCTCACGTGCATTGTTTGGTCCTTCTGCACGAAGCTAATAAAAAAAATATTTTTTGTTTTTTTATTTTTGGGTGTTATGCCGTGTTGCGCTATCTTCACTGATCACATTCCTACACCGATGATAGATAGTCCGAAATGTTGGCTGAAGTAGGAGGTAGCGCAACACGGCATAACACCCCAATATCTTAAATAATATTTATTTCAAATTAATAAAATACTTAGTTTTTACCACTATTATTGTTTATAAAAACCAACATGTTTCGTGAGCGACGCTCACTTCTTCAGGGTTTTAATAAGACTAATTATAAATAAGAGACATAGACAATAGTGTCAACGGAAAAATAATAGACATAGACAATGGTAACAATGGAAATATGAGAATGGGTAGGGGGAAGAGGGATAATATGGAACAATTTACAAAGGGAAAAGGTTTAATATTGGATCATTTTGTTGTCAAAAGTTGGTCACGAGTTGTTGGACAAATGTGAATATTTTATGGAGTTAGGCGGCAGGGAAAAAAGGCTCGAGGGGTGGAGGGGAATTAAGGAGGGGGTTTGCGGGAGTGGGGATGAGGGAAGGAGATGACGGAGAAGGTTGTAGCGGAATTCATGAGGAGGGTGTTCGCGAGAAGGGTGTCAGAGGGAGATGGAAGGGGGTATGCTGGGAAGGTTAAAGGGGAACGCGGGAGGGGTAGGCGACGCGGGTGGGAAAGAGGAGGTGGAAGGAGAACGGGAAGGAATAGGAAAGGACACGAAGGCAGAAACAATTTATGCAGGGTATCAGTTAGTATAAAATAAAAATAAAAAAGAGGAAGAGAATATAAGATGTTAAGATATTAACCTGAGGGTAGTCTCCATCTTTGGTTTGGTAATCAAAAACGTAAAAGAAAGTCCTCGGGCCCACGTCGTTAGTGCCTTTCGTCACACTGAGGAAGTCACCAGTCTGTACCAATGGGGCGACGAACTGCGCATCGCTCAGGGCCGCCACCGCTGCGTCGCGGGTGTTTATCGGGTGCTGGGAAACAAAACAACAATTAATATATTAAATTAACTGACCACTAAATAGAGTAGAGAGGGTAAACTGCCATACATCTAAGTCTTGACACACACTCATGACTATGTAACGACCCCCGATCCCTTGACATTTAGCTCAAAGGCGTACTTCTGAATAATATGAAGTCGGTTTAGGGAAAATACGGTATAACTATTACAGTGTATTAGTTTCGGGTCTTGCCGAGTTTCGGCGGAGATACCCGAATACTGAGATATAACTAAGCGGTCCCGATTACGGAGCGACAATTCTTCGACAGTTTGCAGTCAGCCTTAAATACTAGAAATAGTTATATCGGTATTATTATTATCTACCAATAAATGTGTGATAAAGTGTACGAAGTACCTACAAGACTCTTATTGAAAGTTCTTAAAGTATTCAAGAGATAAGCGAGATATTGGCCCCCTTATCTAGGAGTAAACAAGGATTAAATCGTGAACAGTATACTACCCGGAATATCAGTACATTACACCTATTTACACAAAATATAACTTAAAGTCCCCGAAGATCACAAAGTATAAAACATATTTTAATTCAAATGCACCAAGGAAAAACTACTTGTCCATAGAATATAACTGTATATACCCAGCGTATAGGTATAAAAAATCAATGAAAATAAATTCATTTGAAATCCATGCCAACTTATTATGAAGTATTTTTGGAGTCTATTTTAGGTTTGAAATATTGGTAAATAATGAACATAAAAATATTATTTTAAAATAATTATAATTTCGGAAGATCAAATGTTGTCAATTGGCAATTAGTAAATGTGTGATAATTTTTGGTAATTTTTTGACAAAATTATCTGAATTTGATATCTTGTTCACATTTTACAGGTCTAGATTTTAGCAGGGACTTTGGTGCTTGAAGCTCTATCATCCTTTCCACATGACCCAGTCACCGAAGTCTTCCCAACTTTATAAATTGTGTCACTTTTGGTTCCTTAAACAGAGTGTAGAGCTCATCGTTGTAACGTCTACGCCAAAATCCATTTTCTAGAATCGGGATACGCCTTAAAATTTTTATTTCAAAAATGTCCTGCGGATATAGAAATTTCTTGACTAAAAATGAACCAGCACTACAACTTGATCTAAAAATCTGGAAATGGTATGATTGGATTTAGCTACATTTCTTTGTATGCTCACGAAATCTTCTTTTAAATTCTGTTAAGAAAGTGAAGTGCACTTGAAATCTGATTCCGAATATCCAGTTGTCTACCATTTCCTCGATGTTCTCGCATAACACTTATCTGCAAGTAATAGCCTCGACGTGATGCACTTGAGATGCACTTATTGATCTAAAATAGTGCCCAACGCTTCCCTCGCGATCCGAACTGTCTGAGATTTAATCGCCGTGGAATAGAATTTCTATAGCAAGTAAACACAATGGCACTTGTTTACCGCTGAGCTTCTGTTTGGTCGACTGAAAAATTCTAAAGGAAAATTTCAGTACGGTCTTTTGTTGACAAGGGTCTTTCAAAAAACTGCAACAAATTGGAAAACTCTAGATTGATGTTATAATTTATATTTTTAACACGTATCACAGCACTATACTAATATCGCACGTAATTTAGAAAAGTTTATTGGTAAAACACATCATATATGATATAATATAGACATTTATTTAGAATAGATATTTTGTTTCATTCCCATTGTTTAAGACGTCGTAACATTTTTCACCTGAATACATTTCACAATAAAATTGCCTACTTTAGCCCTCCGACCCAGATGTGTTGATTATATAACAATAAAGAGTGTGCTCAAGTAGATATTTTCATCGACAATTTGTACAGATGCAGAAAAAAAATTCTGGCGCTGTTTAAAAATATGTTTAACTAATTATATCGTGTCAACTTCAGTTACTTGTCGTCAGTTACTGTCTCTCTATGCATGCATGTCTCTCCTGTTTTTTATGTCTCTTGCCACTCATTGTAATATGTGTTAATTGAGTTAGCTTGTGTATTATTTTGAATTTTTTTTGTGATGTTTTTTTGTTTTTCTAATTGTATGCATCTGTATTTGATTGTAGATTTTTGTAATTGTATGTCCCTATATGTGTAACAACTAAGTTTTTATAACCCTTATAAAAACCGTATAAGTAAATAAAAAATACTAAGCGGCTGCCTGTTTCATGGCGACGAACGGAATACAGTTGGAAAATGTTTTAAAGAAAGCGATTTCATAATTTTTTTTTAGGAATCCTACGAAGATGTGATAATAAACAAAATATAAGTGAATTCATTGACTATATAGAACTATAATTGTAGATTCAGACCGGGTCGACGTACGTATGCATCGCTACGCCTAACAATATCTGGGCTACTTAGCAACCATAGATTTTCAATGAAAATTTATGTTTTAGAATCACATTTGCCACACGCATCGCGATGTGCGATGTCTGTGGCCATTTTCATAGAAAATGTATGGGTTGCTAAGCATTGTTTGGCGTAGCAATGCGTACGTACGTCGTCCAGTCTGAATCTACCTTAATCAATTCGTATGTCTCCATATTCAAATACGGAGGTATGATTTTTTTAATGTGGGCGGAAAAATTTCCTTTATCAATACCAGGAAAAAGTTTTGAATTGCTCTGTCGCTCCAGTGGATAAGGATTAAATTATTACATACACATGATTATTTTTTATTTTTCTTATACACATATTTACAAACATATATAAATATATCCGAGAAACAGGCTACTAACGCAATCACATTCACTCATCAAAAAGTCCCCAAGACTTGGGGACTTTAAGGCACTTAGTCCCCTTAGTATTTTAGAATAACATTTTTCTCCGTGTATAATGGAATTGAATTTGTATTATCAACTGAGTGAGTGATTTTTATCTAGCAGAAAATTGTGAAATCTGTGAAATTGTGCCTGTTTTATAATTTTTTTTTATATATGAAATATTATCATAATTGAAGGGTTTAAAAGCAAAAACGTCACTCTCCAAAAGTACTGTTTTCGGTAAATCACAAAAAACCGATCAAAGAATGCTTCGCATTTTTGATGTGATTTTTTAGTAATATCTTAAAAAGTATAATTCAAAGTAAAATATAATAATAAAAAATGTTGTAATAATGTGTTCATTAGTCATGTTGAATTTATTTTGCATTCAGGCTTGTGATTGGCTTTTGTGGAGAATGGTGATTTTCATATAAACTTTATTTTCATTTTGATTTTTCCATGATTTGCTGTCGACTTTTTTTGGATCTTAAAAACCATCATGTAGCTACGGGCATTGCGCATGGATTGGCATTTGTAACTCAATTTTGTCATTTTAGGAGAGTGGCATTTTTGGTTTTAAACCCCACAATTATTGTAATAAAGTTTTTGACATGCTTTTCGGCATTCACATTATGCAAATGCTCGTATTAAGGTGGTCAAAAGTTTTGTTTGTTATTTACATTTGTTAGTTACAATTTCAGGGTGACTTCCTCTCGACTGCCGTTCGCCCACCGGTGGCCGCGGGTCAAAATTAAAAAAAAAAATTTTTTGAAGCGATTTTGTTCCTTATGTATAAAGAAGTTGTATGAAGAACAAGGTCAGAATCGCTTGCGCCGTTCTCGGTCTTGACATAGCAAAAATCCGCATAGCGCCAACCCATCTGAATAATTTATAATAAATATCTATGGTCAACTTGGCGTCACTTTTACAAACGGTTTTCAACTGTCATTTCATTTTCAAACAAGAATTTATGTCATTACTTCTTCGAAAACACCTTTGAATTGGTTTTTTTCATGTAGGGTGTCTATTCAGGTTTGTAGAGAAATAAAAAAAAAATATCATTTTCGTATGAATATATTTTATTTACATTTTTTTGTCGAATGGGAAATATTTTCACATTTTTTTGTTAAAAATAGCTATTCTGGGAAAACTTGTAACGATATTATCATGAAATATATATGAATAATAAGGTACATTATCTGGCAAACAGAAAACAATCACAAAAAAAAACAATTCCTTTGTTTTTATACGATATTTGAGCAAAAGCCGGGAAGATAATTTCGCGCGATTTTTTCCAAAAACACCTGGCATTCAAGAGGTTAAGCAGCACTTCTGTCTATCGTCAGAATAAGCAGTTATTTTTAAAGAGTTCAAAGTGTCACTACGTCGTAATCTCAAGAAATGATTAAATCATTAATATCTATAAACGGAAAACATAATTGAAACCAGCTCAACCCACCGTTATGTGCGATCTTTGTGTGATTCCCGATAGTTAGTGACATGTCATATTGATCAAATAACAAACAATGCGCTGAAATGCTTGGCTTCAAAAAAAAAATAATACGGAATATTTTGTTTTGATATTTCCAAATTTTAAAAACCATGCAAATGTTAAAATATCATAATTTTTCTATTTTTCGACAAAAATGTCACATCACAAGTAATGACGCAACTATAGACATTGATATATCATAAAATATTTCAATAGTCTTCCCAAAGAAGTAACAAAAATAATAGACTTAGATCCATTTAAGAAAAAGATCTAAATATTATATTTTAATTAATGAAGATAATATTAGCGAAAGTCAATCGAAAATCTGAAACAGAAAAATCAGAAAAAGATACGGATACATCTGCGACTTGAACCCAGGACCTCCGGCAATCCGGGCCAAGCGCTATCCCCTGCGCCAACGGATCCCTATCCGATTCGGTCATTTTTTAACTGTCTCATCATACTTTGACTGAGAACCACCAACAATATTTTAATTTTCTTAACGCATATTTTTATTGGCTGCTATCTTTATATATGATTGCAAGATTCAACTCGAACTAAATGCCATCTAGACAGTGTCAGGATAAATTTTATCACTTTTTATTAATATGCGGCATCTATTGACTTTTTCTGCAAGTCTCGGATTTAGATTTTTATTTTTAACTTAATGAGTTAAACCTCAAGTTATAATATTTTAATGAATGAAGATAATATTAGCGAAAGTCAATCGAAAATCTGAAACAGAAAAATCAGAAATTGGCCTGGATTGCCAGAGGTCCTGGGTTCGAGTCCCAGATGTATTGGTATCTTTTTCTGATTTTTTTGTTTCGGATTTTCGATTTACTTTCGCTAATATTATCTTCATTAATTAAAATATTATTGAGGTTTAAGGGGGGGATATCAAAACTCGGCTTCACTGCAGTTAGGTATTTTTGGTACTTGTACGGCCCCGCTAGCGAACCACAATTTTTGCCGTCTATGGGGCAGACTCGGGTAAGATTGACACCAAATTGGTAAACCATTTAGCATTTTGATAAAGTACGAAATAAAAAATACACTTGCTCTATAAAATTTAAATTTGTTTACTAGATAATGGATACAGCTAGACAGACAAAAAATCATATTAGCAATGGAATGGATAGATAGAAACATCTTTTACGCCCTGAACCTTTTTTGACGTCTCCGTTTTTTACTCAATGAGACTTTGAATCTAATGGTGTTTTGACGTAGATTGTATGGTTTATAAAATGGTAATAACTGTATTTATAATATTACCGGAAAAAAATGGGTGTGAATAAAGGGAGATCATAAAATAAAGTTGGGACAAATATTTTTAAGTACGTGCAATAGAAATGACAAAAGGTGGTTTTGTTTTTGAAAGTTTATTTCGACAAATTTTTTCGTACTCAAGAAAGAATATATTTCAAAATATTAGCTCAGATAAACAAAAAGTAGAATGACGCACATAAACGAAAAATCACAAAATTTAATACAAATTGATATAAAATCAACTAAATGTAAACTTGGTATGCAAATATTCAGCATAATATCCTACAAAAATTGCCAAGACTTGTGGATTTTAGAATGATATTAATTTTATCTTTAGTACTTGTGTTAAACAGTGTCAGTCGTACGGAATTTTTAAACCTCTCAACATTAATAGTAGAATCTTTTTTTTATTTTTATATATAACTTCGCACAGGAGGCCCGGAGAAAAATTGTCTTTAAGAGACCCATATTGTATGAAGGAGGAAACACAGAGGCCGGCAAATCGTTTCACAGCTGAGCTGTTGAACTCAAGAACGAGTGGTAGAAGCGACCCGTTCTCATGTGAGAAATTTCGGCCGTGTATATATGTTGGGCGCGCATTTGGCGTGTTTCCCGGCTTTGCACCGGTGCTGAAGGGATCAATGACGCTAGTTCCTCTCTGAAGCATCTTCCATGTCTGAAATAACGGTAGAACAAGGATTCCATCGCGGTAGACGACCCTGAATAATTCTTGAAGCACGTGTGCTCCTGAGGCTGTTCCTTCTTATTGGCAGCTCGTGTACAAATTACCCAAAATTTATTTGACTCTCTCGACTCATCGCCTTGCCCCGCTGTGGGAGAGATGGATTCATACGTCCGCCACTCCTTTTTTTTATATGAATACCTTACAAAAGTCCCACCTGCTCCCCTCTGGAGTCAGTGAGACTATGGCATCCCCAATTGGGGTATGTTGTGTGGCTGAAGGTGAATGGGGATGAGAAGGAAATATTGAAATTATTTCTACAAATCTCATGACGTCAGAGCTCACCACTATATGTATATAGAATCCTTCGCGGGCGTGTGCACAACAAATCACCTATTGTTTCAGTGCAATCGAATGAATGGTATAGGAAATTTTTTATAACGCCAGAGCTCAGCACTACATATAGAAACCATTACAGGTATGTGCACAACAAATCACCAAAGTTTCTTTGCAATCGGAGTAATGCTTTAGGTACCGTATAAGGAATTACGAAGGTGTGCATTTAACAACTTACAAAAGTTTCATCGCAATCGGATAAATAGTACAGGAAATAAATTCATAATGCTAGAGCTCACTTGCACTACAATATATATAGAAAATTTCAAAGGCATGTACACGTAGGTACACGAAAAATCCGCCAAAGTTTCATCGCACTCAGATGAATGCTTTAGGTACCGAATGAGGGACAAACAAAGAAACATTAATTTTTTATGTATTTTTTTTACAAATTTCATGACGCCAGAGCTCACTATTATTTATAGAAACATTGGCGGGTGTGCACATAACAACTCACCAGAGTTTCATCACAATCGGATAAATGGTATAGGAAATAATTTCATAACGCTAGATAGTAAATAATTTCATACATGACAAATCGCTATCGGATAACTGCTTTAGGTTCCGCACGAGGAACAAACAAAGAAACATTCATTTTTATACGATAAAATAATTAATTATTTAATTTATACATTGCTTGTATAACACCTATTTCCCCCATTCATTGCTTGACGGAACTGCAATGCGAGCGCGCGACCTCTCCCCTCAAATGTCCACTCATTACTGAATAAATTTCCAAAATGTTACCGTAAATCCTGCGCCTTAAGTCATTAAGTTAAAAAGTTATAATAGAAATAAAAAGATCTAATTATTCTTAAAAAATTAACAACGATAACATCACCAATCAAAATACTATAACTTCAATGTATGCCATATTATAAGTTTTAACGTTACAACATCCTAGTACAAGATTATATTTATTAAAAAACATTGAATAATTATGAAATAACTCCTACATCAATCTCAAGAGCTAGAGCTCTCTTAATTGGCGAAGAATCCTTGAAAATTTGTATATCACTATTTTGTTTTTGCCATAATGTTTATTACTGTAATAATTTAAAAATTTAAACATTAAAAAAATAAAATAACTAAAGTTTTCTGTAAAATCGGTTGGTGAAGATTCTATTTTTTATAGAAAACCTTGACAATTGTGTTTTTTAAATATTTAAACTATTATTGCAACGTTAGATATTAAAAATGATTTATTTATTTATTTATTCACGCCCTTAGGGCTTTTACAATAATCGTAATACAAAAATAATAAGTTTAGTAAACGGGAAAGAGAATTTATGAAATTTCGGAAATAAATTTAGGTAATTAATAAACGAAAATATCAACTGAACTAAATTATTTCCAAGCCTATGTAGCCTTTGGATTGGGGAGTGATTGAAATAGTTAGTTTATGAAGGATAAACAAAGAACAGCTCTGGAAGCCTCGTGTTACGATTTGGTACTCGGAATGTTATTAGTTTTATTAAGTCAGGAGCGTCAATTGTGCCATTAACTAATTTGAATAAAAGTACCATATCGCTCTTTGTTCTTTTTCAAGATAAGTCAGTTAAATTAAGTCCTTCCATTAATTTATCATAATTGATTTGTTCAATGGGTATGAACCTTAACAAATTGCGTTGAACTCTTTCAATTTTTATTTGATGTGCTTTATAGTATGGTGACCTAGTAGTGGAATTGTATTCTAAATTACTTTCAACTAAGGCAGTGAAGAGTATTTTAAATGAATAAAGTGATGTAAAATCTTTATTACATTATGAGCGTTGATACGTTAAGCGATGAATCCCGCCGGAAATTAAACCAACAGCCTGCTCTCCTTTTTCATTTCCTCCTTTGCCCGATCTGGGATGTCATAATCCTTTTGGCCCCGGGCATTGGGACACTTGTGCGGTGCCACATAAAAAACAAATAAAAAATCAAGGAAAAACATTTGGAATTTATCCCCTAGACAGCAGATGTTTTATTATTGTCCTTATCTCAGAAGCGGAGAGAGCTATAAAAAAGGTAAAAGTTTATTCTGGTCTTGGAGTGAGTTGGAATACTTTATTATGATGGGCTAAATAAAGAAGCTATAAAGCCGTGCAACACCTCTCATGGAGAAAGGAAATGGTACATTCGCATATGGCTCATCTTTTTATGATCTAAGAACTACCACTTAGGCGCTAACCGTCGAAAACTGAGCTAAGGCTAAGTTAAGTCAATGTTTACTTTTACAAAAAAGAGTAACACTGGAGCGACAGAGCAACCAAAATATTTTAGGGGTTATGTTCGACGGCAACTTACCTGGGTTTGTAAGATTGACAGCGTAATCGTAATTACGCTATCGTAGTATTTTTTAAAATTACTGGGAACATTTACTTTAATAATGATTTTACTTTAAATTAAAACAAAGGTTGAAATATGACTCACTTTTAATCCCAGGAGTCCAGCCTCGACGATCGCTACCACGCTGATAAAAACTGATAAAACGTGTTTGACGGGTCACCACTTTAGGGGTTATGTTCGACGGCAACTTACCTGGGCCGGTCCCTAACATTGATTCACGGTTGGGTGGATAATAAAAGCACTTTATAATTATTGGTTATTTATTTAAGTTTACAAGGGTTATTACATTTACCGCGAATTGAATTTACAGAAGGAGAGTTTTTAATATCAGCTTATAGCTCGATCGTCGAAGCTGGAATCTTCGAGTTGCGTCCCGCGCACTCGGGTCTGCGCAGGAGGGTTGCCAGTGTAGGAACTGCCGCGAATGTTTATATCGCTTAAGGGGGGGATATCAAAACTCGGCTTCACTGCAGTTAGGTATTTTTGGTACTTGTACGGCCCCGCTAGCGAACCACAATTTTTGCCGTCTATGGGGCAGACTCGGGTAAGATTGACACCAAATTGGTAAACCATTTAGCATTTTGATAAAGTACGAAATAAAAAATACACTTGCTCTATAAAATTTAAATTTGTTTACTAGATAATGGATACAGCTAGACAGACATATTAGCAATGGAATGGATAGATAGAAACATCTTTTACGCCCTGAACCTTTTTTGACGTCTCCGTTTTTTTTTCAATGAGACTTTGAATCTAATGGTGTTTTGACGTAGATTGTATGGTTTATAAAATGGTAATAACTGTATTTATAATATTACCGGAAAATAATGGGTATGAATAAAGGGAGATCATAAAATAAAGTTGGGACAAATATTTTTAAGTACGTGCAATAGAAATGACAAAAGGTGGTTTTGTTTTTGAAAGTTTATTTCGACAAATTTTTTCGTACTCAAGAAAGAATATATTTCAAAATATTAGCTCAGATAAACAAAAAGTAGAATGACGCACATAAACGAAAAATCACAAAATTTAATACAAATTGATATAAAATCAACTAAATGTAAACTTGGTAAGCAAATATTCAGCATAATATCCTACAAAAATTGCCAAGACTTGTGGATTTTAGAATGATATTAATTTTATCTTTAGTACTTGTGTTAAACAGTGTCAGTCGTACGGAATTTTTAAACCTCTCAACATTAATAGTAGAATCTTTATTTTATTTTTATATATAACTTCGCACAGGAGGCCCGGAGAAAAATTGTCTTTAAGAGACCCATATTGTATGAAGGAGGAAACACAGAGGCCGGCAAATCGTTTCACAGCTGAGCTGTTGAACTCAAGAACGAGTGGTAGAAGCGACCCGTTCTCATGTGAGAAATTTCGACCGTGTATATATGTTGGGCGCGCGTTTGGCGTGTTTCCCGACTTTGCACCGGTGCTGAAGGGATCAATGACGCTAGTTCCTCTCTGAAGCATCTTCCATGTCTGAAATAACGGTAGAACAAGGATTCCATCGCGGTAGACGACTCTGAATAATTCTTGAAGCACGTGTGCTCCTGAGGCTGTTCCTTCTTATTGGCAGCTCGTGTACAAATTACCCAAAATTTATTTGACTCTCTCGACTCATCGCCTTGCCCCGCTGTGGGAGAGATGGATTCATACGTCCGCCACTCCTTTTTTATATGAATACCTTACAAACGTCCCACCTGCTCCCGTCTGGAGTCAGTGAGACTATGGCATCCCCAATTGGGGTATGTTGTGTGGCTGAAGGTGAATGGGGATGAGAAGGAAATATTGTAATTATTTCTACAAATCTCATGACGTCAGAGCTCACCACTATATGTATATAGAATCCTTCGCGGGCGTGTGCACAACAAATCACCTACTGTTTCAGCGCAATCGAATGAATGGTATAGGAAATTTTTTATAACGCCAGAGCTCAGCACTACATATAGAAACCATTAGGTATGTGCACAACAAATCATTAAAGTTTCTTTGCAATCGGAGTAATGCTTTAGGTACCATATAAGGAATTACGAAGGTGTGCATTTAACAACTTACAAAAGTTTCATCGCAATCGGATAAATAGTACAGGAAATAAATTCATAATGCTAGAGCTCACTTGCACTATAATATATATAGAAAATTTCAAAGGCATGTACACGTAGGTACACGAAAAATCCGCCAAAGTTTCATCGCACTCAGATGAATGCTTTAGGTACCGAATAAGGGACAAACAAAGAAACATTAATTTTTTATGTATTTTTTTTACAAATTTCATGACGCCAGAGCTCACTATTATTTATAGAAACATTGGCGGGTGTGCACATAACAACTCACCAGAGTTTCATCACAATCGGATAAATGGTATAGGGAATAATTTCATAACGCTAGATAGTAAATAATTTCATACACGACAAATCGTCTTTAACAAACAAACCGTTCCGCACGAGGAACAAACAAAGAAACATTCATTTTTATACGATAAAATAATTAATTATTTAATTTATACATTGCTTGTATAACACCTATTTCCCCCATTCATTGCTTGACGGAACTGCAATGCGAGCGCGCGACCTCTCCCCTCAAATGTCCACTCATTACTGAATAAATTTCCAAAATGTTACCGTAAAACCTGCGCCTTAAAAATGCGAATTACAGTTCCTACATAATGCTTAACCCTCCCCTATTACGACCAAAAACAATGTTAAAAATGCGAGAAACAAACTCCGTTTCTATCATATAGAAAGTTACTATCAAAACCCTCTATCCACTGGAGCAACAGAGCAATTTAAAACCCTTTCCTCAGATTGCCAGAGTAAATTTTTCTGCCCACATTAAAAAAATCATACCTCCGAATTTGAATATGAACAAATACAAACTGATTATAGTTATATGTAGCCAGTGAATTCCCCTATCTTTTGTCTATTTTCACATATTTGTAGGATTTATAAAAAAAAATATAATTAAATCTTTAACCTTAAAACATTTTAAAGAAACTAGAGAATATTTATTTTGATATATTTTGAGTGTACAATATTACATAGTCGTTTTAATAAATTTTTTTTTTTTGAAAATTTGCCACATTTTGGCAACAAAGCAATCCGAGGTTTTGGAAATAGTGCCATAATGTGGCAAAAATCGCTCGAGTGGGTAAGTAAGGAACTGATGCCCTAGCACGCTTCCTCTATATCGATCGGTAGGATAACTATCGGTAACTTCTCATCGTTACCTGGGACAACTGCACATCGCTAACGTACAAACAACAGTTGATGTCGAATATGTTAAGGACACTTAGTCATTGTGAACTGTCACTTATTCGTTGGCGATCTGTAGTCAGGCTAGGGAACGATGAGAAGTTACCGATAGTTATCCTACCGATCGATATAGAGGAAGCGTGCTAGGGCGTGTATATAAATATACTATATATGATATATTATAAAAAATTCACCAATTTCTCGTGTATGTGCACAATATAATACAAAATTTCACAGCAATGACATTTTTAGTAATAACCTAAAGAAACATCGATATGAAGTAACGCGTACGATCGATTATTAATATGAGAGTATGAAATGTATCGGGAGCATCTCCTATCCTTTTCCTATATTCCTCTTCCCCTCCCCTTCCTATAACGCAAAATTAATGTTAATATATTAAAACTTCATTTCAAATGATATAAAGCATACGAAACTTCTGTGGCTTGACTTCAGTTCACTTGTATATTTATCACTGCATATTATGTAAAAGCCGTTTTTTTTTATTACAAATAAATAAATGAATTAATTGTGAATTAACAAATTAATCGAACTCTGGATTTCGTGTAGAGAGACTTACCCCTCGACCACGGAGGGTAACCAATTTTCTGTTTTATCCACTGGAGCGACAGAGCAATTAAAATATTTTTTCTCGGATTGCTAAAGTAAATTTTTATGTCCACATTAAAAAAATCATACCTCCGAATTTGAATATAGAGACATATAAACTGATTATAGTTCTATGTAGCCAATGAATTACCCTATCTTTTCTCTATTATCACATATTTGTAGGATTTATAAAAAAAAATATAATTAAATCTTTAACCTTAAAACATTATAAACAATCTAGAGAATATTTATTTTGTTATATTTTGAATGTTCAATGTATTATATAGCCGTTTTAATAAAAAAACGTATTTTTTTTTAAATTTGCTACATTTTGTCAACAAACCAATCTGAGGTTTTGGAAATAGTGCCGTAATGTGGTAAAAAGCGCTCGAGTGGTTATATTAATAATTATAATTATTTAGTGATCTTTTAAATATGAACATTTGATACAATACTCATGATCATGCCCTCACGGAAATATCACGTCCTGAGGGAAAAATGCCTAGAGTTAAATTTAAAAAAAAACGCCTTAATTCGAAAGATCATTTTTTTCTTTCCAATTTACCAAGAACGTACCTATCTTCTTGAATATGTTAAAAATTAATTTAACGCCAAACTTTCATTGGATAAACGCTTTCCTAAAAATTTTCAACAAAATTAAAACGGGTGTTTTCAACTAAAATACGAGAAGAGAAAATAAAACGTAGATTACACGCAACTTTTAAATTTGGCTGGCGTACGCGAAAGATAAAACTAGCCGATAGCAAAAAGTTCAAAGCCTTACACGGAAAGCAAATTGGAAGAAAAGTTAATTTTGCAATTTTTCCGCGGTCAAACGCATTTAGACCGATGAATTCTGTGTTTCCAGCTTTCTAAGCTCCCGATAAGCTTGTCTGTCCCTTGAATAGTCCAGAGACCCTTTTCTCTCGTTCCTCCTACATTTTTTCCACGTTTTCAACAAGGGTGGTTTTCTTAGATAAGTTAACCCTCTCAGAGATACAGGATTTTGCTCCTTTTTCAATAAAAATACAGTAAAATATAGTCCTACATACAAAAACACCTTACACCTACGATATACTAGCGCTTAAAGTCCTTGATTCGAACCAGCCTTAACGAAAAACGTTTTTATCCAATATATATATTTTTATTTTTTTTTATTAATAATTCAAAAAAGATACATAAATTACAAATACATTTTATACACCAATTAATTATATAATATATATATATTTGATGTACCCCCATAAAAAAGCAGGGCTTGTGTGAATGGGGGGTGTTATTATATAGTTTTTATTTGATATGATTTAGTTCAGGTTTATCAAAGGCTTTTTTGTCACGTCTGATGATGGACACTGTAACGTTGTACAAAACATTGGATAAAGAAGGAGGTAGCGCAACACGGCATAACACCCCAAAAATAAATATCAAAAATACTATTGGCCGTGAAAATTTTAAATCAAACAACCCAATATCGAAGGCATTTTCGACGGACTTTTAGACTAGTCCTTGCGAAAGATCGCACGGACGTCATCGACGTTTGTCCTCTTCCTTCGCACGCGTCTTGTGTGAAGAAGAAAAATTCAGAAAATACGAGAACGATAATGTCCCGTACGATCTCTCGCTGAGACTAGAATTGAATATTTTATTCAATTTTATATTTGTTTAATAAACCACCTTCGTAATTAGAATAAGCCTTTTTATTACAAACATTATTAGACCCTTAAAATATGAGATTAATGTTATTTTAAAATACGATCATTTTATTCGTAAAAACGGTTAAAAACGGGACTGAAGTTCTTATGAACAAATTAACAGGGTTTCAATGTTTATTGGCGGGACCATGTTAGAATAATTTGTTGGTATACGTAATTTCGTACGTACACCAACAAATTATTCTTACATTATCCCGCCAATAAACATTAAAACCCTGTTAATTTGTTCGTAAGAACTTCAGTCCCATTTTTCAGATCGTATTTTAGAATAAATTTTTTCTCCGTGCATGTTGTAAATCCTTAAAAATTAACAATTTTATTATCCTTTCTCAGTTTAGTTTAGTTAGGTTATAAAAAAACAATGACTTTCCATTTGACTGCAATGCCGGGCTAAAATGGTTGTATCGTACATTATACGTATATGAGTACGTCAATTTCGATTAATTTTATAGGAACAATTGCGAGACCAGCTGGCATAGTGCCACAATACAATGGAGTTGGCTATACAAATCATTATTTAACTGCTCTATCTTCAAATGGAATCAAATTATTAACTGTTCGAAATGCCTCGCTATGTGTTAACCTGTTCATTTGGGAACTTTGATAATTTCCGCTGCAAATAATCGTATTTAAACTAAATATACTTCATGATTCTAAAGAAAAAGCAATAAGGCAAAAGGTAACAACAAACCACGTCCACGCATGTATCATTTTAACGTATCAGATCGCTAACGTAGTCAAATGATACGCCGCTGTGGTATAAACTTTTTATTTTTTATTTATTAATTGGCTCGCCAACAGAATACATCACTCATCATTTTTACAGTAATTTACATTTTTTTTTTTTTTTAATGACAATACAAATTAAAATTAAAATACAATATTAAGTAAATTAAGAATACAAAGTGAAGTATTTTATCCTCAGTCCTCCTCACTAGGTATCCCTGTTCTGAGGTGGACTGCACGGTTGTCGTATGGTGTTGATCATGATTTCCTCATCATTGTTGTTGGTTTTTGTTGGTTTCCACGAAATATAAATAATAAAGCAAAAAGTGTTCATGTTTATTATTTTGTGTTGTTTTAAAAAGTGTTTATGTACATTATCTGTAGGTTGCATTGGGGTTACTTAATAATTTTAATTAGTTCCTAATCTTCATGTTTAGTTAGCCATAATTTGATGTCGTTTTTAAACTTTTGTATATCCATGGTATTTTTAATTTCAATCGGAAGGGGATTATATAATTTTGTAGCATGGAAATAATGGTTTTTCTGGCCGAAAGGTGTATTTAATTTTGGAATGTTTAGTAGATTTGAAGATTTTGTCCTTGTAGTATAGGTGTGTTGGTCAGCAAGGTATGCATATTTTTCTTTAAATTTGAGTTGTGCATTTTTTTAGTACAGTTTTATAATGCTGAATACATTAAAAATTTTTAAAACTTCTTTTGATGGAGTTCTTATGGGTAATTTCAGGATATATATATACATGGTTGTAATGATGTTTCTAATTATAGGTGAGCACAACATTCATCTCAATATTCTTTGTGTAATACGTGATACAATCCGTTTCATCTCCAGTTTATTTTTGCCAGATCACCAAAGTATATACGGATTCATTTTATGTGGTTGAGATGCGATTGTAGTAATGCAATAGGTACGACAGGAGCAAGTGGCGTCCACAACTTGATACGAGGTTTGACCTGATACTGTGATAAGATACTATTTTCGATACTGTGATCTGATACGATAATAAGATACAGATATGGATCCACCATTAGGAGATTACGCATTAAAAATTATTTGGAAACCCAGTATCACGTTTGGCGAAGTTGAAAGAAAACATGACTGCTTATACTATTTAAATATAAATTTCATTTTATGTATAAAGTAAATGCAACTGTTCGATCCATACGAGATCCTAATGTGATTCAATTAATTGAATCACCATTTTGATATTAAATAATTAGAACCCAACTTAAGAAAAAAATCTCGAACAAAAAGTGACGGCGTCATGAAATGTAACATATTGCTCTCTCTTTTATGAGCTTTCCATTTACACAATGATCTATGACGTTCTTAAAAATTCTTTTATTCGTCAAAATTTAAGTAAATCTGCAATATTCTGAATTATTTAATTGCTTAGCATAAACACGATTATAAAGAATTATTGAACAATTAATGTTTTTTTAATGCCTACATCATTTACTTTACGTAATTGCCACTGAGTCTCGACTGCTCCCAATAATCAAGCCAGGGAGAATATGGCATCTTGAATATGGTAGGTTATACAATTCAATTCAATTAATTACAATTACGTATTAATTCAATTTAATTATTATTTTTAGGACATTATCGTGGAGATAAACAGTAAGCTGGAGGAACGACAGTTGGGATGGTACACGTATACCAACAAATTATTCTTAGATTTTCCGCCAATAAACATTGAAACCCTGTTAATTGGTTCGTTAGAACTTCAGTCCCGGTTTTAACCGTTTTTACTAATAAAATGATCGTATTTTCGAATAACATTTTTCTCCGTGTATGGGCACATAAATCGACCAGACCACACAGTGAAGCAGGCAATGTCTATGGAGCTTCATTGACAGTCATCCAGAGGAAGATCAAAGAACTCCTGGATGACTAAATGCTCTAAAATACTACAGAGAAACAGCCCGGATGAAAGCAATACCTAGAACTAAAGAAGTTTTAACCTGAGAACGAGAAGAGCCGACTGCAACAGCCTACCTAGGCAATGAGTTGGAGCAGTGCAAGGAAGAATAAGAAGTTTAGAAAGTATAGGTGGGTTAAAGAGGTAGAGATGAGAATGGCGGGGAAGTACATGGCTATCCAGATTTGGTGCGAAATAAGACTAAAGTTATTTCAAGCAACGTTTCTTCTTTGAATTATGGTTTTTCACCAGGACGATACAAAACGTATCTACCAAGTCTGGAGCTTGCGCGCAAATACTAATTAATTATAGTACATTCCGAGAGGAGTGCATTTTCAATATCATGGAGTAAAATTGTTTACCTCTCAGAGCACTACTGAGCGTCCGTTGTCGTGACAGGGTTAATATACATTTGATAACAATCCTGAAATCCGCATTTACGAGCTTTCAAAGGCCGCGCCGGTTGGCGATTTCTGGAAGATAACGCCTCCGAACGATTCCCGGTCATTGGATTCAAGACCCCTGATTTATGGGTCCCATTCTTTCTTTATAGAACGGAGCAGGCATCCATTACTCGTCCGGTTCGCGAAATTAAAAAGAGAAATCCATTGAATCGGTCGAACCGATTCAAATATTATACGACCGACGTAAGAATACGAGATAAGAATGGGGTGGTTAAATTTTATTTTATTTTATAACCTCAAATTCGGATGTGTGCGATTTATTCGTTTTGTCTTTCTTCTTGGGATGTAGTACCGTCAAGTTGTCGACTATTTTTTATAGAATTTTTCATCTCATAATTCAAGGTTGGAACACATATTCCTCGACATATTTCTTGGAAAATTCCTTAGGCATATATATATAACAACTCTCTATTAATTATAAATTCCAATTTATTATTTCTTTACCCAACCGGTTTCGGTTCAACCTGAACCTTCCTCAGGGATGAATAAAAATATATGGAACATAATACAGATATATATATATGGTATTTAAAAGAAAATTAGAAGAGGTAGAGAGAATATCAACTTAGGTGGGGGCGATGGGGGAGGTGGCTAAGAGGGAGCGGTGAAAGTGGGCGGGGGTAACGGAAATATTTAAAAATTTGGGCTTTTCGACAAATCTAATTGTTTTATTTATTTTTAATGACTTTTTTATTTAAAGGGCTTCAAGATTATTAAGTCGTAGACCAATCCCATTTCTAAGTAATACATCTATCCCGGAAGATTTATTAAATGAGTGATCTTTATCTATTGGGTGGGTGGCGAATTCTGAGAAACCTACACTGTTTAGACATCTGAAGTATTTGACCACCCTTATTTGAACATTTCTAGCCGTTTTACCTATGTAAAATGATGGAAAATCATTACATTTAAGTTTATTGATGCCAGAATGGCTTAAGTTTATTTCTTTATCTTTAGAAATTATTAAAAGTTTACCTAAGTTGTTATTAGTAGATATAGAAAGCAGCCTTAGCTTTTGAAGGTCATTCCTATCAATGTAATATATCATTCAAGAAGAAGACAACACAAATAATTTTAACGAAAATATGAAAAAGAACAAGACACAGAAAAATAAAAGATAACGGTTACAACTAAGACTTGAACCCAGAACCTCTCGTCTTACCGGTACAAAGCTATTCCAATTAGGCCACTGCCAATATTTATTTAATCTCAATACCTAAATAATTCAATATATACTAGTCTTTAAATCAACAATTACATTTTTTCAATAATTATTTGTTGGTTTTTTGCAGGTGAAAAAATGTAATAAGCTGATAAGCAGTAATTGTTGATTGAAATAGTAGTATATATTGCATTATTTGCCTGGCAAGAGATAAGCCGACGTAGCTCAGTGGTAGAGCATTTGACCGGAAATCAATCATCATGTATCTTTTCTGGGGAGATTTTTCAATGAGGATGAGTGTTTCAGGTTGATAATTATTGCTTGTAATAATTGTTAAACATTTACTTATTTGTTTCCTCTTACCTGTACAGTTCTTTCCCAGTCGGTGTATTCGTTCACAACAGTGAAGAATATCTCACTCAGGTGGTATGTGTAAGCATTCCTTACGTAGGTCCTGAGAATAAAATAAACAAAATTTATTAGTATAATACTATCCATACAAATACTATCAAAATCCCTAAATTTAGTACAAAGCAAACACAAAATACTTATCTCTATCTAGGTATAACATATTATAACAAACTACCATTGCATCTGAAAATAATCGTAAATATCGCAAAAATACCTAAAACTACTATAAGAGTCAATAACTCACTATTATTATTGTTTCTTTTAAATCCTTTATTGATAAATCTTGCATTTTCTTAATTATCCCTTGTTTTTGCCATATTGTATTATTTACTTTTATTACTTTTATTACACATGATATTATGGTGGAGAAAAGCTATTCTTATCTTCTATTTTTACACTGTATAAAATGTAAAAATTTGGTATTTATTGTTAAAAAAAAACCTGTAAATATTAAATAAATAAAAAAAAATAAAAAATAATGTTTTCACAACCTATTAACTAACATATTTCTGATTAAAAATCATTTCGTCTTTTTTGAAGTTTTCCTAAAATATTATCTTTTAATAATAACTATATAAATGTTTAAAAAATATAAGTGAACACCTCAGCTTAGGTTTTCCTTGTGAGGTGTTCGCAAAACACTATAATATCGACGTGTTTTGGTAGAACCCTTCAAGCAACATTTTTTGTAAATGTTTCTTTTCAGTGGTTTCTTTTAGAATTATCTTAAAAGTAAAACATAGTATTTCTCCCATCTTTGCACAATTACTTTTTGGCATCATTTTAATTAAATTAAACAAATTACTTTGTGCACGGAGAAAAACGTTATTTTAAAATACGATCATTTTATTCGTTAAAACGGGACTGAAGTTCTTACGAACAAATTAACAGAGTTTCAATGTTTATTGGCGGGAATATGTAAGAATAAACATTAAAACATTGTTAATTTGTTTGTAAGAACTTCAGTCCCGTTTTTTCACTACCACATAACGTCCATAAGTTATTTTTATTCATGTTATTATCCTCACAAAGAAACCATCGGTTTTGAAACATGTAGATATTATAACACGTGATCCAGTGGTTTACACACGGAGAAAAGTGTTGTTCGAAAATTCGATCATTTTATTCGTAAAGACGGGACTGAAGTTCTTACGAACAAATTAACAGGGTTTCAATGTATATTGGCGGGGACATTAAAGAATAGACATTGAAACACTGTTAATTTGTTCATAAGATTCAGTCCCGTTTTTAACCGTTTTTACGAATAAAATGATCGTATTTTAGAACAACATTTTTCTCCGTGTGTAAACGACTGTATCACATGTTATAAAATCTACATGTTTCAAAACCGATGGTTTCTTCCTCAGGATAATAACATGAATAAAAATAACCTAGAAGTTTAGAAATCTAAGAAAAAGTAAATTTCATTGCTGTCCTAACAACCCATACATTAAACCCTTTATCACATATCAATTAATATATCAGATCATCGACTTCAAAGCGAATTCATTATTTAGTCCCCACCCTTATTTTAAAAGGTAAATTCGGGAGAGCTTATTTATTTAGAAATTTAGAAATCTAAGAAAAAGTAAATTTTTGACAAAATCTCACATAGAATTGCTGTCATGACAAACCATACATTAAACCCTTTATCACGTATCAATTAATATATCAGGTAATCGACTTTAAAGCGAATTCATTATTTAGTCCCCTCCCTTATTTTAAAAGGTAAATTCGGGAGAGCTTATTTATTTGCCCAGCGCCAAAGTTAGTCCTTTGTATATTTAAGTTTAATTGAAAGTCAACGGCAGCGGAGATTTCATTAAAATATTCTTTCCAAACTAAAATTAAACGGTTTTCATCGCAAATTAACTCCTGTAAAAGAAGGAACATTATAAATACTTTTCTGGACTCGAATTCTCCGTTTCATTGGACAACTTTTAACGACTTAATAGCGCTTCAATTAAAAAGTTCCCATGACAAAATGACATTTTTCCTGTCTGCTAAGGCTTGGATGAGACGAGAAATAAATGTTATTTTTTTACTTGGAGAAGTTTCCCTTTCAATTTTCCCATATTGTCACTGTAAGAATCTGATTCCTCGGAAGTTTGGACGTCATATTGGAAAATGTCAGCTGGAAACTGATATAGATTTTATCAATTTAGTTTTATGGTCTAAGTTCCGAAAACAGAAGGATTCAACAATGTTATTTATAATGCTCTTTTATAACTTTATCTCGGCCAGTTTAGTTGAGTTAAAGTTTACCTTGCCAAATTGATTTAATACTTTGTATAACTTTGTTTTGTCAGAAAGTACACTATTATTAACAGCTAAGCGTGAAAAATCATGGGATGTTACAATTCCGTAGTTTCAGCAATTTTTCAATTGGTTCTTTAGTATATTATTTATTTTATCATTTAGAATGTATTATGTAAAAATTTATACATGTTCGTAATAAGCATTAACTTTGTGGCTCGCCATAATTTACAATAAAATATATAAATTTATAATTTATTTTGTTTATAACTTGAATATGATACCTTAAAATAATTACCATCTTAATTCTACTTACTATGCCAATCACACATAGAATACGGAATGTTAGCTTCTAATACTTCTTCTAGTACCCTTGAACCCATTATTAAAGCACAAAAATTAATCATAAAAATAATTCTCAAACTTCCTCTTTCTACCAGCACTGATACTATCTTAAATACTATCAATGTTATGGCCATAAAACAGCTCTTTATAAGATCCATCTCGATTAATTTAAACCAAAATAATAAAACACTATACAAACCAACACAAACGATACACAATACCCGAAACCAAAACAAAGAACTTCTCAAAACTCCCTTTGCTAAAATCACATTTGGACAAATCATTTTAAATACATAGCTTGCAAACTTTACAATACACTACTAGCCACGATTAGACAAACAGAAACAAAGAATAAATTCAAACATGAAATAAAGAAATGGATTACAAGTATAGGGCGTCCCACTATTGCAAACATCTGTAAACCAAATTACACGTAGACAATAACAATAATTTACAGGACCTAATCCAAATAAAATAATAGAATCATGTAAAATCTAACGTACTTAATTATTATTTTAATATCAATTATCCATCATATTTTCCTACATTTATAAGATTCAATTTAATCACCGTTCTTTTTTATTGTATAGAAATTAAAAAATATGTAACCTCAATATTCATGTAACTAAGTACGTGCACATTTATGTACGTCTATGTCGGGCTTGACACAGGTATATCCTAATGAGAGAGGCATAAAAAAATCGCATGTAGTTAAACTTTCTACAGATAAATAAATAAAATTCTTGTATGTACAAGAAATCATAAAAATGCTGTAAGCAGGGATTATTCAATTTTGCCTTTCGGTAAAATAACTAATATAACATCCAATGTGTAAAAAGATGTGCTTTTTTTATAACTCCAACAACTTGCCTTCTTACATAATTCCGCACCAATACATTGCCTTTTGATTAAATACGACGCAAAAGGTCAAGCGAGCCAAAAAAATGCTGACCTCGCGAGATTTCAGCTTCGGATTATGAGAGTGCCTACTTGTGCTACATCGCCATAAATCGGAAAGAAGGGAAGAGGGAATTTATTCCAAAAAATGGTCCAGAGTTATTTGGTATATAGTACGAAGAATTTCAGAGCACCATTTACTAATTTGAAATCATTTCAAATCTTTCTTTCATTGCTTAATACGATGAAAATGATAATCAAACAGGATAATTCCGCTGGCTTTAGAAATGAGATCCCTGCGGCTGTAGTGTTTGTTCTAAAAAATACTGATTTACATATTGTAGATCCGCAAATAATGCTAGGCTGAGGTATCTAAGTGTAATGAATAGTATTAAGAGGCTAGACTTTAAACGACACGCGGTTTACACGCGGTCTGTCATTCTGTCCCGCTCACAATAAGCTCACGTACACTTACAATACAAGCGAATGCGAAATGTGCGAATGAGACAACGCTACAGAAATCGCTCGAAAAGGGGTTTATGGAGAATACACTTTTCTACATCAAAACTTTCACGAAATTGAAATTTTAAAAAATATATATTTTTTAGAAAGAAGAAGCTACGTCGGTAGCTTTTTATAATTTTATAATTCTTTATGAGAGATGAGTTAGCAGCACCTTTTCCTTAAATAATATTTTTTGATAAATCGTACATGTTTGACAGTGAATGTTTACGTTAATACGAAAAGCATCAAAAATTCGAAAACATACCGACATAGTTTTCACCCTCTAGAAGGCAGTATAAAAAAATATATTCATTTTGTGCAATTTTCAATGTAGAAAAGTGTTTTTTCCCGGGCATCCTTTTTGTATGGGCCGAAAAGCGAAGTCTATCGTCTTAAGAAAGGCACGCTTTGATTTTTTGACTTGTATAGCGGATTAAAGATTGACGGAGTGTTAGAAGAATATACCATGGCGTGGAAGTGAATGGTAGAAGAAGTCGGAGAAGACATAAAACAAACAAGTTAATCAAATACTTAAATCGGGTCCTTGACCAAAAAAAGAGTAGGAGACGATGCATGAATGTGATCGAAACTAGAAGAGTTGTGAAGCGGTCTTTTGTCTCTGACTACTCATTCGATGAAATGTCGTGATGGTGAGTTAGTTAGGTTATTTAAACATTTTTTTATAGAATTTTGATTATTCATAACACTTCATTATAATATCACAAAAACTTCAGACAATTTTATTTATTACGCTAACAAAAGTGGGACAAACTTTTTTGTGTTACAAACTCTAAAAACATAAATGTTAACAATTATCATAAGCAATAATTATTAGCCTGTAACACTCATCCATATTGAAAAATCTTCCGAGAAAAGATGCATATCGCCGACGGGACTCGAACCCGCACCCCTTTGATGGCCGGTCAAGAGCTCTACGATTAAGCTACGGCGGGTTACCTCCCACCCGCTAAATGATTCATTATATACCTAGTGTTTCATTCAACTATTACCGCTTATAAATATAAAAAACCAAACATAAATGTTGTTGATATAACCTGTGTACATTTATTAGAACTATTCGAATACACCTTCACAGCATATTCTCGAAGCGAAATAAATCCTACCGCAGCTTAAGGCTAGGTTTTGGACCCAGGTAACTCGCGAAAAGCGTGGATAGATACATAATGGGAGATATTTCTTAACTTTCAGCCAAGTTTTAATTGATATCGCAAGACCCCAGCCATCGGGTGAGCCTCGAGGATGCTGGCGCTAACTTCCAGTGTGTAACTTTGGCAAGAAATCATAAATTGGAAAGTGATAGCGCAGAGGAGATAGGTGAACTGGTGACGATGATGATACAATCTCATTATAGGAGTTAGGTCTTTGTTTAACTCGCGCTTTGTCTCTGGTGTTACTTGGGAATAGTTCCGTGTTTTATATGCGGGGAGTTTGTGAAGGAAAAGGTTTACTTTTGGCAGTAAAGAGATCGTGAACGACGTGGCTTTGTGATTTTAATGGGAATTGTAAACTAATGTTGACAGTTTTATGAGGAGGAATAATATTATGTCTCAGATATGCTTAAGTGATTTTGTGCAGTGCTATCACTTTGCGGTTTTACATTTTATACGAAATTAAATTAAAAAATCATTAATAATATTAACCCAGCCTTTTCCACAAATAACAAATTAAAAAAATATATGTTAAATAACAAGGATAAGGGTGATTTTTTGAAGAAATCTGGAGTTTATAAATTGATTTTTAACGATTGTAACTTTTTTTAGATTGCTAAGACTTCTAGAAATTTTAATATTAGAGTTAAGGAACATTTAAGGTGTTTGAATAATAATAATTATTCTGAATTTGCCAACCACATTTTAGAAACAAATCATTCTTTTGATATAAATTAATTAACAATTCAATATACCACTACAGAGAATTCAAAACTTGGGAAATATGTATTCGCACGTAGATGTATGGAATGTGTCGCTGATACAATACAAACATGAAATTATTAAATCATTCATGTCAGAATGTGAAATCAGACGTGTTTAATATTAGTTACTGTTAAAAGATTCCATAATATTTTGATGTAGCATATTCTTATAATGTAGGAGCTGTTGCACATATTTTTGTATTATTTCTATTTATCTATAATGTAAAAACTTGTTACTCTCTTTTGTTTTTCTGTATTGTAAACTTTTTCTTGTATTACACATCTGTAAATTTCTAATATTAACTTACACTATATATTATTATTTTTATGCCATCTGCAATTTAAAAACTGGTTTCAGTTTAATTTTTTTTTACTTTTTCTCTTTTATTATAATATAATATTTCTTACTTACTTTTATACCTACCATTTTTATAATGTTAATTGCTATAAGTTTATATTTCTTATTTAAACATACATATATATCACTGTATAATATACTTATTATGTAAAAGCCCATCAGGGCGTTGAAAATTAATAATAAATAAATAAATAAATAAACAATACATAAATAAATAAAGGGTTAAAAATTTTACACACAAACACAACAGATTTACAATTAGCAAACATAAAAATTTTAGAAATTTAAAAAAGTGTTAATAGTAAATTAAATATTATTAATAACCAAATATTTTTTTAAAATAGCCATCTCTTAAATTTATTTTCTTATTAATACTTATATTTAAAATAATTTATTTTTGTTGTTTAAACTACTTTATTATTTTTTGATAATTTATATTATAATGTAATTTTTCATATTCTAAAATAATTTTTATATTTACTTTTAAATAATTGTTGTTTGCGATATTTTTTTAAGTAATTAATCACCTCTTTCTATAATATTTTTGTACATAGTTCTTTTTAGTCTGTTATTTTTAGTCTATACTTGTTTGTTTCTTTTGTTATTAAATGTCATTACTACCCTGACGAAGAAATCATCCGTTTCGAAACATGTAGGTAATTGTGATTATATAATAGTGGTTTAATACAAAGTTATTTGTTTAATTTAATTAAAAAATCATGTTTTGGCAGATTATGTACTTATATCCCAATAAGTAATTTCAACAGTATCATTGTAATTTTCAATAATCTGCTCCAAAAAGCTACATATATTATTTTTGTAATTAGGGAGGCGGGTGAAGGTACCGCCGCTCTAGGAACCATTTATTTGATAACCAACACCTCTTTCATAGGTCACCCCAAGTGGTTTGCTACGTTTGGTGACTTTACAGGAGTTCCCAGGTTCATTGGGTGAGGTTTGTATAGGTCTTGGCGAAACATGGGTTTGCCCATCTACCGGTGATAGACTGGTTGATTAAGCCTTTTTACCTCTCCGGCCGGACTCTCACGATCCTTACTTCTTGTACCACAGTGGTAGGGATGGATTCATACGTCCGTCACTCTTGGACACGACCCCAGATTCCTACCCACCCCCCCCCATACCTTTTCCATTCCTAGAAATTCCCTTCTTTCCTTTCCAATTCACAGCATCCAAAAATATGTCACAGGCCCCGAGAAAAAACCTCAGAGCTCAAAGCTAACCTAAAACTAACTAACTAACTAACCATCACGCCGTTTCCCCGCAGGGGTAGGCAGAGAGGACGGACCGCCAAACAACTCGGTCTTGGCACACACTCCTTGCCTCATTCACATTCATACATCTTCTCATTTTTTTAAATTTTTTTTTATTTTATATTACAGAAACAAACAGTACATTGGTTACAGTGATGAGACAGTTTACATATATTAAATGATATTTCATGGTGGGTACCTATGATATGTTTCTTTAAATGTCTTATTTGTAATTACCGGGTGATGTGCGTAGTGTATATGTGTGTGAGTGTATGTCTGAGTATGTTGGTAGGTGTGAGAAGTGTATGCGCATTGAATAGTTTATATCATTGACATGATGCTCTTTTTAAATTTGGGCAGTGAAGCGGAGAAAATGTCAATGTTAGAATTTAGGCAAATATTATTGAATTTTATTTTTTTTTTAAAAAGAAAGACAAACATTCCCGGGTTACGAATAACCCAACAACAATTGAAAATCTCCTACTACCACCACACTAAGCGGAAGATGTTGCTTGTGTTGTGATGGAGGACTTAGCCAGCCGAGGAATCGAACACGGAACGCCTGGGTGGGACCCAAACGCTATGCCCACTCAACCACTGAATGTATGAAGAGCACGGTTAATTGTCGAATTAGTTGCTGCATTTGTTTTGCAATTAAGCGTGTGAAACAGTGCAGTGTGTCGTGTACGCCTTAAAGGTATATTGAAATAATTTAAGGATAGTAGTTCGGTACAGTCGATATTATTATTTAAAATTCTGTGTGTGGGCGTTTTTCAAAAAAAGTGTACATAAATAAAAGTCAGTGTCCCATCACTTTCAGGATCAGTAACTTTTGTTGTATCGTTTTTAATGACCAACCATATATTTTACCAATATAATAACAAATAAATACCTTTATGGACTAAAAATAATGAATAAATCTATTAAATTTCGATATTATTTTAAAATAAGTATGACTACAGGTCACTGTTTCTGGTATGTCCTACACCTACCACTACCAGTAAGAGTTCAAAAATTAATGTTATTTAATGTTATTCCAGTATTTATTTCTAATTCTACTAATAGTATATGATAATATTTTCGATTTGCAACCATAATATAGATTAATTATCGTGCAAAATAATTTAAATACCAGATATTGAGTTGTCCTACGAAATAGCGTATGGTGGAATTTCCGCCTACGCAACCACATTATTGACGTCTTCCAATAAAAATATTACCAAATCGATGAATATTTTCGAAAATAGCAACACTATTTAGTCTATGAAGGGCGGCCATGCTTGGTTTTTTACAGCCAGTTTGCCAAGAAATCGTAACACAAGTGGTCGTTCTCGGCTGTACTAAAAAAGTGTTCCACCAACGCTTCCAATTCCAATTCCAGGTAATTTACCAGCATGTATTAGACTCTACTTTGTATTAAATTGATTCATTTATTGTTTTATGAAATGTTTAGTTAGAACAAACAGAAGTTTCATAATTTATTGATAAATACATTTCGAAAAAATATTGACGCGATTACGCCACTTCTCTTACGCAACGGTCTCGTGAATGGAAATTAAAAGTGACGTAATGGAATTCTAAAGGTCGGTTCACTCTGTCCGTCTTTTAGTGTATTTGGGTGTGTTACAATTTTCTAATTAAATTTATATTTTGCATGTATCTTCAAAATGTAACTATTACATGTAGATATGTGGGTTGAGTGATATATGTAGCATTGAAAAAAAAGAACAGCATAGCTAAAAAGAAAAAAATATTTGATTTTTATGTGTATAATTTTTTTTCTTTTTTTTATAAATTAAGATTATTAAAGATTAATTCTGAAAGAGTCGAAATGGTGTCGAAGTACTAATATAGACAGCAATATGAGCAACTATTACTATAGAGGCAACTCTGAAATTCAGTATAAAATCAGCTGGTTCATACAATTTTGATTAAGTAAGTATAAAATGTAGCATGATTTATGTTCCTGTGTGTTTTAGTTAATCCTGTACCTAATTAAAGTTGTGTACATTAACAAGTACTTTAATACCCTTTCAGCTTAGTTACCTATTTCAGGCTATACACGGTATGCACGTGTAGCCCATTATTACCTATCTAATTATTTGTGCATTTTTATAAATAATTTATTTTAATTTTATGCTCAAATATGCCGTTGAAAGCTGCAGAAAAATCAAAAAGGTACAGAGACAAAATTAAAAACGACCCTGAAAAATATGAAGCCTTTATGAAAAAAGAGTTACAAAGACAAAAATAACATCAAAATAAAATCAGAGAGCTAACCAAAGAAGAATAGAAAAAAGAAGACGTTGGAGAGAACAGAAACGAAAATAAAAAGAAAAGAAAAAAGAACAAGTGGAAGAAAAAGTACTTGCGCGGGGGGCCTTCCACGGTGGCGGTAGTACGTAAAATCGCCCTTTTTATAGAGAATACCTCACATGAGTCTTAACTGCTCCCGTCTGGAGCCAGTGAGACTATGGCATCCCCAATTGGGGTACGTTTGAGGCTGAAGGTAAGTGGGGACAGGAAGGAGATGGGGAAGAGGAAGGTGGGGAAGAGGAAGGTGGGGAAGAGGAAGATGGGGAAGTACCTGGCTATTCAGATCTAGTCACTAAACACGGTTAAAGTCATTATTAAGCAACGTTTCAATTCTGAATGGTGGTCTTACACCAGGGTGATACTGAGAGTATCTTCCACTCTTCCCATAACAGTCGCTTGTCGCGCCTTCAGCAGTGTAGCCACAACGTGCGTACACATACGACTGATATTTCGCGCCCGCTGTCGCTACCGGGCAAGCCTCTCAGTCTGGCCGAGGCCTTAGAATTCCTAAACGTTACCAAATTTTTCCCCTTACGCCACTGTCCTGTTATTGCTGTGATTTATTTTCTAAGATCAATTATTATATCTCAAAGAAATTTGTTCATTTTTTTATTGATATAGTTCATGATTAATTTTAAATTTGTTATAATTAAACATTCGTAAAACAAAAACTTATATTCGTCTTTCTAGAACGCAAAATATACAGTAAAAAGTGTCCAAAAGTAGCGTAAAAGAATATTTTTATTGAAAAACTTAATATTTAATTCAATAAGCTTGATTATTCATATTTTTTAGGAGACTGATTGTGTTTTCAATTCGTAAATAAAAATCTGAAATAATGAATTTCTTTTAATTTTCTTTATAAACTTTATGATAAAAGTGACGTAAAAGAATTTCTTACCAATAGTATTAAACTTAAATTGCAATTATTTTCGAAGTTTATTGACATTTTCCATTTAAATACTTTTTGTCATGAAGTTCATACTTTCTTTAATAAATTAACGTATATTTTTAATCGAAATGCAGCATCTCACTTAAGTGGAATTCCTTTTACGTCACCGACATCTTTTTTGGAAAACGCCCGTATAAATGTTAAATCAGCAAGTGCCCGCCTTTGTTGCAAAGTTTGAAATTTAAATTCGAATTCATACATACTCTTCTAATTTTCTGACTCTTGACATGGCCCGACTCAAGTATCTGATTTACTTGATCGTGCCACGTCTTCCTTGGGCGTCCTCAGCTTCTTCTACCGTTCATATTCGCGTCATAAATTCTCTTTACACTCCTTTCTTCATTCATCCATTGTGGACTGCTAGCTTTATAAATCATAGCTAACCCAACTAAACTTAAACTAGTAAAACTTTGTAATTATGTCACTACATTATAAAAAATAAGTTTGGAAAAATCACTATACACACAAAGATAATACATTTAAAAATCTTTAAGGTGCACAGTCTTTGAAAATAATATGTCGATTGGATATTATTTCTGACCATTAACTACAATACACCTATAAACTACAATATATCCATTTTTTGAATGGCTGTAAGTTACCAAAATGCAAAGCAAAAGCATTATTTATAATTTATTTATTTATTTAATATCCACGCTATAAATATACGAAAATCAATGATTACATGTCACAGTTAAAATCAAAAGAAAATATTAGAATTAGTTAAAAAAAAAGAATAATAATTAATTGTGGCATTCTATTGTGAAATGACCTCAGAGATACAAGTAAATACAATTCTACAGTACAAATAAGGAAGAATTATATTAAATAAGTATTGATTGAAAAGATTTGATAGCATAGCCCTCTTGTACCTACCTTCCGTGCAGTTAAATATATCCGCCACATCTGCGTATCTATTACTAACTTCATGCAACCTAGGTACAAGCGAGTGTTTAAAATACTAAGTCCTGGCCCCCTAGCATACTCGATCGAAAAGGATTGATAAGATAACTTTCGGTAACTTCTCATCGTTCCCTAGGACAACTGCACATCGCTAACGTACAAACAACAGTTGATGTCGAATATGTTAAGGACACTTATTACTTACGTCATTTTGAACTGTCATTTATTCGTTGGCGATCTGTAGTCATGCTAGGCAACGATGAGAAGTTACCAATAGTTTTACTATCGATCGTTATAGAGCGATAGTTTTACTATCGATCGTTATAGAGCGAGCGTGCTAGGGCCTCCGGTGTGCTTGCACGGTCGCTCGATATGAAGTTACCGACCGATTGTCGGCAACTTCTCATCGTTCCCTAGGACAACTGCAGATCTCAAACGTACAAACGACAGTTGATATCGAATATATTAAGGACACTTAGTCATCGTGAACTGTCACCTATTCGTTTGCGATCTGCAGTTGTCGTAGGGAACGATGAGAAGTTACCGATAGTTATCCTACCGATCGTTATAGAGCAAGCGTGCTAGGGCCTCTGGCCCCCTAGCACACTCGATCGATAAGGGTTGATAAGATAACTTTCGGTAACTTCTCATCGTTCCCTAGGACAACTGCAGATCGCTTACGTGAAAACAACATTTCATGTCGAATGTATTACGGACACTTGGTCATTGTGAACTGTCGCTTATTCATTGGCGTTTTGCAGTCATGCTAGAGAACGATGAGAAGTTACCGAAAGTTATCAATACAATCCTTTTCGATAGAGTGTGCCCCAGGGCCCCTACCCTGGTATTGTTGTATTTAAACAGGATCTTGGAACGAGTAGCTCTCGTGGATTTTTTTTTTTTATAGAGAAACCTCACAAGAGTCCAATTGCTCCCTTCTGAAGCCAGTGAGACTATGGCATCCCCAATTGCAGTATGTTGTGAGGCTGAGGGTAAGTGGGGAAGGGAAGGAGATGGGGAAGAGGACGGTGGGAAAGTACCTGGCTATTCAGATCTAGTCACTAAACACGGCTAAAGCCATTATTAAGCAACGTTTCAATTCTGAATGGTGGTCTTACACCAGGGCGATACTGAGAGTATCTTCCACTATATATATGAATATTTGCAAAAGATTGACGAGATGTGGCGTATGACTTACAAAGAAAACAGTACATTAACTATAACATATTGGAAAAGTGTTATATTTACCTTATAATTCTATCTCTTCTCTCCCCTTCAAATCCGTTCTGAATATCCTGCGCTGAAAATCTCCAAAGCGCTTCACTTGTGACCACACCAAAAAGCAGATCATATTTGTTCTGTCCTCCTTTAATACCAAATATCCTGTCTCCATTCCTTTTATCACTTGAGCCTTTAAAATTGTTAACTCCAGACACACTAGTGAATCCTTGCATGTCATTCGGAATGAAAAATGTAAGCAGTTCTTTTGCATAGTCTGTTTTGATTACTACTCCATCTACTGAGGGTCCAAAAGCAGTTAAATAGCTTGGTGCAGTGACTTCTGCTAGGGCCAACTCTTCCAGAGGTGTCTCTCGAAGACAGTCGACTATTAGCTCATGATCTCTGGCCAGATCGTCAGGAATGGTACAGTTAACCTGCCTTGCCAGGTGGATGGCATAGTTGACAGGGTCTTCGACAAGAGCCCAGGAACTCAAAGCAGAGCCTGATAGAAGTATAGCTCTGTGGAAGAGACCTGTGGACAAAGGGAAATAAATGCGTTATTAGAGTTATTTAGATTAGGTTACGGATATATCGGAGAAAAGTTGTTACAAGAAGTTTTAAGTGGCTGGTATCAGTGAACTACATAGACTAGTACCTACAATACAGCTGACCACGTTGTATTTGGATGGGCTGACAATTTCACTGAATATTGTAGCCTTATTAGATGGTGTAAGTAGTATCTTAAGATGATACCCAGTGGTGGATAAATTTGAAAAATAGATTTTACTAAATTTTTGCTGTCACTGTTGCTCTTACTCCACCGGATATTGAGCGAAAGGGACAATGCATCTCGATCTACTAATACCTAAGTAAAATCAAGGTTTTGTATTCCCCACGTTTTCCTCCAAAGGTGGACTGATTTTCAATTTTTTATTTTTACCAACTACATAAGAAAAAACTATTCTATATCTGTACGTTTTGCTTTTTTTTTAAAAAAACATTGTCTAGTTAGTATACTGAACGTCTTTTGACGGCGTTTAAACCAGTCAATTTTATTGATTTTTGGAAGGTCATAACTTCTATAAAAAGTAATTTATCAAAGAAAAACAAAAAGTACCGACACGCTAGTAGTTGATATATATTTTGTGTAAAAACAATATTTTCTCTAGGGTTAAAATCCAGAGAGATAAATAGGGAATACGTTTGTATGGAAAAATCGCCGCCGGGCATCCCCTTAAGGGGCCGCTCTCCCAATCTCCCAATTTCTACCGATGTCCTACATATTTTCCTTGGACGTTTGAAGTTTTTAAGTTCTTAAAAAAATATATGTTATTCTTTAAGATAGTATCTATACATTCTCTACGTCGAAACGGTAATTATTTGAAATTAAATTTTAATGACTTTTCAAAGGAGGTGTTGAGTTGAATCCATTCTGAGTTATCCGGTCAACAAAATCAACCACCAAAACACGAGCATGTACCTAGCATTATGGTCGTAAAATCCACAAATTATATAATTGTAAAGCAATTAATAAAGAAATATTTAAAAAAATCAATATTGTATCAGAAAGCAGAATTATTACATGTATGCTGATGATGCGGTGCTGATTGCTAACAGTATAGAAGGTCTGCAGTCTCTCGTATCTAGGATGAATGAAGTATGTATGAAGAATGAACTAATGATGAATGTAAGTAAGCTAAAGTCACTGTTTGAAAGAGAGAGTACGAAAACAGTGTGAATGATGAATACTTGGAGGAGGTGGATGAGTTTGTATATTTGGGAAGTATGTTTACGAGAGATGGGAAGGCTGATAGGAGAAGGGTGAATGCAGGAAACTCCATTAATCGAGGATTGAACCCCGTTGGAGCTAACAAAAAGTTGTCCACAGGAGCGAAGCTAGCAGTCCACAATGGAGTACTGGTACCTACACTGATGTATGGCAGTGAAGCATGGAACTGGCAGAGAAAGGATGAAAGTAGACTGAATGCTGTAGAAATGAGATCCCTGAGGCGTATGTGTGGTAAAACCACGTACGATCGTGTGAGGAATGTGGAGATTCGAAAATAATGCAAGGCTGATGTGAGCTTAATAATTAAGATTAAGAAAGGGATGCTAAGATGGTTTGGGCATGTTGAGCGAATGAATGAAGAAAGGAGTGTAAAGAGAATTTATGACGCGAATGTGAATGGTAGAAGAAGCCGAGGACGCCGAAGGAAGACGATCAAGTGAATCAGATACTTGAGGCGGCCCGTGTCAAGAGTCAGAATAATAGAAGAGTATGTATGAGAAGATGTATGAATGTGAATGTGATGGTTAGTTAGTTTAGTTAGTTAGTTAATACGTAATCGATAGTTAGTAAGCTAATTTAATGTTTTGATGAAAATCAGTACAAACGCTACTTTGTTTTGTCAAGTCGTTATTACTTTCCAACTTAGCAAAATGCCCGTTCCAAGGAACTTAAATCTTTGAACATATTCAACTTTTCCAATGCAAGCGTTCAACAAATTTCTAATTCAATTAACAGTTTTGGTTGATAAAATATATTAACTACTATTCACATTGTTTCTTGTTTTAACGAAGAAAGATGGTGGCTAAATTCAGTCAATTAAGATTATCGAAATAGATGCGCCAATAAAAATATATTTTGGTTATTACATTACTTTTCAAAAACTATGCAAACATTTCAAACTAGTACAAAATAAAGAAGATCACAAAAAATACCTTGTGGGCGTGTTTTGTAATCCTAATGTTTGCCCAATCGGTGTTAAAATTTCCAATACAAATTGTTAGTTATTTTATTATTTGAAAGATTAAAAAATATTTTAATTTCAAACATAAAAAGTTGATAAAAGCATACAACAAACATATTTACTTCATACGTTGAAAGCTTTTAGAGAATACCAAATTTTGAATTAACATTCCTTTCATGTAGGGAATCTGCGAGAAAACTGTCACTTCACATTTTATCGCGCTTTTACATAAAAAAGTTTAAATTTAAAATTGTTAAGAATTCTCAAAGAAAGAAGATCACAAGGTCTAATTTTCGGTCCGCCAAAAACGAGGTTTCCAGTCTTTAAAATTCAGTTAAAAAAAAAATTTATTAGTACTCGCAGAAAAATGTTATTCGAAAGAACGATCATTTTAATAGTAAAAACGATTAAAAACGGGATTGAATTTCTTACGAACAAATTAACAGTGTTTCAAAGGTTATTGGCGGGAAAATGTAAGAATAATTTATTGGTATACGTACGAAATTAAGTATACCAACAAATTATTCTTACACGTTCCCGCCAATAAACATTGAAACCCTTTTTGATTTGTTCGTGAGAACTTCAGTCCCGTTTTTACTATTAAAATTATCGTTTTTTCGAATAACATTTTCTTCCGTGTAAGAATGCAAAACTGGGGTCGCAGATATTACTTATTAAATAAGTAACTAAATCACTGTTTATTAGTCAGGCTGGAAATGCGCGATAAGCTTACAAAAAAATGGACTCCATTCCAACATTTCTCTGCACTCAAAAATTCCCACAAAATTCTTTAAACTTTCACAGTGTTATGAATCCATCTGCATATTTCAGCTAAACGTGCTTCCTACCAAATAAAACCGCCGCAAATACCGCTGTGGTGCGAATCGAATGCACTTTTCACTTTGCCAAAAGCGATAGATACTTTTATGCAGTTGCCAGTTGCCAGTTGCCTCGTTAACAAACGTATTTGTGATTGCAATGCACTCCTGACCGTATAATTGATTGCACCAACACAACGTGTTTTCTCCGCACGATGCCAATAAAAACGTCTAAGCAAAAGTTTCGCGCAGTGTTAGGCGCTGTAAGTTGCGCTGTAACTTGCAATAGATTGGCAAAGTTTTGGCTTGGAAATAATTCCGCGCTTGTACGGAATACTTAGCACAATTTATGGATCGTTATTATCATGATTGTTGTAGCGTTATACGCATGCTTATACCGCGATAGTACTTATGTAAGTTTTATATTATTAAACTCTGTACCACGGGAATTAACCACTAGAGCGCTTTTTGCCACATTATGACACTATTTCCAAAACCACGGATTGCTTTATTGCCAAAATGTGTAAAATTTGCATTTCTTATTTTTTATTGAAGAGACTTGAGATATTGAGAGAAAACAAAATAAATATTCGCTAGATTCTTTAAAATGTTTTAAGGTTAAAGATTTCATAATTTTTTTTTATGTGATAATAAACAAAAGGTAGGCGAATCCATTGGCTATATAGAACTATAATCAGTTTGTATGTCTCCATATTCAAATTCGGAGGTATGATTTTTTTAATGTGGGCGGAAAAATTTACTTTAGCAATCCGAGGAAAAATATTTAAATTAAAAAATGCTTTTAAACATTGTTTAGCAGGGGGAAAAATGTTAGATAATTGCATTTTATAAATACAATTAACTTAATAATCAAATATCCCTTGCTATCCACCGATCATATTGTGGGGCTTAAAAGCAAAAACGCCACTCTCCATAAATGACGAAATTGATTTATAAATGCTAATCTATGCGCAATGTCCGTAGCTACAAGATGGTTTTTGAGATTCTTAGAAAAATCAACCGCAAATCATGGAAAAATCGAAATGAAAATAGGATTTGGATGAAAATCCCCACTCTCCACAGCGATTAACAAGCAAAATAACCACTCTCCACAAAAGCCAATAACAAGCCTGAATTCAAAATAAATTCAACATGACCAATGAACACATTATTACAACATTATTTATTATAATATTTGGCTTTGAATTATACTTATTAAGATTTTACTAAAAAATCATACGAAAAATGCGAAGCATTCTTTGATTGGTTTTTTGTCATTTACGGAAAACAGTACTTTTGGAGAGTGTCGTTTTTGCTTCTAAGGCCCTCACTTCTTTCCTTACCAGAACATACTCTCCTTCGTGTACCTAAAATACGTTTCAAACAGCATCTCCAAAGATAACTCTGTGGAGCTTATGTAAAAAAAACCTGTCTAGTATTATTTAACTCTGATAAATAGGTATTATATACACAATAAATCGGGAAGTACCGCAAATAGAGCAAAAATATGTTTATTTATTAATACACACTTAGGTGTAATGGCACATGCTTGAACTGTGAGATTATATGCCCCCCTAGCACACTCGATCGATAGGGATTGTATCGATAACTTTCGGTAACTTCTCATCGTTCCCTAGGGCAACTGCAGATCGATAATGCACAAACTACAGTTGATGTCGAATTTATTTAGGACACTAAGGCATTGTGAACTATCACTTATTCGTTGGCGATATGCATCGATGCTAGGAAACAATGAGAAATTACCGAAAATTATCCTATCAATACTTATCGATCGAGTGTGCTAGGGGGCCTGGGTATTTGTCGTGTATAGTACAACCGATGTCGATCTTTTAAGTTAACCTTACATTATTAAATGTTGGTGTAGGACAATCCTCATTAAAACTCTGTATAGGTAAATCTACTTAGACAACCTTAAAATTACTTAACAACCTATTTTAGAAAAAAGTAGGCGGCGGAGTTGACTTATCTACTTACTGTTTTCAGACAACTATTTGGTGGGGAAATGTGATTTTTCTTATCAAACAAAATTGTTTCTTTTTTTTACTTATTAACTTATTAAAATTGTGTAATTATTGCTATCTCTCTAAAACATTACAGAAATTATGTTTGCAGCTAAAAATAGCTGCAATGACTTTGAAATTCAAGTGAAATATATGGATAAATTTCAGTTTAATTCATTTTTTCAATCTCTAGAACAAAATCTTTACTTGGTATCGAAATAAAATATCTCAAAAATATATTTCAATTCAAAATTTACAATTTTTAATTACATAACTGATATGAATTTTTCATTGCTTCTAGGTACAAGTCAAGTAATATGTAATGTTGAGATCAGAAGATGCATATTTTCACTACAAGTCATCTATTTTATTTTATTCGTATGCTTATGACAGTTTTCCATTTTTTGTTTCAAGGGAAAACTTAAAACAATAATCTGTTCGTTCGTAGATCGGTAATTTAAATATTTTAGTAAAAAACTCTCCTTTATAAGTTAGGTTTGTTATAAAATATTAAAATAAATTATTTGTTTGCGCCCGTAAATACGCAATATGAATATAAATAAATAGATTTGACAGTATAAAAAACAATTCTTCCAAGAAAGGCATGCAAATACAATGTTCTATTTATAAGCCTTTCTTTAAAAATATATAATAAAACTACGAATTCATAATCAAATTGCGTATTTTACGGACGCAAAAAATCAATATTCATCTTAATATTTTAAGTATAACATGAAAAAAGGGTTTTTCTTAAAATAATAAAAAAAAACCGCCATCTACGAACGAGCAAAAAATTAGTTATTTTAAGATGAACCTCAATCTTATAAATTTTACTGTTAAATAGTTTTGTTTGTTTATTATTTAATCACTCAAAAAAGTAATCACAGTTTAAAATTTTGAAATTACTCGCATTAAAAGTAGTTGCTTTTGAATTGTACTTGGCATGAGAACAATAATTAATTTTTATACAAAAGTTTAAATGTTTGCAGAATATTAATTGACTTGTTGTGAAACGCCCTTGATATTTGAAACAAAGGAAACAAATATAATGTACAAATAGTAAATAATGTCTAGACAGAAATCACTTAATTCATAAGGCTTCGAAAATAACAGTGGAATCCGCATAATATATTGGTTTTTGGATAAAACTTTGGAACAAAGAAATCGAAACGTTTGTCTTAGTTTCTAGTTTGACAAATAGAGTGTACATGTAAATATGATTTCAGTTTGATTTACATTTTGTAATAAATACAGTTCATATTCTTTTAATACAAAGAACTGCGTGGTATTTTTCACATATAACATTAATTTGGATTTGGAATCAAAATACCCACCCAAAGGAATAGTAAATATCTAGTACGGTTTTATTTTATTAATTTTTGATTAATTACGTGAGTTTTTTTTTTAGAAAAATTAGACACCCCCTCTCTTGGTGAGATTAAGTGGAATTTAGTGGGACCCCCCCCCCCCCCCCCCTCACGTGAGATTTTTTTTCTCACTCTTGAAATAATTTTTTTTTGCAAAATAGCAATTTTTTAGCGGGCAAAATGTGACACTTCTTGAAGTGAAACCATTTTTTTTTTATTATCTCCATAAAATATAATAATATTTAATATTTACTCTTTTAAAGTTTATGTAAGATTTTTATTGCCCCCCCCCCCCCCCCCCCTTCGGTATAATAAGATTTTACTGGACACCCCCTATTTTTTTGCTCACGTAATTAATGTATGCCTCCATAGGGTGTGTTTGTTAAATTAGGGTGTATTAAATTATATATGACATTATATAAGCCATTAGTGGAATCATTTTTGCGTCATTTTAGAGGTAACTTTGGCATTTTTTATTTAATAATTATAAAAATATAATCTTGCCCTACCTTCCCTAATTGGCGATACCGTGGTCTCACTGACCCCAAACGGAAGCAGTTGGGACGTTTGTGCGACATTCACAAAAAAAGTACTGTATAATATGGAGAAAAATAAAATATAAGAAATAAAACATTGTGAAAAGGGTGTTTTTTTAGGTAGAAATTATAAAAAGAATTCTCGGAATCGGGGAATTTTGATACGACCTGGCCCCCTAGCACACTCGATCGATAACTTTCGGTAACTTCACATCGTTCCCTAGGACAATTGCAGATCGCTGATGTACAAACAAAAATTGATGTCGAATATATTAAGGACAATTCGTCATGCTGAACTGTCACTTATTCGTTGACGGTCTGCTAGGTCATGCTAGGGAACGATGAGAAGCTACTGAAAGTTATCATTTCAATCGTTATCAATCGAGTGTGCTAGGGATCCTGGCGTTGTTAAAATAAAAGAGTAGTAAATTTCGGCAAGATCTTTTGGGTATATGGATGTTGATTAATTGAAGCATTCAAGGACGTTGATTAATTACTCTAAAAAAAGATTTTTGTTAGTTACCAGTTTTTGGGAGTAACCATTATTATCTATTTCTTGTAGATTCAATGATAACTATTTCTCCAAAAGGAATAATGAAGACATTTTCCAAGTAACGAGATGATAATAATGAAGTACATTATCTTAAGATGTCGCCCAAAGCGGTTGCCAACCAACCTATTGACACTCAATTCTCAATTGACGTTTGAACAGCTTATTGGAAATGAACATGTTGATCGCTTGACATTTCAGAGCCTCCCACTTCTGTAATAGTACCTGCCTAGAATGTCTAGTGATAGCAATACTCGAAACACTATAAGATTCGAATAAATCTGTCACAAATTGTCTTTCACACTTATTTTACACAACTTACAAACTCTCGTAGACGGAAAGAGTGACCAATCCTTTTTTTATAATCACATTTGAGAACACACTAGGTATTTTAATTGTATAATAATTTGGTCCTGTTTCTCACTCTCCGCTTTAATTTAAAATTATAAAAACGTAAACTTTTTTTACGTTAACAATTATGACTAATAGTGAGATTTTAGGAAAGGGGATTGAAAAATTTCATTCCGCTTTTTTGCGAATACCGCTTATAGTAAGTAGGTACCTACGTATGACCATTAGGCCTAAGATATCAACTAAGAACTAATTTAAGATTAATAAATATTTAAAGTTATTGTTGTAGGTCTTAGGTGAGAGGGATGCGAATGAGTTCGGGAAGCAGAAGTGGACATGTTCAAAAAAGAAAGTCAATTATTTTCATGTAGAAACCATTAGTTTTGATTCTTGTCGATTTTTTTGATTAATAGTGGTATACCTGTACAAAGTTATTTATTTTCATTTAATATTTTTTTTATTCGCTCTTCCATTTTTTTCACCTCAGAAATTCTCAAATATTTTTTTAATGTGAATATAACAAAAAATACACATTATTTGTACAGGGTGTAACATCCCCGAAGGATTTTATATTTGTTTCAATTAAAAACAAAAAAGTATATTTTTCTGTCCACCTCACCACTGATCACATTGCTACACGTCGCGACACCAACGGGAGGGAGTGCACATAATAATAATTAAATTCAGTTATAGAACTAATTAATTTACCTAGAAATTTAGGAGGTATAGTCAAAATAACTTCTTTGAAACGCAATCAGGTAGAAATGTTAAGAATTTTTTTCCATAGAAAAGCTAATAGCTCAGAGCTGCATAAAATAATTTGCAAGGCATACAGAAATATTTCACCTATTATAGATTTACAACTAACATAGGTATTTATATTTAAAAATACTTATTTTGGTTTTTGCCAGGGTTTTCACTAATATCATTTAAAACCAAATAACAAACAAAACTCTGTAAGAAAAAGGCACAAACAGGTAACATAGAAGTAGGTTAATTCTGCGACACGAAGCAGTTTGAGAATTTTACACATACATACAGGGTGTTAAGATACGTTCTTGACTTACTTTAACCAGTGATTCCTAAAATTATTTGGAGTAAAAAATGTAAATGAAATTTTGGTCTCCGATGACATTTTTGATGTATTTTTTTTTTTTCTACAAAAACTTTAATAATAGTAGGTGTTGGGTAGTGGGGGGCGGGGTAAGTAATGGGGCGGTAATTCGGCTGAGTGACCAATAAAATCATGTGTAAGAAATTTTTTTTTGTTTCATTTAGAAGAAAAAAAAAATTGAAAACAAAAAATTGCCATAAAAAAAGTCACCGGAGACCAAAATTTCATTTACATTTTTTACTCCAAATAATGGCAGGAATCACTGGTTAAACTAACTCAAGTACGTACCTTAACACCCTGTATACCACGTGACCAGGTTATGTCCAACTACTCAGTTGTGACATAAAATCTAGTTTTTAAATATTATTATGTTTTTAAATACTAAGTACACATTTTTAACTCCAGCTCAGGAATCGCAGGTAAAAATCCTTCGAGTACGTGGTGTTCGACCCTCTATAATAGTAGATATTATAAAACTCAGCTTTTGACATATTATTTATGCTTTCGAAGGTCGAACTGACTATCACGAAAATGTAATGTTTTGTTATTTTATTGACTGAATTAAAAAAAAACTTGACATATTTTACATAGAGGTTTTTAATAAGTAATAAGATAACTTATCATTTATTTTGAAAAGAAAAATAATGGCTTCGCCTCGACCTTATTATTTCCATCGAATAAAAGCCAATAATGTATTTAGGGACGTCCATCACAATAAGCTTTCAGCTGTGAGCTTTTAAGCCCTTGTCGGAGCCTTTTCCGATAGTTGCCCTTAATAAAAGTCAATATTCTTCCAATCCCTACGTCAATACGTCCCACTATCGTTTATGGGATTATGATCCTTAATAACATGTTGTAGTTTTGTGTGCGTATACGACATAAGAGTCTCACAATTTTTTTTGCCTGTGGAGTTATGGCATTATTATTTGAAAAATTTAATTTGTCGAGAGGAGTTAAGGAGATTGGGAAGATTTTGTTTAGCAAACTATTTAAATTTTTTTCTTAGGTAGGGCCTCTGTTTGCTACGAGACGTAGGTATCAATCCCTGAATACTTATGAAATCTTGTAGATTTTGAAGTGTTGAGACGTAATCTATAATATTATAACATAAACATATTTGAACAGTATTTGTTTTCTGTCTGGAATTTTAGATTAACGTTATTTCTAACTAATATCATTAGTTATTGATACAAATCAAATTGATGATTTGTGTAGAAAACGTATGGCTTTTCCGGAAACTATAGAACATATTATTTCGGGATGTTGTATATTAGCGCCGTCTGAGTATACATTTAGGCACAATCTGGTTTTAAAAATGATTCACCAAAGTTTGGTAATTAAACATAACTTGATTGACTGTCATAATATAGTACCATATTATGAATACGAACCAAATTCATTTTTAGAAAATAATTTCTATAAAATTTACTATGATAAAACTATACTAACAGACAGACCAATTAGTCATAATAGACCCGATATAGTTTTACATGACAAAATTTAAAAAATAACTTATATCATTGATGTAGCTATTCCAAAGTCCTGTAATATTCAAAAATCTGTTTCTGAAAACATAAGAAAATATACAGATTTTGGAAATGAAATTAAAAGAATTTGGCATTCTCAGACTATAAAAATATTACCATTTGTTATTTCGGCTACTGGCATTATACCTAGCTCTCTCATTAAAAATTTAGGCATATTAGATTTGTCAAAGAATTTGTATATAAAAATGCAAAGATCAATCATTTTAAATACATCTAGGATCATGAAAGATTTTTTAAATATTTATGTTGAGGGATCAGTAGGATTTGTTGGTCAAATTAGGAATTCCACCGAGCCGAACCCTCTGATATGAAAATATCTGGAGTCGGTGAATTATATTCACATTTAATAGTTTGGTAGATTAACGTGTTGTTCTTGTATTGTTTTGTATTAATTATACTTATATAATACACTTGCATAACGTGGATTTACTAGATGTTCATTTATATGGAAAAGTGTATGAAAGGGTTTAGTTTTTCCTATGGGAAAAACTAAAACCGGACCTGAAAATCTGGTGCGTAAAAAATAAAAATTGTAGAACATTAGTTATTGAGAATCGAAATAATAAAAAAAGTATCAATAAAAATTGCCATTTACTAAGTTTATTTAGGCGGCAAGGAAAACAGTGCCAAAACGTACTATTTATGTAGGTCAAATGAGATAGATTGTAACTGCGGTCAGTAATGACTTAGTTGGCATTGCGTCTAGTTCCCTCGCAGGTATCGTAAGTTCAATTCCTCGGACGGCTAAACACACGGCACACGCAATATTAGTAGTATATAGACATTTTTCCTAACTGAGAATATAAAAATTCTCTATTCTTTTCTAATTCCATCTCTTTTAAACGTTTAATTTTAATATATCATTGAAGAAGCAGAAAACAATTATAATATAATTTTGAAAAAAGGTAAATGAACAAGACACAGAAAAATAATGAAAGATAATGGTCGCAACTGGGACTCGAACCCAGAACCTAACCGGGACATAATAGATAGACGTGAGGTTCTGGGTTCGGGACCCAGTTGCGACCATTATCTTTTTTATGATTTAAGATTTTCACGGCCAAAAGTATTTTTGTTGTTAATTTTTGGGATATTATGCCGTGTTACGCCAACTCCTTCTTGTGTTGACACACATCTGTCCTGATGATGGACACTGTAATGTTGTCCGAAACGTCGGCTAAAGAAGTTATTACCATTATCTTTTTTTATGATTTAAGATTTTCACGGCCAAAAGTATTTTTGTTGTTTATTTTGGGATATTATGCCGTGTCACGCTAACTCCTTTTTTAGCCGACGTTTCGGACAACACACATCTGCCCTGATGATGAACACTGTGATGTTGTCCGAAACGTCGGCTAAAGACGGAGTTAGCGTAACATGGAATAATATCCCAAAAAAAAAAACTTTTTTATTTTGTTTATTTTCATATTTTAAAAATTAGATTATTATCGTTATCTTCTTCTTCAATGATATATTATATTGATGGGAATAACCTTTAAAGTTAAAAAGAGAGTTTTTCGTATAAAAATGGTTTAATTTTAGTTTGTAATTCGCACGGTTACGCCCTTTATGCCGTTCGAAATTGTATACATTTGATGGGATTCACTCGAAAATCAATCTGTAGTTTTCAATCTCGATATTGAAAAGTTTTTGTATTATCTGAATTGATTAAGAGAGATTCACATAAAAGATACCCTAAGATTGAAACCAAATTGCAAAATATTACCAATTATATTATTATTATTACGAATAAGTAAAAAAGAGCCATTGACCCTTTGACTTTGAATGCGTTAGATTGGCCACTGTTGTTTGAAATTTTTTGATCTGGATGTTTGAATGCAGAATTCGGGGACACCTGAAAAAGACATGCTATGATCGAGTGAATCAAATGTTTTGAGTCTGATCGTTACTTTGTAAATATTCTTAAAAAAATTAATGAGTATATTATGTTACGTGAGACGATGTATAAATATCGCTTTAATTTAAAAAAAAATGTATTTCTTGGGCATTACAAAGTAACAATTTATAAATTTTTGTTTTGAAGAGTTTTATTTTCTTTGTTTATTTGTTTCTTAAATTTTTATTTATCTGCTACTAGTTTCGACACATTCGTATTATTCGCTAGCAAACCTAAAACTAACTTAAAATTTAGACAAGTACAGAGATGATTAGATTTATTTAGGTATTATGTATTATTTCTGTTATTTTTAATTTTATTCACCAGATTTACAGGAACGGGTTTAGTTTTTCCCATAGGAAAAACTAAACCCTTTCATACACTTTTCCATATAAATAATCATCTAGTAAATCCACGTTATGCAAGTGTATTATATAAGTATAATTAATACAAAACAATACAAGAACAACACGTTAATCTACCAAACTATTAAATGGGAATATAATTCACCGTCTCCAGATATTTTCATATCAGAGGGTTCGGCTCTGTGGAATTCCTAATTTGACCGATAAATCCTACTGATCCCTCAATATAAATATTTAAAAAATCTTTCGTAATTCTACATGTATTTAAAATGACTGATTTTTGCATTTTTATACACAAATTCTTTGACAAATCTAATATGCCTAAATTTTTAATAAGAGAGCTAGGTATAATGCCAGTAGCCGAAATAACAAAAGGTAATATTTTTATAGTCTGAGAATGCCAAATTCTTTTAATTTCATTTCCTAAATCTGTATACTTTCTTATTTTTTCAGAAACAGATTTTTGAATATTACAGGAATTTGGAATAGCTACATCAATAATATAAGTTATTTTTTTAATTTTATCATGTAAAACTATATCAGGTCTATTATGACCAATTGGTCTGTCTGTTAGTATAGTTTTATCATAGTAAATTTTAAAGAAATTATTTTCTAAAAATGAATTTATTTATTTTATTTTTTATTATGACTATTATTTCTAAAGTTTCTAAAGCGCACAAGTTAAAGTATGAATTTATGTTTTTTAATTTGTATGTTTTATTAATTAAATTTAATAATGTTTATTATTGCAGAACTTACTAATAATCATATTTAAATTTCATTTAAATTAAGTTTATAAAAAATGGAGTTCTACGAATTAAACACAAAAACAATAAATGAATTTATGTTATTTAGTTGTTTTCTCGTTTTTTTATAAGAAAAACTTACCTTTTAATTTTTGAAGGTTTTTTTCCATCAATGTAATATATTATTGAAGAAGAAGATAACAATAATAATCGAATTTTTTAAAATATGAAAATGACCAGAAAAATAATAAAATATAATGGCTGCAACTGGGGCTCGAACCCAGAACCTCACGTCTAACCGGGACATACGCATTAACCAATTTTGCTATTGCACCCTATTATGAGACTGTCGTAATTGTCAACTAAACAAAAACATTAGTCTAAGATAATATTGTTAATTCTGAAATTTGAAACTTGAAATTGACTGAAGTTTAGGATTTGAGAAGGATGATGATAATTATAAGACAATTAAAGGAATATTCGAATGCTCTAAGGATTTTGACTGGAGCAATAGGTTGTACTAGGATGAATTTCACAAATACAATAGCAACAAAAAAAATGTGTTTTAAGTAATCCTTATAAATAATGAATGTTGTACCTATTTTCCAAAACTCTAGCAAACCAAATTTAATTGTTTTTATTCGTTGAGTTTCTTTAGAAAACTTACTGTTGTATATAAAATTATTAAACTTATATGAAATAAAGAGAGAATAATAAAAAAAAATATTTTAATTAATGAAGATAATATAAGCGAAAGTCAATCGAAAATCCGAAACAGAAAAATCAGAAAAAGATATGGATACATCTGGGACTCGAACCCAGGACCTCTGGCAATTGGCTCGGATTGCCAGAGGTCCTGGGTTCGAGTCCCAGATGTATCCATATCTTTTTCTGATTTTTCTGTTTCGGATTTTCGATTGACTTTCGCTAATATTATCTTCATTAATTAAAATATTATAATTTGATGTTTAACTCATTAAGTTAAAAAGTTAAAAATAAAAAATATAAATAAAAAAAATATCTGCAGTACAGGAATAATAGTATTAAATAAAACTGTGCAGTAGATAGACAAATAGGAATTAAAAAATCATTGAAGAAGAAGACAACAGTCTAATAATCAAAATTAAAATATGAAAATGAACAAGACACAGAAAAATAATAAGACATAATAGTCGCAACTGGGACTCGAACCTAGCTCTAACGTCTTACCGGGACGGGCGCTCTAACCAATTCAGCCATTGCGATATTTTTTATTTTTTTTTATGTTTCTTTATTATTTGAATAGTAAATACAACATTTGTGGAATTTATGGCCGCCATACTAGGCATATGCCAGTGTTATGGTGGCCGGATCTATTACGAGACTTTCGTATTTGTCAACTTCATATTTCAAATTTCAGAATTAACAATATTACGTTTATTATGACCATTATGGTTAATTATTTTTCCGTGTCTTGTTCATTCTCATATTTTAATTTAGATTATTATTGTTGTATTCTTCTTCAATGATATATTACATTGATGGAAAAACCTTCAAAAGTTAAAAATAGAGTTTTTCTTATAAAAAATGAAGACAAATAGGTAATTAATAATAAATCAAAAGGACCACATTAACTCTAAAATTAATTAGGGTTCTTAGTAAGTTACAACGGAAGTTGGTACAAATTGATCAAATACAATTTATTTGCGCACGTCGGGTTTGAACCTGCGATTTTCAGATTGGGAGTCGATATTCTTACCCCCCCGTTGCGACGCGACTGTTGCCTGCAACTGAAGTTACTCGTGGGCTCCTGTTTTATGAGTTATGTTTCTTCATAATAATAATAATTATAATTGTATTATAGAGCGCCGTTTTTGTGAGAAATCATTTCAAGGGCGCTGTAAATTTTATTATGACTTCGTAGGCTATAACTAGAACTATTATTTACAAATAGATACAGAGAACATACTTACCTGGCAGGTCACTTCCGATAAACACACTTTAATTAGAAAGCTTATGCTTGGAGGAGATACGACTTTGCACGCGGAGGACACTATATTAAAACACTAGACATTGCATAATTTTACATTTGCTACTCCATCATACGCATCCATATTGTAGAACAAATTTAGAAGCTGCCTCAATGAAATTTTAATAATGCGCCAATTATTATAAAGCACAGAAGATTTTCCAAAAAACACGTCTAAAACCGCAGGTGTCATACTTTTTATGGATATTATATCCATAAACGGCAAGTACGCGCTTTTTGCCATGCTTTCCGTTTTCAAATATCTTTTCCTAAGACCCTGATGTAACACTTGTGAAAATCAATCGTTTCTAACATAACGATATCATCACGACGTCTCGCTTCCATCGGGACCCATCTGTAGATTCAAATTTCACCGCCTGAAATATTGGAAATTTGCTTGTCTGTACCATATGGTGCCACCCTACACGAGACAAGAATATCTATTCGTTCAAGGCCAGTCCCGTTAATAGTACGTTTTCAGTTCGTTTTGACATTCGCCGAAGGGTAATGTATGTTAATATTACGATTTCAAATCAAATTGCTAAATGTTTCTATCGGAGATATGGATATAATAAATACATACTATATTATTTGGTTTGATGCTATCATGTACTCTAAATGATACAACTAAGGAATCATAGAAAATTGAAGGTTTTGGATCATTAAAATAACCCTTTAAAGATTAATGGTGTAGCCCTTCAACTCTGTTGTTTCTACATTCAAAATTAATTAAGTTTTAATTATTGTGCATTATTATATTATTTTAATAAATTTTTAATATTTTTTTTTTAAAATACTTTTTAAAGAAATCGAACAGAATTTGACCTTACTGGGGTATGCCGTTCTAAGGTCATGTTGTATATGGTTTTGTATGCGAATTATAAATTAGGTCATGTTTTTTTTTTAAGTATGTTAAAATATTACGAGAGGAAAGTAATTTAAATAATCTTTTTTATGTTTCAACATTGTATCTATATTCTTCCTTTCTATACCCATAATTCATATTTTAATAATTCTATTGCAGTTTGGTTATTTTAATGTTTTTTTTTTGCAAGAGAAATGATATGAAATCATTTTCGTCGAAAAGTCGTTTCTTGGTGGAATGCAGGTTGTTATTTATTTATTTGTTTATTTATAGACGCCCTTTTGGGCTTTTACATAGAATTTAAATTTCATTTATAACAACAGTATAACATATATTTAAAAAAGATTACAAAGTATATACATAAAGCATTAACACAATGTGATAAATTAATAAGAATATATCTAAAGTTATATCCACATGGATGACTTTAGATTTTTACTTGTACAAACTTTGGGATTACTTTGTGAATATTCGATTGTTATCTCACTCGATGACAAATGCGACAAATAGGTCATCAACAAAATAAAATTATCTACTGAGCCATATAATATTATAAAATAATGTATCTAAATGAAAACGTGAATGCCGTTGAATTATTAATATATATCTTGTCTGCCAGCAAAGTTAATTATGAAAAGTTCCTTTGAAATCCAGTGAAATCCTTAATGAAAATATGATTAAATTTAACAAAGCCCAAACGCTTCCACCGTGAACCTTAGATTGTGAAATAGGAATCCTAATACCTTTTGAGTATGATATTTTATCTGCCAGAATTATCTCTCAAATTATTAATGGTTTCCATTCAAGATAATGATAAATCTATGGGAATGATTGCGATTCTTTTCTTTTCATCCATTTATTTATTTCTGGCATTTTCCCCAGGGCAAGATGGATTATTTACTATGTATGATTAATAAAAAGATATTATTTATCCGATCACTGAGGTCTTGGAATCTTAAATAATATATCATTTCTTGCCACTTTATTATAAAACGAAAGAAAATGGCTGGGGTTTTTTTTCTGTGTATATTTTGTTTGGCAAACGCCCAAGAAACTGGGAGATAAACATGAGATGTTTGTTCTCAGTGGCGGATATTAACTGCGAATATATATGGGAATTGCACTGAAAGTGGTGTAAAAATCTCGGCTTTTCGCGCACAGCAAATACGTTCCGCACTGTCTTCGGTTAATAAATCACAAATAATTCGTAAATGTACTGAATGCTCAAATACAGAATAATGTTTCTAATATCAGTAACACAGAAAGATTTCAAATGTTAAGTTATGAATTCAAAATATTCCGATTTATAAAGGAGGAAGGAACTTCTTTTACTAAAAAATAAAGCTTTTTTTTTCGAGGTTTTGAACTCAGCCGCATTCATTTCATTATCCTTCTTCAATCAACCTAACTTTTTGATGAACACGACAATGCAAGGCTGTTAAAAAGGTTGGATCAAAAAGAAGGGGGAAGCGGGAAACAGAAATCCGTGCAATAGTGGTATCAAAATTGAAGAATATGTACCTGGCATGACTGTAGGTGAAATCATCAGGAAGTTTATACAAGCCGCTCCCGAGCCATGCCCCATTAGAGTAACGCTTGCTGGATCTCCACCAAATAGTTCGATGTTCTGCTGGACCCAGTGCAGAGCTGCTATCTGGTCCATCAGTCCATAGTTGGCCACCCTGGCCTTTAGGTGGGGAGCTGGATTTGCATTCAGAAAACCTGCGAATAAAAAATACACTCTTATTAGAATCTCCTGTTAGATCAATTTCCGATCCACTCTGATTATTTTCATTCGATTTTATGATATGTAATTCATTGATACCGTTTCAAATGCTTGCAAACAATTTTACTTTTACTAAAATAAACTATTTATTTTTAGATGAAAACAAGAGAGGTTCAAGTATGCTTCCCTGTGGAAATCCATAAATTTCTTTCGTTGTTAGTTAAATTAGTTCCTGTAAACCCACGCTTGGCCAATAAAGGTCCAAAATATCTAGAATTCTGATGTTAAATTAAAAAAAGATTAAAGAAACGAATTGTAAGCAATCAGCCATAGTTTGGACGAATGCGTATGTGTTGCATAATTAATATATTATAAAAAAATTCTTACCTAACAGACCAAGTCTGTAATTGATGGTTATAACCACCATGTTAGCGTAGCTGGCCAGTACTGATCCATCGAAAGGATTTCCTGAATTCCACTCAAAGGATTCTCCGTGGATGAAAATTATGACTGGATACTTGACATCAGGTGCTCCGTTTACTGAAACAAAGAAACCAATAAATAGTTAGTTGTGGAAAAATATAATATGTACTAGTTTCTGCCCGCGATTTCTTCTGCGTAGGATTAGTACTTCGAGTAATCTATTTTCTATTCCTAGGTCCCATCTACGTTTATACCAATATTCTTAACCTATTTATTTAAAATACCTATGTGCTTGTACCTACCCTGATGTATGGCAGTGAGGCATGGAACTGGCAGAGGAAGGATGAATGTAGACTGAATGCAGTTGAAATGAGATCCCTGAGGTGGTAAAAATCATGTATGATCGTGTGAGAAATGTGGAGATTCGAAAAGAATGCAAGGCTGATGTAAGCGTAATGAGTAAAATTAAGAAAGGAACCCTCAGATGGTTTGGGCATGTAGAGCGAATGAACAAAGAAAGGACCGTAAGGAGAATATATGATGCAAGTGTGAATGGTATAAGAAGTAGGGGACGTCCGAGAAAGACATGGCACGATCAAGTGAATCAGATACTTGAGTCGGGCCATGTCAAGAGTCAGAAAAATAGAAGAGTATGTATGAGACGATGTATGAATGTGGATGAGGCAAATAGTGTGTGCCAAGACCGAGGTGTTTGGCGATCCGTCCTCTCTGCCTACCCCTGCAGGGAAACGGCGTGATGGTTAGTTAGTTAGTTAGTTACCTATGTATAATTTTTGACTCGATTTAAAGTATTAGGCGAGAACTTCAAATAAATTCACTAATATAAATATTTTCTAAAATAGAATTTTGATTTAACAATCATTGTTTTGCAAAATTTCATTCTGAAATTTAGACATTTTATATAAAACAATAATTATTATTTTCAATGTATTGAAAATAAATAGCTAGCTTTATAAATTATACCCTATGTGCTATTCTGATAAATGAGCTATATTATTGTAAAGTTTCATTAAAATCCATTGAGTAAATTTTACGTGAAAGAGTAACAAACATACATACATCCTCGTTGTTTGTTTTTGGGGTGTTATGCCGTGTTGTGCTACCTCCTTCTTTAGCCGACGTTGGTCTGCAAAAACTAAGTTTCCTCTGGAAGCAGACGGAGTGTATAAACTCAGCTGTTCCGGATGTGACAAGGTTTATGTATGCCAAACAGAGCGGACGATTTCCAAGAGGATAGCAGAACACTTTCGTGCTTGTAAACTTGGCCATCCTGATAAATCGGCAATCGCCGAGCACTTAATTGAAACCGGCCATTATTTTGGATTTGTTCCTGAGGTCCTGGGAAGACCTAAAACTTATAGATCACGCCTGATTACGGAGGCAATTGAAATCTACAAAAATCCAATTAATATTAATAGAGACGACGGAGCTAAGCTCAACAGCTCTTGGTATCCGGTAATTGACGGCTACACCAAAGCTAATCGCAAAAAACCATGTCTAAGTATACTTTAATAACATATAATAATTCAATACAAAAGTATAAAACCATTTGTTTATACCTTGATATTGGCTACATTCGCTTCAGATTGGTTTTTTTTTTTCTATTTCTAGAATTCGCCACAAGATGACACTACTTTCGTTTGGAAATTTCGTTACATTTCTCCGTGGACGGGCCCCAGGCTAACGTAAATACTGCGCTTTCACCAAATTTCCCTTTCAAAGTAGTTCACTTTCTTCTGAAATAAAGCTAACGGCACGGTATCGCTTCCAACTAAATAAGCACACACTTAACACTACAAATTCACATCGACGGATCTGCCGGATCTGCCCTGATGATGGACACTGCAACGCTGTCCGAAACGTCGGCTAAAGACGGAGGTAGCACAACACGGCATAACACCCCAAAAACAAACAACGAAAATGCTTTTGGCCGTGAAAATCTAAAAACGTATCATACATACATCCATTCAAACTTTCGCGTTTATAATATTATACTAAGATAAGATTTGTTCTAATACCTCTGTTAAATAACAGTAATTTCTTAAAATGAAATATGCATAGTAAATACAGTTTTTTTAGTGTTCTTTTGCTATAATGTGTTGCAGCGCATTTATTTCTGTTCTTGTAATCCACAAATTTTATAAATTTGCATGTAATATTTTTACGTACTTCCATGGCTTATTTAGAACAAGCATGGGAGGTAGGCAAAGGAACGTTTAAGGCAGGAAAAGGGGTTCTTAGTGTAAGATTTTTTCAGGTTTTGGCAGCGGATGCGTCTGACCACCAACTGCGTGGCGTGCCGAATCGGGAGAGACCGGTTGAGGGAGACCCATTGACCTCTCCAGCCGGACTCTCTCAACCCATCGCCTTGAACAGCAGGGGAGGGATGGGTTCATACGTACATCACTCCTGGATACGTTGACCCCAAGATTCCTTCCATTACTCATACCAGAACTCCTCATCCCTCATACCAAATTTTCTTCACAAAACTACCTCCCCATCTTTTCCTTTAAAAAACCCAAAGATGACATAGGCCCTTTTTTATTTATTTATTTAACATTATTTTTCTACATAATTCTACATTAAGTCTTGTTAAACTGATTTATATCAGTTTGTCTACGGGTTCTTTTAACGATTACATTTTAGAAAATTTAAACAGGTACATAAAATATACACATTATTACATTATATATATAAACATACATCCACATATTTTTACATATATAAAAATAAAGATCAGAGGAAAAACGAAAGAAAGAAAAATAAAAAATTGTAATAATGCAAAAAACATTAAGAAAGAAAGAAACAGAAAAAAGATTGTAATAATGGAAAAAACATAAAAAACGAAATTTAGAAAACGGAGGTTAGTACAAACAAATTCTTTCACATAACCATTTTTTAGCATATATTTCCTTTTGAAAGTCAATTCACAGCTTTTTATAGAATTGGGTAACATGTTGTAAATTATTGGTATGAGGTATTCTAGAGTTCTTTGACCATATTTATTTAGGTATCTGGGAATAACAAGTCCATCGTTTGCAGTTAATCTTGTATTATGAACATGTACCACTATTTTATTATATTCAGATTGAGATGTATGTTGATTCGCAATTTTGAACCACAATATAGCACGAACAGATAATAAATTTACAGAGTTATATAGTAATGATTTTGATACATCATGTCTTTGTTCGTATTCAGCTTTGTTTAATAATAATTTTACTAAGGAATATTGTAAATTTTGCACTGAAAGAAGATTTGTTTTTGTTGAATGTCCCCATGTAGTTATTCCATATCTTATTAGGGATTCTTATTGAGTAAAATTGTTTTACGCAGGGCCTCCTGTGTGGAATTGATGTGAAAAAATAGGTTATATTAGTTTTTTGTAAAATCACGGTCGGATTTACAAGTTTGTCATCTCAAAAATATTGTTTTATTCATAACATCATCAAAAAAACAGTTTAAAAATGTCTTCCATAAAATCTGAATATCCACTCAGGCGTTTTCATTTGATTATTTGCCTTAAAAACAAGTGTGTTAGTTTACTTGCTGTGTTTTTATCTATTTTTTAGTAAACACGATATTCCTTCAGCAGTTTCCAATATATGCAACGCGAACGGAAGGCTATCAGTTTCCTTTTAAAGCGATGCAATTTCCCACATGAGGATAGTAGCATCTCTATATAAACACGTGCTCCTTAAGATTTCAGCGTAGAAATCGAAAACCTTTGAAAAAAGCACTCAGAGCTAGAAGTAAAAATTAGTTTAATGGAAAATTTTTACCTTAGTACACTGACAGTGCATGGAAAAAAAACAAGATAAAAAGTGCAATTGATTTAGGGAAATAGCCCTATTTTAACTTAGGAGTAAAGTTTGGTGAAGCAATTTTCTTTTGAAGAGTTTTATTTCACATTACATTTCGCTTGATACGGACATGTGTCTAGTGTGGTAGTCGAAAAGCATGTAAAAAACTGTTACGAATAAAGAAAAAGAAAAAAAAAACTTAACCTACATTTGCTACTTAATTTTTAACAAATGAAGCAAATACTTGGTTTTATACCACTTTATTTTGATTTATATTGGTCGACCGGTTTCGGTTGAACTCAACCTTCATCAGGATAATAATATTATATGTATCAAATGGATTTATATAACTATAACGTAACAAAAGTAACTATACATAATTTATAAACAATAGTTCATATATTATTGTCCTGATAAAGGTTAAGTTTAACCGAAACCGGTCGACCAATAGAAATCAAAATAAAGTGTTTTAAAACAAAGTATTTGTTTCATTTGGTATAATGTCAAGCCACACAGTGTTTGCTTTCTTCGATAACTTAATTTTTTTATTTATCTGCTACCTGTTTAGTACGATGATCATTAAAATCATGCAAATTTAATTTGTAAACAAGGAAAAATATATTTTTGAAATTTTCGCTTTTCACGACACAGTGATCCGCGTTCTGAAATATCCTGGAGGTTCGATAATCACCAAATACTCATCGCGATGCTCGCAATAATTTTAAATTGTTTCGTGGCGTTGAACGCGTATCAGTTCCAAATTAGAGCTTCAATTTTTTCGACAAAACTAAAATAAATTGATTTTAGTGATTTCAGTATGTAAATAAAATAAAATAAACAAAATTTTACTAAAATAATTACATGTCCAATATAAAACTAATTGTCATTTGAAATACCAAGTAGGAAAATGTTTTAAAAATGATTTTTTTTCTCGGAATTAGGTCCAGTCAATCATGCATGTTCAATTAGGGAGGCATTTATTGGATAATCAACACCTCTGCCAAAGGTCGCCCCAATATGTTAACTATGTTTGTTGTTTTGCAGGGGTGCCCGGGTTCATGGGAGGAGTGGCGGATGCATCTGCCCAACAACTGCGTGAAAGGCCGAATCGTGGGAAACTGGTTGATGGAGATCTTTTGACAGCTGGACTCTCTCGGAACTTTGCCCTGTACCGAAGTGGGAGGGTTCGTACTTTTGATTCCTGCACACCCTTCATACCTATTTCCTTCCCAAAACTCCCCCTCCTTCCTTTCCATAAAAGACCTAGGCCCCTAGGGGAATTATTATCCCCAGGGCCTCCAATGTGAAACTAAAAAATGCTACAAAAATCATGGTTCATGATTTTTTAAAATAAAAAAATATGTTTGTTTGAAAATAATTTGATAATTTTTTCATGAAAAAAATAAATAATTTCAATAAAATATCAACTGTTTGAACAACAAAATTTCCCTTATTTTGTACGAAAGAATTTTAAATAAGTGATTTAAAATGAGGTTTTAATCCGAATAAACCTTTTTGTGCTTAAAGGATTTATTTTCATTAATAAGGCCTATAAAGGTTGTGGTGAATTACATGTCTATGATAAACAGGCTCTGACGAGAAAGCGCTTTTAAGTTTGCTTTTCCCCGAGGCGTTATCAAAATTATTGTACTTTAATCACCGAAATTTAATGGAAATGAGGCTTAAGCGTTACAGATTTCTAAAAATAAACGTTATATATAAGTAAGTGGTTTAAAAATAAATCTACTAGAAATGAACAAAGAGAAATCTTCGAAGTGGAAATTAACCTACTTTTCGGCATTCGATCGATTTGAAACTCGTCAAATGACAATGCATTCTTCAATGTCATTCAAGCTTGTAAAGGCCCAGAAATCCATAATTAGAGTCATTATGCGTAAACCCTACAGGTTCTCAAGCGACAAACTCTACAAAAAATTTAACGTTCTTGATGTTCGTCAAAACTTCATAAAAAAGATTATTATTCATGTACATAAAAATATAGAAAATTTTAATAAAATTGATCACAAATACAATACAAGAAGTCACAACAGAAAGGATCTCTTGGTCCCAGGGAGCAAAACGGCAAAGTATCAAAAGACGTATGCGTATCTGGGACCGAAATTATACAATAAAATCCCCCCAGACTTAAATATTAAAAATTGCAAAATGTCCTGCATTGGTTCAATAATAACTAAATGGTTGATTGACTTGGGTAGGGAGGAGTCTGAAAAACTAATATGTAATGTGACTTAAAACGATACATGGTTACCTACGAATGGCACATTTAGTAAAAACTTAGTATAAATAAGTATTAATTTAAAAAAATAATAATAATTTAAATTGCATTTGGCACTTTACAAACTTTGGTTCCTTAGAAGAGGCAATCTGCCTAGCTAGGAACTAATATCGACCTAAAACAACGTAATAACACTTGTATTCATTTTAAATATATTATCTTATTATGTAATATTATTTCTGTTATTTTGGCTTTAAATGTATCAAATGTAAATAAATAAATAAATAAATAATCTTTTGGTGGCAATCACAAGTACACACATTTAAGTTAGGTAAGATTAACCCGGATAGCCCTAAAATTTTATTGTGCTTCTTTAATTTTTTATTTATTTTGGTTTCATCGTTAAAAAAATCAAAATGTTTTATAAAAATATTTAAAAAAATATTGATTTGATGTTGTGGGAGGGGAGAGGTATTCCAATTTCAATACGGTAGGGTTATAGGCGCCTAACAAAATTCTTTGAAATTTTTTTCAATTGCTGTTCAGTGCTCCAAAAACTAACTTCTTGATACAAAGTGACCTAAAAAGCAAATTTTTCATACTACCACAAGTAAAAGTTAATTTTGACCTCGCTTATCTAAATTCTGGTGATGAAAATGTGGTTAGAATTTTAAAAAAATCCGGGTCCACAAAATGAAGAAAAAATGTTTAAAAATGAAGAAGAATGAAGGTTAACTGATGATGATATTCCATTGTCATGACCACACGTCATCATTTAAATATTCCATAAATGGTTCATTTTGAAAATGTGGCCCCGGAAAATTTAAAATTCGTAAACAATTATTTTACCAAAATCTAGATCAGTGAGGTCTTTATTGGCCTTTACTGTTGGTTATGTGCAAATTTTGAGTATTAGGTCGCATTCATCATCACTTTATTCCAGGAAAGACAATTTTTATTGCACTGACGAACTGAATTTTTTAAAAAGAAAACGTGTTAGACGCTCATAGCCCTACCATAGAAAAATTAGTACACTAAATTTTCATGCATAAAAAGTATTGTTAAATTACGTTACATATAATTTTGTTACAATATAAAAAAGCCCAGTTTACATGAAGATATAAAACATATTTTTTCATAAACTTTTAAAGTATTGTAATGCACGTATGCTTACGTTCGAAAATACATGTTTTTCGATTTTGTGACTTGCAAATTTCGATTAAATTTTTTAATGAAATAACGACGGTTTGATGTTTAAATAGTAAAGACTAGTAGTATATTTACATTAACACAGGCAATATACAAAGTTATTTTTTTTAACTTTAGGCCTACTTATAATTAATTTTTTCGGGACCAAAATCATTACGGTATGGCTATATGGGTTAAGAGCGATTGACCAGCGGCTGAGAATAAAAGTTTAAAAATTCTTGCAACTGTAGGACGTTCCAATGAAAAAGATCGATTATTCCCCGTATCAAATTTTTTTTAATTAAAAATTTAATATCACTTTATTTCATTCAAAACTTGCTCTAATATATACCTACATTCAAGTAAGCAATAAAAATGCTCATAACGCCGGATGATAAATTATTAAATATTACTTCTTTTAAGTATTTTTTGATCATAATATGATTTTTCAATAATGTCTAAACAAAATAAGTGTGTAAAAAAAATCTGAAATATTTTAGTTTTTAAGACTTAGACGAAAATGGAACAAATCTGCCTACTACCAATGGTATAACCTTAGTATATTAAAAATACAATTAGTTTATCTAAAATTTACTGCGTGAACCAGATAAAATAATAATCTTTCAAAATCAATTTATGTTTTTTTTGTAAAAAAGAGTCAATACGTCTAGAATTTAATTTAAAAATCACTAATTTCCGGTATTATCTGGTAAAACCCTCTTAAGGTAGTTTTGAGCTTCGGTTAGGAAGTTACTTGCAGAATTTGATCCAAATACAAGTTTATTTCCTTTCTGGATGAAAAGAAGAAATGTCCTGGATTCACAAAGGAAATGCACAATTCTCATACCTCGGGCGTTAGGTTTCCCAAAGTCATGAAAATGTATTATTGCGACATATTTATTGTCTTGGGTTGGCCTCCCAAGAAGCTTGTATTGCATTTTTCCAAGGCTTTTTCCCCCTCTAGAAGCATTTGCAGTATATGTTTCAATATATAAGGTGTTTGGTCGGGTATCTGGAAAGCTTCTAGAATTTCCAATCCTGTTAGCGTTTAATAAAGTTTTTAGCTTTGATTATTAAATGAACTTACATATTAAGTCTATAAACATTTCATCTTTTTCACAGATCATACTCCCTTTTCTAAGTTAATCGCTCTACTGATTTTTTGTTAAAAATCTCGGTCACCAAGTTTGAAAACTTCTTTATGTTATTATTTATTTTCAATTTGTATTCATTTTGTAGGAATAAAAACATTCACTTGTAATTTAGTCATTTATCCACTCGGGCGCTTTTTGCCACATTATGGCACTATTTCCAAAACCTCGGATTGCTTGGTTGCCAAAATGTGGCAAATTTAAAAAAAAAAAAAAATTATGAAAAAAACTTATTATATATTATACATTCAACATTTAGCAAAATAAATATTCTCTAGATTCTTTAAAATGTTGTAAGGTTAAAGATTTAATTATATTTTTTTTATAAATCCTACAAATATCTTATAATAAAAAAAAGATAGGGGAATTCATTGGCTACATAGAACTATAATCAGTTTGTTGGTTTCCATATTCAAATTTGGAGGTATGATTTTTTTAATGTGGGCGGAAAAATTACCTTTAGCAATGCGAGAAAAAATATTTTAATTGCTCTGTCAATATTTGGTTAACATATTCGCCATAACAATTTTTGCCCACCTTAGCCGTTTTTCTCTTAGTTTTCTATATTAAAAGAATACAAAAACATAAATTCTTTAGTTTTCAAATTGGTATTCCAGCAACTAGTTGAATTACAACACTCTTTTAAATAATATGAAAATGCTTATTCTTAAAATCCAGTACCACCTAATTTTCTTACGATTGTAATTTTTATATTCGTTCAAAACATTCACCATCACATAATGTGGGGTGAATTTTTTGTGTAATTTTGTAATCTTTGGGGTGTGTGGAAGGACCATTTAAATGTGTGTATGATGAAACATCTGCACATGGATAAAATATGCACATACATATATAAACGAAATGAAATGTTGGTTGGTCGAGTTGGTTTAATTACATAGATTTTTTTAGCGGAATATTTGTATAATAGTAGCGGCACTTTCTGTGGCACACTCAATTGTGGTATATTGCTGCGGAGATGTATACGCGGTGAGGATTAATTTATGACTGAGAGTGTAATAAAATATAACAGGTCTGCACGAGGAGCATAGGTTAAGAAATGTAACAATACTAGTATAGCGGTTGATGATATATTTATTTATGTAACACATGATTTATCGAAAGTACATATAGTTTATTGTGATATTTTACCCTCCATGCTAGGGATGACCCTGTATTATGGTGGGTGAATTTTACAGTTTGCGGACATACATTCATTAGTATTGGTTGATAATTTTCATTAATTAATACTATGCACACAATTCTTCTACAATAAAAAGGTTATATGTAGTTAGATTGAATTACAAGAATAAGATGAAGAAGTTAAATAATTATTGGAAAATTAATTATATAGATGTATACTGTAGGTGAGAGATAAGCGTAGCAGTCTAAAGGTCCAACCATAATGTGAATCTCATTAATCCCTGAAGATAAATCAACATGAAAATTTTCAATTCTATCACCAGATTTTTTTTAACCTATGGTTAACCAAACCCTCTGTATGAACTGCAGCAGTCTTCTAGCTGCGGCCAGTTTATATTTATTTTAGAAGTTGGCGCAGCAACTTTACACTGCATACAACTGCATTATATTAAATGAAAATATTGAACGGGGGTTTCCTTCAGTGAAAGTAATAAAGTTTGCCATTCAATTTCACAACCAACTTTGTATCACATTGGGATTAGATAGAGCTGAGTATCAAGAGTAATATATTATGGCTGCGGAGAATTATTCTACTTTACGTGCTAGAATGAATTTCTTTGTGTGTCGCATATCATACATTATTTATTTATTTAAACGCCATAAAACGCTTTTGCATTCAAGTGACACATAAGTTTACAATGATACACAGATTATGAACAGAATACGTACTTTTAAATATACAGAATACGGCTTTGCCTCAAATAAATTGATAGCCGACCTGCAGGTAGTTCAAAACCGAGCTCTCAGAAATGTTCATGGACTTCCATGGGACACTCATGTCAGGGACATCTATTCAGTTTCCGGTATCCTTCCAATCACAATCCTTCCTAAACATGAAATCACAAGCACCATCCTACAAATTACCCAACAATCAACTCATACTAACACCAAGCCAATTTACAATCAAGACATCCACAACCACAATACTCGAAATAACAATAAAATCCGCATTCCTCAAACACACACCACAAAATATGGGACAAAATCTCTGAACTATATTGCCTATACACTATATAATTCGCTTCCAGATATGTACAAAAACATCCAGCATAATAAAAAATTGCAAAGCAATGCTTTAAAAGAATATTTTTTAACTACATTTAAAAATGAAAATATGTAATCGTCTTGTCATTTTATTTTGTTATATCTTATATACTCGTATCAGTTTTTCCCTCTCTTTACTTGTTTTCTCTTGTTGCTTGTTCTACTTAACCTGTCTTTATTTTTATTTTTATGCTGTACTGAATGTAAAACTTATATTATGATATCAAAATACCTTTGTAAAATTGTAGCTACTACATCCTACCTATGAATTGTAAGTTCCTCCTGTCCTAAAATGAGTTTTGTAACTCATCGGGATTGCTCTAGCAAGAAATAAAAACAATGAAAAAAAAAAAAAAAATAATAATCTTACTAATATTATAAATGTGAAAGATTGTATGGATGTATGTTTGTTTGTTCCTCTTTAAATCGAAAATTAATGAATGGATTTTAATGAAACTTTACAATATCATAGCTCATACATCAGAATAACATATATGCTATATATCTATATCATGCCTAACAATGATTTTTGTGCCTGAGGTATGTTATTACAGCCTAACTATATTCTGAGTAAGCATTGCCAACTGGATGTCATCTAGGTATAAGCGAGTATCTAAATGACTCAGTCCTGATATTATTGTTGCTATTGAAAAGAATTTTATATCGAGTAGTCCTTTTTTTATAGAGAAACTTCACAAGAGTCCCAACTGCTCCCTTCCTGAGCCAGTGAGACTATGGCATCCCCAATTGGAGTATGTTGTGAGGCTGATGGTAAGTGGGGAAGGGAAGGAGATGGGGAAGAGAAAAGTGGGAAAGTCCCTGGCTATTCAGATCTAGTCACTAAACAAGGCTAAAGCCATTATTAAGCAACTTTTCAATTCTGAATGGTGGTCTTACACCAGAGCGATACTGAGAGTATCTTCCACTCTGGAAGGTGCCGCAAATATAACATATATTATTTTTATTAATTAATTGTGAAATAACACAAATTAATCATATAAAATTTATTTACGCACGCCGGGTTCGAACCCGTGACCTTCCGAATGGGAGTCAAGTGTCTAACCACTTGAGCACGGACGGTCGTCAAAGGACAGTCCTTGAGGGTATATGAAAGATAATTAGGCCTAATAAATCAGGGCTGTATATAATACCATTATATAATTTATGCAGTGGTATTGAGAAACAGAGAAAGATTAGGATAGCATATCATGTGTATGGTAGTTGGTGTTGTAGCTATAACAGCCAAAAACATTAAACTTTTATAAATTTTCTCCACTGGCATCACCGATAGCATTCGCGCAGGTCAACCGTGACTAGCAAAATTATTCTAGTTTCAAGGTTCAAAGTCAGTTGCCTATTTTCTCCTCCTATTGTTAAAATACGTATTCCTGCACGGAGAAAAATGTTATTCTGAAATTCGATCATTTTATTCGTAAAAACTGTTAAAAACGGGACTGAAGTTCTTACGAACAAACTAACAGTGTTTCAATGTTTATTGGCGGGAAAATGTAAGAATGATTTGTTGGTATACGTACGAAATTACGTATACCAACAAATTATTCTTACATGTTCCCGCCAATAAACATTGAAACCCTGTTAATTTCTTCGTAAGAACTTCAGTCCCGTTTTTCTGTGTGTAATTATAGTTGACTTGTAAGTATATACTCAAGTGTTTTCATTTATAAATAACCAACTCACGCAGCCTAGTTTACAGGCATGGTTAATAAAGACTGTAAACTAAAATCCTATCCAGGGTTAATTTATTACAGATTAAGTGTACACACATACTCAAGTTTTTATTTGGTAATTTGTAACTAAATTTTTAAACCGATATATTGAAGTCGTTTATAGAGAATAAAGTCATACTGAACGGTCGATTCCCTGATGATCGTCCATTTCATTATTTTTGAAGTAAAACATCTTAACGCTTTCTTGACTTGGGAGTGAGCTGGCGATTGCGTGACGAGAGCGTTACGAAAAGTGTAATCGGGCGAGGTGAACGGAAGTTGAGAAGGAGATATAAGTTAGTGAAGATAGAAAGAGATAAAGTTACGTTTCGTATATTACTGTAGGGGCAAGAGAGAGAGGTGCGAGCACACACTTTCTTTCTCTCTTTGTCTTATAGACAGTTACGTTTCGTATATCTAAGACACAGTGCAGGCCTATTATCTGTATCACACTGTAGGAGCAAGAAAGAGCACTGCGCGCGCACAAGTTTTACTTCAGTCGTGTGGTCTAAAGCACATTGGCACCACACAGGAGGGCCTAAAAAACAAGTGACTTAAAACCAATGAGGATGCTATGTGGAGGGTCTTTTTATGGAAAGGAAGGAGAAATATTTCTGGGAAAGACGAAGGTATGAGGGGTTGGAAGGGATCACCCCGTGAGAGACGACAAATTTTAATCATTGAAATGGCTGTAGCCGTGTTTGGTGATCTGATCTGAATAGCCAGGTACTATTTCAATATCTCAACTATTTATCTAATCCGTCTCCTAACCCCCCTCCCTCTCCATACTTCCTTCATCATCATAACTTACTGAAATTGGGAATGCCAAAGTCTCTGGCTCCGGCTAGCAGAGGACAGTTGGACATTTAGGCGGTATTTACAAAAAAAACGTCAGATTTCCGTAAAAACTGGTTATATTGTGGCTTCAATCATTGTAATAATTTGTGACTGGACAACTCAAAAAAATGCAACATCAACACCTCCTTTGAAAATTCATTAAAAGTAATGGTTTTTTTAATTGGTAAAATAGGTCACGTTAGGTTATGGCTATTTTTCTTTTTTTCATAACTTTTAATGACTTTTCAAAGCTGTGTTGATTTGCCACTTTGTGCAGTTGTCATGGAACCGTAATAATACTAAATATTTTTTCTCCTTGATTCACGTTTAAAAACACATATATTTGTTAGGTAGCTAACGATCAGAGAAATTTAACAAAAGCAGAGATGTAACTGAGAAAAAATAACGCGAAGGACGAAGAAAGAAAAGCCATGAAAATAGCAATTAAGTTTTTCAACAGAAGCTTGTCAACACGACGGGATATTTCGATAATAAATGGCGGTTAGAATCTGGATTCTAAAGCTCGTCCCATTTAAAGTCATAAATAACTATTAGCGACGTAAATTGTAGCTAATTCAATGGGGAATTTGATGATCACTTTTCTATGCTTCAAATTTCATTTTACAAAATAATCCAACTGAGAAAATTCTCTCCGTTTGTCTAACCGTTTTTCGAGCAAAACAACAATGTGATAATTCTATGAATTTAAATTTTTAGGATGACAATGTGATAATTTATCATTTTCGTAATAAAACCAACAATTTTATGGTCTTAATTTGCGTATAAAATTAGGCATTCATTAGTTCTCATTATTATTTTATAGCTGTTTTGTAATTATATTTTTTACGGTACGGCCATTTCACCATTCCTAGAGATTATCAATCTTCAAAGGGAAAATGAGCGCTTTTATTATTATCGTGACGACCAGCGGAAACGGCACGGCGCCTACAATGTCTCGTGCTATCTCATTTCTTTAATACAAGTGAGGAAGAGGTAAGAAAAGTAATCATTTTTTTAATTCACAATGATAATTAAAAAAATCATTCCTACGAATTAAGTTTTTTAAACGCATAATTTTTATTATTTTTTCCATAGAATTCGTTATTATATAAATCATGGTCGATGGGTAAGAATCTCGACTCACAATACGAATGTCGCGGGTTCGAACCCGGCGCCCACAGAATTTTTTTATTTTTATTAATTTGTGGTATTTTACAATTAGTTAATTAAAAATAATATATAGTATATTTACGTCTTTTTCCAGAGTGGAAGATACTCATTATCGCCATTGTGTAAGACTGCCATTCAGAATTGAAACGATGCTTGAAATGGCTTTAGCCGTGTTTGGTGACCAGATCTGAATAGGTACTTGCCCACCTTTATCTACTCCATATCATTTCCCCCTTCACTACATCCAACCTCACAACATACTCCAATCGGGTATGCCGTAGTCTCACTGGCTCCAGATGGGAACAGTTAGGACTCTTGTGCAGTATTCATATAAAAAAATAAAAAAAGTACATAATATTATTATATATTGAAATTTCGACTACGAAAATTCGGGCATGTGCCTAGTGTGGTAGTCGAACAAAAATGAAGGTAAAATAATTTCTTGGCTACATTCGAGACAATCTAGCACAAACACACATTAATAATTCGACTGCCGGACAGGTTTGCGATTACAAGTAGAAGTTTTTTTGAGCACGCTGGTGAAGTAAGTATCCACCGTCTGTCCTATCAAATTTCATAAAGTAATTTAAAATTTTCACCAAACACTTTATTGACCTTGAACGATCTGTCAATTTTAGTAATTGCCTCATTTATTTTCTGTTGTTTTTATTTTTATTTGAACGTAGCTACTTATGAATCGTTTTTTTTTTGTTGAATAAAAATAGGATATTATATTATTGTAGAAAGCAATCACTTTGTGGTTTGACATATCGCTGCCCTAGTGCTTGTATGTTCAATAGACCATTTTGCAAATTTTACATGGGACGTTTTTTTTGTTTTTTACAGGCAAATTCTAAATAATTCAGACTTTAGTCATTTCGTTTTATACATGTCTTTTAAATACGGTATAAAACGAAATGACTAAAGTCGAGAATTATTTAGAATTTGCATGTAAAAAAACAAGAAAAAACGTCCCCTGTAAAATTTGCAAAATGGTCTATTGAACATACAAGCACTAGGGCAGCGATATTTAATAAAAGTAAAACACTTTTTTGTTTTAAAACCAAAATATTTATTAATTTATTTTACCGACCGGTTTCGCTTTACTCAAGCATCTTCAGGGTACAAATTAATATTAAACAATAACTACAAAATGTGTGCTTATATATATACATATAGAGAGAGACAACAATATAAAATTATTACAAGCAGTGTTCGCTGTCTAAATAACAACGTTTTTTCAAAATTTGCTAATCACCTGATTGATAAGGATCACACTTTCTGTCAAAGCACCGGTGCTAAAATTCTCCATAAAAGTGGGCAGGGTAACCGGTTAAATAATTTGGAATCATTAAAAATTTAAAAAGCTGTGAAAACCAATTGTCCTCTACTTAATAATCAATTAGAGGTATCTAGTAGCCCAATATTAGGTATGTTCCCATTAAACTATTAATAATTTCTTTTTGTCACTTTTGATAACCAATATTAGTCTATAATTATATGTTGGTTTTTTCCCAATTCATTTTTATTATTGTATCCCCAATTTTTTAAATAATTTTATATTGTTGTATCTCTCCATTTGTATATATTGTTGTCTGTCTCTATATGTATACATAAGCACACATTTTGTAATTATTGTTTAGTATTAATGTGTACCCTGAAGATGCTTTAGTAAAGCGAAACCGGTCGGTAAAGTAAATTAATAAATATCGTGGTTTTAAAACAAATAATAGTGTTTTATTTTTATAATATAGGATATTCCTTAAAACAATTTAAATTGATTTTTTATTTGAATACCGTACATCAGTCACAATTATTGCCACCAGCTGTCCGGACCCAATTGGACAATTACTGTAGGCTCTCAATGTAGGCCGCATGTTGTGAGCATAGAATAAAAAATATAACATTAGAAGTGCCGTCCATACATATTTGAATGGAAGCAATTGTTTGTTGAAACTATTTAGCTCTGTCTCACTTACACTCGCCTGAAATTGTAGACCTCCAACCCATTTGAATTCGAAAACACAGTCTTGTATGGAAATATAGCCCTCCATTAGGCAAAATATTTGAATAACGAAACACATGCAGGAGGCATTTCTTGTGTTATTTTTGATTCTATGATTGAGAAGCTTGAAGGATTGGGGATGGGGTTAAGATGGAAAGAGGACCTGGCTAGTTATTAAACATGGTAAAAGCCATTTCAAGCAACGTTTTCTTATTGGTGGTCTTTCACCATGGCGATAGAGAGAGTATATACCACTATAAGAAATGACATTTAACACGAAATTATATAACTTTGGATACGTAGCCGAGAATATTATGATTTTTTGTATTTCTTGGGCATTAACTATGTAACAATTTCTAGACATTTTGTTTTGAAGAGTTTTAATTTTCAATGTACTAACGTTATTTAAATTTTTATTTTAATTTTAATTTTTATAAATAATAACTATTCTGAATTCGCCAATCATTTAATAGAGACAGGCCATAGCTTCAACAAGTAAAAAACCAAATTTAAACATATAAATATAAATTCATACTTGTGCGCTTTAGAAACTTTAGAAATAAATTAATTTAGTTAACAAAATAATAGCACCCTGCAAATCTCCCCTTTTGAATATGTTCCCATGTAATATTGACCCCGCCCACTGTTCTCCCCCTCCCTCAAGATCACCCCTCCCACTACCCCCACCCAATAACATCTAATTCATCTCTGTACTTGTTTTAAATTTTAAGTTTAGTTTTAAGTTTGCTAGTGAATGGCACGAATGTGTCGAAACCGGTAGCAGAAAAATTAAAATTTAAGTAACGATAGTACATTGAAAATTAAAACTCTTCAAAACAAAATGTCGAGAATATTATGGGCTCGACGACAAGATCATCATGCAAACGATTGAAATGACGTGACTCAAGTATTTGGTTCATTAAAAATTCTGTATACATCTGATCATCAAAACATTCTGTAACAAATAATACTAATCAGCGTATAATTATTGTTCATTTATAAAGCACATTGACTCAATCGTTCATTGGTCATATAAAATACTTGGCTTTGTTCTTCGTCTAAGTAAAGTTTTCGGTAACCCACGTACAATAGTAATGCTATATTTTGCATTAGTCAGAAGTACACTGGAATACGCGTCGCCAATATGGAATCCGCTGTATAAAGTATATATTGATAGCAACGAACACATTCAAAACAGATTTATAAAATTTCTTACCTTCAAATTCAACAATAACTTTGAATGTACATTTCAAACTTTGTAACAAAGGTGGGCACTGACTGATTTAACATTTATACACATAATTTTAAATAATAATATAGACTATACCGAACTACTATCCTTAATTAATTTCAATATACCTTTAAGACGTACGCAAGCAGGTGACATAATTGGGAACACGCGTATGATCCTACCATGTGTAATAATGAAAATAAATGATCTGTTAAATAATACCCATTTTATTTAAACCCATTTTCTGGTATATATTAGTTTTTTTTTATAGGTTATTCTTAACGATTTACCCGCTATCTTCAATTTGATAAATATTTTTTTTACCTGTATTGTGAAATGATCTGAACGCTCGTGTCAGTAGAATATCAATGTTCGCACTTCGATTGAATGATTTATTGCCTCCAAATAAACTAAAACGTTACTTACACTTCGAAAAATTCTTCAAAACAAAAATATAAGACAAAGAATTCTTTCACGCATTTAGCAACTCCTCACCATCGGTTAACAATAAACTAGATAGTATAATACCCTTTAATAGTGACTAAAAGAATAAAAGTCCAATTGGTTTTAGTATTGTATTCAAAATAATTTACCTGTTCCAATATTCCGTTTTGCTGGGTAGAAGGTTAAGAAATACTTTGAAGCCACGCCAGATTGGAAGATCATCTCAGTATTGCCCAGTGTAATATCACCATTCAGAATTGAAACGTTGAAATTGACTTTGTCGTATTTGGTGATCAGTCCTGATTAGCCAGGTATTTCGCTACCTTCATCTTCCCCATCTCCTTCCCTTCTTACTACCCCCAACTCCACAACATATCCCAATTCGGGATAACATAGTCTCACTGACTCCAGACGGGAGCTGTTTAGAATCTTGCGGACCTTTATGTTTATATGAGTAGGTACCTTGTCAAATACAATATGATAACCACGATGGGTTGGTACATAAAATGCATACATTTTTTACACGAGAGTTAGGAATAAGAAATGGTTGTAAGTGATTTACAAAAGGCCACTTGCATAATATTTTTAATAAAATCGGTTTTAGCAAATACTACAGACATTCCGTTTTTTTTATCGTATTTTTGAAACCCTGGCGATTTTTTGGATCCGAAAAATCGGTTAATTTTTAAAATCAAAAGATACTTAATAACATACTCACCACATGTAAAAAAGAGCAGGTGGCGCTAAATAACTAACTAAATTGTATCCAAGGCTTAAAGCAAGTGAATTCAAAAATTCGCCGGAAATCAAAGTATTGCTACTTATATTAAAAAATATCAGTGTGGAATTTTAAAAAAATTAATTGAATATTATCGGAGAACGTACATTTTCATGTAGTGACGACACAAGTCCAAAAAACGGATTTATTTATTTAAAAATGAAAAAAATATAAATTTTTAGTAACATTTTCGTAAACTTAGTAGAACATCTATCTACACAATATTTCCGAGTAATTGTAAAATCCAGAAAATTGATTAGGTAGATTTTAAATATCTTTGTCGTGTTAAAAATGTAACGTAGACATGATTTTTTTGTCGATCTCATTTGTATATTCGTTTGCTGAAATATGTAGACGAGGAATTGGCGAAATTGCTCACGACTTATTCGTGAACGGTGATTTTTTGAAATAAGTCCTCTTGTCTAGTGTATCAAGTAGCTACTCTTAAGGTAGATTCCGACTGGGTCAACGTACGTACGCATCGCTACGCCAAACAATGCTTAGCAACCAAACATTTTCTATGAAAATGGCCACAGACATCGCACGTCGCGATGTGTGTGGCCAATGTGATTCTAAAACATAAATTATCATTGAAAATTTATGGTTGCTAAGTAGCCCAGATATTGTTGGGCGTAGCGATGCATACGTACGTCGACCCAGTCTGAATCTACCATTATAATAACTAGACTCGGTAATTCGCAATAAAAGTCGTGCTCTGAATTAACATTTTAAAAACGAAAATTAGGTCGCTTATTCTTCTTCGATCAGCAAATATTTGGATGTTATTTAATAAAAAATAAAAATATATTTAATAAAAAGTGTGGTTAGTTCATTAGTTCTAAGGGAATTTATTAAGTGCTTAAAACTTTTGCTGAATTCTTTCGACATTTTTATGTGAATTTTAGGGGGAAGTGACCAACACAAGGAAAGCATCAAAGCAGAACGTTGTGAAACATAAGGCCTTGTCAAACCGTTAATGACAACTCTGGAGTGTGAGTGCTGACGTAGCAAGGAGTACCTGATGAACCAAGACATCGGTCTTCCTTCTCTTCCCTCTACAGTGCCAGATTACCAGTTAGTTATTTTAAGTACAGTAAAGGCTCACCGTGTAAAAAATATATCAATGCTCTGAGTTTTTGTTGTATGTATCTGTTAAATTTTCCCGAGGATTTATTCAACTCGAAAAAATTCAGCCTTACAAAAAAGCAATAAATACAATGAATAATGCTTTAAACACATAACAAATATTTGAAGAAAAAGTAAATTAAAAATTATACTCCTAAGAAATTGAGCAGGAATAAAAACACTTAAATTAATTAAAGAACACGATGTAACATAAAGATAAATCAAAGAAGTCTAATTACAAAAAAACTATAGCAGAGCAATTTGTGAAATGTTTTTCAGAAAGCTTTTACAAATTATTTTACTTCGGAGCTTTGAACAGTGATCTGGCGAAGTTAACGAATGGCCTTTAAAAAGAACAAACGTCACTTGTGAAACTTCTCAAAAATTCGAAGTCCCCCGGGAATAGACAACATCCAAATGGTAGACATTTAAAAAAACTGAAATATTTTTGATCCAATTCGTAAGTTGTAAAGTTAAAAATTACCTCAAGATAGAGATTAAATATATTCTATGTTGTGTTCGAAAGCAGTAAAGCGGATAATATATGAAGCCCATTATTTCATTGCTATTCTCAACACAGTATGTTCCTATTAATTAAAACAAAATATATATAATGGATTCTCGAAGACAACCAAGTATATGGTAGCCAACTGAGGTGTTTGCAACACTGCGTCTTACTCTATGATAGATGGGTGGACTATACCGCCGAGCAACGTCCCGAACGTTGACGAAGTTGCGACCCGAAGTGGGTCATTTCAAGGCAGCGCGTTAGCGAGCGCTGCTCCGGGCTTCCATTAATAATCTTACCACCAGCTAGGCTGGACGTTTACTTTGTAACCATTTGTATGCAATAAACGACGATCTCGTATAACGAACATCTAGGTTATTATTTACACAAACAATCAGTGTGTAGTACTGAGGATAAGTTTGAAGTCAGTATCCCAATCCAGTTCCTGAACGCTAGACCAACTAACAAGGTATAAATTAAACCTTTCTTTCCTATTTTCTAGTCCTTTTTCTACCCTAGTCCCTTCAGCCTCATGATATACCTAAATCGGGGATGCCGTCAGACATGCTTAGACAGTTGGAAGATCTATGCTATATTAAAATAAAAATAGTTTTTTAAATATATTTACTTATTTCTATTTTTACAGTCAAATTAATTCAATTACAATATTGTTAATCATATTCAATCGTATTATTTATACGTTAAACCAAAAGATTTTGTATATTTTTAGGACAGTTTATTTTGATTTGACGGCCTTTACTGTTGAGGGGTACAGTCATCGACTAACAATCCAAAGGTCGGAGGTTCAAATCCCTGCGGGCACAAATAAATTTTATGTGATGAAATTAAATATTATGTTAACTTATTTAAAATCATAAATAAGTTGGGACTCTTTGTGCGGTATTCGCATTTAAAAAAAATATTTTTTTACTCTAAATGATGATTTATTTTTAATATTATATGTAGTATTTCACTATGATAAACTATTATATGTTGACGTATTCACCTGTTTGTGATATTGGAATAATTGTTGTCATTTTTTAAAATTAAAATGATGGGATAATCCAAATTCTTGACACACCAGTTAAAATTTTGATACTATCACATTCACTACTTGACCCAATCATTTTCAACTTTGAAAATGACGCTTTATTTCACATCAATCCAGAGTTCATTAAATTTAAGTTTCAAAATAGTCCGTTTGATTTTTTGAAAAACAAAACAATATAGTAATTGTTCATTTTATTGTGTTATATCTGATTTGATGTAATTAAGATGTAAACAAATGATGTGCCTTTTGTTTTTATCTAGACCTAAACATAACATTTGATTACATGTGATATATCTATTCTTCGTGAATTGTTTCAATTATGATAAGGTATGGAGTTTTTACTTAGTAGTTCAAATATATTTGGTGTATTGGAAAATTAAGGGTATATTGGCTGAACGACGGCTAATTATTGTTGATAAAATGGAATATGGATTTGATGAGATGAAGGATTGCGGATTTAAAATGAAATTGTTCCATGATGTGGCTTAGGAATTTATACTAGGGTTTCCAGTAGAAGATTTTCTATCGATAATTAAAAATGAACAACAAACGATCGAAGAATTACGAAGCAAACAAATAAATGACCAAGCAATTTACTAAGTTAGAATGAAAGTAAATCGTCTGATGTTATTGAAGCCTTTATTTAACCCGAATAATAAGAAATTCACCAACAATAAAATGAAATAAATAAAAGGCGAAGGTACCAATTGAGGGCAATTACCTACCCCCGATCCAGACCCAATCAGGTGGGGGAGGAAGAGGGAGGGGGGGTTGTATCGCAGTCTAACTCGCTGATATTATCACGTCAAATGCCGTTCATGGTATCGTTTACCCCCACGTAATGGGAAAACCTCACGCGAACTTGCGTGGGAATGCTGCGACCATGTTAAAGGCAGAAAATGGAACATTGAAAAAAGAACGTGATAAAACTAAACTAGATAATACAAAACATGAATAAACGAAACATGATAAAAATAGAACATGACGAAAATAGATGATAATAAATTATAACGTGACGAAAACGGAACATGATTTGAGGAACAGAATATGATAAAAACAGAACATGATTAAACACTACTTGATAAAAACAGCACATAATAACAATAATTCTGTTTGATAATAATATAAAACACAGCTCCATCGAGGTGATTTCTCACAAAATCGGCGCTCTATATATAAATATTTTTTTTTAGATAGCCGACTTTGTGAGAAATCACCTCAAGGGCGCTGTGTATTATATTATAATGAAACAGAACATGAGAAAACACTACCTACGTGATAAAAAAAGCACATGAGAAAAACAGTACGTTTATCACGTAATTATAATATTATTGTCAAACAGAAAATGATAAAAAAGAAAATACCGAAAATAGAACATGATTAAACAGAATGTGATAAAACAGAACATGATAAAATAATACGTTTATCACGTAAATATAATATTATTATTGTCAAACAGAAAATGACAAAAACAGAACATGGCGAAAACAGAACATGATAAACAGATCATGATAAATCAGAATATAATAAAAATAGAACATGATAAAATGGAACATGGTAAAATAGAACTTAATCATTTTTTATTTTATTTATTTATTATAAGAACTTTGTACATTGTATAGATTTTTGTGTTATTTCATACGCCATGTTAGGGATGTCCCTGTGTTATGACGGGTGAATAATATGAAACTAACAACCTAACATCCCTTCAACATATATTTCTCTAAATTACCTAAGTCTTACAAAAATACCAAATGAGAGATTCCTTTTCCTTAACCTTTTCCTGTTTTTTTTTTTTACGTGAACAATTGCTCCCAACCACCTGGAGCCAATGAGTATAGGCACTTACATTGTTATCTCTAGTTTATCTGTCTTTCTCACAAGACAAAAAATCTTCCTAGTGATGTGAGCGTATATCAATGACTATCAATTCCTGCTGTGGGATTCGAATTTCATATTCATCCCAGCGGCTGTAATACAGATAAATACCATTTATCTATTAAGGTTGATGTTCCCCTTTGAAGAATTATGTTAATAGACAATGAGTGAAAATAAATAATATTTTGTATTCTATTCTGTGAAGCAGGGTTACATCCTGAAATTTATTTTTTTATTGCTTAACACCGATAAAATGGTCTAGTCGAGTACCTAGTATCTACCCCTAATAAATTGTTAAAAAATTTGACTAGTGATGATGGCAGATACAAATACTGCCTTTAGGTAATGACTACAGCAGAAAATATTCATTACGAAAAGAGAAAAAAATGTGTATCAAAATAAGTCTTTCCTATTGTCCACTCTTATTGGAGATTGTTTAGCGTCATTCACTAGTGAAACTTTGACATTGCATCCCGAAATATTGACGTTGTTCTACAAAAATTTACTCTGGAACGCACGTGGATTTTAAGTATTATATTCAGCCATTTTGTTTTCGGAACCTTTACCTTACCCGCGATATACTTGCAGGGTACTTCTCAATCTTTGTCCTTCCCTCCGCAGTCTTTTCGGTCTCACGACATACCCTATTTGGCAATGCTATAGTCCTACTCGCTCAGTCAGGAGCAATTGGAACCATTTTTACATTTTTAAGCCCCATACTGGGAATGCTGTGTGGAGAGTTTTATAAAAAGAAAAGATAGGAAGTTCTGGTAATGAAAAAGGTATGTGGGATGGGTCGGAATCTGGGGTTCAATGTATCACGGACGTATGAATCCATCCCTGCCACTGCAGTGCAAGGCGATGGGTCGAGAGAGTCCGGATAGAGAGTTAAAAAGTTCCAACCGGTCTCTCCCGATCCGGCACGCCAAGCAATAGGTGAGCAAACGTAGCCACTGACAAGACCTGGACAAACCTCACTCAATGAACACACCAAACATAGTAAACCAGAAGGGGTTACCTATGATAATTATCCATTTAATGATCCCCGAGGCAGCGGTACCCCTACCCGCCGCATAAAAACACAGTTTAGTTATAAACGTTTTGAACATAATAATTTCACTTTTTGTTGTTTGTTTTTGGGGTGTTATGCCATGTTGCGCTACCTCCTTCTTTAGCCGACGTTTCGGACAGCGTTGCAGTGTCCATCATCAGGGCAGATCCGGCAGATCCGACGATGTGTAGTTGTTAATGTTAAGTGTGTGCTTATTTACTTGGAAGCGATACCATGTCACCAGCTTCAATCCACTACGAGCTGGTAGGTATTACAGTGAAAGGGAACTGCGATTTTGTGAAAGCGCAGTATTTACGTTAGCCTGGGGCCCGTCCACGTGAGAAATGCCAACTTGAAAGTGGCGGCATCTTATGGCAAATTCTAGAATTAGAAATCGAGTTAAAGCATAACACCCCGAAAACAAACAACGAAAATGCTTTTGGCCGTGAAAATCTAAAAACGTATCATAATAATATCACGTTCGTGGTCACCCTATAACTGTTTTACTCAATTCCATGGGTTTTCATAAATCGACAGTTTTTCCCCAAGACCCCATAGTTCTATTGGCACTTCATCGCCGGGGGAGGGTAGAATTATTACATCCACATTCATAACTAAACAGCTAAGTGCTTTTTATACCCAGAACCAGGATACAAGCGGATCAATGAAAGAATTTACTCAGTAAACAACTCTGTAAGAAGAGAACAACAGTATTGGGTAATTAAAATGGTTTGGTTACGGAATTTCGTATTCAAATTTTGTGATTAATAGATTTTGTGGGTATTATTATGTTCAATAAACAACGAACTAAACAATAAAACTGTTTGATTTTTGATTACTTTTTGGACATGTTTACAGTTTTGTTGACTTTTCAATAATCACTCTTTGGTTGGGGTGCTTCTCAGAAATTCAAATGTAAAATTATCATCAAATGTAACTTTGTCATCAAATATAGCATTGTCATCTAATGAAGCATTCTCATCAAATAATGTAACATTTTCATCAAATGTTGTATATGTTTATAGCAAATTTTGTGATTAATAGATTTTGTGGGTATTATTATGTTTCATAAACAAGGAACTGAATAATAAAACTGTTTGATTTGTGATTACTTTTTGGACATGTTAACAGTTTTGTTGACTTTTCAACAATCAGTCTTTGGTGCTTCTCGGAAATTCAAATGTAAAATTATCATCAAATGTAACTTTGTCATCAAATATAGCATTGTCATCTAATGAAGCATTATCATCAAATGTAACATTTTCATCAAATCTTGCATATGTTTATAGCATTGTATCATTAATGTTAATATCAGATGGTTACTAATTTCGATAAATATTTTACTTATTTTTAGTAACTCCTGAAACAATTGGGCTTTTCTTTACCTTTTAAATCCTTTAAGTCCTTTTTAAAGTCTAACGTCCCATTTTAATCCAAATAATAAACTCCGTATTTTAAACAAATAATTTAAATTCAGAATTCTTTAACTTTATAAATCGCACTCAAGGTGATAATATTTATAAAAAGAGCCCGATGAAACTTATGAAAGTATTATTTTTATTACAATTTTTATTATCCGGCTTTGAAAACATTAAACTAAAACATCGATTTTTTTCACCACTCATTATTAATATTACCTATCATTATATCTCAGGGTGGGATTAGTCCTCTTCTACAAATGCTCTTCACTGGCTTCCCTTCTTTGCTATTCTCTGCCAGTTCTTAGTTCTTACCACCCCATTACCTTACTATTTTACCCCTATCCTCTTCAGAACTCACAATCTATCCACCTCGTCCCCGTTCACGTATTTAATCGCGAAATTGTAAAGGTTTTGATTTGCAAAATCATCAACAAACTCTACAAAGCCTATACCGTTTTAGTCATGTTGACCACAGTAGTAGTAACATAGTACCTTTTGTTCGTGCAAATACTTTGATATATGTTATTTTCTTATACAAAGTCAATAATATTTGGAGAGCGGATAGACCATCAAACAACTTGGTCTCACTGCTCTCTTCAATCACATTTATACATCTTCTCATACATACTACTTGTAACTGTAGAACTGAAGTAGTAGGTACATACAAGTATATATCTGCTATTTCAGTTATGGCAACGAACGATATTACCATCAGTACTCTTTTTTGCAAAGGTAGGCAGAGAGAAAGACTACACATGTTATTGTTTGTTATTTTGATGTATATAACGTGTCGTATTTCCCTACATGTTTTTTTTTTAATATTTGTGTAAAAAACATCCGTTATTTCACACTATTTTTGTAATTTTTATATCTTTATTTCAAGTGTCGTATTATTTGTTTTATTGAGATTTTTATTTTTTTTATTTTTATTTTTTTTGTTTCTTTTATATATTCAATAATATTATTATTCAATGTATAAAAACAGTTTATTATAAACAAGTTCTGCTTCGTAATTATTATTATGTGTTACAGCTGTTTCGTCCTCTGAAGGCATTGTCAAACTGGTGTCAAAACCACTTACAGACAATGAATTTATACTAAATCTAACAGCTGTAACACATAATAATAATTACGAAACAGAACTTGTTTATAATAAACTGTTTTTATACATTGAATAATAATATTATTGAATATATAAAAGAAATTAAAATTAAAATGGAGTTCTACAAAATAAACTTAATAACAATAAATGAGATTTATTTTGTTGTTGATTACTTTGTTATAAATGTTTTCAGGTTTCTTTAGCTCTACTGCTTCTAAGTTATCTAATCTGATACCTATTCCGTTTCTTATGCAAGAAGGTGACACCTATTAAATTTATGGTGTGTTGCATTGACATGGTTCACAAATGCGAAGAATATAATATTATTATTTAAACATCTTAGGTGTTCTTTGACAGGGGTATTAATATTAAATGCCGTTGTCCCTATATAAACCTTAGTTATAATTAGACATACTAGCTATATATTAGTTGGGTAATTATTTTATAAATCCCAGTTCTTTCACATTCTTCCTTTGATAATGACGGTTCAAGCTTAAATAATATCCATATATTTAAGCACATATTTGAACGCCGACAAGGCACGATATCTCCACCCTTCAAACAAACAGGTAAACAAACAGTGTTTGTACACATAGAAAAGGCTCAACTTAATGTGCGTTTCGTGTTTGTTTATAGGAATGGACCGGGGCTTTACAGCAATTGATGATTTTAGGGATGAATATTTTACGAATTTTCAAAAAAAATCCTTAATTTTAATGAAAAAAAATACTCTTAATGCTACCCGACTTCGCTAAAGGTTTAAAAAAATACCAATTCATTGCTAATATACAGAGTGTAAAGGTACGTACTTGAGTTACTTTAACCAGTGATTCCTGACATTATTTGGAGTAAAAAATGTAAATAAAATTTTGGTCTCCGGTAATTTATTTTTTTTCAAATTTTTTATTCTTCAAAATCAAACAAAAAAATAATTCTTTCACATGAACTTATTGGTCACTCAGCCGAGTTCCCGCCCCACCACTTACCCCGCCCCCAACTACCCAACGCCTACTATTTTTTATGTTTTTGTAGAAAAAAAAAAAAAAAAACATCCAAAATGTCACCGGAGACAAAAATTTCAATCATGCTAGGTACCCTGAAAGCATCAGAAAAATAAATAACAATTTATAAATTTTTTAATTTCACATTCACACTGAAAATGTGAACTGAAAACTCTTAATACATATGTTAACGGAAATGTATGTGATCCGACAATGTATTCAATTCCTAGGAAATGTATGTAGTTCCTTAAATCGCCTGGAAATGTGTGAAATAAATTATATTAGACACATTTTCTAAAAAAACCAATACATTTCCTAAACTATAAAGGGGCACTTTCTTTTGTATCACAAACCATTTTACACAAACCTAGCGTAGCCGCTAAACTATTTGAAAACTGGGATGTTTTTCTTGCCTTGACGCGAGCAGGCGCTATAAAGGGGGCACTTTTTTAGTATCACAAACCATGTTATTACTTTAATAACATACTGATTACTTACCAAATGAAAATTTAACTTTATAAGAATATAACAAATAAAACAACGTGTTTTATTACAGAAAGCATTATTTTTATACATTTCTTAATACGATATTGGAATTATATACAATTCCTAGGAAATGTATACATTTCCCAGGATATGTATGAATTAAATAATTTTTAAAACAATATTTTATACAGATACGTTTTTAGATTTTCACGGCCAAAAGCATTTTCGTTGTTTGTTTTTGGGGTGTTATGCCGTGTTGTGCTACCTCCTTCTTTAGCCGACGTTTCGGATCGATCGACGGATCTGCCGGATCTGTCCTGATGATGGACACTGCAACGCTGTCCGAAACGTCGGCTAAAGAAGGAGGTAGCACAACACGGCATAACACCCCAAAAACAAACAACGAAAATATTTTATACATTTTCTAAATAGTTTCGGAATTGTACACATGTCCTAGGAGTTGTATACAATTCTTAGATTTCATACATTTCCAGTAACACATATATATATATATATATATATATATATAATGCAACCCCCATACACACAAGTATCTATAGCTTTATTATAGTGGTATATCACAATATACAAAATTATTTCTACAATAATAGTATTATTTGGACGATATGTTTAGCGTCGTTTATGTGAAAAATCACCTAAAGGGCCTACGCGTATTGTAACGTATTTTATATAAATGATGTAAGATTATTTTTTTGAATAAGCTTGTTTAAAACATATAAGTAGATATGATCGAAAATATTTATTTATTCGGCAAGCAAATATATTTTTTGATAAAATCTCTGGCGAAGTCGGGTAATGATTACTTATTTATAAAGTTCCACCCTGGCAATGTTTACCCCTTCAATAATAAATTCGTCCTTCGAAGTTCCGCTTGGCAAATAATAAATGAGCGCACATCAAGTTGACACCCAAAAAATAGACTGGCACCCACACAATTAGCACCCAGAGGTCAGGAGGGGTCATTAGAGACTAATCGGCACCGGCCAATGACGGATTGGCCTCGCAGTCCGGGCACTGATTGATATATCCCACACAGCACAGCCTTTTTCAGGCTCCCACTAATTTCTGCTTGAAATATGCCCCTAATTACGAAATAATTGGACCTTTAGAAGCTCGAAGCTTTCTCTGCTGGTGATTTTGAAAAGGGAATCGGAAATGCGGAATTCCGGTAACTGGTTAAAGTTTAAAAAAGGAATCTGAAATGCGGAATTCCGGTACCTGGTTAAAGTTTAAAAAAGGAATCTGAAATGCGGAATTCCGCTATCTGGTTAAAGTTTAACCTTTAATAAGTCGCGTGGGGTCCATTGGACCCCAAACGAGTTAGTTTGTGCCATATTTTGTCACATTATACTTACGCGAATGGACGTTCTAGTAGCTTCCTCGCTCACCTGCCCCTCAAGTCTCAGTGTTCCGCTAGCCGCTTCGTTCATCAGGTACTTAGGTCCAACGGACCCCATGCGACTAATAGTATAGTACAATTTTGGTAATTATATATTTAAGTATATATTGGTAGTTATGCATGTAAGTATATATATATATATATATATATATATATATATGCAATATAGCAAACTTGTATTTCATGATTATTTGTTAAATTTTACAGGTCTAATGATAGAAAAACAAAAACCAAATGTGGTAAATGCAACAAATTTATGCCCATTCAAAAGTTTGTGATTCACATGCCTAATAATTTATGACAAATTTTGATTACTATTTTAGAAGTTTATATTTGATGGTTTTCTAGAAGCTTTTATTTATTTCGTTAGTTTTTAAAGTTTCTATATAAAAAAAATATTTTCACTTATTATATTTGTTTCTTTTTCGAAAATAAACCCTGGGGTTCTCATGGACCCCGCTCGACTAATAGTGTAATCAAATATTCGAAATATATTATGTAGGTATAAACCGAGGCAATTGAATTGTGTAGTGGTATGCAAAAGTTATAAATATGGATTAATTCTGTATAGTTTTCTTGTATCAAACGTATTCAATAAAAAAATTTGAAAGTTCTACAAAATATAAGACACTTCAAAAGAAAAAATGGATTACGATGTCTTAAAAAAAGAGCTTTATAGAACCTAATGACCTGCACAAGAGAGCCTGCACAGAACAAAATGTTGTTATACGCCGTAGGTTTTTCAAGACCGCTTCATTTTATGTAGCACAAATTGTTTTTTATAAAGCCATTTCTTTGATTGATGGCCTATTTTTCCGGAAAAGTGGTAGCTATTTTTAATTATTTTTTTACAAGCCGCTTGTGCTGCGGATTATGACGACGGGGAAGAGACCATTATTATCTCTTTAATATTATAATTAACTCTAAAGTATGATTATAGTAAAAATGTGTGTTTTATGCTTGGAGGAAAAGTGTTTTATGTTAGGTATACAATTTAATTGATTTAGGTGTACAGGTGAAAATATTAATTTTTGTATTGTTCTTTTTTTATTTAATTCACGTAGAATGTAACATATTAATGTAATGTATAGTAACTGTAAATGTAAAAATAAAAAATAAAAAAATTGAGACGTGTTATAACAAAGGCGGTAATCTACACCTCGTTTCATTTTGAGTAATATGAAATAAATGTTTTTTTTTTTTTTTTTCCTCATACTTTAACTATGTAGTAATACTTTAATAAAAACTTTACTGTAGAGTACTGTATAGTATGGGGAAAATACAAAAAAAAAAATTATTTCATTATACTCAAAATGAAATGAAGTGGACATTGCCGCCTTTGTTATGACACAGTAATTTTTTTTTTAAATTTACAGTTGTTACACATTACATCAAATTTTAATTTTTTTTAAGTACATTTTTTATGGTTCCATGTCTAATCGGACTATGAGATCTCAGCATCTGAATAGTAAATTTATTCAGACACGAAACTTCCTCACATGATAATTCATCACATCATAACTCACATTAAGCTACCCTTCAATTTACCCGCCTCCCCCCCCCACCCACTCACCTAACCTAACCTAACCTAACCTAACCTAACCCAACCTACCCTAACCTTACCTAAGGTTAAAAACCCCAATTATCAGTTTTCGACCGTTCAAGATGAATTATCATGTGAGGAAAAGTTTGTACTCAATATTCATACAATTAAAAGGTTTTTACTGAGTAGACCGGTCACCATTTTTTATATATCGTGATTCACCTTTTTTTAGCAATGCTCGTGTAAAAAAGGCGGAGCAGCGTGTGAAAACTACAATTTAACATATATTTTTAGAGTGTGTAAGAATAATGAAAATTACATATTTTTTCATATATTAATAACACATTATACATGAAATATTAAAGAAAAAAAGAAAATGATATAATAGATGAAGACATATAAAAAAAAAAGATTTTAAACGAAAAAGGATTTCCAATATAATAGTTAGTGATATTGTATTGTATTATTTATTATAATGATTGTAATATACTAATGTAAAATGTACCCTAAGGGAAGTTTTTTTGACCGATATATATATATATACATATATATATATATATATATATAGGGTTTATGTATTATAGAATTTTGGAGACGGGTATGGGTACCGCCGCCCGGGAAACCATTTATTGGATAACCAACACCCCTGCCATAGGTTACCCCAAGTGGGTCGCAAATTTTGGTGACTTGGCCGGGATGCCGGGTTCACGAGGTGATCTTTGTCTAGGTCTTGGCGGCAAATTCGTTTGCCCACCTACTGCATGGTAGTCGTGGTGGTCTCTCCAGCACCCCTTCGCACCGCAAGCGGAGGGATCGATTCACACGTCCGTCACTCCTGGACACATTGACTCTTCAGATTCCTGACAACCCCTCGTACCTTTTTCTTTCCCAGAAATTCCTCTACCACCTTTCCCTAAAAAGACACAGCATCCTTAAAGTTGACATATTCCGTGAGGGATTTTTTTTTTCAAGGCGCCTGTGTGGAGCTAATGTTGAAAAAAGTTAAGTTCTCCCCATTTATTATGCATTATTTCATTGGAATTATATTATGTACAATTAGGCTTACAAAAATTTATTCTTTAGTTGAATAAATTGTGGATATTTAACCACTTGGGCGATCACTCGAAATAAGTAAATTTGCCTTGAGCGCTCGCCATGTTTGAAAATTAATTTCGAAAAATTTCCGCCCACATTCATAAAATCATTACTCTACATTTGTGTATGTAAACATATAAACCAATGAATTCACCTTAATAATCAATTTACTTTAATTTTACGTCAACATTAAATATATTCTATGGAGTTTCTTGTAAATATTCTAATTAATAATCCCGTATACAAAATAATATTTATAATAAAATTGAATTTTGATAAGTTTTTAAGAGTTGAAATGATTCCTTTTTTTTTGAATTTCGTAGGAAATTTTGTTCGTGAAAGCACAAATTTGAAAGTAATAAAATATGATTTTTAATGCACTTACCTAAAAAACTGTATTATAATAGATAAAATCAATATCTTTATTCTACAATAGGAATTAACTCAATTATTGCTTTATTTATTGAAAAATATACATTTGCGAAGATCGCCATCCCGAGCAATCAATTGCGACGTAAAAAACGAAAAATCACTCTTGTAAAGATTTTTTTCACTTCATTTTTAGTTATTTCGAAATGTAAACAGGTTAACAACATTTAAGATTCAATCATTATTACGCTGGTATACAAATATATTGGAAAAAGCGACAAAAAACACGTAAATTCGACACTTAAAAAAACAAGATTTTGACAATTGGCAGTTTGAAAATATATTTGCTATCAACTGAATTGAAGTTAGTACTTCATCAAAAGTGAATCTTTTGATCATTAATTGAAGTAGGCTTTTAGTTCTAAAAAAACGTTTTCTGCAGGACGCGGGAACATTTGAAAAAAAAATCAAAAAATGTTTCACAAATAATAAAAAACTGTGGTCCATTTTTGGAACGAAATCAATCCTAGAAAAATTAAAGTGGTCCAAATTTGGACCGAAATCTCTCTAGTGGTTAAGATACCTGGTTTGCAGGGCACTTTTAGAATATCTGAACTTGTAAACAACTTCAATGCTAAAAAGAAAAGTTGGCGAGAAAATAATCATGCTAAAATAAATTCTTTTTCATGCCATTAAAACTAGTGTACAACTCGTTAATTTTTTACCGTCGAATTTTTGTACAAAAGCAACTAAATTTCTCACGCTCTAAATCCACCGTTAAAATTATACAGAAAATTATGCATATTTCGACAAAGAATTTCATTTGCGTTAACATAAAATTACTTAAGACGATAGACTTCGCTTTTCGGCCCATACAAAAAGGACGCCCGGGAAAAAACACTTTTCTACATCGAAAATTGTACAAAATGAATATATTTTTTTTATACTGCCTTCTAGAGGGTGAAAACTATGTCGGTATGTTTTCGAATTTTCGATGCGTTTCGTATTAACGTAAACATTCACTGTCAAACATGTACGATTTATCAAAAAATATTCTTTAAGGAAAAAGTGCTGCTACCTCAACTCTCATAAAGAATTATAAAATTATAAAAAGCTACCGACGTAGCTTATTCTTTCTAAAAAATATATATTTTTTAAAATTTCAATTTCGTAAAAGTTTCGGTGTAGAAAAGTGTATTCTCCATAAACCCCTTTTCGAGCGATTTCTGTAGGTAAATTTGAGCGTTGTCTCATTCGCACATTTCGCATTCGCATGTATTGTAAGTGTGCGTAAGCTTATTGTGAGCGGGACAGAATGACAGACGCGGGTGTTCCGCGTGTCGTTCAAAGTCTAGCCTCTTAAGAGCTTTTGTTGTATCGAGATACTTCCGAGGGAAGTAATTTATTTACACAAACTGCTTTTCGTTACGTTTTGAATTGCAGAAGATCTGGAAAATTCACGTTCATATAATAATTGTGTTTAATTAATTCTGGTAGCTTTGTTAATAAATTGTCACCGTGGCACAGTAGATTTTATAATATAATACTCTGAAACGCGAGGGAAGGAGTTCTGTATTTATTTCGCATTTAAAAGCAGACAAATGTACTGTATCTTTTTGTGCGAAATCAGCTTGTTTTAAACCTAAGGATTATTATTTTACCCTATTGTATATGTGCACTTGCTTGCACTAGCGTTTCTAAAGCCTCTATTTGTTTTCATGTTATGAAAATACCATTACGAATCAGTAGATAGAAGTTACCGACAAAGGCAAATATTTTCGGGTTCGCGTGTTTTATTCAATTCAGTTTATTTTACGAAATTCTGTTGCTTCGTGGCACTCATAAATACATTTTCTGTGCTTTCTATGTTAATGTGTATTTAGTAAAAATGTAATAAAAAATATCATAAATCTAGACTAAGAAAAATTATTTTTAATTAAATTTATTGCAAATAAGTAAAAATTCATTCAAATAGGCGGTTTATTTTTTTACTCGGACCCAGAGAAAAAGAGTTTTGAATTAATTTTTTGTTGTTTTAAATTGTATTTCTAAAAAAATACATAAATTAATTTTATTAAAAAATATTTTTTTAATGCTCAGTTTTTCCAGAATCGAATGTCTCTTGTGGGAGACGTTGGGTCTCTAGCAACTCATTTGAATTTTATAATAATCCAGGAATCACAACACTTTTATTATGTCGCCCACTGAAGACGCTGGGACCGAGGAGGTTAACTCCACACAGGAGGCCCTGATGAAAATAATTTCACTCAGGGCCTATGTCATCTGTGAAGATGCTGTGTAAAGTGTCTTTTTGAGGATTGGAAGGAGTGAACATGGGTCGTGAAGAAACCCATGTTGTAAGAAGGAGGAAACACACTTTTTTGAACTCAAGAACGAGTCGTAGAAGCAACCCGATGTCATGTGATAAATGTCAACCGTGTACATATGTTGGCCGAGCTTTTGGCGTGTTTCCCGACTACGCACAGGTATCTGCCATTGAAATACCGGTAGAACAAGGATAGCATTCCCACCCGACGGCTGTGCTCTAAAGTAGAAAATCATTCAAATTTGCTCTAACAAAATGCTCGACAGACGAAAGTAAAATGATTTTAACGATAACAGATCGATTAAAATGTGACCAATGATTAAGTTTAACCATCGAGTGTCGGAGTGATACTTGAAAAGGTTTTTTTTTTTTTTGTAATAGGTTCTCACAGGTTTATTTTTTTATATTAGGTTCTCAAAGGAGGCCCTGAGCTATGTCATCTTTGGGAATGCTGTGTGAATAGGATTTTTAGGAAAGGAAGTAGAGTAAGTTCGGGGTATGTCCAGGAGTGACAGACATACAGATGCATCCCTCCAACTGCGGTGCAAGGCGATGGGTCGAAACAGTCCAGCTGGAGAGTTCAAAAAGTCTTCCTCAACCAGTCTCTCTCGATTCAGTTAATATTATTAGGAATACAAAAAATGATCAAACGCATCCGCCGCCAAGACATAAGTCACCAAACATAACGAACCACTTTGGGTGACCTATAGCGTGGGTGTTGGTTATCCAATAAATGGTTCCTGGGGCGGCGGTATCCTTATCCGCCTCCTGAATTATAAATTTTGCACTTCACAAGAAGGCCATATAGTGTAAAGCCAGGGGATCTACGTCGCTATAGATTTAGGATAGACAACATTGTGAGACCAATTTAGAAAGGGTCTTTAGATTTCTGAGGTATTTTCAAGTTGTAGGAGCACAAATATTCCATACACTATTGAAAAAAAATTACTTCAATATTTTGAAAGGGTTTTATGTAACCACTTTGCAAATTATGTATGTACATTTTAAGGGTCGTTCAAAAAGTTCTTCGGTACCGTTCCATGCCCTATTGGAGGTCCATTAGACCCACGCGACGATCGCTTAATGCCTTTTTTATGAATAGGCAATACACAAGATGGGGGAGGAGAACCGTATGCGGCTTACGGCGTATTCCTAGATTGTGTAGGTATTTCTAAAAGGTTACCGTAGGCTCTGACAGTTTATCATTCGCTTGTATGAAAATATGAATGTATTGATATGTGTAAGGCACGACACACTTGCGGAAATATTTTTATTTCATCAAACATACAAATTTCGGTTGTATTATTTAATTATTTATTTTATGTTCTCCTTAAAACGGCTATACAGTAATGGAGAAGATTACAAATGTGGCAACCTGCCTTTATGTACCTTGCATTATTATTTGCCACCTTCTCGAAAGGTCTCGGGACTGCGATCGCTAATGCACAGCACCGCGTCGCAATTTCGAGATGTTTCCTTCGTGAGCGTGTTTAGTCTACCGTTCGAAGTGCTTGCCGAATCGGCTATATAAACCATGACTTCAGCGAGCCAAACCAGTCAGTCGGTAACGAGCTCAACGAGCCAAATAACAACTCACGACGCTCTTAATATAACAACGCTCGGAATAATCTTACTACGTTTTGTAAAAACTGTGCATAATGTAAATAGTCAACTATTAATACACATCATCTCACGCAATCATCATCCAGCGTTTATTATTCCGACCAGCACGCGCCAAAGTATTACGACACATCCTTATCGAATGGAGACCCTAAAACTTCCTCCAAACAAATTAAAAAGACTTGGAGGCATTTTTACTATTTTGTGACATGCGTCAACATCACCCATCCTACCCTCACTCTATTCCCATTCGAACAACCTATTATGTAATCTTTCCTTATTATTTCTTTAATCATTCTACTTAGGTATATATAATACCCATGTGGAAACCTGTAAATGGCACAATTAATGTGACTTTGATACAATTATACTTTGTTATTTATGCAAACTGTTGATCTTCCGAATAAAATAAAATAAAATATTTACCCAATTGTGTGTTGTGACATTTAAAGTATCGATTGTCAATGCAGAATCGTTAAGCAGTTGAGTCTCTGTGTTTATTAGTGCATTTTGATAGGTATAAGGCGCTCCGCAGAAAACAAACCAAAACTCAAAGGTTGCTTAACTTCTATCACGGCGCTACACAATTTTACTTTTTCAGTAATTATCTCAACTTATTTAACCATAGACGAAGAACAATCAGCGATCATCGTAGTAACTAGCACGGTGAGTTTCGGGTCATTGCTTGCATTGCCATTGACAACGGGATTTTAAGAAGGTGTGTAGTATGCGGACCATCTCATTAACAGTCACAGGATAGCAAGTTTAGTTGCAAACTGGTTTTTTTGTTGCCACGTCAGCGGAGGCACTTAGACCTCGCTTTAGGAGCATAAAAAAGTGCATGGAATCTCCCACGAGTATACTCGTTAGGGATTGAGTGTACCAGAGATTAGCTTAAAACATGTTTATTTTTTAATGAGATTAGAGAGACTCTCTTTTTAACTTTAAACCAGCTGCAACCATTATTTTTCAGTGTCTTGTTCATTTTCATATTTTAATTTAGATTATTATTGTTGTCTTGTTCTTCAATGATATAAAACATGTTTACCTAAGAATATTTTTCGGTGGACTTCTTGATGTGAAATCGAGCATTTCTGTAAGGATGGATACAGGAATGGATAGTATGTATATAATAATGTGTAAATCCTGCGCATAAAACGGTTCAATGGAGTCAAATATGATTTAAATTTATGTTTCATTTTTAAAAGTAGAACTGTTTATACAATGGATTCATAAATATAAGCGTTAAAGCAGGTACCTACCCATAACACAAAACAACTTTAGTGCTGTTTTCAAAATTGAAACTGATTTGTCAAGAATTCAGTTTTCACTAGATTATTCGCTCGAGTTTGGTAGGAACTTCACTCAATCACTTTTTTATTCGAAAAAAAAAACCTATTTAGAAAAAACTATTACATGTTAAACTTGTGGATCGGGCTGTTTAACAGTAACTGAAATGTAACAATGTCATCAAATAGACTGTAACAGACGTCTGGTCGTTACAAGACTGTAAATGTGTAATAGTTTCTGCCGGCTCTCGTGCACTTCTTTTGCTGATGATGATGATAGTTGTTGCGTAGATTTCTTCGCTGGCCTCCGTGCATCCAGTACTGTGAGAGGTACCGGATGTGCCTAGGTTCCTGGCCGAGCCTGGCGCCTGCCGGTGTCCAAGAGCTGGGCCGACATTTCTTGAGGAGGTAGGCACCAGGTGGTCTTCAGGAAGGACTTCGGCAGAGAGCAGCGGGCTGATGAGGTTATTTCAAGGGGTTTTGAAATAAAAGACTTGTTTGAAAGCAAGTGGTGAACTGATTTATTATTTTTAAAATCGCTCTTTATATCCTGTTTGTCGGACCGGGGAGCGTTACCGGCCGGTGTACAGGAAAAAGTGGAGGGAAAAGGTCGCCTCGGCACGAGAGTATATAAGCGGACGGAAACTGTTGCCAACTCATTTCGCCAGATCCGTCCACGAAAGTGGTCGATTGAATTGGTTTTCTACAATTAATTCTGTGGGTCACACAGTATATAATTACAAGTAGTTATTTGTGTGATTGATGATATTATACATGAGGCTACAACTAGATTTTTGTTTTTTCACAATAAAAATGGTTTTTAGAAATATTTTGGTTTACGTGATAATTATTTGTCGTAATTTGGCCTTCAGACGGACAGATTACGTTTCAAGGCGTAAATCATATTTTTCCAAGGTCCCCCGTAGGATAGCGTAATAAAATCTGTTTAGTTTATTACCCTACGAGGTCTCTGGATTTTTAAAATCGGAAAAACATAAAAATATTATTGAAAACACATAATTACGTAAATATCAGTTATTTTAACTTCCCAGTAACAGCGTATGCAAAATAGCTTTTATTTTTGCTGTACTGGGAAGATGTACATTTTACACACAAATAATAGTTTACAATTTACATGTAGATATAAATCTAATTAGATTAAAATGAGAAACAATGATTAAAATTATAGATTCCTATGGGAAAATGATTTATCGTCGGCGGCACGGTACTGAAGCATTGATAGATCAGAAATTCTAGGTGAATTTCTCAGAAATGCCATAAAAAATGATGCAAAAAATGCGATCGGTTGGAGGATACAGCCGACGATAAAATTATGATAATAAAGAATTCGAGGGTGTGCACACGTCGGTTACATAGACATTAAAAAATCCCTGTTAAATGCCGATTCTAAGTACGTTTTAGCTTTTGTATAAATTGTGTTTAGCAGAAGAAGACAACTTTGTTGTCAATCTTGTCAACTTATTATATAATTATATAATTTGATAGAAAGCTGAAACATACATAGAATCAGCGTTTACCACAGGAACCTTTCAAATGTCAAAAAAACATAATGGCACTTAACGGCCATATGATGACAATGTTACATTAGAATTTCTGTGAAACAACTGGATCTTAGATATTTATTTATTTAACGCCCAAAGTTCTTTTACATATTGGTACAGTACACTTTTTACATTTTGTTGATAGTAAACAATTTTTTGTTACATTTTTTTGGTAGTATTTTGCTTGGCTTCCCACCATAGTTCGAGAGTTTAAATACTTAGGGGTAAAAGTATTTTTATATTTTTTATAAGTTGTACAATATATCAGCTTTTTAGTTAAACTTTATAGCAAAAGTAATCACAATAACATCAATCATCAATTAGAACACCATCAATTTTGTGGTTGTTTTCTTACATTTGTGACTTAATTGTAAGGTGACGCCCACTTCAATGGGTCAGAGTAGAGGGATAAAGTCCTCTCTGTGTAAAATACTTACATATATGTGGATTTCAAGCCATATTCGAAATCCTGCTCCGTCGTTTTTAATTTAAAAAATTTGAAACTGGGAATAATCAATCTTTTTTATCGGAACCTCCCTGTACAGTTGCAAGCATTTTAAAACTTTCATTCTTAGCTGCTGGTCAATCGCTCTTAACAGTTTAACGTTATTATTTTGTAGTTATGTATCATTAAAAAAAAACAAAGAAAATATTAAAAAAAAAAAAATTCAATGTTAATAAAATTTCTAATTTAATAATACGAAATATATTGGATTTTTTATATGAAATTGTTTTCCATCGGCAGTTTCCAGCATTACAGACACGATTGTTTGTGTCAAGCGTTTGTATTTTACGCCGTTGAAATATCGCGCTTTCTAGAGAACGCTTTCAAGAAACGCTATTGAAAGAGTTTCAGAAAGTGCTGAAAAAAATGTGGATGTCACTTTCTTATTTGAACATTTTTGAGTTTACCAGCCCGTCAAAACATTGTCACTAAAAAGCTTCTTCCAAATATTTTTAAGAATTAAAATACTAGCCGTGGAGAAAGATACATACGTATTAATATACCTTTTAGTGAGAAAACTGTGCAAGGGTCACATTATCTGTTTTCGCGAGTTGTGTATCGATTGATATTAATCTGAGTAATTCAAATAGCCTTTTAATGCTTCCATTTATCTCCCTTTCCTTTGTTTTGGCCCAAAGATTATAAAATTGAGCACTTCGAAAACAAATGAAGCCGTTTTTCGTTCCACGCACTGCAATCAGTCGTATTTTTATATCACCCCGCAAAAACACATGTTTCGTTTTAACCGCACGTTATAAGACGTTTGTCGTGCTTTTCGCTGCCGTAATGAATGCCTTCCACGCATTATTTTCCGCTGACACATATAGTGTTTATTTATTGGTAAGAGACAGACAGCTTATACATAAAATATAAAGATAAATATATACATTGTTAAATGAAGTCAAGCCAAAAAAGTGTTATTAATAAGAGAGTGAAATACTGAATTTTTGAACCACCGCGACCAATATACTTTGTGGTTGTGTTATTAAGAATAATTGAACTATTGTGTTTCATATGTACATTAATAGAAGAAAACCAGCGGCTATTGAAGTGATATTTGCAGTGGATTAGGTAAGTCTTTTGGTTTCCCACCTTTCCTACGCATATAAGGCATTTTGTATTTTAATTCATTTGATTTGTAATTTACAATACTGCGATCGAAGTATTTGTAAGACCAGCGCCACCATTATCCTTTATTTTTAACGAACTTATTCCGACACGACCCACGAAAAATATTCTTCAAATTGTAAACTCTATCTGTAAACGATAAAGTAATACAATCATTTTCACCAACCATGTTATGTGAATATCTAGTACACTTGGAAAAATATTAAATTTTACATCAATTTTACCACGAGGCATATACCTCGAAGTTAATACACATTCTACCTTTGTAGTTTTCAGGTGGGTTTGAGTGCCCGAAGGAAGCTTAATTTTTATCTTACTTCGGTGAAATTGATCAAATATCGGATAAACAATTTCATTATCATGTCTGGGTCCTTAGTTTTGGACTTTTATAGTTTTGCAAAATTTGACGACCTCCGTGGTTAAATGGATACGTTACTCGGCTACCAATCTAGAAGTCACTGCATGTGCAAGTATATTTTTTGTTATTTACTTTGTGGACATTCATGTATTAAAAATAATACTAGCAGTGTAAAAAAAAACACAGCTCCGCGAGTATTTGCTGCTAGGCCCTGCGGGCGGCTTTTCTTTCTGCTTCGCCGAGTTGTTTAAGCGTCGGTGACTATTTACAAGGCCATTTTGAAAAACTAACTACTATTAACAATATACTAAAGAATACTTAAATTTTATAGGTAGATATATAGTAGTAGACATTCTTACATTAAGGCCGTGAATAATAAGAGGAACACTCTTCAACCCAACATAAATCTTCTTATTATTGAATGAAAGCGAAAAAATTTTCTTCTTCTTTATAATTTTTTTTCCTTAAATATAGTATTATAGATGGCGCCACTTCCGTTTGCATATCGCATGTGAGCGAGTGATAAGTGTGCATATTACGGCATCAGCTCCGTGGAAAAAGGCACGTTCGCGGACGGGTCAGAACGGTTTCCATACAGTGTGGCATTGGAGATTTACTCGGAGTCGGGTTCCTTAATTTGAACCCTACGGGCATAACCGTATTAATATACTTCGATACAGTATACTTATATTCGGCAGCTTTGAGATTGGTATCTACTTTCAGTATACCCCTGGTCAAATACTATAATTCAGAATTGAAACGTTTGCTAGAAACGGCTTACACCGTGTTTGGTGACCAGAAATGAAAAACCAGATACTTCCCAACCCCGCCTTCCCCTCACCTACCTTCAGCCTCAAAACATTGCCCAATGGGGATGCCATAGTCTCACAGTCTCACTGGCGTCTCAAGACGCTTGGGAGCAGTTTGGACTCGTGTTCAATATATTGACTCATATGAAATAGATCACAGCTTCTAAGGATTTTCTTACAAGTCCTATTGGAATGAACGGATTGTAATACGATTTGTATTAAAAACGTATTGTAAGACGGCATCATTACAACATTTTTCAATACAAAAGGCGCCAATTTCAAAGTTCCCAAAATGCAATTTGCCTCAAGTCTAAGCTCAGAATATTGTTACCTTTTCAAAATTTTGTTTTACCTGTTCTAAAATCCAACTATTCAACATTTCTTTTAACGAAAACATCAGAACTTTGTATAAAAATAATAAACTCCTAAGAAAATTCGCCTCTACTTCAAAGTGTAAATTTTCCTTGGGGATTCTAGTAAAAAATAGTCGTGGCGCGATAACTTCTTAAAGTTTATCCGGTGGCTAAAGCCTTAATACTAATTTGAAAACTTTAACCAAAAGAAGATTAATTTGCTGTTTGGAATTGTGTATCTTTTTTTGTTTTCCTTTTCGTTGAAAAGATTCGCAGAAAATTATGATTGTTTTTTGTGGTATTTTAAAAAATTAAAGTTCTTCTTTCACAGAGATACACAAATTTTTGATATTGACGTCACACAGTCCGCACACACCGCTACTGAAATCAGAAGCCCCGTATCACTAACACTCACTGCAGAACTTGCAGAACACTGTGAAACGTCAAAACTAGCGTTCATAACGTCACTCAGAACTAAACTGTTGCTGTTGCAGTCTTTTTTTGTTATCTGTTTTATTTCTAGCATTGATTTAAAGCACACGCAATGTTATAAAGTGTCCGACATAAATTTACTGACAACGAGACTATTACAAAGTGTTTACTTGACTGTAATATTTACATATTAACTGCTTCGCCATGTTTTTTTTTTTACAAACTCAACACAGGAGGACATGAGGAAAATATGTTTAATCATCGCTCTAGTTCGTTTTTGTCTAACAGACCTTTTTTCTTGAACTTGAGTTAAGTATGCATTTGTTCTCAAAAAGCCTTTATTTATACGATAATCGTTCAAAAAAAATTATAAAACATTATTTATGGGGTTTTCAATTTCTCCCGATTTACGTTTTGGTCTGTTGGATAAAATCGAACTGAAGTTACGTAATGTCTGTAATATGTTTTATCTTTACAAAAGTTTACAAAATATCGACAACGTTTTCCTGTTTTCTTTGTGAATACCGCACAAGAGTATCAACTACTCTTGTATGGAGCCAGTGAGACTATGGCATCCCCAATTTAGGTATTTTGCGAGGCTGAATGTAGCGGTGAGGTAAAGGAGATGGGGATGGGAAGGTGGGGAACTACCTGGCTATTCAGATCTGGTCACCAAACACGACTATAGCCATTTCATCAAACGTTTTAATTCTGAATGGTGGTCTACCAGGGAAATACTGAGAATATCTTACACTCGGGAAAGTGCAGGAAATATACCTTACATTATTTTAAATTAATTAATTGTTTTTATTTAAGAAATATCACAAATTAATCAAATAAAATTTATTTGCGCACGCCGGGATTTGATCCAGCGAGCTTCGGATTGCTTGTCGAGAGTCTTTCCTCCCGACTACGGAGGCTGTTAAAATGTATGGCGATAGCCGCTAAGATTCGTGGAATATCGGATATTTACGTATCCCCTGCGGATGTAGGACGTAAGAAATTCAAGGATTCGCATTTTAACTTTATTAGTTCCCTAACCTTGATAATAATTATATAATACCCAGCTTTGAAGAATTTTAAAATCAAATCCAGATAAAACTTGTTTTACCTGAATACAATAGAACAATGAAACCTATATCTTGAACCGCTGGATTCGTTGAAACTTTGAAAGCTTCATATTTTAGTACCTCCATATTTCAAAATTTCAAAGACTTGAGACCCTGAAATCTTATCAAAGCAAGGCCAGAACCTATTCTACAAAAGAGCCTTGATAACATTCCCTTATATATGGCAGTAAGGTTAGTAAATACGAAGGAAGTAGGCTGAATATACATACTTAGTAGAAATATTATCATTGAAGCGTGTGTGCTAAAAGCTCATACGACCGAATCGTACTAATATTATAAACGCGAAAGTTTGTATGGATAGATGTATGTTTGTTACTCTTTAAATCGAAATTTAATGAATGGATTTTAATGAGACTTTAGAATAATATAGCTCACACATCCGAATAACATATAGGCTATAATTTATAAATCTAACTATTTATTTTCAATATATTGAAAATAATAATTATAATTTTTTAGAAGAAATAGTAAAAATTTGAGAATGACATTTTGCAAAACAATAATTGTTAAATCAAAATTCTATTTTGGAAAATATTTAAATTAGTGAATTTATTTGAATACTCGCCTAATACTTTGAATCGAATCAAGAATTATAGATATTTTAAATAAATAGGTTAAGAATTTTGGTATAAACGTAGATGGAAAAAGAAAATAGATTACTCAAATCCTATGCAGACGAAGTCGCGGGCAGAAGCTTGTAATGAATATAGAGAACCATATAAAATGCAAGGCCGATATAAATGTAAATAAAGCGATGCTTATATATTTTGAAAACGAAGAGCGGAAGAAATGAGAAAGGGTACCTACTTGAAGAAAATGCGACTTTTTGCCTTGCTTTGTTGCTTCCTTAAATAACCTCGATGCCTTGAAACATTTGATTTTTTTGCAAAAAAACCATGAAAACTCGACATTATCTACAAAACTTTGAAACATTGTAACCTTGATTCATTGTAACCTTGAATCATTGTAACCTTGAATCATTGTAACCTTGAATCATTGTAACCTTGAGCCATTGTAACTTGAATCATTGTAATCTTGAATCATTGTAACTAGAATCATTGTAACCTTGAATCATTGTAATCTTGAATCATTGTAACCTTGAATCATTGTAATCTTGAACCATTGTATCCTTGAATAATTGTAACCTTGAATCATTGTAACCTTGAATTAAAGTAACTTTTAAATCAAAGTAACTTTTGATAAAGCACAATAGTGTAACCTGAATTCACTGAAGTTAATACAACCATCAGATGGTAACAGTAATATGGCCAAATGACTCACAGTACTAGTCAGCTAGTAACATGAAAGCGTATCGTTATAAGCCCTAGCTAGTTAGTTAGAGGATTACGAAAGAATCCATAAAAAAAAACTGTAACACGAACCTTGAATCATTGCAACCTTGAATCATTTTTTAAAATTTTTTATTATTTTTTATTTTTCATTTACATTTGATACATTTAAAGCCAAAATAACAGAAATAATATTACATAATAAGAGAATATATTTAAAATGAATACAAGTGTTATTACGTTGTTTTAGGTCGATATTAGTTCCTAGCTAGGCAGATTGCCTGTTCTAAGGAACCAAAGTGTGTAAAGTGCCAAATGCAATTTAAATTATTATTATTTTTTTTTAATTAATACCTGTATACGAGTTTTTACTAAATGTGCCATTCATCGTTTTAACCATGTATCGTTTTAAGTCACATTATCTAATAGTTTTTCAGACTCCTCCCTACCCAAGCCAATCAACCATTTAGTTATTATTGAACCAATGCAGGACATTTTGCATTGTAACCTTGAATCGTTGTAACCTTGAATCATTGTAACTCAAATCATTATAACCTTGAATCATTGTAACCTTGAAACATTGAAACCTTGAATCATTGTAACCTTGAAATATAGAAACTCTGTACCTTACTTTGAAACTTTTGTTAAAGAAAAATTTTAACTGTGAAATATGGTTAACTGTAAAGCATGGTAACTGTGAAACATGGTAACTAAGAAATATTATAACACTGAAATATTTTAACTTTGAAACATTGTAACTGTGAAACATTGAAACTGTGAATCATTGTAAGTGTAAAACAATGAAAACCAACCTTGCACAGGAGTGTAGATATTCATGTAGAGGCAGTCCTCACTCTGGTTGGTGAGGAACGGTAGCAGCCTTTTTAGGTACTCTAGCCTGCCCTTCGGCATCCTGCCAAGGGCGGCGGTTTCGTTGGCAATGTCGGGCAGCTTCTGGGGGCAGGCGGGCCCGGCAGCCTCTAGTGTCTTGATACCGTCCCAGGGAGAGGGGGTTCTGGTTGGGCTAAACCTGAAATTTTAACAAAATTTTAACATTTTTGTTTTAATTTTTTACAAGTTTTAAATACCTATGTTCTTTTAATTAAGAATTAATTTTATTTTCTACAGAGGACTATCCCATAAACCGTGGTTGTAATAATTCTTAAATTTCAAAAAAAAAATTCTTGGTTTGAATGAGAATTGGACAATGTTTTATTCCTTCTCACATGTTTAAAATTCAAGTCCTTGACTCCCCAGGTTGTTCTTTCTAAGGTGGCATTCCCAGATTGTTCTATCTAGAAGTGGGATCTTTTGATCACATAAATTTTTGGGTGTCCCATTCTTCCTTCAAGCCTCATCTAAAATCGCCTCCCCCCCGTTAAACATCTCATTTCTCATAATCCTCTCAATAATTATGAAATTTGTCCATTTATGTAAATTTAATGTATAAATAATTTACCATCATGAAAAAAAGTCTCATAACGAATCATTTAATATTTAATTAAAGTACTTTTTTGGAATGCAAAAAAAATTGTTTTATTTGAGTTAGAGTAGATATATTATTTTGTTTTGATGGGTTTTACTTTCCATCTATATTTGTTACTTAAATTAAATATATTATAATGTTTGTATTATACATTATATTAAATACATGTTTTATATTATTTGCTATTTTTTTTGTTTTTAATCCCACTTATAAGATTAATTCTTCATAAAATTTCACAAATGCAATAATAACGGTGCAGACTGTTAATATGCTCTAGTTTTTTTTTATTACATTTATACAGTTACTCTTTTTAAATGAATAATTTTTATTTGATACTTAAATTTCTACTTTAACCATAGAAATTTAATAAAAATTAATATTAAACCTAAGCATAGGCTTTGCCTTAGTGGGATTTTTTTTTGTTCATACATTTATTATATTAAGAGTGTATTATCAGAGAATACCGGAAAAATAGTCCCTTTTAACCGCTTGGGCACATAAGCTTGTTTTCACGACAATTTAACGTAGGTAGACATAGGAATGACGTATGCCCCAGGACCTGAGTTGTATTACATCAAATTCTAGGCGTTTTGATTTTTTTTTTTACAAAAAAACATAAATTGATAATGAAATTTTGTTATTTTCTCTGGTAAAGTAGTGTTTTAAATTTTGAAAAACTTAATTTATTTTGAATATCGTAAGGTTATACCGTTGGTCGTTGGCAAAATTGTTAAATTTTAAAACGAAATATTGTATTATACAACACACATTTCGAAAAATATAATAATGCAGTAAAATAAATCAATACAAAATCTAGTAAAGCTATTTTTCAGAATTTTAATTTTAAATCCGAGAACGTCCTTTGTGACGAAAATATCTCAGGTTTTCTATTTATTTAAGGTCTTACCAACTAAAATATTACAGATTTTTTTTAGACAATTATTTTGTTTAGAGTTTAGACATTATTAAAAAATCGTTAATACTTATGATCAAAAAAAATTTTTTTTTATATACTTTCCATTATTTTATGTATCTGTATTGCATCAAAAAATTTTATAAAAAAATAATAAGATTTTGATTTATTGAATGATATAAGGGGGCATACATTAATTGCGTGAGGTTAAACCGAGGGAGAGGGGGTTAATAAAAATCTCACAAAAGAATATTTTTTTATTGTAGAGATAAGAAAAATAAATAAAAATTTCACTTCTTTTGTAGTATCCCATTTTGTCGGCTGAAAAAATTGGCTATTATGAAAAATCATTTACTTCGAAAGTAAGACAAAATCTCACGCGAAGGGTAGGGGGGTCCCACCAAATCTCACTTAATCTCACCTAATGGAGGGAGGGGTATAAATAAAAAAAAATAAAAATAAAACAGATCATGTAATTAATGCATGTCCCCTAAACTATTATTATAAAAAATAATGAGTTAAAAAACAAAATTATAAAACTATTGCTATCAAACTTCCTATGTATTTTACTTGCGTTGTGTAAATTACAGACCTTATTTCCATAATAAAGCTATCAGAAGTTTGATGATATCTAAGAAGAGCCTCGATACTTGATGAATAATAATTTCTTATATAATGATATGAAGTATCGATAAAGTACATATACCTAGTTAAAATATTGAATATCTATTAAAATTATGAATCATTTTGAGAAAACGGAAATTTAACAATGAAGAGGAAGTTAATACTAATAATGACTTTTTGTGTGCTAGAGTGCAAAAGTGCCAAAAGATAATAAAAATATCATTATTGGTGTTGTTGTAATCAAAAATTTTTTTTTTTGATATTTCAATTTTTGTATGAAGATTAGGACCTTGTCCGAAAGGCGTGCAAGATGGATCGGCCATATGATACGACAAGAAGGCCTCTTGCATGTCATAATGGAGGGTATGGCCGAGGGGACAAACTCTAGGGGACGCCCACGCCGAGAGTACCTGGAGGACCTGCTGGTGGACATGCGCTGCTCATCATATGCAGACTTCAAAAGAGCCGCACAAGACAGGGAAGAATGGAAGAGAAAAATAGAGAAAATTGCTGCAAACCAATCCCAGGATTGAAACCAGAGAGAGAGAGAGATAAAGATTTCAGGAAAATCGTATGCAATGCACTGCCAAACTGAAATTTCCTAAAAATTTTCATACAAAAAAGCCATTTTCCAAAAAAAAAAAAAATCTTTTTTGGCTACAACAACATCAGTAATGCAATTTTTTTTTAAATATTAGCGCTCTAGCATACCCAAAAGTCACGAGCCGCCCCTGCTAATAAATCGGAACAAAAATATGAAAAAAAAACAGGACACTAAGAAACATAACGAAGGCAAGGTATTTTAATTGCTTTTCGTACTTTCGTTCCGATTTATTAGTATTAAATTCGTTCTTCTTTAATGACATATTAAATTGACGAGTATAACCATTAAAAGTTTTTTTATAATATGAAACCGCATAAGAGTATTATGTGCTTCATTCTGGAGCTAGTGAGGCTATGGCATCTCCAATTAGGGTATGTTGTAAGGCAGAAGACCGTCGAGTGAGTAAGGAGTTGGGGAGAGGAAGGTGGGGAAGTATCTTGCAATTCAGGTCTGGTCACCAAATACGGCTAAAGCCATTTGAAGCAAAGTTTCAGTTCTGAATGGTGGTACTGAGAGTATCTTCCACTATGGAACGTGCGCCAAATATACTACCTGTTATTTTATTTGAATAAATTGCGAAATATCACAAATTAATTAATATTATTTTTTATTTTTATTTTTAATTGATAAACTAATGTTTAAGACAAGACTTTTTGCATTAATGCATAGCAAAAAAATAAAGTTGGTTGTTTATATGTGAAAAAATGTACTAAGCGGTAATTGTTGAATGAAACAATAATATATATTAAATCATTTGGCGGGCAAGAGTTAAGCCGCCGTAGCTTAGTAAATAGTGCTACTGACCGGCAATCAGAGGGGTGCGGGTTCGAGTCCCGTTGGCGACATGTATCTTTTCTCGGGAGGTTTTTTCAATATGGATGAGTGTTTCAGGCTAATAATTATTGGCCCTTATGGTCACAATGGCCAGTATAACTTTTTGGTCATTGTTGAAAAACATTAATATATTAAATAAACACAATCCAAAAAGCACAACCCACATTTTTTATTTCCAAAAAAAAATTACAGCTAAAAAACATCGGGTTAAAACTTTTGCACCAACCTGTATAAGTGGTATATACGAAGTGATATGTTTTAATTTAATATGTATGATACATTAAAACACCATACTAGGTGTATACCTGTTTCGTGGTGACCAGTGGAATATAGCTACTTTATGAAAACATAATATGGACAAAAAAAGGAAAACATGTTGAAAATAGAAAAAAGTATAGTAGAAAAATTAAAACAAAAGAGAAAACGGAAAAAATAATAAGACCTGCATAAGAATTAGATCATAAACACAATTATACTCTTATTTCTAGTTTTACATATGTACATGCATGCATGTACATATGTTATAAATCGGGATGCTGAAACTCTGGCGATGTTTTTTTAATTTTAATTTTTTTCTTTATTCATAAAATATTTTTGTGTACAGTTTTTTTTTTACATGCTTTTCGACTACCACACTAGACACATACCCGTATTGCGGTAGTCTTATATATCGTATTATGATGTAGGACAATAACAAAGATCAATAATACTACAGAGGAGATTCAGAAACGCATAGTGAGCGCAAATCGCTGTTACTTCCGCCTACAAAAGCTGATACAATCCAGACTGTTGTCCAGAAACACCAAGATATTAGTGTACAAAACTCTTATTAGACCAGTGCTCGCGTACGCAGCTGAGACTTGGGTACTTACTATGAAGAATGAGCGAGCACTGGACATTTTTTAAATAAATATTTTGAGTCGTATCTTTGGACCGATTCTAGAAAATGGATTTTGGCGTAGACGATTCAACGATGAGCTCTATACTCTGTTTTTCTACAAGGAACCAAACGTGACATAATTTATAAAGTTGGGAAGACTTCGGCGGCATGTGGAAAGAATGACAGAGCATCATCAGGGTCATGTGGAAAGAATGACAGAGCATCAAGCACCAAAGTACCTGCTAAAATCTAGACCTATAGGGCGAAGGAGCCTGGGAAGGCCAAAATTAAGATGGAACGGCAACGTCCTCAAAGACCTACGTACCTTGGAGCTAAAATAACCAAACGTGTCACAATTTATAAAGTTGGGAAGACTTCGGTGGCTGGGTCATGTGGAAAGAATGACAGAGCATCAAGCACCAAAGTCCCTGCTAATATCTAGTAGGAGCAAAGAAGAGCAAAGAAGAGCAAAGCAAAGGAGCCTGGGAAGGCCAAAATTAAGATGGAACGACAACGTCCTCAAAGACCTACGTACTTTGGAGCTTCTAAACTGGAGAGAACTGGTACAAAACAGAGATGAGTGGACGAAGACTCTTGAGAAGGCCAAGACCCACCACGGGTTGTAGAGCGAATTGTGATGATGATGATTATGATGTAGGGTATTATATAATATTGAATTGTTATATATTACATACATATTTCAGTAAGGTTAACGTGGTTCCACGTGCTAGTTCCAACAACAACGGCATAAGGCAAGCATAATCGATTATCGCAGAATAAGCTCCTTACGAGAAAACATCAAAGCAGATGAAACTCTCGATTTGGTTCGGAAAATCCTGTACTTCGTAAGGGGATTACGATTGCCAATGGTACTTCACTCTAAAATATTGCATACGATTTCAAAAGTTGAACAACAATCATATATTATGATATGTAATATACGTACAGAGTTGTATTTGATCATGAGACGGAGCTATTCACCTACTTGCTTTGGCAATCTATTTCATATTTTACGAGAGTGGTATAACATGATTCATAATTATTACTTCAACATTATCTTATGCATAATAAAGCCACAAAACTTTGAATAGTCGATATCCTTTAACTGAATATTGTCAAATAATCTATCTGAATGAGTTTGTTCTTATTGATTGGGAGTATAATATAACTCGAATTATTTATTTTGTTTATATTTCTAGAAGACTTTTGTAAAAAAATATCTCAAAACCAAATACAATATTGAAAATTATAATTGAAATAATTGACTAATTCTATAATATCAACTTTTTTTACTTTGGAATTGTGATGGACAGTAAAAAATGCTTTAAAAAACAGGGATTAAAAACGTATTTAAATTTAATAATGTGTATTAGTTTATTATTAAATTTAATTTAAATTAAATACCTTATTATTATAAACCTTACTGTCACCTCCCTTTTTTTCGTTTCATGTAAAAAAAATTCTTAAAAATTCACAAAGTTCCATAATTTTTTTTCAAATTGCTACCGGAAACTTTGGTTTCAGAAAGGGGTAAATTTTAATTTTTTCGTGGTTTTCTTTTAGATTTGAATATATAGTTTGTTGTATTCTCTTTCCAATACCGTTTGGATCACATTTCTGACTATGATAGTAAGGGAAAAACAACGATTTCTGTGAGACCTATGTGAGCTGGGACAAATATGGTCTCCTGTGATTAAACGGGTTAACCTTTTTAAGTGCACTTATAATGTTATAAATTTATGAATATTACTTTTTATCAGACCCTGTCTATTCCTTTGTAGATGAAGGCTGCCACGTGTTTCCGCTTATTTGATTATGTACTCGATCCAGCGGGTTTAAGGGCGGCCTTGGGGCCTCTTGGTTTTTAATTTAGTTTCATCTCAGCGCTCCTGAATAACGATTTTTTTTTCACCCGTTTTTCATCTCTCGAGATTTAATGTTTGTTTTCATAATTTTGTGTAAAGCAAGCATTTTAATAGGATTTGCTGTGTACATCTTTGCTTAAGTGGGTATAACCAGAGAATAACGGAAATTTGTCCTTTTTAAATCAAATTCATGACGTATTGACTCTTTTTTAGAAAAAAACAAAAATGGATTTCGAAAAATTGTTATTTTATCTTGTAAAGTCAGTTTTAAAATTTTGAAGAAACCGAGTAACTTTTTAATACAGCATGGTTATATACCGTTGGTCGTTGGCAGATTTGTTAAATTTTCAAAGAAATATTGTATTCTACAAAACACATTTCAAATCATATAATCATGCAGTAAAATATATCAATACATAATCTAGTAAAGACATTTTTCTAAATTTAAATTTTAGTTCAATTAAAATCATTAAAAAATAAATCCGGGAACGCACTTTACACACTTATTTTTTTAGACATTATTAAAAAATCAAAAAATACTTACAAGAAGTACCCGATATTAAAAAATGTATCATCACGCGTTTGAGCATTTTTATTTGTTACTTGAATGTAGGTATATATTAAAGCAAATTTTTACTGAAATAAAGTCGATATTGAGTTATAAGTTAAATTTTGGGGTACGGAGAATAATAAATCTTTCTCATCGGAACTATACATTTCTGTTCAGTTGCAAGGGCAAGATCGCAAGTTGAAAATTGAATTTACGTTCGCTTGGTCAATCAATTTTTTACAGATATCTTTTATTTTTATTTGCGATTACCATGTCATGGGTACTTAGTGCCCTCGAGGGGTTTTTTCAAATAAATGGATCTTTATAAACCAGCCAAATATTATACCTTTGTTTTCAATTTGTTAATGATTTTCAGCTGATTTAGGATATTTCAAAGCATTCTAATTGAGCTATTACTGAAAATGGTTCTTGGCCTCAGATACAGTCAATCAAAAGTTCAAATTAAACGAAAGAAATGATGTATGGGGTGTATGTTATATTTGCAAAATAGTTAAGAACGATTGACCAGCAGCTGAGAATAAAAGTTTAAAAATGCTTGCAACTGTACAATGTGGTTCCAATGAGCAAGATCGATTATTCCCCGTATCAAATTTTTTATATTAAAAATTTAATATCGATTTATTTCATTAAAAACTTGCTTTAATATATACCTACATTCAAGTAAGCAATAAAAATGCTCAAAACGCACGATGATAAATTATTAAATATAGTCATAAGTATTTATGATTTATTCATAATGTCTGAACAAAATAAGTGTGTAAATTTTTTTTTTAATATTTTAGTTTGTACCTTAAATAAATAGAAAAACTGAGGTATTTTTGTCACAAAGCAAGTTCTCGGATTTACTTTTTAATGATTTTAATTGAACTAAAATTTAAATTTTGGAAACTGTGTTGACTAGATTATGTATTGATTTAATTTATCGTATGATTATATGATTTGAAATTTGTGTTGTTTAATAGAATCTATCGTTAGAAAATTGAACAAATCACCAAACAGATACGTTTTTAGATTTTCACGGCCAAAAGCATTTTCGTTGTTTGTTTTTGGGGTGTTATGCCGTGTTGTGCTACCTCCTTCTTTAGCCGACGTTTCGGACAGCGTTGCAGCCATCAACAGGGAAGATCCGGCAGATCCGTCCATATCGGCTAAAGAAGGAGGTAGCACAACACGGCATAACACCCCAAAAACAAACAACGAAAATCACCAAACGACCAACGGTATAACCTTAGTTTATTAAAAATTCACTTAGTTTTTCAAAAATTTTAAACTGCGTGTTCCAGATAAAATAACAACCTCCATAATCAATTTATGTTTTTTTTTGTAAAAAAGAGTCAATACGTCTGGAATTTGTTTTAAAAAGGACTAATTTCTGGTATTCTCTGGTAATACACACTTAGCAAACAGACAAATATATGCAAAATAAGGCACACATGACCGTCCACAAATGTAGCCAAATAATAAACACAAATATGTTTGCTATTCAGAGAGTTATTAGATCGAGTATGAAATAACCTTTTTTGCGTTCGCACTGATGTTTTTATTATTACAAGGCATGTTACAATTACATGGTACTTGTGAAAAATATGACGTTAATAAGAAGACCATGTTGAGCAATTTAGTGGATGCTGACAAATATGTAGAAGGTTTATTTTTAACTTAAATATTGGATAACCAACACATTCTGCCATAGGTATAGTTATTCCAAATAGTTCGCAACGTTTGGTGACCTAGCACCTACCACCTTTTTTTTACTTTTCAGAACTTCCTCTTCTTCCTATCCTTAAAAAGACCCTCTATACATTTCTCCTAAGATGACAAAGGCACTGATGGAAATTATTTCCTTAGGGCCTCCTGTTTAGAGATAATGTTAAACAAATCGTTTTAAAGTAAATTCCTTTCGTAAGTTCGCTTCTAAGGAAATATTTAAGGATTTAGATGTTGGATTGTGCTTCTTTATAACAGGACTAATTTGTTTAAAATTATAATAAGTATAAAGGAATGTTTACCTGTTAATCCCAATAGGCGGCGTTGCATACGGAACTCCCAAATACACCTCGACAGGCTTCAGAAACTTGTGTTGATCCATTGGCAGAATAACCCCTTGGAGTTTTCCATACCTTGTCGATATCACTCGGGTACGCAGCATCGAGTTGCGCCCACCCTTAATATTATAAAGATTACCACTAGCACTGCGAGTCATTATCGACAGTGAGAAAATTAACAAAGATAAAAATTTACACACATCGCGTAATGATTTGCGACTTAGGAACTTCCTACACTTGTAACTTTTTACACTGACCGCGTTATTCTCGATAGTCACTGCCATTTTTAAAGTTTTTTACTTTACATTTTAGTTTAAATACAAAATTGATTATTTAATTTAATAATAAGATTTAAAAAAAGCAATTTAATTTTTAACACTTCACTAGTTACTTGGTAATTATTTAGATTATTGTTTCACTATCTTTGTATTTTTTTTCTCATGTTTATTTTAGAGGCCATCATGATTTTTATAATTGTTGAAACATTTGCTTTGTGTTTCATGTTTAAAGACTGTAATTGCTTTGACCCGTCTCATCTCCTTTGTGGAAGACTGGAATCTGAAAAAAAAGAATTATTGTTATCATTCACAATTTATCAAAAATGGGAAAAAATCTGAATATTTAAAACACCTTCATTTTTTTCTGTAATTCCTCGCACAATGCCATCAGCATCATGCTTGACTTTACGAATCAATGCTGTTGAAGAAAGGATATAGTCAAGTTACATACAAAAAATGGTGGTACATATTGACAGGTGGGTCAAATCTCAGCACTGTAAAAAATGGGAGAGGGCAGCCGGAATAAGACAATCCAAAGTACTCATAAAAGGACCAGACCCTTGACTAACCAGGAAACTTCTGATATGGACAGAAACTCGCTGAGGTAACTGGTAGGACTACTAACGGGACACTGCCATCTCAGGAGACACATGCAGATATTGGGTGTGGAAAACAACAATAGATGCAGGAAATGTGAAGAGGATAAAGAGACTCCAATTCACCTATGGTGACAATATCCTGCCATGGTGGAAGCTAGGCTTAGATACCTGGGGAGACATACAGTAGAACCAGAAGACATAGCCACATATCCAATGACAACCCTGGTGAACTTTATTAAAGGATTGAGGTAAAATGGGAGATAGCACAATGGCCAAAATGTTCACGGGAACCACTTTAAACTCTGCCTTAAAAAAAAATAATGGTGAGGATGGTCCAGGCTATTCAGGCCCTGTTATTAAACAAAGCTGTAATCGTTAACCAGGTTTTTGATAAAAGATTACGATTCTGAATAAAATTCTAATAGTATGCACGGAACGGATTTTGAGTTCATGGATCGATGGAGATTATTTTCATATTTTATGGTACCTATCCGAAAAAATCAAAGAAAAAATATATGAAGAAACGTTTAAAAACCATGTTAAATACAATTACAATATTTTTAGAATGTAAATGGCCCTTACTTAAAAAGGGTTTAAAAATTGTGAACGTTTCTCTTCCGAAAGGGTCACAACTTTTACAAGAACCGAGAGTTTTGTGCGATATCTAAGTTTTTTTTTAAATCTTAATATAAAAAACATAGTCGGGTTAATTACACCATTTATAACTCAAGAACGGCTTGACCGATTTTTATGATCTTTGATTTGTTGGATTTGTCTCCGTCCCAAAGAGCAGAATAATGAGCTCGGGCGTTAAGAAATTTGCATGAAATTTTTAAATAGGTCAAATGCGAGTTGTTTGAAAAATGGGTGTATTTTATGGAGTTAAGCGGCGGCGAATAAAGGCGTGAGGGGGAGGGGAATCCGGGAGAGGCGGAGGGGAATTAAAGAGGGGGGTTCGCGGGAGGGGCGAAGAGGGCGGGGGAAAGGGGAAAAGGTGGAAGGGGAATGTTTGAGGGCGGGTCGCGGGACGGTGAAAATGGAACGCGAGATGGGAAACAACGCGGGTGGGGAAGAGGAGGCGGAAGGGGAACAGGGACGATTGGAAAAGGAGACGCAGTTTCTGTATTTAAGACCATAGACTTCGCTTTTCGGCTCATACAAAAAGGACGCCCGGGAAAAAAACACTTTTCTACATCTAAAATTGCACAAAATAAATATATTTTTTTTATACTGCCTTCTAGAGGGTAAAAACTATGTCGGTATGTTTTCGAATTTTTGATGCGTTTCGTATTAACGTAAACATTCACTGTCAAACATGTACGATTTATCAAAAAATATTATTTAAGGAAAAAGTACTGCTAACTCAACTCTCATAAAGAATTATAAAATTATAAAAAGCTACCGACGTAGCTTCTTCTTTCTAAAAAATATATATTTTTAAAAATTTCAATTTCGTGAAAGTTTCGGTGTAGAAAAGTGTATTCTCCATAAACCCCTTTTCGAGCGATTTCTGTAGGTAAATTTGAGCGTTGTCTCATTCGCACATTTCGCATTCGCATGTATTGTAAGTGTGCGTGAGCTTATTGTGAGCGGGACAGAATGACAGACGCGGGTGTTCCGCGTGTCGTTCAAAGTCTAGCCTCTTAAGTAGCATTGCAACGCATGCCGGGTTAGCTAGTTTAATATAAATCAATTTTAATAATATTACTTTATTTCGGTGTCCAATAAATGGCCTGTGACAGTAATTACAAAAAACTAAAATTCTTGCAGAACTTAATTAAAAATTATTAACATTAAAGATTTTAAAAATTTGATTTTAAGAATTAAACAAAAAACAATTGATGATATCTAAGTTTTTATTTTAATTTTTTATAGATATTTAACAGATTGGAACAAAGAGAACAACAAAACACCTCAAACGATAATAATAATTGCTGAATATATTATTAAATTTTTAAAATTTTAAGTTACTATGAATTTTGTTTCGTTAAAAAGTTTTAAGCTGCTTTGATAAATTAATATTGTTTTAAAAGAGCTTTTTACCGTGGTGATTTTATAATAATTCGGGTGTTATTATTAAGGCGTTTTTCAAAGCAATAAAGCCTCAAACGAAACTAGACGTGAGTCAATTTCATAAAGAATATTATAATATTTAGGACCAATTAGTGTCAGGAGTGATATAAAGTTTTTAACATCGTAAGGTTCCAAAATATAGGCAGAGCCGTCAAGACCTTTAAAAAAAATTGGATATGTCCAGGGTTTCAAAAGTTGAGCAATTAAATTTCGATAACGTAAAAATATTTTAAAAAAATATTCCACATTTTGTTTTGGTTTTAATCCTAAACTATATTTCAAATTCAGATATCACAGATTCAAATTACGGTTAAGGCAACTTTTTCTTTGTTAATTAAAGAGACATAGTGAGGAAATTTTATTATCTTAAATATTATAAGGCGATGATTAGAGCATAAGTCACGAAGAAAGAAAGGAATCTGGAAGGAGATTATCGTATTAATTGGATAAATAAAGTTATTTGCGATAGAATAATGATGATTGGTGTAATGATTCTATTTGATTTCACACATATAGGGTTTTATATAATAATGAAGGGGTTTCTCACCATCCTCTTCATAGCTTATCATAAGGATAAAGTTTATTTGCGATTTACGGTTTATTTATTTGTTAAGTTGGTGTTTATTATTCGGTAGTCGAACCTAAGAAGAGTTTTGTTTTTATTTTTTATAGTGCATACCTCACAAGAGTCCCAACTGCTCCCGGCTGGAGCCGGTGAGACTATGGCATCCCCAATTGGGGTGTGTCGTGAGGCTGAAGGTAAGTGGGGAAGGGAAGGAGACGAGAAAGAGGAAGGTGGGGAAGTACCTCGCTATTCAGATCTAATCACTAAATACAGCTAAAGCCATTTCAAGCAACGTTTCAATTCTGAATGGTGGTCTTAAACCAGGGCGATACGAAGAGTATCTTCCACTCTGGAACGTACCTCAAATATACTATATATTATTTCAAATAATTTATCGTGAAATAACACAAATCAATTATATAAAATTTATTGGCGCACGCCGGGTTTGAACCCGCGGCCTTCCGAATGGGAGTCTAACGCCCTACCGCTGGACTACCCCGGCCGTCACTACGTGGCAATATATTGGATTAGTTGGATTGATTAGTTTTATAACTATTGCGAGTATTTTATTTTTATAATTAATAATATTCGTTATAATTTAGATAAGCTATAAGGAGGATGGTGAGAAACCCCCTGAGTATAAGTTGGAAAATCTGTCATGGTATTAATACTACAATAGAGGATTCAAATGCACTGCGTGGTTCATATTCGTCTAATCGTGAACGATTAGTAGTCCAAAATAGTGTGCTGATACTAACACTTATGGAAGGAAGGCATGGTGCTTAAAGAGAAAGGATGAAGTAGACTTAATACTCGCTGCCCTAGTGCTTGTATGTTCAATAGACCATTTGCAAATTTTACATGGGACGTTTGTTTTTGTTTTTTTACAGGCAAATTCTAAATAATTCTCGACTTTAGTCATTTCGTTTTATACATGTCTATTGAATACGGTATAAAACGAAATGACTAAAGTCGAGAATTATTTAGAATTTGTCTGTAAAAAAACAAAAACCAACGTCCCCTGTAAAATTTGCAAATGGTCTATTGAACATATAAGCTCTAGGGCAGCGTACTGTAGAAATGAGATCCCTGAGGCGTATCTATTTAAATTGATTGACCATGTGCATAAGGTAAAGGTTTTCCTGAACGATTCCAGATCGTCATTGCAATTATCGCAAATTCGCTGTTGAACTCGAACAAAAATGTTGTTTGAATTTTTTCGAGAGTACAGGTTTAGATCTAAACGTCTTTAGACCGTCCATTACAACCGTCGATATTTTTTTCAAATAATCTTACCAAGTCTAAAAAAAAAAAATAATAATTTAAATTGCATTTGGCACTTTACACACTTTGGTTCCTTAGAACAGGCAATCTGCCTAGCTAGGAACTAATATCGACCTAAAACAAAGTAATAACACTTGTATTCATTTTAAATATATTCTCTTATTATGTAATATTATTTGTTATTTTGGCTTTAAATGTATCAAATGTAAATAAATAAATAAGACGGTCGTGAGTTAAATTGTTCGGTAAATATTGTCACGTTTTGATGATTTCATTGTGAGATAATTACTATCTTCGCATATCATTTGGAATACGCCTGTAACTCCCAATATTTGAAAATAGTTTTGCTAGGATAATATTAATCACTAGTTCAGCATATTGAGCTATTGAATCATGTCCTGTGTCTTTTCCTGTTGCCATTTCTCTGACTTTCTTCTCTTTCTACCATATGCTGTGTAATGCTGATAGTGCTATCACTAATACCTACCATTTTCAAACGAAATTTTTCTGCTGCTTCTTTAGACCCGTTATTGTTACGCGCGTAAGCATTTGCGCGTAGGTGAGGTATTAGGCGCCAATACATCCAGAAGCATTGCAAGTACGCGCGTATCTCGATTGTTGCGTCCAGTTTAAGCGCGAATTTCAGAGAGAGCGGACGTATCGAGTGCAATGAAGCGACCAGCCAGCCACAAAACGACCACTTCATCCAAGTCCATCTTCCAGGACTGAATCCCAAAATGCTCGCGCTTCTTCTGGACGCAAACGTACGCGCGTATAAGCGCGTGACGATTCGCTCCTTCTGAACAGGGTCTTACTCGCCGTAGAGAGAAAATAAAAAAAAATTAAATTAAAAATTAAAATTAATTAAGAACTATGATATATAATCTTTTTTTTTACTTAAATTGATTTGTTTAACTCTAATATCTATCAATATTATAATTAACCTATTATTCTAAATTATTATTATCAAAATATTTAGAAACCTCGGTGTATATTATTAATTTAATTTAATTTGTATAATTTAGTAAATTATAATTCAATTTATCAACCATCATACTATGTAACTTATAAATAAATTATTATTTATCTGTAACCCACATTTCCATAAATTCATTGTCATATTATCCGTAAACTACACTATCATCAATTATTATATTATCTGTAACTTACATAAATTCAATGTTATATTATCTGTAAATTTCATCTATCAATTATTATTTTATCTCTACATTTCATTGTCATAAATTCCTTGTTATATTTATTACCTGCAAACATAATTATCATCAATTACTATATTATATGTAAATTTCATTATCATAAATTCATTGCTGCATTAACTGTAAACCTCATTATCATAATTATTATATTATCAGTAAACGTACTTCATTACCTTAAATTATATAATCTGCATACTTCACCCGCCATAACACAGGGACATCCCTAGCATGGCGGGCAAAATAACACAATATCTACACTATGTATAAAATTCTTTTAATAAATAAATAAATAAATAAATTATGAAATTCTTCTGGATACTTGCCTTTCCTCTTACCCCATTCACATAGAGGGGAGTTTTCATATTAATTTTCAATTCGCTGTTGAATTTTAGTCTGTTAACATTTTTTCAACGCTTCTTTTTGAAAATCATCACCTCGGGTGTTGAATTTAAAGTAAGTTTTTCTTCATCCCTTCTATTATTTTATACGACAAGTAAAGTATTTTCTACAGTTTTCGGTTTCATTATTGAAAGAGTGCTGGGATAGACACGCTTCACTGAGTCCTCTAACTTGATCCGAACTCAGGAAATCCGAGAAACGTCAATATGCGGAAGAGTCACGTAGATTTACGTAGATTCGCGTGAATTCACGTTGTCTCGCGTAGGTTCTCATTCACATTTTTCTATCCCCCGCACAGTGGGCTAGTTTGCAAAATAAGTCATTTTGATTATAAATTCCTTACTATATTTAAATTACTTGCATAACTAAGGCTCGGTTATTCCAAACCTTCGTCATGATTGATTTTTTTCCTCATTAGCTCTACACAGGAGGCTCTGAGGAAAATAATTCCCCTCAGGGCCTATGTCATATTTGGAGATGCTGTGTAGAGGGTATTTTGAGGAAATGAAGGAGAGGACGTTCTGGGAAGGAAAAAAGGTGTGCAGGGTGGGTAGGAATCTGGGGATCGGTGTCTCTAGGAATGACAAACATATGGAATCCATCCCTCCTACTGCGGTGCAAGGCGATGTTCCGGGATAGTCCGGCTGGAGAGATCAAAAGGTTTCCTTCAAACAGTATCACCCGATCCGGCCTGCCACGCAGCTGGTGAATACACCGCCAAGACCCGGACAATCCTCACCCCCTACGAACCCGGGCACCCCTGCTAAGTCACCAAACGTAGCGAACCACTTAGGAGAGGAGTTGAGTTTATCCAATAAATGGTTCCCGGGGTGGTGGTACCTATACCCGCCTCCCAAATTATTTGATTATCATCAAAACGACAAACAGCGCTGATTTTATTACACATATTATATTTGAATAGTCCCCGATGCCGAAACTCGGTAATAAAATTGCAAACTTCTAATAATCAGCACAGCATCATTTTTATTTCCATTTTTTATAATTTATTTAAGTTTTAAAACATCCCAAATTTATTGATGAAAACGATATTACAAAAAATGAAAGTTTGCACAGCAGATCATCGTAAGTGCCCATTTTCCACCTCCACAAAGCTTCCTCAAAGATGACACAATTTAAAAAAAAATTGTATGTTTTTTATATAAACTCCTTCACCCACTTAGTCAACAAACGTAGCGAATAACCTGGGATGATCTGTAGTCGGTGGGCAGACGCATCCGTCGCCAAGACCCGAACAAACCTCACCCCCACGTAGTGAACGTCACCAAACGTAGTGAACCACTTGGGGTGACCTGTGGCAGAAGTGTTGATTATCCAATAAACGGATTCCGAGGTGGCGGTACCCATACCCGCCTCCTGAACTTGGTTGTTACTTATGTGATTTATTCCACCGTGCGCCGGAGAAAAAACCTCCCATTTTATTTCCATCTGAATAATTTGCGTAAATTTGTATTCTCCGGTTGTTTAACATCCCCGAACACGAGGCCTAAGATTCTCAAATATCCGCTATTTTCTGAAACGATTGCCAAACATGGAAGGAGATACTGTATGAGATTGCGATAATAATTCCAAATGAATAGTGATTTAAACTTCACGGTATTTGCGTTTGGTAGAACTGATAAAGAAAGGCCAAAAGGGTACTTCGAAATGGTGAATTGCAGACATAAAACTAACCGTAAGAAAACAACCTCCAGATTATATTATTTTTAACCTACTAACAATTTCTGTATATTGTTATTTAATCTTCAAGATCAGGGATAATGCGCATATTTTGTTGCTATGGCCGTAATCTTTGTACCTTAAATTCATAATAACGTAAAATCTTTATTGATTAAAATAGAAATTATTTTTCAGGGTATATGTATTGTACTATATGTCCCAGTTGCGACCGTTATCTTTTATTATTTTTCTGTGTCTTGTTCATTTTCATATTTAAAAAAATCAGATTATTGTTGTTATCTCCTTCTTCAATAATATATTACATTGATGGGAATAACCTTCAAAAAGTTAAAAAGAGAGTTTTTCTTATACAAATATTATTATTATTTATTTCGACTTTTATAAAAAGTCAATAGGTGTTCCATAAAAATAAAATCGGATATATTTATCCAAGACACTATCTAGGTAACAAATACATTCTTTGAATACTTGTTTCCAATAATAAAGGTAGCTGCCAATAATATGGAAAAAAACATTAGTCGAAGATAATATTGTTAATTCTGAAATTTGAAATATGAAATTGACAATAATTACGACAGTCTCATAATAGGTCGCAGTAGCCCAATTGGTAGAGGTGTATGTCCCGGTAAGACGTAAGGTTCTGGGTTCGGCTCCCAGTTGCGACCGTTATCTTTTATTATTTTTCTGTGTATTGTTCGTTTTCATATTTTAAAAAATTTGATTATTATTGTTATCTCCTTCTTCAATAATATATTACATTGATGGGAATAACCTTCCAAAAGTTAAAAAGAGAGTTTTTCTTATAAAAATATGTATATGTATTTAAAATTATTGTATGATTTTGTAAAAAAGGCATAAACAATATTGTACAAAACTTAAATTTTGTATTTCACACTTTATAAATACCTTACGAGGAATCACGGCCACCGAGAAATTTGGATAATAGGTATATTATCAGATTCTTTCCGTCACGTACACCCCCTCCACCCTTCCCGAATACTGAGCACAATGGACAACTGCACCTTAGGCTGATAATACCTGAATAAAATCGTCGAAATCGAGGGTTTTTTTTTCATTTTTCTCCTCCAAAGCTGGACCGATTTTTCAATTTTTATTAAAATTTGAAACATTATACTCTTTACTTTTTGCTTGTTAAAAAGACATTGTCTAGTTTGTTAACTGAAAATCTCTTGATGGCGTTGGAACTAGGCAATTTTAACAGAGTGACTTATAAAAAAAAATCAAAACGTACCGACACGCCTTGGTGGTCAATATTTATATATTACTAGCTGATACCCGGGATGCGTTGATAACTAAAATAATTTATTTTTTTCTTCCTGCGTGTCCTTTCTCATTCGTCCCCGTTACCCACCCGTGTCTCTTTCCCATCCCGCATTCCCCTTTAGCTTCCGCGCGATCTCCCTCCCTTCTCTCGCGATCCCCCCTTCCTCTTGCATTCCTTCTCCACTTTCTCCGCCTTCCCCTTTCCTCGACCCGCGAACCAATCCCACCCCTCCATCTGGTTTTCCGTCCCCTTCCCGTATTTTTTCCCTACCGCTAAACTCCACCAAATACACACATTTTTCAAATAACGCGCTTGTGACCTTTTATTTTACCTATAAATTTTATTTTTCAAATTTCATAACGCCAGAGCTCACCAACATAGAAATATCGCTATATAGAAACCTTTGCGAACATGTTCACAAAAATTCACCAAATTTTCAGCGCAAAAGAATGAGTAGTATGTATAATAAATAATTTCATAACGCCATAGCTCACTATCCTATAACCATCGCGGGCATTTTTCTTCATCTTCTCATGCCCTGTCCGTTCAACGGACGTTGGCTGTCATGTTGGCTATGCGGACTTTGTTAGACTGTAGACTGGTCAAACCACTGTTTTAGGTTTTTCAGCCATGATGTCCTCCTTCTTCCAGAGCCCCGTCTTCCGGCAATCTTTACTTGCATTGTCGCGGGGTTATGCACATCAAATCCCCCAAAATTTCATCGCAATCGGAAGAACGATTTTAATAAACAAACCAACAAAAAAATATTATTTTTTACAAATATATTATATTAAAAAATGGAAGGAAAAAAGAGAAATTCGGGAATACTTTAGTATGATCAAAACGCGAACCGGTATCCCCTTAAAGTCTAAATGTTCTGAATAAATATTTTTTATGTGCTTTAACGATCTCTAATCGTCTGAATCTATTATTCCTAGTTAGACCTAGTCTTAAAGTAAGAATATTGTGAGGTTAGATAGATTAATTAATTTAATTTTCTGAGTAAGAAATGGTAATTATTAGGAATATAATTATTGTGAATTATCTGATTCCGACTTCAGTTTCAGAATTGTCAATTTTTATCAGTTTTTTGTCCCGCTTAATTTTTTAAATATGGTGTTTTATATCACGTAAAAAAACACTATTTCGGTGTGTAACTATTTCAGCACACAGACAGAACACGTTTGATGGACAACAGAAATAAAATCAAAAGGTTTAAATTTAGGACCAGTTGTTTCGGAAAATTTCACGTTTGAATTTCCTTCAAATCGACATTCACCGAAAAATTGGGTTGTTTCAACCTCCGTCAGAAGAAATTTCATCGAAAATTCCATAGGACCAGTTGTTTCGGAATTCCCTTCAAATTTGAATTTCCTTCAAATCGTCATTCACCGAAAAATTGGGTTGTTTCAACTTCCGTCAGCAGTAAATAGCAACAAATAACGTTCGATAAATTTGAAAATTTTATTCAAGTGTTCCCCGCCGAATCACAATTTTGACGTCTGCGCATGCGCCTCCCATTATTTCGCTAACCGTCCGGACTCGGCTGATCACATTCACATCACATTTCTATAGTATTTTCACTGCTGACGGAAGTTGAAACAACCCAATTTTTCGGTGAATGACGATTTGAAGGAAATTCAAATTTGAAGGGAATTCCGAAACAACTGGTCTTATGGAATTTTCGATGAAATTTCTTCTGACGGAGGTTGAAACAACCCAATTTTTCGGTGAATGTCGATTTGAGGAAAATTTAAACGTGAAATTTTCCGAAACAACTGGTCCTTAATGTATTAATAATGAAGATGTAGCATGCTTTGAAAAAAATGATTATTCGAGCCAGCCCTTGTTTCAAGATACGAGAAGCAAAAGTTCAGCAAAAGAATACAATCCTTCATTTTGTTGTTCAGTACTTTCACTCGAAGCAAAAGAGTTTTCGTAATACAGAATATTCTTCCCATTGGATTTGAATACAAAGGAAAAGCCCTTCATTGTAAGCAATAAATAATGAAATTGGACCCACAGAAAGATTGTTCGGACACTGCCAGATGAATATATGAAGAAACTCTGTTGAAAGCCTGACCAAGACCTAGATTTCGCCCTTTGGGCATTTTTTTCAACTTTACGGCACAAACTGTGACAGACTCATAGAAGTTGTTTTTCTCATTTTTACTACAGAGAAACAAAAAAACATACTATGGTTAAATCATTGTTAAAATGATGTTAAATCACGCTGTGAATTTGCATCTAAATGTTTCCAATACACTTATAAATAACAAGCTTCTGCTCGCGACTTCGTCTGCGTAGGATTAGTACTTCGAGTAATCTATTTTCTTTTTCTATTTCCCATCTATGTTTATACCAAAATTCTTAATCTATTTATTTAAAATATGTATAATTCTTGATTCGATTCAAAGTATTAGGCGAGTACTACAAATAAAATCACTAATTAAAATATTTTCTAAAATAGAATTTTGATTTAACAATCATTGTTTTGCAAAATGTCATTCTCAAACTTTGACGTTTTCTATAAAACAATAATTATTATTTTAAATATATTGAAAATAAATAGCTTGCTTTATAAATTATAGCCTATATGTTATTCTGATGTATGAGCTACATTATTGTAAAGTTTCATTAAATTTTGATTTAAAGATCATAGATACATATACATACAAGATACATCCATACAAACTTTCGCGTTTATAATATTAGTAAGATTGTAAAATATTATAAAAAGTTATCAACCCTAAAATTTTGCATGTTTGTGGCAATTTTTCAAAGTTTAATTTCACAAAAAATTAAGAAACAACTTAAAAATCAAGAAACAACAATCTTTATACATCATTACGTCTGTGTAATTTAAAAGAATTTTTGGTTTCTTCTCTTCTCTGGTCTCTTAAATTGATATGTCTAGAGTTTAAAAGGAAAAAAATGGTAACGGTAAGAATCGAAAAAAAATATCTCCAGGCTTGAAATAAGAAATCTAATATTTTTAATAATGGCGTATGTCCATTTGCGTTATTATAATCTGTAAGAATATTTCAGTTGCTTCTAAAAATAAGATTTCATTTTGAGATACGTTTAAAAAACATCGGATCTATTTGAAAATTATTTATCCCTCATCATTTCTGAATAAACCGAACATCTCAAAATAATATTCATCAGAATTGTTCTATATGTACTATTTACTATTCATCAGAATTGTTCTTTATAATGTTCTCTTTTCTTCTGCATAAAATGGGAATGGGTTCAATAAACCAATTAATGACACGAAAAAGGGAAGCTTTTGATAATATGTGACTCATATTTGAAATAACCTGGATAAAAAAAATCTACGCTATTCGTGAATTTCAAAAGATCGACCGTGCGAACCGGGCGACTACTAGATATAGACAGAAACTCACTGAGGGAGCTGACTTTTTGGCTTTTTGATATATTGGCTTTCAGAGTACCGGGCCGTAGGCCCCTTGCTCTTTCATCTTGGATTTTATTTTGGTTGTTGAAAATTGATTTTTAGTTTGTGTTTTTTGTTTAAATTTTTGCGAGGTTCATGTCTACAGTGGGGGTTGTGGATAACACCAGCTGGTACACATGCAGTCGTTGGTTGTGGATAACAACAAAAGATGTAGGAAATTTTAAGAACATATTCAGATACCTGGGAAGATACAACATGGTGAATAGTAGCCACATATCCAATGACAATTGTGGTGAACTTTATAAAAGGGACCGGGTTATAATTAAAGGAAATATGTAAAATAGGAGATAGAATATTGGGCACATGGTCTAAGTGCTCGCAGAAACTATTTGTAAATCGTATCAGCTTTGAATAAAAAAACCGTTCTTGATACGAGAGAAATACACATTTAAAAGTTGACTTTTCTCATAACCTGTCTTACTATTTTAGCTTGTGTTGAGAAAGTAATTTAACAATTTATAAAACCAATAAATAAGGGTACACCATTGTAATTAAATATTTTCCTTGGATGGTTTGGTTAAATCAATAACTTGGAATTTGTGTGATTAGTAAAAGCTCTTCATTACTTTATTTCTATTTTTTTTTTTATTGACAAAATTTTTTGATACATACATTTATTTACAGGTAGACTTTTGATCCATGTTTCACTTTGACTTTGACCAGATCTGAATACTAAACAGCAAGTTTCTTTCAAAACCTTTCTCTATCTCGTCTCCTTCCCTTTCCACTCTATTAAGCCTCATAATATGGCTGCGTCAAGTTGGCTATTTTTCTTCTTCTTCTTCTTCGTGTGCCCTATCAGGTCCCCCCAACATTGGCGAGCACTCCGGTAAATATGTCTCTATCTTGCGCTGCCCGAAATAGCTCATCCACACTTCATATACCAGTTGACTCTCGTACATTTTGCAGCCAAAATATTTGTCTCCTATCAGGCCCTCGGCGACTCTCTATCTTGCCTTTTAATATTAATTGGAGCAAATGCTATTTCTCCCTTCGAACTATGTGACTCAGATATGAAATTTTTCTGACTTTTACTAATGTGAGCAATCGTCTATCTGCTCTAGCCCGCCTGAGAATTTTTACGTTGGTCATCATGTGTCCACTGGGACTTTGAGCATTCTCCGGTGAAGCCACATTTCAAAATCCTCTAACATGTTCATGGTATTTACTTTCATAGTCCATGTCTCACATCCATACAGCAAGACCGACCACACAACATTTTAACATTCATATTGGCTGTTCTTGCTGTTTCAATTCTCCACCGAACCTCTACATCTGGGTCAAGAGTCTCCGTGAGAATAGTCTAATAAAATAAAATATTTTTTAATGTTAGTACTTATTTTTTGCTCATCGCGATGTTGGGATTCGAACCGCGGTCTCCGGGTCCACAGTCCGGATCTCATCCTTATAAAACTTATCTTATAAAGCAGACTTCGTCAATTTAGCTTTGTATTTAATAACCGCAAAAGCTCTTCTCATAATGAAAGCTTCCTTCCCCCGGCTAATGTTTATGAAATTATTTTCGGTCCCGACAATACACAATAAATAACGTCCATTAAGTCATTTTTATAGCTCGAAAGCCGCTCTCGAGTATTCTGTTGCTATGGCAGCAGTGGAGATAGGAAAACTTTGCCGTTTTTGAGAGATTTTGCGTCAACTTGAGGCGAAATGTTTCAGGCAAAGGGAGAATGTATATCACCACTTTCTTTATTACGCAATAAAGAAAAAAGTTTGTTTTTACTGTCAAAGTAATGGAAAGAATGCGGAAGTAGAAAACCGTTCACCCTTCAGGATAAAATATTATTATTAAGTACTGTTTTTTGGAATCTTTTGGAATTCTTTTTCCAATAATTGTCATAATTGGCATTATTCTTGATGTTTTTAACAAAAACTCAATTCAAACTCGAATAAAATTAAACATTTTATGACGGCCTGTAAAAACATTATTACTCTCGTGTATATTTTACAGTGAAAGAAGTTGAAAATAAATATTTTACATTATGTTTGTTAGAAAACGGCTGCTTGCATTGTGCTTTGTTTAGGACTTTGTCATGGCGACCGTCCATGGTCGAGTGGTAAGACACTTGACTCCCATTCGGAAGGTCGCGGGCTCGAACCCGGCGTGTGCAAATAAATTTTATTTGATTAATTTGTGTTTTTTCACAATTAATTAATAAAAATAATATATGTTATATTTGCGGCACGTTCCAGAGTGGAAGATACTCTCAGTATCGCCCTGATGTAAGACCACCATTCAGAATTGAAACGTTGCTTAATAATGGCTTTAACCGTGTTTAGTGACTAGATCTGAATAGCCAGGTACTTTCCCACCTTCCTCTTCCCCATCTCCTTCCCTTCCCCACTTACCTTCAGCCTCACAACATACTCCAATTGGGGATGCTATAGTCTCACTGGCTCCAGAAGGTAGCAATTGGGACTCTTGTGAGATTTCTCTATAAAAAAAAAAGGTTCGCACTTGAAAAGTTTGTTTTCTTTTTTATAACTAGATAGCAAGCCTTCACTTGGGGTGTCACAAGTCGTCGCCTCTGAGCGAAACTCTAGAGCTTAAACTCAACTCGAACCTCAAGAGCTTGCCCTGTCATGTATTTTGTATTTATACAGATTAATTAAATACTATATTTATGTATACTTTTGAAACTAGCTGTTACTTTGTGATTTGCCATTATAATTATATGAATTTCAGGGATAAATATTCTTCATATTAATGATAAAGGAAAACGCTTGGATAACTTAGAAGCCTTAGAAATAAAAAAAATCCCTTAAAAATAATTAGTCAATTATCAACAAACAAAAATTATTAACTTAGAGTCCAATCTTAAATCTATTCCCTTCCACAACTTTTCATTAATTTCTAGCCACGCCCCCATCCCTACCACAACACTTAGTAATAAATTGTACCCTTCCATTATTTTCTTATTGTCAAATATAATTATATACGTTTTTTAGATTTTCACGGCCAAAAGCATTTTCGTTGTTTGTTTTTGTGGTGTTAGGCCGTGTTGCGCTACCTCCTTCTATAGCCGACGTTTCGGACAGCGTTGCAGTGTCCACTTTGTTTACATCACATTTATTAATACACAATCTACATGTTTCATGAACGATGTTCACATCATTAGGGTCAAATGTATACTAAACTTAAAAATTAAACTAATTATGTAAACAATGTTATTTGTCTTTTCATTAAAATAAATAATGCCATCACAAAGTGAAAACCTTTCCAAGGAAGTTTTATTCGAAAAATTATTTTCCTTTTATTTGATGGAACCTTAAATAATAGGAGTCACTATGAAGCAGTTCATGACGTGGAAAAATGCATCCATATTTCTCTTTTTTGTTTTATTTTTATTTTCTACCATTGCTTTGGCTTTAATTTGGCGTTCGCCCAGTCATGCGGTGGTCTATTGAAAACCTGTTCCCTTTGAGCAGCTTTATTTCCTGGTGTAGTAAAATGCGGTTATCTGTTTTATTCGTGATTTTTTTTCCGAAATTGTTACGCCACAGATTTTGTCTTTATTCGTAAATATTTTGAATTTAGTCGTAGTCATTTTGAGCTAATCTTTTAAAGAAAATTTAATTAACCTTTATCAAAATCTTAAAAGTCTCTCAGTGAGAGAAATTCTATTTTATAAAATTATTTTTCAGCATATAAATAGCCCTTTGTACATAAATAGACTAGAACACTCTTACAATACTCGTTTTACGTTAAATGAAGGACTAATCGTACCTAAGCATTCAAACAAATATGGGCAAAGACTGCTGGACTGCATGATATAAAATTGCTTAAATATGTTACTTGAAGCAATTTAAACATGTACAAACGCAAAAACAAATATTATGTTGAAAAATTGACTCGTTGAAAGAAATAGTTTGTATTAGATTCTAAGACAAACAATTTCTAACTTCATACACTTTTTATATACATATATATATATATATATATTTTTTTTTTTTTTTTTATCGTGTTACACCTCTTTAGGCTTTATCTCTTATGATATGAATGTGTACAATAGTTTTTTTATATGAAAGTAAAAAAATATTTTTTAACAGTTAATTTCATTTTTGTTATAATCTATTAAGAACCCATTGGCAATGTACTTAAAAGTAGTTTATTGGGACTTTTTCTCTGTTTTTTTGTGTTTTATTTTATTTGACACGTATGTTATAAATATGTTTTTAATAATTCTTTAAATAAAAAAACAAAAAAAGGTTCTTTAAAGAGTTTAAAAAAAACCTGCAATAATTTATTTTACCATTTTTTAGTTATTAGAATTGTTACAATTTTTTGGTTATTAGAATTGTTACAATTTCGTAGTTATTAGAATTCTTTCAATCTTCAGAAATTTTGTTTTGAACAGTTTTATTTCACATGTTTATTGGTAACTTAATTTTTATTTATCGTCTACCAGTTTCGACACATCCTTGTTATTCACTAGTTGAATTATTTAGTTGAATATCACTATGGTATAATTTTATGTTAGTGTTAAGTTTGCTGGTGTAAATGTAGACGTGAAATAAAACTGTACAAAATAAAAGTTCTTCAAAATAAAAGTTCTTCAAAATAATGCCTTCTCTTGGGCCCGCTAGTAGCCAACTTCAGAGAAATGTGTGTTCAGTATGTTCGCAAGTGCCACCATTTAATAAAATGCATTGCCATCAACAACGTCTATATGCCAAGTTTCAGCTCGATCGAATGTCGGGAACTGGATTAACTTCCACTTCCAAGATTTGCATTAATTAATTCTCGAAAACAAAAACGAAATCAAATAGATACATGGGTATTAAAAAAATGTTAGAATTTAAGCAATTCCGTGGTTATTGCTTAGAAAACTTTGAAAATCAAAACTTTCATAAAAAAATCAATTATTCAAAACAAAATAATCAATTTGCTTCTCTAGAGGACCGGACCGAACTTTGGGAACTGCAGTATTGGTTTTAAAATAAGATGCATTGCATCTCATAGTTTCCATGACAACTTTCAAGAAAATAGAGACTTGAAATCTGTATTAAACTTTGACAAAAGAAGAATCTAGAATATAATAAGACATGACAGTCAAAATCCGAACTCAGTTTCCGACAGTGTTCGAAATAACTCTTGTTCAAATTCAAGTCTCTTTGAATATATCAAGATGTGTGTTTCGACATACAAATAGGGGAGAAGTTTGTACTTACATTCATACATAATGTACGTTCAAGTAAAAGCTGTTGGTAGAACTAAAAGTTGTCTTTCAAAAGTGGGAGCTCGCTACAAGGGTAATTTAAACAAGCTACTTATAAAGTTATGTAACTCACTTGAGTTCTACCTAATTTAGTATAAATACCGGTAACAAGGAAGTAGAATGTTTAAATATGTAATTCAATGAACTAATAAACACGTAGACCAGTAGAGGGTCAGAAATTGTCACTCTAGTTCGTTTTTGTCCAACAGACCATTTTTCGTGAAATTGAGTTAAGTAAGCAGTTGTTCTCAAAAAGCCTTTATTTATACGATACTCGTTCAAAAAAAAATATAACAAATTATTTAAGGGGTTTCCAAAACGCACTTTGTCTTAGGTCCTCCAAAATTTATGTGCTCTTATCGTAAAAACAACTTTAAAGTGCCATTTCTCCCGATTTACGTTTTGGTCTGTTGAATAAAAACGAACTGAAGCGACGAAATGACTAGTTTTCTATCATATCGTTTGTGAAATATTTTATTTATTTCTATGATCTTACATACAGTTTATAAATATAATGACATTAGGTGCAAGTAAAACAAAACATATTCTTAATATAAAACATAGGTAGTAGAGAGAAATATGATCGGCAACTATATGTAAATGGTTAAAAATAACGTAGTTACGAGTATGTTTTGTGAACATCCCACTAGGAGAACCTGTGTTGAGGTGTTCGCATGTATTATTATGCCATCATAAGTGATAGCCTATCCGAAAGAGATAAATGGAGACTAGAGGCTTTTGAGATGTGGTCCTATAGAATACTATTAGGAATTTCTTGGAGAGAGAACATTACAAATGAGGAGGTTCTCCAAAGAATCGAAGGAGGAAGACACCTGCTCAGGACCTTGTTCGAAAGGCGTGCAAGATGGATCGGCCATATAATACGACAAGAAGGCCTCTTGCATGCCATAATGGAGGGTATGACCGAGGGGACAACCTCTAGGGGACGCCCACGCCGAGAGTACCTGGAGGACCTGCTGGTGGAGATGCGCTGCTCATCATATGCAAAATAGCCGCACAAGACAGGGAAGAATGGAAGAGAAGACTAGAAGAAATTGCTACAAACTAATCCCAGGATTGAAACCAGAGAGAGAAGTGATAGCAAAGTATACCTCTTGAGACTCTCAAGGAGGACACCGTAGTTCCACCCATGGTGGCAGTATTGTCCATTTAGTAAATGTAGCTGTGTTAATATTTAGCCACAATTTTAAAATACATTTGTTCCTCTTCCTCATACCATATTATGTTTAATAAAAATAATTTAAAAAAAAAAACAAAATTCGAATAGTATCTACAAAAAATATAAAAATTTGTGACATATAGATTTATAACAATCAAACCATTACCTTTGGTGTGTATGAATAATAACATTTATAAGCAGTCACTATTGGGTGATTCAATTAAAAGGTAAAATAATATAGGCCACATGAAGTTGTACCGGGTAGATTACTATCCCCACTACCTGACCATCATTTCAGTAATCCATGTTAAACTAAAAACACCTAAACCCAGGCCTGAACTCTGACTCAAATTAGTCTCTCATTTCTTCTGATAAATGATTTTTATTTATGTTATTATCCTGACGAAGAAACCATTGGTTTTGAAACATGTAGATATTATAACATCTGATCATAGTGGTTTACACATGGTAATTTGTTTCATTCAATTAAAATGATGCCTCAAATTAATTTGGCAAAGATTGAAAAAAAGAAACAAAATCTGTGAAGAATAATATTATTTCACATAAGTGTAATCATTTCTTTTTCACGCCGAGAAAAATGTTATTCGAAGAAACGATCATTTTAATAGTAAAAACGGTTAAAAACGGGACTGAAGTTTTTACGAACAAATTCACAGAGTTTCAATGTTTATAAGAATAATTTGTTGGTAAACGTAATTTCGTTCGTATACCAACAAATTATTATTACATTTTCCCGCCAATAAACATTGAAACCCTGTTAATTTGTTCCTAAGAACTTCAGTCCCGTTTTTAACCGTTTTTACTATTAAAATGATCGTTTTTTTCTTCTTGTACAATGTGTTTTACTGACACCAGAACAAGATTTAAGTATATTTTCCGTGAAGAATAATATTATTTCACGCAGTTTTAACAATTTCTATTTCAAGTTTTTAGTGCGACGCAGATAAAGAAATCAGATCCACTTTATTCCGAGCTATTAGGCCCGGGATATCTTTATATAATAAGAATAATTGTTCTCAAGGAGTTCTTTTAACTCGGTGTTTCCTCCGTGTGCTATACCATACTTTATAAACAGGGCTTCCCTTATCCAAAAGTAATGACTCTTCCTGCGAGAGACATAAATCTCAAAGCTCTTATTAAATTTTGAGGTTCCAGAGCACGCGAGCTTTATTTAACGCGCTTTGTTAGGGAAATGAGAGAGAATGGATTATTTACATTTTACATATATAATTTTCAATTTTAAGATTTTATTAATGTAACTGGGCGTATTTATGTGGAGAGAATATCTGCTAAAAAGCGTTGTGATTTGGTTTAAGATGGGAGGCGAAGGAAGAAAAAATACTCAGAAATGTTTATAGGCCAAGAAAATTGTTGATTTTCTTAATTATATTTTAAATTTTACTTCTTATTAATATTATAAACGCGAAAGTATGTATGGATGTATGTATGTTTATTACTGTTTAAATCGAAATTTAACGAATGGATTTTAATAAAACTTTACAATAATATAACTCATACATCAGAATAACATATAGGCTATAATTTATAAAGCTAGCTATTTATTTTCAATATATTGAAAATAATAATTATTGTTTTATAGAAACCGTCAAAATTTGAGGGTGACATTTTGCAAAACAATGATTGTTAAATCAAAATTCTATTTTGGAAAATATTTAAATTAGTGAATTTATTTGAAGTACTCGCCTCATACTTTGAAGCGAATCAAGAATCTAATGCGCTCCGCCCACTGAGGCAACTGAAAACCAACTAAAACCGGCTGTTTTCTCTGTCTTGATTGGTCAAAAAGCTTGGTTAACCATAGATGAAGAACAATCAGCTGACAGCTGGCAACTATCAATGGTCGCCCAGAGCAACCAACAGAGCAAGTCGCAAGTCACCGCTTGCGTTACCATTGACAACGGGGTTTTGTGTGATTGTGAAGTGTGCGGGCCATCATGGGGCCATCACATTGTCATACAAAGACAGTTGGCAGTTGAGAGTTTTCAGTTGCCTGAGTGGGCGGAGGCGCTTACTAATATTATAAACGCGAAAGTATGTATGGATGTATGTATGTTTATTACTGTTTAAATCGAAATTTAACGAATGGATTTTAATAAAACTTTACAATAATATAACTCATACATCAGAATAACATATAGGCTATAAATTATAAAGCTAGCTATTTATTTTCAATATATTGAAAGTAATAATTATTGTTTAATAGAAACCGTCAAAATTTGAGAATGACATTTTGCAAAACAATGATTGTTAAATCAAAATTCTATTTTTGAAAATATTTAAATTAGTGAATTTATTTGAAGTTCTCGCCTAATACTAAGAATTATACATATTTTAAATAGGTTAAGAATTTTGGTGTAAACGTAGATGGGACCTAGGGAAAGAAAATAGATTACTCGAAGTACTAATCTAACGCAGGCGAAGTCGCAGGCAAAAGGTTGTACATTTATATATCCTGGAGGTAATTACTACAACAAAGTAACCCCGAAAGCAGAGTTTTTGAGCTGCACACTAAAAATATAACTTTATTTCCTCGTCTATGAATGCCACGAACATAAAAGTCGTAACGCATTGGAATCATCAAGTTATTTTAATATGTTTTTGTAGGTAAATAATGGTAACGTTTAATTATGTAATTATGTAACTCAAGTTACCACAGAGGTTTTTCTATAATCCAGTTAGGCAACTACACTTCGCTAGTTATAGCACTTAAATTTGTGGTAAGAACTTAAGAGCGATTCTCCAGCGGCTGAGAATAAAATATTAAAAATGCTTGCAACTGTACTTGGAGGTTCCATTTTTTTAAAGTAATAATTTAATATCGATTTATTTCATTAACAACTTGCTTTAATATTTACCTACATTCAAGTAAGCATTATAAATGCTCAAAACACACAATGATAAATTTGTAAATATTGTGTACTTCTTGTAGGTATTTATTGATCAAAACTATTTACGATTTTTTAATAATGCTAATCTAAATAAAATAATTGTGTAAAAAAAAATTGAAATATTTTAGTTGGTAAGACCTTAAATAAATAGAAAAACTGAGGGATTTTTGTCACAAAACACGTTCTTGGATTTAATTTTTTAATGATTTTAATGTATTAATTAATCATTTTCATTAAGCCAATTTGCATGTATTAATTTATTTTGTTGTATAATGAAATGGTTTGAAATTTGTGTTGTTTAATAGAAACTGTCGTTTGAAAATTGAACAAATCTGCCAACGACCAAAGGTATAACCTTAGTATATTAAAAATACACTTAGTTTTTTAAATTTTAAAACTCCGTGTACCAGATAACATAACAATCTTTCAAAATCAATTTTTGATTTTTGGAAAAAAAGAGTCAATATGTCTAAGAATTTGATTTAAAAACTATTAATTTCCTATATTCTCTGGTAATACCCTCTTAAGTTGCTTTCGTTGCATTTTTTGTATCTAACAACTAGGTAAGAAATTCCGTATTTACGAAAAAATACAAAAAAAATGATTAGTCATTTTCTTATTTCCAAAATATTCGTATTACGGTCTAAATACATCAATCAAGGACTTAACTATGCTTATCGCCATAAATATAAAACAATCAATTTACCAGATTGGTTACCGTATTATAATTATATTTCCCAACAAATCTGATTTCACAGTTACCTAGATGTAGTAATTATTTATTTTATATCATTGAAGAAAAAGAAGACAACAATAATAATCTAAATTAAAATATAAAAATGAACAAGACACAGAAAATTAATAAAACATAATCGCCGCAACTGGGATTCGAACCTAGATCTCACGTCTTACCGGGACGGGCGCTCTAACCAATTCAGTCATTGCCATCTATTATAAGACTGTCGTATTTGTAAACTTAATATTTCAAATTTTAGAATTAACAATATTATCTTCGACTAATGTTTTTTCCATATTATTTATTAGCAACTACCTTTTTCATTGGAAACAAGTATTCAAAGAATGTATTTGTTACCTAGATAGTGTTTTGGATAAATATATCCGATTTTATTTTTATGGAAAACCTAATGACTTTTTATAAAATTCTAACTGAAAATCTAATCTACTATCTAACTTTTGAAGGTTATTCCCATCAATGTAATATATCATTGAAGAAGAAGAAGACAACAATAATAATCTAAATTAAAATATGAAAATGAACAATACACAAAAAAATAACATAATGGTTAATAAAATAACATATTCGTCCCGGTAAGACGTGAGAACTGGGTTCGAGTCCCATTTGCGACCAATATGTTTTAACAATTATTATAAACCAAATTTAATTTTAATTTACTCAACTTCAGAGCATTCCCCTTAGGTATACGGTTTTGGACGGGTCTCCCATATATAAAACAATTTATTAAAAATACGATTGATTTTACGTCTAAAATTATCTGTGATGGTTTCCATTAATTAACTTTTTTTCTTCCTTATAAAATTATTCACAAAATATATAAAAACCTCTTCTGTCCTTGAAATATTGACTTAGACTACGTTTGAAAGCAAGTTGTATGCCTATTACCTAAATTCGTGACAATATAATGCCCACTAAGAATCCATACATTTTTGGCTTGTGGCTTCCACCTTACGAAAATATTCAAGTTCAATAAGTATGCTTTTTCTTAAAAATATATAATTTTCCATGGGTATTATTAGTCAATAAAACGTAGGCGTGATAAAGTATATATAAATGTTGAACATTGATCTAAAACTTCTGTTTTGTTATTTTAAAATCATGTCAAACAAACTGTCTGGTTGGGCATTTACACAGCTACACTTACATACATACATCTGTACGAACCTATACACATACATGGACTGCTGTACTTGTAGTTGGTATTGTCACATTTTATTTCCTACCCTTCCTTATAGCCATGTCACTTTTTTGCTATTATCCACAATCAGTCAATAACCGACCTTCATCTCGCAAGCATCTCAACATCCGCATTCCTATTCCGCATCTACCCCTCTAAAGGCTCCGTTAAACAGGAGGCGTACTTATCGCGGCGTCAAGGCGTCAGTACTAAAACGCCGTAACGTCGCGTACTTTCTATTTGAAGGGCTTGGACGAGTTTAGTACAACACAACGCAGCGTTATACGTCCGGGATGTTTTAACGCCTTGACGCGCGTAAGTACGCCTTCTGTTTGACGGAGCCTTTATACTGTATTACCGCAACAAAAGTGCAAGTTAAAACCGGCCAAATATAGAAGAAAGTACTACAAGTCCCGCAGTGAGTAATTCTCTCCTTTTCGTTATGTGCTTACCTTCTACTTGCGCAGTGGTTAAAACACATAAAAACATACACACTTCAAGGTCCTTCGATTTAAAAACAACACAAAACACACATCACTGTCATTATTTTCCGTTACGATTTAAGATAATTTTATCAAGTTACGACGACTTTGAAATTTGTGAAATGATGTTTGTTTTTGTGTTCAATCATTTACATTAAAATAATAGAAAACGAGAGGTTCCATCAGGTATAATTTAAGGCCTGCGACATTCAAATTCCGAACGCCTGTCGGGTACTTCCGAGAAATCTCATTTCCGCTCGAATTTCTAAATTAATTTTGAACGCTGAATCTGAGACGGGACGTTTCAACGTAAATCTGTGACGGGACATTTTAATTTGGGTACTCCGGGATTATTTTTAACTCATTTGATCAAACAAACAAAGGGACCTTTGATTGGGACCGTCTAGTATATTTTTTCTCTGATAATCGTTAGGTTTATTAAAAAGTAGTCAGTACTTGTAGTGCATAGGATTAGGCATGTAGTTTCAACAACTTTCAACAGATGTCATTAGTATAAATAGTTTTATATAGTTCTTAAGTGTCTCAACAGATGTCAAACAGATGTCAGTTAAGTAATACCTTAGAAGAGTTTCATTTCAACGGACTGTTTCACTCCAGACTTTAAAAGCACAATATAACTTAAGAATATAACACATAATAAAAATTCGATTAAAATGTAATTATAAACAAGTTATTTCTAATAGTTCGAATCTTGATAAAGTATGTTGGAGTATGCTACCGTTTCCGACGCCTTTGACTTTGAGAAAGAACTTCGTTTGGGACCCTCTAAGAGGAAAGCGGATTATACGGCTTACAACGTTTAAGAAAACTGAATTCTAATTTATATAAAATACAATGACATCGGTATCGTTTATCGTTCTCTGAAAATTAACGCAAAGGGGAGAGAATCTTAAACGAAATCGTTTAAAAAAGCTTTAGCAGCTTGCTCCTGGCGTCTTTTGATTAATTTAACAGCAATATTGTCAACGCGCCCTGTGAAAAGTATTTCACTTATAAATTTGTTAACTACCTTTTTTTTATTTATTTTTGAAACTGGTAATTTGTGGTTTCCTTTATATAACGAAAGAAATATAAAATTATATAATTATACCGTTGGTCGTTGGCAGATTTGTTCAATTTTCAAACGATATATTCTATTAAACAACACCAATTTCAAATCATATAATTATACAACAAAATAAATCAATACATAATCTAGTCAATTCATATTTAAAAATTTAAATTTTAGTTAAATTAAAATCTTTAAAAAATAAATCCGATAACGTGTTTTGTGACAAAAATACCTTAGTTTTCTATTTATTTAAGGTCTTACAAACTAAAATATTAAAAAAAAAAATTTTTACCCACATTTTGTTTAGACATTTTTGAAAAATCATAAATACTTCTTCTTCTTCTTCTTCTTCCCCTTGTCCTATTCGGGTCGGGGACCCACTGCATCGACAAGGCTCCTCCATACGTCCCTGTCTTGCGCCGATTGATCGGCCTCCGTCCATGGCAGATCCATCCTCTCCTCGCACAGTTTTTGGACTTGCCTCGCCCAACTGTGTCTGGGGCGGCCTACTGGACGTCTACCCTCTGGAATGGCACTCAGTATTTTCTTCGGAATTCGGTCATCAGACATTCTTAGTACATGTCCAAGCCACCTCAGTTGCGATTTTTCTACGAAGAGTAGCAGTGGTTCAATGTTTAGATCATCTCGGATCGTAGAATTTCTTATATGATCCCATTTCGTAACCCCTGCCACTCCTCTCAAGTACCTCATTTCGGCAGCTTGGACTCTAGAGCGTGTTTGTTCGTTTAGCATCCATATCTGGTGGCCGTAAGTGAGCGTCGGGCGGTATACCGTTTTAAACACTGCCATCTTTGTCTTGATGCTGAGCTCGGCTTTTCTTATCACTGAGCTGTAGAGAGGACGTAGCACACTGCTTGCCGCACTAATTCTTCGATCAATCTCTCCGTCTTGCCGACCGTCGCTGGAGAATTCGACCCCAAGGTATTTGAACCTGCCCACCTGGTTCAGCTGAGTCCCATTAGCGAGTATGTTGCACTGAGTTTGGTCCCTTCCTATAAATACTTATGATCAAAAAATACTTACAAGAAGTATATGATATTTAATAATTTATCATTGTGTGTTTTGAGCATTTGTATTGCTTTTTAGAATGTAGGTACATATTAAAGCAAGTTTTGAATGAAATAAATCGATATTAAATTTTTAATTTAAAAAATTAGATAAGGGGAATAATTGATCTTTCTCTCTCTGTACAGTTGCAAGTATTTTTAAACTTTTATTCTCAGCCGCTTGTCAATCGCTCTTAAAAAGATAACATTTATATGAATATTCAGTTTCCTGAGTAGAGTCAATTTAAGAGAACCTACTCGACTCACTCGGCATAAATACCTTTTTTAAATTATGTAGCAAACTTGCCAATTCTTCGCTTCTACATAGTTTAGCAAAAAAATAAAGAAATTATACCGACATTTTTAATGTAAAAAATCGTTTTAAAAACGTACTTAAAATTTTTTTATCTCAAAATAATGTTTCTGATTATTTCAGTATTTTTTTTCTTTTATATTTTATCCAATGGTCTTTCTTCTTCTTCCTTGCACTGTCCCAACTCATTGCCTAGGTAGGCTTTTGGGGTCGGCTCTCCTCGTTCTCAGGTTGTAGCTTCTTCGGTTCTGGGTATCGCTCTCTTCCAGGCCGTTTCTACTTAGAATTTTAGAGCATTTATATCCAATGGTAAACCACTGCAATGTAAGAAATTATTATAAGTAAATACTTCTTTACGTACGCTTGACTTGAGGGGTAAACTGGCGAATGCGTTACGGAAATTACAGCGTTACGAGAGGCATATTATCGGGCATTACGAACGTTACGGAGGCGAACGACAATAAATTAAAATATATTTTGAGGTTCATTCCTCACAATCGAATCGTAACAACAGTGCTCAAATCCATAGTAATGACGTTTGGAATGGGTGCTGGCATTTATTTTAAACTTTGAAAGAATTAAATCAACAATCCCATTCTAGGCATAATTCCCATAATAAAATTAATCAAATTTTCGTTTGGAGTGTTCGAACTCAGTGCATTGAAACGAACTCAATGATTTGTCACGATGTTTGTTAACAATCCAAACGAATCTTCAATATAGATTCTTATACACTGATGATTGGAATGGTTTTATTCGATGCCAGAAAGAAAATTAGATTAAAAAGAAAAAAATGTAATAAGCGATAGTTTTTGAATGAAACACTAGTATATATTGAATCATTTGGCGGATAACAGATAAGGCGCCTTAGCTTAATGGTAGAGCTCTCGACCGGCAATCGAAGGGGTGCGGATTCGTGTCCCGTCGGCGACGTGTATCCTTTCTCTGGAGGTTTTTTCAACATGGATCAGTGTTTCAGGCTAATAATTATTGATTATAATAATTGTTGAAATTAGATTAGATTACTAAAGAAGTATTTACTTCAGTCGTGTGGTCTAAAGCACACTCGCATTTTTTTGTGAATTACCTTTAGTAAGTTCTTATATCCCCAATTTAAAAGCCCGATGGGCGTATAAAATAGTAATTAAATATATAACTAAAAACCTAATTTTGTTCTCCTGAAAGTAAGGAATAAAAATATAATTGTAGGTGAACAAAACCAAATTTTCCACAAAATTAATAACGTAAATAAGAAAAATTGAAGCACGTCACATAAACGGTGTTTAACTCAACGACCATAAATTCAGTCAAATGTGTCAAATTATGTGCAAATAAGTTATTTTTCTGACTCACAGAACTGTAATCATAATAACGAATGGTAGGTTCTATTTGTACGTTAAGGCTCTCACGCTATAAAAATCGTTACGATCGCCCGTAAATGTGGCTTTTAATTTCCCTTTCCTTAGCAGAAAACCTCTGAAGCCTTAGCAAAACATTAGGTATGTAATAAAAGTATGGATGTAGATTTCACATTACTTTCTACCCGGACAACTTCAAATTGTTAATGATTTGACTAAATTGGTAAAAAAATAAAGAATTTCCAATAAATGTCCAAAATTTTAAAAACGTAAATGATAAATATAGGTAAATAAACCATAAATTAAAGATCGATTTTTTTTAAATAAATTGGGAAACCCACGTATGATCTTACTCCTTTAAAAAGTTATAGGTATAATTATACATATTTTTTTAGTTTTCAGGGCCTATGTCATCTTTGAAATGCTAAGGAAATGAAGGAGATGAAGATCTGGGTAGGGAAAAAGGTATTTTTTAAATTTTTATTTTATTTATTAAATAATAAGTTTACAATTTATAACAATGTTGATAACAATAAATTACAAAATAAGTTTTCAAATTAAGATGGGTCGAGAGTCCGGCTAAAGAGTTCTGGGTTAGATTTCCCTCAACAAGTCTCCCCCGATCCGGCTCGCAATATACTATGTGAGAAACGCATTCGCCGCCAAGACATGGATAAACCTCACCCCCCATGAACATGAGCATCCCTGCTAAGTCACCATAATTTTCGAACCACTATGGGCGACTTGTGGTGAAGGTGTTGGTTTTCCAATAAATGGTTCCCGGGGCGGCGGTATCGGTACCCGTCTTTTATATTGAAGCTCAGTACGCAAAATGATATTATTTTTATTGTCAATGATCTCAAAGCGAAACGGCGAAAGTATACAAATATCCATTATAAAGAGAGCAGGATAACAAATCTCACACCAAGAATATGGTATTTACCTCCGGGCTAGAGTCGGGGAAGGAAAGGGAGGGCGCGATCCACCCTCCATCCCTTAAGCCTAACGGCCTACGAACTGGGAACTGAATCGATGCCAAAGTCAAGCAACCCTGTAACATTGTACAACCCAAACATACCCTCCTCTAATAAGGTTTTTTTAGAATAAAATTCGTCACGTTTCTACCTAGTTCGTTCTAAGCTATATTTAAGTGATAGGATACTATATAAAAACTTATTTAAATTTTTATTAGAATTACTCTCTTTTATAATATCTTTTTGAAAGTTATTCCAATCAATGTAACATAAATCTTTGAAGAAGAGAGATAATACTAATAAATTAATATAAACTGTAATAATAAAAATTGCATGCAGGGATAATATTACCCTGATGATAGACATCCTCCGATAGGATAGGGCACCAGCAAAAGAAGAAGGTGATATCAATTATTCCAAAGTTATCAATATAGATCGTACGTAGATCAATAAAAACATCATTTTTTATTTATTAATCGTTACAAGAGTCCCAACCGTCGGGACTGTACGAAGTAGGTGGATCTATAAATTCCCCTATGAAGAGGAACGGTTGGGCTGCCTTTTTCATGTAAAACTTATTTTTGTATTTGATGCCAACATACTCAACCAAAAATTTTTAAAATCAAAAGCAATGGAAAATATCTACACAGCACGGATGTGAGTTACATTATTTATGTGCGTTTTAAATTATGCAAACGACCTATTAACATTGGAAAACAAATTTGTCGTTTATAAATTAAAATTTCAATCCATAAAACGCTCTTTACTATATATATATTTTTTTAAATAATTATAGTTTATTCACATACAATTGCAAAAGTTGCCCCTAAAATAATGTGAATCAAATTCTTTAATGGCCAATATTTCATAATTTAAAAATCAAATAAATTAAATTGTTCAACTTCGTTCTAGATATTTGCAACCGTAACGTATGATTTTGAGTCATCCTAAATAAAATACTCTCTATGCAAATCTTATTGTTTACGGAAACAAACTTTGAAGTTTGTTTTTCGTAGTTTTATCATAAATTATCTGGAAATTGATATCTATAACAAGTTTTATTCATTCGTTATGATTTCCATAAAATATATTTCAGTATGATAATTTATGAGAGAAATCCTCGATACTCTCCTAATATATCTATATCTCCAAGAACTTACAATATTCAGTAACTAACCAACACGCTGTTTTTTCGCAGGGGTAGGCAGAATTCAAACAACTCGGTTTTGGCACACACTCCTTGCCTCATTCACATTCATTCATCGTTTCATACATATTCTTATATTATTCTTATTCTAGACATGGTCCGACTAAAGTATCCGAGTCCTGCTATGTCTTCCTCGGGCGTCCCCAGTTTCTTATGCCATTAATATATTATCTTTACACACCTTTTTTCGTTCATTTGCTCTACAATTCCAAACCAACTGAGGGTCCCTTTTATAATCTCACTCATTACGCTTACATCATCCAGGCATTTTTTGCTTACTTTAACTTGGTATCTTAATTACAGATCGGCTAATAGATATTTTGGTATGAGGTCGCGAATATACTCAAATTCAAGAAATATTCGTTTGGGTTGGATATTTTTCACTGTACACATGAAATAGCAAGAGGGTGAAATAATATGGAGTGCTTCATTATTATTATTGCCTTCACCCTAGAAGGGTGTTCTAGGCCATCATTTAAAATCATGGAGGAATGAAAGGTGAATTTTAAAAGTATTAATTTTATTTAAGTTTGCAAATTTAAAAATTATAATGAAGATTGGAGTCGAGTTCAGACTTAGAAGAGATAAGATATATAATGTAGGGGAGGCCATTTTAGATTGGCTTGACAGAATAGAGCACATTTTTAGAGCAAGACAACCAAAAAATATGTGGTGTAAAGTTCCCAATTCTAGACCACAAAATGATCCAGGGAGTCAAGGAAGTAAATTTTAAAAAGGTGTTAAGGAACGGAAGAATGTTTGATTCTTATTTAAATAACGCGGAAATTCCTTTTAAAAGATTTATTTTAGGAAAAACGGGGGAATGGTTGAAACCATGGTTTGATAAGATAGTCCTTATGTTATAGATATTATTATGTTGCTACTTTATCATATTATTTGTTGCTACTTTATAGAAAATCATGTACGTGTTGAAGTGTAAATGTACCTACCTACATAACCCCGCATACTTAAAAAATTGATTTTGAAAGACTGTTATTTTATCTGGTGCATGCAGTTTTAAAATTATTTTATATAATCTATTAAACACATTTTTATAATTTTAATTTTAGTTAAATTAAAATCATTAAAAAATAAATCCAAGAACGTGTTTTATGACAAAAATACTTCAGTTTTCTATTTATTTAAGGTCTTACAAACTAAAATATTTAAAATTTTAGATAACTTAGATGCACTAGAACTAAGGAAAGCCATACACACTAATAGAAAAGCAATTAACAATCAAATAAATTCAAATAAAAGTCCGATACTGAGGTTGTTCCCCATTGACAAAGAACATTCACTTCCCAATCCCCAGTCCCTTACTCCAATTACGTCCTGCACCGGCAGATCCCAGCCCATTTCTTTAATCCCCTGAATTTATTATAACACATATCTGTACCCGAGAAGCATACGGATGCAACTCCAAAAAAATATTCAGAACGGGCACGGAAGACATTTTTCCATATCTGAGTCATCAAAACTAATACTGAATACGATGACTTCCCTCGCAACTTATCCGATTTTTTCAGATTGTATCGCACTTTCGCCTCACGTAAATGCTTTTCTTTTTCCCCCTGGAGTTTTATTTTATATTTATCCTTCCTGTTTAATGATTATCAATATCACAGGTGTCATTTGTTGATATATGAGGTTATTGTGTCTAGTTAGAAGCAGAAGGATGGACTTGCTTCTAAGAATAATGGTAGTTGCATCCTTATACATTTTTGAAAAACCCTATACTTATTCAAAATATGACTACCATCTTTCTGCCACTGATGAACATGATCATTTACTACACATCTTCATCAAAAACTCATTTCTTCAAATTTTGGACTTGCATCCGTATGCTTCTCAGGTACAGATATATTATGTTAGATATTAGTAGAGATTATACTGCCCTGAAGAGGCTTCGGTTGTAGCGAAACCAGGTCGGCATAAAGCAAAAAAAATAAAAGTGGTGTATACAAAGTTATTGTTTTATTTTAATTTTTTTTTAATATTTTGTTTTATTAAAGCGACTATATAATATATTGTACATTCAAAATATAATAGAATTAATATTCTCTAGATAATTTAAAATATTTTAAAGTTAAAAATGTAATAATATTTTTTTTATAAATCCTACGAATATGTTATAATTTATAATAAACAAAATATAGGTGAATTCATTGGCTATATAGAACTATAATCAGTTTGTGTGTCTCCATATTCAAATTCGGAAATATAATTTTTTTGATATGGGCGTAAAAATTTCCTTTAGCAATCCGAGGAAAAAGTTTTAGATTGCTCTGTCGCTCCATTGGATGAAAACATCGCTTTCACTTACCCACCGCGTGAGGTTACCTAGAGTGACTTTTATTTTTAAAATAAATTTAAATTGCCCTTAGCAAAGTTATGAACCAACGAAGTTCTAATTGCTTGCAGTTTTTGAAGTCAAATCACAGAAAAGTTCAAATAGGTTATAGTACCTGTACGAGTAGACAAGTTACTTGTCGGCCTTAAAGAAATGTTCGAAACATATTTCCTGTACGTTTCCCAGGCTGTATTTGCGGTTCACTCCCCGTTGGCAGGAAATAGGATCTGCTATCTGAGGCACAATAAATTGTCAATTGTGTCTATCCATTGGAAAAGATAGGGTCGTTTGTTTTCGGAGAATTCTACGGTATTTTTTCCTTGCGACGACGGCAGACAAAATAGTACCTACACAGTGAAAATACACGAGTTTCTCCGATTGTAGAAATATGAATGATTTCTTGTAAGAAAAATATGATTGTAAGAACATTTGATATGCATGGTGCCTAATCATTGGCGTATTCTAAATTATTTGCTTGAAATATATATTTACTAATATTAAATATTATGCGTAATAACCGTTTAGCTAGTGGGTAAAAATTTATCATTAAAAACAGTGTAAAATAAAATTGTGTAGGAAAGAAATTACGTTCCTGAAATAATATTTTGATTAAACTAAAAATCAAGTTGTAAAGTATCGTGCAGTTCAAAGCATTTTTGAAATTAAACAATTGACGGCCGGCAGGGGTAAGGCTCTCGACTCCCAATGCGACGCGGGCTCGAACCCGGCGTGCGCAAATAAATTTTATTTGATTAATTTGTGTTATTTCACAATTAATTCATTCAAAATAATACATAGTATATTTGCGGCAAGTTTCAGTGTGGAAGATACTCTCAGTATCGCCCTGGTGTAAGACCACCATTCAAAAATAAAACATAATTTTTTTTTGTATTACAGACTGTGTTTCAATTTACAATACACATCTAACATTAACCACATATACATTTTTAAGTGATACGAATAAAAAAAGGCAAGTGGATTTTGCCTTGTTTGGTGACTAGATCTGAATAGCCAGGTACCTGAGCCACCTTCTTTCTCCCATCTCCTTCCCCTCCCCACTCCCTTCACCTTCACAACATACCACACTTGGGAATGCTATAGTCTCACTGGCTCCAGACGGGAGCAGTTGGGACTCTTGTGCAGTATTCCCTACTACTTTAAGTAGCATGCTGAATCGGGAGGACTTTTGACCTCTGTAGTTAGGCCTCTGTCGACCTATCGCCTTGCACCGCAGTGGTGCAAGGCGATAATGAATTTATACATACTTCTATTCTGGACATACTGACTCCCAGAAACCCACCCCTCTAAATCTTTTTCCTTCCCAGAACGTTCTTCCTTTCCTTTCCTTGAAAAGAAAATCCACACCGCATTCCTAGAGCTGCTGACCTGTGTGAAGTGATTTTATTTAAAAAGAAACACTAGTATTTACATAGGAATGATAAAACCTAACAATCAATAACTGCGGCTTCCCCGAACGAAATTCTGCGCTGGCTCAAGTTTAGTTAAGAGCGATTTACCAGCAGCTGAGAATAAAAGTTTAAAAATGCTTGCAACTGTACAGGGATGTTCAAATGATAAAGATCGATTATTCCCTGTATCAATTTTTTTTAATAAAAAATTTTATATCGATTTATTTCATTCAAAACTTGCTTTAATATGTACCTACATTCATGTAAGCAATAAAAATGCTTAAAACGCACGATCATAAATTATTAAATATCATGTACTTCTTGTAAGTATTTTTGATCATAAATATTTAAGATTTTTCAATAATGACTAAACAAAATAAGTGCGTAATTTTTTTTTAAATATTTTTTAGTATGTAAGACCTTAAATAAATAGAAAAACTGAGGTACTTTTGTCACAAAACACGTTCTCGGATTTACTTTTTAATGATTTTAATTTAACTATAATTAAAATTATTAAAACTGTGTTTACTAGATTATGTTTTGATTTTTTTTATTGTATGATTATATGATTTGAAATTTGTGTTGTTTAATAGAATCTATCGTTTGAAAATTGAACAAATATGCCAACGACCAACGGTGTAACCCTAGTATATTAAAAATAAACTTAGTTTTTCAAAATGTTAAAACTGCGCGTACCAGATAAAATAACAATCTTTCAAAATCAATTTATGTTTTTTTGTAAAAAAGGAGTTAATACATCTGGAATTTGATTGAAAAAATGACGAATTTCAGGTATTCTCTGGTAATACCCTCTTATAGGTTTTTTTTTTGTTTGTTTTTTAATTGATAAAATCTAATGTTTAAGGCAAGATTGTTACCCTTTGTGCTATGCATAAGAATCTTGTCTTAAACATTAGTTTATCAATTTAAAAAAAATATTATTTAACGACTTATTTCACCAAAAAAATGTAGACATAATATGACGCCATCTCGATCTCGACGCCACCTAGTGGGAGATTTAGCACTTACAATGCCTTTCTCATTTAAAATAAAGATGGTTGTTTGAAGGTGAAAAAATGTAATAAGCAGTAATTGTTCAATTAAACACTAGTATATATTGACGGGTAAGAGATAAGCCGACGTAGCTCAGTGGAGCAGTTGACCGGAAATCAGAAGGAAATGGATTCGAGTCCCGTCGGCGGCATGTATCTTTTTTCAGGAGATTTTTCGGAAGAAATAATAGTTAAGTTTGTTAGTATAGTTATTTTTATACCAAAGAATTAACGAAATGCCTAATTTATGACTGTTTCAATTAATGTTAAACGATTAAATTATACGATACATATTTGATTCTTAAAAAAACGTGACTTTATTAATTTAGGGGTGGTTTTATTCTCGTTTAAATATTAATTCACCCTCAAAGTTTTCCCATGAAATGTATTTTTATAAAGGTCGGAGATTGTTTTTAAAGATAAGAGGGTAGTACCCACTACCCTCCAACGCCGTGTTATTATATTTTTAATGTGTCGTATTATTGTAAAAGAATAAAGCATATTTCACTCTTTATACTCGTACGTGCTACTTCAAACCCTCCTACATACTACTATTTTACGAGTTCATAAAATATCAGATTCAGAGGTATTATTCTTTCATTGTATTATTTTTTAACTTTATTATGAAGGTTATTGAACAAATAGTTGATATAATAATAATTATAATAAAATCTTTTATTCATCAATAACTTTTTTTTTACAAAAGGTATATATACATTTTTGATTACACATTGGTTCTATTGACGAAAAGGTCACTGCTTAGCTGCAATTCAGGATTTCTCCTGGAATGCAGCTGGTTTTTAGCAGTGCCTCCAATAAAAGACAGAAAATTAAATTAAGATAAAATAAATACAATTAAATTAAATAACATAAAATAATCAAACTGTAGCGTACGCATTGTATAGCCATTTAAATATTTTACTGCACGGGCAACACCAAAAGGCCCCGCGCGATACGACTGCAAACTTGCATGTCATTCTGGTTTCACGGCCCGGTCGTCGAGTTGCTTCTTTGCGTACGCTACCTTTGTTAAATCCTTCTGATATTAATTTAACGTGTGTCGGTTTGTGGAGTCAATTAATAAATGAGAATTAAACGTTCACCATAGTATTCATTTAAATACCGACCATCCTTTTGGTAACATCAACGTGTTTGGAGTCCACGTGTGGATCCGCCAATGGATCCACCAATATACATCATCATCAATCTCCCAAAAAACAAAATCTCAAATTCAACGCACACAATATGAATAATAAAAAAGAAATATAAATAGAAAAAAAGTTAAATAAGGTAAATTGGAATTCAAAAGCTAATAAAATCAATTAAAATAAAACGTAATAAATAAATTCAAAATAAAATCGATTCAAGTATAAAATGTAGTCAAAATAAATAATGTAAAAATAAATAATGAAATCAAATCAAAACAAAAACAATAACACAAGTAAGATTCCTTCAATTATTAATTTAATTAATTAAAAATTAAAATGTTATGCGGTTAACTGTGCAGTCAGCAACCATTCGCCGTAGAGCCTCGTGAAGTTTTGCAAAGATGTCGATATTCTAATAGACACTGGTTTTCATTCCATAGTTTTGATGATGAATAACTGAATTTACCTTCAAATATAGTGATTTTATGTTTTGGGAGAATTAGTAAATGGTCCCTTTGGCGTGTACTGTGTGCTCGAGAGTCACGGGACCACTGCAGTCTATCAAACGGATAGGAAGGAACCTTCGAATGCAGCAAATTGTATATTTGACACATTTGATGTAACTTCGATGAGGTAAGGCGAGATATGCTCGCGTCTCGAAACATTGTGATAATATCGGACACATGCATTTTGAACACGTTGCACTTGTTTTTGCATTTTATTTAATAAAGACGGACTATACACTGTGTCTCCATAGTGTCAAAAAGTATATATTTACTAACATTCGGTTGGGATTATCGGATCATAAAAGTCAATCCTAAATTGAGACATACAATGCACGTTTATAAAACAAGAGTTCACTCAAAAAATAAGCTCGTTAAATCAGCATATTTCAGTTCAATGTTCGTTAACACCACTGAAAATTAATGTTATATTTCCAAATGTATGGTTTAGGTCGGTTAAGGCAACAAATTTTCAAATTATACATTACTCATTTGCGAACCGCAGAGCACAATTCACAAGCCCAGGCATTTCCCTAAAACAAAAACATTCCAAACTACGCAAATATTAAATCGAAAACAAAAGCTCCCGTCCCGTTTACAAAATTTTGAAACATTTCCTACCGGAAGTCGAGGCTGTTTTGTTTGCACTTCCGGCAAAGGCTCTCGTGGACATGGCGAACAAAGCCTTCCACTAAACGCTTTTGTAAAAGTAAAACTTTGGTCAGCAATTGAAACGAGCAAAGTGCTGTTCATCGCGAAGCTCGTAAAGATAATTTTATCCCTCTTTGTCACCAATTGCGACACAATATAATGCTAACATTATAAAAGAAAATGTTGATTTTTATAAATTTTCCATTAGACGCAACCTCCGTAGAAGAACACACTTATACACCTTTCCCGTCCCAATCTACAACTCACCTTTTTTTATCCTATTTCTCTGATTTTTCACTTAATGAAAATTTTTTTGTATTAATTATTGATATTAAAAATACAAACCAAAATCGTTTAAAAACGACTATGTAGTTAGTTACGAATATTTCGTTCAGGCGGCACCTCAAAAAAAGCGTAATTTAAATTGCTGTAGAAAAAAAATCTACATTTTTTTTGCTTTTTTCAAAAATTAGGAAAAAAACATCTGATATATTAACTAGATACGGCGCGCGTCTTTTTTTACATTAGCTCCACACAGGAGGCCCTGAGGAAAATAATTTCCCTCAGTGCCTATGTCATCTTCGGGGATGCTGTGTGTAGGGTATTTTTAAGGAAAGGAAGGAGAGGAAGTTCTGGGAAGGTAAAAGGTATGATGTTTGGGTAGGAATCTGTGGTTCAGTGTATCCAGATTATCTGCCGCCAAGACCTAGACAAACCTCACCTTACGAACCCGGGCACTTCTGTCAAGTCACCAAACGTAGCACACCACTTGTGGTGTCCGGTACCTATACTCGCATCCCAAACTGTCTTACAAATTTGGTCGAATAATTTGACCCACTAATTAGTAATTTTAAAACCAAACTTGACCCTTGCAGACCAACAAAAGATAAAAAGCAATGCTTCTTGCGATCTTGACTGCGAAAAAATGCACTTTTTTTGATAAATGTAACCCAATTTTCGCAATCTGTAATTTTGGTTTGGTATCATTTTAAACGTCCATACGCTTTGTCTAGACTTTGTTGGTAGGTGGAAAAACAATTAAACCATTAACATAAACCTTTAAAAAAAATTACCTGTTAAGGCTATACTATGGCACAAAATAATAATTCAGCATATATTTACCCCCCAGCATAAAGAGAAATTAGAACATAAATACAGCACTAGATTGACGCGCAACGACGGGTTAATAATTCCGAAATTTAATAATAAGTACGGACAGAGAAAGTTTGAATACAACATACCGAAGATATTTAATTTATTACCTGACACTATAAAACAATGTGATTCTATGAATAAGGTTAAATATATGGTGAAAAATTGGCTATCAGAAAAAAAATATTTATATTGTTTATGAAAAAAGTATGAAAAAATGTTATCTGTAGATATAAGATGTAAATTATGTATATGTTACTAAATTATAAGCACCTGCTGACAAGCCAATTCAATTAAAAAATAATTAATTCCAGCAAAAGAGTATACAAAGAAACTAACTTAATGAAAATCAGAAAACTGTACGAATACAACATATGCTTATTAATCTACAAAATTCAAAATGGATTTATACACACAAATACTACATTTATGAAAACATCACAAGTACATGAACACCACACAAGACAACGTAATAAATTATACACAAATTCAACAAAGACAGAGTGTGGCAAAAGAAACATAGGCTATGAGGGTATAAACATATATAATCTCCTTCCTGATAGCCTAACAACCGAAAATAAAATAAGTATATTTAAAAAAAAACTGTTTGCTCTCAAAATTAATGAGCAAAACCAAAATGTTCTGACTTAAAAAAATGTGTTACTTGGTATTAGGTAGTTAACCATCATTATTAATATTATTTGTATCAATGTATTAAGTTAACAAAGCGAAATATGTAGATATATTTCTTTTAACTTAAAAACTAAAAAAAAAAAAAAAAAATTGGCTTAGCGGGACTTGTTTGTTGATTTTTTTTATTATAACTATGCTTTCAACAAAAAATAAAATTCAGAAAAAATATGTTTTGCTTTCATTCACTTAATTAAAAAAATTATAAGGTAGGTATCCAACAAAACTGCATCTGCTTTTTTCATAAAAACGAATAATTCAACAAGATTTTGTGTAAATACCTTTAATTTGGCATTAAAAACTCGGTGTTTCCAACATATTTATTTGCCTGGTGATTGCGGACGTAACCTAGATCGGTCCAATTAGAGTGACCTAACAAGATGTTATTATTAGTGGTTTTCGAGGATGGCACGCCCAGTTACCGACCGGCTTTTGGAACCGAAACGTGGCTTGGAACGGTGTCTGGTTTTGGTAATTAGAGGATATTAATAGTCATTTAGATCTCTAACTTGCTCTGCTGCGCCCCCTTTACTTCTCTAAACGGGGGGTGCCGTAGAAATGCTATGTTGGCGTTTAGAGCAAGTGAGAAACTTGTGCTGAACTAACTAACTAACTAACTAACCATCACGCCGTTTCCCCGCAGGTGTAGGCAGAAAGGACGGGCCGCCAAACAACTCGGTCTTGGCACATTCACTGCCTCATTCACATTCATACATTTTATCATACATAATCTTCTATTATTCTGACTCTTGACATGGCCCGACTCAAGTATCTGATTTACTTGATCGTGCCACGTCTTCCTTGGGCGTCCTCGGCTTCTTCTACCATTCACATTCGCGTGATAAATTCTCTTTACACTCCTTTCTTCATTCATTCGCTCAACATGCCCAAACCATCTAAGCGTCCCTTTCTTAATCTTACTTATTACGCTCACATCAGCCTTGCATTATTTTCGGATCTCCACATTCTTCACACGATCATACATGGTTATACCACACATACGCCTCATGGATCTCATTTCTACAGCATTCAGTCTACTTTCATCCTTTCTCTGCCAGTTCCATGCTTCATTGCCATACATTAGGGTAGGTAGCAGTACTCCATTGTGGACTGCTAGCTTCGCTTCTGTGGACAATTTTTGTTGGCTCCAACAGCGTTCAATCCTCCATTTATGGAGTTACCTGCATTCACTTTTATTTCAATATCTTCCCATCTCTCGCAAACATACTTCCCAAATATACAAACTCATTCACCTGCTCCAAGTATTCATTATTCACAACTTATGCTGTGTTACGACAATCTACATACTGACATACAAATCGTTTTTTTGCAATTAACCTAGAACCACATGCGACACATTTGCAGTCAAATTAATTCAAATTAACTATTATTATACCAAGGAGTAATTGGTGAATTCGTGATATTGATTATTTATTTAAGGCTTTTAAACTTTATAGACAGTTTATTTAGAAATATTTTCTGTGGTGTACTCATTAATATGCTACTACGACCGCGACGCGTTTCACAGTCTGAAGGCATTATCAATTTGATGATCTTGGTAATTTGGTAAAATGTGAATTTTTCATTCGAATCACACGTCCACTCGAGTGATGGATAGAGATATCCAAAACACAGTTTTTTTTTTTAAATTTGACCTTGAAAATTCCAAATTTGGACTTGATTTACTCGGACGCGAAAACGCAAATCAAAAAATGTTTTCCTACAAACTCAGCTACAAATGCGATGAATATTCCCTGTCTATCTTTTTTTACATAATACTAGCTGACCGGTCCACGTGCTGCTGACTACCGAAACACAACGCCGTCTACTACATAGATGGTTACCTAACCTAAATAACCAAGTGCTGTGTCAATAAATTAACTAAACCGCCATCAGAAACTTATGGAACATATAAATAATTTGAAAATCCCATAAAAAACATTAAATGAACATTTAATTCGCAAAAATAAATATTGAGTTCAATAATCGATATAAAAGCTATCATACCTTATAAGTTGGACCAAATTACACACAGTAAGCCAAATTTTATCCAAATCGGTTCATCAGAGTAGTTTCTGAGTTTATCCTGGAAGAACATCGTGACACGAGATTTTTATATAAATATAAAAGATATCGTCCTCTATCCGGCTAAAAAAATTAAATACTATGACATTCGACGACCGTCCGTGGTCGAGTGGTAAGACACTTTACTCCCATTCGGAAGGTCGCGGGTCCGAACCCGGCGTGCGCAAATAAATTTTATTTGATTAATTTGTGTTATTTCACAATTCATTAATGAAAATAATATATGTTATATTTGCGGCACGTTCCAGAGTGGAAGATACTCTCAGTATCGCCCTGGTGTAAGACCACCATTCAGAATTGAAACGTTGCTTAGTAATGGCTTTAACCGTGTTTAGTGACTAGATCTGAATAGCCAGGTACTTTCCCACCTTCCTCTTCCCCGTCTCCTTCCCTTCCCCACTTACCTTCAGCCTCAATTCATACTCCAATTGGGGATGCCATAGTCTCACTCGCTCCAGAAGGGAGCAGTTGGGACTCTTGTAAAGTTTCTCTTTAAAAAAAAAAAATTTGCCCGAATAAAATACGATTGGTTTTCTGCACAAGTTAACACGCAAGCAGAGCAAAGAAAGGCAAAACGAAAACACGTGAATTCACGGACATTAATAATCAATCAAGGTTAACATTCTTTCGCCGAATTCTTCCAATACTTCCTCTCAAATCACTGAGGCTATTATTATTATTTATTTTCAGTCGTGAAGATAAGGCTCTCTGTGAAACTGCCGATGTCAGATAATTTGCTGAAGATTCTCCAGTCTCCAGTTGATCAAAGGCTATGGAGGATGTTAGGAAGGGTGGTGTTTCCTATATATTTCGTATGCCTCAGGCAAGGGTGGCTCTGAAATATTTCATTATATTTGAGAGACGATAAAAAATCTATTTGTCATTTATAAAATGAAAAAATGATGCCTGGGGCTCCTAAGATAACATTATACCTAAAGCTCGTTTTTTGAGATATCTAAATAAATATTATCATTGTTGAGCTATATTTATTATTTTTTTTATAAATGTTGATTATTTTCTTTTCGTTTGAATCCTGTTCCAGTTTTGATTGAAGTTGTCAAGTGTCCCAACTGTTCCGAACTGTCCGTAGCTAAAAGACTACGTCATCCCCAATTGGGATACAAATATACTCTAGCATTAGATTCACACGGTCGTGCCATGTCTAACTCTTCGACTTCTAACTTGTTTCATAGGATTAAGCAAGATAAAATTTAAAAAAATGTTTTTAGTTTTAACTTTGACCATCTGCAAAGATAAGCATGTCAATCTTGAAATCTACGTATCATCGCGTGTTTTTATTTATTCTCTTTCAGTTCAAACACAAATCTAAAACCTTTTCCTTCCCAGAACTTCCTCTCTTTCCTTTCCTTAAAAATACCCTCAACACAGCATCCCCAAAGATGACATAGGCACTGAGAGAAATCATTTTCCTCAGGGCCTCCTGTGTGGGAATAATTTAAAAGAAAAAATGGGGATGCCGTAGTCTCACAGGTTCTATACGGTTGGGAGCAGTTGGAACTCTTGTGCGGTGAAGTGGTGCGCATGTATGAGAGAACGTTTGAATTTGAATGTATCAAGTAGTGCGTGCCAGCTCAGCCCCCCTAGCACACTCGATCGATAAGGATTGATAGGATAACTTTCGATAACTTCTCATCGTTCCCTAGAACAACTGCAGATCGCTAACTTATAAACAACAGTTCAATTCGAATATATTAAGGGCACTTAGTCATTGTAAACTGTCAATTATTCGTTGGCGATTTGCAGTCGTGCTAGGGAACGATGAGAAGTAACCGAAAATTATCCTTTCAATCCTTAGTATGTGCATGTGTGAAAATGTCTTAATAGTTAGTTCGATGGGAAAACCGAGAGCACTAAATATCATTTTAAAAACTTAAAATTAAAAAAAATGTTATCACAAGCAATTTAATTATAATAAATTAATTAGTAAATTTAATCTGGTTGAACGTTAGAAAGTTTGTTTCAATTTTAATAATGGCCTGCGAACGATAACTTTACGAACGTAATTTTAATCGTCTGGAAAAAATTATGGCTTTTCCTTGAATGGATATGAAAAATATTTCATTCTCTGTTCGCCACGAAGAAATGATTTTCAAAAATAAAGTAATGAATTATGGAGACACGAAGTTTTGTCCCGAGGGATAATAAACAAGTTACGCATGACGTTTATCAAATAATTTTTTTGAACAATTTTCGCTTATCCTGTTTGGACAGCTAGATATCTTCAATAAGTAACTCCTGTGAAAAATATTATGGCTTTAAAAAAATATGTTCATATAGACCAATAAACGTTGATTCTGAATATATAAGTTTTCGTAAATAATATTAAACGTAGAATTAAAAAAATATATATTAAAAAGTCCTTTTTTAATGATGTCATGAAAACACACTGTCAAGTCGGTATTACTGAAGTGCTAGTGGTGACGTCACTGCTCTCCATTCGCCTATTAAAGTTATAGTGAAATGATCACATTTAATGTTATATGAGACTATGAGACTACTCAGGTTGAGATGGGCTGGACATGTACAGAGAATGCAGGACACACGCGTCCCAAAAATAATTATGGCTGGACACCCAGGTAGAAAGAGAAAAGTGGGAAGACCCAGACTGAGGTGGGAAGACGAAGTAAGAAGGGATGCAGCACAGCTTCTCCAGATAACAAACTGGAAGTCAGCCGCTGAGGACAGGAGGAGTTGGAGGCGAATGTTGCGGGAGGCCAAAGCTCGATATGGGCTGTAACGCCATCGAAGAAGAAGAAGAATGTTATTGGTTTGTTTATGGGTTTATTTTTTTTTTTAAATCATGTTTATTATCTAGGCTTCTGACTCACATAATGTTGTCATTTTTGCTTCATCTACTTTTAAGTTAAAATATTAATATATTTTAATAGTAATCTCTACTGTTCTTTAAAAGATATTTGGTCTTTTATATAAGAATTCACTTTCAAATATTTTCCAATTTACATGATCTAATAAATTTCAGTATTCTCGATATGGCATGGAACTCAGTTGAGGCTATTAAATTTTGAACTTCCGATGAGTTCGAGGTCATCAATACTGTTACCCTTTGTCGTTTATATTTAATGTATTTCGATAATGTGTGTTCTACATCTTCAATTTGGTCACAAATCGAGCACATTGAAGAATCAGAGAAGCCTAACCTATGTTTATGGGTTTATTTACATACTGTTTAAAGAGATTTAGGCATATAATATAGTTAAACAAATATAGTTACCAATTAAAATGATGACGGAAAAGGGATATATTTGCTGACAATCCGATAATTTACCAGTGGTTGATACCGAAATGATGATCATGATTTTCAAACCATTTACGGACTATGTAATGCCTTATTCTGACCTGACAAGTAGTAAGTCGAGTGGCGAGTAACTCGCTACTTGACTCACCAAAAAGTGTTGGTACTGCTGTCAATCTTTATTGTGTATCAAACTGTCTGCCTACATTGTAATTATATTAACCTCCCATGCTTTGGGCATATTTTTTCAGATGGTTAGATAATTTTGGAATATTTTGCGCTCAATGAGAGTTTTGTATCTATTAAATCAAGGCTGCCCAACCCCAGGCCCGCGAACGAATTATAAATGGCCCGCGTGAGCAAGTTTAAAAATTCCCGCCAACTTGCAATTTTTTGTAAATCCTTCTACAATCAGTATGTAAATAATCAATTACAACTATGACATACAATTTTCGTTGTTTGTTTTTGGGGTGTTATGCCGTGTTGTGCTACCTCCTTCTTTAGCCGACGTTTCATGGCAGTGTCCATCATCAGGGCAGATCCGGCAGATGAAAATCTAAAAACGTCTATGACATACAATTTTATGTGTAATGAAAATTATAGGATGACGGACTTCCTGGCGGAATCCAATAGAATGACAAAATCTAAATAATTCATATTATAATTTGGCCAGACTGTTAAAAAGGTTGGGCAGCCTTATATTAAATATTATATTATCATCAATTTAAAAAAAAAGACGAATCATAAAATACGCAGAAAAAGAACAAAAATAATTAGGAAACGAATGAGAAAATGTTTTTCTCGGTTGCTACCTATTTTTGTGTATTTATTTTTTTCACATTACTTGGATTAGTTTTGTTTGACTATTGTTGGAATATAATCTTACAACATTTAAAAAAATATGTATTTAATAAAAAAAGAAAGGCAAACATTAATAACTTGACAATATTTGAAAAATTTCTTACTACAAAGCAAAAAACATTGCTTGTGTCATGATGGAGGACTTAGCCAGTCGAGGAATTGATCTTACGATGATTTTTATTTTATTTTTAAAATTTAAAAATTTTTTTTATAGAGAATAAATACCTCACGAGAGTCCCAACTGCTCCCGCCTGGAGAAGATAAGGGGATGGAAGGTGGGGAAGAACCTGGCTATTCAGATCGAGTCACTAAACACAGCTAAAGCCAGTATTAAGAAACGTTTCAATTCAGAATGGTGGTCTTACACCAGGGCGATACTGAGAGTATCTTCCACTCTGGAACGTGCCGCAAATATAGTTTATGTTTTTATTAATTAATTGTGAAATAACACAAATTTATTTGTGCACGCCGGGTTCAAACCCGCAACCTTCCGATTGGGAGTCAAGAGTCTTAGATGGGTGGGAATAAAGCGCAATACTAACTGAGTCACTGACCGGTTAAATATAATTTTAAATCAAGTTGGTCTAATTTGCATATTATGAAAGGCAAAAAGTTCAGGAAGTAAATCAGGCTTGTCTATAATACAACAATGTCTATGATTATTCACGAGTAAGCTGGTGAGAACATTAAAAACGTGATGAAATGTATATTCGTATAAATTAGAGAGCGGGACTCGCGCGAGCATGCACCCTTTCAAAGAAAACATTTATTTTACGTAAATCTGCATAATAAGTCGAAGTGAAAATCACATTTGTCACGCCATCAGCCTGTAAATGTGTATTTGTGTAGAGTGGGTACAACTGGGAGTGATTTACAGAGAAATTTAATGTTGAAGAATTTAGAAAGGAAATTACGGGATAGGAAGAGTAAAGAGAAGAGTTCCAGGAAACTGGCTATTCAATTCCAGCTAAAAAGCAATCTGGGTTATATTCAGTCGTTGTTTTCAGGCGATGAATTTCATTTGTATCTTTTATCGTTGTAATAATAAAATACGAGTAGTTCTGTGAATTGTAGACTCCGCTGACGAGGCAACTGGAAAAAAATCTAATCTATCCTATAAGCTATAATAAGCTATCCTGTGTGTGTCAATGTGATGGCCCGCACACTACACAATTTCTCAAAATCCGTTGTCAATGGTATCGCCCTGCTAGTTGCTACGATGACAGCTGATTGTTATTCGTCTATAGTTAAACAAGCTGAGATAATTATTGAAATCGGAAGTTTGGTTGGAAACCATAGCAACCACCAAGTTTTAGTTTGGTTTCAGTTTTTTTCTTTGTTTTTTTTTGGGTGTTATGCCGTGTTGCGCTACCTACTTCTTTAGCCGACGTTTCGGGCAGCGTTGCAGTGTCCATCATCAGGGCAGATCCGGCATCGTCACATCGTAACAGCAACGTTTCAATTCTGAATGGTGGTCTTACACCAGGACGATACTGAGAGTATCTTCCACTCTGGAACGTGCCGCAAATATAGTATATATTATTTTTTTATTAATTAAATGTGAAATAACACAAATTAATCAAATAAAATGTATTTGCGCACGCCGGGTTCGAACCCGCGACCTTCCGATTGGGAGTCAAGAGTCTTAGATGGGTGGGAATGAAGCGCAATACTAACTCAGTCACTGACCGGTTAAATATAATTTTAAATCAAGTTAATCTAATTTGCATATTATGAAAGGCAAAAAGTTAATCGGTAGTTCTGTGAATTGTAGACTCCGCTGACGAGGCAACTGGAAAAAAATCTTATCTATCCTATAAGCTATAATAAGCAATCCTATGTGTGTGTCAATGTGATGGCCCGCACACTACATAATTTCTCAAAATCCGTTGTCAATGGTAACGCAAGCAGTGACTCGCGACTCGCCCTGCTAGTTGCTACGATGACAGCTGATTGTTATTCGTCTATAGTTAAACAAGCTGAGATAATTATTGAAATCGGAAGTTTGGTTGGAAACCAAAGCAACCACCAAGTTTTAGTTTGGTTTCAGTTTTTTTCTTTGTTTTTTTGGGGTGTTATGCCGTGTTGCGCTACCTCCTTCTTTAGCCGACGTTTTCGACGTTTCGGACAGCGTTGCAGTGTCCATCATCAGGGCAGATCCGGCATCGTCACATCGTCGGATCTGCCGGATCTGCCCTGATGATAGACACTGCAACGCTGCCCGAAACGTCGGCTAAAGAAGGAGGTAGCGCAACACGGCATAACACCCCAAAAACAAACAAATAAAATGCATTTGGCCGTGAAAATCTAAAAACGTATCTGGTTTCAGTTTCTTCAGTGTCCAAAAAAGATACCTCAAATTTTTTCAATATTTAGTAAATCAAAACCAAAATTTCCTCTGATATCATAAGATTAGGTACCATAATATTGGTTATTATGATTTGACAGATCGTAGCCGGAACCACGATAATAACGGGATAAAAAGGTAGTAACCAACACGGCTATCATATTGATCCGGAACCCGAACGAAACAAACAATTGTACAGATAGATAAAATGCCAAATCGTCAAGACAAAGGAGGATTTAGCTACCCTTACCCAATTACGAATAAATTTCAATTTTTTTAAAGTTTCAGGGAATGCTTTACTCAAAAACTCTAAAAACCGTTAATGCAGGTCTGTCACCTTAACATAATACATTTTTCAATCAATTGTCAAATTTTATTTCAGACGAAAAGGCGCCTTAAGAGGTACATTTTGAAGGCGAGTACAATTCATTGGATAACCAAAACGACTGCCGCAGCAAGCTGTGTGGCCGGCCGGATCAGGTTAGGCCTGTTCAGAGAGACCCTTTGAACTCTGTCAACCCAATGCGACATATATCCCTTCTGGATACACTGACCCCCAGATTCCTACCCATTTTCATAACTTTTCCCTTCCCAGGTCTTCTTCTCCTTCAGTTACTTCAAAAGATCCTCCACAGAGCAGATAAATGTTAGTTGTTCAGGAGAGCGAAAGGAAAGTTTTTTTTAAAAAAAAATTTGAAATCATGTTTTTGTAGATTTATAATTATGAATTTTAATTATAAAAAAACATTGAATTGATCTTTCATGATATTATTTTTTGTAAATATCTTTAATAATAGAATTTAATTAATTTTACTTTTTCATTATAAAATCCCGTTAAAACGCAAAAAAGCTAATTATTATTTCAGAGCAGCAGAGTCGTATTTACGATATTAATTTGTAGTTACGATAAATTACAACTTACACCATTGATTATTTAGCGCAACATTTTTACCTGATCATATATAAAAAAAATATATGAAAACGTGATTGAGTATTTTAAAGTCATATCTTAAAATTATGGGAACTTAAAGATCGTCCAAAATCAATGCTGTGAGAATCAGGGTGGATTCATCTTAACCCTTTCTCCTTTGTCAATAATTCGCTTCCCACTTGTTCGGGCTTCATGCATTTTTCAGGCACTCCCAGAATAGTATACTGAAAGCCTCACTCCTTGGCGTTAACCTCTGGATAGTCAATATCCATTTTTCGAATCTGATAGATCCGATCACTAAACCATCCGACCCAATAAAACCTCTTCGAGGCAATTTCAAATTGGCGTTGAAAACATTTGGTTAGATTTTTTTTCATGTTCGTAATAAGCATTAACTTTGTGGCTCGCTATAGTTTACAATAAAATATATTAATTTGTTTTAGACCACTTTAATTTGAATTACACTCTACCGGTTTCGGAAGAACCCTTCCTTCGTCAGGAGAATATTAAAAACTTGTTTTTAATATTATATATTTTTTCTTTTCAAAGTACAAGTAAATTTAGCAATAATAATGTTTGATGCATAATAATTATTATTAAACAATATAATTGTGTAATAGTGGCGTGTTCATAACAGTAGCATTTCAATTGTTTAATTATAATGTCTTATCCTTTTTTTGTATTTTCAGTACATATTAAATTGAATGTATTATTGTGCGGTCCTTAAAAATGTTGGTGGTTTAATAAATCGTCAGCATGGTTGCCTTCCTAGAATTTCACCGCCTCGATAATTATTTAAAGAAAAAAATATTTCATATATTTTACTTTGGTGAGTGCTAGTATGTTTTATAGAGAATGGCTCACAAGAGTCCCAACTACTCCCGTCTGGAGCCAGTGAGACTATGGCATCCCCAATATGTGGCAATATGTTGTGAGGCTGAAAGTAAGTGGGGAAGGGAAGGAGATGGGGAAGAGGAAGGTGGGGAAGTACCTGGCTATTCACTAAACACGGTAAAAGCCATTATTAAGCAACGTTTCAATTCTGAATGGTGGTCTTACACCAGGGCGATGCTGAGAGTATCTTCCACTCTGGAACGTGCCGCAAATACAACATATATTATTTTTAATAATTAATTGTGAAATAACACAAATAAGTCATTGCTAGTATAACATATAGTATTGATAGTATAACGTGGTTAGTGCTAGTATAACATATAGTATTAAATTTGTATTGTGGAATGTTCGGTAGAATTGATGGGTACATTAAATGATTTTTATATTTAAAAAAATGTTTTACGAACACCTCACTATGAAATCCAGTGTTCACGTGTTTTTGAAAAAAAAAATTTAGTAAAAAATTATTTTTATATATATATTTTTTTTCTTAATTTCCTACTCTCATTCACTCAATTTCACAATTATAAGTGGAAGACGTAGCTTATGCAATAATGGAGGACTAACCAGCCTAATAATTGAACATATCACGCCTCTGTGGGAAACCGACGCATTTGTCAACTCAGTCACATACCAGCATATGGCTGGTGTTTGTAATTACGCAAAAACGTATTATTATTTTATTTAAAACAAAAATGCATAAATCTAAATCTAATTGTGGTACAATTAAAATTGTGATGTGTTGTGCTTGCCTTTATGTTTTGTTCTGGAGATATACGGAGAAAAATGTTATTCTATAATATGATCATTTTATTCGTAAAAGCGGTTAAAAACGGGACTCAAGTTCTTACGAACAAATTAACAGTGTTTCAATATTTATTAGCCGGAAAATGCAAGAATAATTTGTTGGTATACGTACGAAATTACGTATACCAACAAATTATTCTGACATGTTCCCGCCAATAAACATTAAAACTCTGTTAATTGCTTCGTAAGAACTTCAGTCCCGTGTTTAACCGTTTTTACGAATAAAATGATCGTATTTTAGAATAATATTTTTCTCCGTGTATTGCGTTCCGTTTGTCTCCATCCAGACTAAAACCTTTAAGAACTTATTTAGGCTCTCACACCCTAAAATTAAATATGTCTATTTAAAAGTATTATTCGTGTATTGCCTATAATACATCTTAATTACATTTTCTTATTAGTTTAACATCATTCAAGGATTACCTGATCCGTCTATTACTGAGAGACTTCATTTAAGAAGATAAATATTAAAATTAAATAAAATTCTTGTGCTACTGCACCGCCCATCATAAAATTTTGCTTGACCAAACACGTTAATTATGGAACATAATATTATATATTAGTATTAAAATATATAAAAAGGATTAAATAATGGCTGTTCCAATAACATGTCTTCGCTTTTATATCCTTTGCGCGCAAACTGTATCTACACGGAGAAAAATGTTATTCGAAAAAACGATAATTTTAGTAGTACAAACTGTCAAAAATGGGACTGAAGTTCTTACAACAAATTAACAGTGTTTCAATGTTTATTGAATTTCAATGTTTATTGGTGTTCAATATGGTATTATATAATCTAATAGTATGGAAAATAATCTAACGTAAATTGATGTGAGTCAAATGTGATTAAAATTTAAAACTGTTTTATTCAATATTTTTTTGTAAATTACTCTATCTATCCACTTGCTTTGAAAGTTGAAAGAAGTGGGGACCTATCTTACTAAAACATGGCAATAATCTGTCTTGAGATAATAATTAATCATTTCGAAAAGAAGAATTTTACTTTTATTTTCGAAGAATAATGCCTCAGTATTCATCCACTTGACTGATGATACATTAAGACCCTAATCTTCAATCAACGTCAATTTTAATCGGAAAATCTTTTAAACATAATATATTTTCTTCAAATTAGATGCTTAGGTACACTGTAGTTTTCTGTACCCTTATTATAATATTAAGCATGTTTGAATCACAGTTGTATTCATTTGAATAACCATTATAAACACAGAGCGATAATCTGATTGTTTAGATCAATAAAAACTAGCCAACCGTGAGTTTTGGCATCATGAACATTACACAACTTTTCCTGACTCAAATTTTTATGGCGATGGAAAAACAAATTCCAAGGTTGTAATATCACTGCCATCATGCATCTGAATGTTTTTTTTAAATATATTTTTTGTTATGTAAAAGATGGTATCTATACCATCTTTTACATATTTATACCAAACACCTTTTAACTCAATTCGCTTTCCTGTGTATATCAATGAGGTAGTCCGCACACTACAAAACTTATAAAAAAACAGTTGTCTATTGTTACATAGCAGAACGTATCGAACCGTTTTGATAGAACAGAATAGAATTTACATTTTTAATACAGACATATTATAATCTCAACATAATCACAAATATATACTTACGTCAACCCCGGTAGCTCAGTCAGTGACTCAGGAATACTCGTGTTTTTAGTTCGATAGATTGGGAAATTCGAGATAATAAGGTTCAATAAATAAAGCGATCTCTTTTGCCATGTAAATACTTGTTAAATTATATTTAGCAAAATGACTCTACGCTACTAGAGAAAAAGCTTGAATCTCTCTGCGGGAACGAAAGACGGATTTTATATTATTAAGTCAAAGCCAGAATAAAACAGATAACGAATATTATAATACTTTACCCCAGGCATCTGGTATCAGCCCATCTTGCCGGTGAGACGTATCACTGAGTTTATTTCTGATTAATTTCACTAAGTTCGATTCTAGGTTCAAAACAAAAAATGCTGCTATTTTAAAGGTACTGCAGACGTAACCATCCGCTTTGAAGGGGAAAACAAGAAGAGCCTGCTTGAGTTTTCTACCTTTGGTTGACCGCCTTGGGTCCCCCACCCTCTATAATCTTAACCAATCAACACACGCCCCGGGGTGTTGCCATCCCTTATAAGGGTTGCCATCTTTTTTAAAAGGACAAATATTAAATATTCAGTACCTGACTTAAATACATACTGCAGGGTTACCATATGAATAAATGCATTACATAACACTATGGCAACGCAAGCAGTGACTTGCAACTGGCCGTGCTGGTTGCCACGGCCGGCGACGAACCAGCTCCTGGTTGCCATGTTTGTGCCAGTTTTGTTGTCAGCTTTCTATTTTTTTTGTTGCTGATTGACAGCTGATTGTTCTTCGTCTATGGATAAACAAGACGAGGTAATTACTGAAATCGTAAAATGGAGTAGTGCCGTGATAGAAGTTTGGTTGGAAACCATAGCAACCAGTAAGTTTTAGCGTATCCGCCCACTGAGGCAACTGAAAACAAACTAAAACTGGCTGGTTTCTATGTCTTGATTGGTCAAAAAGCTTGTTTAACCATAGACGAAGAACAATCAGCTGACAGCTGGCAACTAGCAATGGCCGACCACCGCAACCAGCAGTGCCAGTTGCGAGTTACCATGGAGTTACCGCTTGCGTTACCATTGACAACGGGGTTTTGTGTGATTGTAAAGTGTGCGGGCCATCACATCTCTCAACTGCCAACTGTCATACAAAGACAGTTGGCAGTTGAGAGTTTTCAGCTGCCTCAGTGGGCGGAGGCGCTTAGTTTGCTTTCAGTTTCTACGGTGAGCGGAGCATCTTAAAAGTTCAAATTTTTTTTACACGGTCGATACGTTCCACAGAATTTCGTGTAAAATCCCGTCCAAAAATAAAGTACCTACCTAGTTTATTATTGGAAAATAGGAAAAAGCTTTTTAAAGTGTGTTATTTAAAAATCATATATTAATTACTGTGTAAAAATACAATTGACTACACGTAACACAATTCATTGAAGCGCCTTTCATATATATATATATATATATATAAAAAAAATTAAGCAACAGGTTGGCAATGCCTAATAAGATACCCATCGTAGCGGACATTTAGAACCCCATCAAGCTAGGTACTACGAGATCGTAGAGCCGTAGCATCGTAGAGGTCTAACTGAACATTTTAAGGAAAGGTAGAGTCAGAGGTCAGTTTTTTTGTGATTTCTTCTAAGAATGGATAAAACTTGAAAACTCGTATCTAAATCATTGTCATTTTTTACGTGAATACTGTACGAAAGTTCCAACTGTCTCCAACCATCTGGGGCCAATCGTACTATGGCATCAAAACTTCGTGAGGATTCCCGCCTTTTAACATTAACTTCACGCGAGAGGCTTTGAGTGTAGTGTGTAGATTAGTCATTTAGTTTTAACATTCTTCAATAGATGTCATTAGTATGCTTGGTTATACGTAGTTTTGTAATATCTCAACAGATGTCAGTTAAGTATTCTTTTTTAAGAGCCTATCGATCACCTATCGTCGTTACGTATCGAGCGGTTACGATAAGAGACAACTGTATCTGGTAGACGGACAGACGAAATAAGTTTCATGAGTCTTCAGCCACAGAACAACTTAGCGCATAATATAGAAAGGACGTTAGGTCCAGTTAGATACTCATTGTAAACATATTGATAACGTATATAAATAAAGTAACTTTTAATTAAGTACAGTAAGTGGGAGAAAGAAAAAATGAGGGAGTGAAAGGTGGGGAAGTACTATGCTATTCTGATCTAGTCGTTAAACCCAGCATAACCATTTTAAAGCGTTTCGATTCTGTTTGGTGGTCTTGATCAGATTAAAAATTATTATTTAAATGTTTACAAAAGATTTACGCTTTTGGTTGATATAAGAATAGTGGTTTAATAGTATTATAAGTAAATTAAATTTTACGTCTTTCTATATACGTATTTTAACATAAAGAAGAGTATCTTTGAGTTATTTTTTTACACAAATCATCATTCATCATCATCATTTTAATCATTCTATATGCCGGATAATTTCACTCGAGGCCGCCGACACAGATTTCTGATTCTTCCCAGGTGCACAATTAACATACCAATGCCCCTGGGAAGAGTGTTTTGTTAAAAAAAACTATGGAATTTTTGTGAATGAACTTCAATTATCGCACGAAATGTGGATATCTTCTGCAAGTCCTCTGCATAAGGTCCGGACAATTCCATATACATGAGGTTTTCAAAAATACCACCGCTATTTATTTTTTCCATCTCTTTAAGCAGAATAATGCCCTGGCAACTACAGGGACTCCAGGTAGTAAAATATATATATATATTTTTTTTTTTACCGCTTGGGCACATAAGCTTGTTTTCACGACAATTTAACATTTGTCGCTTGTGTTGTGGTGGAAGACTTAGCCAGTCAAGAAATCGAACACGTGAAGCTCGGGTGGGACCCAAACGCGATGCCCACTCAGCCACTGACCGCTCCAATATTTATATACATTTTTTTTACCTATTCACAGAATAGATAAATTCTTAAACTCTTTCTGTTCAAAATATCAGCTTCAGCCATTCATTACCGTTATTATGATTACACCCTCATTTCGTATGTATATCTCGCCTCCCATTTGGGGTGAGGTTCAGAGTTTCAGTTATCATCCATTAAGTCTGTCGAAACCATTAATTCATGGTTTGATAATACCTCCGAAATGCGAAATCTTTAATCAAACTATTGGCGTTAACCAAACAAAGGCTTTGGGAGCCTGAAACACGTCATATTTTGGGATTTAAACCGTAATTGGGGTTGCGAATTATTTCATACAATCGTTAAAGGGAGGTGGTAGATGTGTGAGTGTTTTTAGTACCCCGAGAGAGTGAGAATAATCCATTGTATTTTGTATGCAGTCAGAAACAGAACGACCTTTTTTTTCATATTAACTATATTTTTTACTTGATTCGATTTTTAATTTACTTTTTACTAATATTTTAATTACTGAAATAAAACAGTGTGATGATGGATATGGGTGGTTGCGCTATTACACACTTCTCTTCTTCATATAGAAGCCCACAACACCAATGCAGCAAATAACTCACCAATCACTCGCGCAATCACAACCTATACCCATTATGAAAAATTATTACAATTAGACATTTTTCACGATTCATTGCGAACATACAAAACAAAATTATTAAATTTCTTATCATTTTATTAAACTTTAGTGAGCAAATAATTTTTGATTTTAAAATGTAAAATTTTCTCCACCCATACTCTTTCATTTATGTTTTATTAGTCAACCAATGTTTGATTCTTTTCATTAGTTTCATCATAATATAGTTTTAAAACCCAGGCGAAATTACCTATTGATATTTTACAGATTTACGTAATAGGTACAAAACCATGTAATTTATTTAAAATACCTTACAACTTATATTTAATGTACTGTGTAAATCTTATAAACAAATAAATAAATAAATAAAATAAATTACAATTTGAGTAAATATGAATTAATATTTATCCTAGACTTGCAAAAAAGTCAATAGATGTCGCATTAAAATAGATACATTTATCCAGACATTATTTGGATGGCATTTAGTTTGAGTTGAATCTTGCAATTATACATATATAAAAAATGTAGCGGCCAATAAAATATGTGTTAAGAAAATGAATATAATGTTGGTAGTGCACAGTCGAAGTATGATACAGTTAAATTTGATCGAATCGGATAGGGACACGTTAGCTACACAGGATAGTCAGAGCAGCAGCCCGGAAAGAAGAAGGTCCTGGGTTAGAGTCCTAGATTTAACGCGATCTTTTTCAGATTTTTTCTGTTTCAAATTTTCGATTGAGTTTCGCTAATATTTTTTTCATTAATTAAAATATTACATTTTAAGTTTTAACTTATTAAGTTAAAAATAAAAATCAACTTTTTACTTACTTTTTAAACGGTTACAAGATTTCGGTAGTAGTGTAATAAATTTATTTAATTAAATATGGCGTTTATATCCCTAATTTATTAAAAAAATAGAAAAAATAGAAAAAACCAATCTGAATACCTTGATATTGGCTACATTCGCTTCAGATTGGTTTTTTCTATTTTTAGAATTCGCCACAAGATGACACTACTTTCGTTTGGAAATTTCGTTACATTTCTCCGTGGACGGGCCCCAGGCTAACGTAAATACTGCGCTTTCACCAAATTTCCCTTTCAAAGTAGTTCACTTTCTTCTGAAATAAAGCTAACGGCACGGTATCGCTTCCAACTAAATAAGCACACACTTAACACTACAAATTCACATCGACGGATCTGCCGGATCTGCCCTGATGATGGACACTGCAACGCTGTCCGAAACGTCGGCTAAAGAAGGAGGTAGCACAACACGGCATAACACCCCAAAAACAAACAACGAAAAAGATATATATATTTTTTTTTATATGAAAACTGCCCAAGAGTGTTAACTGCTCCCGCCTGGGCGATACTGCGAGTATCTTCCACTCTGGAACGTGCCGCAAACATACTATATATAATTTTTCAAACGTCTTACCTCCCGCTCTCGTTTCATTCCCACGCCTCCTTCCCCTCCCGCATTCCCTTTTATTTTCCTTACCTTCCTCTAAAAAAAATATAATCCCCTCAAAATACACACACTTCTCACAGTTGTCCGCGTGAGATGCATGCATTTTCCAAATTTATCGCCTGCTATCCTCTACTGCTTTGTCTTCATCTTTCTTTCGTTCCCCCCCCCCCCTCCTGAATTTCCCAACACCTCTCTCCTCCCTCTCGGCAGCTAAATTATATGAAATACATTATACATTTTTCAAACAACTCGCGCCCACTTATTGTAAAGTTTAATACTCATTTCAAACCCACTTATTTTAAAATTTTATACAAATTTCATAGCTCCAGAGCTCCCTATTACATAGAAAAATATTTTCGGGTGTGCACATAAAAACTCACTAAAGTTTCATCACATTCGGACGAATGATATAGAAAATAATTTCAGAACGCTAGAACTCACTTGCATTATAATATGTAGAAACCTTCACGGACATGCAAACGATAAAATACCATCCATCGCAACCGGATGAAATAATTACAAAATCCTAAAACTCACTTGCGTTATATATAGATACCTTCACGGGCATGCACATGACAAATTACGATCGCAATCGGGTGAATTCTTTAGGTATCTCATAAGGGACAAACAAAGAAACATTCATTTTTTATATATTAAGATTAGTGTTCATACGAAGCAAAAGATTTAAGATAAAAATATTTTTCCTTTCTCATCTTATTTTTAGAAAAATAAAATATGCTTTGGTAAGAAATCGTCAAAAGAAATTTCCCATAAAGAAATGGTACCTAAACTACAAAAAAAAAAATCTAGAAGAGTGTTTCTGCATTCTTGTTCCCAAGTCGAGATAGAACTTTTTAAATCGTGATTTTCTTTTGTTCTATGAATACAGCTATTCGCGATTTTTCGCAGAATGTTTTGTTTTTCGTTTTAAATTATTTAAAAAAATGGCTTTCAAAGGAATTATACAAAAGCTTCTTTGTTTTGAGATGCTTAAACCTTTTTTTTTAATATGAACACCGCACAAGAGTGCCCAACTGCTCCCGTCTGGAGCCAGTGAGATTATGGCATCCCCAATTGGGTTATGCTGTGAGCCTGGAGGTTGTGAGGATCGGAAGGAGATGGGGAAGAGGAAGGCGGGGAAGTACCTGGCTATTTAAATCTGGTCACTTAACATGGCTTAAGCCATTTCAAGAAGCATTTCAATTCTGAATGGTGATCTTACACCAGAGTGATACTGAGAGTATCTTCCACTCACTAATAACACTCTGTAATTGTAACTTCGAGTCGAGAGCCTTACCATCTCCACCCCGTCAACCATCAAGCTTACTTCTTATACGCTTGGAAAGACGTACACAATGTGAGAAGGTTATGAAATGTATTTCATGGACCACAAAAAGGTTTTAAGTTTTTGTTTTTACAAAATCATTGCTCCGACTCTTTCAAATTATGTCATATATAATTGCTACCATAAACGTACAGAAAAGTCTTAAGTCGACTTATGACAAAAGGCCAAAAAAAAAAAATTTATATTCTGAAAATATCGAAAAAATTACTCGAAAATGGAGAAAAAAATCACAGTTACATAATGAATATTTAATTATTTGTCATTTATTAACTAGTGTAGTCCCGGCCTCTTGACGGCCTCCGTGGTTGAGGGGTAAGGTTAACAAGTAATTCGTAAGTCGTGGGTTCAAATCCCGGCATGAGTAAATAAATTAAACATGATTAATTTGTGTCATTTCACATTTCATTATTTGAAAATAATCTATAGCTCGTTGCATAATGGAATATACTCTCAGTATAGCCGTGGTGTAAGTCCAGCATCCAGAAATGAAACGTTGCTTGAAATTGTTTTAGCCGTTTGTGGTGACCATATCTGAATAGCCAGGTTCTTCGCCAACATCATCTTTCAACATACTCTAATTGCATATGGTATAATATCACCATCTCCGGACGAAACAGTTGGGACTCTCGTCCGGTGATCATATAGAAATTTAAAAAAGAACCATCATTTGCACGATTGATAATAAAAGCGGTATAAAAAATCTCAAAATCCGAGTTTACTGGTCAAGATTGACTATAAAAATATTTAAAAAAGGAATACACATTTAAAATATACAATTTTATAGTAAAATAATTTCTTGTGAACGAATATTATATCATTATACTGGTACTCTACAAAAGAAATGTATGTATACAAAAGAAAACTGTTGAATAATGGTAGATTCAGACTGGGTCGACGTACGTATGCATCGCTACGCCTAACAATATCTGGGCTACTTAGCAACCATAGATTTTCAATGAAAATTTATGTTTTAGAATCACATTGGCCACACGCATCGCGACGTACGATGTATGTGGCCATTTTCATAGAAAATGTATGGTTGCTAAGCATTGTTTGGCGTAGCGATGCGTACGTACGTCGACCCAGTCTGAATCTACCATTAATATCCGATACAGACTTCATCGATTTATCGCTTTTCTACAACCAGGGGGTCTAAAACGGTCGATCGATGAAACCTTATATCTATTTGACATTGACCAATGGTGTCATGTATGGTCAGTTATTAATATTTGCGACACGGTCTACGATTGTTAATAGATATCCTGAAGACGATTGATAAATTTTAGCGCGGCCTCCACAGTTTCAGATAAGTTTCGGATAACTATCAATATACACATGTTTTTTTTTAAATAATGTTGTTCGTTATGCAAAATTATTGGCTTACTTATTGAACAGATTGAACTAACGAAGCTCTTAGAAATAAAAGTCGTTTACGTGAGATTTAAATAACGCTTGTAGCACACCGTTTTTACACTTGCCACTACACCATCTCTTTCCCCCGTACAGCGCTAACCAAATCACTATACCACTATACCACTAACCCAAATCTAGGCGAACCAGGCTGCGCAGACGCCTTCTGCGCATTTCCTATCCTCGAGTCGCCCCATAAACCACGCCACAAGGAATGGCCTATATAAAGAGCTGCGCGCCCTAATTCAACCAGTTCGTCTGCAGCTCGCCCTTGGCTAGTACACTCTCTTAGTTGCGCCTCGTCCTTTGGCACGACCCTCTAAGGAGTATTCTACTTCCAAAAGCAAAGCACCAACCAGACCCCGACTACTGCCTTAGTTGCGCTTCGTCCTATGGTACGACCCTCTAAGCAGAACTACAAACAAAGACTTATCAGCAAGGTTCCCTCCGATCCCTTGCTCAGTTAATTATTATTGTGATTTGATACATTGTGACTATTTTTACTATATGTGATCTGTGAACTTACCTTCAATAAATAACATTTTACCAACAAATGTGTTACACGCTTCTAATACGCCATTAATTTGTTCGTTCGATATTTGAGAAACGAAAATGGTTGAGTCATGCATAAAGAAAACGCATAAATTTTTTTTAGGTTAGAATTTCAATTCTCCATTCCCAATTTATCAATATTTTTACGTAATTGATTGGCGTTTGACATTTCGGGATTAGAATTCGTAGACATGTCCGCCAGTGTTGACAGCGTACATCGATTTCCTATTTATTCCCTGTCAATACCGGTCTGGCTGTCAATAATGCAACCGTGCTTGGGATATTGGTAGAAAATCTACGGAAGTTAGACATATTGATCCGATATTTTAAAGTTAACGATGTCACTGTGCTAAAGCTCCAGTTCCAATTATGAAAATGATACTTAAATTCAAAGCAAATACTTTTTAAAAACATATTTTGCATATCATCACATATTTTTCTAACACTTTTTTCTTCGTCCATCCGATCTCCACCTCGAAAAATCTAATTCCCAGTTATTTCGCAAAAACTCACGTGTGGCAAAGTCATTAAATAGCTATTCAGCGCTATTTCGCTTTATTGACAGTTGAAAGGTCTAAGTTAAACACCGATTCTAAACGGGGTGTGTCACCATCCTCGTGATAGCTTATCCATACTATAACAAATATTGATAAAAATAAAAACAAAATACTTGCAATAGTTAGAAAACTCGGCCAACTTATCCAATATATAGCCACTATTCGTAAGATTAAGTACCAAATAGTAAACTCTGACTTAATAAATAAATAAACCGTAAATCGTAAATTGAAAATTAACGTTATCCTATGGATAAGCTATGAAGAGGATGGTGAAAAAGCCCCTTAGTTCGCTTCAGCTTTTAAATAAATTGTGATCAGCAGAGGAGGACAAATATATTGTTGTTAAACTTGTCAGCTTATTACAATTTGATAGAAAGCTGAAACGAACCTAGAATCAGCGTTTAACGGAGACCTTTAAAAAAATGGCGCTAATGACTATATGATAACAATGATATATTTGAATTTCTGTGAAAAACCTCATATAGTACGCGCCAAACTTAAATGCAGATCTGCACTTGATACGATCCATTCTCTCGCAAGTACTTTACAGTCTACAATGACTGTAAGTGAAAGAAAAAGATGCATAAAAAATATTTGCGACAGAAAAGATGTAGGCGGGGAGGCATGCCGCTTTTCAGACCTTAAACTCACCTATTCCGATGATTTCTGTATCAACAGATTGGAATTAAAGTTTAGCTCTTACTTAATTAAACGGTATATCGTTCTTGTAGTTTATTTGACATTACGAATAAATCGCTACAATCTTAATAATATTATAAACGCGAAAGTTTGTATGGATGTATGTATGTTTGTTGCTCTTTCAAGCAAAATTTACTGAATGGATTTTAATGAAATTTTACAATAATTTAGCTCATACTTCAGAATAACATATAGGCTATAATTTATAAAGCTAGCTATTTATTTTCAACATATTGAAAATAATAATTATTGTTTAATAGAAAATGTCAAAATTTGTGAATGACATTTTGAAAAACACTGATTGTTAAATCAAAATGCTATTTTAGAAAATATTTTAATTAGTGAATTCATTTGAAGTACTAGCCTAATACTTTGAATCGAATCAAGAATTTTATTGTATAAACGTAGATGGGACCTAGGATAAGAAAATATATTACTCGAAGTACTAATCTTACGCAGACAAAGTCGCAGCCAGAAGCTAGTAATATAAAAATGTTAAATATTCCAAAAAATAAATGATTTATTAAAGTATTATTTTAAAATTATGGCGTTATAAGTAAGATCCAAAAAACCGTAAATATTTTTTCAGAGAATTCCTTAGCTAAGCGGGCATTTGGCCAAAAACCCTGAAATCTCTTTTTCTTTTTCCTTCTGTACCTTTTGTCTTCCGGCCTGTCTGTCTTTGTTGAAAAATTCCAAGAAAATGCTTGTTCATGCGACTTAAATCATCATATCAAAGTCAATCAACATTACTTATCAAAGTCTTATCAGAGAGAATAAGGAATCCTTTTTTGGATAACAAAAAATATTATTTTTTCGATAGATAATAAAAGCGATTACAATAATTTTCGCAGCGTTTCAATAACAAGAACATATCCCAAAAATGCTTAATACATAAAATCTTATATTTATTATAATAACATCAATATGATTATATTATAATGTGACTTTTTATTTTATTATTTATTTAAAGGTTTGTCAACAATGATTCACATCAAAGCTCTCACAAATACAATTACCACAAGCATGGTTGATACTTTCACTAATTAAAGACAAACACATAATTGATAGGTGTAGTGTCTTGTTATAATATAATTTCCCTCTCAAACACAATTACCACAAGCATGGTTGATACTCTCACTAATTAAAGACAAACACATCATTGATAGGTGTGGTGTCTTGTTATAATATAATTACCCTCACAAATACGACTACCCTCACAAATACAATTACCACAAGCATGGTTGATACTTTCACTAATTAAAGACAAACATCATTGATAGCTGAAGTGTCTTGTTATAATATAATTACCCTCACAAATACAATTACCATAAGAATGGTTGATACTTTCACTAATTAAAGACAAACATCATTGATAGATGAAGTGTCTTGTTATAATATAATTACCCTCACAAATACAATTACCACAAGCATGGTTGATACTTTCACTAATTAAGGACAAACATCATTGATAGGTGTAGTGTCTTGTATAATATAATTACCCCCACAAATACAATTACCAAAAGCATGGTTGATACTTTCACTAATAATTAAAGACAAACACATCATTGATAGGTGTGATGTCTTGTTATAATATAATTACCCTCACAAATACAATTACCACAAGCATGATTGACACTTTCACTAATTAAAGACAAACACATCATTGATAGGTGTGGTGTCTTGTTATAATATAATTACCCTCACAAATACGATTACCCTCACAAATACAATTACCACAAGCATGGTTGATACTTTCACTAATTAAAGACAAACATCATTGATAGGTGAAGTGTCTTGTTATAATATAATTACCCTCACAAATACAATTACCACAAGCATGGTTGATACTTTCACTAATTAAAGACAAACATCATTGATAGGTGAAGTGTCTTGTTATAATATAATTACCCTCACAAATACAATTACCACAAGCATGGTTGATACTTTCACTAATTAAAGACAAACATCATTGATAGGTGAAGTGTCTTGTTATAATATAATTACCTTCACAAATACAATTACCACAAGCTTGGTTGATACTTTCACTAATTAAGGACAAACATCATTGATAGGTGTAGTGTCTTGTATAATATAATTACCCCCACAAATACAATAACCAAAAGCATGGTTGATACTTTCACTAATAATTAAAGACAAACACATCATTGATAGGTGTGATGTCTTGTTATAATATAATTACCCTCACAAATACAATTACCACAAGCATGGTTGATACTTTCACTAATTAAAGACAAACACATCATTGATAGGTGTAGTTATAATATAATTACCCTCACAAATACAATTACCACAAGCATGGTTGATACTTTCACTAATTAAAGACAAATACATCATTGATAGGTGTAGTGTCTTGTTATAATATAATTACCATCACAAATACAATTATCACAAGCATGGTTGATACTTTCACCAATTAAAGACAAACACATCATCGATAGGTGTAGTGTCTTGTTATAATATAATTACCATCACAAATACAATTACCAAAAGTAATACTTTCACTAATTAAAGACAAACACATAGGCGTAGTGTCTTGTTAGTAGGTTCAGTGGTTTAGAGATAGATGGCATAAAGCCTACGTCTGTTTCTGAATCGAGAGGTAGTTCTAATTGTTAATAAAACCGGTAACACAGAGTTCTGCCGAGCAGATTTAGAAGGGGATTACCAGATAATACCGGAAATTAGTCCTTTTTAAATCAAATTCTAGACTCTTTTTTACAAAAAAACATAAATTGATTTTGAAAGATTGTTATTTTATCTGGTACACGCAGTTTTAAAATTGTAAGTGTATTTATAATATACTAAGGTTATACCGTGGGCCGATGGCAGATTTGTTCAATTTTCAAACGGTAGATTCTATTAAACAACACATATTTCAAATCATATAATCATACAACAAAATAAATCAATATATAATCTAGTCAACACAGTTTTAATTTTTTAAATTAATTACCGTAAATATTTTATGTAAATCCTTTAGGCTACTAGCAAACTTCGATCAGTTTATGAATAAATATAAGATCATACTCTGTTATTTTGAGTCATCTCTAAACTATTGTATTGTCGTAGAAGTTTCTGGAAAACCTTACCCAAAACATGAAGTCGAACCATAGAAGTAGTTGAAAACTTATCCAAAACCTAGTCCTCCATCACAGAATCTCCTAGTGAGGAGGACTAGGAATATAATCAACATCTATTTTACTTATAAGCATACATATATTCTTAGAAAAAGGTAAAAAAATAAAATATAGTTAGTTTTAAATAATAACTTACAATAAATTATGAGGGTGTTTCAGTACAATATGAATGTTCTTACTTACTTTTAATAAGTAAAGCGATTAGCTGCCCACATCACTAATTCTCATTTTTGACAGAAGTAATAAGCGATTCACGTGTCTGACTTCAGTTCAGATCAGACTGGCTCACAAGGAGAACGTGCTTGCGGCTCCCAACGGAACCAAACATGGCAGAAACGATGAAATACCGTGGTGGAGAAATTTGAAAAATAGATTTTACTAAATTGTTGCTGTCACTGTTGCTCTTACTCCACCGGATATTAAACGAAAGGGACAATGTACCTCGGGCTACTAATACCTAAGTTAAATCGAGGTTTTGTATTCCCCACTTTTCTCCTCCAAAAATTAACTGATTTTCAATTTTTTTACCAACTACATAAGAAAAAACTATTATATCTCTGTACGTTTTGCTTTTTTTAAAAAAACACTGTCTAGTTTGTGTAATGAACGTCTTTTGACGGCGTTTAAATCAGTGAATTTTATTGATTTTTGGAAAATCATAACATCTATAAAAAGTAACTTATCAAAAAAAAAAAAGTACCGGCACGCTTGTAGTTGATATCTATTTTATGTAAAAACAATATTTTCTCTTGGGTTAACATTCAGAGATATAAATAAGGAATACGTTTGTATGGAAAAATCACCGCCGGGTATTCTTAAACATAAATCTATCAATTTATATTATTAGTTTTTCTATCCTGGTTTTACCTTTTACTTCTTTTAAAGAAAACGCGTGGCCGTGAGGTTTAAACAGTTAATGAGGTTTTATTTAATTTAAGATATGTATTTAATTTTATTTAATTTAATTTAAGTGAGTTTTAAATAGTTAACCCTTATTAGATTATTTGTCTACATGAAAATTATGAGTACAATGCTACATTTGAATTTTAACTATTGAATTTTTCGTCGAGTTTCTTTTATATCTATAATTATTTTCAATAGAGTCTTAGTTTATCTTTACGAATTAAATATTACTTTATATATTATTTTGCAAAATAATATATTAATATAATATATTTAATTAATATTAATATAATATTATTTTAATATAATATATCTTTAATTTCATTTTACAATTTATCCCATCTCTTGCTACCCCATTATAATTATCTAATATATAAAAATTAATGTTTGTTTGTGTGTTCGTATGTTATGCGCGGCCATACTGTTCAACCGATTGCAGCGAAACTTTGGGAATTTGATGTGCCCATACCCGGGATGGTTATATGATAGAGAGCTCTGGCGTTATTAAATTATTTCCTATACTATTCACTATTCATACGATTGCAATTAAAATTTCATCCGATTGCTATAATTTTTTTTTAAATTCTTGTTAATATGCCCGTTAATATTTCTGAATATATACTGGTGAGATATGGCATTATGAAATTTGCATAAAAAATTAAATAGGTCACGCGAGTTGTTGGAAAAATGGGTGTATTTAATGTAGTTAAGCGGCAGGGAAAAAAGGGTGGGGAAAGGGGTACGCGGGAGGGTCAGATGGGGAATTAAGTAAGGGAACTTGGTGGGAAGGGGGACGATGGAGAGGATAAGGTGGAGAAGGTGGAAGCGGAATACGTGAGGAGAGGGTTCGCGAGGAAGGGGCGAGCAGGAGAGGAGAGGGGGAACGTGGGGAAGGTGAAATGCGAACGCGGGCAGGGAAGGGGACGCGGGAGGGGAAGAGGAGGCGGAAAAGGAACGGGGATGAATGGGAAATGACACGAAGGGAGAAACAATTTATTTAAGTGGCATTCAACGCATACCGGGTGTTGGTGCCTTGCATTTATCCTAATGTACCTTTTCCGAAAATAAATTGTACCCATAAAATCCCTTTATTTCCTTACCTTTATTGTCGACTGAATGCAATAAAATTGTCACACTAATTGTTAGTTCAAATTAGCACTTCTTCCTGTCAACATCTCAGTGTTGAATACGGAGCTGGTATTTCGACCGTGTCGGAATTTTGTGGAAAGCAAGTTCAATCGTGTGCTAGTAAGCTCTAAATTTTAAGTGAGAACCAGCGGAAAATTGTAAAGCTAAGGAAGAAAAGCGGTAAGTCGACAATTCCTCTCTTATCCATTTCCTTCCGCTTTGCGGGACCGATTTCTGTCCCCAACACCGGGTATCAGCTAGTTCTTTATAAAATATTTAATTAAACAAATTTCATATTTAAGTAACTAGCTTCCTTCTTCTAATTGTTACAATTATTACCAGGATGTTATGATAATCACACAGCGGAATTCGTAGAATCTCTTTTGTAAACTGGATCGGATGTTATTAATATTTAAGATTGCGAGTCCCTTTGTTTGTGTAAATTATCCCTTACAACTTCGTTCTAGACTTGTATTATGTTTTCTTGTTATCTCATTAGATATGCGCCAGGTAGGAAGAGAACTTATAAACATAAACAGGCCAGCTTTGGCAATCATTAATAATTTTACTAGCGTAGCTCCGATCGCATGTTTGTATAGGTTATATACGATTAAGTACCACGAAGTCATGAGTTATTCATTCACCTTCAAAGGTATGTAAAAATTTACGCAGTTATTATATCGAGAATTTTAATTTAGTTATAATGAAGAATTTTTTTTTTTATATCGAAAAACCTCACAAGAGTCCCAACTGCTCCCTTCTGGAGCCAGTGAGACTATGCAATCCTCAATTGTGGAGTATGTTATGAGGCTGAAGGTAAGTGGGGAAGGGAAGGAGATGGGGAAGAGGAAGGTGGGCAATTACCTGGCTATTCAGATCTAGTCACTAAACACGGCTAAAGCCATTATTAAGCAACGTTTCAATTCTGAATGGTGGTCTTACACCAGGGCGATACTAAGAATATCTTCCACTTTTTTATTTATTTTTAAAACGTCAAATTGCAAAATTTATTTAATGAAGACTCAATCGATAAACACAGAAAAATAAGAAAAAGATACTATAACATCTGGGACTCAAGTATCTGATTCACTTGATCGTGCCACTTCTTCCTTGGGCGTCCTCGGCTTCTCCTACCATTCACATTCGCGTCATAAATTTTCTTGACACTCATTTCTTCATTCATTAGCTCAACATGCCCGAACCATCTAAGCGTCCCTTTCTTAATCTTACTTATTACGCTCACATCTGCCTTGAATTCTTTTCGGATCTCCACATTCCTCACACGATCATATAAGGTTTTACCTCCATAAGCCTCAGGGATCTCATTTATACAGCATTCTGTCTACTTATATCCTTCCCCTGCCAGTTCCATGCTTCACTGCCATACATCAGGGTAGGTACCAGTACTTCATTATAGACTGCTAGCTTCGCTTCTGTGGACAACTTTTTGTTGACTCCAACAGCGTGCAATCCGCCATTAATGGAGTTACCTGCATTCACCCTTCTTTCAATATCCCTATCAGCCTTCCCACCTCTCGAATATATATTTTTACTAGGTATCCTCAATAGGTTTTTAGTACCAATACTCTATTTAGTTGCATTATTGCTTTTTAAACCTAGTACTTGACTGTGAATCGGACAATTATGTAAATGGCACTGGTCGTCGCTCTAGTTCGTTTTTGTCTAACAAACCATTTTTCGTGAACTTGAGTTAAGTATGCATTTGTTCTGAAAAAGCCTTTATTTACACGATAATCTTTCAAAAAAAATATAAAAGATTATTTAAAGGGTTTTCAAAACGCACTTTGTCTTACGTCCCCCAAAATGTATGTGCTTTTATCGTAAAAAAACATTAAAGCGCCATTTCTGCCGATTTACGTTTTGGTCTGTTGGATAAAAACGAACTGAAGCGACGTGGTGCCGTAATACATTCATTATTCGATTCTGAGTGATGGATTTCCACTAGACACTACTAAGAGTATCTATCATTTTGAAAATGTGTGATTATCATTTCGTGATAACTTCGTTATACCGTTAGAGTGACACGTTAAACACGCATTACAGAATCTCGTTAGATTAAATTAAATTAACTCATGCCACTTCAAATCCAAGCAATAAATCCCCTTAAGACCGCAGTAATCGTAATCCAGAACTAAATTTTAATTGAAATCAATTAGTTGTAAAGCGAACAATCTTCTGAAGTACTCCATTCCCGGTGCGCCCGTCGCCCCCCGCATCCAATCCAAATTGTGTCAGTGTCAAAACAATTATAAGGAAACCCGCTATTCGGGCCCAGTCGTGTATCAGAGATTCGCAGCGAGCGAAGGATGAAGGTGTGCGAGTTCAATGAATACTAATGTCATCTATGGGACAGTCGGTATTTTGAGGAGGGAGGCGCTGAAAAGGCAAAACGTTGTAACTGGTAAATTGTTGAATAATTGTGTTTTTGGAACTATCATAATATTAATTCACTTGATTTTTTAATTGATTTGTTACTTCATTCAGTTGTTATCTACAAGAGGCTTTTTAATAAATCCTTAGACACAAAGCTAGGCGTACATTATTCAAATCCCAGAGTGATCAAGAAAATTTTATTTGATTTGGTTGTGTTTTTTTTACAAATTATATTACAAATTAATCTAATTCAATTGACTTTCTTCACCACTTTTTATATACAAATCTTAAAAATTGTATGATTATTTAATTTTAATTATTAAATATAATAATACATTACTGGTTTAATTTTTCCCATCTTTCCCAGAAAAATAATATTTTTGGACAAAACTTTGTTCCTCGCAAGGGCTGAATTTATTGATTAAAAATAATATGCAGTACATTTGCTGCACGTTTTGGAGTGGAAGATACTCTCAGTATCGCCCTGGTGTAACACAACATTTTTGAATTGAAACGTTGCTTGAAATGGTTTTGGTGACCAGATCTGAATAGCCAGGTACTTCCCCACCTTCCTCCTCACTATCTCCTTCCCATTCCCGCTATCTTCAGCCTCACACCATATCCAAATGCCTTAGTATCACTGGCTCTTGGGCAGTACGGTTTACATTGGTCATTATTTAAGAGGAATACTATCATAATTTTTTTTGTTGTACGAATATACTAATATGTACATTAAGATGGTCCAAAAATTTTTTTTTACGATTTTTCATTTGGTCACCCCGTTAATTTATTACCTGTACTCATAATAATAACATAGTAAAATTTCAGCGAGATAGCTTAATTTTTTGTGTAAAATGCTTAATTTTTACTTTTGGTTACAGGACAGTTACGTGTGTTAAACTATTAAATAAATATTAAAATAAACTACTGAAGAGTTTTACAGACAAATTTAAACAGTTTTGATACTTATTTAGTAGAATGTGAAGTGAATTAGTGTAATAAAATGTGTTCGTCTACCCGAAAAAAATACGCAATTTTTCTGCTTGGAGTTCGAGATATTGAGTCATTGATGAAGCTTAACCAACTTCCTACTCTTCGGCAAGTTTTACTCTGTTATCACCACATATTAAATAAATCCAAAAAATGTGAAAGATTCCGCGCATGCACTTATTCAAGAACTTATATAAGTATGGAGTAAATCTAATATTCCGACCAGATAACAAAATCACTGCATTGAAAAACTGATTAAGTTTCATAAGAACTGGCTGCTATTGAAGAAAAATAGAGGAATAAATTCTGAAGCACAAAGAAAAATAGAGTATTTGTTTACAAAAGAGCTAGACAAACTTTTTGGTATTGCTCATGCAAGCGCTTTGAATTAGATAAGAATTGCCGAGGACAGAGCGTTTCTCATCGATCAAAGAGGAGGACGTAAAATGATTATGACCTCAATAGACAAAAAACTAGAAAAGGTCAAAGAACGTTCTCTAAAATGGAAATAAAGATCTGAAGCATTGAGAGAAATGGCTGCTAAAAGTAATGCTTCATCTTCGGTGGTGTCGAGTCAAGAGATAGAACTTGAGTGCATATTCAGTAGCATTTCTAGTAATGCTAGCATATTAGAGGATAAGTCCAAATATGAGTTTGTAGCGGCTGTACCAAAAAAGATTAAGAGTGCTTCTAGTTCCTTTGGCGTTGAGCCGTCCACTAGTGGTATACGAGTATTTACACAACACGTTACCAGTGCGCTTGATCGTAACAAGATCACCGATCGAGAAGCAATGCGATTGATTATTCCATAGTCTGCTGCCCTCGGTTTTGCAGCAGATGTACCAGTAAATGAAGCTTTGGGAGCTTAAAATTGTATGAAGTCATTGATTCCGTATTCAGTATTGCAGCTAGGGGTGTCTTAGAGCGTCACTTGAGGTATTTGTCAGATGAACTAGTTACATCTGCCATGTTTTCTGACAAGCTGTCTGATGCTGAGAAACAGGCTATTGTTCAAAAAATAAATTCTGATGGTGGTAATCGTTCAGTACAGGGTTATTCTGCTAAGCTTGCCTCAAAGGTTACGTTAGAAGCTTTTGCAATACAAAGTACGAAAACGCTCTTAGTTCTTGATATCACGGACTCTTTCTTGCAAAAACTTCCTGAGACTTGGAATGACAATGTAGATTATCTTCAAGGCAAAACCTGCGTCAAAAATTTGCGTGTTGTTAATGATACAGAGGAGAGAGGTATTAAACTATTTGAAGATTACAACACTATACTCACTAAGAATGAGGAAGAAAAGCTATTTTTACTCCACATCGTTGAACAATGCAGAAAAATCATTTCTACTGAAACACCCAAAAAGGAGTTAAAAAACTTGGTTTTGAAAGATTGCGACTAATATTATGTTAATTATTGCTTTATTACCAAATTTTAATCATATTTAAATACTTTGTATACTTATTTAATTAAAATACTTGTAATATTTAGAAACCATAAATTACGTGTTTTACTTAAATCCTGAACTTTTTGTCAGAAACTTCTAATTCGATGAGCACCCCCTTGTATATACGATAGGGGGCTGAAATTTTTTACACATAATAGGAATGGTATGTGTAACAAATCAAAGGGGTGGCTACACCTATATTTGAATTTTATTTTTTTACCATATGGGCCTGGACCACCCTAATGTACATACTAATATACTAATATGTACATAATAATATACTAATTGTACTAATATAACCAATACACAAAAATATTTTAATTTCAGGTTAAATAAATAAATAAATAATTGGAGACATGGAACCAAATAATTCATAATTAGTGGTTCTTTGAGGAACCGACGTGGACAGGTAAAAAATTAGTGACAGATAAAACTTCTTTGACTATTGTGGCAGGTAATAACACTGATGGCTCTAATTGAACCGATATCCGAACGTCATTTCCGTCCGAAAATTACCTAAATTCGTGCATAAAGAAGTTTTACTTCAAAAATTAATCACTATAATACTTACGTTTTTAGATTTTCACGTCCAAAATCATTTTCGTTGTTTGTTTTTGGGGTGTTATGCCGGATCTGCCCTGATGATGGACACTGCAACGATGTCCGAAACGTCGGCTAAAGAAGGAGGTAGCGCAACACGGCATAACACCCCAAAAACAAACAACAACAAAAAACTATAATACTTACACAAAATATAATATAATATTTTATTAAATTAAACAAATAACTTTGTATTAAAAACTTATTTGTTTAATTTAATTCAAAATGACGCAACAAAGTGATTTTGCGAAGTTTGAAGAAATAATATTTTATTACCCGAAAATTATTTTATTTCTGTATTTGAAATGCGTATTTCTTTTATTTTAAAATTTAATGGATAATCTTCGTAAGTAAATTCAGATTAAAAAAAGGGGCCATTATTTGCTAACTAAATTTACTAATATAACATTACATTATTTATTTATTTAACTATTTTTGTATATTCAATATATATGAAATTTTAAAAGGAGGTTAATTATAAAAATTTGTTGTTTAAATTATTGTTATGCGTCACAGCTGTATCGCCTTCTGAAGGAATTATTTTTTTTTATATAAATAAAAAATTATAAAATAATATTCCATGATTTTTCATGGGTATGCGCTAGTACATAAAATATAAAATGAATAAATAAATGAGAAATATCAAATATGTTAGTTACATCGTTTTTCACTAGCAATCAAAGGGGTGTTTTCTGACATAACTTTAGGCGTTAGTATGAACACTACAGGCGGGACCCATATCATTTGTCAGGGATCTGAGAGACTGCTTCGTGGACATCAGACCAGCGATGTGGGCACACCCTGGGTGTCTGTCAGACCGCCGTGACTTAGGCGCTTTCATTTTATCACTCAGTCGAAAATGGGTCTCGTGATTAATTAATTTATAGAGCCTTGGGATCAAAAGTGTATTTAAATGATTTTTTAGATCAAAGGCAGTAGATTTTGAGGAAGGTTTGGTAGAATTTTCACATTAGCGCAGACCCGTGAAAAATTACGGAGTATAATGCTATTAAATCTAGTTATATCGCTTTTTTGAAAGTGGAAAAAGGGCAGACAACTGAAAAATTACAAAATCTAATTAATTATTTAAGATATTAAAAACGAAAAAAAATGTGTGTAAATTAAAAAATATATATTCATTTTTATTCACAAAAAAGAAAATAGTGAAAGTGAATAAGATCGAATTGTAATATAAAGTAATGTAAATGTATTGTAATTTAATGTAATGAAATGTAAAAAGTATATAATGTAATGTTAAAAGTATCAGAGTTCTAGTTAAGAAAGTGAAAATTTTCTTTTCTTTTTTCTGGAACAAAAAAGCTGTGAAAAAAACACAGGAAACTTAAAACTAAGAAGTAGATTCGTCTGGTGTACTGAGGTAAAGGTCTCGTCAGTTTAAATAATTCTTAGTTAAGGGATTATTTATCGTTTTAGCCGTGTTTGGTGACCAGATCTGAATAACCAGATACTGCCCCACCTTCCTCTTCCCCATTTCCTTCCCCGCCATTATCTTCAACCTCACAACATACCCTAATTGGGTATGTCATAGTTTCACTTGCTCCAGACGGGAGCAGTTGGGAATCCTGTGCGGTATTCACTTTAAAAAAATAAGTATTCCATCATTGTAAAGAGAATATTTTACGCTTATCATCATGGTAGTAGGAGAAAAACTAGTTTAATAAAGTTATTCATAACCTGAGAACGTTCATCTTTAATAAAATCACTTGTACGTAGATATTTGTTTTGTTTTTTTTAAAGAAGAAAAAAACCCTGATAAAATTTTTCCCATAGTTCTGTACCTTAAAGGAAAAACCATGGGAATGCATTTTGGACTTTTGCTCAGGACAGCGATTTTTATGTTTGTGAACTAAATGTTTAAAGTTCTATAACTTGTTTCCTTACAGCAATAATAAAGATCTGTGAACGGTTTATTGCATAATTTTATTCGTTTTTGACCATATTTAAGACAAATAAGTAAATTTATGAATATATTTTGGTTTATCCTCTATAGAAAACTGGACTCCAGTGGCTTTGTAATTAGAAAAAATCAGTTAATATAATGTTTGTGGATTTTATTGTTTCATCCAGTATTATAATGAAATACAGACATTTTTTCTGCATATTCAACTCAAAACTGCCAAAAAGTGGACTTCCGTGATTTATCCTTTAAGTTACAAAGTTTAAAACATTCGACATTGGTACCTACATTATTATATCGCTGGGCCTCAGAATTAAATACAGAATGCCAAAATTACAATATTAATTAACCTTACTAATAAATAATTTAATATCTTAATAATGGTGGATATTGGATCGATTCCACCATCTGTTGTTTCTTTGTTAATCCAAAGTAAAAAAAAAACTTAAAGTTACAATCATTCATTCTCTTTTAGAGTGTAAATAATTCAAGTAACGTCTGGTGTCCTTTATATAACCTTCACAGTAGATTTATTTCATTAAAAATCTCAGCTCTATAATCTACTTTAATATAATTATTTAAGTGTGTAGAAAATGTTTTATTAATTACGATCGTGAGAATTGTACATAAACCAATATTAAATTATTTTGTTTTTGAATCTGAATAATTAAATGTCTGGTATGTTTTTTTGCTTCGGAGTTCTATTTAATTAATTAACAATTAATTAAATAGATAATTAATTGTTAATTAATAAATAAATAAACGATTTTGTGATTACTGAGAAGGTATATTTTTTATATAATTACTCAACACAGGGGGCCCTCAGCAAAATAATTTCCCTCAGGACCTTTGTCATCTTGGAGGATGCTACGTGAAGGTCTTTTTAGGATATGAAGTTCTGGAAAGGATAAAGGTTGGTGTGAATCTAGGTGTCAGAAATTAAGTGAAGATTCAAACATAAGTGAAATTTGGTTTGAATCTAGGTCAAAACTTAACATAAGATTTTTAATAAATAGTTTGAGATTATTAAGATAGATGGCAGGCTCCTTTCACCCTTTCCAACAGAACTGAAATTAATATATTGTTTGTAAAGCTAATTATTGGTCTCTTCTGCATCAAACCAACTAGAAGGAAACACATATCAGTTCCGTTGGGGGAAAATTAAATTCCTTGGGTTGTGTTATTTCGGTGTCAATAAAATTTTATACTTGTTCGATAAAAAACAAGTGTATTATTAAAAGAGTCTCCTTTCTAATATTTAAGTGAATCCTAAAACATTACACTGGGGTTCAGTGTTTCCAGGTCATCCTCTGCCAAGACCTAGACAAACCTCACCCCATGAATCCGGGCACCATGCTGAGTCACCTAACGTAGTCAACCATTTGGAATGACCTATGGTAGAGGTGTTGGATAACTAATAAATAGAAACGAATCTTAAAATAGCCTCACTATTTTGTTACCAACTAACAAAATAGTGAGGTTGGTGTTAACAACTCCTGTTGTTTCCACATAGTTTATCGCCCTTAATGTGACATTAAATTCCATAAAATGGCATGTTATTCCTTAATTGAAATAAATATTATTAATGTAAGAATATTTTAATAATATCATCTAATTACTGCTCGTGAGGAAATATTTTGTTTGCCAAACAATGTAAATGTTTATATGTTTATAAAACTATTAGCACACACGAAGATGTGAACTAACTTAACCCTTAGCAACACTCGCTATTTTCAGCCTACAAAAATCCACTTGTGGTAGACCTAGGTTCACCATGAATTTATGCTTCATAAAAAGAGAAATAAACGCTTTATTGGGATTTTTTATATTTTATTAGTAAAAGACATATAATAAATCCATGACAACTAGCTTATTAAATCTTTTAAACAAAGATGTAACATTTATAGGAATTTATGTAAAACTAGTGTTTTTAAACTAACAAAAATTCAGACTGTTTTTTAAGTATTAAAATCAAAATGAAAAAATTGATTCAAAAGTTAAATATGTCCCCTTTCTCGTCAGACATATAACTAAAAATAAAACACCTTTTTTAATTATTCAATAATTTTTTTTCAATTTTCAATAACATACAAAATCACAATAGTTTTGTTTAAAATATCAGACCTGGTCATTTAGTAGGAACATTATGCAATCTTATATGAGAATCTTTTGTTTTATCTATATATTATCACTTTAGATTATTAGATATTTACATTTACCACAATTTTAACATCGATGGAGTGTATACGGCAAACATATTTTTGTCATTTTGAGCACGCTCTTGATCGAAACATCAAGAAAAATGAAGAAATTTTACTTACGTAACTAGACACGTAAGGGATCTACGTCCCAGAAAACGCGTATCTCTACAACCAAAAACTTCAGCTCAGTTCATGCCCCCTCACCACGACCTCTCGGGTAATACTGAGAAAGACAAAAGAAATGATACGTTTTTAGATTTTCACGGCCAAAAGCATTTTCGTTGTTTTTTTTGGGGAAATGAAGCTGACGACACGGTATAGCTTCCAAGTAAATAAGCACACACTTAACACAACAAATTCACATCGACGGATCTGCCCTGATGATGGACTCTGCAACGCTGTCCGAAACGTCGGCTAAAGAAGGAGGTAGCGCAACACGGCATAACACCCCAAAAACAAACAACGAAAAAAGACAAAAGAAATATTTGTGATAACTTGCTTGGTGGGAACCCTTCTCCCCCACGAGCGGTTTTAAGGGTTAAGATTAATAAATAAATAAGTAAATCAGAAAAAAAAACTCTTAACGAATGTTCAATGAACATCCTGGCAGAACGGAGCTACCAATTTAGAATTACTATCGATTATTTAAGTGGTTGAAGATTCCGTTTAAGCACCTATCCAATTTTGTATCAAAGTTGAACTATTATTAAATTCTAAGTAAATTACGCGTTCATAAAATAGAAATTCTCTCCGCCTTTTTGGTGAAAGGGTACGGTAGCCATAAGCGCTGATAACATCTTTTGACGAAAACGAAAATTTATCGGCAAAGATCTAAGCATTTAAGTGACACTATTTCAAACGGGCCGAGTTGAAGGGATGAACTTTTGTCTTTTGAGGCTAGGGGAAGGAAAGAGCAAAGCCTCTCAAAGGAAAAACCTTCGAGTTCTGAAAGGAAATTTAAACTATTATGTGAACGCTTAGGAATATGAATTTAATAATTATTTTTACCTACTTTATTTTCTATATCTAGATCTGTTACTATAGACTATATACTAGACAGTGTAATATAATTTGTATGTAAACTTTTTGTTTTGTTTTTGTTATATTAACTCCATACAGGAGGCTCAGAGGAAAATAATTTCCCTCGAGGCCTATGTCATCTTTGAGGATGCTGCGTGGAGGGTCTTTTTGAGGAGAGGAAGGAGTGAACATGGGTCTTGAAGAGACCCGTGTTGTAAGAAGGAGGAAACACAGAGGCTGGCAATCGTTCCACAGCCGAGCTGTGGAACGATTTGCCGTTAATTCAAAAATTCCTTAAGCAATACGAGAAAAGAGTTTTAAATTGCTCTGTCGGTCCAGTGGATAAAGATTAAACGACCTGAAAGTGACTTTGCTGGGCAGACCTAGCAAAAATTTTCATACATTCTAAAAGTGTAGCATTTACTACCAAAGGATTCAGATTATACCTATCCTAAAAAATATAATTATAAAAGTCACAAACTAAGACTTTTTAAATATTGGAATAAACTTTTCATTCAAAATAATCATATAAAAGACCGGTCAGTGATTGAGTAGGCTTTGCGTTTGGGTCCTCCATCACAACACAAGCAACATCTTCCGCTTAGTGTTGTGGTAGTAGGAGATTTTCAAATGTTGTTGGGTTATTCGTAACCTGGGAATGTTTGTCTTTCTTTAAAAACAAAATGAGTACAGTTGTAACGTGTAACACATGGTTCATATAAAGGTTAAATGACCTTAATGTGACTTTGCTGTGCAAAACTCTGGTTATCCCATACCAGAGGTTTGGGATAACCAGAGGTTTGATATATATAACTATCCTTAACCACTGGAGCGACAGAGCAATTAAAATATTTTTTCTCGGATTGCTAAAGGAAAATTTTCCGCCCACATTAAAAAAATCATACCTCCGAATTTGAATTTGGAGACACACAAACTGATTATAGTTCTATGTAGCCAATGAATTCCCCTATCTTTTGTTTATTATCACATATTGTTAGGATTTATAAAAAAAATATAATTAAATCTTTAACCTTAAAACATTTTAAAGAATCTAGAGAATATTTGTTATATTTTGAATGTACAATATATTATATAGTCATATTAATAAAAAAATTTTTTTTGAAAATTTGCCACATTTTGGCAACAAAGCAATCTGAGGTTATGGAAATAGTGCCATAATGTGGCAAAAAACGCTCAAGTGGTTAAAACATAATTTTATTAGAGTCACAAACTATTGCAATAAAATTTACATACAAAATGAGGACAGTTGTAACACACAGCTCACATAATGATCAAATAAACTGACTTTACTGTGTCGGTCTAGGGAAATGTTTCAGACATTCTATACGTGTGGCATGACACAGGTTTTGGATATAAGGTGTTTGTATATAACACCGCAGGTTTTGGATATTCTAGAGGTGTATGTACCCATAAAACCGGGTCCCAGGGGATAGTGGAGTCCTGTTCTCATGCATATTTTAGAACCCGGGAGGGCCTGGCACTATGCTCTGTGAAACATCATTATAATTTTGAAGCGACTGACGACATAAAGGATCATGTCTGATTAGGGCGGAGAAAGTAAAAAATAATGTGACTAAGCGAGAATTTGACACAAGCATCCTGAATTATGATAACATTGTTGGGATATATAAATTACTTAAACATGATCCATCTTTCCCAATAGGGCGCAATGCGATGGATCACGAGAATCCGGCTGGAGAGGTCAAAGGGTCTTCCTCAACCGGCCTCTCTCGATCGGGCCCGCGACGCAGTTAGTGGGCAGACGCATCCACATGGAGAAAAATGTTATTCGAAAAAATAATCATTTTAATAGCAAAAACGGTTAAAAACGGGACTGAAGTTCTTACGAAGAAATTAACAGGGTTTCAATGTTTATTGGCGGGAACTTGTAAGAATAATTTGTTGGTATACGAAATTACGTATACCAACAAATTATTCTATGTATGTATACCAATGATTTGTTGTTATATATTTACGAAATTACGTATACCAACAAATTATTCTTACATTTTACCGCCAATAAACATTGAAACACTGTTAATTTCTTCGTAAGAACTTCAGTCCCGTTTATAACCGTTTTTACTATTAAAATGATCGTTTTTTCGAATAACATTTTTCTCCGTGCATCGCCAACACCTGAACAAACACAACCTTATGAAACCGGACACCTTTGACAAGTTACTTACCATTGAGTTGACCTATATGGCAGAGGTGTTGATTATCCAATAAATGGTTCCCGAGGCGGCGGTATTCCGCATCAAGAATTTGTTTTTAACTTTAAAGAACGTAACATTTACCTAGCAATTATTTGACCTTTATGGAAGACCAAACTTTGATGCTTAATCAAAGATCCTAGACAGGAACGTCCATAAATCTGAATATTTAAAAACTTCTTGTCAAATAGTTTCTTCGCTTTTCCAGACATATACACTGAAAAGCGTAGACCATAATGGTACTAAGGTCACGAGGAATGAATGTTAAGTGACCTACAAATGATTTAGTCTTTCTTTATTGCATTTGACGTAGGTCCGACTTGTGACATAGCATTAGTCTGGTTCATTGTTAGAAGCCTACTGTGTGATTTTTTGATACTGAGAAGCTCAATCCTTTGATATCATATCACTGTTAAGTTAAAAGCCGGAGACTGTAAAAAAACCCATGAAATACCTGAAAAATTCATGAAATTCATTATAACGTAAAAGAATGAAAGAAAAATGAATCTGTTTGGAAGGAAAGACTTGTAAAAATATCGTTCTCTTTTAAAGCGCCATCTTTTTTCAATCAGTCGCGATTCATTTATTTTTCTCATTTTCTTTTATTTCTCACAAAAAAGAAATACAAACCCATCTCCGTGCGTCTGTGTTTTCATTACATTTTTGGCAAGAAAATAAAATTGATGGGACTATCACCGTAAAAAGGGGAAGTTTTTTTAGGATATAATCAGAGATATAATGTATTGTTTGATGGAAAATTCGGACAAATCAACCGGAAGATGTTTTACTGAGTTAAAAAATTAGGAAATACTTTAATGTAGTTTTGAATACTTCATCACTGCCTTAAGACGACGCTTTTGTTTTTAAAACCCTTACATTTTTAAAAACAAAGCACTTTATCTTATACTATAATTAATCTTGTATATTCCTAATGGCATCAATTTTAACAAAAAAACGTACATCCCACAAAAGTTTAGTAAGTCAAAATTTTCTATTTTAGTTTTTACCTCTGAAAATTAAAGATATTAGCCCAAGAAAATCGTTTTTAGGTTAGATCACTTCATATCCGCAATATGTCGCTAGTATCTCTTTTAGACGGGACCGCGCGTTCATCATTCATTCATTTGTTTTTGCTCTCCTGTAAAATTAACTTTCTTGACTCAACATTATTCTATGGGATGTGCGACATAGGTCACTTACTATAGATTTATTTACCGGCGTTGTCTGCAATAGAACACACGATCAGCGCCACGTATTTATTTGAACAGATAATGGTATATCCAATTGAAGAAGAAGATAACAATACTAATCTAAATTAAAATATGAAAATGAACAAGATACAGAAAAATAATAAAACATAATGGTCGCAACTGGGACTCGAACCCAGATCTCACGTCTTAGCGGGACAGCTTTCTACCAATTCAGCCATTACATCCGATTATAAAACCGCCGTAATTGTCAAAGTCGTATTTCAAATTGCTGAATTAACAATATTATCTTCGACTAATGTTTTTATTTTTCCATATTATCGGTAGCTACATTTTTCATTTGAAACTAGTGTTCAAAGAACGCATTTGTTACCTGGATAGTGAGTGTTTTGAATAAAAAGAGTCTTTCTTATAAAAAAAAATTAATGATATTTCGTGTAGTCACATTTCAAGATAGTAATAACCTATTGACCTGTAAATTCCAGACGATGTGCAAATTTCATGACGCTAGGGCAAACCGTGCTTGTGTTTATTATTTATATTTATAATAATATAATTAAGGCATTAAAAACGATATGTACGTTGCGATTCTCATTAATATAACCATTCATTTTAATGTATATTATATGCAAATAATTAATGATGTTAAAAATATATTTTGAAAATTAGGAATCATTAGAAAATAATTATTCGGCGTTTGACAGATTGTTCAAGATGGCGTACAAATTGATCATTAGTAATTTTGTACAATTTGCTATTTGCGATTCGTAAATTAAATCTTCGATGCGAATTTGAACGACTGAAGGAAATCCGTTAAGGGTTGCGACTCCAACCAAAAGGTTCCTTACAAATGCCTTAGAAATATTTCGATACACTGTTGTTATTTTTTTATTAATAATTATGCATTTTTTTATTTTTTTTAACTTTTTAACTTAATGAGTTAAACTTCAAATTATAATATTTTAATTAATGAAGATAATGTTGTCGAAAGTCAATCGAGTTCGTGTCCCAGATGTATCCGTATCTTTTTCTGATTTTTCATTTTCGGATTTTCGATTGACTTTCGCAAATACTATCTTTTATAATTAAAATATAATAATAAGGCAGTTTATTAATATATGCGGTTGATCTTTGGTGTGTAACAATAATAACTAGCAGTTAAAAATCCACTCTGCGGGTTTTTGCTGCTAGGTCCTGTGGGCGGCTTTTGGTTCACCTTCGCTCGGTTTATGTATTATCGACCAGTTATAAGGCTTCGCCCTTTTTTCAAAACTATCTACTGTGAATATAAAACTACAGAACATTATACATGTAATAGTATAAATTCTGTATATAAAGACCGCGAATAATAAGAGAGGAATTCCCTTACACCAACATAAATCTCAAAAAATATTAATATGAAAACATCTATATTTCGATTTAAATATTACAGATGGCGTACAGACATTAAGATAATAATAACGTCAGATACTATGAAAATTATTAAAATTATTACCACGGGTAAAATAATAGTATGACAACTTCGATAGTTCGATTTAAATATTATAGATGGCGGCACTTCCATTTGCATCTCGCACGATGAGCGAGTGATAAGGGTTAACATCACAGCAGTAGATCAGCGAAAAATTTCGCGTACACGGATGGGTCAGAATGGTTTCCATACGGTGCGGCGTCAGGAATTTACTCGTAGTTGGGTTCTTAAATTTCAACCGAACAGGCATTAGGGTAATAATAACGTCAGATGATATTAAAGTTGTGTCTTTAGAAAAAAAATCATCAGTCACATAACAATTAAAATAATAAATAGGTTTTTTATTTAATACCTTATTCAATCGCCGATGTGACCGATTAGAACAATCCGAGCGTAGCTTTTCTGAAAATAAGAGAAAAACGACGTTAGAAAAATTCACATTCCTAAGTTTTTCATTGGTTATATATCAAATACATGTTCAGTGTTAAGAGCAGTTTAAAAAAACAAAGTACAATTCTTAAAAACTGAATAATAACTAGAAATATTTAAAAAAAAATCATTTGTTCTCCGCTCATTAAAATTTTTCAAGGAAAATAAATGATAATTTCTTAAAGCAACACATACTTTTTGATTGATTTACATAACCGGGTTTCAAAAATGGCAAATGACGTATTAAATATTCATGTCTTTATAAAAAAAAAACAATTAGGATGAACCTGCCACCACAATTCGAACGGAAAAAGAGAAAAGAGAAAAAAATAGATATTATTAAGCAAAATATTAGGTCCTTACATATGAAATTGGCGTTTTGTATGGGAGGAACATAATGTCGATTTTTTTAAATATAATATATTTATTTAATCAAAGTATGTACCATTGCTATCTATGCACTTTTGCCATCTCATAGGTAGTTCACCGATCCCTTTACTAAAAATACCATTCGGACGGGAATCAATAAAATCTTTGAACGCGGTTTGGACTGCCCCATCGGAGTTGAATTTTTTCCTTGCAAGAAGTTATCCAAATTTCGAAAAAAATGGTAATCTGTTGGGGCAAGGTCCGGAGAGTATGGTGGATGTCTTAGACATTCCAATTGAAGCTCCTCTAATTTGGTAGCCGTCTGTTGTGCAGTGAGTGGTCTAGCGTTATCATGAAGCAGCAGTGGCCTAGAACGATTAACCAGCCTCGATTGTTTAGCAGCTAGCTTTTCCATCATGGTTTGCAGTTGCTGACAATAGACATCTGCCGTAATTGTCTGGCCAGATTTAAGAAAGCTGTAGTGAACGACACCAGCACTAGTCCACCAAACCCTCACAAGTAACTTTTTTGGAGTCAATTTTCGGTTGGAGCATGGTTTGTCTGGTTCGGCAGGGTCCAGCCATTGCGATGAGCGCTTCCGATTATCGTACAGGATCCATTTTTCATCACAGGTAATGATTCGATTTAAAATCCCTTCATTTTTGTGCCGGTTGGGTAATGAAACGCAGCAGTCAACGCGCGTTTGTTGATTTGCTTCACTCAATTCGTGAGGTACCCACTTTTCAAGCTTTTTCAAGCAAGTGGATTAAAACAGTTTTATCACTAACACCGCAGCCTGCAGCTAACTCGGATGTGGTTTGCGATGGATCCGCTTCCCTAATAGCCTTCAATTCTTCATTATCAACTTTGGTCTCCGGCCGTCCACGGGGCTGGTTCTGCAGGTCGAAATTTCCAGAACGAAAACGTTGGAACCAAAATCGCACTGTGTTTTCTTTTGCGGCACCGTCGCCATACACATCATTAATCCTTCGAGCCGTTTCTGCAGCACTGTGCCACGGTGGAACTCGTACTCGTAAATAACGCGATATTTCAAGTTTTCCATTTTGTAAACTAAGTGAAGCAAAGAAAAAAAAAACAATTAAGGAAAAAACAAATGAATTATAATTTACACACCTAATTTGATACACTTTTAATTTTTTTATTAATAATATAACGGTTTTAGCAAAGATTTTCAAATGCTTTTATATTGTAAATACAAAGATGAGTCTGTGAATTTTACGTTAAGTCGGTATTGGTATTAAATACCGACATTTAACTATTTTTAACAGAATCCTTCTTTTGTGGAAATACCGCATTGATGAGGTACTCAATTTATAAGTGAGCAATAATCTTTTTGTCACCTAATCTAAGTAATGGCACTTCTGTCAGAAAAAATAAAATTAATTAGCTGATAATAAACAGAGAAAAAATATGGGCTAAGGAAATAAATAATGGCCTCAATCAATCTGATCATTAATTTAATTGCTACTCCAGTTTTTTGTTTTCTTCTTTTTAAAGATTTGGAAGCAAAATAATTCGTTATTTCGGCAATTCATTCCAAGCATTATTCTTTTGATTGATAAATGATTATTGATTATACCTATACAATTGCCATTTGTTAGTATTTATTATAACCCCTTGAGCCACAGAAGGACCTTATTATGTCACATATCTTAATAGAGTAGGGTTGGGGAAACTGTGGCTCGCGAGTGCTTTTGTTGCGATACCATAAAAAAGCTCCATAAAAAATACATTCAAAATACTAGAACGGTTACTCCAAATAAAGATATAACTTATACTCGTTGAATTATTTTTAATCTTACTTCTTACTTTCTTACTTATATTATAAACGGGAAAGTTTGTATGGATGTATTTATGTTTGTTAGTCTTTCCCACAAAATTTATCGAATGGATTTTAATAAAACTTTACCATAATATAGCTCATACATCAGAGTAACATATAGGTTATAATTCATAAAGCTAGCTATTTATTTTCAATATATTGAAAATAATAATTATTGTTTAATAGAAAATATCAAAATTTGAGAATGACACTTTGCAAACCAATGATTGTTAAATCAAAATTCTATTTTGGAAAATATTTAAAGTAGTGCATTTATTTGAAGTACTTTCCTAAAACCTTGAATCGAATCAAGAATATTTTAAATATATTAGTTAAGAATTTTGGTATAAACGTAGATGGGGCCCTAGAAAAAGAAATAGATTACTCGAAGTACTAATCCTATGCAGACGAAGTCGCGGGCAGAAGCTGGTATACTATAATTTAACTATTTTAACCGTTTTTACAACGTCGATATAAGCCGAATCTCATCAAGACCCGCATTAATTAATTCAAGACATAGTTCCTCTGTCTTTAAATCTCTAAAGACAGTGGCGCTCTCGTAAGGTGTCAAAAATAAAAATAATAAATTTAAGGAAGATATAAACTCTTACTCTTGTATAATATATAATATTTAATGGGTATCCCATAAAATAGCGCTAGCTTTTCTACTCGCAATTCATTCCACGATGAGCAGCAAAGCTTTGAAATTTCCATCAATTTCTTTCAACATTCTTCAACTGATTGAAAACTGAGAAATTAGGTTTATCTGTACTGATTTATATAGTTTTTTTTTTCTTTCTTGGAAGTATATTTTTTAAACGTTTCACTCTGATCATGAATTAAATGCATACGGTGTTACCAGAGAATACCAGAAAATAGTCATTTTTAAATCAAATTCTAAACGTATTGAATCTTTTTTACAAAAAAAAACATAAATTGATTTTGAAAGATTGTTATTTTATCTGGTACAGGCAGTTTTAACATTTTGAAAAACTAAGTTTTTTTTAATATACTAAGGTTATACCGTTGGTCGTTAGCAGATTTGCTCATTTTTCAAACGACAAATTCTATTAAACAACACAAATTTCAAATCATATAATCATGCAACAAAATAAAACAATACCTAATCTAGTAAACACAGTTTTAAGAATTAAAATTTTAGTTAAATTAAAATCATTAAAAAATAAATCCGAGAACGTGTTTTGTGACAAAAATACCTCAGTTTTTCTATTTATTTAAGGTCTTACAAACTAAAATATTTCAATTTTTTTTACACAGTTATTTTGTTTAGACATAATTGAAAAATCATAAATACATATGATCAAAAAATACTAACAAGAAGTATACGATATTTAATAATTTATCATGGTGCGTTTTGAGCATTTTTATTGCTTACTTGAATGTCGATGTATAAAATTTTGATTGAAATAAATCGATATAATTTTTTTTATTTAAAAAAATTGATACGGGGAATAATCGATCTTTCTCATTGGAACCTCCGTGTATAGTTGCAAGCAATTTTAAAATTTTATTCTCAGCCGCTGGTCAATCGCTGTCAAAGTCATTTAACTAGAGTTTTCATAAAAAATATAATTTATTTAGATCTTATATTTCAAAATCTAGGTACGTACTATTGCTTATTTTTCATTAAGTCTTGTAATCGTAATAATATGTTATTTACCCGCCTCGAAAAAGACCTTGTCTAGTGAGGCAGGTAACAATAATTGAATAAAATTATAATTAACGTCTGACTGAAACTGAAATCAAATAAAAACAAAACGACCGTTTCATAGAAGGAGGAATAATTATTGGAGTAGTTTGGTATATTCATAATGTAGACCAGAATTTAACTGGGCCATTTTATCGATTATTAACCCCAGAATTACAAAGTGATTATGTTAATTTGATCGCCATACAAAAACGGGCAAGTTTACGGCTAGGGATCTAGCCTACTTAACCCGTTAGTCTGTTTCTGGGTTAAAATAGAACTGACTTTAATCTTTAATACATTATTATTCTAATACAAAGTATTCCATTTTGTTCGAGTTGTTCTGGAATCTTATAGTTTGTTAAATATTTGCTTTTGAGATTGTTCCTTAAACAGTTTTTCGTTCGAAATTGTGCATGCACTTTGTAGCTTCTAGCTGCCAATGTATTGCACATATTGAGGTTCCGATGAGTAAGATCGATTACTCCCCGTTACAATTTTATTTAAAAAATTTTATATCGATTTATTTTATTAGAAACTTGCTTTAATATATACCTACATTCAAGTAAGCAATAAAAACTATCGAAACGAATGATGATAAATTATTAAATATCGTGTACTTCTTGTAAGCATTTTTGATCATAAGTATTCATGATTTTTCAATAATGTCTAAGCAAAAAAGGTTTGTAAAAAAAATCTGAAATATTTTAGTTTCTAAGACCTTAAAAAAATAGAAAAACTCTGGTAATAACACGTTCTCGGAATATTTTTTAATGCTTTTAATTGAACTAAAATTAAAATTCTGAATAGTGTCTTTATTGGATTATGTATTGATTTATTTTGCTGTATGATTATATGATTTGAAATTTGTGTTGTATAATACAATATTTCGTTTGAAAATTTAACAAATCTGCCAACGACCAACGGAATAATCTTAGTATATTAAAAATAATAAGTTTTTCAAAATTTAAAAAGTTCGTTTACCAGATAAAATAAAATTTTTTCAAAATATTTTTTTTTTTGTAAAAAAGAGTCAATACGTCTAGAATTTGATTTAAAAAGGACAAAATTCCGGTAATGGCTAGTTATATTCTCTTAATACGTAGTTTATGTATCTACATAAAATTAAAATTGAATGTTCCAAAACATAAATTACACAAGCTATTTCTACTTACATATTTCCACAGGAAACTATAAAAATATAAAATATTTAAACATATTTCTTAAAAATACACATAATTTATTTTTTATGGCATTGTTTTTATGTGAAGGAAAGCGGAATTTATTGCTATGTTTTTGCTAAAAGGAACCCGAGTGTCTATCTTAGGTTGTATCAACAACGTTATAATTTATACGGATTACTTATATTTGTTTCAAAGAAATCATTAACACATAAAATTATTATTGGGATTTATTATAGAAATGAACAATATTAAACCACTAATTATTAACAAGTTTTAAATCCTAATTTCAATTTGTGTGTGGTTATGTATGTGTAGAATAAATACATAATAAAATATAATGTTTAATATTGTATAAAATCCCTAAAAATCTTCTAATTATGTTCTATTAAGTTTTGACCGTAGGCGAAACGCCATTTCGGTGTTTCGTATTCTGTCTCTTTTTTAAAGAAAAACATTGTAACGCAAAATATCCCGGACATTTCATAAATAAGACAATAGCGGAGCACGTACGCAATATGCAATTCACACGAAATAACGAAGATTGTACCAATGTATATTTAAATAAAGATGGAAAACGAACCCTCGAACAAAACGTTCCATTTATATTCAACAAGTAGCCATGTGATTTGAAAAAAATGTTGAAGATATGAATTTTAATAGAATTAATTAGTTTTTCTGAGAATACTTCTTAAGATGATAGACTTCGCTTTTCGGCCCATACAAAAAGGACGCCCGGGAAAAAACACTTTTCTACATCGAAAATTGCACAGAATGAATATATTTTTTTATACTGCCTTCTAGAGGGTGAAAACTATGTCGGTATGTTTTCGAATTTTCGATGCGTTTGGTATTAACGTAAACATTCACTGTCAAACATGTACGATTTATCAAAAAATATTATTTATGGAAAAAGTGCTGCTAACTCAACTCCCATAAAGAATTATAAAATTATAAAAAGCTACCGACGTAGCTTCTTCTTTCTAAAAAATATATATTTTTTTAAATTTCAATTTCGTGAAAGTTTCGGTGTAGAAAAGTGTATTCTCCATAAACCCCTTTTCGAGCGATTTCTGTAGGTAAATTTGAGCGTTGTCTCATTCGCACATTTCGCATTCGCATGTATTGTAAGTGTGCGTGAGCTTTTTGTGAGCGGGACAGAATGACAGTCGCGGGTGTTCCGCGTGTGATTCAAAGTCTAGCCTCTTAAGATGGAATAATAACCAGACGCATCCAGAATAATGTCATTTTAAAATCAAATTCTAGACGTGTCGAATATTTTCCATAAAAAAATTATAATTAAATTTAATTAAGTGTTGTTTTAAATTTTGAAAAAATATGTTAATTTTTATTATAATGTGGTTATACCGTTGGTTTTTGGAAGATTTGTTGAATTTTCAAATAAAATGTTAACACATATTTCAAATCATATAATATACAATAAATCAATAAATTTTCTAGGAAAGCTACTTTTCAGATTTTTAATTTTAGTTCAAATAAAATAAATTAAAAAATGGTGTTTTGGGACGTTTTTTAACACACTTATTCCGCATAGACATTATTGAAAAATAGTATATACGTACGACCATAAAATAATTACAAAACTATATAATTTTATCAATTTTATCATCAGCCATTTGAGCATTTTTTTTTATAGAGAAACCTCACAAAAGTTCCAACTGCTCCCTTCTGGAGCCAGTGAGACTATGGCATCCCCGATTGTGGAGTATGTTGTGAGGCTGAAGGTAAGTGGGGAAGGGAAGGAGATAGGGAAGAGGAAGGTGGGAAAGTACCTGGCTATTCAGATCTAGTCACTAAACACGGCTAAAGCCATTATTAAGCAACGTTTTAATTCTGAATGGTGGTCTTACACCAGGGCGATACTGAGAGTATCTTCCAATCTGGAACGTGTCGCAAATATAACATATATTCTTTTTATTGATTAATTGTGAAATAACACAAATTAATCAAATAAAATTTATTTGCGCACGCTGGGTTCGAACCCACGACCTTCCGAATGGGAGTCAAGTGTCTTACCACTCGACCACGGACGGTCGTCGTTTTATTGCTAACTTGAATGTAGGTTTATATTAAAGCAAATTTTGAAAGAAATAAACGATATTCAGTTATTAGTTAAAATGCTGGTACCGACAAATAATCAATATTTCTCATCAGAACCGCCCTGTACAATTGCAAGGGTACGATCGCAAGACCATCTTTCTACGAAATTTGAATTTTGGCCGCTTTGTTTTTTTTAATGTCATTTGTACATTAAAAAAATATTTTTGTAACACTTTTCTCATAACGACGGCAATCTCCAATAATTATTTTCATATGTTTTCACTGTGCTGTAAAAAAAAATATTTTTTTAACTTAAAACACTTTTCTAAGGGATATGCAATGTACGTAAGTCAGTTTCGAGTACTGTGAGTTATTCTTTTGTTGCCTAAAGAGCTCAACCACAGAATAAAAATTAAACCTTCTTCTCTTATTCATTAATATTTATAATGTGAAATATTTAAAATTGAGATATTATTAATTTATTATTTTGGGGTACAAAATAACGTTCGCTTCACATTAATTGACTTGCCATTTTCCACTTTCCGGTTAATCTCCCGTAAGCCGCAACTTCTTTCCAAGCAGAGCATTACGAAGTTTGTATTCAGATTAAGTTCGGCCTAATATTTTAAGGCCTACTTAAGAGGGGGGTCTCCTGCTCGGATATGCTCTCGTTACGACATTGAATAGGCGGAGGGAATAATAAAATAAGAAATATTATTATTATCCGCGCTCCGGGGCTTAAGGTGTTGGTAATGATGACGTTAAGGGAATCGGTTTTTCTACAAACATTGAAATGGATAAATATTTGTAATCTCGTGTAAGTAGCGTATCTCGGCAATATATTTTAGTATAGCTTATATGCCCTGCTGGTAGATTGCGGGTTTTAAATAAACGGGGAAATATAAAAGGGCAACATAAAATAAATGCGAAGTCATTTAATAGGTTGATAAAAATCATATTTAACAGGGCATATTACCAGAGAATACCGGAAATTAGTCTCTTTTAAATCAAATTCTAGACGTATTAACTTTTTTTTACAAAAAAACATGAATTGATTTTGAAAGATTGTTATTTTATCTGGTACACGCAGTTTTAAAATTTAGAAGAACTATGTGTATTTTTAAGATACTAAGCTTATACCGTTGGTCGTTAGCAGATTTGTTGAATGAATCAATTTTAGTAAAATTAATATCATAAAAATATTAATCCGAGAACGTGTTTTGTGACAAAAATACCTCACATTTTCTATTTATTTAAGGTCTAACAAACTAAAATTTTAAAAACATTTTTATACACTTATTTTGTTTAGACATTATTGAAAAATTATAAGTACTTATGATCAAAAAGTACTCAGAAGAAGTAAACGATATTTAATAATTTATCATCTTGCTTTTTGAGCATTTTTATTGCTTACTTGAATGTAGGTATATATTAAAGCAAGTCTCGAATAAAATAAATCGATATAAAATTTATTATTAACGCAAGTTTTGAATGAAGTAATTCGTTATTACTTTTTTAATTAAAATTTTTTTTTACGGTGAATAATCGATCTTTCTCATTGGAACCTCCCTGTACAGTTGCAAGCATTTTTAAAGTTTTATTCTCAGCCCCTGATCAATGACTCTTAAGCAATTAATCAAAAAATGTGAATGTCACACAACAGTTTTAAGTGCTATCGACTGCCCAGAGTTAGTCAAGCAGTGGTCGTTTAACTCATTAGTCAAAAGACTCAAATATCGGCAGCGCAACGATTTAGATTTTCTTTGAGAGCCAAATTTTTTTTACAAAAACCTTGTTTTTAGAAGTCGGTTAAAATTAGGTATATGGGATAGAATTTTTTGAAGTAAATACTTCTCTACGCACGCTTGACTTGAGGGGTAAACTGGTGAATGCGTTACGGAAATCACAGCGTTACGAGAGGCGTAATATCGGGTGTTCCGAACGTTACGGAGGCGAACGATAATAAATTTAAATTAATTTTGAGGTTCATTTCTCACAATCTAATCGTAACAACAGTGCTCAAATCCGTAGTAATGACGTTTGGAATGGGTTATGGCATTTATGCTGACAATAGTTGTGATGTTGTTTCTCACATTCTAAACGTTTAAATCTAATTAATAACTAGCACTTTTTCGATTAGAATTTTTTTAATTTCTTGCTGCAAATGTGAATAAACGTCGCTCTCTAACTAGAATCCACATCAAAAAAGTTTTATTTTAAACTTTGTAAGAATTAAATCAACAATCCCATTCTAAGCGTACTTTCCATAATAACATTAATCAAATTTTAGTTTAGAATGTGTGAACTCTGTGCATCAAAACAACTGATTTATCACGATATTGATAACATTCCAAACGAATCTTCAATATAGATTCTAATACACTAATGATTGGAATGGTTTTATTCGATGCCAAGAAGAAAATTATATTAGATTACTAAATAAGTATTTACTTCAGTCGTGTGGTCCAAAGCACACTCGTATTTTTTAATTTTAATTTTAATATTTCAATGTAATATTACAATGTTTACCTAATTATTAACATTTGCATGATATACTTCGGACTTTTATTATGTTGTGTATAAGGTGGGTTGGTAATATAATAATGTTTCGTGGACACTTCACTAGGACACACTGTGCTAAGGTTTTTACGTGGTTATGTTTAAGTGTGAATATTCATGAGTTGTAGTAGAAAGTAGGTTTTTTTTTAAATTTCATTGGTTATTGTAAATTAATTATTTAGTAAGTGTGTGTCATCATCATCACAATTGGCTCTTAAACCCTTTGTGGGTCTTGGCCTCCTCGAGAGTCTTCCTCCACTCATCTCTATTTTGTACTACTTGTCTCCAGTTTGGAAGCTCCAAGATACGTAGGTCTTTGAGGACGTTGTCGTTCCATCTTAATTTTGGTCTTCCCAGGCTCCTTCGCCTTACAAGTCTAGATTTTAGCAGGGACTTTAATGCTTGATGCTCTGTCATTCTTGCCCCATGACCCAGCCACCGAAGTCTTCCTAACTTTATAAATTGTGTCACATTTGGTGTGTGTATAGTTGGGAAATTCTCGAAAAACGTGTTTATTTATTTTACACATTTGTTAGTTTGGTTATGTTTCGTTAAGTTTAATTATGTCACATATTATAAAAATTAACTTATTTATTGATAATGCAATAAAAAATCAACCGAGGAACAACCACGCACTATTTCAAATGCTTAAAAAAATCTCGACAGTATAGAAAAGTCAATTTCAAAACGCCTACCCATTAATAAGGATGATGGAAAACTTAGGCGTAAAGAAGTATCAGTATTGGGGTATTATTGAGGGGCTGAAAAGAGTGGGAAAGGGATTAAAGAAGATTTTGAATTACCTGACTATATATTATATCTGGCCACAATAAATGGCTAAAATCATTTCAAGCAACATTTCGATTATGAACAGTGGACTTTTACCAGGACTATCGACAACAACCAGTTATGTTTTGCATCTTGGCATGCCGAAGGTTAACAAATCATAACAAACCACTTTGAGTTATAAATTTATTCCATTAACTTGGTTATTACCGTAATTAAGGGTATTATTGAGGGGCTGAAAAGAGTGGGGAAGGGATTAAAGAAGATTTGGCATTACCTGACTATATATTATATCTGGCCACAATAAATGGCTAAAATCATTTCAAGCAACATTTCGATTATGAACAGTGGTCTTTTACCAGGACTGTGACAACAACTAGTTATGTTTTGCATGTTAGGATGCCTAAGGTTAACAAATCATAACAAACCACTTTGAGTTATAAATTCATTCCATTAACTCCGCTATTACCGTAGTTAAGGAATTCTATGAGATTAGTTACTCACAAGCATAATATCATGATAATATTGTCATGATTATTATACACGCTAGATTTGTACTCTTAAGGGATATAATAATATATTATAATCATAACATACAGGGGGTTTAGAAACTAAACACGGAAACTACAACAATCAAATTTACATATCACCGTGACTTTCTCAAATGTTGTTAGCAGAAGCGTGTAGGTGTGTACCTATTGCTATGTTACCAAAAGAAAGATGCATGTAGTTTCTAAATTTCTAAATTGTGGGCACGAAAATTAAATATTATTTGAGATAATAAGATATTTTCAATGTTTGTTTTATTTAAAAAAAAAATGTATTTGTTTTTTTTTATAATTTGGCAAATACATTTTCTGTAACGATTAAAATTTTTTTGTATTTCTTGGGCATTAACTATGTTACAATTTCTAGACATTTTGTTTTGAAGAGTTTTAATTATCAATGTACTATCGTTACTTAAATAATTTTAATTTTTAAGTTTGCTAGTGAATGGCACGGATTTGTCGAAACCGGTAGCAGAAAAATTAAAATTTTAGTAACGATAGTACATTGAAAATTAAAACTCTTCAAAATAAAACTATTAAAATTGTGCCATTTTCGAGTTTCCGCTAAAACGACATGTTTATATTCGTGAATTAGGCGGTGTTGACGTCACGCCGGGCAACTTTGGTGACAGTGTCTAAAGCATCGATGACACGTGGCAGGTTTACAAGCTACTAGCCGGCGAATTCACTATCTGCTAGTAAACTTCGTATTGTTCACAATCAGCTAGTAAATATGATTACATTACTGAATTCGCCAGCTAGTAGCTTGTAAACTTGCTCAATGTAATCAAGGCTTTACAGTCAGTGGCGTTTTCTATGTCATAATGACGAGGTAGCCAGTTGGAATATTTTCGCAATGTGTGGTTTTTTTAAATCAATTATTTTTATTATGAATCAAATTTTAAAAGTATGTTTTTTGTACAATGATCAGAAACATAAAAATAATCTTTATATTTAATCACTGAAGACAATTTTAGTGACTCTCAAACGAAAATCTGAAACAGAAAAATCAAAATAAAATACGATCATATCTATAAATTGAACCCAGTACCTTAGCCTTGCCGTGGCGATGCCCTACCACTGAGCTAATGGGATCCTATCTAGGTGGAGTTAATGTTTAAAAAAATAGATATTTTTTAATGTAATGGCTTGTTTGTTGGTTTCCGACAATCCGTACAAATTGTTAACCGCTTGGGCACGTAAGCTTGTTTTCACGACAATTTAACGTAGGTAGACATAGGACCTCCGTTGTGTGTAATACTTAATAATTCTTAACGATTCTGCATTGACCATCGATATTTTCAATGTCACTTACAGACAGTTCAGCAACTATCTTTTAGACAAGTAGTAAAACTGCCCTTGGGTACTTTGTAATTTATAATCTTCTCCATGATATATTGGTGTATTATGTTTTATAGAGAACATGAAAAAATAAATAAATCAATAAATACCTAAAATACGAAAAATTATTTTCTGCACTCCAGGTTAAAGGTAAAAATAAATAATGTTGCAATATAATTGACGATCAAATAAAAATTTACTCAACTCTTTTTCTTTTTAAATTTCATTCAAATTAAATGTAATAATGTTATTATTAAGTTCTGCAATTGTTTTAGTTTTTTTATTTTTTTATATTATTGTCACAGCTGTTTCGACTTCCAAGGCCATTTTCAAACTATGGTTGTTACACATTGTGGTCGTCTAAACACTTGCAAAACTAAATAATAACATTATTAAATTAAATTTTTAATAAATCTTAATGCTGCGTAGAGGTTGAAAGAAAAATTAAATTGAATAATTTGAAACCAAATTAAACGCGGTGGTCTTAAAAATGGAATCAGCGATTTCATTCTCAAAGTCGAAAGCGAAAAAGATATTAGAGGTCTATGGGAGATTGTTAAAGTGTTATTTCACCTCACTTTATAGCCAAACTGAATAGGGTTTGTTCAAATTAATCTGCTCTCAATTATTTCACCGCAAACTCCACATATAAAGGTGGAACCGCAAGTCGGAAATTCAATAAATTTAAGGCTGGTTCACGTATTATGTATCTTTTTACCGTATCAGATCACCGTATCCGTAACACAAACGCTTTTCACAATTGCTAATGTAGACGGGTGCAATATGATTTCACAATGCATTTGTCGCTGTGATATAATAATACATGATATGGCCCGTTCCATTACCTATCTCGAATCGGTTTTTTCCCAATCATCAAAGAAGATTCGGATTTATATGGTATTTTATAAACGATCATGGAAATTCAGGTACGATAGAAGAGGCATCCATAACTTTGTAGGGGACTTGTACGATACGATAATAATATACGAATTTTGATACGGTAAAATGATACAGAACTTTAAATAGTTTGAATCACAAATTTGTGTGTAGCGGCTTTGCTAAATAATCGAAAGCAGATTAATTTGAACAAATCCTATTCCGCTCTGCCGTAAAATGAGGAAAAATAACAATTCCATCAATCACCCATCAACCGCCAATATTTTCTTGGCTTTTTTCTTCCTAACCTTACCTTTTCCAGACTGTCAACTAATTTGCCTCTAATTACCTATTTAAATATATTTGTAAATGTATGTAGCAGATTCAATATTGTGTTTGTTCCTCCGTTAAAGATGCATGTATTGGATAAAATAAATAAAATAATTTAGACATAGAACACAAAAAAAAAAAGTTGTGAAATTTAATATTTAAATAAAAGAGCTTAAATTGATTAAATATTTTTGTTTTATTGTCAAAGAGCATAAATTAAAAAAAAAAACATGAACTATTAGTAACACGGTTCGAAAAATCTTTAGTTGAAAACCCCGGTGCGTGAGACCGGCGTCACCATTGATTAAAGTCAAATTTGCGTCACCATTGGGGGGTTAAGCACTTATTATTTATTTATTTCCTTTTTTTTTTCTTTTTTTTTACGTTTTGACATTACAGTTCAATAATAATAAGAAAGGGAAACCCACTAAGGCGCAGCCTGTGCGTGGGTAATATAAGTGTTTACATTTTATTTTTGTACTTAAAAATAACAGAGTGCATCTAAAGAATAAACCAAGATTAAAATCTAAAGATTAAAAGAGGTAAGATTATAATTAAAAGTTGTCTAAAGATTGTACAAGACGTATATACTTATAATATATCGAAGCAAAAGATAAAAATTGTAAGCTAATGAAAATGCAATATTAGAAAAGAAAGTAAAATATACAGAAACAAAATCAATACAAACAAAAATGAAAATTAGAATGAAGTAAAGATTAAATTAATAATGCTTGAATATCTACATTACTCAGCCACACACTACATTAGCCATTATAAACAATATTTTATGTATTTAGTTAGATACATAGAAATAGATATGTTTACTATTTTTATAATGACTAAACTGAAAAAAATAAACATAAACTCTTCATTATTATACAATTTGAAATCATAAAACTCTAACCCCATTACCAATAAACATGTTTTAAATTTTATACAACTGATTAACAATCATTTACCATACGTAAATGGCTGTGTATCATTTGTGTAAAAGTAAAAATACTTATATTAGTAAAGCCCTCAGTGTACAATGAGTGTTCAGCACGGGAGCGCGTGAAACTTTTCTAGCACCGTAAGGGAAAGGTTAAGTGTGTTTCAAAACTAAACCCTACCATCTACGGATATAAAGTTCTTTTCAATTGAAAGTGACTCGCTTCAATTCCGGTGTAGAATTTAATATCCCCTTTCTTCGGCGGAAGTTGAATCGATACGGGCATGATATATTTCATGTGAAATTTCTTCAGAAACATTTTTCTTTGTCGCTGGCCGAATCGACGACAATAGACGCAGAAATGTCTTTGAATTCTCGGAATTGCATGGCTCAAGAATTGGAAACGGTTATTGCTGAATTGAGATTCGTGAAACCATTTGCAATATTTTATGGCATATGTATAATAGCGAAAGTTTAATGGACATATATTTGAGCATGTCTTATCTTACTAATATTATAAACGCGAAAGTTTGTATGGATGTATGTATGTTTGTTACTCTTTCACGCAAAATCTACTGAATGGATTTTAATGAAACTGAATAACATATATGCTATAATTTATAGAGCTACCTATATTAAAAATAATAATTATCTACTGTTTAATATAAAATGTCAAAATTTGAGAATGACATTTTGCAAAACAATGATTGTTAAATCAAAATTCTATTTTAGAAAATATTTAAATTAGTGAATTCCTTTGAAGTACTCGCCTAATACTTTGAATCGAATCAAGAATTATAGACATTTTAATTAAATATATTAAGAATTTGATTATATTCATAGGTCCCATCTAGGAAAAGAAAATAGGCTACTCGAAGTACTAATCCTGCGCAGACGAAGTCGCGGGCAGAAGCAAGTTGTAGTACTTTATGCAAATACGGTACCTACCTAAGTCAACATCTGTGATGGTCGTAAGATATCTTATATGGATCCAGATGTCGCAAATTTAAAAACCAGCATAAGACCAAATTTAAAAATCGTTGTAATTGACACCCTCCGTGGTTAAGGGGTAAGGTTCTCGACTATCAATCCTAAGGCCGCGGGTTCGAGTCGCGGGATGCGCAAGTAAATTTTATTTTATTGATTTGTTTTATGCTGTAATTTATTAATTTAAAATAGTATATTGTACTTTTGCGGCACGTTTAAGAGTGGAATAAATTTTCAGTATCGCCCGTTAATTTAAAATTGAAAAATTTCTTAAAATCGCTAAGTAATCAAATCTGAATAGCTCGGGAATTCGCCACCTCTTCTCCATCTCCTTCCTCTCCTCACTACCTTAAGCTTCACAACATATCACAGTTGGGGATTCCATAGGCTCACTGACATCAGGTGCCTGGGACACATTTTACACGGAAAAAAATGTTATTCTAAAATACGATCATTTTATTCGTAAAAACGTCTAAAAACAAGTTCTTACGAACAAATTAACAGGGTTTCAATGTTTATTGGCGTGTGCATGTAAGAATAATTTGTTGGTATACGTAATTTCGTACGTACACCAACAAATTATTCTTACATTTTCCCGCCAATAAACATTGATATACTGTTAATTTGTTCGTCAGAACTTCAGTCCCGTTTTTAACCGTTTTTAGGAATAAAATTATCGTATTTTAGAATAACATTTTTCTCCGTGTAGGAAGATAGATTGTCATCTGAAGTTAATATTAGCGAAAGTCAATCGAAAATACGAAACAGAAAAATCAGAAAAAGATACGGATACATCTGGGACTCGAACCCAGGTCCTCCGGCAATCCGGGCCGACGCGCTATCCAACTGCGCCAACGTATCCCTATCCGATTCGGTAATTTTTAACTGTATCATACTTCGACTGAGAACCACCAACATTATTTTCATTTTTCTTATCGCATATTTTTATTGGCTGCTATCTTTATGTATGATTGCAAGATTCAACTCGAACTAAATGCCCTCTAGATAGTGTCAGGATAAATTTTATCACTTTTTATTAATATGCGACATCTATTGACTTTATCTGCAAGTCTAGGATGAAATATTTTTATTTTATTTTTAACTTTTTAACTTAAAGAGTTAAACCTCAAATTATAATATTTTAATTAATGAAGATAATATTAGCGAAAGTCAATCGAAAATTTTCGATTGACTTTCGCTAATATTATCGCTGGATGTTGTGAATTAAAACTATCGATTTATTATTATCAAATTTATTAATACGAAGATAATTTTTACATCGAATTCACAATGAACTTGATGCGTAACGACGGAAAGAAAGTAACGACCCATGGGGGCCAATGCTAGAACCAGAATAAATATTGCTATTTTGCGGTGAGCGATAGGCTACTATCCAGTGATACCAGTGTCACAAAATGTATTAAATATTGCCACGGATGAAAAAAATTATTTGCGATGCGAAATTAAAGTAGTCTTTCCACAACATTAAAATTTAAATAAAATATCAAAAATCTCTTTTCTCTCTTCTTAATTGTTTGCTAAAGTAGGTAAACGTGATAATCGTAGATAAAACCCACAATTACCTACCTCATTCCTTTTGCCGTCCCGGAACTTCTTCGTCTTCCTTTCCCTATAAATACCTCCACACAACATCCCCTAAGATGACAAAGGCCTCGAAGGAAATATATTAGAGCTGTACATGGTGCACGGAGAAAAATGTTATTCTAAAACACGATCATTTTATTCGTAAAAACGGTTAAAAACGGGACTGAAGTTCTTACGAACAAATTAACAGTGTTTCAATATTTATTGGCGGGAAAATGTAAGAATAATTGGTTGGTGTACGTACAAAATTACGTATACCAACAAATTATTCTTACATTTATTTTTATTTTTATAGAGAAACCTCACAAGAGTCCCAACTGCTCCCTTCTGGAGCCAGTGAGAATATGGCATCCCCAATTGGAGTATGTTGTGAGGCTGAAGGTAAATGGGGAAAAGAAGGAGATGGGAAAGAGAAAGTTGGGAAAGTACCTAGCTATTCAGATCTAGTCACTAAACACGGCTAAAGCCATTATTAAGCAACGTTTCAATTCTGAATGGTGGTCTTACACCAGGGCGATACTGAGAGTATCTACCAATCTACATGTAAACATTGAAACCCTGTTAAGAACTTCAGTCCCGTTTTTAACAGTTTTTACGAATAAAATAATCGTATTTTAAAATAACATTTTTCACTGTGTGTGATTTAAAAAAAACTTTCTAACCCTCCTGTATCCCGTCGCTTCTCCTTTCTCAATACTCCGTAATCGTGAAGCCATAGTTAACTCTTCCCATACCGTGGGACTCTTGGCGGACGTGCCGTCCCACCTGACTCAGTATGCACATAATCTTAGCACCGTTACAAACCCTTTATCAACCCACAGAACACAGAGGTCAGTGATTATAGCCTAATCGGTATAGGTTTGTATTTCGTCTGTTGTGAGCTTCGTGTGGATAATGTCAATCAGATTTGGAAACGTTTCGACTGCAGCGTAATAACTAGTCTGGGGGTGATCCGGAACATTCACGACCCACAAATCACCACATTTAATTGTAACGTTCACCGCGGGGAACATTCACAGAACGCAATTCATGAAGGAATGGAATATTCACCGCAGAAAATTCACCGCCCAAAATCTACTGCCGGGAAAATTATTTGCCATTGTTAAGTGTTGAGTTAGGTTAGGTGGTAATTTTTTTAAAAAGTAAAACTTCTTTAGGCACGCTTGACTTGGGGAGTAAGCTGGCGAATGCGTCACGAAAGCGTTACGAAAAGTGTAATCAGGCGAGGCGAACGGAAGTTGAGAGAGAGATATAAGTTAGTGAAGATAGAAAGAGTGAGAGTTACATTTCGTATATTACTGGAGGGGCAAGAGAGAGAGGTGCGAGCACTCACTTTCTTTCTCTTACGTCTCCAGTTACGTTTCGTATATCTAAGATACAGTGCAGGCCTATTGTCTGTATCACACTGTAGGAGCAAGAGAGTTTTACTTCAGTCACGTGTTCTAAAGCACAGATGTAATTTTTAATTTTATATTCAATAATATTTCATTTTTAAAAACAGTTTATTTATAAACAAGTTCTGCTTTTTCATTATTATTACGCGTAACAGCTGTATCGCCTTTTGAAGGTTCTGACTAATCGAATTGTGTTGTAAAAATAAAAGCAATAAATTTTTCATTATAAGTACTGATTGCAAGAATATTTATAATTATTTAAAACATGCCACAAAAAAGTATTATACATTATTCTATAAAACTTTATTTAAATGTGAAAAACATGTTAATAAAAGAAAATTTATTTGCCCATGCCATGAGTTGAATCTGTGACCATTTGTAGTCGATAATCTTAACCATTTTTTCATGAAGGCCGACAGATTACTTGAAAATCAAACTTCCAGGTGATTACTCATACATCTCCAAATACTAAGCTTTGATATAATGACGAATGTAATATTCGGAAGCTCACTATGAATCAAACATAATTTACATATGTCTGTGTTATATTTATTAAATGCACAATAAAATATCACCGGGAGGCTCAAGTACATAAAAACATCAATATTTTGTAACAATTATTATAAGCAATAATTATTAGCCTGAAACACTCAAATAAAATAAATATTGAAACCACTCCCGAGAAAAGATATATGTCGCCGATGGGACTCGAACCCGCACCCCTCTGTTTGCCGGACAGGAGCTCTACCATTAAGCTACGGCGGGATACCTCCTACCCGCCAAATGATTCAATATATACCTAGTGTTTCATTCAACAATTATCGCTTATTATATTTTTTCACCTGCAAACAACCAACTTTATTTTTATATGAGAAAGGCATGTAAGTGCTAACTCTCAAACTCGTAAACAGAGGGGTGCGGGTTCGAGTCCCGTCGGCGACATATGTCTTTTCTCGGGAGAGGTTTTAATATTGATGAGTGTTTCAGGCTAATAATTATTGCTTATAATAATTGTTACCCTTTGTGCTATGCATAAAAAATCTTGTCTTTAACATTAGTTTATCAATTTAAAAAAATATATAAATATTTTGTTTAATTCACGACGAGTTTTTCTGCGAATTGATTTTGTTGTGTTTATGAGTTATCTGCGTATTGTACCACATATAAAGTACACTTTTACATATAACTGCGAACTCAACTTTTAAGATGTCTGGTTAATCAATTGGACTATCCATATATCTCCTTATAATACACAGGTATCTAGACTTGAATTTGTCCACAGAGAATTTACACGGATCTTGTCTTATCGATCAGAGGCCCTAGCACGCTTGGATAACTATCTATTTAACGATCGGTAGGATAACTATCGGTAACTTCTCATCGTTCCCTAGGACAACTGCACATCGCTAACGTACAAACAACAGTTGATATCGAATATGTTAAGGACACTTAGTCATTGTGAACTGTCACTTATTCGTTGGCGATCTGCAGTCATGCTAGGGAACTATGAGAAGTTACCGATAGTTATCCTATCGATCGTTATAGAGCGAGCGTGTTAGGGCCTGGTGTGCACCATCATCTAGACGGGTACGAACAAAGACTAACATATTTCAAATTAGAGCGTCTAGTTAAAAGACGTAACATAAATGACCTCTTAATGCTTTATAAAATTGTGAATTATTGGGTAGATAGTAACTTAGTCAATCAAATCAAGTTATACGCCAGGCCCAAATCTACCAGAAACCTTAACATATTTGGGACCGAAATCTTTACCAATAATACTGGATATTTTAATCCTATTTCTATAATGTCTAGATCATACAATGATCTTGCTAAGTCACACACTATCATAGATATTTTTGTAAATAATATAACTTGTTTCAAAAAGTATCTCCACGATTTGTGCACGTAAAAATTAAAAATAAAAGATTGTTTTTTGTTTTATTATTTTTTCATAAATATTTTCTATGTATTAGAAATATTTTTTTAAAATTTAAATAAAGTTTTTTTTCGTTAAGTATAAAAAATACTGACATTTTTTTCATGTGTTTTCTTCTATGTATATGCAAATATGATTACTATAGACACATTAGTCTAGGGATATTTATATGTATATTTTAATTTGTTTTATATTACCAATAAGAATGTTCTATAAATATCCTGTTTGTGTTTCAAATAAATAAAAATATATAAATAAAATTACACCTTGAAATATGTCGCATAATCTACAGAAAGCGAGGTAAATATATATGTCTTTTTTTAAACTCAATGACTTCAAAAATAAGAATTTTTCGCCACCAGTATTAACGTTTGACCCTTGCAAATATCAATCTTCTCGTACATAGGAGTATACAATAGTATAATATAGTAGTACAATATAATTAGGAGTATAATATAGTAGTACAATATAATTAACGTGAAAGTGTCACAAAATGGAGTTTTATTTTAAATCATCAACGACAAGTTCCCGTTTTCAACTGAAACAAATTAAAGCCGGTGCGAGTGACTACTCGCTTTACCAGGAAATTCTCAGAAAAGAAAGAATCTTCTCAAACTGAGACACAAAGGAAATGTACTGCCGTAACACGAGGACGCGTCGCAGGAAAAAAAAGGTTTGCAGGAGAAAAACCTGGTTGAGAACGAAAAAGCGAGGTACTGATTCTGGAACGTTTATTAAAGCTAAAATTTCATTAATAGTTTGTTTTATTCAAGTGTCTGAATTAAACCCGTTTAGTTTCTGTGAGATACCTACGTGATTGCGTAGATATTGTATAATTTTAAAGATCTAGCCCCCTAGCACACTAGATCGATAAGGATTGATATAATAAATTTCGGTAACTTCTCATCGTTCGCTAGAACAACTGCAGAAAGCTAACGTACAAACAATAGTTGATATCGAATATATTAAGGACACTTAGTTATTGCAATGTGTCACTTATTCGTTAACGATCTGCATTCATGCTAGGGAACGATGAGAAGTTATCGAAAGTTATCCTCTCAATCCTTATCGATCGAATGTGCTAGGGGGCTTGATCAAATGATAATTATTCGTAAAAAAGGTTTGAAACTATGATACCAAAATATTGCTCACTACAAATGCAACAGATTGTCGATAGATGTCTCTATTGTCACTTTGATTTATCAATGAAACATTGCATAGTAACTTCCTGTTTTATAACTTGAGACCGTTTCTTGTGTTTTGATACAGAAACAAGTTATTTCTCTTAGAGAATCCCAACTGCTCCCAACCGTCTGGAGTAAGTTAGACGCTCCCCCAATTGGGGTATGTTGTGAGGGTTAAGATAGTGGGGAAGGGGAAAGAGGTGGGTACGAGGAAATGGGAAAGAACCTAAATATTAAGATCCTATCATCAAACACAGCTAAAGCCATTTCAAGCAACGTGTCAATTTATGAATGCTAAAAATTGTTAAAATAACATAAATGAAATATAAAAAAATACACTTGCGCACGCGCCGGGATTGAACCCGCGACATCCGGATTCGTGGCTACGAATCGTAACCACTCTACCACACATGTCATTAGCCACTTGAGCGACAAAGCAATTTAAAACTTTTTTTATCGGATAGCAAAATAAAAATTTTCCGCCACATTAAAAAAATATATTTTTTTATTTTAAAATTTTTAACTTAAAGAGTTCAACCTCAAATTATAATATTTTAATTAATGAAAATAATATTAGCGAAAGTCAATTTAAAAATCCAAAACAGAAAAATCAGAAAAAGATACGGATACATCTGGGACACTAACCTAGGACCTCTGGCAATTTGGCCCGGATTGCCAGAGGTCCTGGGTTAGTGTCCCAGATGTATCCGTATCTTTTTCTGATTTTTCTGTTTCGGATTTTCGATTGACTTTCGCTAATATTATCTTCATTAATTAAAAAAATAATACCTCCGAATTTGAATATGGAGACATACAAACCGATTATATTTCTATATAGCCAATGAATTCACCTATCTTTTCTGCATTGTCACATATTATTAGGATTTATAAAAAAAATATTATTAAATCGTTAACTTCAAAACATTTTAAAGAATCTAGAGAAGATTTATTTTGTTATATCGACCTTTGGAATAACAAGGTTCCATCTGTTGCGGAAACGTCACACGGTTATGGGATCTATGGTAAGCTACCTTAGAGTTCATTATCGTATGACGTTAAAGCAACAGATGGAACTTTATTATTAGAAGGGGTCGATATTTTGAATGTACAATATATTATACAAGTTTCTGCCCGCGACTTCGTCTGCGTAGGATTAGTAAGTACTTCGAGTTGTCTATTTTCATTTCCTATATAATTATATATATATATATTCCTAAACATCTACGTTTTATACCAAAATTCTTAACGTATCTATTTAAAATATGTATAATTCTTGATTTGATTCAAAGTATTGGGCGAGTACTTCAAATAAATTCACTAATTTAAATATTTTCCAAAATAGAATCTTAATTTAACAATCATTGTTTTGCAAAATGTCATTCACAAATTTTGACGTTTTCTTAATTTATCTATAATTATTATTTTCAATATATTGAAAATTAATAGCTAGAGATATAAATTATAGCCTATACGCTATTCTGATGTATGAGCTATATTATTGTAAAGTTTCATCAAATTCCATTCATTAAATTTCGATTTAAAGAATAACAAACATATATACATCCATACAAACTTTCGCGTTTATAATATTAGTAAGATAGACGCTTTAATAAAAAAATAAAAATTGCCATATTTTGGCAAACAGGCAATCTGTGTTTGAGGAAATAGTGCCATATTGTGGCAAAAAGCGCTAGAGTGGTTATGAGAAAAAACTACATTAAATAAAAAATAACAATTATGAAAAATAACTCGAATTTCTTGACAACAACAAAAAATGGCAGATGGTGCTGAATCGAGTTCCAACTGAAGAGAACCTTTGAGAGCAGAAAGAACCTGATTATAACGGTCCAAGCGTTACAAAGTTTTGTAAATAAGAAATTTTGTAAATGATTACTGAAGTGCGGGATTCCGGCGTGACTTTTGGAGATTAGTTGGACTTTTTCGTAAGCCGAATAAAACTTTGATTAAGTTTTACTTTTAATGGAATATTTTATATTTACTGGAAATTTAAATCATTTTGACAGTGAGCTTTTGGCAGAGTCGGCGTCTTGATCTTTGAAAGTAAACTGCCTAAGTTGGAACCTGAAAGCTTTATAAAAATAAAATAAAATTCATAATTGGATTATAAGCAGTGTCATCTTATTTTTGTCACATCCATGTATTGTAATAGAAATAATGGGAGATATGACCAAAAAAAAAACAATAGAATTATTACATGCGTCAAACTATAATAATAATAATAATTTACAAACACAATACAGACCGTCAACCGCAAATTTACCCTACTAAATTAATTCAAATAGCCATGCTCCATAGGTACTACTTACTGCCGTGTATACAAATCCAAACAAAACTTGGTCACTAGAACGCTAGAGCTAATCGCAAATGATCGATTCTACTTCTGGTGTTGGTTTTACGAGGCGTGCCTCAAACTAAACAACGCCCGACCATGTTGGCTACAGTACATTTCCATTTCAAGTGTCTTCCTCACTCCCCTCTGCCTAAATTAAATCAGCGGCTCCAGGAGGCGGGCCCTGTTTCTGCCTCACTAGGGTATTATTATACTGCGTTGTGTTGTCGCTCGGCGCAGCCAGCGGAAATCCACGTGTGGCTGGCCGCATTGCATTGGCGTGATGAGTTACTTACTTGTCTTAGTGAAATACGAAAATATTCATAAGTAAATTGAAGTAAATTTAAGACTTATAAAATTTATTTATCGGTAACAACTAAATAAAGTTTTCCTATATTTTGGATGTACGGATACTGGATACGTGTATCTTTTCCCCATTATTCTCTATTTTTTCGGGGAGGCGTGGCCTCTCCTCCCTCATAGCAAAAACCGCCACTTGTTCCGACTATGACCAAACTCCACGGACTATAAAGTAGCGGAGCCAATTAAAGTAATTAAGTTTGTTGTGTAATAAGAAACACTTGCAGGCTTCGATATACGTAAATACAAATTGCATTAGTATGGGTCAACGATGATATCAGCGACACTTTTGTGTGAGCGGTTTCATTTTAACGGTTCTTGACCCATCTCCTTTGTTTCAATTATCTATGGTTGCGTCAAAAAATATATGTAATAATCCATAATCAAGTGGTGTGTATGAGTTACACCATAATTTTATCATTTATAAGACTAGTTCAAACATAGAAATCTGAACGAAAAATTCCTAGAAGTGAAAAATCTAAAAAACTTATTTCGCCAATGTATGTAAGATCTTTTAACTCACAGGCCCCAGAGGCCCGAGCACGCTCGCTCTATAACGATCGATAGGATAACTATAGATAACTTCTCATCGTTCCCTAGAATGACTACAAGATCGCCAACGAAAAAGTGACAGTTCACAATGGCTAAGTGTCCTTAACATATTCGACATCAACTGTTGTTTGTACGTTAGCGATGTGCAGTTGTCCTAGGGAACGATGAGAAGTTACCGATAGTTATCCTATCGATCGTTATAGAGCGAGCGTGCTAGGGCCTCAGATAGACCAATGAAATTATTCATCTGTTGAAGATATAAATTCTATAAGTATGTCAAGCTCAACGTACCTAATTCCAGCACGCAACGTCATTACCGCCAATAGCCATGGAATACTGAAACATCAGTTGCTATTGCGAGAAGTAAGATATGTCTTTATTATAATAATGACTATGAATTTATATAGAATATTTTTGCGAAAACACAGCTAGTATGTTTAACACTGTTTAAATTAAACTGTTAGATTAATTATATCCAGTAACTCCATTCAATGACCACGTTCTTACAAATTACTCTGACAGTAGGTAATCATTGAATTGTTAAAATTACATGAAACCCAACATCCAACTAAAATGATTGTTAGTTCTAATTTAGTTTGAAGTCAATATCGGACATGGCTGGAAGCAAAACAATTGAAAGATTGAATTAATTATTGTCCCTATTTCCGAAATCAAACAATCAACCCTCGCACAATCTTCTACCCTTGTTTCTATGTCGGCGGAAATATCCAGAAAAAAGGTCGAACACGTAGTAAAAAACAACCCGTTTTGCGACTTAAAGATTGCCATTCTCGAAGGATATTGAAGTGATAATAAATAAGGGAAGAAATTCTATTACAGGACACCCTGCAGAGAACAGTGAAACAATTTAAAGTTTGCAGGGAAAGGTTTCCTTTCACACTTCGGATGTCGTCCTTTGAAGGGAGGAAATAGAATTGTTACCTGACGTTTGAACGCTGAGCGGCTCAATTGGGCGGAAGAACGTTCCATTAGATAGACTGTACCTACGTGTACGTGTACGTGAAAGGCTTTGAAAGGCTCTACACAGCAGGTGGATGCTTATTAGATTGCTTATTGGGTATATTCCAGGAATTCTGCAGGTAGCAGCGCTTGTTTACTTCCGGAAAATCAGTTCAGATTTTTAAAGCAATACTTACACTTATGTTTATTTTATCATTTTTAAAGATCAGTTTTTTTCAGTAATCGCAAAAGTTTATTCAATGGAGTGTTCCGCAATATGATCAAGATCAGTCTTAAACGCTAGGAAATTAAGCTTTCGTTTTGAAAATGTCCCGCTCTTATTTAAAACCAGTGTAGGAACAATGATTTTTTTTAAGCCAGCGGTGTTTGACGAACCGCCACACCGACGCAAGTAGGATCCGCAATTTTATTATGAAGATATATAAACTATTCACTGTTTTAGAAAGCCATTGACTACACCTATATTTGACCATTTATCTTATATTTTAAGGATTGTAAAAACATTGCAGAAAAATCGTCAAATTTATAAAAGCGTGAATTCTGCATATTATTTACTTTAGAATTGCCAAACATTTCACCTATTTAGAGAAATATTAAATATATATGACTTATGTATGTCATCTATGGCCTAGACCATCGGTTTTCAACCTATGGTGCGCAAAGCAAAAATTGGGGGTACGCAATATCGTGGCACGAATGTAAGTTTTAAAATTCAGCTTTGCGTTTTCAAATTTCTTCTATTTACGCTCTAAAATATTAATATCGTTCACAAGAACGTATTTATCTGAAAATTTCGCAATCGCCTGAATGTTGAACCAGACTTGAGGCTCTACCTATGTAAAGCCAAACTTTGTAAAAATTTCCTCTGCAAAACAAGCTCAACACATTGACTGTATGTTAACATTTAATGATTGTTTATACAGGTTTTAACAGCCGATACACGAGAAACTTTTGTTCAACTAAATTTTCTGAGGTTAAAAAAAATCATCCTCCCAATACACTTGTGAGTTTCAAGAAAAATAAAAAATCGTGTAACAAAATTTGTAGACTCACTGTTTAAAAATGCTCGAAGTCATGTAACACTTAATTGTTTGTGTGAACTGATCGTAAAATTTGTGTAATAATGAGAGTATTAAAAAATAAATTATAAAATTACATTACATGTGTACACAAGATAGATAGAGGGTACGGGGTACAAAAAATTTGTAGTAAGAGTCAAGGCTACGCAGGCTCAAAGAGGTTGACAACCGCTGGCCTAGATAATCCCTGAGTTAAATTTAAATTTGAATTTGTTTTTTAAGGTTATTTTTCAATGATTTTTAAGAATAAATATTTTAATCACTACAAAGATTTTATCACGGGGCAGTTTTTGAAAAAAATTCAAAAATGTTTTAAAATATCTCTTCAATGTGGGCTTAGAACGTAGGTCGAGAGCTTTACCCCTCGACCACGGAGACCGTCAGAGTACCTGTACTGCCAAATTATCGTGATCTGAGAGCTTCTGCGACTAGTTTGGTCTAAACACAAGGTCGTACTAACAAAATCTACTCATATTTATGTAGATACAGTACAGTAGATATAATTAAAACTTTTGAATGTCATAAAGTCTTTTTATTCGATTTAGTACGAGCTTATTTCAATATTTGTACATTAATAATATAAAAATCTAACGTAACTAGCATAGCGTGAGCCCATAAAAAGGCGCATAAAATGCATAGATGTTATTCAAAGTAAAATCATCGTTGCATGGCGAGGAGCATAAAAGAGCCATCATTAAATCCTCGTAATAGAGTCCACTTACTGTCTTCCTTCTTGTTAGCTTTCAGCTTGTTAATTTGTGCTATTTTTGTACTGTCAAAGGAAAGCTATGACATAATAATATCTAGTTTATCCTTTGATTTCGTGTAGAAATGACCAATGTTTGGTAGTAATAATAATAATAATATTTTTTATTGATTTCTTACACAATTACAAGTTTTAATTTAATACATGTAAGAAATAATGTCTCATAAATACATTACAAAAAATAGTTTATGAATATGTGTAAAAGAAATTTATAGGAATGTAGCAAATTCAAAGAAAATTGCAGGGAGTGGTGTTGATTTAGTCAATGTGGAGAGAATCTTTCAAGAATAGAAAGAATTTCACTTTTGAATCTCTCATCACCGACGTCAAATATATCAATCTCGGAGGAGATTTAGTTCAGGAGCAATATACTCCTTCCTACCGGGAGAACCATTGGCAGGATTGTTTTACAGGCAGGAAGGTAGAATAATCTATGATGACGCTGTCTTAGATAGTCATCTGGAACATAGAGACTCACGCGCTCCAAAATAGCTGAGTAATACTGTGCTACGCACGGATACCCTGAAATTATTCATACAAAAAACGAAATTTCATTGATTTTTTTTGGCTACGACATCAATAATGCCATTTTTTTTAAATATTATAAATAGCACCACAAAAGTCACGAGCCGCAAACATATGTACCGGCAAATCGTTCACAGCCGAGCTGTTGAACATAAGAACGAGTCGTAGACGCGACCCGTTTACATGTGACAAATGTCAATCGTGTACATATGTTGGGCGCGCGTTTGGCGTGTTTCCCGACTATGCACCGCTCCCGAGGGGATCAATGACGCTAGTTCCTCGGAGCATCTTTCATTGAAATACCGGTGGAACAAGGATAGCACTCCCACCCGACGCCTGTGCTCTAAAGATTGCAATCCGTTTGTTAAGATAATTAACTTATCCTTTAATTAGGCGCGTGGGGTCTCCGCGACCCCAAGTGATCTTCAATTGAAGTTATTATTTTTTTTGGTTATGGCGCTAGCAAGCCGAACTTCCTGCTAGCTTCCTAGATCATTAAACCCTTCCGCCTCAGTGTATCCCGCGCAGCGGAAGTGGTCAGACGTGCTGTAAGGCAGCTTGGGGTCGCTGCGACCCGCGTGACTACTAGTGTAGTTCAAATTTAGTATATTTCCTAGTATGGCCCTTCAACATCTAGCAGTAGCTTAAAAACAAGAAAACGACGAAGACGCCACGCCTGCCCACGAAATATCGATTGAAAAACGGCTATGAATTTCAATAAATGCGCCAAATATATCTGTATAAAGAAAATTTATAATAATTGTTAACTAGTTTTGTACTTAAGAAAAACAGTATTTTTTAATAGTTGTCAAAATATTTTCAACGTTTTTTTGCTATTTTCTAAACTTTGAATAGGTAGTGAGTAAATTAAGAATAATTAGTTGATTTTTTTTTATAAAGAAAGACAAACATTCCCGGGTTACGAATAACCCAACAACATTTGAAAATCTCCTACTACCACCACACTAAGCGGAAGATGCTGCTTGTGTTGTGATGGAGGACTTAGCCAGCCGAGGAATCGAACACGGAACGCCTGGATGGAACCCAAACGCTACGCCCACTCAACCACTGAATGTTTTAATTTCAATCTTTTATATAGTCATTTTGGGGAAACAGGTTAACAGATTAGCTTCATTCAGTGAGCAGCCTTTGTGTAAATCTAGAAAAAGAAACTACGGAAGCTATTTGAGAAGATTCTGGGCCTCCTGTGAATGTAGGTCCGCGGAATAACGCAAAAGAGGGAGTAGGTATTGGAGTGGTACCTTGTCTAAGAGGTGGATCCAATATCCTAATACGTCAAGAGGAAGAAGATAAGAAACTTATTCAAAGAAATTTTCCAATAGAAATAAATAACATCTTTAAACACACAATTTTTAGAATATGAGGAAAGCAATATTCGAATGCTGACCATAAATCAAATATTATTTAGACGTGTCTTTAGATATTAAATATTCTATAAAACAACACTGAAAGGCATAACGGTACGGTACATTAGTATGACATTTTGAAATATCCTACTTATGACCCAGAAAACATCAACGTTTTGTTTTATTCACTGCAAGTTTTTCTGCATTATAATTGATTTGGAAGTGTTTATGAGTAATCTAGGTATTGTACCAGATATAAGGTACACTTTTACATATATACTCAACTCCTGTGATTAAACCCCGTTTACTCAAAGGAGACCATATTTGTCCCAGCTCACATAAGTCTCACAGAAATCGTCGTTTCTCCCTTACTATCATAGTCAGAAATGTGATCTAAACGGTATTGGAAAGAAAATACAACAAACTATATATTGAAATCTGAAAGAAAACCACAAAAAAATTAAAATTTACCCCTTTCTGAAACCAAAGTTTCCGATAGCAATTTGAAAAGAATTTATGGAACTTTGTGAATTTTTTAAGATTTTTTTTTACATGAAACAAAAAAAAGTGAGGTGACAGTAAGTTTTATAATTCATTTATCTAATGAAATAAGTATGTGTTTTATTTTTTTTTTTTTTTTTATCAGTAATTTTAGTTAGAAAAATAGTAAAGTGAGCCATTTTGAACACTTTTTAAAGTTTTCGCAAAAAAAATATATTTTTTTAAATACATAGTAATATTTAATATTGAAATTTTAAAGCCTATTGCATCACCTTTCGAAAACAGTTTTTAGTTTTCGAATAGGTTAATATTTATTAAGCGGGAATATTTTTAGCCTCTGACAAAATACGTCAATTTTTTTAAGGGTTAAGATTTTTGTAGAGATTTATCAAAGTTTACATATTTTAGTTCTGATATTTCACAACATTGTAAATTAGAGTTGATACCCAAAGTTACCCGATTTCTACAAGCAACATAAGTATTAGTAGGGCACATCTAGTGTCCTCTATATCTCTGCATTATTGACACCATTATACGTCATTAAAGAGGTTGTCGCCATTTGCTGATGGAGGCTTTATTGTTATTGGTTTCTATTGGCCAATAAAATCTCAGGATACGGAATTGATCGTCTTTCGTTTGACAAAACAGCACGCGCTCTTTTGTTATTTTATCCATCTTTGTTAGTAATCCGCCATTGTGGATTATAAATCTGAATGAAATCATGTTTGGCTCGGTTGGGTTTCGTTTTCTATTCAAAAATTCAAAATAAATACCATGAATTGATAACCTAACCTAACCTAATCCAACTTCTTTGTTTCTGTCTCATATTTTTTCTAAACAAATTTCTGCTCTACTATGACGGAGCCAATGAATGTTATTCATTTGGTGTGTAGGTAGAAACAAAACCCAGCAAAGATTTTTAGCAGTATGGGAAAACGATGTGGTTGCACACGACGCGCGCAAACTGCAATTTATGAATAAGTTTACAAAAACTAAGCCTAGGTACGGGGGGGCTCCGTCGAAGCCAGAGTTAAGCTAGCCTCTCAAAAACTGTGCGTACTGTACAGGGCCCGCAGATACTTGAATATTATATAACTGCTAATCCTGTATAAATCGGAAGTGATTTTAGCAGTCCGTTTGTCTCAGTCTCCCTCCTACAACATGGTCTCTACAAGACCCATATTCACTCCTTCCTCTCATCTTAGATGACATAGGCCCTGAGGATTTTTTTTTCCTCAGGGCCTCTTGTGTGGAGTTAATCAAAAAAAAAAAGTCTCACTCAGATCTGGAGCCCTGGTGTGCTAGCATGGTCGATCGGAGGAGAAGTTACCGACCGATTGTCGGTAACTTCTCATCGTTCCCTAGGACAACCGCAGATCGCTAACGTACAAACGACAGTTGATATCGAATATATTAAGGACACTTAGTCACTGTGAACTGTCACCTATTCGTTAGCGATCTGCAGTAGTCCTAGGGAACGATAAGAAATTACTGACATTCGGTCGGTAACTTCATATCGATCGACCATGCTAGTACCTAAAAAAATCCTCGACTATTTTCAGAAACAGACAGGTCCATTCGATTCCATTTATTTTTTTTTATACAAAATTTTTACATTTTATGTTATAATCCAATAATGTTGATCTCACTGGGTGGTTTAACCGTGCTGAGGCCTCCATTTTACATACAAAAAAATATGCATAATACATTTACAATATATATATAATGTTGGTGAGAAAAAAAAGAAACTTTAGAACAGAAGCGTCGGGTAGGAATGCAGTCCTTGTTCTACCGGCATTTCAATAGAAGACGAATTGAGGAACCAGCATCATTAAAATACTTCGGCACTGGTGCACAGTCGGGAAACAAAACGCGCCAACATTATGTATACAGTTGAAATTTATTACATGAGATTTGGTCATTTCTGTGACTCGTTCTTGTCTTTCCTCCCTCCTACAACATGGGTCTAAAACACCTTTCACACTGCATCCCATATTAGGAATTTCCCGGAGAGACCACATTACAAATGAGGAGGTTCTCCAAAGAATCGAAGGAGGAAGGTACCTGCTCAGGACCTTGTCCGAAAGGCGTGCAAAATGGATCGACCATATAATACGACCAGAAGGCCTCTTGCATGCCATAATGGACGGTATGACCGAGGAAACAAACTCTAGGGGACGCCCACGCTGAGAGTACCTGGAGGAATGGTGGTGGACATGCGATGCTCATCATATGCAGACTTCAAAAGAGCCGCACAAGACAGGGAAGAATGGAAGAGAAAAATAAAGGAAATTGCTGCAAACCAATTCCAGGATTGAAACCAGAGAGAACCAGAGAGAGACTGCATCCCCAAAGATGACGTAATTTATATTTATGATTTAGATAACATGTTACATTAAAATATTACTCTACATCTTTTGAAACATAGTTTTAAAAAATAATCATCTAACACCGCATTACGCGAACGAATAATTTATTATGAAAGAATGTTTTTCAGCGCTGGAAGAGTAACAAGGTATAAACCCATTAGCAACGCTTTACTGCAAAAAAGGCGCTTAAAAAAGTAATTTGCAGATCCGTTTTTGCGCTTGCCACCAGGAAATACTGAAAGACCGGTTAAATTGCTGAAAACTAGAGGTAAAAATTCATCAACTTGCTTAGAGTTCGCGGTATGCTCTACGAAATTAAGTCAAATATTTTTTTTTATCAAAGATTTAGGGTTTACAGAAATTCTCATGTAACACTGTGATCAAATGGTCAATCAGTTCATGTTTTTGCATTTGGAAGGTTCCAGTTAAACACTGATTTTATTATAATATTTTAATTAATGAAGATAATATTAGCGAAAGTCAATCGAAAATCTGAAACAGAAAAATCAGAAAAAGATACGGATACATCTGGGACTCGAACCCAGGTCCTCCGGCAATCCGGGCCGACGCGCTAACCAACTGCGCCAACGTATCCCTATCCGATTCGGTAATTTTTAACTGTATCATACTTCGACTGAGAACCACCAACATTATTTTTCATTTTTCTTATCGCATATTTTTATTGGCTGCTACCTTTATGTGTGATTGCAAGATTCAACTCGAACTAAATGCCCTCTAGATAGTGTCAGGATAAATTTTATCACTTTTTATTAATATGCGACATCTATTGACTTTATCTGCAAGTCTAGGAGGAAATATTTTTATTTTTATTTTTAACTTTTTTAACTTAAAGAGTTAAATCTCAAATTATAATATTTTAATTAATGAAGATAATATTAGCGAAAGTCAATCGAAAATCTGAAACAGAAAAATCAGAAAAAGATACGGATACATCTGGGACTCGAACCCAGGTCCTCCGGCAATCCGGGCCGACGCGCTAACCAACTGCGCCAACGTATCCCTATCCGATTCGGTAATTTTTAACTGTATCATACTTCGACTGAGAACCACCAACATTATTTTTCATTTTTCTTATCGCATATTTTTATTGGCTGCTACCTTTATGTGTGATTGCAAGATTCAACTCGAACTAAATGCCCTCTAGATAGTGTCAGGATAAATTTTATCACTTTTTATTAATATGCGACATCTATTGACTTTATCTGCAAGTCTAGGATGAAATATTTTTATTTTTATTTTTAACTTTTTTAACTTAAAGAGTTAAATCGCAGTTGGTTAGCGCGTCGGCCCGGATTGCCGGAGGACCTGGGTTCGAGTCCCAGATGTATCCGTATCTTTTTCTGATTTTTCTGTTTCAGATTTTCGATTGACTTTCGCTAATATTATCTTCATTAATTAAAATATTATAATTTGAGATTTAACTCTTTAAGTTAAAAAAGTTAAAAATAAAAATAAAAACACTGATTTTATGTCCGTTTGAGTTTTTGAATCAGCAGAAAATCGCAAGAGCTGTCAAGTTTTAGGCTTGTCAGCTGAACACAATTTGAAAGAAAGTTGAAATGGACATATTTCGAAAGAGTGTAGTTTGAAATTATACAATAGATTGCAGAAATATTATTTGAAATGAAGTGCTGTTCCTCAATCGACAATCTACCAATTATGGAAACCATTCACCTTTGTCCAGAATGCCGAAACTTGTCAACGCAAGTCAAAGCATTGAATTTTTTGTTGCCTAAATGACTTTCGGCAGTCGATACGCAATGTATAATTTTTAAAGCCTTTTTAGTCCTTCTTTATGCTTTGCCTTGTGTTGCCTTCTTTGTACTATTTAGATTATATATATATTGTAATTGCATTTTGTTTATATGTGTTATACTTTCACTGTCATGTACGTTTCTTATTCGTGTTATCATTATAATGTTAATGTCCGTAAATAAATAATCAAATATTATAGAAACAAATAAATAGTACCTAAATTGGTTAAGGTGATGAATCAATTTATAGTTATTAAGTTATATTTCATGGTGGGTACCTATGATATGTTTCTTTGTAATGTCTTATTTATGTGATGTATATGTAGTAATTACTGGATGATGTGTGTAGATGTGTAGGTGTGTGTGTATATGTGAGTATGTTTGTAAATGTAGAAATAATCGCCAAGATGTAATTATTTTACCAGGCTCATTTTGGATAACATTAGTAATTTCACACAGAACAGATGAATGGTTTCTTTCGGGAGATAACAAGTCTGAGATTCTTTCCAGGGCATTTTGGAGAACATTTACAATTGCATAGTTTGAATTTCCACATTTATAAGCTAGTATAAGACATATTATGAATCCTAAAGTACTATATTTATTTGAATGAACTATGTTCGTATTTCGTGTAAAGACTGGCAAAAAAATTGTTTTGGGTTTTGTGTCTCTTACATCTGTTCTGAAACTTGACAAGACCCAACTCATGTATTCGATTCACTGGAGAGTGCTATGTATTCCTCGGGCATCTCTGACTTATTCTATCATGATATAAATATAGCGAATGTCATAAATATAGGCAAATAACTTTCTATCTTCAACCTTAAACCTTAGGTTGATTAGAATGAATCTTTTCCCAATTAGGTCTCATTTACTAAAGCAAATTACTTCGAAAATTAATTTCCCCGTTTATAAATTTGTATTATGTCAAATTTTATCACCGGCACAATAATTGATATTAAAAAACAGCATTTAATTTTAGCACGCGGTCAAAAAAGTGTTAAAAATTATACACGGCGATCACGTATATCATTTCCGCAACGTGGTACATAATTTTTTCATGACAACGCACAACAGCCTCCCCACGAGCGGTCAAAGCAGGTACTGCCTGTCCACCCCTATCTTTCAAACGTACCCCAACTTCCCGCACTGCCTACAACATCAGGGTACTAACTGCCAACCACGCGACTTGAATAAATGAGGATCAGCGAAGTGACCCTGATTTACGATTCAGCTGATCTGAATTGTTAATTTGTTTTTAAGTAGATTTTTGTTTTGTATTTTTCTTTTCTGGATATTAATAGACAATTCAAGTGGTTTCCAACTTGTGCTTTGTGATTTTTTTGGGTTATAGTAATTATATATCTGCTGGGCGTTAAGGGAGGTACTCGACTTACATTAGATCCACTCAGGAGGCCCTTATGAATAGAATTCCCCTCGGGTCCTTTGTCATCTTTGGTAATTCTGTGTGGGAGTTTTTTTAGAAAATGAAGGAGAGGACGATCCGGGGAGGGAAATGGCACGAGGGGTGGGTAGAAATCTGGGGATCAGTGTATAGAAAAAACAGTCGTATAATCCAATCCCCCCACTGAAAGACGATGTTATGAGAGAATCCTGCTAAAGAAGTCAAAAGATCTCCTTCAACCCAGGCACCCCTGCTAAGCCACCAAGCGTAGCGAACCACTTGGAGTGAAGTTTGGCAGAGGTATTGGTTACCCGATAAATGGTTCCCTGGGCGGCCTTAGTCCTTAAATTTAATTTCGTACCTGCACCAACAAATTATTCTTAAATTTTCCCGCCAATAAACATTGAAACACTGTTTCAATTTGTTCGTAAGAACTCCAGTCCCGTTTTTACGAATAAAATGATCGTATTTTAGAATAACATTTTTCTCCGTGCGTGTCATTCATTAGCAAACTTAAAACAGGTAAGAAGATAAATAAAAATTACGTAAAAAATTAATGTTGGATCTATTTTCCAGTGTTCGCAAAAAAATATTTCTACAAAAAAAAAACAGATACAAACTATTCAATCAAAATATTTAAAAAAACACTCTTTTATTAATTATTATATTTTCGAATATATCGGCCATCCACTACAAATGCGTTTACTAGCTGACATGTGCCAATTTGCTGGAACCCAATTTCCGCAAAATATTTAACCAATCCCTTTTTTCGGTTAGATTTTTGGGTGCAGCGGGAATTGTTTAATTAAAACCGCAGTAATAAAAGTGTCCCAATTCCGTTTGACATGAACACACCTCTATTTTTTGTTCATAATGTGATATCCTAAATGATAGCTGATTGATAAAAGAGAGTCCAGCCTCGATTAATCCATCGATAAACAATCGCTTTATTTGTGCATGTGATGATTAGTTTTCCGACAATAACGACAGAAAAATAGAAAACAATGTTTAACAATTTGCTGGCAATGTCACCAAAATGAACACATAATCCAGTTTATCTATGTTTTATATGAATTTCAAAGGATTTCAACAGGTCCTGATTTGAGTCAGTCTATGGCAACCCTAATGGGGAGCTTCGGTATTTAATTAATGATGGTATTTAGTGAGGCTGGTGTGAATGGGGAAGGTGAAGAATTGGAAGGGTGCAAGATTGGAAGATTGTGCAAGATTGGAAGGGTGCAAGGATTGGGAAGAGGAAGCTTGGAAAGTATCTGGCTATTCATATCTGGTCACCAATCACGGCCAAAGCTATTGCAAGGAACGATTCGATTCAGAAAAGTGGGATGATTGAGGAAGAGAACACCAGGGTGAAACCTACTGAGAGTATTATGTACTCTGATATTATCTGCAATAAGGAACTCCAGTGAAAAATATTGTCGCTTAAAAAAATATGTTTATTTAAACCAATAAACGTTGATTCTGAATATATAAATTATATTAAATAATATTAAATGTAGAGTTTTAAAAAATATATTAAAAAGTCCATTTTAAATCGTGTCATTAAAACACATCGTCAAGTTGGTGTTATTGAATTTTCAGTGCTGACGTCAGTGCTCTCCATAGTTCTCTGGTCACCTGGTTGGTGACGGTTTCTACGATGACAGTTTCTGGGTAGAAGGTTTCTTCGGTGACGATTTCTGTAATAACGGTTTCTGAGATGACAGTTTATTCATTGAACATTTCTCCGTCTCCGGAAGTAGAGGATGGCAGTTTGGGTTCTAATAAATCCTTAATGATTTGCTATCTACGGCGTCCTTCTCCTGTCGTTCTTTTTGGCCATCTTGGTGTTCGTTGGCAGCCAAATATATGAGGTATAACTCCTTATTTGGCCTTTAGTTGCCAGAATCCCAGACCCATAATGTTATGCTTCATAAGATTCTCCATATTTTTAGGAAGCTAGAAAGAAAATTGATAGTATCGATAAGTATATTTTTCAAAAATGAAATTTTGAGGTTAATCATTGACCTCATATGATAACTATTATAGACTTACTCAAATTAAATTATTTATTTCTTATCAAATTTAATTTGTAGAACTCCATTTTAATTTTAATTTTACTACATGTTTAATAATACCATTATCCTATTTATAAAAACAGTTTTTTTTTCCATAAACAAGTAAAATCGACTAAAACACGGAAATTATGATATTTTAGAGGATAAGGTTTTGACAGCCAGCTGTTTGAAATAATTTCGATATTAAACTGACCACAGATACCAATAAATAACGTAATTACCAATAAGAAGAGTGACATATTATATTGATCCGTGCTGTAAGTGGGCTTTCAGTTTTCAAATAACGTTAACTGCAAGACGCGGGAACATTTAAAAAAAAAAAAAAAATTTAACAAATCTGTCAGTCGATGGAAACTTTATCTACCTGGCTGTATTTTTTTAAATAGTAAACATAAGTTAATAATGTAAATCTACGATAAAATTGGATTGAAATCGACGATAGGTGATATTTCTCAAATTGTATTCCTTAAGACAAATAAAAGTTATTTCAAAGTCATTTTTATTACTTCATCTATCCGAACTTGGGACCTCAATCAGATGCTTCAACTTAAGTCGTCAAATTATGTAAGTGAATAAATCATTTTCTTTTTATCATCTTTATACTGGTCAAAACTGCTGTCAATTTCCCCTTGTCGTTTGACGATAATTCGGGATTAATTGCAATTTTATAGCTACAAGAAGTATTAAACAATTAACCTTGAGTACCAAAACACTGGACTTAACTTTATGCCCCCTCTTAAACCAGAAAGCTTGTCATTTTAAAGTGCGGTTATAAACTTGAAACTGCCACTGAAAACGGTGTTAAAATATGAGACACCATTCAATTTTAATTAGCTCTAGTGCTAAAGCGGGCATTCGGGGTAAACTGGACTACGGTCTTCCAACGAGAGGTGCATTTACGATTCATTTCACTCGTTAAAAAGGACTCTTTCGTTTTTATGATAATTTTTCCATATAAACGTTAATATTTTTACTGCATATTTGTTTTCAGTTTTATTGAATGAATAAGTGTACACAGCTATAGGGAGGAGAATGACACAAGGAGTAAAAAACACAATCTATATATATATATATATATATATATATATATATATGTATATAAAAATGAATCTCTGTTTCCCTTGATCACGCCATAACTTCAGAACGACTTTACCTATTTCATACATATATATTTTTTAAATTTTCTATTATTCTGTAGAAGGTTCTTACGGAAAGAAAAATTAGGAAAATTGCGCAGAAAATTGGAAATTTCAGAAAACTTAACGACTATTTTAACTTCGTACGTTTGACAGTTAGCGCGTGTGATATATTTAGAGATATTTCTTATACTATTCATCCAATTACGGGGAATTTAGGGGAATTCGTGAGAGGGGAGCGGGAGAGGGGAGAGGGAATGCGGAGAAGGTGAAAAGGGAAGGTGGTGGAAGAGGAACGGGGAAGAATGGAAAAGGACACGCAGGGAGAATCAATTTCTTTATTTAAGTGGCATTTCAACGCAAGCCGGGTATCAGCTAGTAATTGATAAAAATATGTTTTTAAAATATTCATTTACGCACTCCCAATTCTTGTTTTAATAACTAAAGTTGACATTGTATAATATTGCACCTTCAGTGAATTAATTTACATACAACATTAAATATGGATTTAAATGGAGTTCTAAGAATTAAACACAAGAACAATACATAAATGAAATATTGACGTTTTCGTGTCCAATTAATTTTTGGTATTAGGGGTATTGCTTTAGGGGTTTCCGTTGAAATATTTTGAAGCTTTTCGATGTCAATGGGTATTTTGAACAATTTCCGTTTAGGGACGTACAACAATCTACGTATATTTCTATTTTTGAAACTGATAATTCGTGGTGGAATTCCATTATAATAGTATAATAAAACAAATTTAAAACTTTTTCCACTTTTAATTTAATGACCGTAACCGGTTTCAGCTTGTCAAAGCCATCTTCAGACTGGTGAAAAATATTCTTAACCTAGGGATTTTATACAAAACATATTAGGGAGGGGGGGGGAGGGGGGAGGGGGGTTATCTACAAAATTCCCTGTAGACCACCCCTCCCTCCCCCCCGCCCCCTCCCCCCCCCTCCCTAATATGTTTTGTATAAAATCCCTAGGTTAAGAATATTTTTCACCAGTCTGAAGATGGCTTTGACAAGCTGAAACCGGTTACGGTCATTAAATTAAAAGTGGAAAAAGTTTTAAATTTGTTTTATTATACTATTAATCTACGTATCTTATTATTATATTATCTACATGTCCAATAAAAAAGCAGTGAAAACTTTCTAACCATTGCAGCGATTTAGTTCAAAATTTTGACCACTTTTATTTTCTGTGATTGATATGGATCCAAAATTGGACCACAGTTAATGGACCTACAACTATGGGATAAACGGTGATATCTAAGTGGATTCATTAGCTTTAAACCGTAGGAAAACAGTTTTATATATTTCCGTATTAATATTTTGAGGAATGATATTATTTAAATTGAATGGCCAAATCAAAAACTGAACACCAATCGCTCGAGCTAAAAAGCTCTAGTTTTCGTGATTTTAAAATATTTTTTGAAAAATCACTACATATTCATTCCCCTATCTTACCAAACGGATTGCAATCTTTATAGCATAGGCATCAGATGGGAATGCTGTCATTGTTCTGCCGGTGCAATGGAATTTGCTCCGAAGAACTAGCGTCATTGATACCTTCGGCACCAGTGCGCAATCTGGAAACACACCATGTGCACGGTTGAAATTTGACACATGAGAACGGATCGTTTCTACGACTCGTTTTATGTTTAACAGCTCAGCTGTGGAACGATTTGCCGTCCTCTGTGTTTTCTTCCTCCCACTCCTTCCTCTCCTAAAAATGACCCTCTACACAGCATCCCCAAAGATGACAAATAGGAACTCATAGGAATTTTTTTTCTGAAAACCTCCTGTGTTGAGTTAATATATTAGGTCATTACATATGAAATTGGTGTTTTGCCGTACTGGCAACTTTGATCTCAAATATCTTCGCTTTGGTTAGGAATCCCAAATTCAAATTTATACAGCTATTTACTCATGTATTTGTGTTTCGAAAATTATAATTCATTTGTTTTTTCCTTAAAAGTGATAATCGGAAGCGCTCATCGCAATGGCTGAACCCGGCCGAACCAGCAAAACCATGCCCCAAGCGTAAATTGACTCTGAATTTGGAATTCCTAACAAAAGAGAAGATATTTGAGATCAAAGTTTCCAGTACGGCAAAACACCAATTTCATATGTAATGACCTAATATAAAAAAAACAATCATTACAAATTTTATATTTTAAAATTCAACTGTAAAAAAATAAGACAGAAGCTTGATATCAGGGAATAATAATTATATGTTACTTTGAAACCTTACGTGGGTAATTTGATAAAATGTATTTAATTATGTTACAGTGCAGAGCCTCACATCCGTTTTTTTTTAATTATTTAAAGGATTACTAACGTACTTTAAAACCAAATTGGTGTTATAAAAATAATCATTTCGTAGTTATTTATTTTTGCCACAATAAAATACCGGAACAAAATTAATTTTCAAAACGCAAACAACAAGTTTTATTTTTCTTCGTATTATGTACACTTACTTGTTACTCCAAATGTTTTACTTTATTTTAGTGACAAAAAAATGACAGAATATATGGGTGTTACTTTTAGAGTCATATAACGTTTTTCTTATTATATTACCTCGGTCATACCCTCCATTATGGCCTCTTGCATGCCATAATGGAGGGTATGACCGAGGGGACAAACTCCAGGGGACGCCCACGCCGAGAGTACCTGGAGGACCTGCTGGTGGACATGTGCTGCTCATCATATGCAGAATTCAAAAGAGCCGCACGAGATAGGGAATAATGAAATAAGAAACTAAAGGAAATTGCTGCAAACCAATCCCAGGATTGAAACCAGAGAGAGAATGTTTTTCCTAACTTGTACCCAATTAAAGTTCTATGACCTAAACGAATTCGCCCGTAGGAAAAACCTACCAAGAATCAAGCAGGTATAAAACCTACCTACGAATTTCGAGCTTCCAACGTATGCGAGCTTTTAACGAAGCGCGACTCACTGCCTAACGATTATTAAGGTTCTGGGTGTAAACAGTGCCCCGGCCGTTTTCACTGGAAGCTCTATTTTAAAATGGACTAGCTTTTTATTAAACTCCAGGAAAAAGGGTGAACTAGTTGCGGTATATTGGCTATCGATGTAATGGTTGGTCTAATGGCCTTTTACGAAGGTTTTCAAATTGGCTTGGTACCATTTTCAAGGGGTAAATTTGGAGAAAACGGATACTTCAATTTTTTTTTCTTTCTGTTTTTGTACGAAACAGATACTTTGTGATTTAATATTTTTTATTAAAACAATAATAATAATACAGCGTAAATGGTGTTATAAATGTTGATGAATGTAAATGTATTAATTCAAATAATTTAAATTTGTAGAGTGCGATATCAAGAATGCATTATATTTATTAATAACATAGAACAAACTTTTATTAATATTTGGAATAACTTAATTAGTAAAACCTCTATTTATATTTATTAAAATGATGCCACAAATTAATTTTGCGAAGATTGAAGATTTGAATTTAATATTTAATTTTCGAGTACAATATTAGTAAATCTCGAACGAACATTTTTTTAAATTTCATTATTTTTATTTATTTAACATTTTTTATATATTTCAACATTAAGTCCCGTTTAACTGATTTATATCAGTTTGTCAACGGGTTCTTTTAACAATTACTTTTTAGAAAATTTAAACAGGTATTAGATATGAAATTAAACAATTTTTTCACTTTGTTCCACTTGTTTATTTACACCAATTCCAATTATTTAATTTCTTATCTAATACAATGGAATTCCACCATGAATTAACAGCTAAAAAACTAGACTCATTTAAACAGGTACATAAAATATACACATTATTACATTACATAAACATACGTCCACATATTTTTATATACATAAAATAAAGAGCAGAGGAAAAACGAAAGAAAGAAAAAGAACAAAGATTATAATGATGGAAAAAACATTAAAAACGAAAATTAGAAAAACGGAGGTTAGTACAAAAAAAGTCAATTCCCAGCTTTTTATTTAATTGGGTAACATGTTGTAAATTGTTGGTACGAGGTATTCTAGAGTTCTTTGACCATATTTATTTAGGTATCTGGGAATAGCAAGTCCATCGTTTGCAGTTTGTCTTGTATTTTGAACATGTACCACTATTTTATGATATATTCAGATTGAGATATATATATGCTGATTCGTAATTTTGAACCACAATATAGCAAGAACAGATAATAAATTTACAGAGTTATATTGTATTGATTTTGATACAGCATGTCTTTGTTCGTATTCAGCTTTGTTTAATAATAATTTAACTAAGGAATAATGTAAATTTTGAAAGAAGATTTATTTTGTTGAATGTCCCCATGTAGTTATTATTATCTTATTATAGATTCCGCCAATGATAGATATATTATTCTAAGGGTATTCAGTGGAATAAAAAACTTCAGTCTATAAATTTTGCTCACTATAGCTCTAAGCCTTGTGCAAACATTTTGTATATGTAAATCCCATTTAAAATTACCATCTATTGTTAAGCCTAGATATACGAATTTTTAAACGAGTTCAACACTTTTGAGCATCGTTGTATTACAGAATTATGGATGCAATCAAAATCATGATGCAATCAACAATTTTAGGAGTTATGGTGATGTTGGCATGAGGAGATCTGATGTGCAGAAAAAAATGAATAATATAATAAATTGTTTATTTACAGATATAGTATATTGTCCTCGACAATAAAAATTCATCTGTGTTGTGAAAAAGGGGAGATTTGGTGTTATGTCTCTTCAAAACCAATGTTCAATCCATCCTCTAAGCCAAAAAACTCTCCACACAGTATCCTCAAAGATGATTCTGAATGTCAAGTCAATGGTTTATAAATATTAAAAGAAAGGCTTAACAAACCGGCAATCTAAACCAAGAAGATTGATCCAAAAATCAACAGGCATATCTAGCGACGTAAAGAAAACTTAGATCTTATTTTTCGTAAGTAAGTCGTTCCAGGAACATTCTCCGAATAAATCTCGAGATGAATCTCTCCACCCTTATCGCAATGAGATACATTTATCAATATTCTACGGAGGCGTATCGATACACTCCTGATTTATGGTCCAATCTCAAGTCGCCTATTCATCATATCACGTCTTCTGGTCGGATGTGTTCCGTGTATTACAGATGTATACGATAGTACCAGTAGTTACCACTTGGTTTCATCATCGAGTTTTGACACTCTTTTTTTAATAATAATAATAATAATTGGATAATTTGTAGAGCGCCGTTTTTGTGAAAAATCACCTCAAGGGCGCTGTACAATTTATAATATAATTCTTAGGCATGTTTATGTTTATTATTTACAAATGTATACAGAAACATACATAACTGGTCAGTCACTTCCGATAAACACACTTTAATAAGAAAGTTTATGCTTGGAGAAGATACCAATTTGCACGCGGAGGACATTATATTGAAAACACTGGTCATTGCATGATTTTACATTTACTGCCCCCACTTTTGGTATTCACTTACAAGAAGTATAATGCCAAAGGTGAGTTAATATTTATTTTGAAAGACTTGAGAATTTAATGCTTCTTTACGACTGGAGAATTTTCATCAAGTGACCGTTATAAAAGCTTACAAATAAGAATTATCTCATATTTTCACAATTAGTTATTTACAATGTCTCGGGTTATGAATGTGTAAAGGTTTTGACTTTATTGATAAGACAGTCTGAACAGATGAGTTTTAAGTTTAGCTCTAAATTCCGCAGAGTCTGTAATCATTCTTAACTCATGTGGCAGCCTATTCCATGCTTTAGGTCCCGACACTCTGAAAGCGCGCTCACTGAACTTAGTGTCTGGTGTGCGCTTTGGTTCCTTCAACCTTCCGATAGCTGATGATGCTGCTGACCTGAGGGTTAATTGTCGAGAATTTGAATTTTCAGGAATACACAGTTCCGATAAGTAAGCGACTTAAATATCATCCAGCAGAGCTTGAACTGGATTCTTTCAGGACATTTGAGCCAGTGAAGATTTTTGAGATGTTCTGAAATATGGGAATATTTAGATACGCCGGTGATAATCTAGGATTTTGAAGGGCGATTTTGGTTCTACTAGAGGATAAAAAAATAACTCAGGTCCGGGGTATACGTCATTCCTACGTCTACTTGTCAAATTTTCGTGAAAACAAGCTTATGTGCCCAAGCGGTTAACCCTAGAAGCCTTATCTATATTCGTATAGGAAATCTAAAATTGTCTTTTTCTTTCAAACATCTTGCTGTGTAGCCAACTCAATGGCCGACGGGAGCTAGCCGATGGTGTATGTGTCGCTAAGGTATTTATTAAAAAAAAACAATAAAATAATTTTGATTAAATATGCATTATGATGTGCGTAAACTCATAGTAGACGTGAACACAAATCTGACGTATATAAATTAAAATTCCTGCCCAAAGAAATGTTTTTTTTTTCAATGATTTTTCATTATATCAATATAGTAGATAGGGCAACATTAATTAAAATATTTATAATTAACTCACAAATAATCACCACATTAGTTGACTCTAAAATTATGAAAAATTGAATTATTTAATTACCTATACATCTATAATATAAAAATTAATATTTGTTTGTTTGTTTATTTGTTTGTTTGTTTGTTTGTTTGTTTGTTTGTTTGTTTGTTTGTTTGTTTGTTTGTTTGTTTGTTTGTTTGTTTGTGTGTTTGTTTGTTTGTTTGTTTGTTTGTTCGTTTGTTTGTTTGTTTGTTTGTTTGTTTGATTGTTTGTTTGTTTGTTGGTTCGTACATTATGCGCGGTTATACCGTTCATCCGATTGCGATGAAACTTTGGGAATATGATGTGTGCATATCCGGAATGGATATACTGAGCTCTGACATTGTGAAATTATTTCCTATACTCTTCATACGATTGCGATTAAAATTTCATCCGATTGATATTAAATTTTTTTAAATTGTTGTGAACATACTGGTGAATACATCTAAATCTATACTGGTGAGCTCTGGCATTATGAAATTTGCAAAAAAAATTTAAATAAGTCACGCGAGTTGTTGGAAAAATAGGTGACAAGGACTGGGGGGAGCTAGTACTTTATAATTTAAAATGCAAATAAATAGAGTAGCACGTATTCGTACTAGATATTTACCACACTTTTTAATTAAAATAAATAATTATTCCTTTCGGCTAGGTATTTTGGCATAATCAATATTTACGTTTTCTATGAAATTTTCTTCAGAATAACAGCTAATTCCTCGGCAGATACTCTCTTGCTCGAGCTATACAGAGTAAATTCCACATCAAAATAATATTATTCGTGCACAGAATTACTAGGTCATTCGTCCTTATGATTCGAGTCGTGGAGGAATGCCACCATCTCGCATAAGATTAATCGTTCTGCGTCACCAGCCACAGATGTAGACAGTCTCACAGTCCCACAGTCCCATAGTCCCCCAGAGTCCCGCAGTCCCACAGGACAGGGTGAGATGGAGGAATAAACCAAGGAAATATGAATTTAAACAGCTCAGATGTGGTCCATCATGACGTGATAGCAAAACTTCACTAAGGTCCCGTCGCACGTGCGAACAAGCAAACTTAAGAACCGGGCTCTCGAAATATGGTTGGAAAATAATAATATAAATATCTTAAACTACTATTTCGGTAAATTTGTCATTGTGCCGAAACCAGTAGGCAAGTGTTTATAAAAGAGAGCATTGCAGTGTTTGGTTTTTTACCAGTTTCGTAACAACAAATGCCAGATTATTTAAAAAAAATAAAAAATATATATATATTTTTTTTTAAATGCCGCATTGAGCAAGCTCGTGCAATCTTTATCCGCGTGAAAAAGATATTCTACAGTCATGATCTAAACCTTGGATTACGAATGCGAATGGTCAGATGCTACATGTTTTCAGTATTATTTTATGGAATGGAAACCTGGACACTTACTGAAGAACTGATAAGGCGACTTGTGGCATTCGAGATGCGGATCTACAGAAGAATACTCAAAATAAGCTGGATGGACAGAGTTAAGAATGAAGATGTTATGGTTCGGATGAATAAAGAAAAATAAGTTATTAAAACAATAAAAATCCGAAAACTTCATTAACTAGGACACGTGATGAGACATCCGGAGAAGTATGAGATCTTGCATCTCATGGTGCAGGGAAAGATTGCCGGAAGACGGGGCCCTGGAAGAAGGAGGACATCGTGGCTGAAAAACTTGAGACAGTGGTTTGGCCAGTCTACTGTAGAGCTATTTCGGGCTGCAATAAATAAAGTCCGCATAGCCAACATGATAGCCAACATCTGTTGAACGGACAGGGCACAAGAAGAAGAATATTTTATTTTACATCATTAATCTCCTATAGTTTGGCTGGCTATATTTGCAGTCCAGTGATATAATGACTACCTCGAGATGAACTGCAATGTGCAGAAGATACAGCTAGATTTTAGAAGATTTGAACGTATAGGCTATTATTACTTTCTATGAAAAATCCAAAGTTTAAAAAGTTGTAGCTACGAAATATTTCCTAAATTTTTCCCGTCCCATAGCCCTTAATATGCCTATCCTATCTGTAAGGTTTTAAAATGTAATGTTTGTAATGTGATTTACACAATGTTTTTAGAAAGCCGATGTACAAAGTAATTTTTGGATCTATTTTGAACATTAAGTATACAAAGTTTCATCAAGAAGCACCTATAATATTGTGCTGTAGTTAGTGGGAAATTGGAAATGGTCACCTTACTGCTGTTTTAAAGACTAAGCGTATAGAATTTCATTAATCTCTATATAAAAGTGTAGATTAGTTTATAAAACAATCTAACAAACCCATACCGGAATTTTTTTATATGTTTTATGATATATTTTTTTTAATTTTAATAATTAAAAGCTCAATAATAATCATTCCAAACCTTAAAAAAATAATGGCTCTCTATAGTGGACCTTTTAATATCAAATTCCATATGAGATTGGTATAAAGTTGTGTTTTCTCCATATTAAATATGGTATCTTATTAAATTTGTTTGTTTTTTATATAAATACCGCACAATATATACATATATAGAATAAACCGCCTGTATACAATAAACTGGTTGAATTACCTGTGAATTACCGTTTGGTGAGTTAGCAGCGTTGCCTGAGTTTATGGGGTGAGGTTAGTTTAAGTTTTGGCGGCTGATGCGTCTGTCCTTTTGATGCGTTGTGGGCCGAACGAGATGGAGAGAGGCTTTTCGACCTCTTCGGCCGGACTCTCTCTACCCATCGCCTTGCACCGCAGTCGTAAGATGGATTCATACATCCGTCACTCCTGGACACGCTGATCCTTCATGCCGTTTCCATCATTCTTTTCCTTAAAAGATCCTTCACATGACATAAGCACTGAGAGAAATTATTTTCTTCTGGGTTTCCTGTGTGGAGCTATCATAAAAAAAATTTCCTCCACCATACGAAAAAGAAGATAGTTGATATCTGTTAACAAAGCAACAGAAAATATCGTAGTAGCCTTTGAATTCTGGGTGAATTATTGTCACAAGAATACTCTGGACATATCAACACAAATGATAAAAAAACAAGAATATCCAAGAACAGGAAAGCATATAAACAATCTCGGTAAACTCTTTTTTAACCACCACTGTTTTATACCCACATATTATAATGCCCACGCACAGGCTTCGCCTTTGTGGGATTTTTTTTGTTACCTTTTCATTTATGTTATTATGTATGTATCTACTTATAAATGTATGTATCAAAAAATTTTGCCAATAAAAAAAAAAAAAAAAAAAAAAACGAGAAAACTGCATTTCTTGAGGTATGCTGTTGTGAGTTGTGTAATGTGACCAAAGTAAAAGAGATATACAAAACCTTTTCTATATCCCAAAAGAAAACATTTGGTGGTGTCTTTCCAAAAAAAATATGGTGAAAATGTGTCGATGAATGAAACATCTTCTTTGATAAATCTCACAGGTTAAAATTATCTTTAGAAATTGTTTTCTTAAGGCGTATTTTAGTTCTTAAATACCCCATTCACTCCACTTCCGTACTCAAATCCCAATACCTTTTTTCCCCAATTCATCTCTGTCCAACGGTTCAAAATGGAATTTAATATAGAGCCTGCGTCGTCAACGGCACGGGCCGTCGCCACCGCCGTTGCCAGGCGTTGCGACGCCCTGCTGAACCTCGAGAGTACAATATTTCGCTGATATGAAATATTACTGTTTCTTTTTTGGGTCGTCACCCCTATTCCACGGAACCTTTTTGGTTGCCTTCACTTCCGCTTTCTTTATTTTGATGTATTGATAACCCCGCTTTGAAAAAAAGTATCGGAGCGATCAGCGCTAAGTAATAAAAACGCTTTAGTGTTATATTCCGTTTTCGTGTACGGTTTTTGGCATTTTTATTGATTTCACATTACGAGAATTGCGGCCTTTTATTTATTTTCTTTTATATTTTAATGCCATCTCGCATTGTGTTTTCGATTTTTAAAGTATAAATTCGAATAACCTGATTTTGTTAGAGAAAATATTTTTCGTTTCCTGCTTCGATGGTGTTTTGTTCGCGTTCCTATAAAATCCTTCAACAACAATGAATATAAATTTGTTGGTTCGGGTAGATTATTTTATTTTGTCAGCACAATAATATTGGCATTATAAATACCATTATAGGCATTAGAAATACCGTTATAGGCATTAGAAATAGAAAATAATTTCTATTAACCACGAAAAGTAAGTATTATTTTTAAATTATGACTTATTTTACGTTTAATTAAATCAAAATTGTTCTCAGAAATATTGTGTTATTTTCAGAGGAGTAATCCAAAAATTTGCGTATTTTCTTTATGTTATTGAACGCAACTTTTGAAAAAAAAAAAATAAAAAATTTATTACGAAGAAATTATAAATGTGAAAATTAAGGGAGATATTATTTATAATTGAGAAAACAACTAACAAGTTTAGGGGTTTTATACATTACAAAATATTTTTCCAACGTTATTAATAAAAAAAATATCTCCCATGAAAGACCAAGGAATCACTCTTGATTCTAAATTCATTTTTGATGTATACATTAACGACAGTGCAAATCACTTAAAATGATGTTATTTATACACAGAATATGTTAATAATTCATATACCCTCAATCAATTTTAACCCTTTTAAATTCTTTTATTTGAAATCAACTTATATAAGGAAGCACTATTAAGCAGCCTTATTACTGGAAAAGTGAAAGGTAATATTGATTTTAAATTATTCCTTAGCAATATTGAATTTAACGTTCCCAATTCTAATTGTTTATGACGACATACTTGGTATGTTTCACCTCGTTATATTTTAAAATAATATCGCCTCTTTTAGCCCTCCGACCCAAATGAGTCGACTATAACAATAAGATAGTGCGCTGAACTAGATATTTTTTTCAATAATTTATGTGCATAATATAATAAATGTTAAGCTAATTATGGACGGCTTCCATGACTTGGTGTACTTCGTTAAATGCATTTAAGAATTGTCAAGTTGAATACTTAAAATGGGCTGTTTAACTTAGTTAAATAAGTTTAGCAAAGAAATTCTGTCAATTTTTTTTTAGGTTTTTCCTTCGTTTCTCGATTGTCTAATATTGTTAAAATCTATCTCATTAATTCATTTGTGTTCACGATGGACATTTGGGATTTGGATTCTGACGATGACGAAGAAATTATACATTTTATAAGTAAACCGTTTATAGTCAGAGAAGTAAACACAAGAATAAATTTATTTGATACACTCAGTGCCAGAAAGTTTCAAAGAAGTTTTCGTCTCAGTAAAGAAACGACATCATTATTAATGCAAGAAAGCCAACCTCAGTTAAAATTCAAAACCAATAAAACAACGCTGTGACACCTTTGAATCGGGTTTTATACACATTGAGATTTTATGCAACAGGAAGTCAATTAATTACTTGTGGCGATGTTATCGGGGTCGACGAGTCCACAACATGTCGCATAGTGCACCGTGTTACCCAAGCCATCGCTTATTTGAATAAAAAATATATCAAAATGTCTAATAATTCTGAGGAGCGGCAGAGAATTTCAGTAGAATTTTACAGATGAGCAAAATTTCCTACGCTTTAATGGCGATAACTGTTTTACCGACGCGTTAATCACGTTTAACTAAATGGCCACTCCAACTTCGTGGTGCAAGAGAAAACTAAACGCATTTAAGTTAAATGTGTTTAGTGTCTAAAATTCGTTTAGTCAATTGCAATTTAAGATAAAATTAGCGATAGTTGGTGCAAGTCGCCCTAAGTATCACTTGTGTCTCGCTTTATGTGTTTTGCCTAACTTTGAATTAGTTATCATTTAAGTGAGCTTTTACTATAATTTTATGATTATATAGATATTGTCTATTCTTTGAGCGATTACACTGAGTAGGTTTTTGTACAATTACTATTTTTTTTTACAAATTTAAGTGCGTAAGTAACAACACTTTCACGTATGTAAGAACATATATTATCTGTATAAACCAAATATAAATAAGCGGATAACAAAAAGTATACTTTGCAATAATAAAATAAAAAGAACCCAAATCTTTGAGAAAATTGATCCTTAGCACTAAATTTGACCTAAAATGGATAAAATAAATCTGCAAAGTGAATATTTGAAAGTTATTGGTGATTCATATGCCACAACCCATTATTTACTGTTTAAGGCTTACCTCGTAATTGAATAATACAAAAAGCAATTTCCCTTGCTGCAGTGCATCATTACCACCCCACATTGAGCCCCCAACCCCCCTTCTAGCTACCATGTTATCATTGGGATTATTACTACTGACTGCAGGGTAAATAGTTCCACGACTTGGTGTCTTGCACCACAAAATTTACTTCGTTAAATGCATTTAAGAATTGTCAAGTTGAATACCCAAAATGGGCAGTTTAACTTGGTTAAATAAGTTTGGCAAAGAAATTCTGTCAAAATTTTTTTAGGTTTTTTCCTTCGTTTCGCGATTGTCTAATATTGCTAAAATCTATCTCATTAATTCATTTGTGTTCACGATAGACATTTGGGATTTGGATTCTGAAGATGACGAAGAAATTATACATTTTATAAGTAAACCGTTTAAAGTCAGAGAAGTAAACACAAGAATAAATTTATTTGATACACTCAGTGCCAGAAAGTTTCAAAGAAGTTTTCGTCTCAGTAAAGAAACGACATCATTATTAATGCAAGAAATCGAACTTCAGTTAAAATTCAAAACCAATAAAACAACGCTGTGACACCTTTGAATCGGGTTTTATACACATTGAGATTTTATGCAACAGGAAGTCAATTAATTACTTGTGGCGATGTTATCGGGGTCGACGAGTCCACAACATGTCGCATAGTGCACCGTGTTACCCAAGCCATCGCTTATTTGAATAAAAAATATATCAAAATGTCTAATAATTCTGAGGAGCGGCAGAGAATTTCAGTAGAATTTTACAGATGAGCAAAATTTCCTACGCTTTAATGGCGATAACTGTTTTACCGACGCGTTAATCACGTTTAACTAAATGGCCACTCCAACTTCGTGGTGCAAGAGAAAACTAAACGCATTTAAGTTAAATGTGTTTAGTGTCTAAAATTCGTTTAGTCAATTGCAATTTAAGATAAAATTAGCGATAGTTGGTGCAAGTCGCCCTAAGTATCACTTGTGTCTCGCTTTATGTGTTTTGCCTAACTTTGAATTAGTTATCATTTAAGTGAGCTTTTACTATAATTTTATGATTATATAGATATTGTCTATTCTTTGAGCGATTACACTGAGTAGGTTTTTGTACAATAACTATTTTTTTTTACAAATTTCAGTGCGTAAGTAACAACACTTTCACGTATGTAAGAACATATATTATCTGTATAAACCAAATATAAATAAGCGGATAACAAAAAGTATACTTTGCAATAATAAAATAAAAAGAACCCAAATCTTTGAGAAAATTGATCCTTAGCACTAAATTTGACCTAAAATGGATAAAATAAATCTGCAAAGTGAATATTTGAAAGTTATTGGTGATTCATATGCCACAACCCATTATTTACTGTTTAAGGCTTACCTCGTAATTGAATAATACAAAAAGCAATTTCCCTTGCTGCAGTGCATCATTACCACCCCACATTGAGCCCCCAACCCCCCTTCTAGCTACCATGTTATCATTGGGATTATTACTACTGACTGCAGGGTAAATAGTTCTTGGAAAGCATTTCATGTAATTAACAAGTAATCACTATTAGAATGAAACCATTGGAAACCAGAAATCAGCATTCAGGGTGTTAAGCATCGTACTTGACTTACTTTAACCAGTGATTCCTGACATTATTTGAAGTAAAAAATGTGAACAAAATTTTGGTCTCAGGTGACATTTTTTTTTTTTTTACAAAAACATAAAATCAGTAGTTATTGGGAAGTTAGGGGCGGGGTGAGGGGTTAGTTGGATACTTGGCTTAGAGACCAGTGACGACATGTGAAAGAATTATTTTTTCTTTGATTTTGAAGAAAAAGTTTTTGAAAAAACAAAAAAAAAAATACATCTAAAAAGTCACCGGAGACAAACATTACATTTACATTTTTTACTCCAAATAATGTCAGGAATCACTGGTTAATAAAGTAAGTCAAGTACGACGTTTAACACCCTGTATAGGTAAAGTATAAATATATTGTATTAAATGAAGTGCAAGTATTGCACTTGTATTCCAAGTAACCTAGTATCACTAACAAATTTTAAAATAGAATATGTTTTGCGTATAATATGCTAGGACTAATCTATCGGCCCCTTAGGGTAAAAAAACGTAACTTATTTTTTTTTAAAGATCTGTGTATCTGTGATGATGAGATCAGTATCTGTAATGATGAGATCAGTATCTGTGATTATCTACAGATACGTATCGATGTATATGTTTATCCGTTTCTTTGCCACTTAACGTAATGTTATTTATATATAAACGTTTTAATGTATTTCATGTATTTTATTTTCTCGGTTAGATATGATTAAAATATTTATGGTATTTCATTATCTTTTTAACAGTTATTAGTTTACCTTTTGTTTCCAACGGCCTGAGTGTAAATTTTAGTTAATTTAGTCAGAAGTCCACTGGAGTATGCGTCCACAATATGGAATCCTCAATATAAGGTCTACATAGATTTATTAAATTTTAAATAAATAAATTTTCGAAACATTTACTTTTAAATTACAACAAAACTACAAACAATATTTTAACACTACAAAAAAGACGCAAATTGTCGGATCTATTTTTTATGTATAACCTGCTTATTAATAATATTGATAGTCCCGAATTACTATCCGTCATTGGTTTAAATGCTCTAATGCGACGTACCAGGCACACTTTTCTTCTTCATATAGGAGCCCACAACACCAATGCAGCAAATAACTCACCAATCACTCGCACAATCATAAATATGTCAGGACTTCTGAGGAAGACATAATAATAATGTTCGGACAATTTATATAGCGCGTTTTCGTGAGAAAATCACCTCAAGGGCGCTGCGGTGTCACATGTCACGACCTTGCGCAAGAGACTGAATAACCGATGAGTATGTATGATATGATGTACGAATGTGAATGAAGCAAGGAGCTTGTTCCAACATAAAGAAGTGTGGCAGTCAGATGCGGGGAAATGTCGTTATGTTGATTTAGTTACTGATCAAAGCCGACAAGTCAGGTGCTTTCCATACTTATTCGTCTATTTTCCGTTCCTTCAAAACACCCGTGGAAAATTTTCATAATAGTTTTAGGCGGTATTCTAAAAATAATGTCTTAAAAGTTTCTCAGCAGACATTACTTTTTTTTTTTTTTTACATTAGGTCCACACAGGAGGCCCTGAGGAAAATAATTTCCCTCAGGGCCTATGTCACCTTTGGGGATGCTGTGTGGACGGTATTTTTAAGGAAAGGAAGGAGAGGAAGTTCTGGGAAGGAAAAAGGTATGAGGGTTGGGTAGGGGGTTCAATGTGTCTAGATCATCCACCGCCAAGACCTAGACAATGAACCCCATGAACCCGGGCACCCCTGCTAAGTCACCAAACGTAGCGAACCACTTGGGCTGACCTATGGCAGAGGTGTTGGTTATCCAATAAATGGTTTTTGGGGCGGCGGTACCCATACCCGCCTCCCAAATTGAACTTACCAAACAAACTCAATTCTGCAGTTAACAAATTCGATTCTCGTAAAAATGAAATTTTATGTTTTTTTTCTGGTTTATTGAAAATATTATACATAGCAGAGTAAATATTTAATTTTAATGTAATGTCTTCCAAGAAAAAGTTCAGACAATTGAAAAAGATTTTTTTCTACAAGGAAAAGGAATCATTTTCGCCGTTTTGGAACTATTGTTTATTTTTAGAAATAACAAAAAAATAAAAGCATTGTGGTTTTGTTTAACCAATTCCACAAACAAAATGGATGAAAACAAATAATAACAGAAGATTCTCAGAAAAAAACACATGAAATCAAATGCCATCTTTATTTCTCAAGTTAAAGGCAATTTCTTAGTAATTTGATTTAAAATTAAGTAAATTTCTTTGAATTACCATCACAAATTCATTCCAAATCTTGTTGACTGTCTATAAATTTAATATGATAAAGTTTTTACCTCAGATATCATCGATTTAATTAACTTTTGTTTGGTTTACTGTGGAGAGAAAGATCATCAAATAAACGTTGCAACAATTTTCCCGAAGATCGTGAAGGTATTTTAGGTTGGTAAAGTCTAATGGGTACACGAATATTTTATAAATACATTAACTTCTTTGTTGTTGACATTTTCACGTATTTCGGTATATTCTTCTTGAGTTATTAATACAGCTAATATGAAAACAAAAACATTAAAAAACGTTATACCTTCTACCGTAAAATACTTACCTAAAGGTAATTTAAAATGTAGGGGTTTAATAAATTTGAACTACGTAAACTTGTCTCCAAAAAAAATGTATAAGAAAATTGAAAACCACAAGAAAAACCTGTTTTTATGTATCTTAGACGTAAAAGGTTACCATAGAAGTTCTTTGTGCAAACGATTTTATTTATTGTTTGTAAAATTTTAATTTTTTGTACGTCACTAGGACTGGTCTATATAAATATAATTAATGCTGTATTCTAAGAGAGTTTCTCACCATCCTCCCAATAGCTTATCTACCCTAATAACGAATATTATTAAAAATAAAAATTAAATACTCGCAGTGGTTAGAAAACTCCGCCAACTTATCCAATATATAGCCACTATTCATAGGTTGGAGTACCGAATTATAAACTACAACTTAATAAATAAATAAACCGTAAAACGTAAATCGAAAATTTTTCGTTATTAGGTTGGTGAGAAACCCCCTAAATACTATAATGATTTCCTGGTTTGTAAATAACCTACGATAATAGAACCTATATAACACCTCTGCCATAGGTCACCCCAAGTGGTTCGCTACGTTTGGTGACATAGCAGGGGTGCCCAGGTTCATGGGGTAAGGTTTATCTAGGTCTTGGCGGCGGATGATCTAGACACACTGAACCCCAGATTCCTACCCAACCCTCATGCCTTTATCCTTCCCAGAACTTCCTCTCCTTTCTTTCCTTAGAATACCCTCCACACAGCATCCCCAAAGATGACATAGGCCCTCAGGGAAATTATTTTCCTCAGGGCCTCCTGTGTGAACCTAATGTAAAAAAAATAAATAAATAGAACACAATCATTATAATTAAGGGTATCTCTAATGACAAAATAAACATTTTAATAAAATACATACCTAAATCATTGAAGAAGTTAGTACAACAACTGTCATGGAAGAGACAAATAGCCGTTGTGTCCAATCCTAATAATCATCTACTGAGCCGAAATCTCGACTCAACACTGCTCAAACACACAAATACCTTCTTCCCAAAACGTAATCATTGCCATGCACTACTCAACTTAAGGAAGCTAACCTGGTAGATTAAGCTTTACTCAGGAAGGTCTATATAGTTTTAAAAACTGACAACAGAGTGAAAAAAATATCCCGAAACCAATCGCTTTCTGTCTTTATCTTTTCGTTTATCTTTTTTAGAAACTGCCTTATTTTGCCATGCAATCAATTGCTTGTAGCTTTACGATTCTATTTGTAAGTATTCATTTGCTCTCACGTCAAAATACAATCCGTGGTTTTGCCTGCATGTTTTCTGTACACTACAAATTAAATACTTATTGTGATAACCATCTGCTTTCTCTAAAAGGTGGGCAAGAAGCTGAAACATTTAGAAATAGGAAGGGCTACTTGTTTATAAATGCAATCAGATGTCTTAATAAACAATCCTCCAGAACGTAGAAACCGCCAAACGTCAAACGCATGTCAAGAAAAGAACAAAGAAAATCAAGATGACACCTTATTTAAATGTCGGTTTATGTATACACTATTTAAAAGATATTATTTGTATAAATAATAAATACAATTGTTAACGGTTGAATATTAATTTAACATGAAAAGTTTTCACTTTGACGTCATTTTATTGTCTGTGAAAGTAAACGGCTTCACTCACGAGTAATTGGACAGTACCTAAGATCAAAAAGTTGGGAACAGACAAATTGGAGCATTCCTTAGGATCACTTAACGATTAATCAATCGAAAAGTTGGACACAACGGCTGAAAGACACAGAGAATAAAAATTTGACAGTCGTAAATGCGATTCTAACTCAGATCCTTTAGTCTTGCTGGGATTGGCGTTTCTACCGATTGAGTTATTGATATTTTGTTACACTTCATCAGTTGAAAAAAGCTCTTGATTATTCCTCAAAGAATCTATACATCGGCATGCCTTAATTTTGTGTAAATCCATGGAATAAAACTTTACTAAAATGCATTAAGACACCGGCAATCCTTTTTCCTTTTATAAAATCTCCATCCAATCACATTTCTCATCAAGAACAATGCATTCATAACAAGAAGAACGATTGGATAAAGAAAACTTTTATATTGACACCTTAATGGTGCCATAAGACATCGGAGATAAAACTCGAAATGACATTCCACACTATCAGGATGGGAATAACCCATTTCCTCCCGGCAATGCTACTTGCCGCAACAAACTTCGAATCCAACTGCTAAGAACAAAAGTAATTTATGCTTGCTGATAGCTCCGACGCGGATTTGTAAAAGTTACACTATTCCACAAATTTCCTCTCCGCCTGGTCGGATGGGGCGTTAATCATGAAACCAATCTGCATTAAGGTTCACAACTTTGTGGAACTGTGGAAATCCACTGTGAAATGAATTAGCTGCATGGGATCTGGCGTCTGAAGGGGTTGAGTGTTTATAAGGATAGATTTTAAATTGAATTTAACATCCTCAATTGAATTTTTTAACGAAGATCAAAAATTTTGGCCTTTAAAATAAAAAAAGTAAATCATTGTGTTTTGACTTAGTTAGGCGTGAATAAATAAATAAATAAATAATAGTTTTTTGTTGTTATTATGCCGTGTTGCGCTACCTTCTTCTTTAGCCAACGTTTTGCCCAGCATTACATTATTCATCTTCAGGGGAAAATGTGTGATATACTATATATCTGACCTGAAGTAGGAAACTGAAACGCTGTTGGCTAAAACGTTGGCTTAACCCTCCCTTGCCTGCGATGTGTATCTACTACACATTGCTTCTTGGACCTTTAATATCTCCGTAAATATGGAAAATTATGGGTTCATATTTTAGGTAATCCTCCGTTATACATTTACTCATTAAATAAAAAAATAATAATCAGTACGTTTCGGGCACATAAGAGGTATTTTGTGAGAATCGCCAATGAGTGGCACCGCCAGTCGCCGCCCGGCATTCATTCGGAGTGGTCTCTTCGCGTGTTGTATGAGCATCGTTTCTTTGAGCTACTGATGTTTTTTTCATGTGTTCAGCAATTAAACATCAATTATTATCATGTTTGACTTCAACTATAATAAAATATAACGATTTGCTATGAATATTCATTTTTTTCGGCATTTAAATCGACCATTTCTACTTGTGTAGTGATTACACAGCACCGGAACGCGCGGATTTTTTCAGCACAGCAAGGGAAAGCTTAAGAAGGACGTAGCCGTAGTATGGCATAATACTGCAAAAATATCAAAAATACACCAAAAAATTCGTTTAATACTTTTGGCGTTGAGAATCTCAAATCATATGCTTTCAAGTACTTCCAAGTTATGAGCACTTGAAATTTTAAAAAATTCCTAAATATTAACGCTAGTATATTGAATAACCAAATAAATTTGACTTTTAGTCCCATTCTAGATATATTTCCAGTAAACCGCTCTGTTCTTGCCGGAAATCCCGCAATTACTCCTCCCCCTTTGTTAACCTCCCACTCAAACACCTAACTTTTTTTGTATACATCTATCTGTCAATATTTTGTATCATAGGTTAGTTTTAATATTCTCCTGACGAACGAAGGGTTCTTCTGAAACCGATGTTGAATTAAAATTAGTGTGATCTAAAACAAATTTATATATTTTTATTGCAAATAATTTTTTTTTACGCAGGCTGGGATTCGAACCTGTTACCTCCAGATCACTAGTCGAGAGTTATCCCCACGCCATTGTTAACACGTAAAGTTAATATCATTGATAAATTGGAACACGTTTGTAGCTACATTTAAATTAATGAATATTGTTAGTTTATTTGATATTTTATTATACCCGATATTATTCCTATCATTATCCTTGTAATTATATTTAATGATGTACATTATAAAACTCAATTATAGACAAAATAAATTAATTACTTCATTTTATCAAGTTATATCTGCCGACCACGATTACAGGCTGCTTCGTTTTAATTTTCACATGCTATAAGTTAAATTATTTTTATAATGATATTTATACACAAGGGTGAAATGCGATGATTGAAATAAAAGTTGAAATGATTCAGGAGTGTTATACTGAGTTTTAAATTTGTTTTATTATACTATTATAATGGAATTCCACCACGAATTATCAGTTTCAAAAATAGAAATATTATCATTTCCGACTCATGATGGCAAGCATTACCACGTAAATCAAGTAGTTCGGTACTAGTGATGGAACGTTTTTTTCTGGTTAAAGTCCCATGGACCGACATGATCACCAACACAGAAATTTTCAGGCGGGCTAGACTAGATATAGAACTGCTCACATTAGAAAAAGTCAGGAAAATTTCATACCTAGGTCTTAGATTTAGAGGGGAGAAATATCACTTCCTCCAACTAATTTTAAAAGGCAAGGTCGCCGTGGGCCTGGTAGGAGACAAATGTCTTGGAGAAATGTACGAGAGTGGACCGGTGTTAGAAGTGTGAAGGAGCTATTCCGGGCAGCGCAAGATAGAGATATATTCACCAGAGTGATCGTCAACGTCGGGGGGACCTGATAGGACACATAAGTAATAAAAATTGATATCCAACGAATTTAATTATAGTATCGATTTTTATTAATTATACTCTGTCTATAATGCTCAATCAGTATTATAGACAAAAAACCTTCAAATGATGCATTTGAAATATGTTTTATACTTTTGTTATTTGGCGGTACATTCCTTCTGCACACCCCATCGGGAACACTTATTTATATTTTTTTAGAGAAGCTATACCGTATTTTCCCTAAACCGACTGCATATTGTATATATCTAAGTATACCGAGAGGCCTGTCAGGAATCAAATGAAGCACATATTATCCACTCGAGCGCCTTTTGCCACAATATGGCACTATTTTCAAAACCAGGGATTGCTTTTTTGCCAAAATATGGCAAATATTCTCTAGATTTTTTTAAATGTTTAAAGTTAACGATCTAATAATACATTTTTTATAAATCCTAGGATTAATGTGATCATAGACAAATGATAGAAGAATTCATTGGCTATATAGAACTATATTCAGTTTGTATGTCTCCATATTTAAATTCGGGAAATGATTATTTTAATGTGGGCGGAAAAATTTCCTTTAGCAATCCGAGAAAAAAGTTTTAAATTGCTCTGTCGCTCCAGTGGTTATAGAGACGATTGTTAGGGAAAATCATTTCAAGGGCACTTTACAAATATATTATGATAATTGAATCCGTCACAACTTATATCAAAACAATAAAAAAAAAGCCCCCGATGGTGTTCAACCTGCGTTTTTAACGACGAATTTGTATTATTTATTTAATAGAAATTGATACTTTTTTTTTTTACAAAAGTTTAACGTCGTTTTTGATTCTCAACCCTGAATAAGGGACATAATTCCAAATAAATTCTAGATAACACAATTTTCAATAAATAAACATCAATTCAAGTTATATGTGAGTTAAAATCGATTGATGTTCATTTGTTGATAATTGTGTTATCTAGAATTTATTTGGAATGATGTCCCTTATTCAGGGTTGAGAATCAAAAACGACGTTAAACTTTTGTAAAAAAAAAAAAACGTTAACGACGTTAAAATCAGTATTTTAGAAATAAAGTTGCTATGCCATCATTTGAAAAGAATGACCTCAATTTGTACTGCAATAATATTGCTTGCTTCTTCTCATTGGAATCTTTAGTAATGCATCATAAATCAAGAAAATTCCGGATCACATAATTTTCTGAGTTATCCTGTGGAAAAGCAGCTAAGGCAGTGATATGTAGGAATTTTGTACCTCTCCTCGGGCCAAATCTCAATGCGCCAAGTAATTAAAGTTTGGTTAGCTCGCTACTTGCATCTCTCAACTTCACGTATACGTGTTAATTAGAGCCTGGGAGACTGCTACCGACAGATAAGTGATGGCAGATGTTAGTTAAGCTATTATAATATATTCTTCAATCTTCGCAAAATCACTTTGTGGCATCATTTTTAATTAAATTAAACAAATTGTTTGTTCATATGAAGCAGTTATTTGTGATGTGACATTACAATTTAAATAAATATATAATTATTATTATTCATGTTCTTATTATCCTGACGAAGAACCATCGGTTTCGAAACATATCGATAATTGTGATTGTATCATAGACATATGAATATGTATAGACCTGCCCTAAGTGATAAAAGCGTATTATTTCCCCCTCCTTAATTCTGGGTTCCATGGAACCGGCCGGGCTGGCATATACGTTTGCGTGAATCTAGAAAATGTGACGTCATCATTCTTGTACGGACTAGCGTCAAGCTCTTATCGGTACATTTTACGAAATAACACGGCAAAAATGGTAACTTGTGCTATTAAAACATGTAAAAATAGAAGTGAAAAGAAGTATAAACCCAATTGTCGTTTTACCTTCCATATGCAGGCATAATTTGTCATTATTTTAAGCTTATTCACATCATATAATATGATCAGTTTTAGACATGAACCGAAATTCCCGGTCCCGTCGTGTGCACGTTGCAGTTTACTGTGATAAGTAAATTATGAAACATTTGTAAAAGTGTCTTAACTTAACACGGTAACAAAATATTCGACTCTCAAAACAAGCGAACCTTTCTTCATTTTATATGGATTACACAAGTTTGTTCAAACCGGGGGAACAATTCGCGCTCCCATGTAAAAAGGTCTATTCATTCAAAAGCAGATTTTACTTTTAAGAGCTAAATGGTGATATTATAATGCGTGATGCCTATATACTGTCATATTGAAGGATTAACGAATCACATATCGTTACCGTCAACTCATCCCTCTCCACCCCGCTACAGATGGTTATTACCCCTCTCCCTGATTCTCAAGTCTATGAATAATATGTCTGTGGATTGTATAAATAAAACAATAACTTTGTAAACACCTCTTTCATTATTTATATACTTTGTGCCGACCGGGTTTCGCTACTAACATAGCTTCTTCAGAGCAGTATAAACTCTACTAATCGCTGCTTTAGTGCTTGTATGTTCAATAGACCATGATACAAATTTTACAGGGGACGTTTTTTTTTGTTTTTTACAGGCTAATTCTAAATAATTCTGACTTTAATCATTTCGTTTTATACGTGTCTTTTGAATACGATATAAAACGAAATGACTAAAGTCAGAATTATTTAGAATTTGCCTGTAAAAAAACAAAAATATTAACGTCCCCAGTAAAATTTGCAAAATGGTCTATTGAACATACAAGCACTAGGGCAGCGTAATGTCTAACATTTTAATAACATGTGTTATAATATTTTGTTTTAGCAGTGAATTGGTAAAAGTCTACCCTTATTTAAATTACTTTCTGCACTGGCCGAGCCCATCCCATTTTTTTCCAATTCTTAGACATTAGTAGATTTTATACTGCCCTGAAAAAGCTACGTTAGTAGCAATACCCGGTTGGCACAATGTATATAAATAATGAAAGAAGTGTTTACAAAGTTATTGTTTTATTTAAATTATAATGTCACATCACAAATAACTGCTTCACATGAACAAACAAAGTGATTTGTTTCATTTAATTAAAAATGATACCACAAAGTGATTTTGCGAAGATCCGGCAGATCTGCCGGATCTGCCCTGATGATGGACACTGGCTAAACGTCGGCTAAAGAAGGAGGTAGCGCAATACGGCATAACACCCAAAACAAACATCGAAAAAGAAAAAAGTATAGTATTTTCTACACAAATCAAAATCGATTTGTTATTATATTATTATGTAAATTATAATACTGGCCGAAAATTTTTATGTTTTTCTAGTTTTCAAGGTTTTATTGTATGTTTCATTCGAAATCAAAAAAAATTAACTGTAAACCTCATTATCATAATTATTATATTATCAGTAAACGTACTTCATTACCTTAAATTAATAATCTGCATACTTCACCCGCCATAACACAGGGACATCCCTAGCATGGCAGGCGAAATAACACAATATGTACACTATGTATAAAATTCTTTAATAAATAAATAAATATATTTATGCAGATAAAATATAATCAGTAATACCAACTTGACAGTGTGTTTTACTGACATGATTAAAAATTTAATTTTTAAATAGTAACTGAGTTGAATTTTCGGGCGATTTTTAGTTTAAATCATCAACTGACCATTAAATGTGAGTGTTCTGAAGTTCTGAGAAGCTGTCGGGTGGAGAGAATTGAACTATGGCAACCAAAATTTCCAATATATTATTTTAAGGCTAAAGTAAGTGGGTGGGGAAGGATATTGAAAGAGGAAGGATTGGAATCGAGAACTTCTTCAATTCTTACTTGTACCAAGTCCTTACCGACCAATCAAAGTCTGGACAAGCGGATGCTGAGATAATTGGGAACAATCATTGCATAATAAATTGCTTTAACCAACTGAAAGATAACATCCATTAAAATATCAAAATGAAGAGGTTTGGGTTTAAGATCTTGTTTGAACATCTCAAGGAACACGGTTCTTGAAATTGTTGAAAGGGAGACAGATGAATTCTCGTTTTGAGATATCAACTTAATTCGATATTCGTTCTTTTTTAATATGATGTCTTAACCATTCGGGTTTATCGCCTTTGTGTAAGTTTTTGGTCCTAACGAACTGTCAGATTGATAAAAAAATTGTGTTATTTCCGCTTTGAGATTAAAGTTCAATAAATGAAATATTTCTGAATGTAGCCGAATACTAATTACTGTTTTTGAAAGATGATAAAATATGCCATCAAATTATATTTCTACCAATAAATATAAAAAAAATGTAAATATAAAATGATTTACCAGTGATTTTTTTATGTGAAAATGGTACAAAAATCACGCATAACGTAAAAAGCAATTATTTTATGATGTTAAAGAGATTCAATATGACTAAATAACAGGATAAAAAGGAGGTCAAACGACACAAGTATTTTCAAGATGGAGGTGATCTGAGTTCTTAGAATATTTATATTTTCGAAGTCGGAGGTATTTCTAAAATATTTCTATAGTATTTTTAGTGATAAAATCAAGGAGTTTGAGAATATCCATTTTTTTATGTTGCCTCCTCAGTATATTCCCCAGATCAATGATATTATCCGCTGGAGTGATTTCGGTCCAAATTCGGACCACTTTAATTTTTCTACAATTGATTTTGGTCCAAAAATGAACCACATTTTCCTACCATTCGTAAATTTTTTATCGAATTTTCTTCAAATGGTCCCGCGTCCTGCAAAAAAAGTTGTTTGAGAACTGAAAATCTACTTCAATTAATGATCAAAAGATGTCACTGTTCTTCCCTTCACTCTTATGTAGGTAGTACTCTTTTTAAAGTTGATGGCAAATATTTTTCAAACTGCTAACTGTCAAAATCTTGTTCTTTTAAAATGTCGAATTTACTTGTTTTTTCTAATATATTTGTATACCAGTGAAATAATGATTGAATTAGCAATTTTTTCACCTGTTTACATGTCGAAATAATAAAAAAATTGCAAATGGATATTTTTCAATAAATAAAGCATTGATCGAGTTAATTCTTATTGTAGAATAAAGATAATGAATGCATGATTTTTTGAAATTATTTTTTAATAAATCCCACAAATTTAGGATCTATGTGTGATGTAAAGCAGTTTTTTTTTGGTAAGTGTAACTACGTTTGGTGACTTAGCAGGGGTGTACGGGTACGGGGTAAGGTTTGTCTAGGTCTTGGCGGTGGATGATATAGACACACTGAACCCCAGATTCGTACCCAACCGTCATTCCTTATTCCTTCCCAGAACTTATTTTCCATAAAAATACCCTCCACATAGCATCCCCAAAGATGACATAGGGAAATTATTTTCCTCAGGGCCTCCTGTGTGGACATAATGTAAAAAAAGGGTGCGCCGTTACCTTTTAATTTTTTTGTGTGTAGTTCTCTTTCATATTTTTGTTTAGATTTATTATAAAATAAAATAAAATTCTACGAAGAGATAACACACGAATGAACAAAATACTAGAATTTAAAATAAAGTATCTGGTACGGTTTCTGTAAATTTGAATCATCCACCATCTCTTTCGGCGAACTCTTCGTTTTTTTTTTTTTAATTTAGTACAAATAAGTTAGGGCAAATGTGACAGCCGATGTAGTTGCCTCGATGTCCGCCATGCTTGGGCGCTCCGAACGCAAGCTTATGCACGAGTGTGGTCACCAATATTTGCGTGCCATAGCTTGCCGAGTCGTGCGACGAGCGCGCTCGGCACGTATGAGGCCGTACCATTACGAATTAAATCGCACACGTATCACGGCAAAACAGGAAGCAAACAGGATCAACGACCTGTACTCCGATACTCTTGTCCGTTATTTCCGGCAGATGTTGAAGAAAAGAGAGAAACAAACGACTTTGGACAGGTTTTTCACTGAACCATCATCGGCCAAAACGCGGAAAATGGATGAAGATGTGCAAGATTCGATTATTTCTTAAAATTAAAAAATGTGTGTTTTTTTCATTATGTTTTTAGATGTATCTAAATAAAAATAATAACAAAAAATTTATCTTTTTTTTATGTCATCTTACCATATTTTATGCTACAGAACGAATTATTTTTTTTAACATGTATTGTTATGGGAAAACGCGTTTCACATAACGAACTTTTCGCATAACGAACTTGCTCCTGGAACGAATTAAGTTCGTTGTGTGAGGCACCACTGTACTTAAATATGTCAGGTGCATGAGAGATAATAACAAGAGAGACAGAATGTGGGAGGTAAACGCTCAAACCACGTGGGAACCTGTTTATTATTATTATAGCTTGAAGTGAAGTTTAATTTAATATGTCCTTATCATAATAATTATGTGGGTGTTAGACTAAAACTGAAGCACCTAGCGTAGCCCGGGATTTATTCTGATTTAACTTGCTGAGAGCCAGCATATAAAAAATATATTTTTTCAGTACGACGTGAAATATTTGACAGTTCTCACCTTTCTTACGAATTCAATTTTTATAACATTTCTTTTGTGATATAATACAAAAATTACATCAAAATAATGTAGATGAAATGAACTTCCTAATAATCGCTCAAATCTATGCTTTCCACAATGGATTTATACCAAAAACAATGAATAAATATAGACTTCGAATATGACAGCGTTCATATTATCAGCGGCAGCCATTTTGTCCGCCATCTTTGGTGTCCGGCGCGTCATTAGCAATTAATATGAATTATTCTGAGTGGCTAAATGCTATCCAATAATTCGTAATGTCAAGAACGAGAATGGCCCAAGTGATTCTGACCATGTTCTTCATACAATTTCTTTATACATAAGGGGCTAAATCGCTTCAAACAACCGGACCCGCCGGGAGGACTGCGGCGTACAAGAGGTTGAATGGGAAAACAGGATTGGGTAGTTTTTCAAAATCTCAGTTATATTGACATACCTCTATTGCTTTGAAGGTCAAGTGTGGAAAGTCTCGGAATAAAACTGTACATTTGCATAAAAATACCCACAGAAACTGAATTCTTCTTCCAAAAACATTAAGTTTTAGAAGATAGTCAGATAATTTGATAGCAATATTAGTACAGAAATCTTTTTCATTTCCATCTTCTTCAGAAAATTAGTTCACATATTTTATTGAGTTGAGTAACATTTGTAATATTTAAGGACATTGTATGCCCGTACGGTTCAAATTAAGGAACCCGACTCCGAGTAAATCTCCGACGCCACACTGTATGGAAACCGTTCTGACCCGTCCGTGTACGTGCAATTTTCCACGGAGCTGCTGCCGTGATATTCACACTTATCACTTGCTCAACGTGCGATATGCAAACGGAAGTGACGCCATCTATAATACTATATTTAAGAAAAAAAAGTATAAAGGGTAGAGAGAGATCTGGGGTCAATATTTTCAGGAGTGACGGACGTATGAATCCATCCCTCCCATTGCGCTACAAGGCGATGGGTTGAGAGAGTCCGATTAGAGAGATAAAATGTGTACCATCAACCAGTCCCTCCCTATCTGGCTCGCCACGCAATAGGTGGGCAAACTCATGTCCCGACAGGACCTAGACAAACCTCACCCAATAAACCTGGGCACCCCTGCTAAGTCACCAAACGTAGCGAATCACTTGGGGTAATCTATGGCAGGGGCGTTGGTTATCCAATAAATGGTATGAAGAAGAAGAAACATGTTTCGTTTTCATTCAATAATAAGAAGATTTATGTTGGGGTGAAGAGTGTTCCTCTCATTATTCAAGGTCTGAATTTAAGAATGTCTACTATTATAATATATCTGCCTATTAAATATATGTATTCTGTAGTTTAATGTTAATAGTAGTTAGTTTTGCAAAAGGGTGCTGCCTTATAAACAGTCACCAACACTTAAACTGGGCGAAGCAGAAGGAAAAGCCGCAAAATATTTAAGGACATTTTTTTCTAAGGTTCTTTGACTTTATTTTTTTAGATATATTTTTTTTTACATTAGGTCCACACAGGAGGCCCTGAGGAAAATAATTTCCCTCAGGGCCTATATCATATTAGGGGATGCTGTGTGGAGGGTATTTTAAGGAAATGAAGGAGAGGAAGTTCTGGGAAGGAAAAAGGTATGAGGGTTGGGTAGGAATCTGGGGTTCAGTGTGTCTAGATCATCCGCCGCCAAGACCTAGATAAACCTGACCCCATGAACCCGGGCACCCCCGCTAAGTCACCAAACGTGTCTATCTGGGAAATAGAAGATTGTCATTTTCAGCCAGTTTTTATGCTCTGATTTAAATGTGTACTGACTGAATCACAAGTAAATGCCATAATATAGCAGAAACAGAAGCTTAATTATAAACTTTATTACATTAAAACTAATAATAATTCATAATAATTCTCTCTTTTTATATTATCAATGGTTGTACAACATGTCGTGTACTCAAAAAAGTATTCAGAAATATTAATTTGATAAAAATATGCAAGCGGGAGGCACGAGGATTTTTAAACACATTTCCAAAGCGCAGAAATTTGATGGGGTATTTTTCTTTGCGCCTTAAATATGTTGGGTTTTCGTAAAAAAAAATACAAATATCAGCATTTTCTGAATACATGTACACACAAACTGGGTTTTTGTTTACACGGTTTGACTTAATTTACATAAATGCGGTTTAAAAAAAAAAACAATTTGGAATACATTGTAGACCGCGCGATAGCCCGGGCTTGGGCATTGGACAGGGCGAGTTTGCGCGGTGGCCACTCATTTCAATAAATCAGGCCAATCAATACTAGAGTACTTGTTTTAAAACATTTTTTTTTAACGAGTGATTTATTTATTTCTGCATTTTAATTATATTAACGATGATTTAGATTTCTTTATTATTTGTATTTCTTCTGAACTTTATTTTTAAGGCTCGAAAACGTGATGTTATAGTATATTTTACGGCTCGTTCCAGAGTGACAGGCACAGTATTAGCCATTGTGAAATACCGCCATCCAAAAATGAAACGTGGTCGATTTAAATAGCTTTAGCCATGTTTGGTTATTCGATCTGAATAGCCATGTACAGCCCAACCTCCTTTTTTCCTATCTCTTTCTCCTCTCCATTGCTTTCAGCCTCACTTTAATTTCACCTCACGTTGATTCGACACGAAACAGCAAAAAAAAAACTGAAAACTGACAATTTAAAATCCCTCATTTTATATTTTTTTAGGGGTATGTACTTCGTTGATGATTTTTCTTTCTTTGATAATTTAACTCACACGAGAGGCCCTGAGGAAAACAATTGTTAATAGTAGGTGTGAAAGGGGTCTTTTTAAGGAGAGATAAGAGTGCACATGGGTTTTGAAGAAACCCATCACCATGGATGGTATTTTAGTCCCTTAATGGAATGGCTCCTGCTTACTTATCGGAAATGTGTATTCCAGAAAACTCCAATTCTCGACAGTCAACTCTTAGGTCAGCGACGTCATCAGCAATCGGAAGGTTGAAGGAGCCAAAGCACACACCAAATACTAAGTTCGGTGAGCGTGCTTTCGGAGTGTTGGGACCTAAAGCCTGGAATGGACTGCCACATGACTTAAGAATGATCACAGACTCGGCAAGATTTAGAGCTAAACTAAAAATTCACCTTTTTAGACAGTCGTATCCATAAAGCAAAAAACCAAAACCTTTACCTTCACCCTCTCAGCCCGCGATATAGAAAATAACTAACTGCACAAAAATGTTAACAAATTCTTAATGGTGAGAGTCATTTGTAGATCTAATTTCATTCAAATTCTCCAGTCCTAATGAGCCCTAAATTCTCAAGTCTTTCGAAATAACTTCAATTTATTAACTCTAATTTTGGCAATAATCTTCTTATATAAATGTAATATGAAAAGTGATGGTGTAGCAAATGTAAAATTATGCAATGTTTCGTGTTTTAATATACTGTCCTCCACGTGCAAAGTCGTATCTCTTCCAAGCATAAACTTTCTAATTAAAGTGTGTTTTTCGGAAGTAACATGCCATGTAAGTATGTTTTCTGTATCTATTGTAAATAATAGTTCTAGGTAGAGCCTAAGAAGTCATAATATAATGTTCAGCGCCCTTGAGGTGATTTCTCACAAAAACGGCGCTCTATAAATTATCCAATTTTTTTTTTTTTTTTTTTTTTTTTTTTTTTTTCTTATTCACCAGATTTACAGGAACGGGTTTAGTTTTTCCCATAGGAAAAACTAAACCCTTTCATACACTTTTCCATATAAATGATCATCTAGTAAATCCACGTTATGCAAGTGTATTATATAAGTATAATTAATACAAAACAATACAAGAACAACACGTTAATCTACCAAACTATTAAATGGGAATATAATTCACCGTCTCCAGATATTTTCATATCAGAGGGTTCGGCTCTGTGGAATTCCTAATTTGACCGATAAATCCTACTGATCCCTCAATATAAATATTTAAAAAATCTTTCGTAATTCTACATGTATTTAAAATGACTGATTTTTGCATTTTTATATACAAATTCTTTGACAAATCTAATATGCCTAAATTTTTAATAAGAGAGCTAGGTATAATGCCAGTAGCCGAAATAACAAAAGGTAATATTTTTATAGTCTGAGAATGCCAAATTCTTTTAATTTCATTTCCTAAATCTGTATACTTTCTTATTTTTTCAGAAACAGATTTTTTAATATTATTATTATTATTATTATTATTATGGGTAAGGAGAAAACGCACAGGCAATGATTTGTAAATTCCTTCTTAATACCCATGTTACGATTGCAAAAATAAGTGCCTACAACCGACCTGCAAAAGTAAGCCATACAAAACCATGCTATTTTAAATATAAAAAATAAAGGTATCATAATTGGTACTTTCTCGTTTTGGTTTGAAATTCATATATAGAATGGCAGTCCCAATGCTTTAATGAAATCGGGAGTATTGTGCGGTAACTCTGACAAAAAGCTTCCATTACCAACTAATGTTCTGTACATAGAACCCACATGATTATATTTATTTATTTATTTATTTATTATAGAAGGATACAAAAGAAGTACATTTTACATATAAGAAAGCTTTGCCTGTCCAACTAGGAAAGTTTCCCGTTCTAGGACAGACAAATTGACAGGTTTTAGTTCATATTATTAGTCCTTAAGAAATGTACATAATTACATAACAAAAAACTGAAAACCATAAAAAACAAAAAAATATTATTTTTCTCTGAAACCAAAACTCTGTATTGAAAAGTATAAACCAGGTATGTGATAACAGGATGTAGGAATTATAAAAAATTTACAGCATAAAAATATGAAGTTATTTTAGGTTACGGGTTTAGAAGTGTGAGCTTATAATACATAGTACATTAAAATTTACAATATTAGATATAATTTAAGTATGCAATAATATATATGATTTTTTTCCTAAGCGTAACTACGATGTGCAATAAATTATGTGCAATCATGATTATTTTCACTGATTTAAAACATGTTTTCAGTTCATCTATAAACAAATTATTTAGTTATAAGTGTTTAATGATGGTTTGGTAAATTGAACTGGGGAATATTGGCGAACAATGGTGGCTCTGGTGGACTCATTGTTTTGCTCAAATTGCTCAATCGAATATGGATATTAATGTTTCGATATAATTGAACCAGTCCAGTTCGTGGCGTTGAGTTATCGATATAATGGACACTTGTGTTTCTTCTGTAGTTCGTGCTTTGAATGAGGTTAAGCAAAGTGGCAAGCATTGTTCTATTGGATATACATTGTGCAAGGAAATCAAAGCAATGTTAATGCACTTGGAAACATTGAAATTAGAATATCCCTTTTCCTCATTAATTTGTTTTGACTGCTCTGTACTGTTACATTCCGGAGCCATGAGGATTATTTTACCTCCAAATGGGGTATGTTGTGAGACTAATAATTTAAAACAGGGAAATGTATCGACTTCCACTTTGTTTATATTTTGTAGAAAAATAATGATAGTTGCCTTTATTTTAGCAAGAAATTCAAAATACTCTAAATCCGTAATGAATTTATGCGTATATTTACTTAACGACCTAAAACAACTTCCAAATGTAAATAGAACTAAGTACCTACTATAGAGGACAAACCAACGTCAAACATTTACATTGAAACGAAGAATTAGGGAGTTTTATTTAAAAGAAACAGAATAAATTACACCAGAAATTGTTAAGAGACTAGACATTGCACCAAAAGCGGAAGTTGTAGGTATTTCATTGTCTGTCATTCTGTCCCGCTCCCAGTGCGAATGGGACAACTGCCGTAATCTCTCATATTTACCTACAGAAATCTCTCGAAAAAGAGTTACGGAAGAATACATTCTTCTACACCCAAACTTTCAAGAAATTGTAATTTAATAACAAAAATATGTTCTCGAATGAAGAAACTATGTTGGTAAATTTTTATAATTTTGTAATTCTTTATGAGAATCAAGTTAGCAGCACTTTTTCTTTAAATAATATTTTCCGATAAATTATACATATTTGACAGTGAATGTTTACATTAATACGAAACTCATCGAAATTTTAAAAACATAACGACATAGTTTTTACTTTTTCTTTCTAGAAGGCAATATGAAAAATATATATTTGGTACAATGTTTGATGTAGAAAGGTGTTTTTTTACCGGGCGTCGTTTTTGTATATTTTTTTTACATTAGCTCCACACAGGAGACCCTGAGGAAAAAATTCCCTCAGGGCTTATGTCATCTTTGAAAATGCTGAATGGAGGGTTTTCTAAGGGATAAATATGTTCAGGAGTGATGGTTGTGTGAATCCACCCCTCCTACTGCGGTGCAGGGCGATGGGTCGAGAGGGTCCGGCTGGAGAGATCAAAAGGTCTCCCTCAACCAGTCTATCCCGATCCGGCCTGCCACGCAGATGGTCGGCAGACGCATCCGCCCCAGAGTCCCGGACAAACCTAACCCCATGAACCCGGGCACCCCTGCTAAGTCACCAAACATAGCGAACCACTTGGGGTGACCTGTGGTTCCCGGGGCGGCGGTACCAATTAAATTATTATACCAATAATAATTTAATAATGCCAGATTCTGAATCATTCTTTTTAATATTTCTTGGAATGAAGTAATGATTATTTTGACAAATTTGAACGAATTTTAAGGAAAATAATTTTCCTCGGGGCCTATTTCATCTTTAGGGATGCAATGTGGATGGTATTTTTGTGGAAATGAAGGAGTGAACCCGGGTCTTGAAGAGATTCATATATAGGAGAGAGGAATTACAGAGGCCGGCAAATCGATCCAAAGCTGAGCTGTGAGTGCAATCGATTTGTGCATTTCTGCACAGTCGAATGTTTTGGTATTTGTAGGCTGACGTGGTGATGGTATATTGGGGCTAGAGGTGGCTACCAAATTTAATACTTGTATAGACGCAAAATGCAACATTCGGTGTGCATTATGTCGTCGCGAGATATAAGAGAGTCTATCAAGCGAACCGCCCATTTCGGCACATTCGAATGTTTTGGTATTTTTGGGCTGATGTGGTAATGGTATATTAGGGTCAGAGGTGGCTACCAAATTTAATATTTGTATAGACGCAACATGCAACATTCGGTGTGCAGGCAGTGGTCTAGAACCTGTCTTCTAATTCATTGTACACAACCCTTGATAATTTTACGATACTTTCCTTAACATACCCATTTAAAATCTGATTAGCTTTATTACCCTAGGTTTTGGTTTCTTGTATGTAATGTACATTAATTTCTCATTTCTCATTTCCTTCTATTTTGACCTCTAATGTTGCTACAGTGTACAAATTCGTCCTATGAAATGTTTTTTTCTTATTGATTAATTTATTATTTTTGGTTTTAATTCCCAACTTGTTTAGTCGGTAAATAATTGTCTGAAGGAATTGGAAAGACCAGTTTCACAGTGCTTTGGGCAACTCTTCCCGTATTGCCTATATTAATATTTTTTATTTATGTAATTGCTTTGTTATCGACATTGCGTAGTGTCAATTCATAGAAAATACCTTCAGTGTTGCTAGCGTGTATCGATTCCTTATTTATTTCCTGTCAATAGTGCTATAAAATTATCGGAAGTTACGCCTATCGATTGGATATTGTAAAATTATCGATTTCATCGCGCTGGAGCTAGAGAAATACGTTAAATAAACGTCTGAGTCAAGTAAATATCCAAATGGACAAATTTAATGTACAATTGATAAAAGGGCTATCCCAACGGACAAAATGAATGTTCAATTTGACAAAAGTGCCGTCCCAACGGACAAAATGAGTGTCCAATTGGACAAAAGTGATGTCCCATCGGACAAAGTGAATGTCCAATTGGACAAAAGTATGGTCCTTACTGACAAAATGAGTGTCCAATTGGACAAAAGGGATATCCTATCGGACAAAGTGAATGTCCAATTGGACAAAAGTATGGTCCTTTCTGACAAAATGAGTGTCCAATTGGACATAAGGGATATCCTATCGGACAAAGTGAATGTCCAATTGGACAAAAGTATGGTCCTTTCTGACAAAATGAATGTCCAATTGGACAAAAGTATGGTCCTTACTGACAAAATGAGTGTCCAATTGGACAAAAGGGATATCCTATCGGACAAAGTGAATGTCCAATTGGTCAAAAGTATGGTCCTTTCTGACAAAATGAATGTCCAATTGGACAAAAGTATGGTCCTTACTGACAAAATGAGTGTCCGATTGGACAAAAGGGATGTCTTATCGGACAATGTGAATGTTCAATTGGGCAAAAGTATGGTCCTTACTGACAAAATGAGTGTCTAATTGGACAAAGGGGATGTCCTATCGGACAAAGTGAATGTCCAATTGGACAAAAGTATGGTCCTTACTGACAAAATGAGTGTCCGATTGGACAAAAGTGATGTCCCATCGGACAAAGTGAATGTCCAATTGGACAAAAGTATGGTCCTTACTGACAAAATGAGTGTCCAATTGGACAAAAGGGATATCCTATCGGACAAAGTGAATGTCCAATTGGACAAAAGTATGGTCCTTTCTGACAAAATGAGTGTCCAATTGGACATAAGGGATATCCTATCGGACAAAGTGAATGTCCAATTGGACAAAAGTATGGTCCTTTCTGACAAAATGAATGTCCAATTGGACAAAAGTATGGTCCTTACTGACAAAATGAGTGTCCAATTGGACAAAAGGGATATCCTATCGGACAAAGTGAATGTCCAATTGGTCAAAAGTATGGTCCTTTCTGACAAAATGAATGTCCAATTGGACAAAAGTATGGTCCTTACTGACAAAATGAGTGTCCGATTGGACAAAAGGGATGTCTTATCGGACAATGTGAATGTTCAATTGGGCAAAAGTATGGTCCTTACTGACAAAATGAGTGTCTAATTGGACAAAGGGGATGTCCTATCGGACAAAGTGAATGTCCAATTGGACAAAAGTATGGTCCTTTCTGACAAAATGAGTGTCCAATTGGACATAAGGGATATCCTATCGGACAAAGTGAATGTCCAATTGGACAAAAGTATGGTCCTTACTGACAAAATGAGTGTCCGATTGGACAAAAGGGATGTCCCATCGGACAAAGTGAATGTCCAATTGGACAAAAGTATGGTCCTTACTGACAAAATGAGTGTCCAATTGGACAAAGGGGATGTCCTATCGGACAAAGTGAATGTCCAATTGGACAAAAGTATGGTCCTTACTGACAAAATGAGTGTCCGATTGGACAAAAAGGATGTCCCATCGGACAAACTGAATGTCCAATTGGACAAAAGTATGGTCCTTACTGACAAAATGAATGTCTTAAGGGGTAAAAGGGCTGGCCCAAACGACAAAACGAATATCCAACGTCTGAGTCAAGTAAATATCCAATTGGACAAATTTAATGTACAATTGATAAAAGGGCTATCCCAACGGACAAAATGAATGTTCAATTTGACAAAAGTATGGTCCTTACTGACAAAATGAGTGTCTGATTGGACAAAAGTGATGTCCCATCGGACAAAGTGAATGTCCAATTGGACAAAAGTATGGTCCTTTCTGACAAAATGAGTGTCCAATTGGACAAAAGGGATGTCCTAACGGACAAAGTGAATGTCCAATTGGACAAAAGTATGGTCCTTACTGACAAAATGAGTGTCCGATTGGACAAAAGGGATGTCCCATCCGACAAAGTGAATGTCCAATTGGACAAAAGTATGGTCCTTACTGACAAAATGAGTGTCCAATTGGACAAAAGGGATGTCCTATCGGACAAAGTGAATGTCCAATTGGGCAAAAGTATGGTCCTTACTGACAAAATGAGTGTCCAATTGGATAAAGGGGATGTTCTATCGGACAAGGTGAATGTCCAATTGGACAAAAGTATGGTCCTTACTGACAAAATGAGTGTCCGATTGGACAAAAGGGATGTCCCATCGGACAAAGTGAATGTCCAATTGGACAAAAGTATGGTCCTTACTGACAAAATGAATGTCTTATTGGGTAAAAGGGCTGGCCCAAAGGACAAAACGAATATTTAACGTCTGAGTCAAGTAAATATCCAAATGGACAAATTTAATGTACAATTGATAAAAGGGCTATCCCAACGGACAAAATGAATGTTCAATTTGACAAAAGTATGGTACTTACTGACAAAATGAGTGTCCGATTGGACAAAAGTCGTGTCCCATCGGACAAAGTGAATGTCCAATTGGACAAATGTATGGTCCTTACTGACAAAATGAGTGTCCAATTGGAATTGGACAAAAGGGATGTCCTATCGGACAAAGTGAATGTCCAATTGGACAAGAGTATGGTCCTTACTGACAAAATGAGTGTCCGATTGGACAAAAGGGATGTCCCATCGGACAAAGTGAATGTCCAATTGGACAAAAGTATGGTCCTTACTGACAAAATGAGTGTCCAATTGGACAAAAGGGATGTCCTATCGGACAAAGTGAATGTCCAATTGGGCAAAATAATGGTCCTTACTGACAAAATGAGTGTCCAATTGGACAAAGGGGATGTCCTATCGGACAAAGTGAATGTCCAATTGGACAAAAGTATGGTCCTTACTGACAAAATGTATGTCCGATTGGACAAAAGGGATGTCCCATCGGACAAAGTGAATGTTGAATTGGATAAAAGTATGGTCCTTACTGACAAAATGAATGTCTTATTGGGTAAAAGGGCTGGCCCAAAGGACAAAACGAATATCCACAAATGGACAAAACGAATGTCCAATTGGAAAAAAATTATGTTCAAGTGGAAAAAATTATTTTTTTACATTAGCAAATAACAAATAGGAGGCACTGAGAAAAATAATTTCCCTTATCACTGAATGGTGATATCACAATGCAGAGTGCCTGTATACTGTCAGATACATTTATTGACAAATCACTGAAAGGGACATGCCCATGCCACTCTCCCTGCTCCGCCGAACTTGGTTTGTTCCTCTCGCCCTTATGGGCAGCTCTATGTCTCTTTCTTATATCATTATAGACAACTTTTTATTAACTTAAAATTATTGAATTTCAAGTTTGTTTTTTACAGCCTGTTGATTAGCTACCACTGTAGTTAGTAGATGTCTCAGCAACACGTAGCACTATCACTGATCCATATCTTCAGTATACTTGACTAATCAAATTTTCTTCCATTCAGAATACCCCAGCCCCGTCCACTCCGCTTATCCGAATCCGGCGACTCCGGCCTTCCTTCGCCTTCCACCAGAGGCCCAATGTCCCTATCCAGGGCGGGGTCCCGCGAGGAGATGCAGCCGCCCCAGCATCTGATGTCCCATCAGCATTTTATTTTTAAATATATGTGTATGTATGTATATATAATGTAGTAATGTATAGGTATATTTTATGTAGCTGTTTGAAATTTTTAAAAGTAACGCCCATCGTTCACGTAGCTATTTACAGGCGACGCTACCGCTACCTGTCATACAATTTTGCTAGTGCAGCGCCTAGCGGCGATTTCAAGTACTAATAATATTTTTGAAAATACAGACGAGCGGCGATCGAGTCGCTTGAACGTAGCTCCTTGGAAGAACGGCGTAATTGTTAAAAGAACCCGTTGACTTAACTGATATAAATCATTTCTTCAAACTTCGCAAAATCACTTTGTGGCGTCATTTTTAATTAAATTAAAACAAATAACTTTGTTTAAACCACTAATATAATCACAATTACCTACATGTTTCAAAACCAATGGTTTCTTCGTCAGGGTAGTAATGACATTATATTAAAATTATATTAGTGGTAATTGTGATTATATTAGTGGTTTAAACAAAGTTATTTGATTTATTTTGATATAAATCAGATTCGTAATATGTTTAAAAAAATGCTAAATAAATAAATTTAAAAAAACTTTAGGTTATCTTAAGACTTTTGCATTTTTTTTTAAATTTCTTTTTTCTAAACACAGTCCGGGGGTAAAGTGCATTTACTTCGGGAGGTGATTCTACATGATGGCAGGAGTAAAAAAGATTAACAACTGTTTTCAAAATCCCGACCTTTTTTCCCATACAAAAAGACGTACCTATTAAAAAACCTTAGATAAGAAGTTCTGGGAAGGAAACAGATATGAGGAGTGGGTAGGAATTTGGGTGTATGTTCAGGAGTGACGGACGTAAGGATCCATCCTTCCCACTGCGGTGCAAGGCAATAGATCGAGAGAGTCCTGCTGGAGAGGCGAAGATGTCCCGGAAATTCGGATAAATCGGAACAAGTGTGATCAATTCTCAGAACCGCTAAATCGGAATAAGTGTGCTCTAGACTACTGACACGTTTAACGTGTCTCATAATCCATAATTAGATAACTGATTTTTAACAGTTTTTGGTTTTGTTCAATAATGTTAATCAATCACAATAACACTCACAATGTTTTTATTGTTGTAAAAATCCATAATAAAACTCTAATTTTTTACTCATGTTAATTTATTTTGTATTTGAGTACTTCCGAAGAGTCCCATCTGCTTCCAACCATCTGGAGCCAGTGGGACTAGGGCATCCGCAATTGGGGTATGTTATGAGGCTTCAGGTCGTGGGGAGGGGAGGAAGGCGAGGAAATGGAAGGTGGGGAAGTACCCGGTTATTCAGATCTGGTCGCCAAACACGGCTAATAAATTTAAAGCAATCTTTATATTCTGCATGGTGGTCTTTAATCAGGGTTATACTGAAAGTGTTCACAATTAATAATTTTACAATATTAATGACAAGTATTTTGGGCAACGCTGGGTGCTCTATCCGTGTTAGGGCCTTTATTTTGCGATTTCATATTTTGTTTCATGATCTATTTATTACCCATGTTTTACAGGAAGCTTTTTAAAAATAATATGTAGACAGTTATTTTCCTCCTCTTTGTGTGCTAGTTTTCATCAATATCAGAACAAAACCGTAAATTAAAAAAAAAAACAAAACCCAACCGGGTATACTCTTTTTTAAAATACATGCACAACAATTCCAACAAATTAACAAAAATATTTACAAATATGTATGTACTATAGGTATTTCATTTAGCTAACAAACATTTAAAAAATACTTATTATTGACCGGTAAAGTGGAGATATTTGTGTAATACTTGTCGCTTCGATAATTTTGGTGTTACGTTTTTAACTAAGTAAATAAACGGATATCAAGATATTTTTCCAACGGCTTTAGTGAGTTGAACTTAATGATTATTCATTGGTGATTGGTGATTGGTCATTGGTCATTGGTCGGAAACCAGTTTCCCCTTCTCCCCGTTGCGTCAATCCATTTTTCTTTAATTTTTCCGTCCTTCGGAAATCTGAAATAATTAAAATACTATAAGTTACTACATCTAAAAACGGATATAAATTATTCTTTTACTGAGATAAATAAATTATAAATTATATAACGCCAGAGCTTACCGTTATCTATATTGAAACCTTTACGGGCGTGCCCACAATAAAAGGTCAAGAGTTTCATCCCAGTCGGATGAATGGTATAGGAAATAATTTCATAATGCTAGAGCCCACCATTATACTCGTATATAGGAACCTCCGCGGCTCCGGCACAAAAAATCACCAAAGTTTCATTGAAAATCAAAAAATGGTACACGAACGCATGCGGAACAAACAAAGAAACATTCATTTTTATAAATAAAGATTTTAAAAGAAAAGCATTGCATTTGTTTCTACCACCAATCAGTATCTACAAAATAATATGTTTATTTATATAAATATATTTACAAAGCCCTGCTAATAATTACGAAATATCGATAGTCAGTAATTAAAAGAATTCGCGTTCCCATCACTACCATTGAAAGAGCAGCGATGTTTGCTTTAATGGGGCCTTATGTCAAGACAAACTTCGAATAATCATTAATAATTGATAACGTACCTACTCTAATTTTGTACCTAATGGTGAAATGAAACTCCATTTATCTTGAAGTTCACATTGCTTGTGGTATTTTTACATAGTTGCACTGAACAAGACGGCATTTTGAATAAAACGGGCACAAACTGCACTCCGTCACGACACAAAATCAACTGATTGAACGAGTTCTTTCCGTATTCAAACTACCCTTGTCAGGTAGTAGTCCGTCCACGTTTTGGCGGCCAACATAGCATATCTCCCCTTGTTTCTCTCATCTGTGGGTGTGCATTATGTCGTCGCTTCAGTTTGTTTTTATCGAACAGACTAAAACGTAAATCAGGAGAAATGGCACTTTAATGTTTTTTTTTACGATAAATGCACATAAATTTTGGAGGACGTAAGTCAAAGTGCGTTTTGAAAACCCCTTAAATAATCTTTTATAATTTTTTTTTTGATCGATTATCATATAAATAAAGGCTTTTTGAGAACAAATGCACACTTAACTCAAGTTCACGAAAAATGGTCTGTTAGACAAAAACGAAATAGAGCGACGATGTAACGATTCCATGTTAATTTGATTAAAAAATAAATGGGTTAATTTTTTTGTAAAAAATAATAAAAATAATTCAATCTTGTTTTGTTAATGACATTAAGCAGTAATTTAACGATAATGTGGTTATTCAAATAACTATTATTAACAAATTATATTCCACCACAAGTTACCACTATTGTTCAGCATTAATGAAAACCGATATTTAATTAAAACGGAAAACTCTAATTACGGCGTCCAACTAGTTCATAAATGTCCGCAATTATTACTGAGTTCGTAGTAAATTTAAGTAACAATTCAAATATATACACTTTTTTATATCCTGCATTATTTTAGATTATGCGGAAAACATATTTATAAAAATTGAACAAGAGCCAAAAGGCTGCGCTTTCCTGCCCTATATTCACAATGTGACAGACAGAATTGCCAGGCTTTTGAGAAAAGAAAGCATAAAGACTGTCTTCGGAACCACAACAAAAATACAGGACTTACTGAGGTCTGCAAAGACTAAGTTTCCTCTGGAAACAGATGGAGTATATAAACTCAGCTGTTCCGGATGTGACAAAGTCTATGTAGGCCAGACAGAGCGGACTATCTCTAAAAGGATATCGGAACACTTTCGAGCATGTAAACTTGGCCACCCTGACAAATCGGCAATCGTCGAGCATTTGATTGAAACCGGCCATTGCTTTGAATTTGTTCCTGAAGTCCTGGGAAGACCCAAAACTCATAGAGCACGCCTAATTACGGAGGCAATTGAAATTCACAAAAACTCCATCAATATTAACAGAGATCACAAAGCACTCTTCTTAGGGTGAATGGCCTATTCCATAAAAAAATTAACAGAGATGACGGAGCTAAGCTTAATAGTTCTTGGTATCCGGCAATTGACGGCTACACCAAAACTAAACGCAAAAAACAAATTTGAATTAAACTGTCTTACCAGCTCGTAGGGGAGTGAAGCTGGCAACACGGTCTCGCTTACACATACTTAAGCATAGATTTGACCACTTTGTCCTGATGATGGACACTGTAATGTTGTCCTAAACGTCGGCTAAAGAAGGAGTTAGCGTAACACGGCATAATACCCAAAAAAAAAAAAAAAAAAAACAACAATACTTTTGGCCGTGAAATTCTTAAATCATATATTTATAAAAGGTTAACAAACTATCGAAATTACTGTATTTCTGCCTACGTCGATTAATAATTATAAAAAATTGATATTATGTGTGATGAAATTTTAAAAATATTTACTTTGGTGGGAAAATACTACTGAGAAGATTCAGAAGCGCATAGTGAGCGCAAATCGCTGTTACTTCCGCCTACAAAAGCAGATAAAATCCAGACTGTTGTCCAGAAACACCAAGATATTAGTGTACAAAACTCTTATTAGACCAGTGCTCACGTATGCAGCTGAGACATGGGTACTTACTAAGAGGAATGAGCGAGCACTGGACATTTTTGAAAGAAAAATTTTAAGGCGTATCTTTGGACCGATTCTAGAAAGTGGATTTTGGCGTAGACGTTCCAACGATGAGCTCTACACTCAGTTTAAGGAACCAAAAGTGGCACAATTTATAAAGTTGGGAAGACTTCAATGGTTGGGTCATGTGGAAAGAATGACAGAGCATCAAGCACCAAAGTTCCTGCTAAAATCTAGACCTGTAGGGCGAAGGCGCCTGGGAAGACCAAAATTAAGATGGAACGACAACGTCTTCAAAGATTTACGTACCTTGGAGATTCCAAACTGGAGAGAACTAGTACAAAACAGAGATGAGTGGAGGAAGACTCTCGAGTAGGCCAAGACCCACCAAGGGTTGTAGCGCCAATTGTGATGATGATGATGATTATGGTGGGACGGAATTAAAGAAAAAAATATTCATTATAATAGGTTTTAATACAAATCTTCAAATTTTTTTTTTTTTTTTAATGGGACAGTTCTAGATTAGTTTGGATAGGTTAACAGTTGATCTCCCTAAAGTTGAACCTCCGGGTATACCTATATACAATATGCAGTCAGTTTAGGGAAAATAAGGTATACCTAATTACACAAAATATAAAAATATAACTAAGTATCCCCGATAAGTTGAGCATCAAGGTTAAAAGTACTTGTTTACATACAGTGTATATCTGCGTATAAGTACAAAAAAACCATATCTATACCAACTTATTACTAACGGAATTTTTGATACAGATTTTAGCTTTGACATGGGTAAATATTCCACAAAATTATAATTTTTTTTAAATCATCTGTCGGGGGATAAATTGTCTGGTCACCGCTTGGACGAAATGATATTATGGGGGACATAATTGACTACGTATTTAATATTAAAAAAATCATTATTAACGATCTTCTAAGTCGTTAGTATGCAAAAAATACATTTTGTGTTAACATATTCTATCAGAGCCTCTGATGGTCAGATATATACATTATAAAAGTATAAATTTCAATAATTCGGTGATATGTGATTTGTTTATCGTCGGAAAGAGAAATAATTATTCTTTTCCGTTATAACGTTTATACTTAATTCCATGCAAAAACCTCCTCCTGCACCGCCTCTGCTTCGTTCTCCTCCTTTACACCTCTTTCATTTGAAATATTAAAATGTTATTATTTAGAAATCAAAAACAATAATCCAAAAGACAATTTTATGTAGTATCTAAAATGGTATTTGTTTTTATGACAAATTCAAAACTAAGAACTATAGTTTATTAAAGTTTCATGAGAAATGTTATCTTAGTATATAAAACAAAGTCGGGTTAGTTACACCATTTATAACTCAAAAACGGCTGGACCGATTATTATGATCTTTGATTTGTTGGATTTGTCTCCGTCCCGATTAACAGAATAACTATTAAAATATCGGAAAAAATCACGAGAAAAATAATGAAGAAAATAAATTTTTTCACATATTTTGTATTAAACCGCTTTTCAAAAATTGGCGTTAGTCGACATAATTTGAATTAATTCGAACAGCTAATAAATTAAACACAACATTTATTGATTCTGAGACGGTACGAAGTTTGCCCGGTCAGCTAGGTGTATATAAATATAAATATATTGTCATTATGACGTGCAGGTAAAAAATATTTAAAAGCCTAATGGGTTAAATATAAGAGGATTTTAAAAAAGCTGAAAACATCCACAATAAATCCATGGAAAAAAAAAGTGCATTTTTTTATCAAAGGTATGAAAATACATGTTTTATGTTCACTATCGAGCCTGCAATAAAAAAATATGTAATAATATTCCGAAAAATAATATTATGTAGGTACATGGGAAAAAGCTTTCGTACTCGTATTAAACTTTATTTCACATTTCAATTTTTTATAACGTGTACACAAAAATGCAAACACGCTTTCACCTATGATACGGTTGAGTAAATGTTTTTTTCCCAAAAAAGATAATTACACGTTACCTTTTCAACCGATAACAAAATGTAAAAAAAAATATTTCACGAACGCAAAGTAAATACTCGTGTTTTATACAAAATGGTTGGAACATGGTTGCCTTAATTTAGGGTCGAAATATATCTGTGGACTTTTCACTCATTTCTCCCTGAATAATAAAAGGTTTTTCGTGTTCCGTTTCGCTTGTTTAGGACTGTGAGTGTATTTTGTCCCACTTCAATTCTGTTGGACAAAAATAGCCAATGCTTTGATCTTTTGATTTATTTGTACGATACCCAATCTAAAAATAATAATACCACGGATTCTTTGTTATTTTAGTTTAAAAATATAAAACAAAAAAAAACAAACGCCATTCAAAACAGCAAATTGATTTTTGACTCTTTCTTTGTATCACTTAATATTGCCGTTGATATTATTGGCTTTTCATGCTTTTTATGAGATGTATGCTGACTAGCAATTTTAAGCCACAATATAGTACGAACATGTAATAAGTTTACAGAGTTGTATAGTAATGATTTTGGTAGATCATGTCTTTGTTCATAAATAATTAATTTGGTTTATTGATAAATTTACTAAGGAATATTGTAAATCTTGCACTGAAAGATTATTTGTTTTGGTTAGATGTCCCCATGTAGTTATTCCATATCTTATTACGGATTCCGCCAATGACAGATATTTTATTCTAAGAGTATGTGGTATAACAAAACCAAAACTTTAAAACCTTTCAAACCAACGCATCAATCAAATTGACTAACAAAATTTCAAGAATAATAGCATTAAAATATCAGTATAACTAACAAACAACAAATAAATCATTGCTCTTGATAATTTTGTAGGAACTATGATTTTTTATCCAGGCAAGTTAAAACGTCTAGCAACACCTGCGCAGAGATGCATACTTACGATGTGCATTCTAGCTGTTTCAAAATCATTCCGTTTTTGATAAATTATACTTTCTTTCCATACTAACCTCGTGTATCAAAAACTTCTCATTAACCTACGTGTGAAAGATTTACATAGTGAACAATGAAGTTACATTCTTCAATAATCAACTTTTCATTTACATCATTTGAATATAACCTGTAATATTAGTCCAGTGCAATTAGCGCAAAAAAGGGGGTCGCGATCGGAATTATTCCGGTAGTCCCAATTTTTTTATATGTTTTATATAGTCATCTCCTGATGAAAAATCTGAGTTTTCGACCTTGGCGCACTTGAGCTTTCGCCGCCATTTTGAAAAAACCAACCGGTTTCGCGCCAAAATCTAGTTTTTCTCAAATATCTCGTTTCCAAAACAAATTTTGGCTAAAGTGGCTTCACAAATTTAGTAGAACAAAAAATTACCTACAACTTTTATTGAAAGTAAATTGTTCTATCTTTAATACATATCGAGATATGCCGTCGTAAAATATGTAAAAAATTTATAAAAACCGGTAAATTGCACTACTTGGTTTGGTTTTTTATACATATCTTTTTTCCAGTACAATTTTGTGAAAAAAATACTGATATCAATTTTGTAGAGAATAAAATTTCATAATAGAAACATAATAGGTACACGTTTAATGTTTTTATCTTAATTAGGTATCCAAAAAAAATTACTTATATCAATTTTGCAGAGAATAAAATTTTTAAAAAGAGGTGTGTTTTTTGTGTTTTTTGCAGTTTTTTTCACTAATAATAGGTGAAAACAGAAAATTTACCTTACATTTATACATATCATAACTATAAATTAACGAGAGTGGGGGAGGGGGGGTCACACCCCCCCCCCCTACTTTCAAGTGAAGATAAGAATGTGGTATTCAATGCTCAGGAAAATCAGGCTTTTCAGACAGTTCAATTTAAACTGATTGATATACTGAAAAAAAAAGAAAACGGACCTATTTCCCAGCTGTGGGTTCAGTACTTCCAGACGTCAACACTGACTGAGCTGTATATTGAAGCGGAGCGTTCTGGAAATTGGAAGCTCCATCTTGCAATGGTCCAAAAAATTATTCCTCTCTTTTTAATTATGCCAAAAGTGCACATCTGTATCTTCAAGATATGTTGACATAGAAAGAGAAGATGGATCCAATAGAATATGAAAGATTTACTAAAGAGGATTTCTTTACGATTCAACGATCTCATAAATTTTGGTCAGGGATTTGGTCCGATATGACCATTGAAAAAAAACTCTGATGATCGATGAAAACATCAGGTTTGACCCAAGGGCGAGGAATTACAGACAGTTCTATTCTTCGTTGGATTGCTGGATTTGTTTATCTGCACAGCATCTGTGAGGGTATCGAGTCATTCTGTGGAGTTTAGTCAGGAACGTCAGAGCAACATGTAGATATGAGGCCTACACGAATTAAGAGGGATGACAAAGACGTCCGAACTCTCATAGATTGGTTTGCTTGCCATGAACCATTTTCTAAAATAAGCAGTGGCACGATCGGGGATAGCAAAGTAACTTGTCGTATATGGCTGAAAAGATGGCAAACTTCGCTATGTCTAAAGTTATCAACCAGAACTTTGGAAACCTACACTTAAAACGTAAGGATGCTATAGTTTATCTTGCGGCGGTGACCAGCGGCATATAAAATCAGGGTATGACTGTGACAATATTCATCCATTAATGCTATTCCATCATATGTGTATTGCCAAAAAGTCTGAAATTGAACTTAAAGAATATTTCCAATATGAACTATCTCCAGTCCCACTGTGTCTTTTCTCAGAGGAAGGCATGCGCAAAAGAACCAAGTCCATATTTTACACATCGTTCAACCCTTTACCAAATAACACAGAACTGGGAAGCAGTAAAATACACGTGGTTGATGGAGGATATTTACTACACAAAGTTGTATGGAGTCATTTTCAATAATTTTTCAGCAATATGTCAGGTATGTACAAAATCATTATGGAGCCAATACAGTAGTGGTGTTTGATAGATACCCAGATTCGGCTGAAAAGATAAGCACTAAAGAGTTACAACTTCTGCTGAAGTTTTGTTATGAAAGCAGTCGCCCACAAGTGCTTCAGGAAAAGTTTCTGGGAAATGAGAAGAACAAGTCTCGTTTTATTTCCCTTCTCAGAGCCTCATTTGAACGATCACAAATATCGACAGTACAAGCTTAAAAGGATGCTGACGTTCTCTTAATAACCACAGCAAACTCGTTGTCATCTCAATATGATGCAATCATAATCATTGGTCACTCAGTAGCAATGTTGAAGGAGGCTGCACCTCAGGCGTTGCTGAACTTTTTATATCATTCCAATGCAAAAAAGGTTCCGCTGGAGAGCGCACATGTAGAAAGTCAGGTTTAAAATGCTCCCTAATCTATATTCAGTGTAATGGCAACTCTTGCGAGAATGCTGTGGAAGCCTTCGTTCATGATGATGACGAGGAATTTGGCGACCCAGTCGCCACAAATTCGGCTGATGAGAAATAGGAAGTATATATTGTGGCCCTTAAGTGACAGTAAGAAACAGAACTACAGTCAATAGTCAAAAAATTTGAGAAAATACTTTTTTTTTCTTCTTTTTTTAACATGTTTTTGTAACTTAATCAATTATTTTATTTATATGTTGTAATTACTTTGATGGTTAATGTTGCTAATATGTATGTTACGTGTTATTTCAATAATAATTGTTTAAAAAAAGAATAATCAAGGTATGCCAAGATTAAAACATTATTATTCTTCTGATTCAATCTTTCACCTAATTTTGTGTAATTTTTGTATTAACACCTGGATACCAAATTGAGATAAAAATATTAAACATGTACCTATTATTTTTCTATTATAAAATTTTATTCTCTACAAAATTGATATCAATAATTTTTTTACAAAATTGTACTGGAAAAAAGATATGTACAAAAAACCAAACCAAGTCGTGCAATTTACCGGTTTTTATAAACTCTTACACATTTTTACGACGGCATATCTTGATATGTATTAGAGATAGAAGAATTTATTTTAAATAAAAGTTGTAGGTAATTTTATGTTCTACTAAACTTGTTAAGCTACTATAGCCGAAATTTGTATTGGAAACGAAATATTTGAGAAAAACTAGATTTTGGGGCGAAACCGGTTGGTTTTTTCAAAATGGCGGCGAAAGCTCAAGTGCGCCAAGGTCGAAAACTCAGATTTTACATCAGAAGATGACTATATAAAACATATAAAAAAATTGGGACTACCGGAATAATTCCGATCGCGGATCGCTAATTGCACTGGCCTATATAATTGGATACGTTTTTAGATGTTCACGGCCAAAAGCATTTTCTTTATTTGTTTTTGGGGTGTTATGCCGTGTTGCGCTACCTCCTTCTTTAGACGACGTTTCGGACAGCGTTGCAGTGTCCATCATCAAGGCAGATCCGACGACGTGTGAACCAATCGTCGGATCGTCGATCCATTGGAACTGCCCTGATGATGGACACTGCAACGCTGTCCGAAACATCGGCTAAAGAAGGAGGTAGCGCAACATGGCACAACACCCCAAAAACAAACAACGAAAATGTAATATAATTGATGCAATCGATATCTATATGAAAGCTCCAACGAATCACAAAAAAATGATATATTGAATAATTGATATCGTATCCATTTTTTGTAGATGTATGGCATGTATCAATTTACGTCAACTACGTAATAATTATAAACGTGGCGTGTCTTTTTTGCTACAATTTGGTGAAAAGTTTGATCGTTTTTCCGATATTTCATTGAATGCCTGGTTATTCAATAAGGCCAAATTAAAAAGCGAACTGGCGACACGTCTTGTCACAGGACTAACGGTGATTGATGACTTGTCAAAGTTAATAATAGATCGTTAAGGCTTTTGTTCTAGGTTTTTGGCCAGCAAAGGATTATTAATAAACCTACGCACTCTGAAAATTGTTGAGTTGTTTGATAAAATTATTTTAACGAGTTCGGTAGTCTCTCTTATTAGTCATGACCTGCAAGTTTTGGACAAAGAACCCACACAAACCCCGCAAAAACAACTTTTATCAATCTTTCAATCGATAAAAAATAAGATTGGAATTAAATAACGAGAAATGTGATATTACACAAATTTCATACCTTGATCAAATAAAACTGCATCTCAAAACTAACCTACAAAACATAATATGTAGTATACTGATAAAAAAAACGTATTTCATAATATTATATCTTTGTTGAGGTCTCTGTATGAGGGAAGCGTTGCATGCGTTAGGGTAAACGGTGGTTTTACGGGGTGGTTTGACATCATAAAAGGTGTTAAACAAGGCTGCGTTATGTCACCGTGGTTATTCAATCTGTACATGGACAATTGTATGCAAGAATTGAAAGAGGCGGGATTGGGCGCAAAATTGAATGACTGAAAGTATGTTGTCTGTTGTATGCTGATGATGCGGTGCTGATTTCTAACAGCATAGAAGATCTGCAGTCACTCGTATCTAGGATGAACGAAGTATTTATGAAGAATGAGTTGATGATGAATGTAAGTAAGATTAAAGTAATGGTGTTTGAAAGAGAGAGTACGAAAACAGTGTGCAATATGAATATGAATGATGAATACTTAGAGCAAGTTGATGAGTTTGTGCATTTGGGAAGTAAGGCTGATGAGGATATTGAAAGAAGGGTAAATGCAGGTAACTCCATTAATGGTGGACTGAATGCTCTTGGTGTCAACAAAAATCTGTCCAAAGAGGAATATAGGAAAAGGATAGGAGATTCTCCCGATACATTCGATACTAAAATGCCAATGCTATGAAATTTTGTATTATATCGTGCACATACACGAGGAATTGGGGACTTTTTCTAATATTTGTTCTACATGAGGGTAAATAAAATAAATCGGATTGTCGGGTTGATCTTAATGGAATGTGAAAATTTATTAAATTGGTAAGTTCTGGTGAGTCCAGGCCATTATTTAGAATTTTAAGCAATAGAATTTGATAAAAAATTATACGTCATACTTAGAGGGAGTTGAAATTGTGAAATTTATTGGATTCGCTATAGTTTGAGAAGTGTAAGTTTAGTTTATAATTTATGTGTTTAAAAATTTATTAAATTCTTTCTATTCTTCCAATATGGGCTTGGTATAAAGGAGTCCAGATCGGTGTACAGTATTCCAAGTGCGGGTGAATACATGAGGTATGCAGGGAATATAGAGTGTTTATGTTGTGGAAGGGTTTTGCTTTACGAATTAAATTTGGCTTTTTTAATCATTTCATCAGTGTGTTGGATAAACTTTAATTTAATATTTAGTATTACCCCAAGGCCCCTGATATATTCTACTTCTTTGGTATGTTTGCCTTTCAATGTGTATACAAAGGAAATTTTATTTATATTTACCTATAAATGTTAATTTATTGCATTTTGATTTGTTAACAAGTTTGTTTAATTCGCAATAGAGAAAACGATGATTGAGGTCCTCCTGGAGTTTAATGCAATCATTGATTGATTTAATAAATAAATATTTTTTTTATCATCTGCGTATGTTAGGTAATTAGCGTGTAAAAAACATTTGTAAATAATGGGCCTAAAAGAGAACCTTGAGGTACACCGGAGGGCACAGAAAAGATGTTGCACTTTCTTCCCTCAACTGAGACACTTTGTTTTTTGAAGTTTACCTAAAGGTATGAAGTGAGCCATTTTGAATTCGGATGAAATGGTTTACCTTATATATCAAAGGCCTTAGTGTAATCAGTGTAGATTACATCTACTTGGTTTCTATTTTTCATATTAATCGTTAAATATTCCTTAAAATTTACCAACTTTGTTAGGAGTGATCTTTTTCGATGAAATCCATGTTGTTGGTTTTGTATATAGCGGACAATTGTTGTGTAAATCTGTCGTAGAAAATACGCTCAAAAAGTTTACTGGATACCGAAAGCATTGAGAATGGGCGGTAATTTTCAATGGTAATTTTTGAGTTTATACTAGATACTATAGGTAGATTTAAAGTATATTTCTTCAATCTTCGCAAAATCAATTTGTGGCGTCATTTTTAATTAAATTAAGTAAGTAACTTGGTGTACATCACTTGTATAATCACATTTATCGACACGTTTCGAAACTGAAGGTTTCTTCGTCAGGATAATAAGAACATGAATACGTGTTCTTATTATCATGCATTAATTTTCGAAACCTTCGATGTTGTCGATAATTGTGATTATGTAAGTGGTGTACACCAAGTTATTTGTTCCATTTAATTAATAATATATTATTCATAATTGGGTTAAAAAAGTAAATGGATCCAACCTTAATTTTCTGAAAGATTCACATTTTATATTATTTATGAAAGAATATAAAGAAAAATCTTAGACATCAGCCTTTTATAAAATCTTTTAGCTAGGCTAACAAAATAAATGGGTAAGTTATCGAGAGAGTAGGGTTTAATAAAAGATAATATTTTGTGAAATGCTCGGCGGAGAAAATCGCAAACCATTAGGATTAAGCACACACATTTGACGCTTAAATGATTTGAGCATAAGAAGCTTTTTCTTAATGAGTAGTAGCTACTACCCGGCTTCACCCGAGATACAATTGTTGAAATCTTTTATTTTATTGGGCAATTTAAAATCGTCGAATCGCTATTAATAACTCAGGTACGCGGCATACGTCATTCCTATGTCTACCTACGTTAAATTATCGTGAAAACCAGCTTAGGTGTCCAAGCGGTCAATTCTAATCTAAAATAATACTCCTTTACATTTATAAATACAAAACGCAAGAAATAAGAACTAACGCCCAACGTTCACATAGTATTCTAATCTAAAAAAATACTCCTTTACATTTACAAATACAAAACGCAAGAAATAAGAACTCACGCCCATCGCTCACGTAGCTGCTTAAAAGCGACGCTACCGCTACCTGTCATACTATTTTGCTAGTGTAGCGCCTGGCGGCGTTTTCGAACACTAATAATAGTATAGAAAATACGGACGAGCGGCGATCGCGTCGCTTTAACGTAGCTCCACGGAAGAACGACGTATTAGAAACATTATTCAAAGTGTAGAATATAGTGAATAGAGAAGTGTATGAAGTTGAATCGGCCGATAAAACCTGAAATTATGTTGTGTTGGCACGAATTTACTTCGGCTAAGGAACTTGCAACTTACGAGTAGTGCTTTCTTAGAAAGTTTCCTCGCCAAACGTCAGAAACCATAAAGCCATTAGCTGCTTTGGAAAATGCAAAGCTGCACTTCCAAATTTGTAATTACAGTTTGGCCTACTAGCCTACTTAATGTTGTTACTTTACCGATCCAAATTTTAAAAAGAAACAGAGATTTGATATAGCTGACGACTGACGACAAGCCAACGATAATCCGAAGTGATGATGAACATATTTTTATATCCACATTAAAAATCACTATTGCATCTTAAACTAAAATAAAATAAAGGTAAATAGTAAATATGAAATTAATCGAAATAGTGCTCGAATTGGGTGATAATATGTATAGGGAAAACTAGGTATGCAAGGAAGAAGGATAACCAAACACTTACCACTGCACATAAATGAAGGAGCACACAACACCATCACAATATAGTTTATATTATACTTGCATCGCGATAATAAATATAAATATAAAAAGCCTTTTATTTCTTGCAATAGTTATAAAAAAAGTAATAAAAACTATAATTAATATTATTTACAATCTTGTTGAAAATGTTATATAGGTATCTTAAATTATTCATAAGCAAGAACCCTTATCTCAGGCGAAGGTGAAGGCCTCCTCTAAAGAATTTCATTTATATCTCTCTTAAGCTATTTGCGGCCAGCAGGGGCCTGTAATTTTTTTTATTATTTCTTGTAATAAATTACACATTAAGCGTGTCACGGTTTTGTAAATATTTGCAGTTATTTTTTATACAAACAAGCGTACAGATCGCATCACACACACTCCCGCCACTTACCGGGCGTTTTGGCGGGCTTAATAAAATTCAAACGTGTAGAATTAATTTAATTATGAAAATGAACTCTTAAAAAAAATAACACTATATAAGTTTGCATGTCATCTATACGAACACATTTTTTATAAGTCAAAATATTTTTCACTCAACTTCCGTATAAGTACAAAACGATTTTTTTTAATTTTTTTTTTTTATTATTTATTAACCAAAAAATACATGTTATGTACATTCTTTTAGGTATATGCCACCTCACTAGGCTGAGCCTGTTCCGAGGTGGCAGTAAATTGTTCTTCAAGATAGTCAAATAACTTCGTTCTAGTTTAAAAAAGAGATTTTAAACACGAAAAACACCAACAACTTGCTTTTAAGGTAGTCCCAAATCTTCTTTTTTTCAAAAACAAATGCGCTTGAATTTACTATATTTCTTGTCATTGTTCCAAATTAGGGATAGGTATGTACTAGACAAATGACATCCCATAACTATGCATTTTCTCATTTCAAAACCAAACAACCAGTTATTTCAGTAGATATTTTTATTACAGTATTTCCCAGTAGAACGCTTCATCACATTTTTTCGTGTTGTTTGATTAATCCACGCTAAATTAAAGCTAATAAACAACGTAATTATTATGTTATTTGCATAATAATTATGCTGTGTTAACAGTGAAAACACGAAACCACATGTTTACGTGTGGTGATTCACAAACCACAGTTATGTGATTTATTAACTATTTTATTGTGTGGGTATTAAAACCACTTTTAACGAATATCCTCGCATTTTAATAATACACTTTACTCAACAAACCCTAAAATGGTTACATAAACTTTTAATAAATGGTTACTACTTAAAAAGGATACGCATCACCAAGTTACTGGTAATCTATTCATAATCGCTAATTCTCATAAAATGTAAACATATTTTTCTAGGTATTTTGTTCCGTACTTGACTTACTTTAACCAGTGATTGCTGGCATCATTTTAAGTTAAAAATTTAATAAAGTTTTGGTCTCCATTAAAATTTTTTTTTTTTTTTTTTCATAGTCAATCAATATTTTTTGGTCACCCAGCCGAGCAATCCACCAACCCCTCACCCCGTTCCTAATTGTCTAATACTTTATTGGTTTACTACTGATATATGTCACTGATTTTTTTATCTCTAAAAATATCTAAAATGTCACCGGAGACAAAAATTTCATTAAATTTTTTTACTCCAAATAATGTCACAAATGTTAACGTAAGTACGTCCCTTAACACCTGTAGGTATGGAGTATAGAGGTTCATTCTTCCTTTTGAATACTGTTTTTTTTTTAAATTTCGTAACTAGTTATGATGGTTTGGTGCCAGCATTTCTATGTCTTTCTGATTTATTTTTAAAATATTTACCAACTTTTTGTTTTTATGAAATTATGTATTTACTTTGATTTTTTGTATTTTTTAACAATTTATAAATCATAAAAATATATATAAAGCTTTAATGGAGATAATTTGTGAAACTTTTGTCTCCTCTTTTACTCTTGATTAACTCAATTTTTATTTTTATGGTTTATTTACTGTAAATTTTATAAACTTCTTTTTTATGTAATACAAACTTTTGTATTATTACCCGTCTCAGAACAGACATCCTCTTGTGAGGCGGGTAACTTGCTTGCATTATAAAAATATGTTATATTGATAAACGCCCGGGTTATTAACAATCAAATATATTTTTTTAAATATCTAAAAAAACTACCACACTTTACATTTTCTTAAATAATGATGCGAGTATAAAATTGAATTAATAATCTTTGAATTAGGTTTTATATGGGTTATTTGCAATTAAATATAGTTTTAAAAATATTAAAAAAATACCACACTTTACATTTTCTAAAATAATGCTGCTAGTATAAAATTGAATTAATATTATTTGAAATGTTTAATGAAAAAAGCGATCTGTTTTTTTATCCTTCGCATTATCATTGTTAAATAAGTAACCTCGATAGAACAAAATTAACATTCTTCGCACAGATTTAATAGAAGTTTATAATATAATTTTAAAAAAATAGGAATGTGCCTTTCAAACTAAGTGCCAAATGATTTATTCAGTTGGAAGAATAGTCCGAAAAATTCTATTATTCTGTGTATTTTGTTCGTTGAATTCACTTGGTATAAATTCATGAATTTTCACAGCTAAACCTTTTGTTTCACGCCATTTTTGGTTTATGAAATAATTTTTTGGAGCGTTGTTATACGGTTGGCAGAACTCATATGAAAGAATAACGGTTACTGCGTAATTATGCACACGCGCATAAAGTAGCATATATATTATAAAATATATTTAACTAGATTCTGTCTGCGACTTCGTCTGCGCAGGATTAGTACTTCGAGTAGCCTATTTTCTTTTCCTAGGTCCTATCTATCTATGTTTATACCGATTCAAAGCATCAGACGAGTACTTCAAATAAATTCCCTAATTCAAATATTTTCTAAAATAGAATTTTGATTCAACAATCATTGTTTAGAAAAATGTCATTCTCAAATTTTGACATTTTCTATTAAACAATAACTATTATTTGTAATTTATGGAAAATAGCTAGCTTTATAAATTATAGCCTATATGTTATTTTGATGTATGAGCTTTACAATTGTAAAGTTTCATTAAAACCCATTCAGTAGTTTTTGCGTGAAAGAGTAACAAACACACATACATCCATACAAACTTTCGCGTTTACAATATTAGTAAGATTGGCCACCATTCCATATATTATATTTTTTGCACAAATATAATATTAACCTACGCCAACCATAACATAACTAGCATTAATACTAAATTTTACAATCCTGCCTTATTTGCTTTTTTACCTAAACCATCCATGCTGTTCGAGGTTGTGCTTAAAAATATTATAAGCTACTATCTCAACAAACTGTTATATTTTTATTAAAGAATAACAATAATCTGACAATATTTGAAAATTGGTTCGGATCAATAAAGAAAAATAAGTTATTAAAATAATAAAAATCATAAAACTTCAATATCTAGGACACGTGTTGAGGAAACGGGAGAAGTATGAGATCTTGCATCTCATAATGCAGGGAAAGATTGCCGGAAAACGGGGCCCTGGAAGAAGGGGGACATCGTGGTTGAAAAACCTGAGACAGTGGTTTGGCCAGTCTACTGTAGAGCTGTTCTGGGCCGCAGTAAACAAAGTCCGAATAGCCAACGTGATAGCCAACGTCCGTTGAACGGACAGGATACGAGAAGAAGAAGATTTGAAAAATCTCCTACTACCACCATAGTTTGGGGAAAATATGGCTTGTTTTGTGATGGAACACTTGAAGAATTGAATACACAATACCTGGGTGGGATCCAAACACGATGTCTCGAAATAAAACTATAAATTTGTATAAAAAACAAAGACAGACCGGGACATTGGTAATATTGGGCAAAAAAATGTACATAAAATTTATCCACTTGTGTTCAACAGGGGTTATTATTTTTAGAGAGGTGATCAGCCTTATCTTCTTGATTTGACTTGAACAAGGAACATTATTTTTAAATAACTTATAAGGCCGAAAATTCATTTATTTAATTGCACCAGTCTCACATTTGAGGATTATCGATAAGGATTGATACTGTAATTTGTTATTACACAGATATGATAATAATTTAATCAAAAAATATTACATGGTAAAAAAAAAATATATTTAATTTTCTCTTAGGTGCTGCGGTAATGAGGAATGATTTTACACGCGATCGTGCAACACTGACGTATAGCCTGATTACCCCACGCCAAATCCCCACCACGCTGCATTCTCTGCGACGCTTAGTCTCGGCGTGGCAGCCGTTCGCCATAGGGCTTTCACTCGTCCCGCCAGCCAGTTTTTGGTTCTTTGCAAATCGACGAGTGATGTTTCGGGAGCTCTGTGAAATGATCACTGATGTCACTAAGACCACTATTGATAAGATTTTGACAGAGCAAGTAAAGTAAAATCTTATTCTATTAATAAAAATTTCAGCAATGTTCACAAAACTGTTTGCACTTTCGTGAAATCCTGACTATAACTTACAAACCATTATTTCTTGCTATAAATAGAAATATTATGCAATGTTAGAAATTCCTGAATTATGACATCTTCTTAGAAATACCACCAAAGCCATCTTAAAAATTTACAAAATGGATACGCAGAAATTAGATAATCATTTTAATATTTAATACACACTTCACTCCTTTGAAATTCTTAGATCTGTTTATGAAAAAACTTTACATCAGCGTTAAGTTTCAAGTTCTTAAATAAGTCGTGCCAACATTGAACAATGGATGCCAATTTAAAAAAATTCGGCGTTCTTTCCTTTCCACGTTTCAAATGAAATAATTCCGGAGGGCTTAAAAATTTATGACGGCCTGATTTATTTGGGATCGCCGGAAAAAAGTTTTACCGAGGAGCCAATCCGATGGGTTAGTGTGAGGTCGCCATAATGGAAACTGGACCTTCTCGACACAATCTCAATAGAAAGCTATAATAATTTAAGATAATGGATTTTTACCCCAACGTTAAAGTGAGCAATAGAATTCAATGGACTCCGTTTCAGACAAAAACTTTCACCATGAAAAATCGTTTGTCAAAACTTAATGTAAAATCATTCTTTTCAATTAATCTTTACTACGAAACGGCTTACATTATTAATTCCAAAAATATGTGTTTCTTTAACGTCTTATTTAATTTCTATTCTTCATCGAATGAGTGTGTTTGCGCTGCAGACCTTAAATTTTTCTAAAAATTCGCTTTGAAAATGTGTTGATTAAGTATACATACACTGTACAGTGTTGAACTAAATAATTTGTTTAAATGACAAGCTATTTAACTCCGTCAGCGTCCTTGATTATCGTGTAGTTATCTATTTTTGTTCAGTATAATTAATTCAGGTAGCTCTATTTTGTAATAATGTAATTTCTTTCATTAATCCACCGTTGGCTAAGAATAGAATGCTGCTACAGTAGTTCCATGAATAGCTTCTAAATCGAAGACCTAATCTGTCTGGGAAACTTCGAGGATGCACCTTCATAAGGGTATCTGCAGTTTTAGTTTCAGATGGGACGTCGCATTACTGTTGATGGCTTATAAGCTTCTGAATGGTTTATTATCAATACCAGACATTCTGGCTAAAATAGGAGTCTACGTCCCGGATAACTCCACGCGGGGCCGCTAACACAGGCTTTTAATTCTTTTCAGATGCAGAACTAACTTGCCAATTGTGATGACCCTGGGAAGACTCACTATTCACTAGGTTAATTAACTGCCTCGCAGGGGACGTGAATATTTTCGACACGTACCACAACGATTTTACGCTCGAAATATTAGATATCTATGTCTTAACTGTGTACACTTATGTAAAAAATTTTTCAACAAATATAAATGTTTTTTTTTCAAAAAGTCTTTTTGTAATTTTGTCTACCACTTTTGTCTACCACTTTTGCAATGTTTTGGTTTTTGCACTGTTTTTGCAAATAAATAAATAAATTTTGATATTTTTCATCTATTTCCTGTGTTAATTAATTGTTAAGTGTCCAGGTTTCTATGCAATACAGAAAAACATAAAAAACAACAACAATTTTTTTTGGTAAATATACAGAAAAGTGGGGCAAACTTTCTCAAGGCCTGTGTCATCTTTGGGGATGCGGTGTGAGCGGTATTCTAAAGGTAAAAAAGATCTGGGAAGGAAAATCTATGACGGGTTTGTAGGAATCTGGCGGTCAGTGTAAGTCAGTCAGGTAAGCTGACATGCTTTACAACACCATAGTTGTCCTCTTCTGCTGAATACAATTTGTCCAACAGCTGAAATGTACTTAGAATTGGTATTTAAGAGGCTAGACTTTACACCACACACGGAACTTTTAGGTATTTCATTATCTGTCATTCTGTCCCGCTCAAAAAAAGCTCGCACACACTTACGATACATGGGAATGCGAAACGTGCGAATGGGACAACTGCCGTAAACTCTATTATTTACCTACAGAAATAGCTCAAAAATGGTTTCGGGAGAAAACATTTTTCTATACCCAAACTTTCATGAAATTGTAATTTAAGAATAAAAATATGTCCTCGAAAGAAGAAGCTATGTCGATATGTGTTTATAATTTTGTAATTCGTTTTTGAGAATTGAGTAAGCAGCACTTTTTTCTTAAATAATATTTTCAGATAAAGTATACATGTTTGACAGTGAATTTTTATGTTAATACGAAACGCATCGAAAATTTAAAAACATATCAACTTTTTAGCTTTTACCTTTTAGAAGGCAATATAAAGAAAATATATATTAATTTCGTGCAATTTTTGGTATAGATAAGTGTTTTTTTTCCCGGGCGTCCTTTTTGTATGGGCCGAAAAGCGAATTCTATCGTCTTAATGGGATTTTTTTTAATGTGATAAACAAATGGCGCTCAATGGCTATGTGATGACAATGTTACTTTGGAATTTCTGCGACACAACTGGGCACCTAAATTGAGCTCCTAATTTTTTATTTTTATAATTACATTTCAACACTTTGTTTATGTGGAATGACAGATTTTGATATAGAAGAAAAGTATGTGTAGAAAAGTAGTGGTTGAACCACTCCATTTTATAATTCATAAGGGAAGAGATATCGGTTTACCTAGCGAGAAAAAACAAAGTATTTCCAGAAAGTCTCGTTGTCGGTAGAAAGAATGCGCTATGTTTTTGCATTAATTAAACCTTTTTACTTTTTTACAGGTATTTTCTCTGGGACTTACAAACTTTAGAAGACCACGGTGAATGGAGCTAAATGCTTACTTGGGTTATCTCCTACCCGCCAAATGATTCAATATATACCCAGTGTTTCATTCAACAATAATTGCTTATTACTTTTTTTTCCCCTGCAAACAAACAAATTTATATTATGTATTGGATAGTATTGGACGGGTTGGTAGATTATGCCTCATTCACAATCATACATCGTCTAATACATGTACTTCTCTTTTTCTGTAGTATCTGATTCACTTGATTGTGCCATGTCTTCCTCGGGCGTCCCCTACTTCTTATACCATTTACACTTGCGTCTTACATTCTCCCTACGTTCCTTTCTTTATTCATTCGCTCTACATTTCCAAACCATCTAAGGGTCCCTTTCCAAAATGTTACCATTTCAAAAATGTCATACTAACGTACTGGACCACTCCTGGGGTTATTTTATAGCATATTTAATATGTAAAACATAGAAACGTATAAATAATATTTGATTTATGGTGAGTTTTTTACGACTGTCTGTGGTCGAGTGGTAAGACATTTGACTCCCATTCGGAAGGTCGCGGGTTCGAACCCGGCGTGTGCAAATAAATTTTATTTGATTAATTTGTGTTATTTCACAATTAATTAATAAAAATAATATATGTTATATTTGCGGCACGTTCCAGAGTGGAAGATACTCTCAGTATCGTCCTGGTGTAAGACCACCATTCAGAATTGAAACGTTGCTTAATAATGGCTTTAGCCGTGTTAAGTGACTAGATCTGAATAGCCAGATACTTTCCTACATTCCTCTTACCCATCTCCTTCCCTTTCCCACTCACCTTCAGCCTCACAACATTCTCCACAATTGGGGATGCCATAGTCTAACTGGCTCCAGAAGGGAGCAGTTGGGACCCTTGTAAGTTTTCTCTATATAAACAAAAAAATAACTTATGCACTGGACCACTCCTGGTGTGCTAGCACGGTCGCTCGATATGAAGTTACCGACCGATTGTCGGTAACTTCTCATCGTTCCCTAGGACAACTGCAGATCTCAAATGTACAAACGACAGTTGATATCGTAAAATATTAAGGTCACTTTGTCATTGTGAACTGTCACCTATTCGTTTGCGATCTGCAGTTGTCGTAGGGAACGATGAGAAGTTACCGATAGTTATCCTACCGATCGTTATAGAGCAAGCGTGCTAGGGCCTCTGGGGTTTTATAGAATATTAAATATGTGAAACATAGACACGCATAAATAATATTTGAAATATGGTGAGCTTTCGAATATTGCTTTGCTAATTATCTCAAAACATTTGGAGATGTCTGACTAATTCAACATTACGAATGTATGAATGTGAATGAGGCAAGGTGATTGCCAAGATATCTATCTTGAGAATTACTACTGAAAATGATTTGTTTTCCCATAATATCATGACTTATCGCGATTATTTGAATTTGACATTATTTTACCTTGTCATGTTGCTGGTATTACACGCCCTTGGGGCAGAAAGTCCTTTAATCATTGACCGATGTCAGGTACGCTTGAGAAATATATTGCGCAATCAATTGAATAATTCAACATTACGAATGTATGAATGTGAATGAGGCAAGGTGTCTGCCAAGATATCTATCTTGAGAATTACTGCTGAAGATGATTGGCTTTCCCATAATATCATGACTTATCGCGATTATTTGAATTTGACATTATTTTACCTTGTCATGTTGCTGGTATTACACGCCCTTGGGGCAGAAAGTCCTTTAATCATTGACCGATGTCAGGTACGCTTGACAAATATATTGCGCAATCAATTGAATCTAATACTTGAGTCGGGTCATGTCAAGAATCGGAATAATTTTTGAATATGTAATGTATGGCTAAAATACACAGATAAGTTTTCCCTTAAAAAATTTGGCGTATTTTGTCAGAAGCTAATATATTCCCGCTTCGCAGTAAAAGCCAAATAAAATGAATAACTGTTAACGCATCCGAAAACTAAAAACTGTTTTCGAAAGGTGATAAAATAGGCTTTTAAATATTATTATTAAAAATAACCATATATTTGTTTAATATAAAAAATTTTGATGAAAACTTTAAAAAGTTTCAAAAATGGTGAACTTTACGTTTTTTCTAACTAAAATTACTGATAATGAAAAAAAAATAAAAACGCTTACATATTTCATTAGGCAGATGAATTATAAATGTTACTGCGACCTCACTTTTTTGTCGTTTCATGTAAAAAAAAATGTTTAAAAATTCACAAAGTTTCATCATTTTGATCTCTCCAGCCTGACTCTCCCGGAACATCACCTTGCACCATAGTGGAAGGGATAAATTCACATGTTTTCATTTCTAGAGTCACTGACCGCCAGATTCCTACCCACCCCTCATACCTATTTCCTTTCCAGAACTTTCTCTCCTTCCTTTACTCAAAATACCCTCCACACAGCATCCCCAAAGATGAAATAGGCCCTTAAGGCCTCTTGTGTAGAGCGAATGTTAAAAAAATAATTTTAAAAAAATAAAAAAATTAATACTTAAATATCCGAAACATATCTAACAAATCGTCCTATAATATATATCTCTTAGAAATTGTTGAATATCTCTTAGAAATTGTTGACCATTATCGCAAATATTGATTACTGACCATGGATGACGGGGGTTGGTCAATATCGGTTTGATATAGGGTTTATCGAGCATTCATGCTAGGTACCCTATTTTTGTACAACATATTTTTAAATAAAAATGTGGAAGTTCCTTTCTTAACGCACATCTACCTCAATATTTAAACATGTTACATTTTTAAAGACCTGTAAATAAAAGCAATGGAGCTGGCTTTGACAGATGGATTATTGGGGAAGAAACACGTGTTTGCGAGAGAATAATGGTAAGGATACAGTGGGATTAGAGAAAGGTTTGAGTTTGGTCGAAGGTTAGCGTAAGGTGTTGTTGGAATTGTGTAATAAAGATTATTCGATGATAATAAACAGGCAATGTTATTTTTATGAAATGTAGCGTGAGCTGTGAACAAGCTATTATAAAAGGTGTCTAAAAAGACTATCGGGTGTTTGATGGTTGAATAAAATTAAAAAATATTAATAATCAATTAGGTTGTTTATGTTTTATTTACAGACACTGAACTGGATTTTTTTTTTAATAATGGTGTCCTTAATTGATTTTTTTTTTATAGAGAAAAATCACAAGAGTCTCAACTGCCCCCTTCTGGAGCCAGCGAGACTATGGCATCCCCAATTGGAGTATGTTGTGAGGCTGAAAGTAAGTGGGAAAGGGAAGGAGATGTGGAAGAGAAAGGTGGGAAAGTACCTGGCTATTCAGATCTAGTCACTAAACACGGCTAAAGACATTATTAAGCAACGTTTCAATTCTGAATGGTGGTCTTACACCAGGGCGATACTAAGAGAATCTTCCACTCTGGAACGTAGCGCAAATATAACATATATTATTTTTATTAATTAATTGTGAAATAACACAAATTAATCTAATAAAATTTATTTGCGCACGCCGGGTTCGAACCCGCGGCCAACCGAATGGGGGTCAAGTGTCTTACCACTCGACCACGGACGGTCGTCATTTATGTTCTTATCGATTGATTTTTGTTGTTGTTTTTTTGTTGTTGTGGTTATTATGTGGCACAAGAGTCTCGAGGCACCGAAGCCAGTAGGATTATCGCATCAAATTATTGCAAAAAAAAAACGAAAGACTATTATGCATGAATGCGAATGGAGCAAAAAGTATGTGCCAAGAGTTGTGTGGTTGTTCATCCTGTGTCACCCTTCAAGGAAACGGCTTGATGTTTTAGCTATACTAAAATGAACGGAAAATGAATGAAATATCATTGCTTCATTAAACTTTCTAAGTTTTCTTTTCCGTGCTAGGGTTTCTATAAAGCTCGTTAAATGTTTTTCTAGTTCATATTCTGAAAGGTACTTAACCTTTAAAGACGATTGAGAGTAGGGGTTTCAACCCACGGTACGTACGTAGGATGTACTCATAATAATAATAATAATAATAATAATTGGATGACTTGTATAGCGCCGTTTTTGTGAAAAATCACCTCAAGGGCGCTGTATCATTGATCTTACCAAAATAGCCTTATACTGGTCCTCACATATGAAATTGTGAGTACTGGCAACTTTGATCTCAAATATCTTCTCATTGGTTAAGAATTCCAAATTCAAATTTATACAGCTATTTACTCATGTATTTGTGTTTCGAAAATTATAATTCATTTGTTTTTTCCTTAATTGTTTTTTTCTGTGCGTCACTTAGTTTACAAAATGGAATGTTTTGTATTGATAACTAACTAACTAACTTACTAACCATCACGCCGTTTCCCCGCAGGGGTAGACAGAGAGGACGGACCGCCAAACAACTCGGTCTTGGCATACACTCCTCGCCTCATTCACATTCATACATCTTATCATACATGCTCTTCTATTATTCTGACTCTTAACATGACCCGACTCAAGTATCTGATTTAATTATCGTGCCATGTTTTCCTCGGGCGTCCTCGACTTCTTCTACCATTCACATTGGTTTTGTATTTATTATACTTAAATAGTACATCTGCATAGCGTGGATTTACTATATGATCATTTGTGGAAAAGTGTGTGGAAGGGTTTAGTTTTTCCTGTCGGGAAGATTTAACCCGGACATAAAGTCATAAATATATAAAAAGTACCCCAAGTACCTTAGTTTTTATTATTGTAACAGCTTTTTCGGCAAACTCGTTCATGTTGTGATATTACTAAAGCAGTATGCCACAGAATTTGTTTAATTAAGCCATGTGTTGTGTTGGGTGTTATTTTTAGTTTTTCTCAATTTGGGAGGAGGGAATAGATATCGCCTTCCCGAGAAACATTTATTGGATAATTAACACCTCTGCCGTAGGCCACTAAAATTGATTCGCTACTTTTGGTGACTTAGCTTTAATTCTCGAGTATATGGGGTGAGGTTTGCCTAGGTTTTGGTGGTGGATGTGTCTGCCCACTTAAATAAATACGGGACAGATCGGTTAGGTTAGACATTTTGACCTCTTCAGCTGGACACCACAACATCTCCAAAGATGACAGGCCTTGAGGGATATTTTTTATCCGCAGGGCGTGGCGGACTAATGTCAAAAGCTTTTTTTTATTTCGTGCTACAGAGCAACCACTACAAGTTAAAAAAACTCATTTTGGGAAAAGGGGAATTTGCAATACATAAAAAAGAGAGGTTAAAAGTGTAAAAGAGATAAAAACCCTCAAATAGAAATTTTATAATTTTTCAAAAGAAGCAAACACATTGTGACTTGACATTTTGATAAATAAAAAGAAAATACTTTGTTTTAAGTCACTTTATTTTTATTTTACGTCTACCGGTTTCGGTACCTCCGTACCATCATCAGGACTGTTACAAAAATAATGTCTAAAAATACATAAGTTCACATATATATGTACATAATGTTGTGAAAGAAAACTTTATGTAAATATTATATGTGTACTTATGTATTTTTAGACATTATTTTTGTAACAGTCCTGATGATGGTACGGAGGTACCCAAACCGGTAGACGTAAAATACAAATAAAGTGACTTAAAACAATGTAATTTCTTTTCATTTATTAGTAATTTTATAATTGAGGTGTGTAGAATCAAATGCAGCAATCTCCAAAATGCTTTATTTTGAGAAAACCAAAAGAAACCTTTCATTTCAGTTATTCTCATGCATTTATATAAGTTAATCATTTTATTCACAAAGGGAAACTTGGGCCCATGGAGCTGGTTTTAATGCCAAACTACTGCTTTTATTGGTAAATAAGTGAATGATTAACAAAGTTGCATTATTCATCAGATTGTTTGTTAAGTAAGTGGAGTTCTACGAATTCATATTAACCTTTCCCTTACTGTGCTGAAAAAATCCGCACGTTCCGGTGCTGTGTAGTGATTTAGCAGAAATAGACGATTTAAAAGCCGAAAAAAATGAATATTCATGTGAAATCGCTATATTTCATTATAGTTGAAGTCAAAAATGATGAATTGATGTTTAATGGCTGAAAACATGAAAAAAACATCGGTTGCTCAAAGAAACGATGCTCATACAACATGCGAAGAGACCACTCCGAATGAATGCCGGGCGGCGACTGGCGGCGCCGTCCGCAGTCCGCGGGAGAAACCGAAGGAACAAACACGATTGACGACTGACCAGTAACCACGCGGTTCTCTTTCCCGCGCTCACTTATATCGAAGGTACTGATTCTTATTATTTTTTAATTTTTATTTAATGAGTAAATGTATAACGAAGGATTACCTAAAGTATGAACCCAGAATTTTCCATATTTACGGAGATATTAAAGGTGCAAGAAGCAATGTGTAGTAGATACACATCGCAGGCAAGGGAGGGTTTTAAACACAATATCATTAAATAAAATCATCACCAACGATTGCATTATTGGATTGACCATTTGGTTTAACTTAAATCCCTGGACATATGCGTCACAACCAATGTCCTTTACCACAGTCAAACTATGCTTACAGAAGTTATAAGTTTTAAGCAGTATTTGGGTGTTAGGCACTAATGATAATTACGATTAATAATACAGAGTCGGGAGCGAATAACTTGTATAATTCAGCTGTAATGTCCGCCAGAATGAGCAGAGTTGAATCGTTGGCGCCAGGCGTCCTTGAACTGCGAGTTATGTTGTGTCTGGAACTGAAGGCTTTATTTCAGGCTTAGAGTTCCTTAGAGTTTTGAAAGGACGATCCTTGTGTTACTTGAGGTCATTTTATGGCCTAAGAAAATTACTATTTTTGATGATTTTTTTCTCTTGTTGTTTGTTACCATATAACCTCCCTTTTTATATTTTTATAGATACTGTTTTGTAATTGAAATTAACATTTTTTCAAAAATATATATAAAATTTAGTGACCGGTCAACTCAGAATGAATTCACCTCAACACCTACCTCATTTGAAAGGTATTTAAAGGTGATGAAAAAAACATTAAAAAAATTAAATGAAACAAATAACTTCGTGTTCATCACTTACATAGTGAATTACAGACATGTTTCGAAACCGATGGTTCCTTCGTCAAGTTAATAATAACATGAAAGATTTTTGCGAAGATTGAAGATAGGTTACGTTAGGTTACGTTAGGTTACGTTAGGTTACGTTAGGTTACGTTAGGTTACGTTAGGTTACGTTAGGTTACGTTAGGTTACGTTAGGTTACGTTAGGTTACGTTAGGTTACGTTAGGTTACGTTAGGTTACGTTAGGTTACGTTAGGTTACGTTAGGTTACGTTAGGTTACGTTAGGTTACGTTAGGTTACGTTAGGTTACGTTAGGTTACGTTAGGTTACGTTAGGTTACGTTAGGTTACGTTAGGTTACGTTAGGTTACGTTAGGTTACGTTAGGTTACGTTAGGTTACGTTAGGTTACGTTAGGTTACGTTAGGTTACGTTAGGTTACGTTAGGTTACGTTAGGTTACGTTAGGTTACGTTAGGTTACGTTAGGTTAAGTTATGGGCTATTTTTCCTTTTTTTCATCACTTTTAATGACTTTTCAAAGAGGTGTTGGATTGAATTGTTATCGCGGAATCAAATTTTTATGTACTGTAAATTCCACCGTCCCTAAAATTAATTTTTTTAACTCAAAGGGGTTAATTTGTAGCACGAATTAAAAAAAAAGGTTTTTTTAAACTAGCTCCACACGCGACGCGCTGGGGATAAAAATTTCACTCCTGTCATCTTTGGTGATACTGTGGTGTCCGGCTGGAGAGGTCAAAAGGTCTCACCTAACCGATCTCTTCTGTTTGCCTCTAAGTTGGCAGATACATCGAAGACCTTAGCAAACCTCACCCCATAAATCCGGGGATCCCAGATAAGGCACCAAAAGTAGCGAACAAATTTTAGTGACCTACAACAGAGATGCTGGTTATCCAATAAATGATACCCGGGACGGCGATATCTATTCCCTCCTCCTAAATTGAGAAGAAACAATAATCACATTCATTACAACACATGGATTAATTCAACAAATTCCGTGACATCTGCTTTAGTAAAATCACAATATCCTTAGCCTACATCTAATCTGGACCTCCAGCCTTGATGATATTAAGTTCTTAATCCTATCGACCGGAAGTTAAGGAAGGTTCACTGTGCTTGTCGGAAGCCTAACTTATTCCAATCGAATTTATTCCCAGAGAAGATATTAATTAGCTTCACTGTCTGGCGCTGTACGGCCTAGTTCGTTGATACAATTATTTTCGTATTAATGGCATTATTGGGGATTTGATGGATCGACTGGTATTGCGGATGACTTGGTGATCTGGAAAAGATATTCAAGTCTTTGATGAAGAGGAGATAGAAAACTTTTGGAAGATTGATTAGAATAGAAACAGATTTCCTCTCCATCCTTTCGTGTTTTTTTTTTGTACATAAAACAGGCATGTTGCCTAAAAATTTACATACATGGGTGATTTAATTTCAATGTATAACATAAATCCTAACATAATAACAACAAAAATAATTATCTGAATGCAAAATTAAGTGACAAACAAGAATGAGTAAAAAGGTAAACAATATATTATTGACACCCGTGCTAATGAAACACAGATTTAGAAGGTACAATAAAAACAACAAATATAGATAGGATATCGCCAATAAAAGAACAGGATACTTATTATAATTTCACTATTATTGTACCATGGTTATGGTAAAATGGCCAAAATAATGGCCTTAAATGCCTATAAAACCAATGCACATAGTAAATTAATACAAGTTGTATAGATTCGCTGGAATAAAAAAATGTTTTGAATAGATTGTCCCACTGGAACGACAGAGCAATTAAAATATTTTTCTGGGATTGCCAAAGGAAATTTTTCCGCCCACATTTAAAAAAGTCATACCTCCGAATTTGAATAAGGAGACATACAAACTGATAACAGTTCTATGTAGCCAATGAATTCCCCTATCGTTTGTCTATTTATTATCACATATTTGTGGGATTTATAAAAAATATATAATTAAATCTTTAACCTTAAAACATTTTAAATAATCTGGAGAATATTTATTTTGTTATATTTTAAATGTACAATATATTAAATAGTCGTTTTAATAAAAAAAAAATGTTTGAAAAATTGCCGGATTTTGGCAACAACGCAATCCGAGGTTTTGGAAATAGTGCCATAATGTGGCAAAAAGCGCTGGAGTGATTATAACCTTTGTTTTATTAAAATACCGTTTTTAAGCGAAGTGGATAAGAAAGAAAGTCAATTTAAAATTGTACACAAATATTATTTTACCTCTAAAAAATAAACCCGATGCTGAGAGAGAACCTGAAACTAAAAATATATTAGCCGTAAAATTGCACACGTTCGTTAAAACAATATACATTATAAAATCTAGTATTCATTAGTTATGCTTTCAAAACGATGTTACCATAGATAAATTAACCAACCACTGTGGATCCTTTATTATGATGGATCTCCTGATGTTATTAAACAATTATACCATCCACAATGCCCGATTTATCCTCGGGATTTTCCGGCAAAATTACTAGACAAGTTATGGTAACAAATTTAACTGAAATCTGAAAATATTATATCCGCTTCGAAAACTTTAATTATTATTTCTGGATTATTCAGCGGAATTTTCAGAATATGTTTTATGCAGAACCAAATAAATTCCACTGTTTTCATAAGGGTTTAAAAATAATCCGATTGACTAGTTTTTTTCCCTGTACCATCTACCATTTCGGGTAGCTTAAAGTTTTACGAACACGATTTCGATCGAAACCAAAAGATTCTTTGTTTCTTCAAACTTCGCAAAATCACTTTGTGGCGTCATTTTGAATTAAATTAAAACAAATAACTTTGTTTAAACCACTAATATAATCACAATTACCTACATGTTTCAAAACCGATGGTTTCTTTTGAAACATGTAGGTAATTGTGATTATATTAGTGGTTTAAACAAAGTTATTTGTTTTAATTTGATTCTTTGTTTGTTTAAAAAAAAATTATTTGTGAATTTCTGTCCAAACGAGTGACGACATAGTTTCCCTGTCTGTACGACCGCCATAAAGACTCTTGTGAGGTGTCAGATAAAAAAAAACAATAAAAAAATATACAGGCTTAAGATACAAATTGTATTGATTTCTACATACTTTAATTACATCACAAATTAAAATAACATACCATCAGCTACTAAATATATAAAATCCATTTTCAATAGAGCTAAATTGAAATTTCGGACTTGCAATTCTGTTTAAACCAGAGCTCTGTTTATCTGCTGTATGTGTATTGTTTTACTGTAAATACTAATTAAATAATTAATTGGAAGCCATAATATGGCAGTGGTGTGGTTTCAAAACGTTAAGTTACATGCTTATGTTCCTGTTCATTAGAATAAAATATTTGATACAATCGTATTGAAAACATTTTGTCAATACTGAACCAGATGATTTTTAATTCTCTTATTTATTTATTGGATTAAAACTTTATTAGATCGCATGAACAAAATTGAATATTTGTGTTAATATTTTTTTTATTAAATACCTTAAAAATCAGTGGCTTAAATATATGAAAAACACAACTGAGTATGTACGAAATAGCATGATAGTGAACATACGAATACAAGCACATGACTTTCGTATTTCTCGTCTTTATTAACCCACCTTCCGAGCCTGTAAATTATCTTAAGTCAGAGCTCAAGCTTCAACAAAACGCCTTTAACGTGTCGAGAACATATTTTGTTTTTTTTCCAATTGTCGTCTCCTGCGTTTGTTTGTACATTAGAGCGCGGTACCTAAACACAGATTTTAACAAACACCGCTGTGGGCGTGGCTACGAACATGACGCGTTTTGCAATAAAATCCAAATAAATGTAATATTTCTGAATGCATCCGAAATCTAAAAACTGTTTTGGATGGTGATGAAATATGCTTTCAAATTTTATGATTCAAAATCTACATATACTATTTAAAATATTAACATTTTACGTGCAAACATAAAAAAGTTTTAAAAATGACTCACCTTACGTTTTTTCCAACTTAAATTACTCTTAATTAAAAAAAAAAAAACTCAAGTACATATTTTGTTTGAAAAATGTTTTATAAACGTTATTGTCGCGTCACTTTTTTAGTCGTTTTTTACAAATTTTCATGTATAGAAAGAGAGGCGTGGGTAGAAATGGAAGTAGCAACTCCATTTTCTACCTCTCTCCCTTCACTGCTAGCACCTCAATTTTCCACCTCTCTCCCTTCACTGCTAGCACCTCCATTTTCTACCTCTCTCCATTCACTGCTAGCACCTCCATTTTCCACCTCTCTCCTTTCACTGCTTGCACCTCCATTTTCCCCCTCTCTCCCTTCACTGCTAGCACCTCCATTTTCCACCTCTCTCCCTTCACTGCTAGAACCTCAATTTTCCACCTCTCTCCCTTCACGGCTAGAACCTCCATTTTCCACCTCTCTCCCTTCACTGCTAGAACCTCCATTTTCCACCTCTCTCCCTTCACTGCTAGCACCTCCATTTTCCATCTCTCTCCCTTTACTGCTTCCATTTCTACCCACGCCTGTCTTTCTATACTTGAAAATTTAGTTTTTAGTACATTTAATGTCGAAACATGTTGATTTTTTAAATAAAGATTATTGTGGTAAAAACAAAGTATTTTTAATTATTTCATTAAATAAAAATAGTTTGCTAATATCACAAAACGAGCAATTACCAAATTTGTTTCGTTATTCTAAATAACTCGACCAAGACAATTTAATATCAAAAATTAAAAAAAAAACAACAACATTGAAAATTATTATTTTATTTTATACAATAAAAGAAGAGCTATTTTGGGTGATATTAATTTGAATAAATTTTGATAAGAGAAGGCACAGTTGCACAACACGGTCATAAAAGACATCAAACCGTCAGATAATCTTTAATCCTCCACATCTAGAATGGTCTTTCTAATCTAGTGTATTCTTCGGTTCCAAGGCAGCCCTTGTACCTCATGAATAGGAAAACATTATAGGGGCACATAAAGAAAATAAAGCAGAAGCTTACACGCCCGGGAAGCTCGCTTTCTCTGGTTTATATTCAAAATCACGCTCCGGTGGAATATCATATTGCGAAGGAGATCCCAAAGTACTAGTGGCTCCGAGTTGTAAGCCTTCTTTAGATTTTTCTCATATACGATGTCAAATAAAAGCTCATAATACCATGTGTGTTTCTTTTAACGTTTATCTATTCCGTTTTCTAATACAGAAAAAGCTCTCTCTTTCCCTTACATAAATGGGCTCACAAGCTTGAAAATAATGAACAACAGAGAACCAATTGAGCGTGAATCCAATTTTAGATTCTGTAGTTTTAAAATGCTGCCATATGGAACGCATATAATAATTGCCACGAGGGTATTTTTATTTGAAAGCTTACCATTTTTATTTGATCATACTTATTTACCTAAAATCGTTTTCTATTTCTATCATCAGTAAGTTTTACGTTGACCAGTATTTCCCAATGTGGTCCAGGCAGACCCCCAGGGGTCCACGAGAGATTCGATGGGGGTCTACGTTGGCGTGATACAAAAATGGGAGTCCACAAGTTGTATGTGTATGTCCACGAAAAATTATCTGGTTTCGATAGTAAAGAACCAAAATGTTGTCTTGGCTTTACCTATCAATGTAAGCCAGTGGTTCCCAAAGTAAAGTGATCCGTATGGATCCCTAGGGGGGTCCCGGGATCACTCAGGGAGACACTGAACAATTTCAGGGGGCAGACACATTTTTATTAATATGGAAGTTATTATAAATATTAATGCACAAATTATTACGACCTAGGTAAAATATAGAATTCATAACCTACAATTCACTGATTCTCTGCACAGAATGGATGGTCGTTCAGAAATGAATTTTGGCAGGATCACTCATTCCCTACCCCGGGGTCCATGGGCAAATTTTGATTATGAAAAGTGGTCCAAGGTCCAAAATAGTTTGGGAGCCACTGGTTTAGAAGAACATTTTTTGAGTTCATAAGTTTTTTTTTATCTGAAGCTCAAGCTAAAAAAAGCTTTATAAAAGCTAGCTTAGATATTGTCGAGTTATTTGTAACCCAAAAATATTTGTCTATAGAAAAAATATTAACGTTGCACTTTCTACCTCATCAGCTACGAAATCTACATCCACACTTGACCCAGGCTCGTCAGATGCCACCTTTATGTTATGTTAATCAGTTGTGCCAATCGGTTTTGGGTCAAGGCCGGCGTTTTTGGTGTTATTATATTTGTAAATTTGTGCTCTCCATACTTCCACGCTCAATTTTTGTCACTTGTTATATTTGTCACTTTGCCCCGTATCAAAATGTATTAAAATGGAGAAAATTCTAACTTGAGGATGAGTTTGCAAAATGTATAATCTCTTCTTCAAAAGAACACTTGGTTCAATCTTAACGGTTACTTATACTCTGAAATACGATTCCATTTATGGACACATGTCGAATCCGGAAAGTTAATTCGATATCTTTCCGAAGAGCAACAATTTGACAAATATCCTGTAGAATTAAAGTGATTTCCTATGCGAATCTAATTCTTTTCTGGAAATCAATAGAATCGTGGACCCCCGATTTTTAATCAAACCGTTCAACGATAATTTCATCAGGAGAGGTATACTCCTTTTTGCGCTTAATTAATTTAGCACGCATGAAGTGCACACCTTTTTCACATTTCAAAAAAAAAAGATAATTTTTATTAAATCAAATGAATTTCAGCGGATGCGTGCTCTTTTTTGGTCAGGTACAACATTACCATGGCTGTGTGGATTTCAACCCCATTTCTGGTCCTTCTGTTTTCGGGAGAGTGATTCCGTCTGCTTCATATTGTATTTGATGGGCTATTGAGAATTATAATTTGAATATGGAAGGGATTTTAATTAACATTAAAAGACTTGATATTGCAGAATTACTACGATATAATTATAATTAAGTACCACGAATAGCGATCATTATTTTGGTAACCATCGACACTAATTTCATGCAAAAATAAAAATGTTTTATACAAGGATAAACGCATAAACAATATAACCTTTTGCGAAATTATTATATTCCCTGACTTCTAAATTTCTGGGACATAAATATGTAGAAATTCAGAAGTAAGTCAGTTCATTAACTTTTACAGGATAAAATACAATTTTTTTTTCAATAAACATAAAATGATAAAAACTTAAATAGGGTCAGTGAAAATATTGACCTAGGTATATTGTTCGATAGCAGACTAATTTTTGTGTGTCATATTAATAATATTATTAATAAGGCCCTTAAGACTCTAGGATTTGTTTTCAGAGTTTCAAAATATTTCAATAATTTAGGCACATTTATCATGTTGTACAAAACCCTTGTTTTAAACTAGAGTATAACTCCGCGTTAAGGTCTCCCTTTTACAATATTCATTCCGACAACATTGAAAATATTCAACATAAATTCCTGAGGTATGTAAACTATAAATTGCATATTCCTGTAGGAAAAATTGATTATAACTACGTACTAAATAAAATGTCCCTATTAAAACTTTCAGAAAGAAGAATAAACACAGATTTAATACTAAGTTTTACATAAAATTGCGACAGCATTGCAAAATTGACTGTCCTGAATTGCTTCAATTAATCAAAATCCACGTACCTAAAACACTTGCTAAAATTTACTACCCTTTTATTTTAACAACACCAGGTCTTATCAAAATTTCACGAATCCGAGACTTTCCAGTCTCGAAAATAAATATTCTGATCTGGGAGATATATTTTACATTATAATTAATCAGTATAAACCTTGATTATTTTTAATTGATAAACTAATGTTTAAGACAAGATTTTTTTATGCATAGCAGAAGGGGTAACAATTATTATAAGCAATAATTATTAGCCTGAAACACTCATCCATATTGAAAAAACCTCCCGAGAAAAGACATGTCGCTGACGGGACTTGAACCCGCACCCCTTCGATTGCCGGTCGAGAGCTCTACCATTAAGCTACGGTGCCTTATCTGTTACCCGCCAAATGATTTAATATATAATAGTGTTTCATTCAACAATTACCGCTTATTACATTTTTTTCACCTGCAAACAACCAACTTTATTTTTATATGAAAAATCCATGTAAGAGCTAACTCTCTCACTAGATGGCATCGAGACATATTATGTCTACTTTTTGGTTTTTTGGTGAAATAATTTATCTGGTCAAATATTGATTATTTTTAATTGATAAACTAATGTTAAAGACATGATTTTTTTATGCAAAGCACAAAGGGTAACAATTATTATAAGCAATAATTATTAGCCTGAAACACTCATCCATATTGAAAAAAACCTTCCGAGAAAAGATACATGTCGCCGACGGGACTCGAACCCGCAGTCCTTCGATTGCCGGTCGAGAGCTCTACCATTAATCTAAAGCGCTCTTGAACTCATATGTTTGGGATGTTTTGAACCACTCCCTATTATTCCCCTGACTTGGCGTCAGATTATCATCTTTTCACCTCGCTGAAGGCACACATGGGTGGAATTAAATTTTTTTGAAAAGAAATCGGATTTGAAGTGGGCAACGGAGCTGGCGGGAGAGTTCTTCGAGGAGGGCTAAAAAACTTGTACCACGGCTCACCACATGCATTTAACGGGATGGCAATTTGTGGGAAAAAATTCAACAAGTGTATCAACAATATCCTGGATATATTACTCAAAAACACTTTTATACGGGCTAAAAAACTTGTACCACGGCTCACTACATGCATTTAACCGGGTGGCAATTTGTGAGAAAATAGTCAACAAGTATATCAACAATATCCTGCAAATATTTTTCAAATACACCTTTACACGGGCTAAAAAACTTGTACCACGGCCTCACCACATGCATTTAACGGGATGGCAATTTGTGGGAAAATAGTCAACAAGTATATCAACAATATCCTGCAAATATTTCTCAAATACACCTTTACACGGGCTAAAAAACTTGTACCACGGCCTCACCACATGCATTTAACGGGATGGCAATTTGTGGGAAAATAGTCAACAAGTATATCAACAATATCCTGCAAATATTTCTCAAATACACCTTTACACGGGCTAAAAAACTTGTACCACGGCTCACCACATGCATTTAACGGGATGGCAATTTGTGGAAAAATAGTCAACAAGTATATCAACAATATCCTGCAAATATTTTTCAAATACACCTTTTCTAAGAAAATATAAAAATCTAGTACACTCACTTTCTTAACACCCCTCATATTTTAAAGCAATGCAACTATATTAATAATATGTTCGCATCAATATTCTGCGATACGTAAAACAAAAATGAAATTCTTCACATTCTTCTTAAAAATTTTAAATGAATTTTCATCAAAATATTGTTAGGATAAATCGATGACTCACATTTCCATTCCAAACCTGATTGAAATTTTGAAATCATTTCCGATTAATTTCATTCGCTGTCGAGATAGTCTTTTGATGATCCTCATTAATAATATTTAGAATTAGCGAAGACTACTCCAATTACTTAAATAATAATGAACTGCGAAGGCTTTGTCCCGGTACTCTGCCTCTAAGAAGTCTCTGCATTGAGATTAGATACTTTGTCACCAATACAAAGGGAAAAACGGGAAATTGTTTTTAGAAGAAGGAATTCAGGTTAACAAGAAAACTGTCAGTAGAACGTTTCGTTTTAAATTTCTGTAAAGTTATTAATGATAATTAGAGATAATCATCTTTACTTCCTTGGCCATTAAACCTACATTTTTTTTTACTCTTCCTATTATTTCTACACACGTTAAAATCAACATTTTTTTACGATTTTAATGTTTGTGGGCAATATAAAAAAAAATGCTAAAATACTTCAATAAGTAGAAAAAATTATTACCATGGCATAATTTGTAGAGCCCCGTTTTTGTGAAAAATCAACAACACGGTACAAGTACTCACCTTCCTACCGATAAAATGTTAAATTTAAAATACCTTTTTCTATGTGAATACCTCATAAGAGTCCTAACTGCTCCCGTCTGGAGCCAGTGAGACTATGATATCCCCAATTGGGGTATGTTATGAGGGTGAAGGTAAGTGGAAAGTGGAAGGGGATTTGGAAGAGGAAGGTGAGGAAGTACCTGAGTATTCAGATCTAGTCACTAAACACGGCTAAAGCCATTATTTAGCAACTTGTCAATTCTGAATGGCGGTCTTACCCTTACAGAGTGTCTCCCAGTCTGGAACGTTCCGCAAATATATAATATTTTTTATTAATTAATTGTGAAATTACACAAATTAATCGAATAAAATTTATTTGCGCACGCCGGGCTCGAACCCGCTATCTTGGTAACGGGAGTCAAAAGCCTTACCCCTTGACTACGCCATATGGTTCCATGAAACTCAACAAAGTGACATTTTTACAGAAGTGTATATTTTTATTATTATTCATCACTCTTAATGACTTTTCAAAGGAGTAATGAAGTTGTACATGGTTGAGTTTTTGGTCACCAAAATATACGTAAAATAATCGAAATACAAATTGTAACAGAATAATAGTTTCCACTAAATTTAAACAGTTTCTTGTGAGTTATTTTTGGAATTAATTGACTTTTTTTATAGTAAATTGACGCAACAGAACTGATGATATTTCCAGTAAAACGGCACAGTTCAATTTTAATGTGAATTAATTTATTTCCGTGGTTTTACTAAGAGAATCTGTCTTTAATCTAATACAAAACAAAAACATTGCATCAGAGTTTATAATTATTTAAAATTACATTTTTTGGTTATAAAACTTTTCTTATCAAGTTAATTGACGAATAGAACTGATACTTCCAGCAAAATAGCATGATTTTATTAATTTCTTAGGTTTAACTGAGATAATCTGTCTTTGATCTAAATCAAAACAAAAAATTATTATCTTAAGTAACTAACTAACCATCACGCCGTTTTCCCGCAGGGGTAGGCACAGAGGAAGGACCACCAAACAACTCGGTCTTGGCACACTCTTTGCCTCATTCACATACATACATCGTCTCATACATACTCTTCTATTTTTCTGACTCTTCATGGCCCGACTCAAGTATCTGATTCACTTGATCGTGCCATGTCTTCTTCCCCTAGTTCTTATACCATTCACACTTGCGTCATATATTCTCCCTACGCTCCTTTCTTCGTTCATTCGCTCTACATGCCCAAACCATCTGCTGGTCCCTTTCTTAATTTTACTCATTACGCTTTCATCAGCCTTGCATTCTTTGCGGATCGCCACATTTCTCACACGATCATACACAGTTTTACCACGCATACGCCTCAGGGATCTCATTTCAACAGCATTCAGTCTACTTTAATCCTTCTTCTGCTAGTTCCATGCCTCACTGCCATACATCAGGGTAGGTACAAGCACTCCATTGTGTACTGTTAGCTTCGCTTCTTTGGACAGCTTTTTGTTGACACAAACGGCATTCAGTCCTCCATTAATGGAGTTACCTGCATTAACCCTTCTTTCAATATATCTATCAGCCTTCTCATCTCTCATAAACATACCACCCAGATAAACTCATCCACCTGCTCCAAGAATTCATCGTTCACAACTATATTGCACACTGTTTTCGTACTCTCTTTTTCAAACACTATGACTTTAGACTTACTTACATTCATCATTAACTCATTCTCCATACATACTTCGTTCATCTTAGATACGAGCGACTGTAGATCTTCTATACTGTTAGAAATCAGCACCGCATCATCAGCATACAACAGGCAACATACTTTCAGATTACTCAATTTCACTCCTAACCCTACCTATAGATTGAATAACCACGGTGACATTACGCAGGTTTATTACCACCTTTTGTGATGTCAAACGATCCCGTAAAACAACAGTTCACCCGCTAACATGCAATGCTTCCCTCATATAGAGATGCAATTTGGGAGATGATGAAGATGATGTATATTGGTGGATCCGTTGGCGGATCCACACGTGGACTCCAGACACGTTGATGTTACCAAAAGGATGGTCGGTATTTAAATGAATACTATGGTGAACGTTTAATTCTCATTTATTAATTGACCTCACAAACCGACACACGTTAAATTAATATCAGAAAGATTTAACAAAGGTAGCGTACGCAAAGAAGCGACTCGACAATCGATGGCGTGAAACCTGAATGACAGGCAAGTTTGCAGTCGTATAGCGCGGGGCCTTTTGGTGTTGCCCGTGCAGTAAAATATTTAAACGGCTATTCAATGCGTACGCTACACCTGTACATGATTTTTCACTCCATACTTGGACAACAACTTCCATAGTTTTTTTCTGTTGAATCAGTCGTATGCGTAAGTAATATCTTACTAGAACATAAAATAAAATACAGTACAGTACATTAAAGTACATTACGTACAGTTATATGATATACACACTTTTCTTAATGGCTCGGCAGTTTGTGTTGTTGAGGAGTGTAACGAGTTAAATATGCTGACGCTATTTAATTTAATGATAGTTGAGCTTTTATGGTTCCAACCTAATGATGGTAGAAGCCTTAAACATAGTTATACGACTTTGAAATAGTTGTTTTGTTCGACGGGATGTTACTCCATTTTATGAGGAGTGTAATGCCATAGTTTATTTTCAAATTATACAGTTATTAAACCCAAATGTAATCCTCGCAGATTATTCTGAGTTTAAAATTAATTTAATGAAGATGATTCACGAATAAAGGAAATATTCGTATTCAAACATTTTTAATATATTAGTGCTTCCATACAAACAAAGTACTGAATTCCGTAAGTCTAAACTTAAAATTTAGGGGGCACAGTTTACATCTGCGCTGTGCAAGCGGGTTCCCTACATAGCATCGGACAATCCCTCTTATTATATTATTTCATTTTTGCTTTTATTTAATGTTACTGCCATGATCTCCGTGATGTGCACAATGATCATTAGCGTAGAATCTAGAGGTTATCAAATGATTGAACAAAGATAATACATTATATTCTGTTTAACTTCGGTAATACAAAATTCAAAAATATTTTCTTTCTTACATTATCTCCACACAAGAGGCCCTGAGAAAAGAAAATCCTTCAGGGCCTTTGTTATCTTTGGGGATGCTGTGTGGAGATTCTTTTTAGGAAAGAAAGTTCTGGGAAGGAAAAAGGCACGAGGAGTGGGTAGGAATCCGATTTGAGTATGAATCCATCCCTTTCACTGTATGATTTGGTGCAAGGCGGATGTCTAGGATTGGTCCCCTACAACCTCTCTCTCCCGATCCGGCCCACTACGCAATATATGGGCAGACGTATCCACCGCCAAGAATTAGACATACCGCTCCCCATGAAGCCGGGCACTCCCGCTAAGTCACCTATGTATTGAACCACTTGGGGAGACCTATGACAGAGCTGTTGGTTATCCAATAAATGATTCCAGGGGCGGCGGTAACCATACCCGCCTACCAATTTGATCTAATAGATAAATAGATCAATAGAGTAAATTTTATTATTCATGATAATAATATCTGTGCCACGTTTCAGAGTGATAGATGCGTTTAGTATCGCTGTTGTAAAAGACTAAAATTCAAAATCGAAACTCTACTGAAAATGGTTTTGGCCGTGCTTGTTTTTCCAGATCACAATAGTCAGATACTTTCCCACCTTCCTCTTCCCCATCCTCTTTCCATTTACAACTTCAGTCTCAACCAACATTATAAACATATTTTACTGGAGAAATTAGAAGTTTTGCGTGATGTATCTGTATGTTCTATTACAATGTTCACTTTGCAGCAAAAAGCTTGGTTCCCTAAAATTGCCAAAATAAATACAAATTTTGAAAACCGTCAAAGGTACCGCAGTTATTAATGTTTTCGTGACGTTGAAGGGGAGAACGTTGAATTTTAATGAGAAGAAAGATACGTCCCTTTAACGTTGATTTATCCCTTCAAGTGTTTGGTTTGTTAGTCAAGTCACGAGTGACGAAAAAGACAGATTTCAGGGCGATTTAAGAAATTGGCGTTTTGAATTCGTTTAGTCTGAATTTTTACTCTAAACTCTTATTTTTCTTTATAATTTGACATTTTAACAATATAAATCATATGAAACAACGTGTCGAAGTATACTAAAATTGGTAGGCAGTAAAAACTGAAGACCAAATGCACGTAAAATTATCTGTATCTAAAATTCGATCATGAATTTTTTATCAACTTATTTAATGACATTTTTTTTAATCAATGGTTTATAATTAAAGTAATTATTATTACTATTACACAGGAGGTACTGAGGAAAAAACATTCCTTATATTGATGCTGTGTGGAGAGTCATTATAGGGAAAGGAAGGAGAGGAAGTTCTGGAAAAGAAAAAGATATGGAGAAAGGGGTGGATAGAAATTTGGTGGTCAATGTGTCAACTTTCGGTAACTTCTCATCGCTTCCTAGGACAACTGCACGTCGCTAACATACAAACAACAGTTGACATTGAATATACAAAGGACACTTAGTAATTGTGAACTGTCACTTATTCGTTAGCGATCTAAAATCGTGCTAGGGAACAATGAAAAGTTACCGAAAGTTATCCTATCAATCCTTATCGATCGAGTGTGCTACGGGGCCAGTACCGCTGGAATGACAAAATGGTCTCCCTCAAAAAAACAAAGGTTGGTTTCTGTATCTGTAAATGTGTCATTTTCAATTAGCCGCCAAATCGATATGTTCGTTTTTATTCGTAAATTAGTATTTTATATATGAATACCGCCAAGAGTCCCAACTGCTCCCTTCTGGAGTCAGTAAGACTATGGCATCCCCAAATAGGGTATGTTGTGAGGCTGAAGGTAGTGGGAAGGGGAAGGAGATGTCAAGGTGGGGAAGTACCTGGCTATTCAGATCTGGTCACTAAACATGACTAAAGCCATTTCAAACAAGGAATCAATTCTGAATGTTGGTCTTACACCAGGGCGATACTGAGAGTATATTCTACTATATATATTTTTGTAATTAATTAATTGTGAAATAACACAAATTAATCAAATAAAAATTATTTGCGCACGCCGTATTTCAAACTCCTTCTGCGACGACAGCCGTTGAAAATATTTTTATAAAAAAAATTTTTAGTATAATTATCAGAATCAACAAAATAAACTTTAGATTTTCCACTTATTTTTAACGGAATTCATGTTTTGTTAAAATACCTCATTCTGACTTGGAACAACAACAAAATAAAATACCAAGCGTATTTATTCGTAGTTTTGTCACAACTCGCGCTGTAACCAATTTAAATATAAAAAATACACGGAATCCGGTCGCGTTAAACTTTTCCCAATTTGCAGAACATCCGTCCGCTTCCATCGCTGTCAAGTTCCATAAACCGTTTTTCTTCTATCCATTAAGTCGGTACAGTCGACATTGGAGCGGTTCTGTGAGAGGGAAAAATGACGCGGAAATGGGACGATAGGAGGCGAAGTGACGCTGGAATGGGAAAAAAGGCAAATAGGGAAACTGACGCGAGTTGAGTGAAATGAAACACTGCGAAGAATATAGTTCAATGAAAAAAACAGAACATTGAAGAAAAGTGAAGAAAAAAAACAACATCACTTAAACCTAACCTAAAACAACATAACATCACCTAAACTAATTAACCATTACGCCGTTTCTCCGCAGGGGTAGGCAGAGAGGACGGACCACCAAACAACTTGGCCTTACATTACCTTACCTTGGTCTTACATTTGACCAATATCTTAAGTGGAATACACATTGCCTACTTATCACGAATAAACTTAGAAAACCTATTCATTTCTTCAAAAATATTAGAAACATACTAGATTCCAAATCTATTAAAATTGTTTTGTTAATCAATCATTGAATATGGTATAATCGCATGGGGAGGTGCAACACTAACAGCTATAGGTTCATTATCGAAGGCAAACAAATTAATAATGAAATTTATTCTTAAAGTTCCCATAATAACAAGTTCTGTAAATATATTCAAAAAATTCCAAGTATTAGATATTCGATGAAATTTATTCTTAAAGTTCCCATAATAACAAGTACTGTAGATATATTCAACAAATTCCAAGTATTAGATATTCGACAAATTTACACAAAAACTATCTTAACTCATCTGTTTAATAATAAAACTCATACATTTTATGAAAAAACCCAAAATATTGTCAACACGCGGCATAAAACCAAAAAATTCATACAAACACCTAAAATAAATACAACATTTGATCAAAGAAATTTCAAATACATTGCGTCTAAAATATACAATAACCTACCTGACAAAACAAGACAATCGAATAATACACTAATATTTAATATCCTTCCAGAACACATATTGAGACTTCTTGTGCATTTTTTTTTTTTAATATTAAATTATCGGTGTTAAAATTGCCATCAATTGGTTCATCTTTGTCCTTTGTTGTTGTATACCTAAATATTTTTCGTTCTATTTGTACTACTTTATAAACTTATTATCCTCAAAACAGGCTTGTCCTAGTGAGGTTAATATTGAAATGTGAACAATAATACCTACCATGTAAAGAAACAATAAATAAATAAAAATATTAACAAATACAAAATCCTGATTAAACAATGGATCATTGAAAAGGGTCGTGGAATAATTAGTCACCTCACCCAAATATAATCCTCTATCTCAATATTGTTACCACTACCTACCAACCTGAAAATTTTTGTCAAATATTTTTGCTTTTTATATTTGTAAACTAGTCTGTCTCGACACAGGATTTCCTATTGAGACAGGCAAGGACAAAAAAATATGTGTAAACCTTTTAATATAGATGCACATAATAAAATAATAAATAAACTTAACCATAGACAAAATTCTAGAAATAATTAACTAAAAATTTGGCCTCAATAGAGGTTCGCATAGTGAGAAAGGCTATATGTACAACTTAAAATATTGTATATTATGCTATTTCTACATAACCGTTCTTACATATATATTTATTTCTTCTCCTATTAGATACTTCTCTAGTGAAATCAATTATTGTAACATTATTCTTATAACAATGTTATTGTTATTAACACATAGTTATTAACTTACTAATAAATTATTACCTTATTAATTAATGGTGTTAACTTTGTAATTGAATGTTATTGTCATTAAAATATGTAATTAACATTACTGTGTAAAAAAACATGTATATACTCAACACGACTGTGTAGTGATATGATATTATATTATATTTTCATATTATTTTTTTTGATTAAATAAAAATAAAAAAAAACTTGGTCTTGGCATAATCTCCTTGCCTCATTCACTAATGCATCTTCTCATACATACTCTTCTATTATTCTGACTCTTGACATGTCCTGTCTCAAGTATCTGATTCACTTGATCGTGTCATATCTTCCTCGGGTGTCCTTGACTTCTTCTACAATTCTCATTTGCGTCATATATTCTCTTTACACACCTTTCTTCATTTATTCGCTCCAGAAGCCCAAACCATCTAAGCGTTCCTTTTTTAATCTTACGTAAGTTACTTACATATATTTTAAATTAAATAAAAAATAATATTAATTTTGCGTGTTTCTTAGGCAATCCAATATTGTATTACTCAAACAGAATCTCATTTGCTTTGTTATTTACACTTATTCTTAACTACTATGTACTATCCTTTGATGTTTTACACGCTCATGGCTCTTTATTTCTTACAATGCTAGTTGCTCGTGTTAGTTCATGCCTAAGTTATATTACATCAAAGCCGAAAGGAGTTTATGTACAAATGAATAATTTAATTAATAGATAATAAAATATGATGACAAATTCCCATGCATCAAAACATGTATACAGGAAAAATAATTTTTTTTATGTGAACAGACATTAATTGATTTTTTACTTAACAATTACAGGATTTTTTATGAAAATCGATCAGAAGTTTGGAATCAGGGAAAACTAATTCAAACGTAATGTGAAAAACCTACAAAAAATATTAACAAATTATGTATTATTTAGTTATCCACTCGGATTGCTAAAGGAAATTTTTCCATCTTAAAAAAAATATATCACCGAATTTGTATATGGAGACATACAAACTCACCATAGTTCTATACAGCCAACGATTTCACCTTTCTTTAGTCTATTATCACATGTTCGTAGGATTTATATAAAAAATCTTTAATTTTTTTCATATAAGAAATACTCTCTTTTTAACTTCTGAAGGTTATTCCCATCAATGTAATATATCATTGAAGAAGAAGATAACAATAATAATCTTTTTTTTTTAAATATAAAAATAAACAAGACACAGAAAAAATTAAATAAATTAAAAATTAAATTTTATTATTTTTCTGTGTCTTGTTCATTTTCATATTTAAAAAAAAATAGATTATTATTGTTATCTTCTTCTTCAATAAAAATCTTTAACTATAAAACAATTTAATGAATCTAGAGAACGTTTGAAAAGCAATCCGAGGCTTTGGAAATAGTGCCATAATGTGGCAAAAAGCGTTCGAGTGGTTATGTATTGTCACCGTTCTGTTTTTTTCGGATTTGTAGCCTATTATATTATGCATAAATAGAAACCTTGTGTGTAATAAGCGTGGTATCCTCAGAAGTTACTAACAATCCAAACAACCTAACTTAAAATAATCTCAGCTAACATAACCTATTTTTTTAATCAAATTCTATTTTGTCACCGTGCTGTTTTTACGGTTCCCGAGACGAATTGTTAATGTATATTCCTAGAAACGCTTAAGCTGCAAATGATATTTTGTAGCTACCGGGAAGGATGCTTTTCCGTTATAATACTATCTACCTTTTTCCGAGAACGTCTGTATCTAGATATCTTTGTAGTTACATTGGAAAATTTTGAGGCGTATCTCCTGACCGGTTCTAGAAAATGGATTTTGGCGAAGACGTTACACCGATGAGCTCTATATTCTGTTTAAGGAACCAAACGTGACAAAATTCATAAAGTTGGGAAGTATTCGGCGGATGGGTCATGTGGAGAGAATGACAGAGCATCAAGCACCAAAGTCTCTGCTAAAATCTAGACCTGTAGTGCGAAGGAGCCTGGGAAAGCCAAAATTAAGATATAGCGACAACGTCCTCAAAGACCTATGTACCTCGAAGCTGCCAAATTGGAGAGAGTTGGTACAAAATAGAGATGAGTGGAGGAAGACTCTCGAGGAGGCCAAGACCCATCACGGGTTGTAGAGCCAATTGTGATGTTGATAGTTACATTGGAACTGATAAATATCAGCTGCATTAGCAATGATTGCAATGATTTAGCAATGATTATAGAAAATATAATCAACATCCTACCAAATCAAAAAAAAATCTACAGATGAATGTTGGGATTACAATATAATCGAAAGGAACATCTTAAATTGGAAAAAAGACGCCCATTGAAGGGATATGCCAAAGACCTGAAATGAACTACAGGCTTTGGTTGGATTAGATTTGCGAATAATCCACAACATCTTCAAGAAAGCAATACACTTTCAACTAGGATCAACAAGCCGACAATAGAAGAAGAATCATTAGAAATATTGAAAAGCACGACAGATGGGATATAATGTTATAATTTTATAGGTAGTTCATAAAATAATTTTATTGAATTGAATGGTATTTATCTAAATTTTTCATTTACCGAACGCCCCCATGTATGGTTTATACATAAATGGATAAAACAAATATTAACTTCATGAAATATTTTAGTTCGATTTAAACGTTTTACTTATATATTCTGGACCAAAGTTTCAAGATTAGGGTGATTTAACCAAAGCTATTTAAATTATTTTAGGTAGATCGTATTAAAAAAATAAAATTATTTTTACAAAATGTGTTCACTGCGAATAAAATATCGTTTAACGTGCTTTTTGACGTTCAAACCAACCAAAAAACCCAACGTTAAGTCTATTGAATGTACATTATCTGAGATTTCGAAAAACCACCCTCGTCCCCGATTTTCTACCACTTAACCTCTTCCCGCTTCAAGGCATCACCCGTTGCCAGGGAATTCAAAAAAATAAATTTTGTTTTCCGATTTTTGTTTTTTGTCGATCAGAGATCGTAAAGTCATTCACAATTTTTTCGTTTGATATCGAACACAGGGACAGTGTTTGAAATCAAACAAAAATTAATAAAATTAATAATTCACATACCTTCAAAATTTCAAAATTTTGGGTTTGTGTAAAAGTGTTAGTATTTGAAATCAAACGAAATTATTGCGAAGAGTCTTTACGATCTCTGTTCGAAAAAAAATAAAAAGCGGGAATTTTTTTATTTTATTATTTTTTTGGCAACGGTTGATGCTGTCATGCGGAAAGAGGTTGGAGCAGAATTTTAATTTTTGTCAATACGTTAAAATAAGAAGAAAATAACTGCCTACCTAATATGATTTCGAAAAACTGGTCAAAGCCGAAGACTTCATTTAGTAGCCAGTAAAAATTTCATTATTGAGAGCTGTTTCAGGAATCACCTTCACAAACAGGCAAAACATGCAAATAACTATATAATTTAGATATTAAAAAACAAACTTAACCGCTTAAAATATAATGTGCTCGACATCAACCGGCCAAAACAGATGCTAAAAGGGAGTAAAATCGTGCCAGAAAAGCATCAGATGAAGGCACAGAGAGGCAAAAATATTCGCCAAACGAAATTTCGAGTTTCTCTTTATTTGTGTACTATAAAATTACCATAAAAATGGGCCTTCCCTTCGCATAATTCCCTCCTCCCTCATGGATCCCAATTGCAATATTTCGGTCCAACTATTTGGATGCTTTTTTGTTTATTTTATTCAAAACGTGTGGTATAAACGCTTACCCAGGGGGAAAAACGAGGGTTGAATCGGTAAACATTTTATAGCGTTTTCTGTTGCCTACCTTTGTTTGGTGATAGTTTTATTAATCAACTGGCTTTCTAACCCATTTCTTGTTCCAACTCACATTGTACCCCTCAACACTTATATCGACATCTATTTATTTGCCACAAAACAAGTATTTTGGAAGCTCCGTTAAATAACGTCATATCGAGATACTTCGGTACAAAATTCAATATGGTTTTCACATTGAACAACATCCGTAAGTATAAATGAACGTGTCTTGTTGTTGTTTTGATGGATCCTATCTCAGACTGGAAAAATTCATCACATTTATTGACATTTTTTATCTGCCTAAACATAGAGGTATTTTGGAACCTTTGTTCGTGTTACTGAGATGTAAAATTGGCTATGTTGGTCACATTGAACGACTCTTTTCAAGGATCGCACATAGTTGTTCTTTTCAAAGGTAAATTTGGTGAAATTTTGGAGGTGCTTTGCCAACTCAGTCAGAGCATCGTTGACCCAAAATTTCGGGTGACGTTTAGGCATTATAATACGTTTTGTTTTGTTTGTTAATAATTAAAATATGTTTATGTTACATAAATGTTTGTTTGACTGTCTTTGTTGTAATAGAAACACTAATATAATATATTGTAGTGATGGAAATTCTCCCTTGGAAACTGTCATCATAAAAATTGTTATTAAGAAAAAAAACGCTCTCTTCATCGTTGCTGGATTTTGAGCACACATGCTTTTTGGATTGTGAATTATATTTCCGAAGTGTAAATGTTGACTTCGGATCATTTGCGGATCAAAAAAAACAAGAATTGTGCTATTATTCTGTACCTCAATTTTGGAAAAAAAGGGAGGCCTCCTGTACATTATACAGAGAACAACAATCAAAGATTACTGTTTCTATTTTTCAATAGAAATTGTACAGACAGCCATTCTTCTGTGATATCCATATCACTGTTCGCGCAAATAAATTTACAATTATATATTTTTGGTATTGCGCCCAGAGAGATCTGGGACTATTTACACGTCCCAGACTCATATATTATAATCCAGGTGAGAACAATCCGTTCGTTTTATTGCATGTTTTTTTTTGTGTGAATAGGAGTTCACATGCTAAGAGCAGGCCATGAAAATATGATAATCGGATTTTAGTACGTGTATTCAAGTTTCAAATAGGTTTTTGTAAATTATAATTATTTATAGACGTTATTTTTTTCCACCAAACTGAAAAACTATTTTTTTAAATAGCTTTTCTTTAAATACGTAAACGTGTAAGGCAGATCATATTTTAATATATTGGGAAAAATGTTTTAACTCAATGATTCCATCGCAAAATACTTTTGTTTATTTTTAAAGGTAAACAAAATATCTATATATATATATATATATATATATATATATATATCATGACGTATGATCTGACGTATTGATTAATAATCATTCATAAACCTTATGCTGATTCTCCTTATTTTTTTAAACAACCTAAATAAATAAGTTCAATCGAAAACTCTTTCATGGAAATGGTGTTTGAATTGTTTTCCCTCCTCACTTTATAAAAAAATATATTTTTCACTGAACGCTTTTAACCACATTTACTCAGAGTATTATTTCATAGAGACTTTTTTCATAAACATTCTCATATATTTTCAGTGCCGTCAAATAATATCACACTCCCAACTCCAAAGAGTAAATTTCCGATCCCTTTTTCGGTTATTTTTTTGGATTTTCATCTTAAAAGCTTCTAGGGAATGAAAAAGATCAGCATGTTTTATGTATCGTAATATGAGTGGTATTTCTTTTTAGAGTAGCTAAAACTCAAAATGAAAGTGTTAGTTGAAAAACTAAGAAAATGGCAAAAGCCTTTTAAAATAGCAAAAACCGTGTTTTTTCAGTAAAAATTAACGTGTGTTTTTACATGCAAAAACCTGCCTTCATATATTTTTTTAAACCAACTTCTTGGCAGATAGCTGTTTGCAATACACTTTTACCTATGTTTTAACACTTAGAAAACCTTGGAATGGAATATAATATGGATTTTATTGTTAGAAAGTTTTTATCTAAAACATTCTAAATTACATCACTGAAGTACTTAAGAACGATTTACCAGCAGCTGAGAATAAAAGTTTAAAATGCTTGCAACTGTACAGGGAAGTTCCAATAAAAAAGATCGGTTATTCACCGTATAATTTTTTTTAAATTAAAAATTTAATACCGATTTATTTCATTCAAAACATGCTTTAATATATACCTACATTCAAGTAAGAAATAAAAAAAACTCGACACACCATGTTGAATTATTAAATATCGTGTACTTCTAGTAAGATTTTTTGATCATAAGTATTTATGATTTTTTAATAATGTCTAAAAAAAATAAGCGGGTAAAAAAAAAAAAAAATTTTGTCTGTAAGTCATTAAATAAATAGAAAAACTGAGGAATTTTGGTCACAAGACAAGTTCTAGGATTTTTTTTTTTTTTAATTTTTTATTCACCAGATTTACAGGAACGGGTTTAGTTTTTCCCATAAGAAAAACTAAACCCTTTCATACACTTTTCCATATAAATGATCATCTAGTAAAAAAATTTTAATTTTAAATTTTAATTTAGCAAAAATTAAAATTCTTAAAACTGTGTTGACTAGATAATGTATTGATTTATTTTGTTGTATGTTTATATGATTTGAAATTTGTGTTGTTTAATAGAGTCTATCGTTTGAAAATTAAACAAATCTTCCAACAACCTACGGTATAACCTTAGTATATAAAAAATACACTTAGTTTTTAAAATTGTCAAAACTGCGTTTACCAGATAAAATAACAATCTTTCAAAATCAATTTATGTTTTTTTTTTTGTAAAAATGAGTCAATATGTCTAGAATTTGATTTGAAAGGGATTAAATTCTGGTATTCTCTGGTAATACCCTCTTAAGTATTTGTTCTGCGGACCTCTAGAATCTAGAAAATAATTCAATGTTTTAAATAATGAAGTAAATATTAGCGAAACTCAATCGAAAATCTGAAACAGAAATATCATAAAAAGATACAGTCACATCTGAGACTCGAACCCAGGATCTTCGGCTTTCCAGGCCGCGGATCTACCGATTGAGCTAATGTGTCCCTATCCGATTAGGTCATATTTAAATGTATCATATCTTCGACGGAGAACTAACTACCAACATTATATCTTCATTTTCAGTCGAAGTATGATACAGTTAAATATTACCGAATTAGATAGGTGCACATTAGCTCAGTTAGTAGAACCGCGACACGGAAAGCCGAAAGTCGTGGGTTCGAGTCCCAGATATGACCGTATCTTTTTTTTGATTTTTCTGTTTCATATTTCCAATTGAGTTTCGCTAATATTTTTATTAATTAAAATATTACAATTTGTGTTTTAACGCGGTTAAAAAAATATTTTTTTTGTTTTACTTTATACTTATTAAATCAATTTAAAACTACTTTTGATGTTATTGTCACATAATACATTTTCGAGGACGCTATAAAAGTAAACAGCACACCTCTAAAAATATATCCTTGAAGAAAAACAACCTTCGATGATACGCATTTCTGTCACTCATAACTTTACTTCTAACGACATTATTACGCGAAATATAAAATGTTTGAGTTGAGCGTAATAATGGAATAAGAAATAAAGATATCATGAAACTATTTTACTATATCTACCAAAGGAGTTTAAAAAGCGATTTTTTTTAAAGTAATCTCCAGGAGAAAATATGTTTTTATTCCAGGAAATTTCATTATTCTTGCGTTATTTTTTAAGAGACCTATTTTAGAAAAAAGAAAAGAAGGAATATTTTAATGTAGATATGTTTAATAAAATACCGACAGTCAAAGATTATCATTGAAAGAATTTCTTACCTTATTATTAAGGATAAGTTAAAATGGTGTTAGTAAATTTTTCTATGATTATATGTTATATGTTTGCCCTGATGGAACGATCGTTCTGAAACTGTTCGGCCTTAATAAAATATAAATGGTCCTAACAAAGAAATATTGTTTCTTTTTTTATCAAAATAATCTTTTTAGGAATTTAAAAAAAATAACGTTATCGATGTAAATACATATGTTTTGACAATTAATAAAATTTGTTTTATTTTATTAGAATAATTGAATCATTATTTCTGTATTTTTAAACCCTTAAGTCAGGATGAAATTTCTTTTTAATGTGACTTTTTAATGGACCTTTAAAACTTTTTCAAATTTTTTTTATTGCCGGGCAGGTTTTACCTTATGATAAGCATCTTCAGAATGGAGGCCGAGAAGTCTGAAGTCCTCCGTCATAAGGTAAAACCGATTCTATCTTTTAAAAAAAATAATGAAAAAGTTTAATTTAATAGTTAAGAGTTGTCGGGTATATTCTCTATAAGAGTGGGTATAACGATTTAACGATTATTATTAATATTGTAAGAGTTAGAAATTTCAATATATTTTTAATATTATATTATTATAACCTTTAATTATAATATTTAATCACGGAAGACAATATTATAGACTCTCAATCGAAAATATGTACCAGAAAAAGTATAAAAAATACGGAAACATCTAGGAATTAAGACGCTGCTCTTCCATTGAGCTAAGGGGACCTTATCCCCTTCTGTCATATTTAACTTTATCGTACTTCGACTACGAACTACCAATATCATCTTCATGTTCTTAACACATGTTTTTATTGGCTGCTTTCTTTATGTCTGACGACAAGATTATTTAATAGAGTAAAAGACATTTTTTTTAAAGATACTTGATAGCTTGTAATTCACAGTAATGCTGTATAAATTTGATAACTCCGACAATCGAAAACCATAGAAGATTTATTTGGACCTATCTAACTCAATCCAAAAGTTCATCATCTCTCATTCGCTAACTAACTAAAATACAAGTGATTAAATTTTATTCAGATTATATAATATATTATATGAGGTGTTTATGATTACAGAGGGTAAATATCCAGTGGGCCGCCCCAGACACAGTTGGGCGAGGCAACTCTATGGACGGAGGCCGAACAAACGGCGCAAGACAGGGATGTATGGAAGAGCCTTGTCGATGCAGTGGGTCCCAGACCCGAATAGGACAAGAGAAAGAAGAAGAGGAAGAATAAGGTATTTATGATATTGTTGGAAGAAGACGATTTGAAGAAAATTTGAAAAATATATATTGGTTAAAAAAAAATTAAAATTAAATTCATTGCTGCATTAACTGTAAACCTTATTATCATAATTATTATATAATCAGTTAATGTACTTCATTACCCATATAATCTGCATACTTCACCCGCCATAACACAGGGACATCCCTAGCATGGCGGGCGAAATAACACAATATGTACACTATGTATAAAATTCTTTAATAAATAAATAAATAAATAAATAAAATAAAGCCATAATTGAAATGGTTGAGATCAAGCTAGTAGAGTGTAACTTGGGGTGATTATTCACATAACATTAATTGATATACAATCATATTTGTAATTTAAGTTTTATACCTGGTTAGGCACAAAAAAGTAACTCCTTGGCAAACCATCCTTTCTTCTTCCATACTTATACACGACTTCGTGCATAACCTTCTCATGTAATTCTGATCCTGCCAATAATTTAATGAGAATATGGTGCTTCCCGGGAAAGCTACTCCTTATCTGTAAGAAAAATCTACCCAAAGAAATAATGAGTAAGATTTAGAGTTTTGATTGAGATTTTTGAAGATTTTAATGCTTCAAAATTTAGAAGGCTTAATAATAATATATGAAAATTCTTCAAATTCGCTAAAACGAATAAACTGTCTCCAAAACATGTAGATATTCATCTAGGTGTCCAAAAGCAAAGTGGCGCAGAAAACTGAACCACATTTTCCCAAAAATTCTTCCTGCTGTGGTCAAAGAAATCATATTATTTTATTAGCAACCAAAGTCCTTATATAACACCCGTATACCTCTTTTATTATAGATTGAGAAATTTAATTCATTCTGCGATGAAATATTTCATTCCTCCTCCTTTGCAAAATTTTTTTATTTGATTGAAATAGCTGAAGTTAAAGTTACAAAGTTATATCAGAACTTTTATTTCCCTTGTATTAGGGCGGGGTGGTTCATAGAATTTGATCAAGTCATCAAATTTCAAAGTTAATTTTTAAGTTCTGTAAATGTTCATTCATGTTCTGCTTTTATATCATCATTGGCCAGTTGTTTCACAGAACCGAAATAATAACAGAACTTGAATAGAACGAATAGAATAAGTATTTGAATTGCAATCGTAAAATTGACAGGGTCTATGATTTTCGGTATAACCAATTAATGTTCTCTGAAATCCAAAATTAACATCGTTAGTCACTTCGGTACAAAAGCCAGCGCAACATCTTTATTTGAAAAAATTATTTGTTAATAGAAAAAAAGTTATTTTAAATACTAGTTTTTTTCTGTGTCGGTTCCGAAAAGCTTTGCCAGCATTTGTGTAAGACTTTAACACCTTGATCAAATCGTTTCCAAAAAGTAGATATCGCAAAGCTGTATAAATATTACATAAAATATCAAAACTCTAGCCTTTAAAAATACAGCAAATGTATAAGTCTTCGATCTTTCATAAAGTAAAGATAATATATAATGTGTAGGCTTTCATTATATAGATGAAAATGCCACTGGCTGTGTTAAGCTTTTTTCCGGGCGTCAGTTAAGCCGGGAAAATTTCAGCTTACCGAGAACAGCCCTTAACCATCTTGATTCTCCCTCGGATCCCTAAGCCACCCTACACCCCAAGCCGTCCTACCATCCCAAAAACCCTTTTTCGACCAATTTCGTGGGAACATACGTGAAAATTGTTACTATTTGCTGGACAATTGTACGCGCTGAGCACTTTTGGTGAACGAAGGGTTAACAAACTTGCTGATTGCAGGAAAACTTCTACTTACAAGAATTATTAGTGAAATCCCATTGTATTAAAAAATAAAACATTAGATGATGTATTTTCCCACTGTGAAAATTTTGTGATAAAAATACTTGTTATGTTGGATATCTGCTAATGGCTTTTTTGTTATAATCCTCTTTCGGGTTTCCTACGTCACGTGTTTGACTTATTACGGAAGAGAGATAAGCTTGAGTTTGAAAAATATAGTAACTCAATGACGTCTTACCATACCGACAAAATATTGCGTATTTTATTTTAGTATTAAATTGCTGAAAACTAGAGTTAAACAGAGTTTGAATTTTTATGCCAATAGGCATTAGAAAAAAAAAATTGTATAACACATATCTGTGGACATAATTTAGAATACCACTTACTTATAATGTAACAGACAGCTCTGCCAATAACTATTGCTTGAAAATTTAAGGTTTTAATTTGTAATAGGTTTATAAATGAATAAATTAATGTTTTAGCAGAATTATAATGAAAATTATAATATAATAAAATTTATAATTTATTGTAAAACTTACGAGCTGCCGAAGTGTCCGTTGGTTTTAGTACGATTCCATAGTTTAAAACTCCACTTCCTGAGATAACCACAAACAAAATTCAAATTCCTTTCTCAATTTTTTTTGAGCACATCACATTTAAAAATCATCTTGTTTAATTCACAGGACAATCAAAAATCTGGCACGATTTTTCTATTTGATTCCGTGAAACCAAGTTGGCACACTCACAACATATATATTTTTTTAAATTAACAGGGCATCATAAAACATCACGTCACTATTATTTTTCACTTCAATATAGCGCTGGCGTAGCGCGTCTACGCGGGACGACGGTTACTAATGCACTGCCTACGGGATATCGTAGCACCAACACCGATGCGTATAATCTACGAATACACCGCACGAGTGCTACGCCAAACAATGTACAAGTATAGAGCATTTGCGCCGGTAAAGAAGAGAACTGCCACTGTATGATCGGGGTTGTTACGAAATCCTAAGGGTGTGTTGACGATAACGTATATGTATTGTATACACAGATTTTTATGCATACACGGTGTAACGTTGTAATTGTGAGGTTTTGTGAGTGTTCGTTGTGGGTGTGCTATTTCTATGTGAAATGGTGTGTTGGTGTGGGTTATTTTGTGTGTTTGTGTGTAACGTGTATGTATTTCATGTGACGTACAGATTGTATGGTGTTCGTGGGAATATCTCGCGAAGAGCAAGCTCCCTCTAGCGAGCTGCAAACTCTCGACGGAAGAGGCGCCTGCGCATATCGACAAACCCTTACGGTTTTTTAGAGATGATTTACGAACCATTTTTTTTAATATCCATTTTTTTTCTTCTACCCAAGATTGGATACTATAATTTCTGTTGAAAGAAATACTTTCTCAAAGCAATTATCACATTGTTGTGTCGCCTTATTAATTAATATTATATTAAATGAATATTATAAATCAGCATCGTTATTATGATTTCTTTTTGTTTTTTTTGGTCTTAAGTACTTTTCAATGCCTGTTCGATAATTTACTCTTCCAAAACATTATTAAATAAATAATGTTATGTGTAAAGTTAAATAATAATCAATATTATTAAATTTTCTTTCACTTTTTAACTTAGATCGGTCATATTCAGAGAGCTATACAATTAGAGTTAATTATTTATATTACAAAATTTTTGTACAAACGTGTTCAACTGTGTGTTAGAACGCGATAGAAGATATAAAAATTGAACCTATTTTTTCCCTTCGTGTCTCATCTAAGTATAAAACATCAATGGTCCGATTGCACCATACAACTGCTATTTTCAGAAAACTTATTAAACAAATCTAACACAACAATGCAATTCCTCCACAAGCTAACGGTTTAATAAATAAGATATGTTTGTAAAATAAAAGTAATAATAATAATTGAAGAAGAAGATACTACTAATAAATTTAAACGAAACGTGAAACAGAACATGACACAGAAACAAAATGGTAATAGTCGCAACAGAGAATCGAATGCCTTACAACTCTTTTTATTTTTAATTTTTAATACGAGATCGACTAAAATGACATACAATAATTAGTTACGACCTACAAATAATACAGAACAAAGTCATTAAAAAAACTTTTCAATTATGACCCAGATACTCCCACAAAAAAACTATACCAGAATTTGAACCTTCTGAAAATAAGAACTTTGTGCGAATATAACACTTGCCTTTTAATCTACAAAATACAAAATGGTCTTATACACACAAACACAACATTTATAAAAACTTCACAAATACACAAGCATTATACTAGACAACATAATAAACTGTACACAAATACCGTTAAAACTGAAAGTGGCAAGAGAAGCACTGGCCGCGAGGGTGTTCAAATTTATAATCTTCTTCCAGACTCCCTAAAAACGGAGAAAAGTGTAAATATATTTAAAAGAAAACTTAATTTTATTACTTTATACCTACATAAGTTAAGAAAGTGAAATGTAAATTTCTCTTTACTTAAAAATAAAAAGTTACGCCAAGTGGATTGATGGATTGGGTCCTAATCAATTTGTTTAGATCTGTTAACATATTTGTAGTATCCCTGGATGGCATTAGTTTTAGTGGGTTTTAATAGATGTCGGTAGGATTAAAGCTTACGCCAGTTACCGACAGATGTCGGGGAGTTGTAGGATTAGAATCCGGCGAATATAGCCGATCAGAGAGCCCTGCTGAGCTGATTCATTTCCTAGACAGTAGAAGCCGGTCGCAAGACCCAGGAGCATATTTTTTATAAACACCTATTATTGTAAATAAAATATTATTGTTCATATTTTCTTCAAAAAGCGTATATTATATATGCAAATATTATGCAAAAATTCAGGTTTTGTAATTTTACTCTCTATATTATTTTGCTAAAATAAATTATTTTTTTTATATTTTTTTTTATATAGGTACATTCTTATTATTTTATTTTTTAAATCTCTGCTATAATATTATATACCTCACGAGTAAGTTGCATTCTTATTTGTTCTGTTTTATTGGTTTGTAACACATACTCAATTAACATTGTTAATATATTATGAAAAAATTTACTTTTTATGATATACTTTCTTTCACCTTTCATTTCATGCTTATTTTATACTGAAACAACTTTTTAGTAATTAGCTAATTTGCACTATTTTTTTTTATGTACAGATGTATTGCTTTCTTACAATTGTTACAACTGCATTTTTATACTTAATTACTGTAACCAATGTGTAAAATTTTCATGTAAAGGCCCATTAGGGCGTGAATAAATGTGGTGTTAGCAACACTGCTTCTTACTCTATGATATTTGGGCGGGCTCTACCGCCGAGCAACGTCCCGAACGTTGACGGAGTTGGAACCCGAAGTGGGTCATTTCAAGGGAGCGCTCTAGTGAGCGATGCTCCGGGCTTCCATTAATAATCTTACCGCCGGCTAGGCTGGACGTTTACTTTGTAACCATTTCTATTCAATAAACAACGATCTCGTATAACGAACCTCTATTGTATTAATTACATATACTCAGTGTGTAGTACTGAGGATAATATTGAAGACATTATCCCAATCCAGTTCCTGAACGCTACAATAAATAAATAAATAAATCACTATTAAGCCTAACACAATATCGGCCTGTGGATAAGGCAAAACATTACAATATTTCGTTTGGATTTATTATGACCATCTTCTTCTTCAATAATAAACATATTTATATTTATTTGTGGATCATCAAATAAAGGATAAGTGAATATGGCTGCCACTACCGTCTGTTTCAGGTCCGGTTGCCAGGCTGCGATGGATCGCGTGGTGTGTTTGCTGAAGTTGGACTTCAGGTTGTAAAACGCGAATTTATTGGCCGGTATTTTGATCCTTACTATAGAGAATGGGAAATGGGCACAGTTTTGACGTATTTCGCATATAGCCTTCGACATACGATGCACAAGTCAGGTACATTCCGTTCAAATTAAGGTTTGTAAGTATCCACAAGACTGCAAAGTCAATAAGAAGTTACCTGCATGTAAAATCGTTGAAAATTCCCTACATTTAAAGAATTTTCAATTTTAATTAATTATATATAAGTGGTTAAAAAGAAAAATGAATTTGATATATAATTAATGTGTAAGATGTATACAGGGTGTTAAGGGATGTACTTGACTTATTTGAACAGTGATTCCTGACATTATTTTGAGTAAAATATGACTTTTTTTAATGTTTTTTTTTTTTTTTTCAAAACCAAACAATTTTTTTTAACATGTCGTCACTGGACATTCAGTTGAATTATCACCCAACCTCTCACTCTGACCCTAACTGTTCAATACCTACTAATTTTTTATTTGAAACATTATACTCGGGAAAATTTTGGGTAAGATATTGAGAAAGTGTGGAGAGAGAAAGTTCGGGAATCAAAGCAGTATAAACTCTACTGTAGTCGTATAAAAGTGGTGTTTACAAAGTTATTGTTTTATTTAAATTGTAAAGTCACATCACAAAGTATCTGCTTCATATGAACACATTTAAACTTTCTTGTAAGTATTCATTATTTCTCTCTCTCTCTCTCTCTCTCTCTCTCTCTCTCTCTCTCTCCGATGGCGCTACAGCCCATATCTAGCTTTGGCCTCCTGCAACTTTTGCCTCCAACTCCTTTTGTCCTCAGCGGCTGACTTCCAGTTTGTTATCTGAAGAAGCTGTACTGCATCTCCTCTTACCTCGTCTTCCCATCTCAGTCTGGGTCTTCCCAATTTTCTCCTTCCCCCTGGGTGTCCAGTCATAATTCTTATTGGGACGCGTGTGTCCGGCATTCTCTGTACATGCCCAGCCCAATCCAACCCGAGGAGTCTCATATGGGCTGAGATGTTAAGGGCCTGATATATTTTGTATAGTTCTTTGTTGTGCCGGATGCGCCACTGTGCCCCCTCTTTCCCTCAACACTTTTCTTCCAAATGTATCCAGCATTACAGCTATCTTTGCCGCCAGTGTCAGCGCCTCACATCCATACACCAGTACAGTTCTGACAATGGTCTTATATATGTTTATTCATCATATAAGATACTTAAATTCCGCGAAACTAGGTAATAAAATAAATTATAGGCATGTTAATACTTTATTGCTTATTTGAATTCGTCAAACAATCACTTCCAATTTTCAAAAAAAAAAAATTTTTTATCAATAATTTCAACCAGATTTTAGATTTCACATAGGTCTAAATCATGCACATCACATACAATCGAAAACAACATTTTTTGGTTAAAAAAATTATAGATTAATCGTGAAAATTACATTTTTCGTCAAAGAAGTGAGTCACTGAATTTTTCACTCCGATATCAATTCACAGGCGGCGTATTTTTATTATTTCATGAATAATTAATTAAAAATAATATATACTATTTTTGCGGCACGTTCCAGAGTGGAAGATACTCTCAGTATCGCCCTGGTGTAAGACCAGCATTCAAAATTAAACGTTGCTTGTAATGGCTTTAGGCGTATTTAGTTACTAGATCTGAATAGCCAGGTACTTCCCCAACTTCCTCTTCCCCATCTCCTTCCCATCCCCACTTACCTTCAGCCTCATAAAAAACCGCAATTGGGGATGCCATAGTCTCACTGGCTCCAGACGGGAGCCGTAGGGACTGTTGTGATGTATTCACTATAAAAAAAAATTAAAAAATTAAATCAAACATATTGGTCACAGCATGTAAGGTGACTTACTTAAAATTACTCAAATAAATAAATAAAATAAAAATTGTATTTCTTGGGCATGAAATATGTAAAAATTTCTAGAAATTTTGTTTTGAAGAGTTTTATTTTAAGTGTTAACAAATATTCATAGAAAATGAACTCTTCAAATCTAAATAAAATAAAAAAAATATTTGCTTCGTGTATTAAACTAGATCCATCTTACTAATATGCTACCGAGGTCACTTCAATGTATCTACCAAGATATTTGAATGGAAACAGCTTGAATCACTTACAAAATACTGCTGATGCGGTTCTCTGGTAAACGTAGACATAAAAAAACACCATAAATTCATCTTCGGACCAAAAAGGTCCATCGTGTTTATGTCAGCGGTTACAGACTTTTTCCACTTTACCCGTCTTACGTAAATCGTCCACGTCATAATTTTTAATGGCCAGTCTCGTCGGTTCCAATTTGGAACTATAATTGAAATTTATTATTTACGTAGGTCGTTAATTTCTAAAGCTATTAAATTCAAATGTCTGAAGGTAGTTTAACGCAGGTAAAAGCCTAATTTCACCTACGACTTTCAAGAAGTAAGAGACTTTAAAAACTTTATCTACGTTTGTGTTTAATTTTATTTGCATATGTCGATTTGTAATAATTATATCTGAAAATTAACGCACATAACCGACATTGGCTAACACACTGGGCATCAGCACCCCTAGCGTGGTCGATCGATATGAAGTTACCGACCGATTGTCGGTAACTTCTCATCGTTTTCTAGGACAACTGCAGATGGCAAATGAATAGGTGACAATTCACAATGACTAAGTGTCCTTAATATATTCGATATCAACTGATCGAAGAATTAGTGCGGCAAGCAGTGTGCGACGTCCTCTCTACAGCTCAGTGATAATAAAAGCCGAGCTCAGCATCGAGACAAAGATGGCAGTGTTTAAAACGGTATACCGCCCGACGCTCACTTACGGCCACCAGATATGGATGCTAAACGAACAAACACGCTCTAGAGTCCAAGCTGCCGAAATGGGGTACTTGAGAGGAGTGGCAGGGGTTACGAAATGGGATCATATAAGAAATTCTACGATCCGAGATGATCTAAACATTGAACCACTGCTACTCTTCGTAGAAAAATCGCAACTGAGGTGGCTTGGGCGTGTACTAAGAATGTCTGATGACCGAATTCCGAAGAAAATACTGAGTGCCATTCCAGAGGGTAGACGTCCAGTAGGCCGCCCCAGACACAGTTGGGCGAGGCAACTCCAAAAACTGTACGAGGAGAGGATGGATCTGCCATGGACAGAGGCCGAACAATCGGCGCAAGACAGGGACGTATGGAGGAGCCTTTGCGATGCAGTGGGTCCCCGACCCGAAAAGGACAAGGAGAAGAAGAAGAAGAAGAAGAAGAAGAAGATATCACCTGTCGTTTGTACGCTATCGTTCTGCAGTTGTCCTAGGGAACGATAAGAAGTTACCGATAATCGGTCGGTAACTTCATATCGATCGACAATGCTTGCACCCCAGGGGGTATAACTCCGAACAAAATGGTGAACCGCGTAAAAACGTTTGTGACGTCGATGTGATGTCAAATCTTTGCATCAAATAGAAAGCTTTATATTTCTTTATAAATTTATAATCTATGATTTTAGCTTTATATGCTAATTCTATGGTTGCTCACCTGTCAAAAGTCAAAACGGGTGCACGATTCACGAACGACGATTTCCCGGCGAAACAGTGTCAAAGGGTTTACAGATTTTGGTTCAAGTCGTTGGTTATTTTTATTTGACACCCATAAGAGGGTCCCTGACTGTAGGTACGGTGTAAAGCAGGAGAACTATGACGCCATCCAGTTGGGCAGCGATTTGAGGCATGTTAAGGTAGGGGCTGCAGATATTTATTAGTGCGGGTCTTGAAGAGGCTCGGATTAAATGAAAACAGATTCCATTAGCTCGCTCTACATATGAGCTAACTTAAACTTAAACGAGTCGAAGAAACGAACCGTTCTCAGGATGCCAACATTAACTTGAATGGTTGTTCCGCTCTTGATCGTCGAGTTTCACGCATATCCACCAGTGCACCGGGATTAATGCTGCTAGCTCCTTAGCTCAGCTTTCCCACATTACAGATGACAATCGGCCCATTAACAGGGGATTGTCAATCAGGCGGAATGCCCTCCTTTGCATAGAATCGTGTAAGGTTATCAAATACTGTGGGCCTCAGCATAGAGGTGGCTCCCAAATTCTAAGTTGTAGTTGGGTTTTGAGATTTGTATAGGGTCACTATTGAAAAATCTGCTAGCCCCATACAAGACGTCCAGTTTCTTAAATGCCAGATTTTCTCAGATTTCTATTGAACCTCGATACTTGAGCTTTTCTTATATTATTTTTTAAGGCGGAGACGATTTACGAGTAGTTTCCGTAAGCACTTAGGCCGTAGGCCCATTGTGCTATCTCCCATTTTACCTCAATCCTTTAACAATAACCCAGTCCCTTTAATAAAGTTCACCAAGGTTGTTATTAGATGGTGGCTAAGTCTTCTGGTTCTACTGTAGCCCTAGGTATCTGAACATAGTTCCCACCAAGGCAAGACACTATATAGGTGAATTGAAGTCTTTTCAACCACTTCTCATTTCCTGCGTATATTGGTGTTTTCCACTACCAATATCTGCATGTGTCTCCTGAGATGGCAGTGTCCCCTTATACTTACTCCAAGCATTTCAATGGAGTCTTTATTTTATTTTCCAATTTCCAATTATGACTTAAGTAGTAGTTTTGAGTTTGTCCTCTCGATTGTAGTATGTTGTATGTTTTAACGTTATTCGCGAAATCGTCAGTGTATCGATGGTTTTAAATCTAAGTATTATGGGCCTCCGGTGATCCTTGTTGGTTTTTGGGCGATACGGTACACAGCATCTACGTTGTTTAGTTGTACTATGGCGTTTGTAGTTTTTCGGATGTTGAAAATCAGATTGTTTAGGTTTTCCCCATTTGTTTCGGGGATTTTCATGATTTTCACCTTTTTGAACAAATTTTCTCTGTCAATGTAAGGTAAACGTGTTGTGGCACCATCTTACAAATGGTTTAAGTAATACTAAATGTCTACTTTACGCAAGGAGTGCCTATGGGTTTGTAAACCAAATACCATCATACTTCACAAAGGTACTCCGGTAGGTTAGTTGCTTATTGTTACGCCCTTCGTTCGCGCAGCTACCCACAAGCAACTAAATCGCCACTACCTGCTACCTGTCATACTATTTTGCTAGTGTAGGACCTAGCGATGTTTACAAACACTAATAATAGTATGGAAGGTACAGACGAGCGGCGATCGCGTCGTTTGAAAGTAGCTCTATGGAAGAACGGCTTTAGCTCAATTTTTCGTATCGGCACTTGGATATATTAATGACTAAATTCTGACCGCGTCTTCGTCTAAGTAATGTTTAAATTCTGAATGGTAGTCTTACACCAGGGCGATACTAAGAGTATCTTCCACTCTGGAACGGGCCGCAAATATACTATATATTATTATTTTTTTTTTATTTTTTATTTTATTTTATTTGGAAAACCAACAGTTATAACATTTTATAAAGTATAATAAAACATGGATAAATCATTTAACCAATAATAGGTTTCTACTGAAGTATCTTAATTATTTAGTGTAAACAAAGAAAAATAGTTACATTAGCATATGGGGATGGGATGGTGGGAGGGAAGGGAAAGGGATGGATCTATTCTATATAATTAGTAGGGTGTATGTAAGTTATGTAAGTAGTTATAATAAAGTATCGAGAGATTGCCTGTGTGACTTTATGGAGTGTGGTGCAGAGTTAAAAATGTCAAATTGTGTATAGTATGTATTGAAAGTGTGTGATGCACGATAAATGAAGGAGTTTTACTTAGAATTGGTGTTGCATCGAGGGAGGCTAAAAATTTTGTCTGATCTGGTTCGTTTGTTAGGGACTCGTAGTTGGATTCGTTGTAAGAGTTCCGGGCAATCTACGATGGACCTGGATATTTTCTCTAGAAAGAGGATATCAGCCGAGCTTCTTCGATCTTCCAACGATAATATATTGAAGTACTAAGTAATAATTAATTGTGAAATAACACAAATCAATTAAATAAAATTTATTTGCGCACGCCGGATTCGAACCCGCGACCTTCGGAATGGCAGTCCAACGCCCTACCGCTTGAACTACGGTCGTCAAGTATAAATATAATTATTCAATATTAATCAATCAACCTTCATAATGTATGCGTCATAACATAATTTCATCTAGCATTAATTAGTTTAGATTAGATTAGGTTAAGTTACGCCGGTCGTTACATATATATTTCTAGAGCTTATTCGATTGCCCACTCACCGAACACATACAATGCTCCAAACCATCGAAAGCACTAATTTCTCATCACTCTTCCACTTCCAAATGGTCACTGCTCGAATCCCGTACATTATTACAATAAATGACGCACATTTGCATGTTTAGTTTTACTGCCCCCTCGCCATAGGTAACAAGGCCGCTACAAGGGCAGAATTTAGACCGCCTACTCCGGCATTAATTTTTAAAGTACATGCCACATTGTGATTAAATTTATTTACCCGAGCTCCGTACTTATCACGGCCTTTTAACGACGAGGTGTTGGCGACGAAATGTTAACGGTGGAATAACGACGTGGTAAAGAGGCGAGGAAATGTATAAATGAAGTGAAAAACTATAAGTCAAGCATTCAACGACTTGACTTACCATTGCTCTTAATATACTTACAAAAATTTCATATTTCCACCGTAGTTATTTAAACGAACGACGCCCAAAGTTGGGTCCTATTTTTTATAATATTTATTTCTGATTTAACGCTAAAATCCAGGGGTAAATACAGGCTAAAGTGAAAAACTATCACCCGAATATTCAACGTTTTTCGCTGTTCTTTTTTTACGTGATTACCGCACAATAGTCCCAGCTGCTCCGAACCATCTGGAGACATTGTGACTGTGGCATTCCCAATTGTGAGGATGAAGGTAGTGGGGAAGGAAATAAGATAGGGAAGAGGAATTGGGCAAGTATCTGTCTGTTCAGATCTGGTCACCAAACGTGGCTAAACCTATTTTAAGAGGGTATTACCAGAGAATACCGGAAATTAGTCCTTATTAAATCAAACTCTAGACGTATTGACTCTTTTTTACAAAACAAACAAAATTTGATTTTGAAAGATTGTTATTTTATCTGGTACACGCAGTTTTCAAATTTTGAAAAACTATGTGTATAATTAATGTACTAAGGTTATACCGTTAATCTTTGGCAGGTATGTTCAATTTTCAAACGATAGATTCTATTAAACAACACAAATTTCAAATCATATAATAAAATAAAAAAAAAACAACAAAATAAATCAATACCTAATCTAGTCGACACAGTTTTCAGAATTTTAATTTTAGTTAAAGTAAAATCATTAAAAAATAGATCCGAGAACGTGTTTTGTGTAAAAAATACCTCAGTTTTTCTATTTATTTAAGGTCTTACAACTAAAATATATCAATTTTTTTACACACTTATTTTGTTTAGACATTATTGTAAAATAATAAATACTTACGATCAAAAAAATGCTTACAAGAAGTACACGATAATAATTTATCATCGTGGGTTTTGAGCATTTTTATTGCTTACTTGAATGTAGGTATATATAAAAGCAAGTTTTTAATGAAATAAATCGACATTAAATTTTTGATTCAAAAAATTTCATACGGGGAAAAATCGCTATTTCTCATTGGAACCCCCATGTACAGTTGCAAGAATTTTTAAACTTTTATTCTCAGCCGCTGGTCAGTCGCTCAAGCAACTTTTTTTAATCCTGAATGGTGGCCTTTAACAAGGGCGATACTGAGAGAACCTTCCACTCTGGGAATGATTACTTTATTCAAATTACTCTGCATTTCATATCACTAACAGAAAATGTTAATGTGGGTAATGAAAGACAAGATTTCTTTTTATTTCTTTATTTAACTTTTTTCTTCTAAAAAAAAACGTTTGTAAAATAAGATAATCCAGATATTTGATATTTATAATTTGGGATGCGGGTATGGGTACCACCGCCCCGGGAACCATTTATTGGGCGACCAACACCTCTGCCACAGGTCACCCCAAGTGGTTCGCTACGGTTGGTGCCTTAACAGGGGTGCCCGGGTTCATGGGGTTAGGTTTGTCCGGGACTTGGGGGCGGATACATCTACCGACCATATGTGTGGCAGTCCCGATCGGGAGAGACTGGTTGAGGGAGACCCTTTGATTTCTCCAGCTGGACCCTCTCGACCTATTGCCTTGCACCGCAGTGGGAGGGACGGCTGCGACGTACATCACTCCTGGACATATTTATCCCCAGATTCCTACCCATCCCTCAAACCTTTTTCCTTCCCAAGACTTCCTCTCCGTCCTTTCTCTTAAAAAACCCTCCACAAAGCATCTTCAAAGATGACGCAGTCCCTGAGGGAATTTTTCCCTCAGGGCCTCCTGTACGGAGCTAATGTATAATTAAAAAAATAATAATTGTTTTTTAATATATGAGCAGGCCCAAAAAATCTTAGACAGCAAAAATCATAAAAATATTTTTAAAAACGTCCAAATTCACCACGTTTTTATTATATTTTCTACGTAAAAAGTTATTTTCAAATAATATCACGACATTTTATTTTTATTTTCTAATAACTTTTTTATCAACGCTGGATATTTCAATTGTGAATTAACCTTTCCGTTTATAGGCTTCGCTCTAGAGGCTTTGATATGAAATAGCTAAGTTTTGCCCCGTTAATGACCCTTACAAAATATGTATGTTAATTAGGCACAAGTAACCTAGGTGAATACTTTTAATTTGTATAAACCATGCAAGATGCAACATTATTAAATTATATTTTTTCTATGATAATTTTTAAATAATTGGAAAATTGTTCAGCTTAATAATATACGAAGAATAGGACGAAAAGGTATGAAGATTTTTCCAAAATTTGTTTAATTTTTTTTTTTTTATGTGAATTTCCTATAAAATTCACAACTTACATATCTCAATCGCAACGTTATATTTTAAGGCTGGAGTACTGGGGATAGGAAGGAAATGTTGTATAGGAATATGGGAATTATCAGGCTATTCAGATATAGTCACCAAACACGGATAAAGCCATTTTAAACATATTTTTAAGATACTGACTGGTAGTATATCAGGATCATAGTGAGAATGTGCTCCACCTTGGAACGTGGACAGACCATCCAGCGATTACTGAGATTGTTTTTAATAAAAACATGTAAATGTGATTTTGCTTTCCGTTGACTTTCGTTTATAATATTATCACGCCGGTAATCTGGCCTCATACAAAAGATCCATTAAACAAAATTTGTCTTCTAGTACCATGTAAACATAATGATCATGTAAACATAATATGCTTACCAGTACTTGCAAAACATTAATTCATTAGAAATCATAGATACTTGTAAAATTCATCATATCGGTTAATATTTATAATCCGTAATATCTACCTACTAACTATTTTATTTATTTTTTCTTGCTCCTATGAGGACTTCTTACTTTTTATATTTTATTTTAAAATCTTTGTACCTTTTAAAGATAATATGTTATATTTCTACATTTAACTTTTTATCTTTGCTTAATAATTTAAAGCTTGTACTTCATACTTAATACTTATACTTCATACCATATTTTTCACTTTTCATTTATATTTTACCCTTTACCTACTACTTATAACCTTACTACTTTCTTTGTACCTTTTTCCACTTATATTTAACTTACATTTATACTGTTATTCTTCATGTTGTTGTACTATTTATATGTTACGTCAATTATGTTAATGGCACATGTTGTGCCGTATATGTGTAAATAAATAAATAAATAATTAAAACGTATATTTTTGTACTTTACTGAATAACAAAACGTATATTTTTTTATCTTACGTCACGTTAATTTTATTTAAAAGGAGTTGTATAAAAAAAAAGTAAAAAAAAATTGTTAAATTATTTATGTGGCAAAAAGCGTTCGAATGGGTAGGGAAAGTTAATTTGGCTTAATAAATCAGGGTTGTCTACAATACCATCTTTAATTTTAAAAATAAAATTCAAGTCGGAAATAAGCCTTCTATTGGAGAGTTATAATTATTTTAATTCCTTCAGTTGTTATAATTTATTAATATTATTTTCTGCAATGAACTAAAACTAAACATATCTAAGAAAGAGATTTTCTTAGTTTCTGGCATAATTTCAGATATTACTTACCAAGGGTAGAGTAAATTTTAAGACCGGTCAGTGGTTGAGTGGGCATTGCGTTTGGGTCCCACCCAGGCGTTCCGTGTTCGATTCCTCGGCTAGCTTAGTCCTCCGTCACAACACAAGCAACATCTTCCGCTTAGTATGGTGGTAGTAGGAGATTTTCAAATGTTGTTGGGTTATTCGTTACCCGGGAATGTTTGTCTTTCATTTAAAAAAAAAAATTTTTTTTAAAAGTATTTATTTTATCATCTTCTTTAATGGAGTAATACCTCGACTCAACGCTCAACAATAAAAATGTCAACCTTGGACATCAAATAAAAAAATGTCTTGCATTCCTCTCTCTTATCACTTAGTGCGTTTAACTAGGACTACTTAGTGACATGGCAGATAAAATAACACTTATCCCGGTAACTGGAAAGTAGGAAGAGACTTAGATGATCTCTAATTACACGGGGCATTAAACTTTAATGCTATTTTAAAGCATTCAACTGTATTAACTTAATCCAAATGCATTTTCTTAATGTGCACACGCCCTGTACCGAGCGCGAACTAACATCACCAATTGCATTTAACCCTGTGACGAAATGCACTGGGGTGGAAACCCCTAAATAAATATTTTCCTAGCAAATGGTGCACTTAATTTGTAAAACGTTTCGGTTCTCTACAATATTTATTTTGTTTGAGTTTCTCACTGGCCAAAGTGGAAATTTTTAAATTCAACCAATGAAGAGATTTCTACTTGGAAATTTATCAAAGGTCTGATGTTACTCGTTTTAAATTATTTAGCAGAGTGAAAACTGTAAGAAAAATATTTATTTATGTTTGGTTTTTGCAAGGTTTAAATTAAAAATTCAAAGCAAATTGAATGCTAACGCATACAAGGTAAATATTTTATTTAGTTAATATCAAAAGAATATTATTCAAGTACTATTCGTTGCCATAGATAGCACTCATATATGGTTAAAAAAAAAACATCCTCTAGATGACCATCAGCCCCAGTTCGCGAGAGAGAAAAGGATTTTATTTATTTAAACGAAATTAGGCCACGAAATAGAAGAACAGTGTTAACTATAAGTAAACGACGGTATGTGGATTATACAGACAAAAACAAATATTAAAAAAATACGAGTGACAGGTCAATACAATAATTATAATGTTTCTTTACTTGCTTAGTAACGGACAAAAAATGGAAAATAAGTTGACATTCTCTGTAACTCGTTTAAAACACAAACCGTTGAAATGCGAATAATTAATTATATGAGTATATTTGATCTTCCAGTAAGACTTCAACCAACATCAATGCTTTTAATATAATTGTAAGTAAAAAAAGAGGCAACATTTTTGGTGCCGAATTCATTCTTATATCTAACCGACGCGTCGTTTTGTTTCAATCATCGAACCCATATTGATTGTTTTAGAATCTTTTTTCCATTTGATGTGATTTTATTTATATTTTGTACCATTAGAATTTTTATTCCCGAATTGAATTGCTTCATTTCGACGACAAGAGACCAATGCTTTTTCACATAAATTGAATCGTCTTTATTAAAATTGCAAATTACTCTATTATTATTTTGTTGTTATTCAACCATGAAATAAAAAATTATTTAAATCAGTTTTCTTATGAATTAGTATTTTGAATTGAAACCAAAAAAATTATACATTACTGATTGATTTTATAAGACAGGAACCCTTCAAATTTCAAGTTAGGGGCCTGGTATTAACTAAGAAACCGTGACATCGAATATTATTTCTTGAACATAGCTTTTGTTTCTTCAATCTCCTGGTGACTGTTGATGTTGCTAATTTATGAGATAATGATTATGTGTGTTAAGTAAAGTACAAATCTGATAAGTTTTTCAAAATCAAACCATTCCATTTAGATTTAAATATCACCAGGCTATAAAGTTTTAACATGATACTTTTTGGACGATTGAGTGAGTGAAGACTTTATAAACGAAATTTTGGGCGCAGTAACTGCATTTTGGTCCAAAACTATACACCTACACGAAGAAAAATGTTATTCTAAAATACGATAATTTTATTTGTAAAAATGGTTAAAAACGGGACTGAAGTTCTTACGAACAAATTAACAGTATTTCAATGTTTATTGGCGGGAAAATGTAAGAATAGTTTGTTGGCATACGTACGAAATTACGTATACCAACAAATTATTCTTACATAAACATTACAATAAATATTGAAACCCTGTGAATTTTTGTTCGTAAGAACTTCAGTCCCGTTTTTACGAATAAAATGACCGTATTTTAGAATAACATTTTTCTCCGTGTACTTTTACACACATATTGAAAGTTTTGCAGGACTAAACTTGATGCCCCTTCTACTGAGAAAGTCATATATTTGTACTGGATATCTTGGAAGTTTTTACGAGTATTTTATATCGTGTATTTGTTGATGATCATTTCACCATCTTCTTTGACCACGTTCTTATCCATAACCACGTTAAGATCGCATTATCTGCAAATAATGACATTAGGGTCCAAATTACCCGTGAAAACGTGCTTTTAAAGTAACTTTTCTCCGTGGGGTGTAAACTGATGCCGCTAACAAGTTTATTTCTTGATGGCTTCCAAGGGTTGATTCACTTAGGAGGTCTTAAGACTCGCAGTCTTAATAAACACTTTGCAGTAAACAGTTTAAGCTGTTCGCGTGTTTTCCTCCTGCAAGTTTTTAAACACAATTTTGCCATTTGCGCCTTGCACAAATAAATGAAGAGTACTTCAAGGATTGCAATTTTCTTGTTGCTTAAAATTTTGTTATTTATTCTGTTATAACAAAAATATATGTTCATTATATTGACATTTTGACTGTCCAACTAGGTAGATCTCCCGTTCTAGGACAGTCAAATTTATAGGTATCGTATTTTTCGATACAAGAAAAAGAGTAGGTATACAAGAAAAACAGTATACAAGAAAAACAGTATACAAGAAAAACAGTATACAAGAAAAACAGTATACAAGAAAAACAGTATACAAGAAAAACAGTATACAAGAAAAACAGTAAAAGAATAATAAAATAAAAGATTACAAAAATTTTGGATCAAAAGAAATATCAAAAGAAATATTTGAGGCGCTGGTAGTACATAATTATATGATAGCTTTTTAATAGTGTTTCTGGCCTAAAATTTGTAACCATTTTGTTATTTTTGGATACAAGAAAAACAGTTAAAGAAAAAGAAAATAAAAATAATATAAAAATAAAAATTCTGGAACAAAAGAAATATCTAGGCCTTTGTGGTACACAATTATCCGATAGCTTTTTTTAATAATATTTCTGACTGTCCTGCCTAAAATTAGTAACCATTTTGTTATTTTTGGATGATACAAGAAAAACAGTATACAAGAAAAACTGTAATTGAAAGAAAAAATAAAAATTTTAGAGCAAAAGAAATATATATGGCGCTCATAGTGCGTAATTATCAGATAATATTTTTTAATAATATTTCCGACTCTATCCTACCTAAACCTATTAACCTATTTATTTTGACTAAGTTATCTTAGACTAAAAATGGTTTCAACTGTTCATCTATTATTTATTACCAGTTCAAAACTCGTGAACTTACATTTAAATTTCACTTATTAATGAATAACGCTGAAGATACTTATATTCTACGACTTTTTTGATTTAAAGAACTGTGACTGATGAAATATAACAGCCAAATATTTGTGTTAGTCTCAAACAAGTTTAAAATATTATAACCTTTTAAAAATGTTACGAAAATTTGGGGGTTTCGTAAATATCTATTAGTATTTATAACTAGATTAATTTTGATTCGTAATTATTCGTTATAGTATTTACATCTAGATTAATTTTGATTCGTAAACATATTTTAGTATTTACATCTAGATTACTTTTGATTCGTAAACATCTTTTAGTATTTACATCTAGATTAATTTTGATTCGTAAACATCTTTTAGTATTTACATCTAGATTACCTTTAATATGCTTCAGAGAAAATACGTTTAAGGACCCTTGACTCTTTAAAAATGTTATGAAAGTTTGGGGGTTTCGTAAATATCTTTAAGTATTTACATCTAGATTAATTTTGATTCATAAACATATTTTAATATTTACATCTAGATTACTTTTGATTCGTAAACATCTTTTAGTATTTACATCTAGATTGCTTTTAATATGCTTCAGAGAAAATAAGTTTTAGGACCCTTGACTCTTTAAAAATGTTATGAAAATTTGAGGATTTTGTAAATATCTTTAAGTATTTACATCTAGATTACTTTTGATTCGTAAACATCTTTTAGTATTTACATCTAGATTACTTTTGATTCGTAAATATCTTTTAGTATTTAGGTACATCTAGATTAACCTACCTTGCTTCAGAGAAAATACATTTAAGGAAAAAAAATGTCAGTTAGATGCAAACTGAGAGTATCTTCCACCAGAGTAGAAGATACTATCAGTATTGCCCTGGCGTAAGACCACGATTCAGAATTGAAACGTTGCTTGAACTGGCTTAAGCCGTGTTTGGTCACCAGATCTGAGTAGCCAGGTACTGCCCCACCTTCCTCTCCCCCATCACTTTTCTCACCCCACTACGTTCAGCCACACAACCTTCCCTAATTGGGGATGCCATAGTCTCATTGGCTCCAGGCGGGAAGAGTTCGAATATTATCTTGATTTGGTATTTTTTCTAGAAAGGTCCGGCCTTTTAAATGAACAAAATAGTATCTTGTTATCATTATTTCAACAACTAAACTATTATTAACTATTATTTTCCTATTACCTGAGTATTTCTGTTCTACTTAAGAAAAAATCTATCATTGTTTTCTCATTGCAACACATCAGCTGTATTATCTTTGTAAATTCATAAAATTATTTTTCTCCCTTTTTATGATTGGTGACCAAAATGTTCATTGGAAACTTTTTAAGTTATGTCAATATTGAGTACAAACTTTTCATCGGATGTTAATTCCTCACACGATAATTCATCATGTCTCGAAGCGTCGAAAACTGATAATTGGGGTTTTTAACCTTAGGTTAGGTTAGGTTAGGTTGGGTTAGGTTAGGTTAGTTAAGGTAAAGTTAGGTTAGGTTAGGTTGATGTGAGTTATAATGTGATGAATTATCATGTGAGGAAGTATCGTGTCTGATTAAATTTACTATGGGAATTCAGACTCTGAGATCTCATAGTCCGATTAGAAATGGAACCTTTATGATTACACAAGCTTCTGCCCACGACTTCGTCTGCGTAGGGTTAGTACTTCGAGTAATCTATTTTCTTTTCCATCTACGTTTATACCAAAATTCTTAACCCATTTATTTAAAATATGTATAATTCTTGATTCGATTCAAAGAATTAGGCGAGTACTTCAAATAAATTGAGTAATTTAAATATTTTCCAAAATAGAATTTTGATTTAACAATTAATATTTTGCAAAATGTCATTCTCAAATTTTGACGTTTTCTATTAAACTATAATTATTATTTTCAATATATTGAAAGTAACTAGATAGCTTCATACATTATAGCCTATATGTTATTCTGATGTATGAGTTATATTATTGTAAAGTTTCATTAAAATCCATTAATTAAATTTCGACTTAAAGAGGAACAAACATTCATACATCCATACAAACTTTCACGTTTATAATATTAGTAAGATCTACGTTTATTATTAGTAATGTAGATACCCTCCTGTGTACAGTGTATACGTAGATTAATTTTATGCGTCACTTTAATGAAAAAACATTAATAAAATAAATAAAATCAATAGTAATCCACAACTTTCGCATCGTTTCTGAGGGATCGAAATAAATCCATGTATGTTAAAAAAATAAATAACAACTGAATGTAAGGGTACTAAAGTATGTAAGCTACCAACCCTATGTAATTAGCCTACTGGGAATAACCAAAAAAATAATTAGATAGTTGGACACTCAAGACCACTTAACAACAAATGTAATAAAATCCATAATTGAATAAAATCCCTGTAGACCACCCCTCCCTCGTTTTCACCCCTCCCATGTTTTGTATAAAATCCCTAGGTTAAGAATATTTTTCACCAGTCTGAAGATGGCTTTGACAAGCTGAAACCGGTTACGGTCAATAAATTAAAAGTGGAAAAAGTTTTAAATTTGTTTTATTATACTATGAATGTAAGGGATATTTAATACTTATGACTTCGAACTGAATGGTAGATGTAGTTGGGATTGCCTAAGAAAGTATCAATGAAGAAATGAGTGTGTGCCGAGACAGAGTTGTGTAATGGTCTATACTCTCTGCCTACCCCTGCGGGAAAACGGCGTGATGGTTAGTTAGTTACCCTTACGCGTGAAAAATAGTTAATTAATTTGAAACTCGTACACTGCAAAATGCACTGCAATGCACCCCTCGGGGAGGAAGTGGCCCAGAGATTTAAAAAAGCATCCCTCCTCTTCCCTACCCACTTCCCTAAGGCTTGCTTGGCACAACTTCCGCTCAGCGAGGATGTGACGTCACATTACTCACTTTGCATCGCATAAATCGGGTCACGTGGGAAATGTGTTTTTTTTTTTGCTAACAAAATATAGCTAGGACGAGTGGAGTGCACTTTAGTACACTTGGTCTGAATTGCTCATCCGTTTTTATGATAATGTATTATTTTATTATTCGCAGAGATTCATTCATTCACATTTTATATACGCACTTAATCTTACCGTGCCCATGATGACAACATACGTTACCTTAATTTTTCTTAGTATCTTTATTAAGCTTACACAATAAGAGTTTTTTTTTGTTTGTTGTCTATTTCTAATACAGAAAAAAAAAGAAAACTAGAAGTGCATTTCATACAAATTTGAATGGAAACAAATGTTTCATTTACACGCGCTCTATCTCACTTACACTCATCTGACATCTTAGATCTCCATCCGATTTGAATTTCGTAATCATGGTGAGAGATGATTTTAGATTTTCACGACCAAAAGTATTTGAGTTATTTATTTTTGGGGTGTTATGCCGTGTTACGGTATCTCCTTCTTTAGCTAACGTCGTCTGAAACGTTGGCTAAAGAAGGAGATAGCCTAACACGGCATAACACCCCAAAAATAAAATACAAAAATGGTAAGAGATAGTTTTGTATTGGAATTTGAAGATCCGTTTGGCCAAATATTTAGATCACCAAATGGAATTTCTTGTGTTATTCTTTACTCTATGATTCAGTGGCCCGACAGTTGATCCGGTGACAATTGGCCCGCCGACAGTTGTTCACCGGACAGTTGAACCCCGGACAGTTGATCCCCGGACAGTTGATCCCCGGACAGTTGATCCCGGACAGTTGATCCCCGGACAGTTGATCTCCGGACAGTGATCCCGGACAGTTGATCCCCAAACAGTTGATCCCCGGACAGTTGATCCCCGGACAGTTAATCCCCGGACAGTTGATCCCCGGACAGTTGATTCGGCGGACAGTTGGCCCGTCGGATAGTTAGTTGATCCCTCTACCAATTGATCCCTTTGACAGTTGATCTCCTAAAATATTATTTTAGGAGATCATTTATTCAAGGAATAAAAACTTATATCTGCAGGCGTCTTGAGTGGAAATCGGCTGTACAAACCATAACCAACACCTCTGCCATAGGTCACCCCAAGTGGTTGCTACGTTTGGTGACTTAACAATGGTGCCCGAGTTCATTGGGTGAGGTTTGTCCGGGTATTGGCAACGGACGCGCCTGCCCACCAATTGCGTGGCAAGCCAGATCGGGAGAGACTGGTTGAGGAAGATCTTTTGACTTGTCCAGCAAGGCTCTCTTGCACTGCAGCGGGAGGGATGGAATCATTCGTCTATCACTACTGGATACACTGACCGCCAGATTCCACTCCAGAACATCCTCTCCTCCCTTTTCTAAAAATCACACTCTACACAGCATCCCCAAAGATAACATAGACCCTGAGGGGAATTACTTTCTTCAGGGGCTCCTGTGTGGAGCTATTGTGAAAAACATATGTATGATGTCTTCTAAATATTCTTTTTTTGTATAAATATTGAAAATTATTGACATTGTTCCAATACAATTTTCCCGTACATAAATAAATATTATTTCTTATTAAATTGTCTGTTTGCGTCATTGCAGATTTTCTTTTGGTTACGTTGTTTCGTTAGGTTAAGTTATATTGTGACAAAACCATTCTTGTCTTCCAATATGCAGCCTTTCTTGTAAGAATTTGCAAATAAATGTGTCATAACGCCGACGATGCAATATAAATCGCCTGCGAACGACGCAATTAACACTAAATCACTTGCATTCCGGTCCCGCAAAGACAATACCGTACCAACTGCAAACTCACTGCGACTGGGTGATCGAGTGTCTATGGCCTTTACCACCCCATCACCCAGACCCTCCCTCAGCCCCTAGCATGCATCCTTCTCCACTCCTGATTCTCCACCCTACACCGCAACCCTTCTGTTTATGAATTATATCGACCAATTCAATAAATTTATAAAAAAAAAAATTCTGTCAATTTTTGACATAATGCATCGCTCCTACGAGCACTGTAAGGTGTGATGTTGAATCTAAGAAGTTTAGAATGACCCAGAAATCGAATTGATCAAGTTCTTTTTAAATCAAATTCTAGACGTTTTTACAAAAAAAAAATAAACTGATTTTTAAAGATTGTTATTTTATCTGGTACACGCAGTTTTAAAATTTTGAAAAACTAATTGTATTTTAAAGATACTAAGGTTATACCGTTGGTCGTTGGCAGATTTGTTCAATTTTCAAATGATTTTTTTAAACAACGCAAATTTCAAATCATATAATTATACAACAAAATAAATCAATACATCATCTAGTCAACACAGTTTTCAAAATTTAAATTTTAGTTAAATTAAAATCATTAAAAAATATATCCGAGAACGTGTTTTTAACAAATATACATCAGTTTTCTATTTATTTGAGGTATTAAAAACAAAAATATTTCAATTTACACACTTATTTTGTTTAGACATTATAGAAAAATAAAAAATACTTATGATAAAATAAAACGATATTTATATAATTTACATTTATAAGTTCTGAGCATTTTTATTGCTCACTTGAATGTAGGTATATATTAAAGCAAGTTTTTAATTAAATAAATCGAAATTATTTTTTTTATTTAAAAAATTTGATAAGTTCAATAATCGATCTTTCTTATTGGAACCTCCCTGTACAGTTACAGGAGCCAGTGAGACTATGGCATTCCCAATTGGGGTATATTGTGAGGCTGAAGGTAGTGGGAGAGATGGTTTAGAGGAAGGTCGGGAAGAACCTTGCTTTTCAGATCTAGTCACTAAATAAGAGTGTAATAAATGAAGAGTGTAATATATAAATAAATATTTAAATATTTAAAAAAAATTGTGTAGATATATTTTTTAAAAGGCCCTAAGGGTATAATTCCCCAGGGCTTATGTCATCTATGAAGATGGTGTGTGGAGGGTTTTTTAAGTGAAAGGAAGGAGAGGAAGTCCTGGGAAGGTAAAAGGTTTGAGGGGTGGGTAGGAACCTGGGGATAAATATGTCCAGGAGTGATGGACGTGTGATGCCATTCCTCCCACTGCGGTGCAGGACGATAAGTCGAGAGGTGATCTGGAGAGATCGAAAGGTCTCCCTCAATCAGCCTCTCCGGATCCGGCCTGCCATGCAGATGGTCGGCGGACGCATCCGTCCCCAAGTCCCGGACAAACCTTACCCCATGAACCCGTGCACCCCTGCTAAGTTACCAAACGTAGTGAATCACTTAGGATTACCTGTGGCAGAGGTGTTGGGCGTCTAATAAATGGTTCCCGGGGCGGCGGTACTTATACCCGCCTCTCACTTTGTAAAATGTTACGATCAAGAAAGATATTTTCCATGTTACCGGTGAATGACCACCATTCAGGAAAAAAATACGAAAAATCAGATAATAATTGTCATTGGGAATGCATCTTTTCATATAGTTTTTTGTTTGTTTCGTTGCAAATAAATTTATAAATATTTATTTGAAATAATTATTATTCATGTTAATTTTACTTCTGAAGCAGAAAACAATTATCAATCGAAAAAAGTGCTTTTAGGCTGAAAGTCTTATTCCATAGATACCACAACCACATTCATTTCAGAAGGTCTGCCTGTAAACGGCACATTACGTTTATAATTTTTTTTACGAGAGATGGGAAGGCTGATAGAGATATTGAAAGAAGGGTAAATAGAGGTAAGTCCATTGAAGGACTGAATGCCGTTAGCGCCAACAAAAAGCTGTCCATAGAAGCTTTGCTAGCAGTCCACAATAAATTGCTTGTACCTACCCTGATGTATGGCAGTGAGGCATGGAATTGATGGCAGAGTAAGGATGAAAGTAGACTGAATGCTGTTCAAATGAGATCCCTGAGGCGTATGTGTGGTAAAGCCATGTATGATCGTGTGAGAAATGTAGAGATCCGCAAAGAATGCAAGGCTGATGTAAGCGTAATGAGTAAAGTTAAGAAAGGGACCCTCAGATGGTTTGGACATGTAGAGCGAATGAACAAAGAAAGGAGCGTAAGGAGAACATATGGCGCAAGTGAAGTAGGGGACGTCCGAGGAAGACATGGCACGGTCAAGTGAATCAGATACTTGGTCGGGCCATGTCAAGAGTCAGAAAAATAGAAGAGTATGTATGAGACAATTTATGAATGTGAATGAGGCAAAAAGCGTGTACCGGTACTGAGTTGTTTGGCAGTCCGTCCTCTCTGCCTACCCCTGCGGCAAAACGGCGTGATGGATAGTTAGTTAATTTTTTTGATAATTTAAATATGATAGGTTTTGAAAAATTGTGATCTGAATAGTAGGGATCAGATCAGTTTCTTGTACGGTATTCACAAATAAAGCATTTTATCAAACAAAGAGTCCCAATCGCTACCATCCGCCTGGAGCCAGTGATGAATGGCATCACCAATTCCGGTATGTTGTGAGGCTGAAGATTGTGAATAGGGGAATGAAATGGGAAAGGGGAAGATGGGTAAGTATCTGGCAATTCAAATCTGGTTATGATAATGGTATATTCAAGCTACGTTTCAAATCTAAATGGTGGTCTTACACCAGGGTGATACTGAGAGTATCTTCCACTCTGGAACGTGCCGCAAATATATCATATATTATTTTTAATGATTAATTTGTGAAATAATTGATCTAGATTGCTAGTCGGGAGCCTTAATTCTCAACAATGGCGACCGACTATTTCTAAATATAACTAACTTATTATCTATCACACCGTTTCTCCGAAGGACTGGGCAGAGAGGACCAACCCCCAAACAATTCGGTCTTGGCGTACGCTCTATGCCTCAATCACAATCATATCTTATAAAACAAACTTATCCTGAAGATGGGTTAAAGCTCAGAATTTTCTGATAAAAACTTTTTTTATCACCTGATTAATACATATTATCGATAGCAAAAATTGGAAATGCCTTCAAGGACAATAAATCCAAAAGATTATTTAATTATGTCATTTTTCTTCTCTTTGAAATATTTCTAGAAAAATAAGTGCGTCTTTTACCACGTGCATTTTAAGAGGATTTTTTTAAAAACAAATTAAACACTGTTGTGAGAGAATTTTACAAAAAAGGTTAAGTATTCTGAAAGATTTTAATTATTTCGTAGAACTGTAATTAAAAAATTATAATTATAGATCTACGAAAACAGAATATATGATTTAAAAAATATATATAAGTTCGCTCTCCTGAACAATTAACACTTTGTCCTTCACAGCATTTCAAATTTCCGTGATCGATAGTATTGGATGTAAATTTCCTGTGACCAGCATTAGATATACTTCCTGCGACCCCGTTTGAGGAAGCTGTGTATGTAGGTTAAGTCTGTTGGCGACAAGCCCTGGATCACTGCGGCTTATCTCCCGGACCCAACGTTTGACGAAGATTCTGGGAATTTCTGCCATAGGCTACGGACGTATTACGGACGGTGATTCTGACCCACTTGACGCGAATTAAATTATACCTAAGCTTTAATTAAAAATGTATGCTAGGCCCTACTAGCGGTAGAAATCGCGTAAAATCGTTGGGCAATATATGATTTAAACAGGATATCTTTGCCGACTATATATTAGCAAGTTACCGAAAGTTATCCTATTAATACTTATCGATCGAGTGTGCTAGGAGGCCTGGAAGCCAACACTCAAGTAACTTTTCGATTCCGTGTGTTTTTTGCCATGGTGAGACTGAAAGAATCTACCACTCTCAAAGATTTAAGTATTATTTGTCAAGAGAGAAACTTGTGACGATCTTCTCCCTCTCTTACCTTGCTTACACTTAACTAAACAATTTTTAATCCATCATTAAAAAAGAAGATAACACTTATAATTTAAATATGAAAAAGAAGAGCGCACGTCCCGGTTAGACGAGAGGTTCTGGGTTCGAGTCCAAGTTGCAACCGCTATCTTTTATTTTTCTATGTCTTGTTCATTTTCATATTTTAATTTAGATTATAAGTGTTTTCTTCTTCTTCAATGATATAAGAATTACCTTCAAAAGTTAAAAAGAGTGTTTTTCTTATAAAAATTGAATATTCATTTCGACTTTCATAAAAAGCCAATAGTTGTTCCATATAAATAAAAATCGGATAAATTTATCCGAGACACTATCTAGGTAACAAACACGTTCTTTACCACTTGTTTCCAATTAAAACGGTAGCTGCCAAGGTGATAAACGTATGTCTTGCGGTATGAAAGAGACATGCGTGTATGAGTGAGACGGCATGAGTAACGCATAAAAGGTATGATTGTAATCCATTTGTCTTCTTTGCCTTTAGACTTCCTAAGAAGGAACACTGTACAAATCTCTTAATAAACATCAATAGTCTACCTACGACTTTATTATTGCTAATCATCCCTGTACTGAGAGTACCACACCAAGGAATCTGGCTGTATCCACGGGAGTCCAGAAACTCAATGAGAAACCGGCCACGGTCTTCACAGCCGATAAAAAAAATATTCGAAGATAATATTGTAATTCTGAAATTTGAAATATGGGTTTGACAAATATGACGGTTTTATAATAAGTGGCAATGGCTGAATTGGTAAAATCACCCGTCCCGGTAAGACGACAGGTTCTGGGTTCGATTCGCGGTTGCGACCGATATCTTATATTTTTCTATATCTTGTTAATTTCATATTTTAATTTAGATTATTATTGTTGTCTTCTTCTTCAATGATATACTAAATTGATGGGAATAACCTTCAAAAGTTAAAAAGACAGTTTTACTTTTAAAAATTGAATTTTTAACCCCATCACTATTACTAACAGCTAACATAAAAAATAGGTTTAGTTTCCTAAATAGAAAGCTGAACCAATTATTATTTTTTTATAAGAAAAACTCTCTTTTAAACTTTTGAAGGTTATTCCCACCAATGTAATAAAAAATAAAAAAATAAATAAATACATTGTTATTTTCTTCTTCAATGATAAATTATTATTTCTTTGACAGTGGATAATGATATCCTTGAGAATAATATATTTAAAAAAAAGGTTGCTTAGTTTTGAAATGAGTTTCCATTTAAAATAGTTTTCATTTTATCATCTATTTATTTATCTGTTCCTTTGGCGAGCGGTGTTTTTTTTATTATCTAATAAATCTACAGTTATATTCTAAGACTAATGAAATGCTACTTGACCTTCAAAACAAGAAGAAAGAAATGGTCTCTATTAGATTTACATCAGAAAGCCCTGGCAACAGCTAATTGTAAAATACAAATCACACTGAAGGTCCGATTATCGTAAAAAAACATAACGCTTAGTATGTAATATGAGAACGAATGAAAACTGAGCCCTTATTATATCCAAAATTATCCTTGTTTCGAGAAAAATGGAAAAAACGAAACCGGTTATGGTTCATCACATTTTATAATTAAAATACAATAAGCATACAGTTCTTAAGACTTTTAAAGGAACACTCGTGAAAAAGGGCTATTAAATTAGGCCTTATTGCAAGAATTTGTGCTGAATTTGTGGTAAAATGTTGCATATGAAAATTTCACATACAATCATTATTATTAATGATTGTATTATCATTATTCCACAAGACGGTTTTTTTTACTTTTCTGACCCTCAAGAAAGCACCTTGCTCTTCGTACACCAATTTAAATATGTCATTGACGCATTTGAGCTTAAAAAGCAAAAAAAAAATTTCAATAAAATTTATTAATTTAATGAAACTATTTACAATCGAGATTTTGTCTTGAGATCAACAAACAACATTATTCCACAAAACTGTTTCAATGGCTAAAAAGCAGCCTAAACAATATATTTTCTGGGCGAATTCTACTTTAATTCATTCTTCAGTTGAAGTGTATCTAGTTGAAGCCAAAATACGTTCATTTTCTCCATGTATTCCCATGAATTAAACCAATCTCCGTGATTTCGATAAACGGCTTTATGCAAAATTCTTCCACAAACCGACATTTAAAATGCTGCCACAGGCCTAAAAAAATTTTCATTACCATAAAACATATCTTAAAAGATGCGTAATAATATTCCCAACATTATTCCATCAATAATTCAACATTGATAGTTTTGTTGGATACAACATTATTCCGGGCAAGGGCTCAACTTTTGATTTCGGAAAACGTAAGAAAAAAAGCCGTATCTGGAGTCACCCCTCAATAAACACAAGTATAAAAAGTAGATTAAAAAGATCAATTAAAAAATGACGTTAAAAATCCAGTCTCCTTACGATTAGATGAGTCGGAGCCACGAATCGTAAATCGTTCTTTTCTGTTATTTTATCCGGATATCCAGTTACGGCGGAAGCATATTCGGTAACGTGAATAAATAACGTAGTTTAAAAGAGCTGCGCTGCCTGCCAAAATGGGCTATCTACAAAACGTGAGTTTTCAGTTACCGGATTATAGTTTATTTGTCCTCGGAGCCAATTGGTTAGATATTATTCGTCTATGGTCATTTGTTGACAACTGTGTCTAATTGTGTTACGGTAGTGTTTTTTAAAATTTACAAGCTAAATACCATCAGCACTAGTTAAAAAAGTATCAGTTAAGTTCAAAGTGACTACCGCGCACCGTATGAGCGTATTTTTACACTCGTAAATAACACCAGTGTCAGTTTTTTTGTAAAACTTAAAAAAATAACATTGACTTTTAAAGTGATTACTAACATTCTACCTAAATATCTTCTTACTATTAATCATCATAAAAGATAACATTGTGTGATCACAATACCAATGTGTTTATGCAAAAAACATTAAAAATCGTGCTCAAATCTATGTTTTAACAGTAATAACACCATATAAAAACTTGAATCGGCAACTCGTATGTGGGTACAATAATAATCATATTACCAGATTGCCTGCCAATTAGGCGTCAGTACCAATTTAGCAAAGGTGTTGCGAGATTTGCCAACCAACAGGCGCTAAAAAATAAAACATACCAGATCAACATTTATAAGTCGTAATTATAAAAATATTACATAATATAACAATGGCAACGCGATCAAACTCTAAGTCTGTCAGTTACCTTAATACGGAACTTCTACAACTTCTGGACAACAAATTTGAGGACTTCAAAAATCATTTTCTAGAGAAAACATTTGAGGAATTTAAAAATAATATAGTCGAAGTCATAAAAAATGAGTTTAAGGATGAAATTAATGAGCTCAAAAAGAAAGTTTTCCACTTGGAAAAACAAATTGAAAGCAACGACCAATTTAATCGTTCTAATAACGTCATAATAAGTGGTATCCCTGAAACCAAAAACGAAAATGTGTACGACATTCTCTCCAAGATCGGAGCCACAGCAGGATGTAATATAACCCGACATGAAGTGGATTTCGCCAGCAGGATTGCCCCCAGATCAAACCGTGATGCAAAACATGAAAAACCGAGGAACATTGTCGTTAAACTTACGCGCAGATACCTTAAGGATGAACTTATAGCTGCAATAAGGAAGAGGAAAGGGATGCTAGCTTCTGAACTACAACTTCCTGGAACCAGTAAAATATATATCAACGACCATTTAACCCCAAAGAACCAACTTCTGTTGAAGCAATGTCGCGAAATAAAAATGGCCGGTAAAATTCGCTATTGCTGGGTAAGAAATTGTAAAATTTTCACTCGTATAAGCGATTCAACCCCCATAATCCTAATTACTGACCAAGAGGATGTCAACAAACTATCAAAATTGAAATCAACTCAAGATGCACCTACCAGATCGGCCGTTCCTTTAGAAAATTAAAAACACTAACATTATTTGATTACTTTCCTCATACAAGTTACTTAAAAGTTAACCTTTTGGAAAGCTGGAATTACATTAATACTGTGCACAAAATCTCCATTGTAATAATTAACGTATCATTAGAGTGTTGCAAATATAAAAAAAAACTAAGGCACACATTTCAACAAAATTACTCTGTAAAATTACAACAAAATATTTCTTATACGATTTGTCATTATTCTCATAAATTATCAAAATTTGTTAAGTACAAAAAAATATCACAACATACTACAAGTAATTGTATTATGAAACCAATTGCTGTATCCTCAATATTTAGTTTACAATTCAATAACCAAATTTTGTCAATATTAAAGACACCTGATACCACAAAAAAATCATCTACCACAAACAAACCAAAAATTCTGGTGTTCAAAATTGCCCCCTTTCAAACCATAATTATTTAATTTCCAATAAATTATTTTCACATATCAATTTTACAAAAAAAACGTATTTAATAATGTTATATATATACTTTCAAAATGTATTCTAACAAAACGGCAATAACATTTTATTATCAAAATGTACGTGGTTTGAAAAGTAAACTTAACGATTTGTACTGCGAAGTGCTCAGTTATAATTATGATTTAATTTGTTTTACAGAAACATGGCTGGACTCCACAATCTATGACCATGAAATAGTAGATGATCGTTATAATATATATAGACGAGATAGGGACTCATCGAATTCTCTTAAAAAAACAGGTGGTGGAGTTCTAATAGCCATAAAGAAAAAAATTACATCTTTTTTAGTCACAGCACACAGCTCAAATTCTACAGAAGATTTATGGATTAAATTTAAATTACATGAAACATCTAGACAATACATCAACTTGTGTTTGGCGTATTTGCCTCCAGATATACCAATCGAAAATCTCACAGATTTTTTCGAAAAGAGTCAAACGATATATAATAACTTATCATCAGAGGATATAACAATAATAATGGGTGATTTTAATGTACCATGTATTCAATACTCACTAAATGTAAATGAAACTCACACTAGACCAGTTTTATATAATAGCCAAAAATCAATATCTCTACTAGACTTTCAAAATATGACTGGACTTGTTTCGATAGCTGCTGAAAAATAGCTTTTCAGGTCGCGTGAAAAACTTGAAATGTGTATAACGAATGGAAAGGAAGCAGGAATATAGAGATTAGAGGATGCCACCAGAATATTGAAAGTCCTACCTTTTGAAATGTATCCTCTGGACTCTGGATGCACGATCACTCACGTATTCATTCGTTATTGCACGGAACTCTGTATCGACCTTGAAAGCGTTCTCGAAAACATAATATGACGCAACGTGCGTGCAAGGCGGTAGAAATGGTACTGATTAGGACTTAGTTATCTCCTGGTGACAATGGTAAGGACGCATAGGCTTGGATGGGTGTAGGTACAAAAAAAATACTGTAAGTTATGCCCGAACATAAACCGCCCGCCAAAATGAACAATTTTCCAACACTCATCGAAATTGGTCGATTTTGAAAAAATACTAGAAAAGAATATGTGAAATGAAACCTAACTCTAATATTTAATCTATTCCGTAAAAACTAGATGCACGTGAAACTAAATTACACGTGCAAAACACAAAACAAAAAAAAATACTCTGAAAGAATATAGTATCTGAAAAGATAGCTGAATCTCAAACCATACGGAAGCATAAATAACTAAAGAAAACAAAAATATATGATCGCAATTCAAGCGAGGCAACAAAAAGAAAACAAAATAAAAAACGTCACTCTCTATTCTATGGGTAACAGGCAAAGCTTTGTCACAGGCCGTAGATATACCCCGTCGCTAGTTTGAACTGAGGCTACTCTAACGACCCCGTCAGAACCTGGTTTCACCTCCCTTATCCTGCCTAGTGGCCACTTTAAAGGAGGACTCCTGGTATCCTTAATGACTACCAAGTCATTTACTTCGAGGTTACGTGTAGGCTTATACCACTTAACTCGATTTTGTAACGCTTGTAAATATTCGGTATTCCAGCGCTGCCAAAAATGTTGCGTGATTTTCTGCAGGTGTTCCCATCGATTGACTCTGTTGGTCTTAACCTCTGTATAGTTATATTCGGGAATTGAAATTAGCGGTTCGCCTATTAAGAAATGACCTGGCGTAAGAGCTTGAATGTCTTCAGGGTCTGATGTTAACGGACACAGCGGTCGAGAGTTTAGGATGGCTTCAATCTTATTTAAAACAGTAGTAAACTCTTCGTACGTCAATGAACTGTCCCCTATTACCCTTTTTAAATGGTTTTTCACCACTCTTATGTTACCTTCCCATAGTCCCCCGAAGTGGGGACTGGAAGGAGGATTAAAATTCCACACTATTCCCCTTTCCGAACATGTGCGCATTATATGTTCGTCATTAGGACAATTATTCAAGAATTTTTGAGCTCCAATCAAATAGCGTTTAGTTCCAACGAAATTTGTGCCGCAATCCGAATAAATGGCCTGACAGATGCCCCGTCTTGAAACAAACCTATCGAGTGTAGCGATAAAGGCCTCAGACGAAAGATCCGAGAGTACCTCGAGATGTATTGCCTTCGTTGACATGCAAACGAAAATCGCAAAGTAAGCTTTGTATGTCTTAGCACCTCTGCGTTTGCCTTCCTTAATGTTGTATGGGCCGGCTAAATCTACCCCTACAAGACTAAATACGCGGTTCGGCGTAACACGCGCTTCTGGTAGACTAGCCATGAGAGGAGTAGACGGGGATGATCGCAATCTAGCGCATCTCACACATTTTAGAACTAAATTCTTTATTTTATTGCGGGCAGATACAATCCAGTAATTCTGCTGAATCAGGAACTGCAAGGTTCGTGAACCAGCATGTAAATATACCTTATGGTAATATAGTATAATAAGCTCCGCTATTTTACTATTTTTCGCGAGGATTACTGGATACTTAGTATTGTAATTTAAACTAGAATTACAGAGCCGCCCGCCAACGCGAAGTAAATTCTCGTGGTCGATAAAAATATTTAATTTTTGAAAAGCAACTGGGATCACCCCATCCCCTTTAAGCTTTCTGATTTCAGCAGAAAAATGAAACTGTTGATCGCATTTTAATATGACCATAGTCGCGTGGTTTATTTCTGAGCAGGTCAGAATTCCGCACTTACGAGCGCCCTTGCTCCGTTGCCTCGAGTTGTGTATAAATCTAATGGACCAAGCGACCACATTCAGAAGACGTGTCCACGAAGAAAACCGGAAAAATTCTAGACCTTGATAATAGTCAAACGGCTCGTGAACCGTTGAGACGTGAGACTTTACCTCTGGCAGCTCGTCAACCCTTAATGTTTCCGGTAAAGTTAATGGCCACTCCTGTAACGACTGTACCAGCCACGGAGGGCCTTGAAACCATAATTCATTATCTATTATTTGAGGAGGATATAAACCACGAGAAGCTAAATCTGCTGGATTCTCTTTCGAAATAACGTGGTACCACTTTGCGTCTTCGACTTGATCAAGTATTTTAATTACGCGGTTCGCGACAAAGGTTTTTAAAGTATGAGGAGGTGCCTTAATCCATGACAAAACAATTGTAGAATCCGAAAACAATATTATATCTGTAATTGTTATAAGAGTTTCAATCGACGACCTCGTCATTTTGATCAGTTTTGAAAGCAGATAAGCTCCCATGAGCTCGAGACGTGGTATGGACAATACCTTCAGTGGCGCAACTTTAGACTTGCTAGTAAGCAATGTTACTTTAGGCTGTGCTTCATTCGTAACCAAATATACGCAAGCAGCATAACCCAACTCACTAGCATCTGAAAATCCTACTAAAATACAGTTTGACCGTTTAACTGTATTGCAATGTCTAGGTATATGTAAAAAACGTAACGATGGTAATTCCTCCAAGAATTTTTGCCATAAATTACAAATGTGTTCAGGGAGCGCATCATCCCAACCTATCTTGATTTTCCATATTTCTTGTAATAAAACTTTTACTTTAAAAACAACAGGGGTTATTAATCCAATTGGGTCGAAAACACGAGCAACGCAACTTAGTATCGCACGTTTTGAAAATACCCTTACCTTTTCTTGCACCGAGTATGAAAAGTTATCCTTTTCAGGATCCCAAATTAATCCTAAAATTTTTAATGAGCAAGCTGTACCATTATCAAATTCAAGCTGACCACTTGTGTGGATCCGATGTTCAATCGGGATGTTATTTAATACCGGAAGTGAATTACTCATCCATTTTCTTAATTGAAACCCTCCTTTTGCGAGGAGTTCTTTCAGCTCCCTCTGAAGCTGAGAGGCACTGTCTGGCTCCCATTCGCCAGTAACAATGTCGTCGACGTACGTATCTGACAACAGTGCCTTAGAAGCCTTTGGATATTGTGCACCTTCATCCTTAACTAGTTGATGCAAAGTCCTGATAGCCAAGTAGGGCGAAGAAGTCACCCCAAACGTGACCGTACCCAGAGAATATTGCCCTACCGGCTCTAAAGGAGAAAATCGCCACAGAATCCTTTGATAGCTTGTATCTTCTTCTCTTATTCGTATTTGCAAGAACATTTTTTGAATATCCGTAGTAAATACTACCGGATATAATCGGAACTTTAGTAAGATTTGACCAATTTCGTTTTGTAATTTTGGACCCGAATATAAACAATCGTTTAATGAGATTTGTTTGTCAGATTTACAGGAGGCGTCAAAGACCACCCGAATTTTGATATCATTACTAATATTTTGCACGACCGGATGATGTGGAATGTAATTTGTATTCGGTATCTCAGTTGATTGGGTTAATCTTGACATGAAGCCCTGCTCCAAAAACTCCTTCATGTATTTATGATAATGTTCCGCTAATTTTGGATTTAACGACAAACGTTTTTCTAAATTATAAAATCTCTTTAGTGCGAATTTGTATGTGCTCCCTATATCTACTTTATTTTTAAAGGGTAGTGCTACTATGTATCTACCGGAAACATCCCTTTTAACCGTTGACTGAAATATATTTTCGCACTCAATATCTTCTTTATTTTTAATAATTTCGTTAGAAATCTCCTCGACTTCCCAGAAACGCCTAACCGCGCAATTTAAGTCGTTGTTTTCAACTGCAGTTAGAGCTGACGTTACAAAGGTTTGTGTTACATCATTCATTTGTGTTATGCATGAGCCCATAATTACATATCCAAATATTGTATTCACCGCCAGCAAATTACGGCTTGAAATATACCCTTGTCTCCATATTTTTGCTATCAAATCAGAGCCCACTAGGAAGTCTATTTCGCCTGGATTTCTAAAATCTGGATCCGCTAAATTTAAATGATTAAATTCTTCAAACGGCTCTTGCAAATTAACGGGAGGAAGCTTTGACGTAATATTTGAAATAACTAACGCTTGCGCTGTCACAAAAGAATGATTCTGAATGGAATATATTTTACAAGTAGCTGAACGTTCCACATTGTTGACAATTGCATTATTGATTCCGCTAACGTTACCTATCCATTTCTTTGATTTTAATCCCAATGTATTATATAATCGCTCACTAATGAATGATATTTCACTGCCGGAGTCTATCAGAATCCTAGCTTGGTGTCTGCGCCCCGACTTGTCAAGAAATTCTGCCAGCGCGGTTGGCAATATCGAGCGTTTTGTCAGTGCGTACGCAGCATTGCAGTGTATTTCTTCAGTATTGTTTTCCGAATCGTGGTTGTTAAATGGAGGGGCCCTTTCATCGCTATGTAAAAGTGTGTGGTGGAATTTGTTACACTTTCTACATTTAAATTTAGATTTGCAATTTTTAATTAAATGTGGATTTAAACAGTTGTAACATAGTCGTTCCCTTTTGACGAAGTCTCTCCTACTATCTAGATTTAACACAAGAAATGTTTCACACTTTGTAATATGATGCATGCCTTTACAGTGTTTACAAATAATTTTATTGGGATTATCGTTTCCCACAAATAAAACCCGTTTATGTTTTCGATTGTCTTTTACATGAGTATTATTATCTGAAAGCATATTTATGCGATTTTGAGCCGCCAAAAAAATTATTAATTTTTCGACACTCGGAATTTCATCTTTTTCAATTCTAGATTCAAATGATCTCCGCGTATTTAAATCTAGTTTTTGTAAAACCAAATGACAAACAAATTCTTCAAATATTTTTTCCCTTTTTAATTCGTGCAAACCGGCAAGGTTTTCTCGCAAGACATTTAAAATCTCGTCATTACTAGTGAAGTTGCAATTTAAAATACAGTTTGCATAGTGTATGAATAATGCTCTAGACTCCGAATAATGATTTAGCAACGTCTCCCAAGCTAAATCATAGTTTTCTTGTATTAATGGAATGGTTTTGACTAGAGATAACGCTGTATCTTTCAACGTACTTAGTAGGTAGTGAAATTTTTCAATATTAGTGAGACCGCTATTCTCGTGAACAAGACTCCTGAATAAATTAAAAAAGGGAGGCCAATCTCTAATGTGGCCACTAAAAGATGGAATTTTTATTTCTGGGGCCAGAAAACTACGGCCAGGACGTTGCACTTCCTCGCCTGATACATCATGATGACCACTCCGATCCGCCTCGTGAGTGTCACGCGCCGACGTGACCTCGAAGAACAGTTCCTCAAAAACACGGGAAACTTCCAAAATATCATTTTTTGAATCGAATTCGGGAAGTGAAACCAGGTCCGACAACTCGCATTGTATGTTTTGAAATTCCTCATATGTCGACTCTATTTTATCCATTCTTGCCTTAAATTGACATAACTTTGCCTTTTGTTCTAAATCTTTAATAAGATCGTATGCAGCTTGCACACGACCGAATAATCTCTGCCTTTTTAATTTTAATGAACCGATCTTGGTTGCAATCTTATCCATCTTGAAATATGCACAGAAATTACTACCTACCTATGAAATGAAACCGTGATAAGAAATAATCACTATCTGGAAATAATTACTACCCGAAACTATTCTTCTAATGGAATAATTATTAAACTATTTTAAACTATTTTAAGTACAATTTCTACGCATAAAACTAATTTAATCCGGCGAAGGACCAATGTTTCGATAGCTGCTGAAAAATAGCTTTTCAGGTCGCGTGAAAAACTTGAAATGTGTATAACGAATGGAAAGGAAGCAGGAATATAGAGATTAGAGGATGCCACCAGAATATTGAAAGTCCTACCTTTTGAAATGTATCCTCTGGACTCTGGATGCACGATCACTCACGTATTCATTCGTTATTGCACGGAACTCTGTATCGACCTTGAAAGCGTTCTCGAAAACATAATATGACGCAACGTGCGTGCAAGGCGGTAGAAATGGTACTGATTAGGACTTAGTTATCTCCTGGTGACAATGGTAAGGACGCATAGGCTTGGATGGGTGTAGGTACAAAAAAAATACTGTAAGTTATGCCCGAACAGGACTTAATCAGTTCAATCACGTCTCTAACAATATAGATCGCATTTTAGATTTAGTCTTTTCCAACCATAACTTTAACATTCAAATTGCTACACATGTGCTATCCAAAGTTGACTCCTATCATCCCCCCATTGAATTCGATTTTTTAATGTCCAAATACAAACCCTTACCCACCAATCCAGATCACATCAAATATAACTTCAAAAAAACGGACTACATTAAATGCAATGAAATGTTATCACTTAATAACTGGGACGATCTTAACACCCTGAATTGTAATGACTCTCTGCTACATTTTTATAACTTGTTATGGCTATCAATTGAAAAATACACTCCACGCTTAAGAAACAGCAATAAAAAATTTCCAATTTGGTTCAGCAGTGTTTTGATCCATCAACTGAGAGAAAAAGAAAAGTTTAGAAAGAAATGGAAAAAATACAAAAATCAAAGTGACTATGACAGTTTTTCCATCTTAAGGGCTAGAGTAAAAGTATCCATACGTACATGCCTTAAAGCCCACGTAGATTCAATAGAAAATTCTCTCCCTAACAGTATCAAAAATCTATCAACCCTCATTAATTCGAAAAGAGTTTCTAATTCTCTCCCCAAAATCATGCATCTCCATGACAAATCAGCAACAAATGGTGAAGATACATGTGAACTTTTATCTACTTACTTCTCTTCTGTTTTTAGCTCACCATCTAATTCTAAAAGTGACTCTAAATTTTCTTCCCCACTTTATAATTATCCATTGTCTCATATCAAAATAACCTTAGACGAGGTCAAGGCGAAGTTGAACACTCTTGATATTAATAAAGGTTCCGGCCCAGATGGAATTCCTCCACTATTTATTCGAAATTGTGCAGATCAAATTGCAGTACCATTACACAAAATATTTATCAAAAGTCTGAACGATGGAGTATTTCCCGATCTGTGGAAGGTTGCCCACGTCATTCCGATCCACAAATCTGGCAGTAAAAATGATGTAACTAACTACCGTCCTATCAGCCTATTATCTTGTTTTGGCAAAATATTTGAATCCATTGTATACAAAACCATTTTTAACCATGTATCACATGTACTTAGCCCTTTCCAACATGGCTTTGTAGCTAAAATATCCACAAATACTAATTTACTAGAGTATATGGACTTTCTGTGTAAATCGATGAATAAAAAAACACAAGTTGATGCCGTGTACACCGATTTCAGTAAGGCCTTTGATAAAGTCAGTCACCCTATCTTAATAAATAAACTGGATAAAATCGGCATACACGGAAATCTGCTTCGTTGGTTAGAATCATATTTATCACATAGAAGTCAATTAGTTACTGTTAACGGTTTTAACTCTTCCCCAATCTCAGTTACATCGGGCATACCACAAGGATCACACCTTGGACCCTTGCTTTTCTTAATCTTTATTAACGATCTTACATTTAAACTTCGTTGTAATTTTTCTCTGTATGCTGACGACCTCAAATTATATAAAGCAATTAATTCTATGGAAGATTGTGAACTCTTACAAAAAGACCTTAACACAATATCTACCTGGTGTGTTGACAATGAAATGGAACTAAATATAGCAAAATGCAAAGTTATAAATTTCACCAAGAACACCAATAGAACTGTATATTCATATACCATATGTGGTCACAATCTGGAAACAGTTGATTCGATTAAAGATTTAGGAATTATATTCGACAACAAACTAACGTTCAACCAACACATTGAATACATTGTGAGTAAATCAAATAAATTACTTGGTTTCATTATAAGATCAACCAAATTATTCAAGAATTCTAATAGCCTAATAATTCTATTCAATTCGTTAATCCGTAGTGTTCTTGAATACGGGTCAACAGTCTGGAATCCACATTATATTACACAGGTATCTAGACTTGAATCTGTCCAAAGAAAATTTACACGGATCTTGTCTTATCGATCAGATGTGTACCATTTTCTAGATGGATACGAACAAAGACTAACATATTTCAAATTAGAGAGTCTAGTTAAAAGACGTAACATAAATGACCTCTTAATGCTTTATAAAATTGTAAATTATCGGGTAGATAGTAACTTAATCAATCAAATCAAGTTATACGCCAGGCCCAAATATACCAGAAACCTTAACATATTTTGGACCGAAATTTTTACCAATAATACTGGATATTTTAATCCTATTTCTAGAATGTCTAGATCATACAATGATTTTGCCAAATCACACATTTTCATAGATATTTTTGTAAATAATATAACTTGTTTCAAGAAATATCCTCACAATTTGTGCACCTAAAAAAAAAAAAAATTTTGTTTGTTGATTTATTATTTTACAACTGTTTGTTGTTTTATTATTTTTTCATAAACATTTTCCTTTTGTTAGATTTTTTATTATTATAATTAAGTTTTTTAGAGTTTGTTATTTAAAAGATTGTTTGTTGTTTTATTATTTTTTCTAAACATTTTCTTTTTGTTCGATTTTTTATTATTATAATTAAGTTTTTTAGAGTTAAGTTTAAAAATACTGGCATTGTTTTTCTTTGTGTTTGCTTATGAGTATATTAAAATATGATTACTGCAGACACATTAGTCTAGGGATATTTATATTTGTATTTAATTTTGTTTTATATTACCAACATGAATGTTTTATAAATATCCTGTTTGTGTCTCAAATAAATAAATAAATTAAAATGTATGTAAAATACGAAACTCCAAATTTTTCGTTTTTCGGTAAGGTACCGTACACAGCTTCGCTTGAAACTTGAATTTCTTTACATTAGCTTCGCACAGCATGCCTTGACGAAAATAATATCCCTCAGGCCCTATGTCATCTTAGGGATGCTGTGTTGAGGGTCTTTTCATGGAATGGAAGAAGGGGAAGGTAGCAATCTGGGGGTCAGTGTGTCCAGGAGTTTTTTTTTTTGTATTTTTTTTAGTATTGAGTCAGAAGTGTCACTGTTTGTTTTAGGACTAATCATTAGACAATATTTATTTTTTATATTTTTTTGTTTATTTTGAGGGTAATCATATATTTTATCTCTATTAGCGATTTCTGTTTTATTTTTATCTTCTGACATTTCAATTGCCAGGTGACCTAATAACGTTAGTATATTCGTAGCTTTATTTGTCACAATAATTTGTTGGTCTTTACTGAATTTTTTGTTGGGGTCTTGCACTGCGAAAAGTAGTTCACTAACTACCTCCTTTGCTTCTTCCATAAATTTGTGAAGATTGGCCATATTTATTTTTTCGCAACACTTACTCCGCTTCATACTTTAAAATCAGTAGTACTCAGTAGTACTGCACAAATATTATTATCACCAGTTTGACAGTGTCAGAATGTTCAAATATTTATTAATTTTTAACTGTTTTTTGTAGAAGATATATTACGAATTGATTATTATTGTTAATGCCAATCAATAGTGCGCACTTTGTTTCATTTAAATATCAGCTTCACTGTTTGTTTTCGCCAAATTTATTTACTTTGCGGACCACTTAAATTGGGAGCAGAAAAATATGCAGCCTGTCACTGTAAATGTTTGTAAAAAGTGAGAGTGAATCCATCCCTCCCACAGCGGTGCAAGGCGATGTATCGAGAGAGTCCGGCTGGAAGGTTATAAGTAGATCGGCAGCACCCCGTGAACCCGGGAACCCTTGCAAAGTCACTAAAAACAGCGAAACACTTGGGGTAAACTATTTCAGAAGTAAAATTAAATTAAACAAATAACTTTGTATCACTTTATATAACCACTATTATATATCAACCACTATTATTATGTCATTACTACCCTGACGAAGAAACCATCGGTTTCGAAACATGTAGGCAATTGTGATTATATAATAGTGTTTGATAAAAATTTATTTGTTTAATTTAATTCAAAATGACGCCACAAAGTGATTTTGCGAAGTTTGAAGAAATATTTCACGGGTGTTGGTAATTAAATAAATGGTTCCCGGAGCAAAAGTACCAAATACCCGCTTACCAAATTGAAAATATTTTTAGAATATTTAGATTAGATTAACAATAATCTAGAAAGATTTAGGTCACAGTTATATAAAACAGTCAAAAATCTTATTATTTAATAGAAAACACTATCTTTATATTTGGTTGGACACCCATTTGGGAGGCGAGTATGGGTACCGCTGCCCCGACAAACATCTACTAGATAATCAACACTTCAACAACAAAATCACCACTTACTGTTTGGCGGGTCAGATCGGGAAGACTGGTTAAAGGAGATCATTTGGCTTTTATACTCATATCTTTTACTTCCCAGGACTTACTCTGCTTACTTTAAAAAAAAAGACCCTCCATACAACATCCCATAAGATCACAAAAACCCTCAGTGAAATTATTTTCTTCTGAGCCTCCTGTGTCATGATAGTGATCGTCGTGTTGGTTAGACGGACATCTCCGAAATATATGAATTGGAGTGGAGTATGCAATTATACACAAGCCCTGCTTTTTTTATGGGGGTACATGAAACATATATATTATATAATTAATTAGTTTATAAAATGTACTTGTAATTTATGTATCTTTTTTGAATTATTAATAAAAAAAATATGTATAAAAGTGTACCCAATATCTGGTACAATACTCAGATTACTCATAAACACTATTAAATCAATTATAATGCAGAAAAACTTCTAGTGAATTAAGCAAAATGATGACGGTTTTTTGAGTCACTAGTAGAATATTTCTAAATGTCATACTAATGTACCGGGTCGTGTGAATTTTAAAGCATATTTAATATGTAAAACACGGACATGTGTAAATAATATTTGATTTATGGTGAGCATCGGAATATTGCTCTCCTCTTTATCTCAAATCATAGAATTTGGAGATGTTTGACTAATTAAACAGACGATCGATATTGTAAAAAAAAATATCCCAACTACGTAAGGTAACAATTAAAAATATCCCAACTACGTAAGGTAACAATTAAAAATATCCCAACTACGTAACAATTAAAAATATCCCAACTACGTAAGGTAACAATTAAAAATATCCCAACTACGTAACAATTAAAAATATCCCAACTACGTAAGGTAACAATTAAAAATATCCCAACTACGTAACAATTAAAAATATCCCAACTACGTAAGGTAACAATTAAAAATATCCCAACTACGTAAGGTAACAATTAAAAATATCCCAACTACGTAACAATTAAAAATATCCCAACTACGTAAGGTAACAATTAAAAATATCCCAACTACGTAAGGTAACAATTAAAAATTTCGAAATATAAATACTCAGCAATATTAACATTTTTCTACCTTTTCGTGCTTTTCAAGAGATCGTGCTTTTTCGTTTAAATTTGCGACAGGCTCCGTGAACTGTGAACTCTGCGGTACTCCTATGGGGAAATAATGAGCCGGCCTTGTTTCCACCTTATGTATTATTCACATACCTTATGAATACAAGAGTTCCCATACTGAGATTGGGCACAATAAGGTTTCTTTATGCGGAGACTGATATTTTGTTGACATCACATCACATTTTGATGTATTTGATTTGCGTAAAAATAAATAAATATTGTGTTTGTAAGTAAGCTACGAACCATGGTAATTAAGGTTATTCAGCCTACTGGGAATAACCAAATTAATTATACAAAGTTGGACAGTAAAATATAACTTCGCAACAAATGTGAGAAAACTCATATAATTAATAAAATTCTAGTGGACCACCCCTCTCCCCCCTCCCAAATATGTTGTGAATGCAGATATTGATCCTTTAAATGGGATATATCGATCCTTTGGTATATGCAGATATTGATCCTTTAAATGGGGTATATCGATCCTTTGGTATATGCAGATATTGATCCTTTAAATGGGGTATATCGATCCTTTGGTATATGCAGATATCGATCCTTTAAATGGGGTATATTGATCCTTTGGTATATGCAGATATTGATACTTTAAATGGGGTATATCGATCCTTTGGTATATGCAGATATTGATCCTTTAAATGGGGTATATCGATTCTTCAAATGGGGTATATCGATCCTTTGGTATATGCAGATATTGATCCTTTAAATTGGGTATATCGACCCTTTGGTATATGCAGATATTGATCCTTTAAATGGGGTATATCGATCCTTTGGTATATGCAGATATTGATCCTTTAAATGGGGTATATCGATCCTTTGGTATAAGCAGATATTGATCCTTTAAATTGGGTATATCGACTCTTTGGTATATGCAGATATTGATCCTTTAAATGGGGTATATCGATCCTTTGGTATAAGCAGATATTGATCCTTTAAATTGGGTATATCGACCTTTTAGTATATGCAGATTTCAATCGTCCAGTTGCTTAGAATCTCGTCGTCCAGTTCTCCTAAAAATTGAAATTTGAGTATTGTAACATTTGCCTTATTCACATGCAAACAATAAGTGGGGTCTTCCCGATAATATAAATGGTCCTTGATAAAAAAAACTGTTTATTTGCGCGATTACAATAATACTGGTGCTGAGTTTAAGCGACTATCTTCAACTTGCTAGTGGTAAAATCTGCCCGGCAGAGACCTGCGCTACCGACTATATTAACTCCTAGGACTAACTCTAACCTCGCGCCATCTGACGGAAACTAGCGTAGTCTTTATGCCTACTGCCATCTATCGATAAACTACTGAACCTATATACCAAAATACTACAAGTATGCAGTTATATATGTATATAAAAGTGTACCGTCGATCTGGTACTATACTCAGGTTACTGATAAACACCACCAAATAAAGTATAATGCAGAAAAATTTGTACGTTTTGACATTTCACTATGAATAGACTGACGTCAGAACAGCGCTTGCAAATCGTGCAATTTTTTTTTGTTGTCGAAAATTGGACTTCACGATTGCGCTTCATTCGAGCTAGCCGTCTGGCTCAAATGAACTAAATCTTATTTAAACAATAATGGCATAAAATTATCTATTAAATAAAGCCAATATTGCAGACATTAATATTATTTTAATTTGTTTTTTTTTTTCATTTTGAATTTCTATCTACATCTTAAAAAATCACCCTTTACAAAGACATTCCACTGTCATGAACAGGAGACTTCCACAGTTATTTCCTGTCTGTATTCAGTATCTGCACAAGATATTCACCAAAGCTTTCATTTATTAACAAAGTAGATGCCGCGTATATATCGGAGCGCTGAAGGCTCTAGTGTTGGGACGTCGGATTAAAGACGTCGAGACGTCTAGGTCTCCCGAGCCAGCCGGCGTCTTTTCTCAGTGCACTCTGCTGATTCTGCAGCTTAATGAAACGAAATCATTCCCTTTATTGTTGGATAGGTTTCTGGGAGCAATCGGGTGGGATGACTCAAATGGCTTCATGAAACCGGTATCTGTGTTTAAATGGGTATTTTCATAACGGTTAATATTATATTTGAGGACGCTTGAAAATGTTCAAGAGAAAAACAAACATTTTAATATTGATATATTTTTATTATTTTTTTATTTATTTATTGAAAGAATAGTTAATACATATCAACAAACAAGTCCTTCTAAGCCAATTGAATTGGCTTGTCAACAGGTGCTTATAGTTTAGTTACATTTTGTGGTGTTTGCAACACTGCCTCTTACTCCATGATATATGGGCGAGCTCTACCGCCGAGCAACGTCCCGAACGTTGACGGAGTTGCGACCCGAAGTGGGTCATTTCAAGGCAGCGCTTTAACCGCCAGCTAGGCAGGATATTTACTTTGTAACCATTTGTATTCAATAAACGACGTTCGATTCAATCTCGTATAACGAACCTCTATTCTATTAATTACATTAGACATTATCCCAATCCAGTTTCTGAACGCTACACATATGCTTTCTAAAAGTTATAATTTACATCTTATATCTATAGATTCAACTTTTTTTTTACATATCAATATAATTTATTTCTTCTATAACCAATTTTTCACCATATATTTAACCTTATTCATGTACAGATTGGTAATTCAACTATTTGGTTAGTTTCATTAAAAATGATTTATTGGTACGAAGCATCTTTACGACATTCTCCAGAGCGTACATACTGTCAGTATTGTCTTGTTTGGTGATCGAAATGGCTTCAACCGTGTTTGTGATCAGATTTTACTATTTGGGAAGGGTTCCGCCACCCCGGGAATTTATTGAATAATTTATTGAATAACCAACACCTCTGCCGTATGTCATCCCACGTGGTTCACTGCGATCAGTGACTTAGCAGGGGTGCCCGTGTGGATGGGGTGAGGTTTGTCTGGGTCTTGGCAATGGATCAACGGCCCATCAATTGGGTGGCAGGACAGACATCGGGAGAGACTGGTTGAGGAAGACGTTTTGACTCTTCCAGCAGGGCTCTCTCGGAACATCAGCTTGCACCGCAGTGGGAGGGATGGAATCATTGAACACTGACCCCCAGATTCCTACCAACCCGTCATACCTTATTCCTTCCCACAACATCCTCTCCTAAAAAGACTCTCCATATAGCATCCCCATAGATGAGATTTAACCCTGAGGGGAATTATTCTCTTTAAGGCCTCCAGTGTGGAACTATTAAAAAAAAATAACCTGCATGTGGGATGCTGAAAATGGTAGATTTTTCATCAAATTAACTCGACATAATATTTCAGTTACTTTTAATCAACTAAAGTTACTGTAATTTATTTATTTATTTGTTTATAACGTTTACACAGTAGTACATTAAATATAAGTTGTAGGGTATTTTTCTAGTGTGTAGTTAGAAGTAAGATTGTAGAAATTATTGAAATTTGTACAGCGCCCTTGAGGTGATTTTACACAAAAACGGCGCTATACAAGTCATCCAATTATTATTATTATTATTATTATTTTAAATAAATTGCGTGGTTTTGTACCTATTACATATAAATCTGTAAATGTCAATAGGTAATTCCACCTGGGTTTTAAAACTAAATTATGATGAAAATAATAAAAACATCAAAATCGGATTGATCACTTCACAAATTGTATTGGTGGTACCAAGTCTCGTATTGTCGCGACTGATGCTAGATTATTCTGAATTCAACCTGTCTATTTTGGTTACCAATCCGAAATGCAAGAAACACTTGCGCAGTTTTTTTCTATCTTTCTAAGATATAAAACTGATGTTACATCACACATGTAGTGCTGTTAAGTTTCTGTTGAACAATTCAAGCATCGTACGACACTTGGTTCTTCACCTGCCAGGAGGATCATTAAATATTGCAACTCCAGATGATCGCAGGGCCCTCTCAACTATGTATGTAGTCACCATGATAATATGCTCGTATGTATGTAGGTTGTACCGTGTAAATATTGTGGCATACCCGTAAATATGTCCTATTCCAGTGTTGCAAAAAAGAAGTGTACAAGCAACATTTTTCAAGTACTTAAAAATAGATAACAAAAAAAAGGAAAGGTAGAATTTATGGTGGAAGTCATCAAACTACGACCAAACTGCACGGAGTATTAAGCCATTGGAACTAATAAAAGTTATGCGTGTGGTTGTGTAGATGCAATTTGCGATTTGCAGTAGTACGGGAGAAGATTTTGGCCACACGACACAAACTTCATCTCCGTGCCCGGGTTCTCGGGTGAAGTTTGTCTGGGTCTTGGCGGTAAATGCGTTTGCCCACCTACTGCTTGGCGAGCCGGATCGGGTGAAACTGGTTTAGGGAGACCTAATATAGACCACTCCAGCCGGACTCATTTGACACATCACCCTGCATCGCAGTAGGAGGGATGGATTCGTACATTCGTCACTACTGGACATATTGACCCCCAGAATCCTACCCACTCCTCTTACCCTTTTCCTTCCCAGAACGTCCAATCCTTTATTTCCCTTAAAAGACCCTCCACGCAGCATCCTCAAAGATGACACAGGCCCTGAGGCCTACCTAAACCTGCCAGAAACCTACTAGAAGCGATGAAAGAGCAATTATTATTTTAAAAATATATGGATATAAAATTATTTTCTTAATTAACACAACTTCTTAATTTGTTTATTTATCTATTTTTTAATGTTGATATTTACTTAAATCGTAATTAGTTTTTGCTTCAAAATATTTTTCATCCTGAGTTCGCTCCTCTTTTTAACATTAGCTCCGGCTTCTAGAGAAGAAAAAAAGGCTTCTAAAGAACATAAAAAGCTGTGAAAGCTAGTTATAAAATTATTATTATTAGTAACATTGTAAAAAAACTTAATGTAATTTACAATAATGCGATAGGTCAGTGGTTGAGTGAACATCGCGTTTGGGTCCCACCCAGGCGTTACGTGTTCGATTTCTCGGCTGGCTAAGTCCTCCATCTCAACACAAGCAATCTTAGTGTAATGGTATTAGGAGATTTTCAAATGTCTTTCTTTTTAAAAATTATAATTAAATAAAATTATTGAAAAAATAAATTTATAATACTAATAAATAAAAAAAATTAGTTATTTCGGCTTCTGGAATTATACCTAGCTCTATCATTAAAAATTTAGGTATATTAGATTTGTCAAAAAATTTGTACATAAAAATGCGAAAATCAGTCATTTTAAATACATGTAGGATTACAAAAGATTTTTTTTTAAATCGATCGGTAGGATTTATCGGTCAAATTAGGAATTCCACCGAGCCGAACCCTCTGAAATGAAAATATCAGTAGTCAGTGAATTATTTTCCCATTTAATAGTCTGGTAGGTTAACATTTTGTTATTGTATTGTTTTGTATTAATTATACTTTTACAATACACTTGCATAACGTGGATTTACTAGATGATCAATTTATGGAAAAGTGTGTGAAAGGGTTTAGTTTTTTCTATGGGGAAAACTAAACCCCGACCTAAAAGTCTGGTGCGTTAATTTAAAAAAAAATATTTTGTAAATTATTGGGTTACTTATTAGACTAGATACATATTATCTTACTCATTTGGTACCTTCACAGATTGTTTAAAAAATATGTATAATATTATAACTATACTTTTAGAGGAAATCATATGTCAAAAAATATATGTCTAAGACTTTACGTCTGCAGTTTTTTATGTACACTCGATTCATTCTTGACGTTGGTCTGGTTGGAAAAGCTTATATTATTACGATAAGTATCGATCCAAACGGTTTCAGGGTAGGTTTCAGATTACTAGATCTTAATGACGCCTTTGAAAGTCGAAATAGCTATTAAAATCAACTTTGTTATAACTAGAACAAAAATAAAATTATTCACTGAGTTAAAATTTCATTTAAATATCTTACCTTTAGAGTGGGAAATGTTTACGTAAATCCGCAGAAATGCTTAAAATATCGTCATGAAAATTTACACGTCTTTTTGTCTGAATTTATACAGACACTATTTTCTACATAAAACTTTTATTTAGGTACATACAAGCATAGCATAATATAGATTTTCTATAGATATATGTATATGAAAATCAACTCAGTGAATTTTTTAAAAAATAATAAATAACACTAACAATGTTTAAAAAAGCTCTGGGGCCATGAATGTTTGCACAGCTTTGGCTCTGAATGTACATGCATACATAACAGGGGCGGTCCGTGAGTTTTTAGTGAGATAGAGTGCCAAGCTTGAAAAAAATTACTTTACCGGTGTAGCTGAAAATTAAATTATAATATTTTAATTAATAAAGATAATACTAGCGAAAGTCAATCGAAAATCCGAAACAAAAAAATCAGAAAAAGATACGGATACATCTGGGACTCGAACCCAGGACCTCTGGTAATCCGGGCCAACGCGCTATCCACTGCGCCAACGTATCCCTATCCGATTCGGTCATTTTTAACTGTATCATGCTTCGACTGAGAACCAGCAACATTATTTTTCATTTTTCTTAACGCATATTTTTATTGGCTGCTATCTTTATGTATGATTGCAAGATTCAAATCGAACTAAATGCCCTCTAGATAGTGTCGGGATAAATTTTATCACTTTTATTAATATGCGACATCTATTGACTTTATCTGCAAGTCTAGGATGACATATTTTATTTTTTTATTTTTCACTTATTAACTTAAAGAGTTTAACCTCAGATTATAATATTTTAATTAATGAAGATAATATTAGCGAAAGTCAATCGAAAATCCGAAACAGAATGTATCCATATCTTTTTCTGATTTTTCTGTTTCGGATTTTCGATTGACTTTCGCTAATATTATCTTCATATAAATATTATAATTTGAGGTTTAACTCTTTAAGTTAATAAGTTAAAAAATTTTAGAGGAACACATATGTCAAAAAATATAAGTCTGCAGTTTTTTTTTTTATGTACACTCGATTTATTCTTGACGTTGGTCTGGTTGGAAAAGCTTATATCATTACGATAAGTATCGATCCAAAAGATTTCAGGGTAGGTTTCAGCTTACTAGATCTCTCTCGCTGCTGGAGACACAACTTAATGAGACATTTGAAAGGCAAAATAGCTATTACAAATAACATTATTATAACTAGAAGACAAATAAAATGCATCAATAAGTGATTACTTTTAAAGTGGAAAATGTTTGCGTGAAGCCGCAAAAATGCTTAAAATATCATCATTAAAATTGACACGTCTTTTTGTCTGAAGTTACACTCTGACACTCTTTTCAACTTAAAACTTTTATTTAGGTACATAAAAGCATAGCATAATATATAGAATTTCTATAGATTATGGTAAAAAAATGAAATTATGAAAATCATGAGGCCATGAAAGTTTGCATAGCTTTGTCTCTGAATTTACATGCATACATAAAGCTATTTTCAACTAAAAACGTTGATTTACGTAACCAGCAATTTACTATCTACATGGTTATTTAAATAAATAAATTATTTTTTTAAATAATTAATAAAAACACGATATACCTAATACTACAACTCGCGTGCTGTTGTTTGATCATCAAAGAATAATAGTTTGTTTAATTTTGTTAAATAATTATGACGCAGTTTTTCTTATGCACGAGAAAGATTTCTACGTCAGACAGGAGCAGAGATTTTCCTTTCACAAATGAGCGCTCTACAAAATAATAAGTCGAGCAAATAGAAAAACCGTTACATCTTTGTTAAAACTTTTCTTTAAAGTAACAACATTTTTATTCATTTCGTTCCATTGACCACACAGCGCCATATACCATAAATCCTAAAAAATACCTTTACACGCTAAAAGTATCTTGCGAAACACAATGGGAATGTTTCCCTGAATAATATTTAAGGGTATTTTTCAGGGCATTATGAAAGGTCTCGTTTAAATTTACTACTTCAAAGCTCGGCTGAAAAGGTAGCTTTGTCTTAGTCTGACTCTGGATGGTTTTATTCCTTTTGTGATTTCCGCACAAAGCGAGAAATCGGCTCGACTCTTCGGAAAAATAGATTTCCTTCTATTTTCACTCTGTAAAATTAGCATCCATATCGGAGACCTGAATCTTTTGCACTTTTCCGTATATTCAATTTTTTTTAAAGTTATGATATGAAATATATTTTTGTAGCGAAATAGATTTTTTCTATAAGACAGTGGTTGAAAACGTGAAAATTTTTGCCACTTGAATTTTTTCAACGTTTCTTACTCGTTATATAACTCGATCACAATTTTGCAAAACCTAACATAATATATATGTTTTTTATAATGTGAATACTCCCATCTGGAGCTAGTGAGAGAATGGCATTCCCAATTTGTTTATGCTGTAAGACTGAAAGTAGGTGGGGAAGAGGAAGGTGGGGAAGTACCTGGGTATTCAGATCTGGCTAAAGCTGTTTCAAGCAACGTTTTAATTCTGAATGGTGGTCTTACACCATAGCAATACTGAGAGTACCTTCCACTATTTGGGCTACCTGCATCGTGTTAACTTTAAAAGATGTTTTGAATAGAGACAACTTTTAAGAATCGAAACGTTGCGTTTTTTATTTTTATAGTCAATACCTCACAAAAATCCCAATTGCTCCCGTCAGGAGCCAGTGAGACTCTGGCATCCCCAATTGGGATATAATGTGAGGCTGAAGATAAGTGGGAAGGGAAGGAGACGGGGAAGAGGAAGGTGGGGAAGTACCTGTCTCTACAGATCTTGTCACTAAACACGGCTAAAGCCATTTCAAGCAACGTTTTAATTCTGAATGGTGGTCTTACACCAGGGCGATACTATGAATATCTTTTACTCTGGAACGTGCCGCAAATATAGTATATATTTTTTTATTAATTAATTGTGAAACAACACAAATTAATCAAATAAAATTTATTTGCGCACGCCGGGTTCGAACCCGCGACCTTCCGATTGGGAGTTAAGTGTCTTATCACTCGACCACGGACGGTCGTCAAAATATCGATAAACTAATGTATAAGACAAGATTTTATGCAAAGCACAAAACGTAACAATTATTATTAGCAATAATATTCAGCCTGAGACAATCATCCACATTGAAAAAAACTTCCTATAAAAGATACATGCCGCCGACGGGACTCGAACCCGTCGGGTTCGAGTATTGTCCTTCGAGTATTTAGTATCGACAGTGATAATAATAGTATGGATATATAATGTAATGTGAATGTACTGTAATGTAATGTAATATGTAATGAAATGTAAGAAGTATGTAATGTCCTCAAAACAGGCCTGTCCTAATGAGGTTAATATTGAAATGTGAACAATAATACCTACCATGTAAAGAAACAACAAGTTAATAAATAAAAAATGTAATGTAAAAAGTATATAATTCAAAATTCTAGTTAAGTAAGTGAAAAGGTTATTTTATTTTTTCTGGAATAAAAAACTTTAAAAAAAGGCTTTAAAAATATTACCACTCGCAATTTCATTCCACGTTTAATTAACGATTCTACACAATAACTGTAACAAATGCATTAAATTTTCCTAGCATTTTGTCAGCAGTTGTCTGGAATTTCACGAGGCATGAGAATGTCTGGGATCATCAGGCAGGAAGGACAGGCAGACAAACATCCTCTGCCGACACAATTGCACCTGAAGCGCGGATAATGGTCGCAATTTTCCCAACCAACAGACCCTCACAATGGCACAATGGGGATGAATTATTATACAGAAAGTATAAGGGGGACTCTCCAACGGCCGCGCGAAGAATGACGGTTAACCGCGAGTGGCATCGTTGCACTCTGCACTCTGTGCGACAACAGTACCTATTATTGCGGAATTTGAATATTTGGATAGTAATTGTCTCTTACGGACAACAAAATTGACGGCCGGCGTAGTAGGGGCAAGGATTTGGACTCCCATTGCGAAGGTCGTAAGTTAATTTTATTTGATTAATTTGTGTTTTTTCACAATTGATTAATCTTAATATATAAAACAAAGTCGGGTTAGTTACACCATTTATAACTCAAGAACGGCTGAACCGATTTTTATGATCTTTGATTTGTTGGATTTGTCTCCGTCCCGATTAACAGAATAATTGTTAAAACATCGGAAAAATTACTGGAAAAATTATATATGAAGAAAATTATTTTTTTTATATATTTTGTATGGAACGGCTTTTCAAATAATGTGCGTTGGTGTGCCGAAAATTTCGTGCTTAGTCAACAGCTGAATTTCATTTTTTGAACATAGAGTATTTATTTTAACTTAATAAAAACTTAATTTAATTCAGCTAATAAATGAATACAACATTAAACACAACATTCATTGAAACAACTATATAATAAAACACAACATTTATTGATTCTGAGGAGGTACGAAGTTTGTCGGGTCAGCTAGTTAGAAATAAAATATACTATATTTGGGTCACGTTCCAGAGTAGAAGATACTCTCAATATCTGGTGTAAGACCACCATTCAGAATTGAAACGTTGCTTGAAATGGCTTTGGCCGTGTTAGTGACTAGATCTGAATACCCAGGTATTTCCCCACCTTCCTCTACCTTATCTCCTTCCCTTCCCCGCTTACCTTCAGCCTCACAACATACTCCAATTACGGATGCCATAGTCTCACTGGCTCCAGACAGTAGCAGTTGGGACTCTTGTGAGGTAATCACTATAAAAAAAAATTAAAAAATAGACATTGTAAAGATTTGTTCCTTTAAATTAATGGAAGTTGAAAGAGATAAATTTCGTGATCTGTTTCTTTGAAAAAACTGCTATAAATATGTTAAGAGGCTAGACTTTGAACGACACGCGGAACACCCGCGTCTGTCATTCTGTCCCGCTCACAATAAGCTCACGCACACTTACAATACATCGAATGCGAAATGTGCGAATGAGACAACGCTCAAATTTACCTACAGAAATCGCTCGAAAAAGGGTTTATAGAGAATACACTTTTCTACACCGAAACTTTCACGAAATTGAAATTTAAAAAAAAATATTTTTTAGAAAGAAGAAGCTACGTCGGTAGCTTTTATAATTTTATAATTCTTTATGAGAGTTGAGTTAGCAGCACTTTTTCCTTCAATAATATTTTTTGATAAATCGTACATGTTTGACAGTGAATGTTTACGTTAATACGAAACGCATCGAAAATTCGAAAACATACCGACATAGTTTTCACCCTCTAAAAGGCAGTATAAAAAAAATATATTCATTTTGTACAATTTTCGATGTAGAAAAGTGTTTTTTCCCGGGCGTCCTTTTTGTATGAAGTCTATCGTCTTAAAGCACAAATGAAGTGAGGCTGAAGATAAAGAACGTGAGTCTGAAGATAAATGGGGAGGGGAAGGAGATAGGGAAGAGAAAGGTAGGGAATTTTCTGGCTTTTCAGACTTGGTCACCATACACGGCTAAAGCCGTTTCAACCAACGTTTTAATTCTGAATGGTGGTCTTACCCCAGGGCGATACTGAGAGTATATTTTACTCTACGTATACTAAGTACACCTTATATTAATTTCAATAATTGAATTGTGTAATAATACAAATTTGAATGCCGCGATTTTAACCTGTGATCTCCGGATCGCTAGAAGAGAGCGTCGCCCCTCAACCACGAAGGCCTCAAATTATTTTATACTTTCTTGGATTTCATTTGAATACGATGTAAATCACATTATTTTTGATTTCTAGTTTTGTCCTAAAATATTTTTAAAAAATGTATAAAACATATTTAAATAATAATGGTTATTTTTCAGAAAACATTCCGGAAACCGAACTGTAATATGATATTATATGTGTAAATAATCATATTTATGTAGTAAAACCACCAATATATTTTCATAATATTTCATCCTAACATTCCATATAAGCGAACAACCCCAATGGAAACACTTACCCCTTTTCCATCAAGAATTTCACTTCATAACCAAGGTCAAACACTTTTATTTCCCAGAATATAAAACACAACGACCCTTGCTAACCCAAGGAGCAAAGATGAAAAAACTACGGGGTAGAAAAATATCACCGAACGGTGGAACCCTTTTAGAGAGTAAACCATTGGAAAACAGTTCATTAGAGCTACCTACATGTTTTTTTTTAAGTGCCTGTTTTATTCTCCGAGATTATTGCGCTTCTCTTTAAGAGGGTATAACCAGACAATACCGAAAATTTGTCCTTTTTAGATCAAATTCTAGACGTATTGACCTTTTTTTACAAAAAAATTCAAATTGTATTTGAAAGATTGTTATTTTATCTGGTAAACGCACTTTTGTTTAAATTTTGAAAAACTAAGTATATTTTTACTATAAAATTTTCAAATGAAATATTGTATTATCCAATACCAATTTCAAATAATATAAATATAGCAAAATAAATTAATACAACATAAACTAGTAAAGACACTTTTCAGAATTATAAGTTTAGTTTAAATAAAATCCGAGAACGTGTTTCGTGACGAAAATACCTCAGTTTTTCTATTTATTTAAGATCTTACAAACTAAAATATTTGAGATTTTTTTACACACTTCTTATGTATAGACATTATTTAAAAATCATAAATACTTGTGATCAAAAAATACTTACAAGAAGTACACGATATTTATCAATTTATCATTTTGATCATTTTTATTGCTTAATTGAATGTAGGTAGGTATATATTAAAGCAAGTATATAATGAAATAAATCAATATTAAGTATTTATTTTTTAAAAAATGATACGGGGAATAACCGATCATTCTCATCGGAACCTCCCTGTACAGTTGCAAGCATTTTAGAACATTAATTCTCATCCGCTGGTCAATGGGTCTGGAGAGAGAAAGGCTCTCTTTAGATGCAACGTTATATATATATTTCTCCATCCAATCAAACTTTCATACCTATCTTATCTGACAATATGTTCTAATATTACCTATGTACATATATTATGATATAATGAAATAATAACTCCAAAGAACAGATAGTCAATTTGAGTAAACTGTGCAATTATCACCTCATATGAGGTGTTTAAAAGCAAAGGCAGCAATCTCCATTTCGGCCAGATTGCTATGTTTGCTTTTGAAATGTCATGGAGATATCTTTGCTCTTACGTACAATATTACATTAAAATAGTGTATGTATATCCGTGTGTACAATGTTTGTATATAATAATGTAGGTAAAAGCAAAGACATTAATCTCCATGTCCTTTGGAAAGCAAACATAGCAATCTGGCCGAAATGGAGATTGCTGTCTTTGCTTTTATACACCTCATATGATACCTTGGTCCTTGACGTGTTTCTTACTTTATTAATTGGTGTTGTATTAGGGTCATTCGTTGGGTTATTGATTTCTAATTGTTCAAGTAAATTTAATCTAAGACCCTTTCTTACTGTTTTTAATGGAATGGTTTAGGCCCCTTGTTATTAAGTAAATTGTGATTATTCCCTAAGAAGTGTTCTGCAAATATTGAAAAGGGGCTTTTATTATTAACATCGTATACGTTCTTTGAATCTAGTTGAGAATGCTCTTCCCGTTTTCTGATATAAGTAGCGATACACTACATTATGTAAATAATCTATTTTTATCTTATTTCAAAGTACCTGAGTAGCCCCCTAGTTATTTAAAAATACTAGCTTCTGCCCGCGACTTCGTCTGCGTATACGATTAGTACTTAGAGTAATCTATATTCTTTTCCTAGGTTCCATCTACGTGTATACCAAAATTCTTAACCCATTTATTTAAAATATCTATAATTCTTGATTCGATTCAAAGTATTAGGCAAGTACTTCTAATAAATTCACTAATTTAAATATTTTCTGAAATAGAATTTTGATTTAACAATCATTGTTTTGCAAAATGTCATTCTCATATTTTGACATTTTCTATTAAACAATAATTATAATTTTCGATAGATTGAAAATAAACAGCTAGCTTTATAAATTATGGCTTATATGTTCTCTGAACTATATTATTGTAAAATTTCATTAAAATCCATTCGGTAAATTTTGCGTCAAAGAGTAACAAACATACATACATCCATACAAACTTTCGCGTTTATAATATTAGTAAGATTAACTTTGTTTCTCAATGATTAAAAAATATTGACCATAAAATATCTAAAAATATTCCACGCGCAAAAAAAATATTTATTTTAAATATATCTATTTGTAAAAATTCTTTAATTGTTATTTTCAAACATATTTTAATTTATGTAATTAGGTACACATTTTTATTATGCCCGGTGGCAGTTTTTCGCTTTCTTAAAACTTTGTCAGAGTTTCACGCCGAGGGATGCAAAGATCTCACTGGCTTTATACACTCATTTGCGATATTCATAAAAAAATAAAACTAAAATCATTCTTGAAAATTTCTAACGAAAATACTCAAAAACAAATATTTGTCGGCCTGTGTCACCGCTTAGCATATATCTTTGCTGGTATATTGCTACAAGAAAATGTCATAAATCCTGAATCTTCCGTCTGGGAGTTGAACCTCGGTAATCCGGACACGTGCAACTACATCACGTGACCCACCGAACCAGCAAATGTGTTAAACTTCAGAATGGCTTTACCGCTTGGCTTGTTCATCTTATGCTACATCTCATTCTCGTTCTTCTGATATGTTCCATTATAATACTTCTCGCTTCCAGAGCTTAGACGTTTTGCAAAAACAGTAGGCAGAAAAAACAATTTTTACAAATGGCAAAAAAAAAAAAAAGTAAAAAAGCCGAAAAAGTAGCAAAAAATCTTGTTAACATAATAAAGTCTGAACAACATAATGATGATAATATCCAGATTTTGCTCAATAATACCAGCAATTAATATTGTCAACAGTTGTCTCTGTGATTCCATTTAATTGTCGTATAATATAATTTGTACTGAAAACATGTTTTTTTAAATTAGTGGCAATAATCATGCTTGCAAATAATTTATTACACATTGTAGCTACAACGCTTAAAAAATAAATCATATATATTATTGTATACATAAATTATATCTAATATTGTAAATTTTAATGTAGTTTCTCTTTCTCTATGTAGTTATTATTAGTTCACACTTCTAAACATATTTTTGCATAATTTCATATCGTTATGTTGTAAATCATATTGTAATTTCTCCATCTTGTTATCAGGTACCTGGTACACACTCTAAATACTACCAACTTACCTACTTATCTCATACTCTGTAAATCTGAATATAGTATATGTTACCAGGTTAATTCGGTAAATCCGAATAAAATACATGCTATCATATTACTTTTTCTACGGAGTCACAAAAAAAATGTACTTATGTATATATTTCTTCATTACACAACTTGGTTTCAGAGAAAAATATATATTTTTTTGTTTTTAATGGCTTTTAGTTTTTGTTATGTAATTATGTACATTTCTTAAGGAATAATATGAACTAAACCTGTCAATTTGTCTGTCCTAGAACGGTAAACTTTCCTAGTTGGACAGGCAAAGCTTCTTAAAATGTAAATTGTACTTTCTTTTGTATCTATCTATAATAAATAAATAAATAAAAAAAATAAAAATAAATAAAAAATAGTAGATTCCTGTTTTACCAGAGTAACCATTTTTATTATCAATGGATAGGACAATAAAATGTACAGATTCCTGTTTTATCATTGTAAGCATTTCCCTTCATGCAATAGAGCCATATCTATAGATTCCTGTTTTGTCTTCACCACCATTTTTCCTTTGTTTTTGCAAGGCTTAATTTTCTCTCTCAAAATTAGCAAACTCATGGAACAACAGCGTCCTACTGTTTTTGTTATTATAAAAGGAAGTAATATGTAAGTTGTAAATAATTAGATGTATTTTCTATCACATTATAATTATTAAAAGAAAAGATATTATTTCTTGCTTTGTTGTTGAAGCACATGTGCAAAATATCCACACTTCCTGCGAGGCAGTAATTTAACCTACTAAGTCTTCCCAAAGGCATCACGTAAGTTAGTTCTTCACCTTGAAAGAATCAAAAGCCTGTATTGGCGACCTCGCGTAAAATTATCTGGCGCGTAGAATCATATTTTAGCCAGGATGTCTGGTACTGACATATGTGCTTGACTGATTTTATTGACATATTTTGCAATATGCGCGGTGTGTATCACCTATAATTTATATAGATGTACTTTTTAAGGGTGATCGCTTACCAACTAACCATCACGTCGTTTCCGTAGAGGAAGGCAGAGGGGAAGGACCGCCAAACTACTCGGTCTTCCAAACACTCATTCACTCATTCACATTCATGCATCATCTCATACATACTCTTCTATTATTTTAACTCTTGACATGGACTTTTTGTACTTTTGTGATTTTTTAAGTTCACTAACAGTATTCACCTCTCGACTGCCGTTCGCCCACCGGTGGCCGCGGGTCGAAATTTAAAAAAAAATTTTTTTGAAGCGATTTTGTTCCTTATGTATAAAGAAGTTGTATGAAGAACAAGGTCAGAATCGCTTGCGCCGTTCTCGGTCTTGACATAGCAAAAATCCGCATAGCGCCAACCCATCTGAATAATTTATAATAAATATCTATGGTCAACTTGGCGTCACTTTTACAAACGGTTTTCAACTGTCATTTCATTTTCAAACAAGTAGTTATGTCATTACTTCTTCGAAAACACCTTTGAATTGGTTTTTTTCATGTAGGGTGTCTATTCAGGTTTGTAGAGAAATAAAAAAAAATTATCATTTTCGTATGAATATATTTTATTTACATTTTTTTGTCGAATGGGAAATATTTTCACATTTTTTGTTAAAAATAGCTATTCTGGGAAAACTTGTAACGATATTATCATGAAATATATATGAATAATAAGGTACATTATCTGGCAAACAGAAAACAATCACAAAAAAAACAATTCCTTTGTTTTTATACGATATTTGAGCAAAAGCCGGGAAGATAATTTCGCGCGATTTTTTCCAAAAACACCTGGCATTCAAGAGGTTCATTCGAAAGGTAAATTTATGAAGACTCTAAGTTGTTAACAAAAAATATCAATTTTTTCGTTCTTTTTTTAAAAGGAATTGTGATATTGAAGTAGATATTTTGTGAATTCTTTCAGCTTTACAAACCCCACAATAATTCGTGTATCAATAGGTGTATCACCTACATTCCTTTATCTACCTATATAAACTATTCTCCATGTATTTAAAAAGATATTTCAGATGAACTAAAACCAGTATAATGATTATATTTTGAAGGTTCAATCGATTACACGATACACGTATCTCTCGAAGGCCACATTTATATAATCGAGCAGGCTTTTATTTAGAAGTGTTTGGTGAGAAGCGTCTTGTAATAATATGGTGAGATATCATCATGTTTTTACCAACCCGTCTGCGTCTGGTTACTGCCAATAAAACGCCAAGTTCTCAGTAAACACTTAAGACATCGGTTAAACAACCACTTCTGGAACGATGCTAGATAAATTCTCTCAGAATATATGGCATAGTATTATTTTCACAGGAACGAAATAATTTTTATCCGGTAATTGTGCTGGAAATGGGAGAGACATTTTATTTTTATTCTTAAGTGAATATCGCATAAAACTCCCAATTCCCTTCTGTCAGTAGCAGGTGAGACTTTGGCATCCCCAAATAGGGTATGTTGTCAGGCAGAAGGGAGTAGGCAAGTGATGGGGAAGAGGAAGTAAGTAGGAGGAAGGGAACTATCTGGCTATGTATTTTGGTCTCATAGTCAAAGATCTTAATCGATCGACAACACGACCCTTTGTAATAACAAGGTTCCATCTATTACGGAAACGTCACGCAGTTATGGGATCTGTGGTAGGCTACCTTAGAGTTCTTATCGCATGATGTTATAGCAACAGATGGAACCTTGTTATTCCAAAGGGTCGAACAGTCAAGTCAATCTTCAATCCCGTCAATTAGTATTAGAAAAAAAATAGAGGTTATTTTTTATACACTCTTTGACTATTTTTTCACATAATCGCCATCCCTTTGAATTTTTCGGCAGATGGGAATTGCTGTGACGACTGTTTTTCATCTGAAGGCTGTATTAAGCCACCCACATTTCACGGGGAATTGGTATGATGACTGTCTTAAGCGTGTAATAAGTCGCCTGGATGTCACAGAAAATCCTCACCTTGCAATTAAGTCGCTTAAGAAACTCGCTTGAGCTATTGACCCGATTATTCTTGTGCTGCATGTGGCTCGCATTTGGCGGGATTTCTTACCGACATCTTTCACGCAACTGGACACAACAACGTAAGTTTATGTACTACCGTATTCCTGCAATGCTCACTCTGATCAGAAGATCCTTCTCTACCACTCAGTATTGCCAACCCTCAAAAAACAAAAAAACCACAACCCATTATGTTCACAGTACACACACTTTCTCAACATGCCTAGTATTTCTATTTCCTGTCTTTGCAAAGTTGGTAGTATGTCGGATCCAGATATATAATTAAAAAGAAAACTAGACATTCTTTCCTTACAAATTTGAATGAAAACAAATTTTTCCTGCCAATTTAGCTCGCGCTCTGTCTCACTTGCACTCACCTGACATCGTAGATCTCTATCCCATTTAAATTGCGAAAATACAGTATTACACAGGAAATTTAAGGCTCGTTTGTCCAAATATTTATATCAAGAAATAGACCACATGGTATTTCTTATATCATTCTCTATTCTATGGATTTAGAACATCATATAGTAGGACGCGTTGGCGTTATTTTAAAATGTTTCTCTACATTAAATTTTGTAGTTAATTTATAAAGACTGATGAAGAACGACTGACTAGATTTGGCTTGCTCGAGCCCTTATATAGGGCCGAGCCTGGTACGAGAACGGCAGGCGAAATCGTGCACACGCTGGAAGATTCCCGAAATTTCAGCGCAGCGCTACGTATTGTGTGTCGTAGAACCGAGCTCTTTCCAGAAGGTGGTCAGTAGGCGCGCAGTACTAGATAGGCCGCTACGTAAGTAGGTGAATCGCTACACTTTTAACTTTGTGATGGCATTATTTTATTTAAAAAAAAGATGTATAACTTAGTTCACATAATTTTACTATATAAACACAATCTATATGTTTCGTGAACTATGTTGACATCTTCTGGATTTCGAGAAAATGTACGCTATAGTTAAAAATTAAATGTAGATACATAGATGTGAGGAAGGGGTAGAAGGTAGGAGGAGGAGTAAGAGTGGAAAAAGTTTATTAGAATTAGGGAACACAATGTCATTAGAAGGCAAAGATCGGTTAAGTTGAAAAATGTTTAAAAGAGTTTAATCTGCTAATAAATCTGCTTTGATGATAACACATTTTTCTTATTTCTAAAATTTCAAAAATTAATATAGCTTTTGCAGATTAATAGTATAAATACTGTGTTTTGGGCGAGTTTGATCGACCAAATTAAGAAAATCCCAAGAGCTTGCCATTACCACACAAAAATTCCATAAATTTTACAATTCCGAAATTGTAGGTGTTTTCAGCAACAATTGGATTAGCGAAGGAAAACTCTTGCAGCCTTTTTTTTACTTATAAAGATGTGTAAGTTGTATGCAATTGATAAACAACCGTAAATGCAAAAACCTTACTAATAGAAACGTAAAATAGAAACTGATATTTAACAGTCATAAAATAGTTTATGGACAGACAAACACTGTTTATACAGCCAAAGAGGGTTGCTTATCTATTGCGTAAACTTGAAATGTCTTATCGAGTATCGGAATATTTTCAAGGTTTTCAATATGCTATATATTTATTCTAAATATACGTTTTAGAAAGTACATAAAATTACATTTCAGCTTTTTATATGGAAATATATTATATTATATGGAAAAAAAACATGAACTATTTTTACTCTTAACCCTTAAAAAAATTGGCATATTTTGTCAGAGGCTAAAAATATTCCCGCTTTGCAATAAAATTCAAATAAATGGAACATTTGTTAACGTATTCGAAAACTAAAAACTGTTTTCGAAAGGTGATGTAATAGGCTCAAATTTCTAGATTAAAAATTACTTTGCATTTTTTTAAATAATTTTTTTTTTTTGCGAAAACTTTAAAAAGTGTTCAAAATGGCTCACTTTACCTTTTTTTCTAACTAAAATTACTGATAATGAAAAAATAATAAAACACATACTTATTTCATTAGATAAATGAATTATAAACCTTACTGTCACTTCACTTTTTTTTGTTTCATGTAAAAAAAATTCAAAAAAAATTCACAAAGTTCCATAATTTTTTTTCAAATTGCTATCGGAAACTTTGGTTTCAGAAAGGGGTAAATTTTAATTTTTTTGTGGTTTTCTTTTTGATTTGAATATATAGTTTGTTGTATTCTCTTTCCAATACCGTTTAGATCACATTTCTGACTATGATAGTAAGGGAGAAACAACGATTTCTGTGAGACCTATGTGAGTTGGGACAAATATGGTCTCCTGTGATTTTAACGTCAAAAAAATGTTGATACTACGGAATTTAGAAAACCCATTTCTTTTATATGGAGAATCTGCAAAAAAAAATTGACACTTTACTTAATATCTGGTTAATGGGCGTTTTCCAAAAAAGATGTCGGTGACGTAATAAGAATTCCACTTAAGTGAGATGCTGCATTTCGATTAAAATAAACGTAAATTTATTAAAGAAAGTATGAACTTCATGACAAAAAGTATTTAAATAGAAAATATCAATATACTTCGAAAATAATTGCAATTTAAGTTTAATACGATTGGTAAGAAATTCTTTTACGTCACTTTTATCATAAAGTTTATAAAGAAAATTAAAAGAAATTCATTATTTCAGATTTTTATTTACGAATTAAAAACACAATCTGTCTCCTAAAAAATATGAATAATCAAGCTTATTGAAATAAATATTAAGTTTTTAAATAAACATATTCATTTACGCTACTTTTGGATACTTTGTACTGTATATTTTTCGTTCTAGAAAGACGAATATAAGTTGTTGTTTTACGAATGTTTAATTATAACAAATTAAAAATTAATCATGAACTATATCGATAAAAAATAGAACAAATTTCTTTGAGATATAATAATTTATCTTAGAAAATAAATCACAGCAATAACAGGACAGTGACGTAAAGAGAAACATTTGGTAACATTTAGGAATTCTAAGGCCTCGGCCAGACTGAGAGGCTTGCGCGGTAGCGACAGCGGGCGCGAAATATCAGTCGTATGTATACGCCCGTTGTGGCTACACTGCACTGGTATGGGAAGAGTGGAAGATACTCTCAGTATCGCCCTGGTGTAAGACCACCATTCAGAATTGAAACGTTGCTTAATAATGGCTTTAACCGTGTTTAGTGACTAGATCTAAATAGCCAGGTACTTCCCCACCTTCCTCTTCCCCATCTCCATCCCTTCCCCACTTACTTCAGCCTCACAACATACCCCAATTGGAAATGCCATCGTCTCACTGGCTCCAGACGGGAGCAGTTAAGACTCTTGTAAGGTATTCTCTATAAAAAGAGGGCGATTTTACGTACTACCGCCACCGTGCAAGGCCTGCCGCGCAAGTACTTTTTCTTCCACTTGTTCATTTTTCTTTTATTTTTATTTTCGTTTCTGTTCTCTCCAACGTTTTCTTTTTCTATTCTTCTTTGATTAGCTCTTTGATTTTATTTGGTTGTTTTTTTTGTCTTTGTAACTCTTTTTTATTAAAGGCTTCATATTTTTTAGGGTCGTTTTTAATTTTATCCCTGTACCTTTTAGATTTTTCTGCATCGTTTTTAATTTTTCAGGATCGTTTTTAATTTTGTCTCCGTACCTTTTTGATTTTTCTGCATCGTTTATAATATTTCAGGATAGTTTTTAATTTGTCTCTGTACCTTTTTGTTTTTTCTGCAACTTTCAACGGCGTATTTGAACATAAAATTGAAATAAATTATTTAGAAAAATGGACAAATAATTAGATAGGTAATAATGGGCTACACGTGCATACCGTATATAGCCTGAAATGGGGAACTAAGTTGAAATGCTATTAAAGTACTTGTTAATATACACAACTATAATCACAGGATCCACTAAAACACACAGGAATATAAATCATGCTACATTTTATACTTACTTAATCAAAATTGAATGAACCAGCTGATTTTATACTCGATGTCAGAGTTGCTTCTATAGTAATAGTTATTCATATTGCCGTCAATATTAGTACTTTAACACCATTTCGACTCTTTCAGAATTAATCTTAATTAATAAAAAAAGAAAAAAAATTATTCACATATGAAATAAAATATTTTTTTTATTTTTATCTATGTTGTGCTTTTTTGTTCAATGCCTCATGTATCACTCAACCCACATATCTACAGGTAATACGTTACATTTTGAAGATACATGAAAAATATAAATTTAATTAGTTAATTGTAACGCACTCAAATACACTAAAAGAAGGACAGAGTGAACCGACCTTTAGAATTCCATTACGTCACTTTTAAGTTCCATTCGAAGTAGCGTAATCGCGTCAATATTTTTTCAAAATGTATTTATCAATAAATTATGAAACGTCTGTTTGTTCTAACTAAACATTTCATAAAACAATAAATGAATCAATTTAATACAAAGTAGAGTCTAATACATGCTGTTAATTTACCTGGAGAAATACGGTGTCGTTGGTGGAACACTTTTTTAGTACAGCTGAGAACGACCACCTTTGTTACGATTTCTTGGCAAATTGGCTGACAAAAACCAAGCATGGCCGCCCCTCATAGACTAAATAGGGTCGCTATTTTCGAAAATATTCATCGATTTGGTAATATTTGTTTTGGAAGACGTCAATAATGTGGTAGCGTAGTCGGAAATTCCACCATACGTTATTTCGTAGGACAACTCAATATCTGGCATTTAAATTATTTTGCACGATAATTAATCTATATTACGGTTGCAAATCGAAAATACTATTATATAGTATTAGTAGAATTAGAAATAAATACTGGGATAACATAAAATAACATTAATTTTTGAACTCTAACTGGTAGTGGTAGGTGTAGGACATACCAGAAACAGTGACCTGTAGACTTACTTATTGTGAAATAATATCGAAATTTAAAAGATTTATTCATTATTTTTAGTCCATAAAGGTATTTATTTGTTATTATATTGGTAAAATATATGGGGTGGTCATTAAAACCGACACAACATAAGTTACTGGTCCTGAAAGTGATGGGACACTGACTTTTATCTATGTACACTTTTTTTGAAAAACGCCCTAATACAATAAAAAAATTATTAATTATTTCCAGAGAATAACAAAAAAATGGTTTAATTGTTTGTGCAGTATAAACGTCGTTTTCTTGGATTTATATTCACTTAGCTACTATTAGGAATTTCCTGGAGAGACCACATTACAAATGAGGAGGTTCTCCGAAGAATCGAAAGAGGAAGGCACCTGCTCAGGATCTTGTCCGAAAAGCGTGCAAGATGGATCGGCCATATAATACGACAAGAAGCCCTCGTGCATGCCATAATGGAGGGTATGACCCAGGGGACAAACTCTAGGGGACGCCCACGCCGAGAGTACCTGGAGGACCTGCTGGTGGACATGCGTTGCTCATCATATGCAGACTTCAAAAGAGCCGCACAAGACAGGGAAGAATGGAAGAGAAAAATAGAGGAAATTGCTGCAAACCAATCCCAGGATTGAAACCAGAGAGAGACAAAAACATCCATAAGACATTTACGTCATCAAAAACAAAACTTTCGTCTAATTGTTATAAAATTTACGCGACAAAAGTCAATTAAAAAATAATGTCAGAAATAACCTAACTTTTTCAGGACGGATATCTTTTGCGTCATTTCGCCAAAATGCGACGTTTCCAGCACTTTCGCAGCCCAGTTAACGATTTTTGAAAACTACCTAACTAACTAACCATCACGCCGTTTCCCGCAGGGGTAGGCAGAGAGGACGGACCGCCAAACAACTCGGTCTTGGCACACACCCCTTGCCTCATTCACATTCATACATCTTCTCATACATACTCTTCTATTATTCTGACTCTTGACACAGCCCGACTCAAGTACCTGATTCACTTGATCGTGCCACGTCTTCCTTGGGCGTCCTCGGCTTCTTCTACCATTCACATTCCCGTCATAAATTCTCTTTACACTCCTTTCTTACACGATATTTTTAAAATTAATTAAAATTCAAAACTGAGTTCTTACAGTCTTTATTCAATGTGTCAAAACTCCGCCCAACGGTTGGGGAATATTATTTTTTTCATTAGTAAGGCTTTGATTATTTAACTGAGACGAAAAATTATAGACAAATTTGTTCACTTATTGAACGCTGAAAAATGTTATCAAAAACAAATATTTTTAGCATTTATTTTTTGATGCAACATTTGTATCATACTAACTTCATAGTCACATTTTGCACGATATAAAAACCTGTGTCCCCAGTGATATACAGGAATTTACAAAAGTAAGATACTGTATGCACTTTGAATGCAGGTACAGGACTTTTACAGTGGAGCAAACAAATGATAACACTGCGACGGTCGGCAGGGGAATGTAGAGTAGACAAAGGTGTCAAAGGCTTTACAGGGATTGGGTTAAGATTCTCACGGCAATATGTTGTTTGACTTTTGGGAAGTTGTTAATGTTGCACTTCCCTCTTTCAAATGTGCTTCCGAGAAGTGACTGCGCAGGCCACTTTGACGCGGGCTTACTGTGACACCGTATCGCTAGAACTTAAATAAATACACAAGCTTCTTCCCTTGGTAAATAAATGTTCCTTAATTACGACCATTGCTGTACTTCCTGAAATAGTAATAATAAAAATTATTTAAATTTATTTGTCAACAGTTTTTAACAAATTAATACAACCTTTTCATTTAACATTGTTTCTACTGACAAATGGGTCACTGTTCATCTATACTATAAAGTCTTCACTTGGTTAAATAAATACACCATTGACTTACAAAACACTTGTCTTTAATTAGACCACATAAACTGTATTTACAATATTTCCATCATCTTCCAGAATCTATCTGATCCCTGCCTGAGGCGAGATGCCTGCCTTTTTTACCACTTCGCCATCTGTCGCTATTTTTAAGAACCATCATTAAACAAAGCTATGAAGCAATTATAACCGCCATCTATGCGGTTTTAGCCTAATTATATATATTCCATATACATTCAGAATTTCTCACGGAAAGCAGCTGATTTTCAGCAGTGTCGCTCGTGTTGTATTTAGATGTATATGTAAGTCAATATTGCGCGATACCCTAAAAGTCGACCAATACGTTCATCGATTCATGTTGTATACCTATAAATTTAAGTTAATAAATGCTGTATAAATTTAAACAATGTTTCATCTTTAATCTCAAACCTATTATGAATCTTTGATACAAGCTGAGGGATTAAATTCATAGATGGCGTTAGTGTTGTGTTAGTCACGTACGATATTAAAGATTTTATTATTTTCCACCCCCAGAACAAAACAAAGGATGTTATATATAGGATATATTACTAATTTCAATGTTTAGAACCAACTGTATGTACCTACCTATTAATTAATTTATTACTGTAAGTTTATTTCTACTACATTTCATTTAATTTGTAATTTGTATTTTTCATTCTTGTAGATTCTAAGTCACTGATTGTAAACAGTTATTATAAAATTTAAAAATTATAATTTATTAACTTTTTTTTATTTAAAGGCTTTACTTCCCAACTCAAACACGAGAAATGTTTTCTCCATTGAGTTGAGTAGTTTGTTAAAAAAAATCTATTTGTAAATCGCTTTTAAGACCCAACTGTGTTTATTTTCTAAATCTGTTATGTGTATGTATTTTAAATTTTAAAAAATGTGAGATTATAAAAACTCTGTTCCGGTTTAAAACGTCCCCTTCCTCTATCATTTCTTATATAGTAAACAAGTGCTATTTTGTACTCTTAGCCTGTTGGGTGGGTGATTATCACCATAAAAATAACGTCAGCATGTAAAACTTAGGGGGTTTCTCACCATCCTCCCAATAGCTTATCTACTCTAATAACGAATATTATGAAAAATAAAAATAAAATACTCGCAGTGGTTAGAAAACTCGGTTAACTTATCCAATATATAGCCACTATTTAAAGGTTCGAGTACCGAATTATAAACTCCAACTTAATAAATACATAAACCGTAAATCGTTAATCGAAAATATTCGTTATTAGTGTAGATAAGCTATTAGGAGGATGGTGAGAAACCCCTTACAAAATTACAATAAATCGATGGATTCAACTGTTCGGAAAAGTGCTTCATTTAAAAAAAAACATAACCCTTTTCTCTTTACCAAGTCCTAATATTTTACATTTGGTACTTCGAGCCGGATTTTACAAATGTTTTTCAATAAGGTACTATTAGTTTTAATGTGAAACATTTCTTTGATTAACCAAACCTTCTCTCTTCGGTGTAAACTAGTTCTACTTCTTAATATTCCTTTATCTTTGAAATGTCTCCTTCCTATGAACAGTGTTATCGCAGATACGTGTTCTGAATTTTTCCCGAAAGATCCATAAATCTCTTATTGAAAGTTTGATGTAGAACACGGAATACAATATTAGGAAAGAATTACCAATGATAACTGCACTGCGATTCCAGATTCTGATTTTGGCAAGGTTTCAATTATGTTTTGATAATAATTGTATGTGACTTCATACATTTTACGTTAAGAAAGGCGACAATTCTTTCACAGCATAGTAATGCATACATTTTAAAAAAATATATATTTAATTTAAATTAAATTAAATTTAATAATTTTATTATTAAGTTTTGCTAGTATTCGAGAGATTTGTATTTTCGTTACAGCTGTTTCGGCTTAAAAGGCCATTATCAAACTGTCAGTTTATAATGGCCTTGTAAGCCGAAACAGCTGTAACGAAAATACAAATCTATAATACTTGCGGAACTTAATAATAACATTATTAAATTTAAATTAAAACAAATAACTTTGTTTAAACCACTAATATAATCACAATTACCTACATGTTTCAAAACCGATGGTTTCTTCGTCAGGGTAGTAATGACATATTATTAGTGGTTTAAACAAAGTTATTTGTTTTAATTTAATTCAAAATGACGCCACAAAGTGATTTTGCGAAGTTTGAAGAAATTATTAAATTTAATTTATATTAAACCTAATAATAACATTATTAAATTTAGTTTAAATTAAACTTAATAAAAACATTATTAAATTTAATTTATATTGAACTTAATAATTACATTATTAAGTTTAATTTAAATTAAGATTTAAAAAAATTAAATGGAGTTCTACGAATTAAACACAAATAGTATATAAATAATGCATACATGTTCAAAATTTAGCAAGAAAAATATTCGTTATAGAATATTTTAATTTTAGCATTCTGTTTCTCTCTGAGCGTGAATTTTTTAATGGAAATACCGCACAAGAGTCCCAACTGCTCTTGCCTGGTGCCAGTGAGACCGTGGAAATTGGAGTATGTTATGAGACAGGAGGTAGTACGGAGGGAAAGGGGATATATAAGTGTAAGGTGGAGAAGTACCTGGCTATTCAGATCTACTCACCAAACTCGGCTCGACCACGGAGGCCATCAAAATATGGATAAATGATTTATTAGATCGGTTTCCGATTCATAAAATACTTTTATGGCGGACTAATATTTCTTGGTTGATGTTCTGGTACCGAAAGAAACTCAGTGAGATCGGGCTACTCTATAAAATTTACATTTTTTTATTGAGTTTGGCAACGTATTGAAAATTTTAGGGTCATTATATTATAAGGTTCTTCGACCATATATATTGACATATCTGGGAATTACAAGTACCTACATCGTTTCTTTATTTATTACGAGCTGATACCCGGCAGGCGTTGAAATGCCAATTAAATATATAAACTGTTTCTCCCTTCCTGTCATTTACCATTCGTCCCGTTCCCCTTCTGACTCCTCTTCCTCTTCCCCTCCCGCGCTCCCTTTTTACCTTCCCGGGATCCCCCCTCCCACCCTCTCACGCATTCCACTTCCCCTTCTTCGCCTTCACCTCTCCCGCGAAGCCCCCCCTCCTTAATTTCCTAACCGACCTTCCCCCACTCTTTTTTCCATGCCACCTAACTCCATAAAATACACACATTTTCCAACAATTCGTGTGACGTTTTTCATTTTTTTAATGCAAATTTCATAATTCCAGAGCTCACCAATATACATATAGAATTATCCACGGGCATGTTCCCAACAATTAAAAAAAAAATAATAGCAATCGGATGTAATTTTAATCGCAATCGTTTGAATAGTATAGGAATTAATTTCATAACGCCAGAGCTCACTATCTTATAACCATCCCGGGTATTCGTACATCATATTCCCAAAGTTGCATCGCAATCGGATGAACGGTATAACCGCGCATAAGGTACGAATAAACAAACAAACAAACAAACATTAATTTTTATATTACAGATTATTTTTTTTAAGTTAACTCCACACAGAAGAAACTGAAGAAAATAAGAGAGGGGTCTTGAAGAGACCCATATTTTAGGAGGAAGGGAAACAAAGAGGCCGGCAAAACTTTCCGCTGCCGAGCGGTTGAAATCTATTTATTTATTCACGCCCTTAGAGCTTTTACAACAATCATAATACAAAAATAATAGAAAAGTAAACAATAATATACAAATTATGTTACATCATTGTTTAGTAAGTGGGAAACAGAATTTTTGAAATTTCAGAAATAAATTTTGATAAGGAATAAACGAAAATATCAACTGAACTAAATTTATTTCCAAGCCTATGTAGTCTTTGGATTGGGGAGTTATTGAAATAATTAGTTTTCGAAGGATAAACAAAGAACAGCTCTGGAAGCCTCGTGTTACGATTTGATACTCTGAATGTTAGATATTAGTTTAGTTAAGTCAGGTGCGTCAATTGTGCCATTTACTAATTTAAATAAAAGTACCACATCGCTCTTGGTTCTTCTAGAAGATAAGTCAGTTAAATTAAGTCGTTTCATTAATATATCATAATCATTGAAAGTATCGTAAAAACGACCCGTTCTTATGTGAAAATTGTCAACCGTACACAAATATAGCTCGCGCGTTTGGCGTGTTTCTCAACTATGCCCCGGTGCCGAAGGGATCAATGAAGTTATCCCCTTGGAGCATATTCCATTGAAATACCGGCAGAACAAGGAGAGCATTCTCACATATTTGACAAAATCACCGTAAAAAAATATTTGCATTTCAAAAATATTTTATAAAATTACGCGACTACTAGTTATTGGCAGAGTTGTTAAATGCGAATGGATCCACTCATGCTTGGATTCAATTTTTATCTAAAAAAAGTCCTTCATTATTCTACAAGCAACATATTAATGATGGTTTTTGGAGTTTTTCAGATATTGCGGGGTTATTCGTGATCCGACAATTTTCGAAATAAAGTTGCTTTGCATTTTACGTTTCAGGGTAGGCATTTGACCTCCTTGCGCGATACAATTTCGACTTTCTGGAGAAAAATGAAATCCTGACGCCGAAATACTTTATTACATTTTTCGTCAAAGGGCATCTGCGATCACATGTCTTTTGTATTGCGCGGTGTTTTCTGACTGAGAGACGAATTTATACAATTTTTTGTTACAAAAATAAATAAAATGTTACACGCTATGTTGGATATTTTGATACATGTAAACAGGGGAAATTCAATGAAATCATAATATTGATTTGAAAATTCTTTTGTTTTCGTTCAAATAAGTCAAGAAAATACACGTATTGAATTTTACTTTGCTGTTGTTGACTTTTTATTCCTTTGTTGGGGAGTCTCTTAAAAAATTGAAGGCACGTAAGTAGGTACCTAAGATTCAGTGACATTCTGTAAAACATTTCAAATGAATTTTTCTAGAGAATTACTACTCTTTTTAATGAGCCAAACGTCACAAAATTTATAAACTGGATGGTCTTCGGTGGCTGGGTCATGTGGAAAGAATGACCGAACATCAAGTACGAAAGTCCTTGCTGAACTCTAGACCTATAGAACGAAGGAGGCTGAGAAGGCCAAGATTAAGAAAAACGACAACGTCCTCAAATACACGTCTACCTTGGATTTTCTGAACTAAAGAGAGCTGGCACAAAACCGAGATGAGAGGAAGAAGACTTGAGAAGGCCAAGACCCACAAGGGGTTGTAGAGCTAAGAGTGATGAGTGATAAATGAATTATTTGAAGCCAAAAACCATAATGAAAAAAGCAGCAGAAACTAAGAGTTAGGTTTGTCGTCGAGGTATTTTTTTTTCATTTTGCAAAATTCGCTTCAATCATGGGCTAAGGACATTTTAAAATATTTTTGTGTGAATAATAAGACATTTCGCCACACTCTTTTAGGCATTTTTTAAAACTTTTTTCAATAAGAAAGTAAAATGTTGATATCTCGAGAAAATCAGTATATTAAATTAAGCAGGTACATTTAAGAGTCTTTATGTTAGTTGGTAACAAGAATAATAAAGACAGCTGTAAGGACGCTTGGGTATTTGCGAAACCAGTTGACTGTAAATATTATAACAACATATTTCATATAAAATGTTAAAAAAATAACATGTCAATTTTTTTTTGCTTAGCATCACACAGAAGGCCCTGCTTAAAATTATTTCCATTAGGGCATAGATCTTCTTAGGGGATGCTGTTTGAAGGCTCTTTTTACCCCATATACACGGAGAAAATGTTTTTCGAAAAACGATTATTTTAATAGTAAAAACGAGACTGAAGTTCTTACGAACAAATAAACAGGGTTTCAATGTTTATTGGCGGGAACATGTAAGAATAATTTGTTGGTAAACGTAATTTCGTACGTATACCAACAAATTATTCTTACATTTTTCCGCCGATAAACATTGAAACACTGTTAATTTGTTATTAAGAACTTCAGTCCCGTTTTTAACCGTTTTTACGAATAAAATTAAAGTATTTAAGAATAACATTTTTCTCCGTGCAGTATCTCTCAAACCGGCCCGTCACGCAGAAGGTGGGAAAATGTATTCGCCGCCAAGACCTAGACAAAACCTCACCCCGTAAACCCGGAAACCCTTGCTGAGTAACCAAATGTATTAATTGGGTATCCAATAAATTTTTCCCGGGGCAGCGGTACCCAAATTTGACACCCAAAAACATAAAGCTTTTATCAATTTTCTAAGAGCCTAAAAAATGTCCTTGACGAAGGACATTTTTTTTTAAACTTTTTTTTTACTTGGTATAAAAAATTTTTCACGTTACTTTCCGTCAGAATCAAGCACAAAGGTTTTATCATCAGTTCCTTGCCTACATTAGTTTGGAAAAGGGTTTATCTAGTGAATACATTTTGAACCATTTATCACAGCCTCGGAATTCATACGAGCGCTTACTTTATGAACCGCAAACATTCAGAATATTTGGTTTTCAAATTTTGAAAATACCTGCTCGCAAACGGTTCCGGCAAACAAACTATAAATTTATAATATATTAAGGTAAACTATATTAATGGCACTTCATTATTAAATGATGTTGACCAGTTTAGCCGAGAAGACAAATTATAAATAATATATTTCATTGAAAATAAGATAACACAAATTTTTTATTTATTTATTTATTTACATTTGATACATTTAAAGCCAAAATAACAGAAATAATATTACATAATAAGAGAATATATTTTAAATTAATACAAGTGTTATTACGTTGTTTTAGGTCGATATTAGTTCCTAGCTAGGCAGATTGCCTGTTCTAAGGAACCAAAGTGTTATTTCGTTATGGAACCAATTATGTTTATCATCCGACAACTTTTAAAGTAGAAATATTATATTACGCCTTTAACATTAATTCTTCATTAAATTTTACCAATGCAATAATAACAACAAAGGATGTTATTTTGCACTTTAACTCTTTTACTTTTACTCTTTTTATACCTAAAAATAAACTAAATTCTTAAATCTCCTATTAACTATAAAATTATAATAAATTCAATATTATACCCACGCTCAGGCATTTGCCTTTGTGGGATTTTTTTGTTCATACAATATTATATTTAAGTATGTTATATACCTTTTATTATTTTATGTACCATTGTATCAAAAAAATTTCAATTAAAAAAAAAAAAAAATAAAATAAAATAAAATAAAAAAAAAACTTAGTAAAGTGCCAAAATGCAATTTAAATTATTTTTTTTTTTTTTAATTAATTCCTATATACTAAGTTTGTACTAAATGCCATTCATATATAACCATGTATAGTTTTAAGTCACATTATATAATAGTTTTTCAGACTCCTCCCTACCAACCATTTAGATATTATTGAACCAATATAGGACATTTTGCAATTTTTAATCTAAAATTCGGATAAATTTATCTATGACCCTATCGAGGTTATGAATAAATTCGTTCAAGGAACTTTGTCATGATTCAAAAAGATTGCTCCCAAAAATATGAGGAAAAATAGTTAAGGATAATATCAATTCAGTTGATTAGTCAGACATCTCCGAAAAATCAAAATTTGAGTTGAGTATATAGGTCCAAATGGCCGAGTTCGTAAAGGCGCCTTGTCCCGGTATGGCAAGAGATCTTGGGT